>CM060921.1:791504283-794004283 GCA_030737875.1 Allium sativum | reverse complement strand
AATTAACATCTGCTAATTATATTCTTGAAAATCATTTCATTTGCTTAAAAACTTTTCGAATACAATTTTCAATATTATTTAGAGAAATCAAAACGTATGTTTCCCTCAATTTCTCTCATTTATAAACTAATATCATCCTGGGATAATCGTGTAGTTGATCTAATAGGTTATTTTATTTACCTCTCAGACCTTGACTAACAACATTCATATTTTCAGAATAGATAGAAGTTTATTAACCACACGTTTTCCTTTGGAAAACTTCTTTAAATCTCAACACCGTTTACTTAATAAATTATTAAGTATACTATTATTATAATAATTTTCCTATTGATCTTTAATGATCCTTTATAATATTATACTCGAGCTTCGACTCCATTTAAAATAGAATATTTTATAAAATCTCTTCAAAACCTGTTACAATACCATATTTATTATAAATCATATATAACTGTCTTTAACAAGTCTAATATAATTATCTTATCAAATCTTATATACATATCTTTATAAATCTTACACTTATCTTTTAAAATTCTTATATTGTTAACTTTTATGAATCCTTATATTCATTTTTATCAAAACAATTCATCTTATCATCGGTAACAAACGTTATAGATTTCAGTGCAACACTTTTTATTTTCTTTATATTATACCTTTTCAAATTATTGCGACAACTTATGCGTTGCCGAAAATTCCATAGCGATCTTCTTAAATATCTTTAGTTTATAAATCAAATATCTCAATTTAGTATTTGTAACACTTGTTACAAATTCGTTTTTCAAAACTCTCTCTTTATTTACAAACTCAATTTGTAAATTATTATCGACAACTGATGTTTCAATTACATTTCTAACTCTTAATCTTCCATTTACAAATTCGTTTGTAAATCGTTTACGACAACATATATTCGTTGCCATTTCCAAAACCTTTTACTTCTTATACTCTCAACTCCGCTTAACATTCTAAACTTCGGAATATCATTCCAAACCCCGGAATAAATCTCACTTCGTTATTTCCTACCATTTCCCAATGTGACAACCCCAAATCTCGATAAGACGGTGCAAGGGTAATCTTTGGAATATAACACATAAACAGATAATAGCAGAACAGAAATAAATAAATACACTAAATAATGTACAATAGAATACACTGGATAAATATAATCATCAGAGTTACACAGTATATAGGATTATACTTAGTACAAAATACAGTTCAGTTATACATAAAATGTCTACAGCGGAAAAGAAAACATAATTTGTACAACAGGAGCTAAACAGCATAAAAAGAGATAAATGATAGAATCCATCTTCAGCTCCAGCTATCCAGAATGAGCCTGATAAAACCTGAATACAAGGCTGCCCGTGTAGAATAGGGGCACCCGAGTTTGCAAGTGAAACAAACTACGAGTCAGTCATGGGACTGGTATGATAAATCTACTTAAAACATTTTCAAATATGGCTAACTACAGGACCACGCCACTTTCGCGGAACGGATTTACTCCATTGGATTGCCAGTGCTTTAAAACAAGTAAATCTTTTAAACATCACAATGCTTTAATAAAAATGAAGCCATTATAAGACTCAATTCCCATCACACAATGCAACACAATCCAGAGGAAAGAGTTTTACCTTATAATGGCCATATATGCTTGATACGAGCAAAACAAATCATTTAATATTATTGCTATTGTATATATATTTCAAAAACAATTTCAAATCATAAGTATCAATCATAGACAGCATTAATGCCCCATACCACTATGTCGCCATGTATAGATATACAATCAAAACCACACGGTATCGTATTTGGAAATTGGTTTTCCATTATGAACCAAGGAAAAAGATAGTCCTTACCGATTCGAGACGCTCTAGCCCGCCCCTAAGGATCAGAGCTCGAGTGACCCTTGGATCGTCAGCGCCGGTCCACCGATGTGGATTAAAAATTTCTTAACACTGCGTTTCCCCGCCCTATGGGGCGTCACTGGCATATCCGACCACACCATCGGCTCTGAAGAGACCGAAGCAAACTGAGACCTCGCTTTCCATCATCCACATTAGTAAAATACCCGGGCATGCAAAAATCAAAGCACCACTCCTAGCTAGAACGAAACGCATGTCCTCCCTAATGTCCTCTCCCGTTTCTGGCTCATACCGGGGTGTGAGGCTCACGAAACAACACTATACACAAAGCTATGCCATACAGGTCGTGTTTTGATCATCAACCACAAGACTTTGCTTTACAACAGAAGCCGTGATCATCTACCACTTAGGCATGCCATACAGGAAATTCGCTCCATGCGACTTATTTCTATCTATATATAACCTCTGAGCTCGTACGTATCAGAGAAGGGCGTTAAGCAAGAGAATAAATTCTCCATCGCCAAACAGATATATATTTAATAGAGATAAATCAGCACAGGACAAAATCCAATGTCCGACACACAGTCCATTTACAAGTTCGTTCTGGGTTTGAACGAAACCGGAGGCACTCAGTACCTCGCATATCCGTACAATCAACAAGTACGTCCGGACGGCTACTACTTCAGCCCTGTCAAGGTAGCTACTCCTATCATGAGCATCAGTAGCACCCCTCCATTCGACGTGAAGATCATCTGTCTTGCACCTTCTTCATATCTTCGACTTTTACTCTTCGATCAATTATTTGAAATGAGAATCAACTCAGCCTTTTCAAATAATTCACGTATATTCAGAATTTCAAATCAATTCATTTCAATGGTTAAATTATTCTATATCACTAATTCTGTTCTTTAATGTAATTTTCATGCCAAACACATTCAACCATCAAATATCACATAAACCGAGCAAATTCAGTTTATTTCCATTCCATATCGTTTATAATATTTTATAACGATTTGTCGCTATTTTTATTTATTTAAAAATAGCCAACTCATTCAAACTACGCTTCAGGCCATAACGCGGTCGTGGCACTGTTTTTCTCCAGATTTGATTTACACATATCTGAAAATCTAACAGTTATATCATTAGAAAGATCTTTTCAAACCGAATCCAACTGTTTCAGTTTTGGGAAAATCCGACGGTTGGATCTCCCGCACTAATCGTTTGAAGTTACGATTTCAAAATACGAACTGCAGTGTCATTATTCGATTTAATTTAATTATATATATATATATATATAATTGATTCTAGCGTTGTTTTTCTTCAGATTTGAATTAAACATTCCAGGCAATCAAACCGTTGGATCTTTACAAAGTTGGTGTCGTTGGAAAGATATTTCCAAAGCGAAGTGGTTTCGTGAAAATCCGATGGTCGGATCTCCCACAATAATCGTTTGAAATCACGGTTTCAAAACACGAACTGTAGCTTCGTTATTCGATTTATTTTAATTATATTTATATATATATATATATAAATATATAATTCATTCTTCGATTTCAAAACCACATCCACTTTATATATTTGATAAAAAAGATATTTTTATCATCAAAAATATTTATTCCACACATCACCTTTTTTAACACTTCATATTCACAATAAAAATGTAGATTTTATTGTTCAATCTATATATTCAACACATGAATGTTTTCGACTTCGCACATACGATAAAATTATGATTTTTATCGTTCTAGTCTTTTATTCAACACATGAATATTTTCTATAATTGATATATATAATAAAAATGTTATTTTTACTGTAAAACAATTTATTTCAAAACACGATTACTTTATATAGTCTATACATAAGGTAAAAATGTTATTTTTGGTGTTAAAACAATTTATTTAAAATACTAATATTTTATATAGGCTGTATATATAATAAAAATGTGATTTTTATCTTTCAAATAATTTACTCAACACATGAACTCATTCAACACAAGAATTTCTATTCAACACATGAATTTCTATTCGACACAGGAATATAGTTTCAACACACGAAAATAATTCTAACACTTGAATATTATTGAAAATTTCGACAGCATAACGGCAGGGTAATTAAAATCGGGACCGTCCCTAGCGGCTCCTCGCTCTACCTTAAAACCTCGTGGTTTTTGACAATGGGGATTTCATGCATCTAATTCGCACGTAGGCAAGCATGTTTATTTTTCTTTTCCACAAACTAATCCTATGTGGTTTCATCCAAAATAATTCTCAACCACAACCAGGTATTTTTCAACCACAATCAATCATTCATGATTTTCACCAAATTTTGCATCAACCAATAATCCAACAATATCACAACCAATAAATATAGTCCATGATCTGTGGACGAGGGGAGTATATATATATATATATATATATATATATATATATATATATTGGTTTATAAATATATTTCAATTCATTTCACTTCAATTCAATCATTTCAACACACATATAATTTTTACAACGCATATATAACTTATACATCGAACGTACAACTTATACAACGCTTATACATGAGGTGTACAATGCTTATATAATTCAATCATTGACTATATAATTTATACATCGTTGTTTTCCATATCGTTTATAAATCAGAAATCTCACCTTGGGTTCCACTCCGCCAAAAATAGCAGAAGGCTCAGAAAAATATGCGGTCTCTTCTAGAATGTAGAAGACGTCCACACGAGTCGACTGTCTCTTGTTTCACTTTCACGCTGAGGTTCAAAACTAGGTTAAGGATTTTCTTCCAATCCGTTGCTCGAGGTGACGATTAGCAGGTGCGACGTCGAAGAGCTACGAACTGCGCCCAGATCACTGGTGGTGGGGCCAGGTGCGATGGAGAATCCAGGTGGTGGCAGCGGCTCCAAGCGGGTGACTTCAGGAGGCCGATTCTTCTCTGATACTGATCGATAGCTGGTGTAGTTTATATGGATGGGAAGCTGGTGAGAGGATCTACAAATTACTTCAAAGGAGCAGGTGGTTCTGATGCGTGGATTTGAAGGAATCGATGGGAGAAAGTTTAAAGAGGAGCCGCCGTTCTTTTCTGAAGGTTACGGGTTTGATCGAGAGTGCCTTGGTCAACGAGGGTTTAAGGGAGAAGGCCTCTAATTGGCCCACCTTAAATTTAAATATTTAATTTATTTTAAATTCAAAAATATCTTCTTGTCCAAACGAACACCAATTCAAACCCAACGACTATCGTCCCTAGCTAAATACCCCTATTCCGAACACAATGGGATATGTTTTATGGGCCCATTTGACTGTTTCAGTCATTTTTCCATCAAATTAAAATATAACACATCTAATATTTAATTTGAACATACATTTCAATTTGTCGGGGCCACATACTGATTCTTAAAAATTCCCGAAAAATAAATCTAGCTATGTTTTGATAATACGTTCCCAACAAAACTAGTTTCGTCGAATTCTGAGGTCGTTTGAAAAATGGCCATTTTCTGGTCGATCCAATTTAACTGTAATAGAACAAAAAACATTTTCCTTTGCCTCGCTCACATGTTAACTTCAAAAATTATGAAATTTGAAACCTAGCAATAATTTGACATCCTGGATCCAACAAAAGTGGTTTCGTCGAATTCCGAGGTCGTTTGCAAAATGTCTATTTTCAAGGGCGATATACTCTATAGCGACTTTTCTGAAAATTCCTTTGGCCATAACTTTTGACTCCCACTATGAAATTTCGATTTTTCAGATTCGTTAGAAAGATATTCACTAACAGATTTAAATATTTTTGGTTTCACTAAAATCTGTTTTATTTTGCACCCGGTATAGTCAGTCAAAGTTTGAATTCCAATTTTGAAACTGCCGCGCCATTTCAGGCCTTGTTTATAATTCATAATAATTATATTTATTTTCAAACATCGATTCAAACATACTTTTCTTTGTTATTATTTAAAATATGTACTTTAAATATTTAAAATCCACTAAAATAACCAAATTAAAGTTTTTAAATTGGCTCAGATTTTCCAGGTTGTTACACCCAACTTCTAAATTCCCTTTTTCTAACTTCAAATATTTAGTAAATATTTAATTTAAGCTATCAAATTCTCTTAAAGTCTTTTTTATAACTTTGTTATAAAAACACGGGATTTTAATGTAAAACTCGTTCATAAACTCCTTTTCACCATT
This sequence comes from Allium sativum, assembly GCA_030737875.1. Lineage (NCBI taxonomy): Eukaryota > Viridiplantae > Streptophyta > Magnoliopsida > Asparagales > Amaryllidaceae > Allium > Allium sativum. The sequence goes on along the minus strand of CM060921.1, from coordinate 793,998,240 downwards.
CGATTCGATTCATTTCAACTTTGATCACTTTTTAAATGAATTCCAATTTAAAAGTAACCTCTCAAATTATTATTAATTGAAATAATAATTTGCCACATCATTAACAACTGTATAAGTGGTTAACTTCTTTATTGACTAAATAAATAGTAATTTTCCTTAAAAAAATCTTATAAAATTAAACAAATATTCATGAACTATTTCATTAGATAAATTCAAAATAAATTGATTTAATAGTCAATCCAGTTAAAACAGTTGAATTCGTCAATTCAAAACACGATTATTTCGTTAACCAGTTCCAGTTTGTCCCTTATTTAATTTAATTAATAATATCATTAATTTAAATAATTTCATTTAATTGTTCCTTACAAACAATAAATCTCAGTTATAAATCATTATATTAATTCTTGCTCACTTGCTTATTCATCTTCGTAATATACAAATTAGCTTTATAAATCATTTAGTAAGTAAGAGGAGGCACATGCTTCGCACATGACCGATTTTTGGTACAAAAATGATGATTGTGGTTAAAACAATCAACATATATGTGTTTGGTTTATTTCCCTTTTATAAGCTTCATTTTAAATAATATATTTAAAAATCTATATTCAGTTACAAAAATACATTTATAACTTCGTTACGGTTGATTCGTCAGACGGTAAATCCATATTCATACAATGATTGATTTATAGGCCATATACTGTCAATTACTCAACCAATATCACCCATTGGTTTTAAATGGAGAAAATGTTGAATTTTTGTGCAAAAGTCAACAATTAAATCAATCATTTCAAACATATGGGTTTAAATTGTTCATATAATGATAATATGAAAATAAATAACATTAAATGTATTTGAGGAATCATGTTGGATCCCTCCAACCTGTTCTTTCCTGCATTCAAAATGGTTATCTTAATATAATATCATTCAATTTAATTTAACTGAAATAATAGTAAATAACTATCATTTAATAATAACCAACTTATTTAATACAAACAAAACAATTCAAACAATTAACACGTTTATTTTATAAACGTGACCAATAAGATAAGTTACCTTAATTGGGACCAATCTTTAAAATAACGATTTGGTTTTTCACTAAAATTAAACACAGTTTGATTTCAGAAATTCAATCAATATATGATTATATATTTAACAAACAAACAAACAGTCAATCATTAGCAACCATAGCACAAAATTATAAAAACCCAGCTTATATAAAATATAAGCGGGATAACTGAGTGAGTTTAACTCACCTTGTTTTGGTTTCCACTGATTTCTGAAATGGTTGATTTCAGTCAAATTAAACTATCGTTTTATTTAGTTGTAATCTCCCACTGTCTCCAGCTCTGTCAAGATTGATTGGACGATGTTCTGTTTATTAATACGATTCTGGTATTTCTTATTTTACCTAATTTTGATAACACATGTAATAGTTATAAGATATCATATGTATACAATTTTAATTTGAATAGTTAATTACTTAATTATAATCAAATTAAGTTTATTACTTTTGTTAGTTAACAGGCCAAATCCTTCTGCTTCGTTCCCATATGCCTGAAAATTCACAGAGTTGTAATTATTATAATTAGACAGGTTATTATTAAAATAAATAATACTTTAATTAGAGATTAACGGTATAATTGCTCTTAAAATAAACAGCCAAATGCTTTTCATTCACTTCTGTATCTCTTTTATCCCAATACCCTTCACTGTTTTCGTCCCTTTGCACTTCTGTTCGAAGTACCTAGTTGTTCCAAATACAATTTAAGTGTTAATACACACGAATTTAAATTAAATACCAGTTAACTTCTAATTATTTATTAAGCATCTGTTAATTACTATGTTATAGAAAAGCTTACACCATCAGTTCCTTTTGGCATCAACTCGCACCATCAACCTGCGGTGATTTAAATTTAGTGTAAACGATGTTAAGTAACTAACAAAACCTTAATGATAATTTGATTTTGTTTTTAATTACTGTATAATTGCATACAAGTCGATACCCTTTTCTCAAACACTTCATTCATTTTTCTTCATGGTTCTCTCTCACTATCAGGAACCCAAACTCCTTCATTGTCTCGTTATCATCACCATTATCAAAGGCTGATCCCTTTACACTGCTCCTGCTAGTTCAACCGTGCAACAAAGCTGCTCCCACTTAGTATTCACGTGACCTTTCTTCCCAGTTCCAATCCCGTCTTCATCGTTCAGCACTTCAACATGTTGTTTTCTCCTCAACACAAAAACCCATTTGCTCCCAAACTTCACACCCACCATGCTCTTTTCCACGATGTTGCTCATGTTAGAAACCTTCCCTTCATTTCCTTTAAAATGCTTTAATTCAAAAACCATTTGCTACTCCACGTTTCGAAACTCCTAACCCACGTTTCCTGATCAAAAGCCACCGCCGCCAGCTCTTCACGCCACCGGGATCCGATCTGCAACCGCCCATCGACGCATCTCAACACCATTGATCACCGCCCCGAAAGCCATGAACTACAATGCCTACATCCATCTATGATAACCCATAAACCGCGCCTCCTTCTTGACGTCGATCTGGTCGCCACCGACCTACAAATCTAATCGTAGCCGTTGGTTTGGTCAATCTCACGTAGCTGAACAATATTGCTGTTGAAAATTGGATCCAATACTTCGTGGATTGAAAGTTAATTGATGAGAAAGGATTTGAGTTGTGGATCGTTCGTTTATTTGAGAAGAGGGGCGGCGGAATGTTGTTGACCGCCTAAGTTGTTTTGAACAAATTTAGGTCTCGCCCATGGCTTTATATAGGATTTGGAAAGAAATATTATTATTTTATTATAACCAAATTTACATGAAAAAATGTGTCAAATTACCTACATAAACCCTCAATTTTTGACAAAAAAATATGTAATCCTAGCATAAAAAAATATTCAGGATCCAATGGGACAAGTTTCATCGAAATCCGAGTTCGTTTGTGAAAATCCCTTTATAAATATCGATGAAACATCAAACGTTAAAAATTCGTATAATTACAGAAAAAATAAAAAAAAATTAGAACTTGACCTTTTACTAGATCTCTTCCTAATCGATCCAATGAATCTTGTTTCGTTAGATTTGGAGTTCGTTTGGCCAGTCATTTATTCATTAAAATTCACCCCTGTCAAAATAATCTAAACAACTAAATAGAAACAAAGGCATTTTTGGCCACCGAAGTCACATACGACATCGATTTACAGCAAAATTTGATTTTCTTATAATAATTTAACGATACGGTTCCAATGAAACTAATTTCATCGAAAACTGAGACCGTTTGCGAAAATGACTATTTTTAACGCTTATATATTATTAACAAAATATTAATTAAATTCGTAAATAATTCAAGTAAAAATAATAATAAATTATTATTATCATATTTATCAAAATAAAATTATCATATAGTTATACAATTCGATATTGTCAATTTCGAGTCAAGAGGGTATCCAATCATATTAAAACTCTATTATTCCAATAAATAAATGTTATATTTTAATAACGATTTCCATTGAGACTATTTTAAAATTTGAATTGGACATAACTAACAATCTATAACATGAAATCTGGATTTTTCTTTTTCATATCAAAATTATAATCATCAAGAATCCAACATTTCTTATTTCACAGAAATCCGACTTAAATTGGATCCTGTACATCCAGTTAAAGTTCAGAATTCAATGTTACGAGTTACAGCGCCATTTCAAGCTCGATTTATATTATTTATAAATTTAATGTTCAAACTTCATTTTAAATAAACAAATTTAATATTTAAATTCATAATATTCCAAAAATAATATGTAAAATAATAAATTAAATTAAATATTTAACTACAAAAAATACGGGATGTTACATACCTAAAGGTCGAAGATCTGATCGATAGGATATACTCAATTGATATAAACAAGCATAAATAGAAGTTTTGGAAAGGAAGTTAAGAACATACCCTCGAAAAGAAAAGGGTACGAATCACGAATCTTGTCTTCGGTCTCCCAAGTTGCATCCTCTAGATTATCTCCCCACTGAACCTTGATCAACTTGACTTCTCGGTTGCGAAGCTTCTTAAATTCTGATCCAAGAATACGGGTTGGAACTCGCCTAACTGTCGCCTTCCATTCTACCTCTACTTCTTCCAATATACTCGGCTCAACTACTTCTACAGTATCATGTAAGCATTTCTGAAAATGAGAAACGTGGAAAACATTATGAACACCGAACATTCTCTCAGGTAGCGTTATTCTATAGGCCATTTGGCCAATCCTTTCTGTTATAGGGAATGGCTCTATGAATCTTGGTGCTAATTTCACTACAAATCCAAAGAAAACTATATTCCTCAAAGGTGACACTTTAATGAAAACCATGTATCCCACCTCAAACTCAATGTCAATCCTTCTCTTATCTGCGTAGGACTTCTGCCTATCATGAGTTGTCTTCATTCAGCTGCGGATAAGATCAATCTTTTTGAATGTATCTCTAACCATATCAATTCCAAGCAGAAGTCTTTCTGTAGATTCCCACCAAGAAGTTGGTGTTCTACACGGTCGTCCGTATAATGCTTCGAAGGGTGCCATGCCAATACTAGCTTGATAATTGTTATTGTGGGCGAACTCCACTAAAGGCAGGTGCTCTTCCCATGTCCCTCCAAAGTCTAGGATACACAACCTTGAAAGATCCTCGAGAACTCTGTTCACCCTTTCTATCTGTCCATCTGTCTGAGGGTGATAAGTAGTTGTAACAACCCTGATTTTCAAAACCAATTAAATTTTTTTGTTTTGGCTATTTTAATGGATTTTAAATATTTAAAATGGTTTATTTAAATAATAATGACTATAAATTTATTTTAATCGAAGTTAGAACGTATAAATTTATTTTAACTATAAAACGGGTCTAAAATGGCATAGTAGTTTGAAAATTCGATTTTAAACGAATGAATGTACAGAATTCAAAATAAATTGGATTTCAGCAAACTAGAAATATTTGAATCTGTTTAATCATATCTTTTTAGCGAATGTGAAAAATCCAGATTTCATAATATAAATTGAAAGTTATGGCCAGTTTAAAATTCAGAATAGTCGCTATGGAATATATATATATATATATATATATATATATATATATATATATATATATTAAATTAAATATAGCCCTTAAAAATAGCCATTTTGCAAATGACCTCCGTTTTCGACGAAACCACTTTTGTTGGATCCGGAATGTCAAATTATTGCTAGATTCCAATTTTTATAATTTTTTGAATTAATATGTGAGCGTGGTAAATTTTAATGTGTCTTGTCATTTCAGATTGAGTTGGATCGACTAGAAAATGGCCATTTTTCAAACGGTCTCTAAATTCGATGAAATTAGTTTTGTTAGGACCGTATCATCAAAACATAGATAGATTTATTTTTTGGAATTTTTGGAGTCAGTATGTTGCCCTGGTAAATTAAAATGTACGTCTGAATTCAATATATATTGATTTATATTTTAATTTTGATGAAAACTGATAGAAACAATCGAATTGGCTTACCGGTCATATCCTATTGTATTCGAAATGGGGGTATTTAGCTTGGGGCGATAATCGTTAGGTTTGATTTGGAGCTCATATGTAAAAATCTCAATTTTTGAATTAAATAATATAAAAAATATATATAAATAGAAATTTAAAACCCTAGTTTTTTATTGGCTGCTCAGAAAATAAATCGCGCCGTCGTTCCTACTCGTTCAACGGCGGAAGGCGATCAAAATTTTCTTCCAAATTTTCTACAATTCTACTCAATGATTTTGCGAACTCTATAAGGGAAAATCGAAGGACTTTCTCTAATCTTCCCATCCATACCTATCCGATAGAAATTCGTTTAGTAATTTAGGAGGATTTTTGGCTCAAAGCCAGCCACTTTTGCGTGCGATTCGATGACGAGGGGACCACCGAGCTTCGCCGTGCTTCAGGCGATTGCGGCGCAGCCCAAGGCGCATGCCCAGTAATATTCTGATCTGGCTCCAATCAGTCGTGGCGACGGCAAGGGCAAGACCTAGGTTTGGGGCAGCTGCAAGATGAACACGACAGGGGGGATCAACGATGTTTTTAAATTATTAAAAGGGGTAATTGAGGTTTTAATTTAATTAACTGTCCGTTTAATTATCAAATGTATTTATCATCATAAATTTTCCATACGAGGTCCAAATCGCGCGAAAATGGATTCGTTGCGATCGTGGAGACGAGAGCTTCACAAAGACTAACTGGGTTCAATTTGGAGCTAGTTACAATTTAGGGCAGATTTAAAACCAAACCGTCCTTTAAAGAATTACGGAGTGGGTCCCAGTATGAGAACTCCTTCTCACTCAATTTATTTTTCTGTAAAAAATATTTTAGGTTGTAGATGAAGCTTAGAAGCCCACGACACTATTTATTGTACAAACCATGGTTTTTTGTTTGAATTGTATTGTGAAAATTTGGATTGTGGCTGTAAAATTGATTGTGAATTGATTGTGAATATAATATTTGAACAATAAAAATATCACTTTTATTGTATATAGGAACTATATAAAATATTCATGTATTGAATAAATTGTTTGAATAATAAAAATATCATTTTTTATTGAATGTATGAACTATATAAAATAGTCAAGTGTTGAATAAAATATTTTATCGTTAAAAATATAATTTTTAATGTATACATGAACGACATAAAATTGTCCTGAAATGAAAATAAATATTCATTTACAAATTGAACGATTTGTTTATGTACACCCATTTAACTGACATGGATTGGGACGATAAATTTTACACGTCGCCCAACTGCACAAATAATATTCAATATTTGTTGGTTGAAACCCCACACGGGTATTAGGATGATATTTGGCACACACAAATCCCAACAGTTTAGTTATATGTCAATCGATTGGTAGACAGACTATTGTAAGTATTAATTATTTATATGTAATGCTTATGTAGTTGTGTAATGCACTCTGGATGATGGTTGACTGTGTATAATTATTGTTGTATACATGTGTTGTATGAAATCCATATAAACATCATTATATGGAAATTGGCTAGGTCTGATTCCAATTCAGAATTAATGAATATTTTAAAATAACAAATAATGAATATTATAAAATAACGAATATTTTAAAATAATATTCTGTAAAGGATTAAAATGTGAATTTGATGTCCGATTTTGGATGAACACGAAAATATTGAAATGTGTGAAGCCGTGTGATTAGAGGTGCGCCATTTTGAAGCGAACGATATTTATATCGATTTTATTCATTTTTATAATGAATATCAAAAAAATAATTTCAAAATCAGATATTTTAAAAATATTATAATGATAAGGAGTATTCAATTTTGATTTAAAATTGAAATGAAAGTGGAAATCATTTTTAAAACGAATTTAAAACGATTTATAAAATACGTTTTAAATGGAAATTAACAAAAGATGTGTATATATATATATCTATATCTACATATATTTAATGGCCTGAATAGAACGCGCCGCGCCGTGGCCTTTCGCGAATTTCGACCATTGACTTTGAATTGACATTACGGGAGATCTGACCGTCAGATTCTCATAAAACCAAAACCATTGGGTTCGTATCAAAAAGAGCTTTCCAAAGAATATAAGAGATTTGAAATCTAATGGTTGGATTTGGAATTATGTCTAAATCAAATTGAGAAAAGGTCGTTAGTTTGATGACCATTTATGGAAATCGACTGAAAGGGCCTTAATAAAATTATTAAAAACATTAATAATTTGTGTAAAATCATAATAAATGATTTGGAAAAATTTGGATGAAAAATTCCATGTTTGTAAAGATAAAAATATATTTTTATCAAAATGAACTAGTTATTAACTAGATTTGAAATCCAATAAAAAAATTTAAATAAATAAATTGGATTTATAAAGGGTTTTAATAAAATCAGAAATTTCCAATATATAAATTGGAATGGATTTGAATAGAAATCATCTCCGGGATATTTCGATATTGGATTCTATGAGTATATGGATATTGTGGAGGAATTTGGAAGACAAGTATATATCGTTATTCCTTATACGATATGTGTTGGTTTCTTAACTTGATATTAAATATAAGCCAACATAATTTCTATTCAGAGCCTTATATTTATTGAATTTTGGGTTTGTTCTGAGTAGAGTCTTCAGTAACACTGTTCTTAAACCCCGTTGTGAAAAGAATAAATCTTTTAATTAATATTATTAGAGTTTCCAATTATATTTAGTAATTGGAATAAAATGGAATGTGAATTGTGTTTTCAATGACATTCGTTCTTTGACCCGACTAACAGTGAAATGTGACTTGGAATATATAAATATTTTAATTAAGATTAATGTAATTTTCCAAAGTAATTTTTTCCAATTAATAAAATAAATTGGAATGGAATGGAATTCGATTTGGTTATAATCGAAGTAAGCTTCTATGGAGGAAGACTGTTACTATATGGAATTTAAAAGGCTTTGCCGTTATTCCATTTATGTTATTAATCGAATATGGAAATTGATATCGATTATATATTGATCTGTTTTTCGTGAAGATTCCATAATTAATGGAATGTGATTTTGGGTTTATCATGAATCATGTTTTAAATGATATCGATTCTTTAACCCGGTTAAACACAGGATTACATGTCTAACATTGTATTTCGAACTGTATTGTTGATCTCTGCTAAATATATATCTGTTTTTTGGCAAGAAAAATATTCTCTTGCTTAACACCCTTCTCTGGGACGTACGAGCTTAGAGGTTGTATACCCGTAGAAATCAATGGTACGGTGTAGATTGTCGATGCGGCATGTTTAATTTACCAAAGTTAAATAATCATAAATAATGATTTTTAGGAAGACTAAAACTAAGTGGAGTTTTAATGAATCTTTAATTAGATTGAAATGTGAATCCGATAATTTAAATTATCAAATTTGGGAAATGATCGAGAATGGAGTACCACCAGTTTTACTCCAGGCGATAGTTAAATCTTTAATTATATTTGAATGGGAAACGGTAATTAATTTTACCGACAACACCGTGGTGTTAGATATAGAGTATTACCAGTTTTGCTCCATGGGATGATTAGGTTGGGATTGGGATAATAAATGAAATGATTACTTCGGTATGGTTCGATAATTCCGACTAGTTTAAAAACCTTAATTTGGTTTAGAATTGTGAAAAGGTATGAATCTTTTGGAAATTGATATCTAAAGGAAGATTAAAGAATAAATTTAAAGAATTTTTCTTTGATAAAATTAATGGGAACCTTTCCCTAAGAATGTGAATATTGGAATAAAAGAATACTCTGGATTGGAATGAGGCGTATGTTGTGTTTTATAGCACTTGTTTAAAAAATACTTGAGTTATTCGGAAATTCCGGGTTTATACCCATTCTGAATAACTGATTCGACAATGAGTCGATGATGAAGATGGTGGTTGAAGACTGGAGATCTTCACATCATTTGGATTATTACTGGTGTCTTGATTAGGTTGTACACCCAAGACAAGGTAATAAGTGGTAGTCGTCCAGACGTACTTGGAGATCGACCGGATATGAGAGGGCCTCTCTCCTGTATTGGACATATGGGACGAGGAATAAGGAGCCTCCAGTTTCGTTCAGACCTAGAACGGACTTGCAAATGGATGGTGTGTCTGATATTGATTCCTTTATAATATATTCGTTGATCTTTGCTAAATATATATCTGTTTAGTGGCGGAGAATTTATTCTCTTGCTTAACACCCTTCTCTGAGATGTACAAGCTTAGAGGTTATATATTGGTGGAAATCACTGGTACGGTATGGAATGACAGTGTGGCATGCAGAGATGCAAATGATCAAGGCTTTTGTTGAAAAGCAGAGTCTTGTGGTTGATGATGAAAGCACAACTTTAATTATCATAATTTTGTGTAGCGTTAATTCGCGAGCTTCACACCCCGGTATGAACCAGAAACGGTGTGAGGACTTCAGAGAAATGGACATATGTTAGTTTCTGGCTAGGAGTAACGTCATGGTATGGAGCCCAGACTGTTTACTCATGTGGATGTTGCTTATTATTACTGGATGATGGATTGCGAGTTGCCTCGGATGTATTGGTCACTACGGGGCCAATGGATGTTATGGTCGATATACTGACCAGGTTTTATGCCCCATGGGGCAGGCTAACATATAGTTTATGGTATTGCCAATCATCGATGGATGACCGACCCTGTCGCCAACCGCAGGTGCAGTTGTGACTGTACCCTGAGGCTCGGGCAAGAGAGTCTAGAATGGTAAGGACCATCGCTTGCTTTGGTTTATAGATGGAAACCCAATTTCTAATATGTGATTTCATGAATTTAGCTGTAAATATATATATATATATCAACATAATATAATGGTTCCAACGCCGCCTATGATTGATACATTTATATTTGAAGTTGATTTCTTCACTTATAGTAATAATAAAAGATGAAATTTCACGTATCAAACATATTTGTCTATCATAAGGGAAAACTTTATCCTCGACTACGTTCATTGTGTGATGGGACCTGAGTCTTATAATAGCTTTATATTTCTGTTTAGCATTGCGCTGTTTGTTTTATGCACTGGTATTCATGGGGAATAAACTCGTTCCGTGTTATACGGCGTGGTCCCGTGATTTACCTAACTTTAAAATCAAGATAATAACTGTTTTAGTTCTCACACCAGTCTCATGACTGACCTGGAGTTTATTATTTTAACCTAAACTCTAGGTGCCCCTATTTTCCACATGGGCAGCTAGTAGTTTTGGTTTTGCAGATTTCTATTTTACAGGATCCTGGTTTACAGCTGGAGTTATATTCGGAAAGCTTTGTATTCGTGTATCTCTTTCAGTTGTGTTATGTATTATTTTTCCGCTGCTATGTAATGTATTTTAATCTCTGATATTTTTTTTAATGTATATTATTTACTCATACTCTGTTATATTCTTGTACTCTGATGTAATTGTTATAATAGAAATGAAATGTTCTATTATTTGTGTTCTGATTTGTCGTGTTCTCATTACAATCCGTGTTTTCTGGTCTCCTCGGAGGCTAGCGAATTCGAGTCGTGACAGCAGTGCTCAAACACAATTGTGTACTTAATGCTTCTTGCAAGCTCCTCCAAAATTCACTAGGGAAAATGGGGTCACGATCACTTACGGTGTTGGAAGGTACTCGATGAAGACGGGTTATCTCACGATCGTAAACCGCTACCAACCATATTGCCATCCTCTTACTCTTCAATGGAATGAAATGAGTGCTCTTAGTAAATCTATCTACTACAACCCAAATGCTAGTGCTGCCTTTCTTTGATCTAGGCAAACCGTCTATAAAATCCATAGAGACGCTCTCCCACTTCCACTACGGGACCTTCAAAGGATGAAGTAAACCACCAGGCTTCTTTTTCTCAACTTTAACTTGCTGGTAGACCAAATATTGAGAAACAAACTCCGCCACATCTTTATTCATCCCAACCTAAAAGAAAACCCTCTTCATATCCCTATACATATTATCGCCACTTGGATGAATAGTCATCTTAGAATGATGGGCTTCCTGCAGGACTGTCTTCAAAAAAGTCCAAACTTGGGGAACGCAAAGCATCTCATCTCGTCACAACCAACCTTTACCGTCTACGGCATATCTACTGAGGTGACTAGAAGTCTCCCCTTTACTGAATCTATCCAAGTTGTCTAAAATCTGTGGATCCTCTCACTGCGAAGCTCCTATTTTATCCATAAGAGTAAGTCGCACCTCCAGTGATGCAAATAAATTTGATGGGGGGTCTAAAGTCAAAAGTTGATATAAACTTCAAGCTTCTCCTTTCCACAAACAGAGGACTTAAGGCCATCCTCTGCCTACTCAGTGCATCTGCCACCACATTACCCTTCCCAGGGGTATAAGCAATCTCGAAGTCATAAGACGCTCTCCATCCACCTTTGTTGCCTTAAATTAAGATCCTTCTACAAGAACAAGTACTTGAGAGATTTATGATCGGTGTACAACTTGAACTTCTTTCCAAGCAAATAATGGGGCCATATCTTAAGCGTGAATACTATGGCAACTAGCTTTAAGTCATGGGTAGGGTAGTTCCTCTCATGAACCCTTAACAGTCTACCCCCCATAACATACTACCCTTCCCTCTTGCATCAGAACCGCACCAAGCCATGTACCACATGCATTAGTGTAAACTTGGAACACTTTGTTTCCATCGGGCAAGGTCAAGACTGGGGTTGTTGTCAGAGCCCTCTTCAATTATTGGAAGGCAATATCACAAACTATATCCCATGAAAACGTCAAATTCTTCTTCGTCGGCCTGGTGAGTGGGCCTGATATCTTTGCGAAGTCATTAATGAACTTCGTATAATAGCCTGCCAAATCAAGAAAGCTTCTCACTTCGTTGCATTCTTAGGAATTTTCCAATCTTGAACTGCAACTACCTTTGCGAGAACTACTGCTATCCCATCTTTAGAGGCCACATGCCCTAGAAATCTCACATCTTTTCCCCAAAAATGGCATTTGGAGAATTTCGCCTTAAACTGATGTACATGCAGAGTTTTCAAAACCTCTTTCAAATGTTGGGCATGCTCTTCCTCGCTCTTTGAGAAGATCAAGACGTCATCAACAAAGACCGCGACGAACTTATTTAGAAACTCCTGAAACACCCTACTCATCAGATCAATAAAATAGGTGGGTGCATTCATCAACCCAAAAGGCATAATAACCATTCAAAGAAACCATCTGGAGTCCAAAAAGAGGTCTTGTCTATACTGTCCTCGGCCACCCTCAACTGATGAAACCATGTGGCTAAGTCTAACTGAGAGAATACCGATGCACCAACTAGCTGGTCAAATAGATCATCTATCCACGGGAGTGGGTGCCTATTCTTCTTTGTGAGTTTATTCAACTCTCTATAATCCACACATAAGTGAAGCGAACCATCCGCCTTAGTTGTGAATAACACCGGAGCACCCCATTCAGATATGCTTCGCCTAATAAACCCTTTCTCAAGTAGCTACCCTACTTGTAGGTTGAGCTCCCTTCTTTCCCTTGGAGCCATATGGCGCACAGGTAATGCAGCTGGCTATGCATTGTCTACCAAGTATATACGAAAATCGATCTTGCGCCATGGAGGTAAGCACCGAACCTCCTCAAAAACATCAGAATTCTCACAGACTACTGGTACAGATTGCAGATCACCGATAGATGCGTCAAGAGACTCTAGGAAACTAAGCATGACAGACCACTTGGGGTCACAAGAAATCTCAAGCAAAAGTCTAACGACCCTCCTCTCACAATCCAGAATGGCACCATACCTAGCTGGACAATTCATCCCTAGAATCAACCCATAGCCCATAAAACCAAGCACATATGCATCACACTCAAACTCGATGCCTAACATAGATATTCCCAAACCCCGACAAATCATGGACAAATGAGCCGTACCAGCAATAGGGTTTGAGACAACAATAGGATCCACTACCATACTAGCACTAAGGTGCAGAGACTTAACCACAGAATCAGATTTAAATGAATGTGAAGCGCCAGAATCAATAAGAGTTCTAATAGGATGATCGGAAAGAGAAATCAAACCTTCCATGGAAATTTTCCTACCTCAATCTGAAGCACTGATCGCGAGAGCATGCACTTGACCTCCGAAAGCACCTGCCCTTTGACCTTGTCCTTGCTTCTTTGGGCACTCCTTAGAGTGTCTAACCTCTCCACAGCTGAAGCATTCTTCCTTCTTTTGCAGTCCTTGATCAAATGACCCTTGCGTCCGCAATTATGGCACTTCCTCTTATCCTTAGCCTTGTCATTCTTTCCGCCCTTCTTCTGTTGTTGTTGTTGTTGACCCTTCTTGGGCCATACTCTCTTGTTTTGTGTTTCCTCAACCATAACTTCTTTCTTTTCAGCTTTATCTTCCTCATGCATCAAGGCCATATCAACGAGCCTTTAAAAAGTTGCTCCCATTGGAATATGAGACATAGCTAACCCATGAAGGGATCATTCAGTCCTCGAGCAAACCGAAATCTTTCTTATGCGGAGTATCCACTAGCTCCAGCCCAAATCTCGCTAGTTGATTGAATTTGTTAACATACTCTTTGACAGTCATGCCTCCTTGCTTGAGTACCAGAAATCTTTCCATTTACATGCTTTTCTCAGCTTGAGAAAAAAAAATATTTCAAACCTTTGCCGAAAATCATCCCAAGTCTCCACTGGAAGTCCTGTTTGCATCACTTCCCACCAGAACGATGCTTCATCTTTCAGTAGCCAGGCAGCTAACTGAATCTTCCCACGATCGTCCACTTCAAAAATTCCAAACAGAATCTCCGTCTCTCTGAGCCAACTTCTTGCCTCAATGAACATCTTGGTTCCATGGAATTGCTTCCCTCCCATTGCACAGAAATCTTTACAGATCTTAGAAAAATTATCTGCACGCGGAGGAGGAAAAGGAACGACATATGCAGCTGGAGGAGAAACGTCTGCTTGACCACCGGAAGGCACCGTGGCATCTAGATACCTACAGAACCTGCCTAGTATCGTAACGCCCTCACGAATATTAGGTTCCCCAGACATGCTGAAAAGAAAAGTAAAGGGATTTAGACAAAGGATCGAAAGATATTACGTATGGCTTTGGGGAATATGTTTTTCAAAACAGACTTTTCTTTTGAAAATTCTTTCTTTTAAAATCCTTTTGAAAATAATTTTCAAAAACTTTTATCAAATTTGGTAACCTTCAGCTCTGATACCAAGTGTGATACCCCAAGTTCATTAATGTCACACAATAAGAGAATACATTAAGTTTCGTGAAGCGCTATAGGTAAGCAGAAACAGAAACATTATAAGACAGATATAATATAGCAGCGGAATTTAAACTTTATTAATGCAGGAAACATAACATCGTTGTTCAAAACATTATAAGTCTGAAAATACATAAACCCAGTGCATCATCTTAAAATTTCTTTCTTGTACTTAAAACAGCAGAGTACAATAAAGAAGCATAACTCCCCAAACAAAAACATAACCATAGTAGAAAGGATAAAAGCTCGAGCAAAACATCTAAGCAGCTCCAAGCAGAAGAAAGAGGAATCCTGGTCAAGCTCGAGTATTCCTACCCTGAGAACCTAGGGGGAATGAAAGAGAAAGAAAAGGAAACAAAATGGGTCAGACATAAAGTGTGACGGCCTACCCCAAACCAGCCAACATTTCCCCGAAATGCGTTGTACCAATACCCGACTAGCATGGGGCGATCGTCAAGGAAAAAGGGTTTAAAACTATGAATCACCAATGAACCTGTAGTATATCTAATAGTGCATGGAATAAAATATAATAATAACATACTTGATATAAAACAAGAGAGATAGTGCATAAGCTGAAAACTAAACCATCATAACAGAGGAATCCAAAATACAGCTTATGATCCAAGCCATTATTACAATTTCAAAATATTGTCTCTAAGGAAAAATAGAAAAGGTACACTACTAAGGCCCAAAGTAGTGACCAGCAACAACACAGGGAGAATATATGTAAATAGTACATGGAATCCTCCTTCTCGTCTTCGGACAGCTACTCGTGCATAACCACCTAATCTGTCTTTAGTCTGCTCGTTTAGGAGCACCCAGAGTAATAAGAAGAGACATAAAACTCTGGGTCAGACAAAAGTCTGGCATGAGCGATAGTAGCAAAATAAAATAATAACAGGCATATATAATCATACTGGAACCTGGACCTGCAACCAAAGAGTTAGCACAACAAGATGTACGGTACTCTAAGGTAATACTATCATGTAGTGTAAAAATGGGAGTGTGTGTTCCATGGTGATAGCAAACATCAAACATAGCAATCATCTTCACGTCTCTCACTCAGTGCGTAAAGCAAACGATATCTACCGCTTTGATCACCAAATCTATTGGGGCCATGACGGATACTCCATACAACTATTTCTATGAACACACTTCCCTGGTCTATAGTTAATAACCCTACCCAGTCCACACATCCCTGGCTCTAGGTTAAGGGCCAACCAGTCTACACTTCCCTAGCTCTGGTTTGTCTGCATGCCCCTTTCTTTAATGGTGAACCAAAGTTATAGGTATAAGTAACCCCTTTGCATACGTCCTGCAGCAAAGCCCAACTCTAGAAGTTAACTCATTGGTTCCTAACTGGATCCTGAGTAATAACCTCCCATTTTGACTTCCTTTGCATCTCGAGTTTTGATCTTCTCCAGTTTGGTTCGGTCCTCCGAAAGCGGTTCTGTTTGTGCTACCTGAAGCTGTTCGGGTCGGGGTGCCTCGTCGTAGTCCGGCTCTTAGTGCCTCCTCAGTTCGGTTCGGATCATCAAGTCAATTCGGCTTGGTGTCACAATGGCTCGGTTCGATGTGTCGCGTCGGTTGGGTTCAGCATGCTTGGTTCGGTTCGGGGTCCTAGGCTCAGATTGGCTTATCTGATCTGATCCTCTGCTCCAATTCGATTTAATTGGCCTTCCTTGTTCCCTTTGCCTTTATGCTCTGCTAAGGATGCCAGCACTCCGGTTCGGCTCGGTTATCTGATATGATCCCCCTTATCCGATCCGATCCGGATCTCTGCAGCATTTCCAGCAAACTTTTTTTGTCCATTCTCGCCATACGACGTCGTTTTCAACCATTCCAACTTTACTAAACTATCATAAAACATCACAAACAACAGTAATAACATATGGGTTCAATCAAAAAGATCAAAAAATCAAGCATATAGGTTATTTTAGATCAAACATGCCCAAAACCAATATTTTACCCTTATCTGTATTTAACTATATCTAGCAACAGGATTAGAAACTTAATCCAAATTAACCCAATTTTTAAGCAGTGACATAAAATATTATTTCAAAATTTTGGCATATTTTTTCATATTTTTCAGAGTCTTAATTTCGCTAATTATCACTGATCACCCCTAATTAGCCGTAACTAATGTAAAAACATGCAAATCACTCACCTTAGCCACAAATGAATCTTAGATCTGAAACTATGACTGATATGGTATGAATTCCAATGTATGGCAGCAGCTCTATCTCTGATTTGATGCTAATTTCTCTTGATTTGATGTAGTTTTGGTTAATTAGCGATTAGGAAGCGATTATAATGAGATTTGGAGGATGGAGGCCATTACCAGGATTAGAGAAAGGTTTGTGGCGGTTGAAAAAGTGAAAAGGAATGTTTCTCCAAATCCTTTCAGCACTCCCATAACCCTAATCCCGAAATGGGTTATGGGCTTAGCTGCAAATCACCCCGTTAAGCCCAATTATGTTGTCTTCCATATTCCAAAGCTTATTTCAGCCATATCTTCCAAACGGTAAGTTCGTTTGATTAATGTGACCACTCTACGGAAAGGTAAACCATCATCCGAATCCAATGGAAGTGGGTTCAGCTCAAAACTCCTTACTAATTAAAAGTTATGGGCGAAACAAGATTTTCCAGGGGCAAAATGGTCATTTAAAAATCGGCAAAAATCGTGAACATGGGAAATGACCCCAATACTCGTTCCCCGAAGTTACACTACCATACGACTTAATATGTAAATAAAATAAATATTCTATGATCCTTCAACACGTAGAATGTGAGTCGTTACACCCTCCCCCCTTAAGAAATTTCACCCCTGAAATTGCTTAACCAAAACATACAATGGTGTCCCGCAACGCCTATCAGCCATTTACAATAATCAAACATACACAATAATACAACAAGCTTATCCTAGCACGTGGTTTACTAACAAGGAAAGAACTATATCGCGATTTAAAACCTTGCCAGGCAAAGAGCACAAGATATGACTTCCTTATGCTCTCCTCTGTTTCCCAAGTACAGTCATTCCCATTATCGCCCCACTGGACCTTGACTAGTTCCACCGTCTTCCTTCGAAGTTGTTTCGTATCGTGTCTGATAATATGAATCGTCTTGCGGGTCCCAACTGCCTCGGATTCTATCTCGATATCATCCAACTGATCTGGTGAAATAGTCATATCAGAATCGTGCACGAACTTTCTTAACTGAGAAACATGAAATACATTGTGCACTCCCACCTTCTTGTCTGGTAATCCAACTTTATAGGCTGAATTCCCAACTTGTTCGAGAACTGGAAATGGGCCTACAAACCTTGGTGTTAATTTACCTCTCCTACCAAATCGAATCACATTCTTTAACGGAGAAATCTTGACGAATACCAAGTCTCTAATGGAGAATTTTAAATCTCTTCGCCTTTTATCAGCATAACTCTTCTTCCTAACTTAGGCAGCCTTCATTCGTTGTTGAATAACCTTAATCTTATCTGAAGTTTCTCTTATTACATCTGGCCCAAGCACAAACTTCTCACTAGTCTCCAACCAACATGATGGTGAGCTGCACGATCTTCCGTACAAAGCTTCAAATGGACCATACCAATACTGGATTGATAACTATTATTATATGCGAACTCAACTAGACGCAAATGGTCATCCCATGACCCTCCGAAATCCAATATACAAGCTCCTAATAGATCTTCTAATACATGATTCACCCACTTTGTTTGACCGTCGGTTTGGGGACGGTATGTGGTACTGAGATGTAATTCTAACCCTAACGCCTCTTGTAAGCTCTTACAAAACCCGCTAGTAAATAACGGATCTTGATCACTCATGATACCTCTAGGTACTCCATGAAATCTCACTACCCACTTCTTATACAGTTCCACTAACTTAGCTGTTATTTTATTGGACTTGACCGGTATGAACCTTTCACCATTGGTCAATCGATCCACAATCACCCAAATACTATCATGACCTGATCTAGTCCTTGGGAGACTATCAATGAAATCCATTGAGACTTGTTCCCATTTCTATTCAGGAATTTCCAGCAGTTGTAACAAACCACTAGGATTCTTTGGATCGGCTTTAACTAATTAGCAGTTCATGCACTTGGATATAAACTTCCTAGCGTCTCTCCTCATCCCTTCCCAGTAGTAGGTCTGCTTCATGTCTCGATACATTTTGTTACCACCGAGAAGTATAGTCAGTTTCGGGCGATGACACTCTCTAAGCACTTCATCTCTCAATCCATTAAAATTGGGTACAACTAGTCTCCCATTCTTTCAAGGCCATCTTTCTCAATCAAGTGCATACTTGTTCATCTTCTCATCGTCGATACCCATCTCTACCTTGGAGATGATTTCCAATAGGTTAGGATCATCCCTCTGACTGAAACCAATCCACTCAATCAAAGTCGGTCTGATTGTCAAACTTGCTTACATCTCTGGATCTAGTTCACACTTAAGTCTGAAATCATATCCCGTGGTATATTCTAGTTGCTTTCATTCCAGAAACATAGCCCCTAAACTGACATGTCTCCTACTCAATGCATTAGCTACTGCATTTCCCATCCCGAGTGTGTATGCAATATTGAAATCATATGAAGCTAAGAACTCTAACCATCTCTACTAACGAAGATTTAAATCCTTTTGAAAGAAAAGATACTTTAGTGACTTATGATCGGTAAACAACTGAATCTTTCCCCTAAGAGATAGTGTGTTCACATCTTTAATGCAAACACAATCGCTGCCAATTCCAAATCATGGGTAGGATATCTTTTCTCATGCGGTTTCAGTTGTCGACTATCATAAGCTACAACCCTACCTCCTTGCATCAGTACAGCACCTAGTCCGGTACCGCAAGCATCTGTGTATACCGTTATCTCTTCGTTCCCTTTAGGAATAACTAACACCATTGTGCACGTTAACTTTCCCTTTAGGCTCTTAAATGTGTTCTCACACCTTTCATCCCAAAGGAAAGCTTGATTCTTCTTGTTCAACTGAGTTAACGGTGCCGCTATCTTGGAGAAGTCTTGGATAAATTTATGATAGTATCCAGCTAAACCCAAGAAACTTCTCACGTCCATTGCATTCTTGGGCGTAGACCAATCTTGTACTGTAGCCACCTTCGCAGGTTCCACGACAATACCATTCTCTGAGACAACATGGCCCAAGAATCTCACTTACCTCCTCCAGAAGTGTCACATAGAAAAATTTTCTTTCAATTGGTGTTTCCTCAACACCTCCATCACTGTCCTCAAATGTTCAATGTGTTCTTCCTCTGTCCTTGAGTAAACTAAGATAGTGTCCATGAACACAAGAATAAACCTATTTAATCGATCACTGAAAACTATATTCATAAGATCCACAAAATATGCGGGTCCATTGGTCAACCCAAATGGCATGACCAACCACTAATAGAATACATATGGCGTCCGAAATGTCGTTTTAAGTATACTCTCAAGTGCTACTCGGAGCTGATGAAAACCTATCGCAAGATCCAATTGGGAAAACACACTTGCTCCATTCAGTTGATCAAACAAATCATCTATCCATGGAAGAGGATGCTTATTCTTCCTAGTTACCTTATTCAGCTCACGGTAGTCTACACATAAGCATAGGGAACCATTGGCCTTGGTAGCAAATACAACTGGTGCTCCCCACTCCAAAACACTCCTTTGGATAAATCACTTCTTCAAAAGATCGCCCACTTGCACCTCGAGCTCTCGTTGCTTCTTTGGCGCCATATGACGAAGAGGCATTACTATAAGTTAAGAATCTTTGACTAAATCAATCCGAAACTCAATCTCTCGGTGTGGAGGAAGTCCGGTCACTTTCTCGAAGATGTCAGAATACTCGCCGGCAATAGGCACATCTAATGACTCATCTTGTGGGATGTTGAGGAAATGTAGAAAACTAGCCATCACCTCATGACTAGGTTGGCAACCCAATGCCACCCTCTGCCCATTGTCCGCTCTAATGGTCACCGAAGACCTCTAACAATCTACTGCCACCCCATATCTTTGGAGCCAATCGACTCCCAAAATAATGCCAAACCCAGTAAAGCCCAAAATAAAGCAATCACAAGCAAACATACATCCATGACTCGATAAGACCAAATTACGACAAATCATATTAAGGCAAGTCGAACCCCCGATCTGGTTTGTCACAACTAAAGGTCTATCGACAATCTCGGGTTCCAATTCCAACCTATCTACCAGGTCACTAGATACGAAGGAATAGGAAGCATCGGTATCAAACAATACTCGAACAGGAACATCATAAATAGAAAGCTTACGTTGAATAACGACACCCTTTCCCTTCTACGCCGCAGTTGGGGCATTCGATGAAGAAGAAACAGCGTTGATAGCATATGCTTCCACGATCTGCTTCTCGTTAGGAGGTTGTGGACATTCATTCTTAAAATGCCCCACTTGGCCATAATTGAATCACTTCTTTTCACCAGGTTTTGCTCAACAATTGCTGGCATAGTGGCCCTTCTTGCCACAACTAAAGCACTCGATATCCTTCTTATTCTTCTTTTTCTGACCATCCTTGGTTTGATTCTACTTCCCCTTATTCTGGGAATTATTCTTGCCTCCATCGCTTGCCTGCAACTTTGGCTCCTCTACAGATGTAACAGCAACCTTGGTCTTCGACTTAGGGTCAAGGCTATCAGATCTCAATGCTTTTCCCACAATAGATTTGAAACACCCCACCTCCATTAAGGTCACTCACAAAAGGAATACCTTAACTTTGGTGGAGGTTTCTAAGTAAAAGTCACAGATAAAACACAAGATAGATATAAACATATATATATAAGCAGCGAAAAACAAACAGACTTTTTATTTCATAAATACATGTTCATACAAAACATTTCCATAACAGTCACATAATAACTTCCAAAACATTACATCATCATTTATGTCTTGGTTGTTAAATAAAGAAGCATAAAACATAATTAAAACTGCATAGATCCCCATAGAATGTGTCCAACAGCCATAGCCAAGGAAAGAGAGTCCAAACCGTACATCTACTATCTTGAAGCTTGCAAAGAGTCTGACTAAGCTGGGTTGTTTCCTCCCTGTGGACCTGGGGGAGAAATGGAAGAATAGAAGACGAAAGAAAATATGGTCAAACATAAAGCCTGGTAAGTCTAGTAACTCTTCAGTATGAGAATAAGAAAAAGGGCATGATAGGTATAAACTGGAAACAGGAAAGTATTATAAACTAAGATAAAGCAGTTTGAATCGAATATACTATCGCACCCAACACTAAATCTCTGCACCTACTTGCATTTCCTCAACTGGCACCCCATGATCTGGGTGAAGTGATCCCCTTTTTCTAAAGATCGGCTCCTACTCGCATAATCATCTGTGTTTTACGGCCCCCAATGAGTATAGATACCTATGCTGGTCCCACCATGGGGTGTATCAAGTCCCATGGTGGTGGCCCAACACAATTCTAGAATGCATAGGTTATACTACTGGTACCCCCAGTGCCCTGTTTTTCTGCTCCGAAGTGTGTGCACGCCCGCACTCCGTTAGAACCCACACTATTGCACCCACTGTCGTCGCTTTTGACCGCTTACAATCAGCCCAGTAATCGTGCTCCACCCTGCCTAGTTTCAGGGCACCATGATACCTAATTGGGTTACTGCTGAAATGGGTCCTCATTACTAGGGTTTCTAGTCAAACATGTTAAGTGGTTAAGTGTCTGTATTTACCTAACCCCACCCATTAGTTTAATTAACATGTTGAGTTGGTTAAGTTTTTTAGTTAACTTAACCCTACCATCCTGACTGTCTGTCCTTAGCTTTTTAAAGCACCGACCGCTCACATTAGACAGGTATTGTTACGATTACTAGATGTGCCGGTCGGTTCCAGGCAGGTTTACACCGTAACTCAGTCGAACCTCGGGTCCTTATTGGGCTCAATGCTTAACCACCCACATTGGATAGGTATTGTTGTGACTACTGGACAGCCGGGCGGGTCCGGGCAGGTTTACATCACAACTCAATCCAACCTCGTGTTAAGCATATTCGTATTTTCTAAATTTGCATATTTGTCTCTTTTACTTGTTATATGTAAATTAAATGTTATGGCCCACTTTCCAAGTTTATCATTTTTGGTACAAGGATATATACCATTTAAATGCCACCAATTTTGGCATGTGACAAACATGCCAATTTCATATATTTTTATGTCAAGTTTTCTATAATTACCAATTTTCCCAACGTTACCCCATCTATTTATTAGGCTAACAATCTTAGCCTAATTTTTCGTCCGCATGATATTTAACATATAATATTAGGCTAAAAACTTAGCCTACACAAAATTGGCATAAAGAAATTCATTAACGAAAACATGGCATAGGTGTAAACTTGGCATAGTCAATATGAAAATCATAGGTGTGAACTTGCAAAATAGTCAACATACATATATGTGAATTTGCAACATAGACTGAATCATGGGTTTCAACTTGTCATGTGAACTTGCATTAAAAAGGTGAATCTAGCTAAACAGGTGTCACATGAATTAGCATATGATTTAGACAACATAAGCCTAAACATGTTTAGATCTAGGCATAACATCGAACATCACTAGCATATGACAAGAATATGACATGTTCATAAAGTATGTACAATTTTATCACATGTGTGAACTAGATCCAATCATATGTCCAACTACAACATGAATCATGTATTAAAGATGATCTTGTCATGCATCCAATTAGGAACTTGCAACTTTTGTAAAAACATAGGAGCACGTATATGAACATAATCATTTAGGCATAGAAGTTCCATTGTACAGCATATAACTTGCCATAATCACCTAAGCATAGAGGTGTAGATATGAACCAAATAACTTGTATGTGAATTTGAATAGATCCAACATCAACTAAATTAATCCTCAAACATTCTAATGGATCCAACATCAAGTCAATTATACCACAAACATCACAATACCACAATCACTGCAACACATAGATATGAATTAACATCGTCATTATACAATAACACAATTCCATTTCCATTTTACATCGAACCAAATCCTAACTTTTATTCACATCGGAAAAATCACTATACTTACAACAAACGACGGTCTTGTTTTCTGATTTCTTAGTTCTGAATTTGAAATGCTTTCCTTTCGGGTAGACAAACGCTGTTTGATTCTTGTTTTACTTTAGTTTTGCTCGTCTCTAATCTTTCTACAAGTGGAGGCTACTCTTGGCTTCCTTCCAGCAGCATGACGGCTCTATTTCTATTTTATTAGTGTGAATTTAGGTTGAGACTAAGGTTGTTTATATAGAATTTCAAACTAATTAGAGCCGCCGATGAAGCTAGAGTTAATCAAGGCCATCCATCTCAAGAAAAGCCAATCAGAAAGCGACAAGTCAGCCCTAGTGACACACCAGAGCTCAAAAATTCGACCAGAAACCGACCAGGCCAACCAGGGCCAAACCAGGTCGACTGGGCAGGTCGACCCTATGGTCGACCTAGTTACTCAGATCGACCCCTAGGTCGACCTGGTGCCTGGGCGGGAATTTTCCCGCCCAGTCCAGTTTGGGTCTGTTTTTCGAATTTCGAACTGAATTTGAACTGTTTGAATTTTAAATTAAATTTTGAAACTTCCGGAGGTCATAACTCCTTCATACGGAGTCCGATTCACGCAAACTCGGACTCTATCTTAGGCAGAATTCCGAGACGAGCGCAATGGTGCAACCCGTTTCCCTTAATTCTGTCATTTAGAATTAGTTATACTTTAATTTTTTAATTTACTATTAATAGAAAAATTTGGGGTGTTACATTCTCTCCTCCTTAAAGGATTTCGTCCTCAAAATCTTCAAGTCTAGGAGAAAGTAAATCCTAACATCCAATCGTCCATCTACTCAACCATCAAACACAGGTGTCCATTGTCCTTAAAAGACTTCTAATGCTTCATGATCATATGCATAGTGTGTGTACATATCCTTATCTAATGCAAAATCAGGTGGTCTACTGATTCAGTTGACCTCCTTAATGCAAGTCATGTTAGTGTCATGAATCCATTATGTATGCAAATTTGACCTTACTCATAATTCTACATGAGTGCGCAACCATTTATACAAATGCGACATCCATATGACTACATATCAAGTTTCAACCACATACTAATATGAATACATATATGCATGTGCAATATGGAGTGACTGAGCCGATCTAAAACCTAGGTTGTGTGTGTATATGCATCCACGAGCAACCACTAGCAGCCATCAATCATAACATGTTTCAAATACATGTTTACATCCAAAGGGGTTTCTACATAAGGATAAAGGATAATATTGAGGAGATATACCTAAAAAGATAGATACAAGCACGACTTAAGGAAAAATAGAGATCAAAGATGTACCCTAAAAAATAAAAGGGTATGTCACGCGTATTCTGTCCTCCGTTTCCCAAGTCGCGTCTTCCTCGGCATCGCTCCACTAAACTTTGACAAGCTTGAATTCGCGGTTGCGTAGCTTCTTGATTTCAGTTCCTACGATTCGAGTTGGAACTCTCCTCACATTTGTTTCGCGTTCCACTTCAGCTTCTTCTAGAATGCTTGGCTCTACCACTTCCGCAGATTCATGTAGACATTTTCGGAGATGAGAAATGTGAAAGACGTTGTGATTTCTAGCCAACCTTTCGGGCGGCTCTACTCTATAAGCCATCTTCCCAATCTTCTCGATGATAGGGAATGGTCCTACAAATTTTGGTGCTAGCTTTCCTGTGGATCCAAAGCGAACGACGTTCCTTAAAGGAGATACCTTAAGGAAAACCCTGTCCCCAACCTCAAACTCAAGGTCGGTCCTTCTTTTGTCGGCGTAGGATTTCTGTCTGTCTTGGGCAGTCTTCATTCTCCTTCATATCAGGTCCACTTTTTCTGAAGTCTCTCTAATCATGTCTGGCCCAAGTATAAGCTTGTCTGTAAACTCCTACCAACAAGTTGGTGATCGGCATGGTCTTCCATATAGAGCTTCGAAATGCGCCATACCGATGGTGGCTTGGTAGCTGTTATTGTAGGTGAATTCCACTAAAGGAAGATGATCCTCCCAAGTCCCTCCAAAGTCAAGAACGCATAGTCTCAAAAGATCTTCTTATACCCTATTCACCTTTTCTGTCTGACCATTAGTTTGGGGGTGATAGGCCGTGCTCAAGCATAACTGTGTGCCCATAGCTTCTTGCAGACTCCGCCAAAATTCGCTCGTAAAGATGGGATTTCTGTCACTCACTATGCTGGAGGGTATTCCATGGAGTTGAACTATTTCCTTGAGATAAAGGGAAGCTTGGGACGAGGCAGTCCTTCTACTCTTGATAGGTATAAAGTGGGCGCTTTTAGTGAGCCTGTCCACTATTACCCAAATGCTAGTATTGCGCCTTCTTGACCTAGGCAATCCATCAATGAAGTCTATTGAAATGCTATCCCACTTCCACTGCGGGACTTCTAGAGGATGAAGCAGTCCTCTAGGCTTTTTCTGTTCTGCCTTGACCTGTTGGCATATCATGCACTTAGAAACGAAATCTTCCACGTCCTTCTTCATGCCATCCCAAAAGAAAACTCTCTTTATGCCCTTGTGCATCTTGTCCCCGCCTGGGTGTATTGTCATCTTGGAATGATGTGCTTCTTTGAGAACCATCTTTACTAAATCCCTTGCTAGTGGGACGCACAGTCTTCCATCTCGCCTCAGCCAACCCTTATCATCGATGGAGTACCTATTGAGGTGACTGGAAGTTTCACCCCTAATTAGCTTATCAATCACATCCACAAGCTGAGGGTCTTCACGTTGTGCGGCCCCTATCAAGTCTAAAAGAGTGGTCTATACTTCTAGGGATGCCAATAAACCAGGTACAAAATCAGAGGAGGGCCTAAAGTCAAAACTGGCTATATACTCCAAACTTTGCCTTTCTACAAAGAGAGGGCTTAAGGTCAACTTCTTTCTGCTCAAGGCGTCTGCTACTACATTGCCCTTGCCAGGAGTATAGGAAATCTCAAAGTCATACGAGGTATGGAACTCCATCCTCCTTTGCTGCCTCAAGTTAAAATCATTCTGCTAGAAAAGATACATCAACGATTTATGGTATGTATATAATTCAAACTTCTCACCTAGGAGATAATGGTGCCAAGACTTAAGCGCAAAGACGATGGCGGCCAACTCAAGATCGTGGGTTGGGTAGTTCTTTTCATGAACTTTCAATTGTCTTCCACCATAAGTTACTACCCTCCCTTCTTGCATCAGAACAGCGCCTAGTCCCGTACCACAAGCATCCGTATATACTGTGAACATTTTGCTTCCATCCGGCACAGTCAGAACTGGGTTGTTATAAGAGCCCTTTTTAATCGTTGGAAAGCAAATTCGAAATCCAAATCCCAAGTGAACTCCAGATTCTTCTTTGTTAGCCTTGTGAGTGGAGCTGAGATTTTCGCGAAATCCCTAATGAACTTTCGGTAAAAACCGGCTAGCCCAAGAAAGCTTCGGACTTCAGTTGCATTTCTTAGTGTCTTCCAATCTTGCACTACCACCACTTTCGCGGGGTCCACTGCTAACCCTTCTTTGGACAATATATGTCCAAGAAATCTTACTTCTTCTCTCCAAAAGTGGCACTTCGAGAATTTGGCTTTTAGCTAATGGACTCGAAGAGTTTCCACGATCTCCTTCAGATGCTGAGCATGTTTTTCATCATTCTTTGAGAAGATCAAAATAGCGTCTACGAAGACAACCACAAACTTGTTGAGGAATTCTCTGAACACCCTACTCATTAGGTCCACGAAATAAGCGAGTGCGTTTGTCAAGCCGAAAGGCATGACAAACCACTCGTAGAAACCGTCTGGGGTTCTGAACGCCGTTTTATTAATGCTATCTTCAGCTACCCTTAGCTGATGGAACCCAGTAGCCAAATCAAGTTGGGAGAAGACCGACGCACCTACAAGCTGATCAAACAAATCGTCTATTCTGGGAAGCGGGTGTCTATTCTTTTTAGTCAGCTTGTTTAGCTTTTTATAGTCCACACAAAGACGCAGTGAACCATTTGCTTTGGTGGCGAACACCACTGGAGCACCCTATTCCGAGATACTTCTCCTTATAAACCCCTTCTCGAGAAGCTCCTTAACTTGCTTACTGAGCTCCTTTCTCTCCATTGGAGCCATGTGTCTAACAGGCAGAGCTACGGGCTTTGCATTATCAACAAGATATATGCGGAAGTCTATTTCCCACTTCGGAGGTAAGCCTTTTACCTCTTCAAAGACATCCGGATATTCCCGGACCACTCTAACCGACTGCAAATTCTAAACACAAGCGTCAAGGGACTCTAGATAACTAAGCATAACAGCATTCAAGAGATTACAAGAAATTTCTAGAGTGTTACCGACCCGAATCAAGAGTCTAACCACTCTTTTCTCACAATCAAGAATGGCACCATTACTGGATAACCAGTCCATGCCTAAGATCAAACCATATCCTGAGAAACCCAAAACAACGGCACTACATCTAAATTCGAATAGAGATTTTCAAATCCAAGCAAACCATCGACAAATAAGCCGAGCCCCCAATTGGATTCGAAACAACCAAGGGATCTTCTACCATACTAGTGTCTAGGTGCAGAGATTCTACTAAAGCAGATGAAATAAAGGAGTGTGATGCACCAGAATCATAGAGAGTGCGAACAGGATGATCATAAAGATAAACTAAGCTTTCTAAAGAAATACTTCTACCTCGTGCCTGTGGAGGTGCCACCAGAGCGAGAACCTTTCCCCCTGAGGTGGATCCAGTCCTCTGTCCCTGCCCTTGCTTCTTTGGGCAGTCCTTAGCTAAGTGTCCAGTCTCTCCACAGTGGAAACAACCACCATTCATCTTTGCCTTCTTCTTCCTGCAGTCTTTTGCTATATGCCCCTACAATGCCATAGAAATTGCACCTTCTCTTTTCGCGGGGTTTGTTGTTCTTCACGCCTTTCTTGAAGTCTATTTTCTTTGCGTATAAACCCTCTTTCTTTTTCTGAGGCACTTCCACCTTTGCCTCTTTCTTGCCTTTATCTTCCTCGTGTAGCAGCGCCATGTCCACCAAGCTTTCATATGTCGCTCCCATGGGTATATGGGTCATTGCAAGTGTAACACCCCAAATTTTCTGTTAATTGTAACTTAACAAATTAAAGTATAATTAATTCTAAATGATGGAGTTAAGGGAAATGGGTTATGCCATTGCATTCGTCTCGAAATTCTGCTTGAGATAGAGTCCGAGTTTGCGTAAAACGAATAACGTATGAAGAAGATATGGACGAACGAAGTTGGGTAGAAAAACCAGAAAAGAGTCAAAATGCACAGGCGGAACAAAATTGCACTGGCGCACTTGGGAAGTGCGCCAATACAAATTTGCACTGGCGCACCGGCCAAGTGCGCCCAGGCCAGAAAACCTGCTTGGTCAGGCCCTGGCTGGCCTGGTCGGGTTCTGGTCGATTTCTGAGGCTTGGCTGAGTCACTATGGCTTACATGTCGCTTTCTGATTGGTTTCTCTTGAGATGGATGGTCTGGATTCACTCTAGCTTCATCGACGGCTCTAATCAGTTTAAAATTCTATAAATACACTCAAGTCTAAACCTAAATTCACACAAATAATATAGTACTAGAGCCGCCGTGCTGCTGGAAAGAAACTAGGAGTGGCTATCAGTTAGAAAGCTTAAAGACAAGCCAATACTAAAGTAAAACACGAATCAAAATAACGACAGTCTTCCCAAAGGAAAGCATATCAAATTCAGAACTCAGAATCCAGAATTCAAGTTCATCGTTCATTGTAAGTATAGTGAATTTTCTGATGAGAATAAAACTAAGACTTGATTCGATGTAAATTGGAAGTGGAATTGTGCTATTATGTAACGACGATGTTAATTCATATCTGTGTATTGAAATGATTATGTTGTGAATGAAATTAGGATGTTTGTGGTATAATTAAGATTGATGTTGATCCTGTTGTACTCTTAGAATGATAACAACATCACAAACAAGTTGTATAGTTCATGTTTATGTGATTATATAGGTCATTTATGATTATAACCCGGTGTATATACTTTACGCTAGAACCTTTACGCCTAAATGGTTATGTTCATATACATGCTCCTATGTCTATACAAAAGTTGCAAGTTCCTAATTGGATCCATGTCAAGATCCACTTTAACATGTGTTTCATGTTGTAATTAGATATATGATTGGATCTAGTTTATACCCTTGTCATAAAATTATTCATACTGATGAAAATGTCATATTCTTATCATATGCTAGTGATGTTCGATGTTATGCCTAGATCCGAAAACAAGTTTAGGCTTATGTTATCTAAATCATATGCTAATTTGTGTGACACCTATTTGGTTAGATACCTATTTCAATGCAAGTTCACATATATGTTGATTTAGGCCATGTTGCAAGTTCACATTCATGTTGACTATTTTGCAAGTTCACACCTATGATGTTCATACTGATTATGCCAAAAATGCCAAGTTTACACCTATGTCATGTTTATGTTTATGAATTCCCTTATGCCTATTTGTGTGCGCTAAATTTGGCTAAGTTTTTAGCTTAATATTATATGTTAAAACTATGTGAACGAAATTTAGGCAAAGATTGTTAGCCTAATGTTTAAACGGGGTAATGTTGGGAATATTAGTAAAACTTGACATAAAAATATATGAAATTGGCATGTTTGTCACATGCCAAAATTAGTGGTATATAAATGGTATAATTTCTTGTACCAAAAACGTTAAACTTGGAAAAGTGGGCCATGACATTTAATTTGCATATATTAAGTAATAAAGACAAATATGTAAATTTAGAAAATACGAATATGCTTAACACGAGGTTGGATTGAGTTGTGATGTAAACCTGGCCGGACCCGCTCGGCTGTGCAGTAGTCATAACAATACATATCCAATGTGGGTGGTTAAGCATGGAGCCCAATAAGGACCCGAGGTTAGATTGAGTAACGGTGTAAATCTGCCCGGAACCGACCGGCACTTCCAGTAACCGTAACAATATCTGTCTAATGTGAGTGGTCGGTGCTTTAAAAAGCTAAGGACATACAAGTCAGGATGGTAGGGTTAAGTTAACTAAAACACTTAACCAATTCGACATGTTAATTAAACTGATGGGTGGGGTTAGGTAAATACAGACACTTAACCACTTAACATGTTTTACTAGAAAACCCTAGTGATGGGGACCCATTTCAGCAGTAACCCAATTAGGTATCATGGTACCCTGAAACTAGGCAGGGTGGGGCACGATTACTGGGCTGATTGTAAGCAGTCAAAGCGACGGCGGTGGGTGCAACAGTGTGGGTTCTAACAGAGTGCGGGCGTGCACATACTTCGGAGCAGACAAACAGGGCACTGGGGACACCAGTAGTATAACCTATGCATTCTAGTATTGTGTCGGACCGCCACCATGGGACGTGATACACCCCATGATGGGACTAGCATAGGTATCTACAATCTTTGGGGGCCGTAAGACACATGTAATTATGCGAGTAGGAGCCGATCTTTAGAAAAAGGGGATCACTTCACCCTCAGCATGGGGTGCCAGTTTAGAACTAATGCATGTAGGTGCAGAGATATAGTGTGGGGTGCGATAGTATATTCATTTCAAAACTACTTTATCTTAGTTTATGATACTTTCCTGTTTCCAGTTTATACCTATCATGCCCTTATTCTTATTCTCATACTGAAGAGTCGCTAGACTTACCAGGCTTTATATCTGTCCTTATTTTCTTTCGTCTTCTTTTCTTCCATTCCCCCCCCCCCCAGGTCCGCAGGGAGGAAACAACCCAGCTTAGTCAGACTCTTTGCAAGCTTCGAGATAGTAGATGTACGGTTTGGACTCTCTTGCTTTGGTTAGGGTTGTTGGACACATTCATGGGGATTTATGCAGTTTCAATCATGTTTTATGCTTCTTTATTTAATAACCAATACAGGAATGATGTTGTAATGTTTCGGAAGTTGTTATGAGACAATTATGGAAATGTTTTGTATGAACAAGTATTTTATGATATAATAGTCTGTTGTTTTCCGCTACTTATATATATGTGTGTTTATATATGTCTTGTGTTTTATCTGTGACTTTTACTTACAAACCTCCACCAAAGTTAAGGCAGTCCCTTGTGAGTGACCTTAATGGAGGGTGGGGTGTTTTACTTGGTATCAGAGCATAGATTTACCAGACTAGATAAAAAAATTTGAAACTATTTTCAAAAAGAAGTTTAAAGAAGCATCTTTTTTCAAGAAAAAGTGTTGTTTTTAAAAGGCATAATTCCCCAGAGCCATATGCACTATCCCTCTATCCCTTTATCTTGAATACTTTCCTTTTTGTTCCAACATATCTGGAGATCTTAACCTTCCAGAAGGAGTACTGATCCCTGGCTGGTTCCGAAGGTACCTCGAGGCTAGGGCCAATGGTGCGGGCCCAGCAGACATTCCTCATCTTACGGTGGCAGCGGTTCCTCCTCCCCCGCCTCCTCCTCGTGGGAACACTTTCGCTAAGACGTGTAGAGACTTCAAGGCTATGGGAGGATAGGACTTTTATGGAACTTAATCATTTGTGGTAGCAAGGAACTGGATGAAGGAGACTGAAGATTTATTCGTTATCTTCGAAGTTGATAACAGGTAAAAGATATAGCTGGCCGTGTAGTTGCTCAAAGATGAAGCTTCCTATTGGTGGGAAGTTTCACATGCGGAGAGGCCAGTGGAAACATGGGAAGATTTCAGGATGAGGTTTGAGATGAAATTCCTCTCCCAAGCTGAAAGAAGCCTGCAGATGGAGAAGTTCCTAACTCTTAAGAAAGGGAGTATGACGATCAGGGAGTACGTCGATCAGTTTAATCAGCTGGCCAGATTTGGGCAAGATTTAGTAAACACCCAACAAGGAGGCCCTTCGCTTCGTCAAAGGCCTGAATGAACCTCTACACAGCCTTGCTATGACCCATATAACCATGGGGGCGACCTATGAAAGCTTGGTGGACATGGCGCTGCTACACGAGGAAGATAAAGGCAAGAAAGAGGCAAAGGCGGAAGTGCCTCAAGAAAAGAAGGAGGGTTTACAGGCTAAGAAAACAGACTTCAAGAAAGGCGGGAAGAACAACAAATCCCGTGAAAAGAGAAAGTGCAATTTATGTGGCATTATGGGACATATAGCAAAAGACTGCAGAAAGAAGAAGGCAAAGATGAATGGTGGTTGCTTCTGTTGTGGCGAGACTGGACACTTGGCTAAGGACTGCCCAAAGAAGCGGGAGCAGGGACAGAGGACTGGATCCACCTCAGGCGGACAAGTTCACGCGCTGGTGGCACCTCCACATGAACGAGGTAGAAATATTTCTGTAAAAAGCTTAGTTTATCTGTATGATCATCCAGTTCACACTCTCTTTGATTCTGGTGCATCACACTCCTTTGTTTCATCTGCTTTAGTAGAATCTCCGGATCTAGACACTAGTATGGTAGAAGATCCCTTGGTTGTTTCAAATCCAATTGGGGGCTCGGCTAATTTGTCGATGGTTTGCTTGGATTTGAAAATCTCTATTTTAAATGTTGAATTTAAATGTAGTGCCTTTGTTTTGGGCTTCTCAGGATATGGGCTGATCTTAGGCATGGACTGGTTATCCAGTAATGGTGCCATTCTTGATTGTGAGAAAAGAGTGGTTAGGCTCTTGACTCGGCTCGGTAACACTCTAGAAATTTCTTGTATTCCCTTGAATGCTATTATGCTTAGTTATCCTGAGTCGCCTGACGCTTCTGTTGAGAATTTGCAGTCAGTTAGGGTGGTCCGGGAATATC
This sequence comes from Allium sativum, assembly GCA_030737875.1. Taxonomy (NCBI): domain Eukaryota; kingdom Viridiplantae; phylum Streptophyta; class Magnoliopsida; order Asparagales; family Amaryllidaceae; genus Allium; species Allium sativum. The sequence continues at coordinate 793,964,603 of CM060921.1, read as the reverse complement.
CAGATGTCTTTGAAGAGGTGAAAGGCTTACTTCCGAAGCGGGAAATAGACTTCCGCATATATCTTGTTGATAATGCAAAGCCCGTAGCTCTGCCTGTTAGACACATGGCTCCAAAGGAGAGAAAGGAGCTCAGTAAGCAAGTTAAGGAGCTTCTCGAGAAGGGGTTTATAAGGCAGAGTATCTCGGAATGGGGAGCTCCAGTGGTGTTCGCCACCAAAGCAAATGGTTCACTACGTCTTTGTGTGGACTATAGGGAGCTAAACAAGCTGACTAAAAAGAATTGACACCCGCTTCCCAGAATAGACGATTTGTTTGATCAGCTTGTAGGTGCGTCGGTCTTCTCCCAACTTGATTTGGCTACTGGGTTCCATCTGCTAAGGGTAGTTGAAGATAGCATTGATAAAACGGCGTTCAGAACCCCAGACGGTTTCTTCGAGTGGCGTGTCATGCCTTTCGGCTTAACAAACGCACCTGCTTATTTCGTAGACCTAATGAGCAGCGTGTTCAGAGAATTCCTCAATAAGTTCGTGGTGGTCTTCCTAGATGATATTTTGATCTTCTCAAAGAATGAGGAAGAACATGCTCAACATCTAAAAGAGATCATGGGTACTCTCTGTGCACATCAGCTAAAAGCCAAATTCTCCAAGTGCCACTTTTGGAGAGAAGAAGATAGGTTTCTAGGGCATATAATTTCCAAAGAGGGGTTAGCTGTGGACCCCCGAAAGTGGTGGCAGTGCAAGATTGGAAGACACCAAGAAATTCAACTGAAGTCCGAAGCTTTCTTGGGCTAGCCGGTTTTTACCGAAAGTTCATTAGGGATTTCGCGGAAATCTCAACTCCACTCACAAGGCTAACAAAGAAGAATCTGGAGTTCAATTGGGATTTGGATTGCGAGTTTGCTTTCCAATGATTAAAAAGGGCTCTCACAACAGCCCCAGTTCTGAATTTGCCGGATGGAAGCAAAAAGTTCACAGTATATACGGATGCTTGCGGCACTTGACTAGGCGTTGTTCTGATGCAAGAAAGAAGGGTAGTAGCTTATTGTGGAAGACAATTGAAAGTGCATGAAAAGAACTACCCAACCCTCGATCTCGTGTTGGCCGCCATTGTCTTTGCTCTTAAGTCTTGCTGCCATTCTCTCCTAGGCGAGAAGTTTGAGTTATATACTGACCATAAATCGTTGAAGTATCTTTTCTCGCAGAAAGATCTTAACCTAAGGCAGCAAAGGTGGATGGAGTTCCTTGCCTCGTATGACTTTGAAATTTCCTATACTCCTGGCAAAGGAAACATAATAGCAGACGCGTTGAGCAGAAAGAAGCTGACCCTAAGCCCTCTCTTTGTAGAAAGGCAAAGCTTGGAGTATATAGCCACTTTTGACTTTAGGCCCTCCTCATATTTTATACCTGGTTTATTGGCATCCCTAGAAGTACGGCCCACTCATTTAGACTCGATAGGGGCCGCACACCATGAAGACCCTAAGCTTATGGATGTGATTGATAAACTAATTAGGGGTGAAACTTCCCGTCACCTCAATAGGTACTCCATCGATGATAAGGGCTGGCTGAGACAGGATGGAAGGCTATGCGTCCCGCAAGCTAGGGATTTAGTGAAGAAGGTTCTCGAGGAGGCACATCATTCCAAGATGACAATACACCCAGGAGGAGATATGATGTACAAGGACGTAAAGAGAATTTTCCATTGGAGCGGCATGAAGAAGGACGTGGCAAATTTCGTTTCTAAGTGTGTGACATGCCAATGGGTCAAGGCGGAACAATAGGAGCCTGGAGGACTACTTCATCCTCTAGAAGTCCCGCAATGGATGTGGGATAGCATTTCAATGGACTTCATTGACGGGTTGCCTAGGTCAAGAAGGGGCAACACTAGCATTTGGGTAATAGTGGACAGGCTTACTAAAAGCGCCCACTTTATACCTATCAAGAGTAGAAGGACTGCTTCGTCTCTAGCTTAACTTCATCTCAAGGAAATAGTTCGACTCCATGGAATACCCTCCAGCATAGTGTGTGGCAGAGATCCCATCTTCACGAGCGAATTTTGGCGGAGTCTGCAAGAAGCTGTCGGCACACAGTTATGCTTGAGCACGGCCTATCACCCCCAAACTGATGGTCAGACAGAAAGGGTGAATAGAGTACTAAAAGATCTTCTAAGACTGTGTGTTCTTGGCTTCGGAGGGACTTGGGAGGATCACCTTCCTTTAGTGGAATTCGCCTATAACAACAGTTAACAAGCCACCATCGGTATGGCGCCCTTCGAAGCTTTGTATGGAAGACCATGTCGATCACCAACTTGTTGGTGGGAGTCCACTGACAAGATTATACTTGGGCTAGACATGATTAGAGAGACTTCGGAAAAAGTGGAATTGATACGAAGGAGAATGAAGACTGCCCAAGACAGACAGAAATCCTACGCCGACAAAAGAAGGGCCGACCTTGAGTTTGAGGTTGGGGACAGGGTTTTCCTTAAGGTATCCCCTTTAAGGAACGTCGTTCGCTTTGGATCCGCAGGAAAGCTAGCACCAAGATTTGTAGGACCGTTCCCTATCATCGCGAAGATTGGGAAAATGGCTTATAGAGTAGAGCTGCCTGAAAGATTGACTGGAATTCACATCGTCTTTCACGTTTCTCATCTCCAGAAATGTCTACATGAATCTGCGGAAGTGGTGGAGCCAAGCATTCTAGAAGAAACCGAAGTGGAACGTGAAGCAACTGAGAGGAGAGTTCCAACTCTAATTGTAGGAACTAAAGTGAAAAAGCTACGCAAGCGTGAAGTCAAGCTCGTTATGGTTCAGCTGAGTGACGCCGAGGAAGAAGCGACTTGGGAAACTGAGGACAGAATATGCGCGGCCTACCCTTTTCTTTTTGAGGGCACATCTTTGACCTCTCTTTTTCCTCAAGTTGTGCTTTTATCTATCTTTTTAGGTATATCTCCTCGATATGATCCTTTATCCTTAGGTAGAAACCCCTTTGGATGTGAACATGTATTTGAAACATGTTATGGTTGATGGCTGCAAGTGGTTGCTAGTGGTTGCTCGTGGATGCATATACACACACAACCTAGGTTTTAGATATTTGTATGTGGTTGAAACTTGATATGTAGTCATATAGATGTTGCATTTGTATAAATGGTTGCACACTCATGTAGAATTATGAGTAAGGACAAATTTGCATACATAATGGACTCATGACACTTACATGATTTGCATTAAGGAGGTCAACTGAATCAGTAAACCGCCTGATTTTGCATTAGTTAAGGACATGTACACACACTGTGCATATAATCATAAAGCATTAGAAGTTTTTTAAGGACAATGGACGTCTGTGTTTGTTGGTTGAGTAAATGGACGATTGGATGTTAGGACTTACGTTCTCCTAGAATTGAAGATTTCGGGGACGAAATCCTTTATGGAGGGGAGAATGTAACACCCCGAATTTTCTGTTAACTGTAACTTAACAAATTAAAGTATAATTAATTCTAAATGATGGAGTTAAGTGAAATGGGTTACACCATTACGTTCGTCTCGAAATTCTGCTTGAGATAGAGTCTGATTTTGCGTAAAAGGATACTGTATGAAGAAGATATGGACGAACGAAGTTGGGCAGAAAAACCAGAAACGGGTCAGAATGCACTGGCGCACTTGGGAAGTGCGCCGGAACAAAATTGCACAGGCGCACTTGGGAAGTGCGCCAGTAAAAATTTGCACTGGCGCACCTGCCAAGTGCGCCCAGGCCAGAAAATCTACTTGGTCAGGCCCTGGCTGGCCTGGTCGGGTTCTGGTCGATTTCTGAGGCTTGGCTGAGTCACTAGGGCTTACATGCCGCTTTTTGATTGGCTTCTCTTGAGATGGAAGGTCTGGATTCACTCTAGCTTCATCGACGGCTCTAATCAGTTTAAAATTCTATAAATACAACTCAAGTCTAAACCTAAATTCACACAAGTAATATAGTACTAGAGCCGCCATGCTGCTGGAAAGAAACTAGGAGTGGCCGTCAGTTAGAAAGCGTAGAGACAAGCCAATACTAAAGTAAAACACGAATCAAAACAATGTCAGTCTTCCCAAAGGAAAGCATATCAAATTCAGAACTCAAAATCCAGAATTCAAGTTCGTCGTTCATTGTAAGTATAGTGATTTTCCGATGAGAATAAAACTAAGACTTGATTCGATGTAAATTGGAAGTGGAATTGTGCTATTATGTAACTACAATGTTAATTCATATCTATGTATTGAAATGATTGTGTTGTGAATGATATTGGGATGTTTGTGGTATAATTAAGATTGATGTTGATCCTATCGTACTCTTATAATGACAATAACATCACAAGCAAGTTGTATAGTTCATGTTTATGTGATTATATAGGTCGTTTGTGATTAAAACCCCATGTATATACTTTATGCTAGAACCTTTATGCCTAAATGATTATGTTCATATACATGCTCCTATATTTATACAAAAGTTGCAAGTTCCTAATTGTATCCATGTCAAGATCCACTTTAACATGTGTTTCATGTTGTAATTAGATATATGAGTGGATCTAGTTTACACCCTTATCATAAAATTATTCATACTGATGAAAATGTCATATTCTTATCATATGCTAGTGATGTTCGATGTTATGCCTAGATCCAAAAACAAATTTAGGCTTATGTTATCTAAATCATACACTAATTTGTGTGACACCTATTTGGTTAGATACCTATTTCAATGCAAGTTCACATATATGTTGATTTAGGCCATGTTGCAAGTTCACATTCATGTTGACTATTTGCAAGTTCATACCTATGATGTTCATATTGACTATGCCAGAAATGCCAAGTTTACACCTATGTCATGTTTATGTTTATGAATTCCCTTATGCCTATTTGTGTGCGCTAAATTAGGCTAAGTTTTTAGCCTAATATTATATGTAAAAACTATGCAAATGAAAATTAGGCTAAGATTGTTAGCCTAATGTTTAAACGGGGTAATGTTGGGAATATTAGTAAAACTTGACATAAAAATATATGAAATTGGCATGTTTGTCACATGCCAAAATTAGTGGCATTTAAACGGTATAATTTCTTGTACCAAAAACATTAAACTTGGAAAAGTGGGCCATGACATTTAATTTACATATATTAAGTAATAAAGACAAATATGTAAATTTAGAAAATACGAATATGCTTAACATGAGGTTGGATTGAGTTGTGATGTAAACATGCCCGAACCCGCCCGGCTGTCCAGTAGTCACAACAATACATATCCAATGTGGGTGGTTAAGCATGGAGCCCAATAAGGACCCGAGGTTAGACTGAGTAACGGTGTAAATCTGCCCGGAACCGACTAGCACATCCAGTAACCGTAACAATATCTATCTAATGTGAGTGGTCGGTGCTTTAAAAAGCTAAGGACAGACAAGTCAGGATGGTAGGGTTAAGTTAACTAAAACACTTAACCAATTCAACATGTTAATTAAACTGATGGGTGGGGTTAGGTAAATACAGACACTTAACCACTTAACATGTTTTACTAGAAAACCCTAGTGATGGGGACCCGTTTCAGCAGTAACCCAATTAGGTATCATGGTACCCTGAAACTAGGCAGGGTGGGGCACGATTACTGGGCTGATTGTAAGCGGTCAAAGCGACGACGGTGGGTGCAATGGTGTGGGTTCTAACGGAGTGCGGGCGTGCACACACTTCAGAGCAGACAAACAGGGCACTGGGGGCACCAGTAGTATGACCTTTGCATTCTAGTATTGTGTCGGGCCGCCACCATGGGACTTGATACACCCCATGGTGGGACCAGATAGGTATCTACAATCTTTGGGGGCCGTAAGACACATGTAATTATGCGAGTAGGAGCCGATCTTTAGAAAAAGGGGATCACTTCTCCGTTGGGGTGCCAGTTTAGAACTAATGCATGTAGGTGCAGAGATATAGTGTGGGGTGCGATAGTATATTCGTTTCAAAACTACTTTATCTTAGTTTATGATACTTTCCTGTTTCCAGTTTATACCTATCATGCCCTTATTCTTATTTTCATACTGAATAGTCACTAGACTTATCAGGCTTTATGTCTGACCCTATTTTCTTTCGTCTTCTTTTCTTTTGTTTCCCTCCCCCCAGGTCCGCAGGGAGGAAACAACCCAGCTTAGTCAGACTCTTTGCAAGCTTCGAGATAGTAGATGTACGGTTTGGACTCTCTTGCTTTGGCTATGGCTGTTGGACACAATCATGGGGATTTATGTAGTTTCAATCATGTTTTATGCTTCTTTATTTAATAACCATGATAGGAATGATGTTGTAATGTTTTGGAAATTGTTATGAGACAATTATGGAAATGTTTTGTATGAACAAGTAATTTATGAAATAAAAGTCTGATGTTTTCCGCTGCTTATATATATATGTTTTTATATCTGTCTTGTGTTTTATCTGTGACTTTTACTTACAAACCTCCACCAAAGTTAAGGCAGTCCCCTGTAAGTGACCTTAATGGAGGGTAGGGTGTTTCAGCAAGGCTGTGTAGAGGTTCATTCAGACCTTTGACGAAGCAAAGGGCCTTCTTATGTTGGGTGTTCACTAAATCCAGCCCAAATCTGGCTAGCTGATTAAACTGATTGACATACTCCTAGATTGTCGTGTTTCCTTGTTTAAGAGTTAGGAACTTCTCCATTTGCAGGCTTCTTTCAGCTTGGGAGAGGAATTTCATCTCAAACCTCGGCCTGAAATCTTCCCAAGTCTCCACTGGCCTCTCAGCATGGGTAACTTCCCACCAATAGGAAGCTTCATCTTTAAGCAACCACACTGCTAGTTGTATCTTTTGCCTGTCATCAACTTCGAAGATGACGAACAAGTCCTCAGTCTCCTTCAGCCAGTTCCTTGCTACTACAAAGGATTCAGTTCCATAAAAGTCCTTACCACCCATAGACTTGAAGTCTCTACACGTCTTAGCGAAAGTATTTCCTCGAGGAGGAGGAGGAGGAACCACTGCCACTGTTGGAAGAGGAATGTCTGCTGGGCCCGCACCATTGGCCCTAGCCTCTAGGTACCTTCGGAACCAGCCAGGGATCGGTACTCCTTCCGGAAGGTTAAGATCTCCATACATGCTGGAACAAAAAGGAAAGAATTCAAGACGAAGGGTAGAGAGATAGTGCATATGGCTTTTTGGGGAATCATGCCTTTTAAAAACAACTCTTTTTTCTTGAAAACAATGCTTCTTCAAACTTCTTTTTGAAAATAGTTTCAAAAACTTTTATCTAGTCTGGCAAAATTGTGCTCTGATACCAAGTGAAACACCCCACCCTCCATTAAGGTCACTCACAAAGGGAATGTCTTAACTTTGGTGGATGTTTGTAAGTAAAAGTCACAGACAAAGCACAAGACAGATATAAACACATATACATAAGCAGCGGAAAACAACAGATTTTTTATTTCATAAATATGTGTTCAAACAAAACATTTCCATAACTGTCACATAATAACTTCCAAAACATTACAACATCATTTCTATCTTGGTTATTTAATAAAGAAGCATAAACACATAATTAAAACTACCTAAATCCCCATAGAGTGTGTCCAACAGCCATAGCCAAAGAGAGTCCAAACCGTACATCTACTATCTTGAAGCTTGCAAAGAGTCTGACTAAGCTGGGTTGTTTCCTCCATGTGGACCTGGGGGGAAACGGAAGAAAGGAAGACGAAAGAAAATAGGGTCAGACATAAAGCCTGGTAAGTCTAGTGACTCTTCACTATGAGAATAAGAAAAAGGACATGATAAGTATAAACTGGAAATAGGAAAGTATCATAAACTAAGGTAAAGCAGTTTGAATCGAGTATACTATCTCACCCCCACACTATATCTCTGGACCTACTTGCATTGTCCTAACTGGCACCCCATGATCAGGGTGAAGTGATACCCTTTTCTAAAGAGCGACTCCTACTCGCATAATCATCTGTGTCTTATGGCCCCCAAAGATTGTAAATACCTATGTTGGTCCCACCATGGGGTGTATCAAGTCTCATGGTGGCGGCCCGACACAAACCTTAGAATGCATAGGTTATACTACTGGTGCCCCCAGTGCCCTGTTTGTCTGCTCCGAAGTGTGTGCACGCCCGCACTCCGTTAGAACCCACACTGTTGTACCCAACGCCATCGCTTTTGACCGCTTACAATCATCCTGGTAATCGTGCCCCACCCTGCCTAGTTTCAGGGTACCATGATACCTAATTGGGTTACTGCTGAAATGGGTCCCCGTTACTAGGGTTTTCTAGTCAAACATGTTAAGTGGTTAGGTGTCTGTATTTACCTAACCCCACCCATCAGTTTAATTAACATGTTGAATCGGTTAAGTGTTTTAGTTAACTTAACCCTACCATCCTGACTGTCTGTCCTTAGCTTTTTTAAGCACCGACCATTCACATTAGACAGGTATTTTTACGGTTACTCTATGTGCCGGTCGGTTCCGGACAGATTTACACTGTAACTTAGTCTAACCTCGGATCCTTATTGGGCTCAATGCTTAACCTCTCACATTGGATAGGTATTGTTGTGACTACTGGAAAACCGGGCGGGTCCGGGCAGGTTTACATCACAACTCAATCCAACATCGTGTTAAGCATATTCGTATTTACTAAATTTACGTATTTGTCTTTATTACCTGTTATATGTAATTTGTCAACAATTAAATGTTGTGGCCCACATTCCAAGTTTAACCTTTTTGGTATAAGAATTTATACCATTCAAGTGCCACCAATTTTGGCATGTGACAAACATGCCAATTTCATATATTTTTACCAATTTATGTCAAGTTACCAATTTTCCCAACGTTACCCAATCTAAATATTAGGCTAACAATCTTAGCTTAATTTTCGTTCGCATGGTTTTAACATATAATATTGGGCTAAAAACTTAGCCTAATTTAGCGCACACAAAATTGGCATAAGGGAATTCATAAACATAAGCATGACATAGGTGTAAAGTTGGCATTTTTGTCATAATCAGTGTGAACATCATAGGTGTGAACTTACAAAATAGTCAACATACATATATGTGAATTTGCAACATAGACTAAATCATGGGTTTCAACTTATCATGTAAACTTGCATTAAAAAGGGGAATCTAACTAAACAGGTGTCACATGAATTAGACAACATAAGCCTAAACATGTTTAGATCTAGGCATAACATCGAACATCACTGGCATATGACAAGAATATGACATGTTCATTATGTATAATTTTATCACATGTGAACTAGATCCAAATCATATGTCCAACACCAACATGAAACATGTACTAAAGTGGATCTTAGCATGGATCCAATTAGGAACTTACAACTTTTGTATAAACATAGGAACATGTATGCGAACATAATCGTTTAGGCATAGAGGTTTTAGCGTATAAATATATGAAATCTTAACCACATACAACCTATATAATCACATCAACATATAGGTTTTGATTACAACATGAACTATACAACTTGCATGTGATTCTAAATGTAAAATGGGATCAATATCAACTCAACTATACCACACACATCACAATACCACAATCATTTCATTACATAGACATGAATTAACATCGTTGTTACATAATAACATAATTCCATTTCCATTTTACATCGAAACAAATCCAAACTTTTATTCACATCGGAAAAATCACTATACTTACAACAAACGATGGTCTTGTTTTCTGATTTCTGAGTTCTGAATTTGAATTGCTTTCCTTTGGGTAGACTAACGTTGATTTGATTATTGTTTTAAATTTAATTTGGCTCGTCTCTAAGCTTTTCTACAAGTGGAGGCTCCTCCTAGTTTTCTCCCGACAGCATGGCAGCTCCGTCTCTAATTTCTTATGTGAATTTAGGTTGGAGTCTTAAGTTGTTTATATAGAATTTCAGATTGATTTGAGCCATCAGATGATTGGAGCCAACCAAAATGCGACAAGTCAGCCCTAGTGACACAGCCAAGCCTTAGAAATCGACCAGAACCCGATCAGGCCAGCCAGGGCCAAACCAGGTCGACTGGGCAGGTCGACCCTATGGTCGACTTGGTCACCCAGGTCGACCCTATGGTCGACCTGGTGCCTGGGCGGGAATTTTCCCGCCCAACCCAGTTTGGGTCTGAATTCGAAATTTGAACTGAATTTTGAACCGTTTGAACTTTAAATTGAATTCTGAAACTTCCGGAGGTCATAACTCTTTCATACGGAGTCCGATTCACGCAAACTCGAACTCTGTCTCAAGCAGAATTCCAAGATGAACGCAGTGGCGTAAACCATTTCCCTTATTTCTTTCAAGAGAATTAGTTATACTATAATTTGTTGATTTACTGTTAACAGAAAATTCAGGTGTTACACTATCACTTTGCAACCTAGAGTAGTCGCCACCATTTAGGAGGAAGAAAAGCTAATCAACTCAATCCTATTCAACTCAAATCTAAACAACAACGAATTTGTCTTCTTCAAAGGAGAGTTAAATCAATTTCAGAACTCATATTTCAGAACTTAAGACCTTCTTTGAGTTGTGAGTTCGATTTCTTTAATAAGATAATTAACAATTTAATTAGGTTGAGTTATGATTTGGGTTATATGGTTATGTTGTGAATCATTGACCGTTATGTTATTATCAATGTTGTAAATCTATGATGTTATTATCTATGTTGTAAAGCTGTGATGTTATTATCTATGTTGTAAATCTATGTTAATTGTTGGCTTATGTACAATCAATTCTTAATGATGCTTCATATGTTAGTTTGGTTATGTTGTTGGAACTAATTCATATGTTAAATCATATGTAAGTTTAACTTGATAATTCTATATGCAAGTTTGGATGTTAATTCAGATATGAATCATATGCAGGTTAATAAGAATCATATACCACCTTACATGTTTCATGACATCTATTTTATATGTAAGCTTGGATTTAAAGTTTAGGCTAAGACATGTGTGAGTTATATGCTAGTATACAAAATTCTATATGCTAGTTTACATGTAGATCTTAATTTACATGTTTAGTTGCAAGTTTACACCATAGTTTATGTTGCATTAAATCACATATGCAAATATATATATATATATATATGTGTGTGTGTGTGTGTGTGTGTGTGTGTGTTTGGAATATCAATCATGTAATGTAAGTTTGTGACTATTGCCTATACAAATTTTAGATGAAAAACCTTATTCACACATGCAAGTTCACCCCTTATGTTTAGATCTAGTTTTTATTCTATGCATGCTGTGACGTTTTCTCTTTATTCCATAAGTTAGACTATTCGAGTCTAATGAATATTTCACGTTAAACGAAAGAACGAACAACGTGGGGCAATGGGATAATATTAAAAGATTTAATATTGAGAATTGGCATAAATGCCTTAAATGTGATGATTAATCGGTATAATTTTATATACCATAAATAGATGGACATAATTAAGGTGTTAATTATGGACATAGTTAAATTTGTAATTGATTGACACTTTGAATAGGGAATTTAATTCAAATTGGGGATAATTAATTATGTGTAATAATAAACCGCCTAAGACACGAGGTTAGACTCGTTTGTGGTGTAAGACTGCCCGAACCCGCCCGGCAAATCCAGCTGCCACAAATGCCAGTCTAATGTGGGAGGTCTTAGGCATAAATTAAATGTGTGATAGTTGTAAAGACACAAGGTTAGGCTCGTCTGTGATGTAAGACGGCCTGGACCCACCCGGCAAATCCAGCTGCCACAAATGCCAGTCTAATGTGGGAGGTCTTTACAAGGTTACGGTCTTAATGAATTAAGAAACACTTAACTAGATAAACATGTAGTGGGACATGAGGGGGTTAAGTGGGTGCCTTGGGTGGAATTTGAAATACAATTAGTTGCACTTAAGCAAGATTGAAACCTGTAAGAAGACATGAATAAGAATTGGGTTAATTGGGGGAAAAACCTTAGAGGGGACCAAGCATGGGTGGAAAGCTTGTGTCATGCATGGTGGCCCTTTTCAAACCAGTAACCCATTAAGTATCTTTGTGGGCTCGATCCAAGTCGAGGACGGGACACGCGTACTGGATTTGATTGTAAGAGGTCAAAACGGGTCATCGGTGGCAACGCAAGTCCAACGGGTTCATATGCGTGTGTGGGCCTGGGCTGGTAGGTAAGGCGTTGTTACATCATGTAGATATAAGCCGTGCATTTTTAGTTGTGTCGGTTGCCACTTTGGGGAGTGATACAGCCCACTGTGGAGCCAGCACGGGTACCTACGAGTTCGGGAGCCGATCGAATGGGGGTAGTGGGTACACCTAGTGGAGATAGGGGCAGACGACACCTATGGAGGTAGCTAGGAGTACACGAAACTACCATTAGAAGTATTAAGTTCAGTAGGTGGGATCAACCTTTAGAGGGACTAGTGATGGTGCAGTACGGTTATTATCCTATAGTGATTAGGGGCGTCTGTAGCGTTATCTTTGTTTGTCTTATTTCCTTGTTTGCTATGTCATACCCAATTGTTCACAGTCATTTCCTTATTTTCCAACTTATACCTTAGTCTAGTTATTTTGATAATTATATTTTGAAAGTTATCGCACTCGCCAAACTTTATATCTGACCCCCTTTTCTTTCCACCTCTTTTCTTCCTTTCCCTCCCCCCTCAGGTTTGCAAGGAGGGAATACTACAGCTTAGTGCCGATTTCTTTCAGTTGCTTTGAAGAGTGTATCGCTTTGGACTCTCTCATCTTTATGGCTTTGCTTATGCTCAGTGGGGATTTATGCATTTATGTTATTTAAGTATTTGCTTCTTTATGTACTTTGAAGTTTTTTGAAAAGACTATTGGTCCTGTTGTAATGGTTTTGGAGACTGCTTATGTAAACTCGTTTCTGAGTTATGATGCTATGAAATAATTTTTAACTTCCACTGTGTTATTTTATTTATTTATTCTTGTAATTAATCTGTTTTATACAATAATAACGCTTCATGTACATTGATGCATTTCCTTTGTGAGTGACATTAATGGACATGGGGTGTTACACGTGGTAACAGAGCTATGGTTACAAGAACAGATAAAAAGTTTTGAAAAGTGTTTTCAAAAGTATTATTTTCCTAGAAAATATTTTCAAAAACTTGTTTTAAAGAAGATGTAACGGCAAGGAATTTCGCTCGATCCGAATCAGTCGTTAAACCGATCTAGACCGTTCGAAACCCCTGATCATTTGAGAATAGGACAAAATAGAACGCAGACGGAAGAACATTTTATTGTTATTACAACAATTCCATCAGATACAAGAATATACAGAGTATAAATGAATATTGTACATTCGAATAAATATCAGAGATTACAATTAATTATATAACAGCGGAAAATAATACAAAGCACAACTGAAGGTGATATACGGATACAGAGCTTTCCGGATATCATTCCATCTGTAAACCAGGATCCTATGAATATAAATCTGCAAAACCAAAACTACTAGCTGCCCATGCGGAAAATAGGGGCACCCAGAGTTTAGGTTAAAACAATAAACTCCAGGTCAGTCATGTGACTGGTGTGAGAACTAAAACAGTTATTAAAACTTTATTTTTAAAGAGAGTAATTCAAGGGACCACGCCGTATAACACGGAACGGGTTTCCTCCCAAGAATACCAGTGCATAGAATAAACAGCGCAATGCTTTTTCGAAAAATGAAGCTGTTATAAGACCTAGGTCCCATCACACAATGCAACGCAAGCCGAAGGATAGGGTTTTACCTTATAACAGCCAAACATGCTTGATACGTTTAAAACAAATCATTTGATACTATAACAAGTGTATAGTGTCAAAACAATTTCAATCATAAATATAAATCATAGACGGCATGAGTGCCCCATCCCACTATGTCGCCATACTAGGCTCTACAAATAAAACCGAAATACAGATATTGGAAATTGGATTTCCATCATGAGTCGAGGCAAGGGGCAAGCTCCTCTCTGCGTTCGAAACACTCTAGCAAATGCCTCAGGGTTACGCACTCAGGGCAACCCCGGATCCTCCAAGGTCGGTCCTCACTTACGTTAGAGGATTAGTTATTCCTGAACACACGTTTCCCGGTCCTTACAGACCTATAATCGAGGTGCCTCGCATTCCAACAACCACATAGGTGAAAAGTATATAAATGTCAGGGCTGGTAAGTCACTGACACCACCATAGCTAGAAAGAAACGTCATGCACTCCTTGGGTCCTTATCCCGTTTTTGACTCATACCGAGGTGTGAGGCTCGCGAATCCACGCTATACACAAAGCTGCCACGTAGGCTGTGCTTTGTTCATCAACCACAAGACTTTTCTTTTCAACAGAAGCCTTGATCTTTGCATCTTAGTGTGCCACACAGGCAATTCATGCCGTGCGATTGATATCTATCGATATATAACCTCTAAGCTCGTACGTCTCAGAGAAGGGCGTTAAGCAAGAGAATAAATTCTCCGCCGCCAAACAGATAAGTATTTAACAGAAATCAATCAACACAGAATAAAATCCAATGTCAGACACACAATCCATTTACAAGTTCGTTCCGGGTCTGAACGAATCCGGAGGCACTTTCCTCGCATATCCATCCATCTCCAAGTACGTCTGGACGACCACCAACTATTTCCATCCTCTTGGGTGTACAGCCCAATCAGGATCGTCAGTAATTACCCAAACGATGTGAAGACTTCCGGTCTTCGACCACCGTCTTCATCTTCGGCTTATCGTCGAATCGGTTATTCAGAATGAGTATAAACCCGGCCTTTCCGAACAACCCGCGTATATTAAAAACAAATGTTACACAAACCCAACATACCCCTCATCCCAATTCAGAATATTCTTTTATTCACAAAATCACATTTTTAGGGAAAGGTTCCCATTAATTTTATCCAAGATAAATTCTTTCAAATTTATCCTTTAATCTTCCTTTGGATGTCGTTTCAAACCAAATTATGGTTTTCTGAACTAGTCGAGATTAGCGAACCACACAGAAGTAATTATTTATTTTATTTCCCAATCCCAACCTATAGATCCCATGAAGCAAAACTGGTAATACTCCATATCTAATACCACAGTGTTGTTGGTAAAATTAATTACCATTTCACGTTCAAATCTAATTAAAGATTTAACTATCGCTTTGGAGCAAAACTGGAGATACTCCATTCTCGCTCATTTCTAAATTTGAAATTTAGATTATAGATTCACATTTCAACCTAATTGCAGATTTGTTAAAATTCCTTTTACTGGGTTAAAGAACTAGGTGTTATTTAAAACACAGTTCACGACAAACCCAAATCACATTCTATTTATTATCGGGTTAAAGAACTAGTGTTATTTAAAACACCGTTCACGATAAACCCATTTCAAATCCAATCAAATATATTAGAAATTCCGATTATTTAAAACCCCTTTTTAAATCTAATTTATTTATTTAAAAATAATTGGGTTTTAAATTTTGTCCAAAACTAGTTCATTTCGATAAAAATCCATTTTTATCTTTTCAAATATGGAGTTTTTCACCCCAATTTTTCCCAAATCATTTCTTATGATTTTACACAAATTATTACTATTTTTAATAATTTTATTAAGGCCCGTACAATCGATTTCCAACAATGGCCATCGAACTGCACTTACAGCGACCTTTTTCGAATTTGATTTGGACGTATCTCCAAATCCAATCGTTAGATTTCAAATTTCTAATATACGTTAAAAAGTTCTTTTCGATACGAACCCAATGGTTCCGGTTTTAGGAGAATCCGACGGCTGGATCTCCCGTAATGTCCGTTTGAAATAAATGGTCGAAATTCACGAACTGTCGCGGCGCGGCGCGTTCTATTCAGGCCATTATATTATATATATAATATATATGATATATATTTCATCGATTTCTATTTAAAATGAATTATATAAATAGTTTTAAATTCGTTTCAAAAACAATTTCAACTTCCACTTCAATTCAAATCAAAATTGAATTTTTCTAATCAATCCAAATCTAATTGGTTTTCTATTCAATTCAAATCAAATTTGTTTTCTAATCAATTCAAATCAAATAGGTTTTCTATTCAATTCAAATCAAATTGGTTTTCTATTCAATTCAAATCAAATTGGTTTTCTAATCAATTCAAATCAAATTGGTTTTCTATTCGATTCAATTCAGATTGGTTATATATTCAATTCAAATTGGTTATATATTCAATTGAAATTGGTTATATATTCAATTGAAATCAAATTCGTTTTCTATTCAATTCAATTTCGAAATCGTTTTATATTCAATTCATTTCGAAATCGTTTTTCAATATTCATTTTATTTCGAAATCGTTTTTCAATATTCATTTTATTTCGAAATCGTTTTATATTCAATTCATTTCGAAATCGCTTTTCAATATTCATTTTATTTCAAAATCGTTTTTCAATATTCATTTTATTTTGAAATCGTTTTATATTCAATTCATTTCGAAATCGTTTTATATTCAATTCATTTCGAAATCGCTTTATATTCAATTCATTTCGAAATCGCTTTATATTCAATTCATTTCGAAATCGTTTTATATTCAATTTATTTCGAAATCGTTTTTCAATATTCATTTCAAAATGAATACAATCGATATAAATATCGTTCACGTCAAAATGGCGTTAATCTAATCAACACGGCTTCATATATTCCTTTTCAAATATTCTATTTCAAATATTTCCTATTATCAAAATATTTCTATTTCAAATATTTCTATTATCAAAATATTTCGTTCAACACATGACTAATCTCAACGGATGAGTACAGTCAACACATGAAACTTTATTTTATATAGATAAAGATATAAATTTTATTATTAAAATATTTCGTTCAACACATGACTAATCTCAACGGATGAGTACAGTCAACACATGAACCTTTATTTTATAATATTCTTTATTTTCTAAATTGGAATGAGGCCCAATCAATCACCATATAAAATTAATTATATGGATTTTCATATAACACATGTATATAATAGCATTGAAAAATAGTCAACCATCAACCAAAGTGCACTACACTGTATAAGCATCAAATATAGATATCTAACGCTTACAACAGCCTGTCAATCAATCGATCGACATATATAATCAATCAGGATGAGTGAACTTCAAATTTCATCCCAACACCCATGTGGGGTTTCAACCAATCAAATATAGATTTTATTTGTGCAGCTGGGCGATGTGTAAAATTTATCGACCCAATTAATTCCTTCAAATAGGTGTACATAAGCAAACCGTCCGGTTTGTAAATGAATATTTATTTACTTTACGTTTAAAAATATATTTTTCTAATTTATTTTAGAAAATTTCGGCGGCATAACGGCTCGATACTAGAAACGGGACAAGGCCTAGCCTTATCCCCGGTCTAGTGAAGGCCCATGCCATTCACACATCAATCAAATCCATTCATTTCACCAAACAATTCAATTTCAATCAAATAATCTAACTAATTTTTGCAATCAAACAAACAAGTCCATGGTCTGTGGACGATTGTGTCGGGTGCTACTAAACACCGTCTGCATCCTAGTATATATATATATAACTAGTAAAAGAAATTGAAAGGTGAGAAATTCTCACCTATAGCTATCCAACTTTACGACACTTCATTTAGAGAAATCTTCATCGTTATCGCATCTTCGTCATCTTCGTTGCCCGTAGCCACTACATATGTAAAAATCGAATTTTTACTTCGCTATTCAATTTATAAAAATCGAATTTTTATTATACTATTCAATATATAAAAATCGAATTTTTATTATACTATTCAATATATAAAAATCATATTTTTATTATACTATTCAATATATAAAAATCAATTTTTTATCTCGCTGCTATATAAAAAGATTTCGCCTTTTCAAAAATATAGATTTCGCCTTTTCCAAAATATAGATTTCGCCTTTTCAAAAATATAGATTTCGCCTTTTCAAAAATATATTATTATAAAAATCACATTTTTATTTCGCTACATATACAAAGATGTTATTTCTAATATTCCTACAATGCAAAGATCATATTTTTATCTTTCTTCAATATAAAAGATTATATTTTTACTACTTTAAAAATATAAAAATCATATTTATAATATTAAAAATCACTTCTTTTTCCTAGCTAATGAACGAATAAAAATCTTTCTTTTACTTTGATAAAAATCATAGCTTTGCTTTAAAATAAAAGTCATGTTTTTATATTTTTAAAAACCATTCCTTTTCCTTAATTAAAAATCAAATCTTTTCTAATTTTAAACATGAAAAAAACTGAAAATAAAAGATTCAATTTAGATTTATATTAAAAATAAATAAAAATAAGTTAAAAACTCACTGCCACTTCGGTTTTTAGTGAAGGGGAGAGGCGTCGGGATCGGCCGGTCACGAGGAGGACATTGACTGGCTGGAGGCGGGCCCACTCTGACCGGCGGTGGCGGTTCCAGCGAAGGAGACGGGGTCTTCAAGGGTTTGGCTTCACGTGGAAGGAAAGGAGAGAGGAGGGGGAGGTTTCAGGCGAGGTCGGGTGGCCTGGGGCCCACGGCGGCGGGGTCAGGCCTTCAGGGGGGGTGCGGTGCTGATTTAGGGCAGAAGGGTGGGGGGTTCGATCGTGCGGCAGGGGGTTTAGGGGGAAAGGGGTTCGGCGGCAGGCGTTGGGAGGAGGGGTTCAATAGCGCGGCGGCGCGATTACTGAGGAGGGGGGGTCTCGGAGGGGGCGCGGTGGTCTCGGGGAGGG
The DNA here is from genome assembly GCA_030737875.1 of Allium sativum. NCBI lineage: Eukaryota > Viridiplantae > Streptophyta > Magnoliopsida > Asparagales > Amaryllidaceae > Allium > Allium sativum. Next base: position 793,945,901 of record CM060921.1, on the reverse strand, counting down.
CGGCGGCTCCTCCCCGCTTCGACGTCTTCTTCTTTTTTTTTTCTTTTTTTTTATTCGATTCTGAAGAATGAACGTGGGGGGGGGGGGCAGAGAGAAATAGGGGGAGAGGGAGAGAGAGTGTTTTATATTATTTTTTTAATTATTTATGAAAAAGTTGACTTTTACATACGACCTCTAAACGAGGTCCACCGCCTGTCGTCCATAGCATTTTACCCCTATTTCGAACACAATGGGATATGTATCGTAGGCTGATTCGGCTGTTACAATCGGTTTCCGATGAATTTACATTTAAATCACTATATTTAATTTTAAACGTACATTTCAAATTACCGGGGTCACATACTAACTCTAAAAATTCTCGAAAAATATTTTCTAGCTTCGTATTGACGATACGGTCCTAACAAAACTAGTTTCGTTGAATTCTGAGACCGTTGGAAAAATGGCCATTTTCCAGTCGATTAAAATCAACTAAAACTGGTCAAACGCGTTTTCCTTTGCCACGCTCTCATATTGATTCGAAAAATTATGAAATTTGGAACCTAGCAATAACTTGACACTGCGGATCCAACAAAAGTGGTTTCGTTGAAATCCGAGGTCGTTTGCAAAATGTCTATTTTTAAAGGCCTGAATTCTATAGCGACTATTCAGAATTTTCAACTGGACATATCTTTTGATTCCCGCTATGAAATCTCGATTTTCCGGATTCATTGGAAAGATACTATCAATTAGATCCTATTATTTTTGGTTTCACTAAAATCCGGTTTGATTTGCACCCGATACATTCAATTGAAGTTTGAAATCGAATTATCGAACTACCGCGCCATTTTTAATTCCTTTTATAATTATATATAATTATTTATATTCTAACGACGACGTGTATAAATATATACCTTCTAAATATATTCAAAATAAATTTTCCGTATATATTATTTAAAATAATCTATTTTAAATAGTCAAAATTCATTAAAATTGCCAAAATAAAAATTTTAAACTGGTTCAGAATTTCCGGGTTATTACAATCTCCCCCACTTAAAACTTTTCGTCCCCGGAAATGGAACAAAGTCGAAAGTGGTTTGATTATTCAATTCTACGTTCGATCTGGCTTCCATTCTCCAACTTTTCAGTTTCTAAGAATTTTCAAATTTTCAAAAATTTGGATAACACCCTAAATTTTCGAAAAATTTCGCCATAACCTCCCCTGCACCGGGAGCCACGGGAAAATCCCGAAATTACCATATAGGCCTTCAGATCTCAAAAAGAAAAAGAAAAAGCCAAGCGGCTAGCCAATAGGCTCATAAAATCATCATCACCCAAACAAAACAGTAAATTATAATAAACATGTACCTATTTGTCGGGCAAACAAATTTTATTCTTCGGCTCTAGCCTCCTTGCTATGACCTGTTCAATGTAAGTATATGTATATGCAAGCAAATGCGGCCAATTTTCAATATAATCCAATATTTGATGCAATTAGGCTATATGGTTCAAAATTAGCAAACAAATAAACAATCAACACAAACATCAATCAATTAGTGAATTAGAGTTTCAAATTCATAATTTTGATATATATGCAAAAAATCATGTTTTTGATGCCAATTCACAACAATGTGTTCTAACTATATATAAGTTTTGGTTCTCACACCAGTCTAATGGAAATATATTGATATCACACCTTCGTTACTCGAACATGAATACTAATGACGACTAGTCAATCATCAGAATCATCTTCGGGCCACTAGAGTATGATTCTATATCTATCCAGTATATTAAAACTTCGAATATACGTTCATGACGCGTATATGCAAAATCTTTATATACTCGATTGTCCATATTCAAAATAAATAAATAATCAAATACGTAGAATTGATTTAAATTTTCAAAACAAAATTGTTTTCATTTGAAAAATATACTCTTCACACTCGCTCTAGGATACTACTGATCCCATCTCTAACGAGTCATTCTAATTGGATATTACTAATCCAATATCTGATGAATTCTTTCGTATGGTTCTAATGTGTCTTGTTCTCGAGCTCTGTAAACCAAAGCTCTGATACCAAATGTAACGGCAAGGAATTTCGCTCGATCCGAATCAGTCGTTAAACCGATCTAGACCGTTCGAAACCCCTGATCGTTTGAGAACAGGACAAAATAGAACACAGACGGAAGAACATTTAATTGTTATTACAACAATTCCATCAGATACAAGAATATACAGAGTATAAACGAATATTATACATTCGAATAAATATCAGAGATTACAATTAATTATATAACAGCGGAAAATAATACAAAGCACAACTGAAGGTGATATACGGATACAGAGCTTTCCGGATATCATTCCAGCTGTAAACCAGGATCCTGTGAATATAAATCTGCAAAACCAAAACTACTAGCTGCCCGTGCGGAAAATAGGGGCACCCAGAGTTTAGGTTAAAACAATAAACTCCAGGTCAGTCATGTGACTGGTGTGAGAACTAAAACAGTTATTAAAACTTTATTTTTAAAGAGAGTAATTCAAGGGACCACGCCGTATAACACGGAACGGGTTTCCTCCCAAGAATACCAGTGCATAGAATAAACAGCGCAATGCTTTTTCGAAAAATGAAGCTGTTATAAGACCCAGGTCCCATCACACAATGCAACGCAAGCCGGAGGATAGGGTTTTACCTTATAACAGCCTAACATGCTTGATACGTTTAAAACAAATCATTTGATACTATAATAAGTGTATAGTGTCAAAACAATTTCAATCATAAATATAAATCATAGACGGCATGAGTGCCCCATCCCACTATGTCGCCATACTAGGCTCTACAAATAAAACCGAAATACACGTATTGGAAATTGGATTTCCGTCATGAGTCGAGGCAAGGGGCAAGCTCCTCTCCGCGTTCGAGACACTCTAGCAAATGCCTCAGGGTTACGCACTCTGGGCAACCCCGGATCCTCCAAGGCCGGTCCTCACTTACATTAGAGGATTAGTTATTCCTGAACACACGTTTCCCGGTCCTTACAGACCTATAATCGAGGCGCCTCGCATTCCAACAACCACATAGGTAAAAAGTATATAAATGTCAGGGCTGGTAAGTCACTGACACCACCATAGCTAGAAAGAAACGTCATGCACTCCTTGGGTCCTTATCCCGTTTTTGACTCATACCGAGGTGTGAGGCTCGCGAATCCAGGCTATACACAAAGCTGCCACGTAGGCTGTGCTTTGATCATCAACCACAAGACTTTGCTTTTCAACAGAAGCCTTGATCATTGCATCTTAGCGTGCCACACAGGCAATTCATGTCGTGCGATTGGTATCTATCGATATATAACCTCTAAGCTTGTACGTCTCAGAGAAGGGCGTTAAGCAAGAGAATAAATTCTCCGCCGCCAAACAGATATATATTTAATAGAAACAATCAACACAGAATAAAATCCAATGTCAGACACACAATCCATTTACAAGTTCGTTCCGGGTCTGAACGAATCCGGAGGCACTTTCCTCGCATATCCATCCATCTCCAAGTATGTCTGGACGACCACCAACTATTTCCATCCTCTTGGGTGTACAGCCCAATCAGGATCGTCAGTAATTACCCAAACGATGTGAAGACTTCCGGTCTTCGACCACCGTCTTCATCTTCGGCTTATCGTCGAATCGGTTATTCAGAATGGGTATAAACCCGGCCTTTCCGAACAACCCGCGTATATTAAAAACAAATGTCACACAAACCCAACGTACGCCTCATCCCAATTCAGAATATTCTTTTATTCACAAAATCACATTTTTAGGGAAAGGTTCGCATTAATTTTATCCAAGATAAATTCTTTCAAATTTATCCTTTAATCTTCCTTTGGATGTCGTTTCAAACCAAATCATGGTTTTCTGAACTAGTCGAGATTAGCGAACCACACCGAAGTAATTATTTATTTTATTTCCCAATCCCAACCTATACATCCCATGAAGCAAAACTGGTAATACTCCATATCTAATACCACAGTGTTGTCGGTAAAATTAATTACCATTTCACGTTCAAATCTAATTAAAGATTTAACTATCGCTTTGGAGCAAAACTGGCGATACTCCATTATCGCTCATTTCTAAATTTGAAATTTAGATTATAGATTCACATTTCAACCTAATTGCAGATTCGTTAAAATTCCTTTTACTGGGTTAAAGAACTAGGTGTTATTTAAAACACAGTTCACGACAAACCCAAATCACATTCTATTTATTATCGGGTTAAAGAACTAGTGTTATTTAAAACACCGTTCACGATAAACCCATTTCAAATCCAATCAAATATATTAGAAATTCCGATTATTTAAAACCCCTTTTTAAATCTAATTTATTTATTTAAAAATAATTGGGTTTTAAATTTTGTCCAAAACTAGTTCATTTCGATAAAAATCCATTTTTATCTTTTCAAATATGGAGTTTTTCACCCCAATTTTTCCCAAATCATTTCTTATGATTTTACACAAAGTATTACTATTTTTAATAATTTTATTAAGGCCCGTACAATCGATTTCCAACAATGGCCATCGAACTGCACTTACAGCGACCTTTTTCGAATTTGATTTGGACGTATCTCCAAATCCAACCGTTAGATTTCAAATTGCTAATATTCGTTAGAAAGCTCTTTTCGATACGAACCCAATGGTTCCGGTTTTAGGAGAATCCAACGGTTGGATCTCCCGTAATGTCCGTTTGAAATAAATGGTCGAAATTCACGAACTGCCGCGGCGCGGCGCGTTCTATTCAGGCCATTATATTATATATATAATATATATTTCGTCGATTTCTATTTAAAACGAATTATATAAATAGTTTTAAATTCGTTTCAAAAACAATTTCAACTTCCACTCCAATTCAAATCAAAATTGAATTTTTCTAATCAATCCAAATCTAATTGGTTTTCTACTCAATTCAAATCAAATTTGTTTTCTAATCAATTCAAATCAAATTGGTTTTCTATTCAATTCAAATCAAATTGGTTTTCTAATCAATTCAAATCAAATTGGTTTTCTATTCGATTCAATTCAAATTGGTTATATATTCAATTCAATTCAAACTGGTTATATATTCAATTGAAATTGGTTATACATTCAATTGAAATCAAATTCGTTTTCTATTCAATTCAATTTCGAAATCGTTTTATATTCAATTCATTTCGAAATCGTTTTTCAATATTCATTTTATTTCGAAATCGTTTTTCAATATTCATATTATTTCGAAATCATTTTTCAATATTCATTTTATTTCGAAATCGTTTTATATTCAATTCATTTCGAAATCGCTTTTCAATATTCATTTTATTTCGAAATCGTTTTTCAATATTCATTTTAATTCGAAATCGTTTTATATTCAATTCATTTCGAAATCGTTTTATATTCAATTCATTTCGAAATCGCTTTATATTCAATTCATTTCGAAATCGCTTTATATTCAATTCATTTTGAAATCGTTTTATATTCAATTTATTTTGAAATCGTTTTTCAATATTCATTTCAAAATGAATAAAATCGATATAAATATCGTTCACGTCAAAATGGCGTCAATCTAATCAACGCGGCTTCATATATTCCTTTTTCAAATATTCTATTTCAAATATTTCCTATTATCAAAATATTTCTATTTCAAATATTTCTATTATCAAAATATTTCATTCAACACATGACTAATCTCAACGGATGAGTACAGTCAACACATGAACCTTTATTTTATATAGATAAAGATATAAATTTTATTATTAAAATATTTCGTTCAACACATGACTAATCTCAACGGATGAGTATAGTCAACGCATGAACCTTTATTTTATAATATTCTTTATTTTCTAAATTGGAATGAGGCCCAATCAATCACCATATAAAATTAATTATATGGATTTTCATACAACACATGTATATAATAGCATTGAAAAATAATCAACCATCAACCAAAGTGCACAACACTGTATAAGCATCAAATATAGATATCTAACGCTTACAACAGCCTGTCAATCAATCGATCGACATATTTAATCAATCAGGATGAGTGAACTTCAAATTTCATCCCAACACCCGTGTGGGGTTTCAACCAATCAAATATAGATTTTATTTGTGCAGCTGGGCGATGTGTAAAATTTATCGACCCAATTAATGTCCTTCAAATAGGTGTACATAAACAAACCGTCCGATTTGTAAATGAATATTTATTTACTTTACGTTAAAAATTATATTTTTCTAACTTATTTTAGAAAATTTCGGCGGCATAACGGCACGATACTAGAAACGGGACAAGGCCTAGCCTTATCCCCGGTCTAGTGAAGGCCCACGCCATTCACACATCAATCAAATCCATTCATTTCACCAAACAATTCAATTTCAATCAAATAATCTAACTAATTTTTGCAATCAAACAAACAAGTCCATGGTCTGTGGACGATTGTGTCGGGTGCTACTAAACACCGTCTGCATCCTAGTATATATATATATAACTAGAAAAAGAAATTGAAAGGTGAGAAATTCTCACCTATAGCTATCCAACTTCACGATACTTCATTTAGAGAAATCTTCATCGTTATCGCATCTTCGTCATCTTCGTTGCCCGTAGCCATTACATATGTAAAAATCGAATTTTTACTTCGCTATTCAATATATAAAAATCGAATTTTTATTACACTATTCAATATATAAAAATCAAATTTTTATTATACTATTCAATATATAAAAATCAAATTTTTATCTCGCTGCTATATAAAAAGATTTCGCCTTTTCAAAAATATAGATTTCGCCTTTTCAAAAATATAGATTTCACCTTTTCAAAAATATAGATTTCGCCTTTTCAAAAATATAGATTTTGCCTTTTCAAAAATATATTATTATAAAAATCACATTTTTATTTCGCTACATATACAAAGATGTTATTTCTAATATTCCTACAATGCAAAGATCATATTTTTATCTTTCTTCAATATAAAAGATTATATTTTTACTACTTTAAAAATATAAAAATCATATTTTTAATATTAAAAATCACTTCTTTTTCCTAGCTAATGAACGAATAAAAATCTTTCTTTTACTTTGATAAAAATCATAGCTTTACTTTATAATAAAAGTCATGTTTTTATATTTTTAAAAACCATTCCTTTTCCTTAATTAAAAATCAAATCTTTTCTGATTTTAGACATTAAAAAAACTGAAAATAAAAGATTCTATTCAGATTTATATTAAAAATAAATAAAAATAAGTTAAAAACTCACTGCCACTTCGGTTTTTAGTGAAGGGGAGAGGCGTCGGGATCAACTGGTCACGAGGAGGACATTGACTGGCTGGAGGCGTGCCCACTCTTACCGGCGGTGGCAGTTCCAGCGAAGGAGACGGGGTCTTCAAGGGTTTGGCTTCACGTGGAAGGAAAGAATAGAGGAGGGGGAGGTTTCAGGCGAGGTCGGGTGGCCTGGGGCCCACGGCGGCGGGGTCAGGCCTTCAGGGGGGGTGCGGTGCTGATTTAGGGCAGAAGGGGGGTTCGATCGTGCGGCAGGGGGTTTCGGGGGAAAGGGGGTCGGCGGCAGGCGTTGGGAGGGGGGTTCGATTGCGCGGCGGTGCGATTACTGAGGAGGGGGGGTCTCGGAGGTGGCGCGGTGGTCTCGGGGAGGGCGGCAGCTCCTTCCCGCTTCGACGTCTTCTTCTTCTTTTTTTCCTTTTCTTTCTTTTATTCGATTCTGAAGAATGAACGTGGGGGGGGCAGAGAGAAATAGGGGGAGAGGGAGAGAGAGTGTTTTATATATATTTTTTTAAATTATTTATGAAAAAGTTGACTTTTACATACAACCTCTAAACGAGGTCCACCGCCTGTCGTCCATAGCATTTTACCCCCATTCCGAACACAATGGGATATGTATCGTAGGCTGATTCGGCTGTTACAATCAGTTTCCGTTGAATTTACATTTAAATCACTATATTGAATTTTAAACGTACATTTCAAATTACCGGGTCACATACTAACTCTAAAAATTCTCGAAAAATATTTTCTAGCTTCGTATTGACGATACGGTCCTAACAAAACTAGTTTCGTTGAATTCTGAGACCGTTGGAAAAATGGCCATTTTCCAGTCGATTAAAATCAACTGAAACTGGTCAAACGCGTTTTCCTTTGCCACGCTCTCATATTGATTCGAAAAATTATGAAATTTGGAACCTAGCAATAACTTGACACTGCGGATCCAACAAAAGTGGTTTCGTCGAAATCCGAGGTCGTTTGCAAAATGTCTATTTTTAAAGGCCTGAATTCTATAGCGACTATTCAGAATTTTCAACTGGACATATCTTTTGATTCCCGCTATGAAATCTAGATTTTTCGGATTCGTTGGAAAGATACTATCAATTAGATCCTATTATTTTTGGTTTCACTAAAATCCGGTTTGTTTTGCACCCGGTACATTTAATTGAAGTTTGAAATCGAATTATCGAACTACCGCGCCATTTTTAATTCCTTTTATAATTATATATAATTATATATAATTATTTATATTCTAACGACGACGCGTATAAATATATACATTCTAAATATATTCAAAATAAATTTTCTGTCTATATTATTTTAAATAATCTATTTTAAATAGTCAAAATTCATTAAAATTGCCAAAATAAAAATTTTAAACTAGTTCAGAATTTCCTGGTTATTACAGAAGATATTTTCAAGGAAAGATTACTTTAAAGAGCATAATCCCCGCAAGCCATACTTCTCTCTTTCGCTTCCCTTGTTTTGAAACTCTTTCTTTTTCTTTTCAGCATGTCCGGAGCATCTGAGATACCAGAGGGTGTTCATGTACCCGGTTGGTTTCGTCAATATCTCAAGGCTAGGGTCGCTGCCGCGGGTCCGGCCAACGTTCCTCCTCCTCCTCCCCTAGCTCCGGTCATTCCTCCGCGTGGAGATACTTTCTCCAAGATATGAAAAGACTTTCATTCGATGGGTGGAAAATCTTTTAGTGGGACTGAAACGTTCATTGAAGCTAGAAATTGGTTGAAAGAAGTAGAGGATCTGTTTGGCATTTTTGATTTGGACGATTGTAAGAAGGTCTAATTGGTTGCTTGATTGATAAAGGACGAAGCTTCATTTTGGTGGGAGGTCACTAATGGGGAGCGTCCAGTTGATACATGGCCAGATTTCAGGCGTAGGTTTGAGGCAAAGTTTCTCTTACGGGCTGAAGAGAATTTATATATGGAAAGATTTTTGGCGTTGAAGCAAGGGAATCTATCAGTGAAAGAATACGTCAACAAGTTCAATCAGTTGGCGAGATTTGGCTTGGACTTGGTGAATACACCTGAAAAGAAGGCCCTGAGATTTGTCAAGGGTTTGAACGAGCCGCTACATGGGTTAGTTATGACCTACATCCCTATGGGAGCTACCTTCGACAGACTAGTTGACATGGCGCTTATGCATGAAGAGGAGAAGGGCGCCAATGCTAATAAGGCACCCAAGAAGAAAGGGGATCAAAAGAAACCGCAGCAGCAACAACAGAACAAGAAAGGTGGTAAAGGCAATAATGGCAAAGGAAAGAAGAAGTGATTTAATTGTGGGACACTAGGCCATCTGAGTAAAGACTATAGGAAAAAGAAGAAGACTAGCCGTTTCCACTATGGAGAGGCAGGCCATCTAGTTAAGGACTGCCCACGGAAACAGGGACAAGTGCAAAGAACTTCTGGAGGTCAGCTTCAAGCTCTCATGGCACCGGGGCAGGCAAGGGAGCAGGTCCAGGCTCTCGTGGTTCCACCGCTGCATGAACGAGGTAGAAACATTTCCTTTGAGAGTTTAGATTTTCTGTTTGATCATCCTGCCCATACTTTATTCGATTATGGCGCATCACATTCATTTATCTCTACATCATTAGTTGAAACACTGCACTTAAATACTATTCTTGTTGTGGATCTCATTGTAGTCTCAAATTCTATTGGTGGGTCGGCTCATTTATCCATGGTTTGTAGGGATTTGAGATTGTCTATCTTAGGCGTTGGTTTTGAATGTAATGCTTTTGAGCATGGTTTCATGGGCTATGGGTTGATTCTAGGGATGGATTGGATAGCCAGAAATGGTGCCATACTAGATTGTGAACGAAGGGTAGTAAAATTGTTGACTCGTAGTGGAAAGACCCTTGATATTTCTTGTGACCCTAGAGGATCGGTGATGCTTAGTTATCTTGAGTCACTTGACGCATCCAAAGATGATTTATGTTCTGTTCGTATAGTCCGTGAATATGTTGATGTCTTCGATGAGGTGAGGGGTCTACCCCCAAAACATGAGATAGACTTTCGTATTTATCTTCTAGACAATGCCAAACCAGTATCTCTACCAGTACGCCATATGGCTCCTCGTGAGAGGAGGGAGCTCAATAAGCAAGTAGGGGAGTTGCTCGAGAAGGGGTTCATAAAACGTAGTATATCGGAGTGGAGTGCTCCAGTCGTATTTGCCATGAAGGCGGATGGGTCCCTTAGACTTTGTATGGACTATAGAGAACTTAATAAACTAACTAAGAAGAATAGGCACCCACTGCCGAGGATTGACGATCTCTTTGATCGGTTAGTTGGCGCCTCGGTGTTTTCGCAGTTGGACTTAGCCACTGTTTTCCATCAGTTGAGAGTGGCTGAGGATAGCATAGACAAGACTGCTTTTAGGACTCCGGACGGTTTATATGAGTGGCTTGTAATGCCCTTCGGTTTGACAAACGCCCCCGCATACTTTGTTGACTCGATGAGTAAGGTGTTTAGGGAGTATCTTAATAAATTTGTGGTGGTCTTTGTGGATGACATCTTGATCTTTTCTAAGAGCGAGGAAGAGCATGCTCTACATCTTAGGGAAGTGTTGGAGACCCTTCGAGCGCATAACCTTAAAGCTAAATTTTCTAAATGTCACTTTTGGAGGAAGGAAGTGCGATTCTTAGGGTATGTGGTTTCCAAAGAAGGGATAGCTGTGGATCCCGCGAAGGTGGTGGCCATCCAAGATTGGAAGGTCCCTAAAAATGCTACCGAGGTGAGGAGTTTCTTGGGGTTGGCTGGCTACTATAGGAAGTTTATCAAGGAATTCGCAAAAATATTAGCCCCATTAACGCGCTTGACGAAGAAGAACCTAGTTTTCACGTGGGACGTAGATTGTGATGATGCGTTCCAACGTTTAAAGAGAGCTTTGACCACAGCACCAGTCTTAGTGCTGCCAGATCGGAGTAAGACATTTATTGTTTATACCGATGCTTGTGGGACAGGACTAGGCGCAGTCTTAATGCAAGAGGGGAGGGTAATAGCCTATAGAGGAAGGCAGGCCGCTATTGTTTTCGCGCTTAAGTCTTTGCGCCATTATCTTCTTGGCGAGAAATTCGAATGGTTCACAGACCACAAATCGCTAAAATACTTGTTCTCTTAGAAGGACATGAACTTAAGGCAGCTAAGGTGGATGGAATTCTTAGCGTCCTACGATTTCGAGATAGCATATACCTCTGGCAAGGGTAACGTGGTGGCAGACGCCTTCAGTAGGAAAAGGTTGTCCTTGAGTCCATTGTTTGTTGAGCAGCAAAGCTTAGAGTTCATCTCTACATTTGACTTGAGACCTTCCATTGACTATATACCTGGTTTGCTAGCATCCTTAGAGGTCAGACCTACGTTTTTGGGACGGATTGGTGAGGCCCAACGAGATGACCCATAGTTGGTTGAGTTAATAGAGAAGCTCATAAGGGGGGAGTCATCGAGCCATCTCATTAGGTATACCCTAGATGATAAGGGTTGGTTATGTAGGGACGGTAGACTTTATGTACCACGAGACGAGAACTTGAGGAAGACCATTCTTGATGATGCACATCGTTCGAAGATGACCATTCATCCCAGTGGGGACAAGATGTACATGGACATGAGACGAGTTTACTTTTGGGCCGGTATGAAGAAGGGTGTGGCTAAATTTGTCGCAAAATGCTTGGTGTACCAACAAGTAAAAGCAGAGCAAAAGAAGCCCGGTAGGTTGCTTCACCCATTGGAGGTCCCACAATGGAAGTGGGAGAGTGTCTCGATGGACTTTGTTAACGGGTTACCGAGATCGAGGAAGGGTAATACGGGGATTTGCGTCGTGGTAGACAGACTTACTAAGAGAGGCCATTTCACCCCCGTGAAGAGTAAGAGGACTGCTCCATGGTTAGCCTCCGTATACATTCGAGAGATAGTTCGTTTGCATGGTGTTCCTTCTAGCATAGTGAGCGATCACGATCCTATCTTTACTAGCGAGTTTTGGAAGAGCTTGCAAGAGGCAGTAGGGACTCAGTTATGTTTGAGCACCGCATATCTCCTTAGACGGACGGCCAGATCGAGAGGGTAAATCGTATTCTAGAGAACCTTTTGAGGCTATGTGTTTTAGACTTTGGAGGTACATGGGAGGAGCATCTTCCTTTGGTGGAGTTCGCGTATAATAATAGTTTTCAGTCTAGCATTCGCATGGCACCTTTCGAGGCTCTCTATGAAAGTCCTTGTCGTTCACCTACATGTTGGTGGGAATCTATGGATAAGATCCTACTTGGGCCCGATATGGTTAGAGAGACTTCGGAAAAATCAATTTGATTCGAAGGAGGATGAAGACGGCGCAAGATAGGGAGAAATCATATGCAGTCAAGAGGAGGACAGAACTTGAATTTGATATTGGGGACATGGTCTTTATCAAGGTGTCTCCATTACGAAATGTTGTTCGCTTTGGGTCCATTGGGAAGTTAGCACCAAGGTTCGTAGGGTCGTTTCCTATTAAGAAGAGGATTGGACAGATGGCGTATAGTGTGGAGTTGCCCGAGAGACTTAGTGGTGTACACGACATATTCCATGTATCACATTTGAGGAAGTGCTTGCATGAGACCGCGGAAGTGGTAGAGCCGAGCTTGCTTAGAGAGGTGGAGATAGAGCGTGATGCGACGATCCGACGAGCTCCTACATGCATTCTTGGGTCGAAGATTAAGAAGTTGAGGAATCGAGAGGTCAAGCTAGTCAAAGTGCAATGGGGAGATGATGAGAGCGACGCTACTTGGGAGACGGAAGAGAAGATGCGTTCATTATACCATTTTCTTTTCGAGGGTATGTCTTTTAATTTCTCCTTTATCACTTAGCTTGTACTTGCTCTACCTTTAGTATGTCCTCTCGCTAGTATCTTTGACCTTTAGATAGGGTGGTCCTTTGGTTGAAACATGTGGTTGTGACATGTTATGTATGATGGATCCATGTGGATGCAAGTTTTTGCTAGTGGTTGCTCGTGGATGCATATACACACACTTTAGGCATTAGATCGGCTCAGTCACTTTCATATTGCATATTGCATATAAATGGATGTATTTAGTAAAATGAATCTACATTGAATGTGTGCATCTTATGGATGTTGCATTTAAATGAATGGTTGTGCACACATGTAGTAATGATACGTGTAGGGTTCTTTGCATACATGATGGATACATGGCACTATCATTATTTGCATTAAGGAGGTCGACTGAATCAGTGGACCGCCTGATTCTGCATTAGTATACAGATATATACACACACTATGCATATGTACATGAAAAGCATTAGAAATATTTTAAGGACCATGGTTTCTAGTGGTCTATGGTTGAGTAGATGGATGATTGGATGGTAGGATACGTTCTTCTTGACTTAGAGATTTCGAGGACGAAATCCTTTAAGTAGGGGAGAATGTAACACCCTGTATTTCTATTAACACTAAAGTAACGAATTGAAGAATATTTAATTTTAAATATGAGAATTAAGGGAAACAGGTTACGCCATTGTGTTTGTCTCGGAATTCTGGTTGAGATAGGGTTCGAGTTTGTGTGAACTGGACTTCGTATGAAGAAGTTATGGCGATCGGAAGTTTCAGAAAAATTCAAACAGATTTCAAAAATTCAAATTCAGACTCAGATTGGGCTAGGCGGGAAAATTCCCGCCAGGGGCCAGGTCGACCAGGTGGTCGACCTGGAGGTTGACCTACCCATACAGGTCAACCTGCCCCCCCCCCCCCCCGGGGCAGATTTGAAAGATGACGATTTTTTGACTCTTGGCTGAGTCATTATGGCTGACTTATCACCCTATCTTGACTGAATGGCTGTGGTTTATTCTAGGTTTGATCGGATGGCCTAAATTAATCCTAAATTCTATATAAATAAATGTAGACTCAAACCCTAAAATCAAATAGAAATTTAGAACCACGGCCGCCATGTTGTCACTTTGCAACCTAGAGTAGCCGCCACCATTTAGGAGGAAGAAAAGCTAATCAACTCAATCCTATTCAACTCAAATCTAAACAACAACGAACTTGTCTTCTTCAAAGGAGAGCTAAATCAATTTCAGAACTCAAGACCTTCTTTGAGTTGTGAGTTCGATTTCTTTAATAAGATAATTAACAATTTAATTAGGTTGAGTTATGATTTGGGTTATATGGTTATGTTGTGAGTCATTGACCGTTATGTTATTATCTATGTTGTAAATCTATGGTGATATTATCTATGTTGTAAAGCTGTGATGTTATTATCTATGTTAATTGTTGGCATATATACAATTAATTCATAATGATGCTTCATATGCTAGTTTGGTTATGTTGTTGGAACTAATTCATATGTTAAATCATATGTAAGTTTAACTTGATAATTCTATATGCAAGTTTGGATGTTAATTCAGATATGAATCATATGAAAGTTAATAAGAATCATATACCACCTTACATGTTTCATGACATCTATTTTATATGTAAGCTTGGATCTAAAGTTTAGGCTAATACATGTGTGAGTTATATGCTGGTATACAAAATTCTATACGCTATTTTAGATGTAGATCTTAATTTACATGTTTAAATGCAAGTTTACACCATAGTTTATGTTGCATTAAATCACATATGCAAATATATATATATATATATATTTGGAATATGAATCATGTAATGTAAGTTTGTGACTATTGCCTATACAAGTTTTAGATGAAAAACCTTATTCACACATGCAAGTTCACCCCTTATGTTTAGATCTAGTTTTTATTCTATGCATGTTGTGATGTTTTCTCTTTATTCCATAAGTTAGACTATTCAAGTCTAACGTATATTTCATGTTAAATGAACGAACGTACAACGTGGGGCAATGGGATAATATTAAAAGATTTAATATTGAGAATTGGAATAAATGCCATAAATGTGATGATTAATCGTATAATTTTATATACCATAAATAGATGGACATAATTAAGGTGTTAATTATGGACATGGTTAAATTTGTAATTGATTGACACTTTGAATAGGGAATTTAATTCAAATTGGGGATAATTAATTATGTGTAATAATAAACTGCCTAAGACACGAGGTTAGACTCGTTTGTGGTGTAAGACTGCCCGGACCCGCCCGGCAAATCCAGCTGCCACAAATTCCAGTTTAATGTGGGAGGTCTTAGGCATAAATTAAATATGCAATAGCTGTAAAGACACGAGATTAGGGTCGTTTGTGGTGTAAGACTGCCCGGACCCACCCGGCAAATCCAGCTGCCACAAATGCCAGTCTAATGTGGGATGATGGAACCCTAGGAGAACTGCTGACTCCAACAATCGTCCATGTACGATCCATACTAGATCTGACCAACTTCCCATCCTACCTCCTCTACGTTCTTGACAGCCCATCTTTTTGTCTCAGTAGATTCTTTCAGTGGCATGTTTCGGTCCTTTTCCCCATTACTTAGAAAAAGTGAGCCACCGGTTCAGGTACAAGATACTATCATTACCGCTTTTACAAGGTTACGGTCTTAATGAATTAAGAAACACTTAACTAGATAAACATTTAGTGGGACATGAGGGGGTTAAGTGGGCGCCTTGGGTGGCATGTAGAATTTAGTGGATGCATTGGGTGGCATTTGAAATACGATATGATGCACTTAACCAAGATTGAAACATGTAAGAAGACATGAATAAGAATGGGGTTAAGTGGGGGAAAACCTTAGAGGGGACCAAGCATAGGTGGAAAGCTTGTGTCATGCATGGGGGCCCTTTTCAAACTAGTAACCCATTAAGTATCTTTGTGGGCTCGACCCAAGTCGTGGACGGGACATGCGTACTGGATTTGATTGTAAGAGGTCAAAATGGGTCAGCGGTGGCAACGCAAGTCCAACAGTTTCATATGCGTGTGTGAGCCTGGGCCGGTAGGTAAGCCGTTGTTGCATCATGTAGATATAAGTCGTGCATTTTTGGTTGTATCGGGTTGCCACTTTGGGGAGTGATACACCACAATGTAGGGCCAGCACGGGTATCTATTATTTAGGGAGCCGATCGAATGGGGGTAGTGGGTACACCTAGTGGAGATAGAGGCAGACGGCACCTATGGAGGTAGCTAGGGGTACACGAAACTACCATTAGCAGTATTAAGTTCTGTAGGTGGGATCAACCTTTAGAGGAACAAGTGGTGGTGCAGTATAGTAATTATCCTATAGTGATTAGGGGTGCCTGTAACGTTGTCTTTGTTCGTCTTATTTCCTTGTTTGCTCTGTCATACCCAATTGTTCACAGTCATTTCCTTATTTTCCAATTATACCTTAGTCTAGTTATTTTGGTAATTATATTGTTAAAGTTATTGCATTCGCCAGACTTTATGTCTGACCCCCTTTTCCTCTCCCCCCCCCCCCCGGTTTGCAAGGAGGGAATACTACAGCTTAGTGCTGATTTCTTTCAGTTTCTTGAAGAGAGTAGATGTATCGCTTTGTACTCTCTCATCTTTATGGCTTTGCTTATGCTCAGTGGGGATTTATGCATTTATGTTATTTAAGTATTTTCTTCTTTATGTACTTTGAAGTTTTTGGAAAAGACTATTGATCCTATTGTAATGGTTTTGGAGACTACTTATGTAAACTCGTTTTTGAGTTATGATGCTATGAAATAAGTATTAACTTCCGCTGTGTTATTTTATTTATTTATTTATTCTTGTAATTTATCTGTTCTATACAATAATAACAATTCATGGACATTGATGCATTTCCTTTGTGAGTGACATTAACGGACATGGGATGTTACATTAGTGCTACTACTTGGGTTATTTGCCATATTACTAGAATATATCAAATAATTGTGTTACGGTCATAAGATGACCAGGCTCTGATACCAAATGAAAGTGTGTATGTGTACTTGTCAATTAATAGTACACTCGGATCGTGTAATATGGAATAACACACAACTATTTGTCTAATACAATAGTTATGCAAATAAATATGAAATAGAGTAAGATCTCACAGAAATAGTATCACATATAAGTAAATGCAGTAAAAGGAAAATCACACCAGGGATTTTTATACTGGTTCGGAGCACTGTCCTACGTCCGCTCCCAGACCTCTCTCTGGATTTTCACTAATCAACTATCTCGCTTCACCCGGAGGAACAGGTTCACAATACCCGGGCAGCCGAACGGGATTTCACGCCTCTTACAACACTAGGACTTCACAACTTTGCCTTTCACAACACGGAGGACTTCACACAAGATGAGTGGATTTGTAATTTGACAATATGTATTCTTAATAACACGAATTTGTCAATTCTTGTACAACCTTCGTATAATCTTATCCTCAAATAGAATTTATATTCGTGAAGATTTGGAATATTATATCGTGTTTGAATCAAAAGAATAGTATGTAGATTCTAGGATTCAACAGTGATATAAGAAGATTATGAGCTTTTGAGTGCTTTGAATGATCAAGAATGAAATCAGCAATAGATAGAATAGATAGAAAGAATTAGTTGTTTTGAATTGATGATTTCATGTTGTTTTTATAGTAGATAAAAAGTTGCAATCATTGGTGAAGAGAAGTATAGAATAGAAACGATTTTTGATGAAAAGAAAAGGAAGCAACCATTGATGAATGAAGATATCTGTATGAAGAGTTGCTTTCAGTTCGAAGACCAGTCGACAGGTCAAAAATAACCAGTGGACTGGTATTTGAATATATATATATATATATATACGTTATATACATGTGTGCACGTTCATTGTGCATTTCTGCCCAGAAATAGTCGACCGCCCATATTGAAACCGGTCGACCGGTTTCTGGCAACATGCAAAATGAATGCGCATTCATATATACATATATATATATATATATATATATTCATAATACTGAGGTATATGATTATTTAAGGATAGATTTTAACAATTATAACATGACTAAATTACTAAATAATCAACCTCTAACTTTCAATACCATTGATTCTCTTCTTTTTGATGATCATGAAACTTTTCCTTGTCATTAATCAAAATGCCATGAATCCTTGATTCAACACACAACTGCACCACCACCGTTAGCAGCATTAGGAGTTGCTCCCCAAGCATCCCTAAGCATCTCTCTCATGAAGGCAGTAAACATCATCCTCATATCAGGGGCATTCCTATAATTGGCCCCTGAACCCGTACTCCTCGTATTTCAGCTCATCGTCCAATCTGTAAAGAGAAAACAATTAACCATCTCTTTAGTGGTGCTAGTGCAGTGCGACTTCTTCCTTAGGTATACTAATAGTGTGTGTGTGTGTGTATATATAGTTTTTGTTAACTAAAATATCACAAATACGCGCTCTCATATATGTATACTATCTCTCCCTGGTGTCTTCCCCTATGTTAACTACGCAACCTAGGCTCTGATACCAAGAGTGACGACTCGCCCCGAACCAGCCGACATTTCCCCGAAATGCATTGTACCAATGCCCGACTAGCACAGGACGGTCATCAAGGAAAAAGGGTTTTGAAACTATGAATCACCAAAGAACCTGTAGTATATCTCACAGCGCATGGAATAAATTATAATAATAACATTCTTGACATAAAATAGGCGAGACAAAGCAGAAGCTGAAAACTAAAACATCATAATAGCGGAATCCAAAATACAGCTTATGATCCAAGCCATTATTACAACTTCAAAATATTATCTCTAAGGCAAAATAGAAAAGATACACTATTAATGCCCAAAGTAGTGACCAGTAACAACACAGGAAGAATATATGTATATAGTATGTGGAAGCCTCCTGCTCGTCTCCGGACAGCTACTCGTGCATAACCACCTAATATGTATTTAGTTTGCTCATTTAGGAGCACCCAGAGTAATAAGAAGAGAAATAAAACTCTGGGTCAGACAAAAGTCAGGTATAAGCGATAACAGCAAAATAAAACAATAATAGGTATATATAATCATACCTGAAACTGGACCTGCAACCAAAGAGTTAGCACAACAAGATGTACAGTACTCTAAGGTAATATTAACATATAGTGTAAAAATGTGGGTGTGTGTGCCATGGTGATAGTAAACATCAAACATAGCAATCATCCACACGTCTCTCACTCAGTGATACGATATCCACCGCTTTGATCACCAAATTTATTGGGTCCATAATGGAAACTCCGTACAACTATTGCTATGACCACACTTCCCTGCTCTATAGTCAATAACCCTACCAAGTCCACATATCCTTGGCTCTAGTTTAAGGGCCAACCAGTCCACACTTCCCTGGCTCTGGTTCGTCTACATGCCCCCTCTCTTCAATGGTGAACCAAAGTTATAGGTATCGATAAACCCTTTACTCGTGTCCCGCAGCAAAGCCCAACTCTTAAAGTTTACTCGTTGGTTCCTAACTGGATCCTGAGTAATAACCTCCCATTTGGACTTCCTTTGCATCTTGGGTTTTGATCTTCTCCAGTTCGGTTCGGTCTTCCGAAAGCGGTTCGGTTTATGCTCCCTGAAGCTGTTTGGTCATGGTGCCACGTCGTAATTCGGCTCGTGGTGCCTTCTCGGTTCGGTTCGGATCATCAAGTCGGTTTGGCTCGGTGTCGTGATAGCTCAGTTTGATTCAGCATGCTTAGTTCAGTTCGGGGTCCTAGGCTCGGATCGGCTTATCCGATCCGATCCCCTACTCCAATTCGATCTAGTTGTCCTTCCTTGTTGCCCTTTCCTTTGTGCGCTGCTGAAGATGCCACCACTCCGGTTTGGTTCGGTTATTTGTTTTGATCCGATCTGATCCCCCTTATCTGATCCGATCCGGATCTCTGCAGCATTTCCAGCAAACTTGTTTCATCTATTCTCGACATACGACAGCGTTTTCAACCATTCCAACTTTACTAAACAATCATAAAACATCACAAGCAACAGTAATCATATACAGGTTCAGTCAAAAAGATCAAAACATCAAGCATATAGGTTATTTTAGACAAACATGCCCAAAACCATGATTTTCCCCTTATCCATGTATAACTATATCTAGCAATAGGATTAGCAAACTTAATCCAGATTAACCCAATTTTTAAGCAGTAACATAAAATAATATTTTAGAATTTATGCATATTTTTCCATATTTTCTGAGTCTTAATTTTGCTAATTATCACTGATCACCCCTAATTAGCCGTAATTAGTGTAAAAACATGCAAATCTCTCACCTTAGCCACAAATGAATCTTAGATCTGAAACTATGACTGATATGGCACGAATTCCAATGTATAACAGCAGCTCTATCTCTGATTCGATGCTAATTTCTCTTGATTTGATGTAGTTTTGGTTAATTAGCGATAAGGAAGCGATTAGAATGAGATTTGGAGGATGGAGGCCATTATTAGGGTTAGAAAGATGTTTTTGGCGCCCAAAAAAATGAAAAGGAATGTTTCTCCAAACCCTTTCAGCCCTCCCGTAACCCTAGTCCCGAAATAGGTTATGGGCTTAGCTGCAAATCACCGGGTTAAGCCCAATTATGCTGTTTTTCATCTTGCAAACCTTATTTCAGCCATATCTCCCAAACGGTAAGTCCGTTTGATTAACGTGACCACTCTACGGAAAGGTAAACCATCATCTAAATTGAATGGAAGTGGTTTCAGGTCAAAACTCCTTACCAATCAAAAGTTATAGGCGAAACAAGATTCTCCAGCGGCAAAATGGTCATTTGAAAATCGGCAAAAGTCGTGAACAAGGGAAATGACACTAGTACTCGTTCCCTAAAGGTACACGACCATAGGACTTCGTATGTAAATAAAATAAATATTCTACGATCCTCCGACACATAGAATGTTGGTCGTTACATAAAGTCTGGCGGGTCCAATTACTTTTAGCATATAAATAAGTAAAAGTATCATGACAGGCATATAAAGTGGATAAGAGAGATAACTTCATAATGGGCGGCTATAAGAAGATAAACAGGACAAACATGATAGAGTATATTGCGCTTCTCTAATAATTTCTCTACACCAATACTAATATCTTAGTAACAAGATGATCCCCTGTAAGTATAAGATGGTAGACTTAGGTGTACTTCCAATGAGATGTTTTCACCCCCATACAATCAACAGGCAGCCCAACATACCGGAGTTACCCCTAAGGATAATAACAGGCTCCTAAACATGCCCGAGTCTAGATGTACCCTAATTACTATGCTAATCGATCGACTCCCTACTCCGTAGAGAACCTGTGTTGGCCCATAATAGGGTGAATCACACCCTAAAGTGGCAACCCTTCGTCCTCAGGATGTGCACAATCATATCTACAGGTGTCACAGCGTCTAAACCTCCTCTGTCGGACCCATGCACGCACACGACCCGATCGGAATGTGCCCTCACATCATCCTCCACATTTGGATCTCTTACAATCATCCCAATAAGCGTGCCCTAACTCCGACCTAGTTCGGAGTACTCGTTTGATAACTATATAAGGGTTACTGATTGAAACGGGTCCCACACACAAGATGATACAAGCTTCCCCCTACGCTTGATCCCCACTAGGTTTTCCACAGGTTATGACATACCAGAATAAAAGATTGCATAACCCCACAGGTTAAGTTTATGGACCTATATCTATATAAATATTACCCACCCACCCAAGATTTACCTAACCCACCCACTGTTTTAAACAAGTTTACTTAACCCCTACTCAAGTTATATTTTCATACAATCCCTATGGATTCAACTAGGTTAAGTATTCCAATTCATTACCATATTCATTTATGGTTATAATGTGCTAGACCTCCTGCATTAAGCCCACCACTTATGGATGCTGGTTATGTCGGTCGGTTCCAGGCAGACTTCTTCCACAAGTCGAACTTGACCTCGTGTCTTAGCATGTCTCGTGTTTATGCAATTAGACCCCTCACATTAGATTCACCACTTGTGGTCGCTGGATATGCCGGTCGGTTCGGGGAAGACTTCCACCACAAGTGTAATCTAATCTCGTGTCTAAGAACGGTTACAGTTTTTAATTACTATAATCCTAGGCATTTCCATTATTAACCAATTGTTCCTATGTCATTATAGGTTTTCATGCCCCTTACTCGAGTTAGGTTCATAATGAACCATATACCCCAAATTAAGGTCTTTAATCACAACTTGATTTATGTCCCCAAATTCATGTTCATTTATTTCATTCACGTTATGCCTAATATTCCAATTACAAGTTAGGCCCCAATTTTACATTTTCCCCTCATTCCCAATTTAACACGTTCGCATATTTCAGCGGCATGTCTAGGCTCGTAGGTAGCCTGGCTATATAAAATAAAAAGGGAAACAATAGAGGGAAGAGGACATAAATAATCATACTAACAAGGTGGACAAATAATGGCAGAGATATGCATAAACATATAATGACATAATGAGAAGATAGGCATATGGGGACAGATCTGATGAACATGTGACATTAGAACTGATTCTAACACAACAGGGACATCATAAATAGGCATGATGAGATCTAAACAATGAATATCCAACTAATAACAGGTCTGATTTAGCCACAAACATAAGAGGAACAGGCATGAAGTGATCAAAATAGTGAATTTGATCTATAAACAATGGTAGATCTGACATGATAAATAGGTATAGGTTCAGATCTAGTTTCATAGTCATGTCAGAATAACTTAGATAAACAGGTTATAGCAGACCTGGTATGATTCACATAGTCACAGGCATAGATCCAAATTATAGTCATGTCAATATTTACTTTTAAATTATTTAGATCTAACATTAACATAAACTCACAGCGTTTGGATCTTGAAAACTGGAAGAAGGATTGAATCACATATCTCTTACACTTGAATAACTCTAGTTGATTGCTGAAGAAGAAAAGGTTTGATTCAATCTGGGCAGAGACAGCATCAAGTCCTCCATTATTTTTGGTGTAGAAAAACTAGGAAAATGAGGCCATATATATAGCTGAGACAAAACCCTAATCTTCCCAAATCTGCCGCAGGGGGGTCAACCCCCCCCCCCCCCTTTATGGGGTCGACCCATAGGTCGACATTCCCCTTTTGGGGTCGGTCTAGGGGTCGACACTGATGGGGTCGACACCCCCTTGATGGGGTCGACACCCTTAGACGGGAATTTTCCGGCTTCCCCAAATTCTGTGATTTTAAAATGTTTTGAATTTTATGGATATTTTTTATTCATATATATTCTCCTTATGCGTATACAAACTTCAAACCTTAATAACTTCTTCATACGGTGTCTGTTTCATGCAAACCAGTTGTCTATTTTGACTAGAATTCCGAGATGAACGCAATGGCATAGTCCATTTTACTTAATTCTGAATATTAAATTAATTATTCTTTAATTAATCATCTTTTAGTGTTGTTAAAATACGGGGTGTTACGGAAAAGTTAGGTTGCGAGACGAAAGAAGGGAAACTAATTCTCTATCTCCATTGATAGATGCTCCTCTGAATACAAGCATTTTTTATATATATTTTAAAAGAGAAGAATGTTGATTTGAGTGGAAGCATGCACATGTAAATATTCATTAGCTATGTGGATAGTTAAAACACATCACTATATGTGCATATACTCTACATGAATCGGTATCTTGTTTTCCTATAGATGTTTAAATCAGCATATGTTTATATATATTTATATATATTCAAGTGGGACATCCTGAATCTATATATGTAATTTCATACCTCATATAGGTAGTAGGTAGTTATGCCTGAATACTTTTACACCTGTGTAATTCATGTGGATGTTTTCTATCTACAATTCTCTATGTCTCCTACAAATTTTTAAACCAACTTGCATTTATAATATTTCTATCTCTGTAAACATATGTAGCATGCATGCACTTTTATGTGTATTTATATATGCTTTTGTGTAAGCATTCAATTACATATTAATAGCTAATATATAAATGGTTACATGAAAAATTACCATATCTCATGACTTATACTATACCTCATGTAGATATTTGTATGAGCATGCTTTTATATGCTTTCGAATGAATATGCGAGATTGTACGTAATTGTAGGAAGCATCATTGTGTAAATAGTCACCAACAAACTTAATAGTTTGTACATATATGAAGCAATATCATTTATTGTTGTTATTATTATTATTAATCTCTTGCAGATATTAAATGACAAGCAAAACCAATAATTTATCACTAGGGTTGGTCCTTGAGAAGGATAAAATAAATGGAATCAACTTCCTTAACTAGCATCGAAATTTGGGGATTGTCCTCAAACAAGAAAGAAATTTGTATGTACTTGATGGGTCTATTCTAGAGGATCCACCAAGTACAGCAACTCGAGCAGAGTTAAATGCCTGCAAGAAGCAACTAAATGATACTCTTAATGTCAACTATCTTATGCTTGCAATCATGACTCTGAGGCTTTAGAAGCAACATGAGTTGATGGAGGCATATAAGATGATCGAGCACCTTAAGAAAGTGTTCAAAGAGCATGCTCGAAAAAATGCATGACACAAGCAAGGCATCGTATCACTGCGAAATGGGAGAAAAACAACCTGTTGGTCCGCATTAACTATAACATCCCAAATTTTTTAGCCTAATTTAATTTAAATTAATAAAATATTGGAATTAATAATATGTTTTCAGTTATATGATAAGTTAAATTTGATATTAAGATTAAATTTCGTTAAAATTATAGTAATTGACAAATTTGTCAAAAATGGATTTTTAAATGGTTAAATATTAAATATGGACCTGAAAATAATTGAAAATGAATTCTAATTTTATTTTATATTTTATTGAAGTTAGAATAAGGACAGTGAACTGTTAAAATTGATTTAAAATTAAATATATTAAAATTCGGTAATTTAGTATTATTTTAATAGCCAAGAAAATAGTTATTTTGCAAACAAACTTGGAATTCTACAAAACTAGATTCATTAGATCTAAAATGTTAAAATATGGCAACCGGAGTTACTATATGAGCGTACGAAATATAAACACATATCGAAAAATCAGTTGAAATTTAATAATAGCATAGAAAAAGGTCATTTTTCAAATGGTCTCAGAATTCGAAGACACTAGTTTTATTGGATCCATATCGATGAAATATAGTAGGATTTCAAATTTTTTATCGATCAGACTTACGGTTTGGTCGTACGACTTGAAAATGTATAAAGGTTGTTCAATTAAACACAAGCTTAAATTTAATCAGAACATAATTCCTAAATCTTTTCCCCTCTTAACACATCACCACCACTTACACTCCACTCAAGCATGACGATATGCCATGTAATGTTGGTTTAGTGGCATAAAAGATCAGGAAGTGGCACAAAAGATTAGGAAAACATTTATTACTTAGAACCTTTAGTGGAAAATTGTCAATATGTCCATTACTTCACTACCGAACTATCTCCTCCTGTGCTGACACCTTACCATGGAATTTTGCACATTAGACCCTTGCATTTGTGTATAAATAGAGCCACTTCCATTCACATTTTCTTCCTTTTCTTTTCTTATTCTTTTTCTTTCTTTTCTTCCCTTTCTCTCTTCTTCCCTTAAAATCATGGACCTCACCCACCGCCACCAACCCTCCACTCGTGCTCCAGCCTTGTGCAACACCTACCGCCCCATGTGAGTCCCTCTTTGGTCAAAACTCCTCCTTTGCCCCTTTAAAACCTGAAGCACTTCTTTTTTCTCCACTTTACACCACCTTAGCCATTCACACCCATTTTTACCTCGACCACAACCCCTCGGACCCCACATCAGCTCACACCACCCTACAATAGCCTAGTAATGCCTCCATTAACTCCATGTGGGCCTCACCGCTTAAAGATCTCACCTTTACTTCAAAAATCGCATTTTTATGCCTTAAACCACTTTAAAACCTTGGATCCAAACCAATCGGACCCTACTTGAGCCACACCTACACCCACCACCTGGCCACATGGAAGCCCTCTCTCATAATGTCGTGGCCCCCACACCCCTTAACCGTGCCTAAAAAAATTAAAAATTCCCTTTATCTCTATAAACGCTTAAAGCTTCCACCTTTCCACGTCTTAATGAAAACAAATATATATCTTGAATTAGTAGCGGTATTGAGTTGAAAGAGTTATTGATTTGGTCGCTAAGTGGAATTTGAGGTTGTAGCATAGTTAAAGGTCCTATCTTTAAAGAAATGCGGAGTGAAAAACCTATAATGAGTGATTTTTACTCACGATTAGTTAACTTTGTTAAAGTAGTGAAATCGAAAAGTTTGGTTGATGTGAAAGCTAGTTTGTTAACAATTTGGTGAAGTTAGCAAGCATATAAAGATGTCATGCAAGTTTGGCTGATTTTTAAGTTAGTTTTGCTAACAAATAGGTGAAGTTAAAACCATAAATAAGTGATTGTTTGGTTTGGATGATAACGCGGTAGTTATGGATGGTTGATTGATGATTGTATCATTGTGGTTAATCAGTTAATTGACAAAAATTTAAGTGTTAATTGTCTAATGCTTATATGATATGAAATATGCCATGATATGTGTATATACGTACACCATGTATATATAGATATGGTATGTATGGATGATTTAAATTATGGGAAATGTTATTTAAAAAATTAATAATGATTATGTGTTCACAAAACACAAATACGTGGAAGATATCAAAATTGATTAAGTGTCCTTTCATTTCGTTGATTAAATAGAATATTATACTTAGTTAAATAAACAGAGAAAAATAAAAGCTTGAATTTTTAATCTAAAATGATTTGGAAATGTAATCGGAGTAAATACAGATAACTTTCGTAAAAAAGGAAATTTTTTTGAAAATTATTCAAGTAATTATGGCTTGTTTAAATTTGAATTTGAAAATGAATGGTAACTTTAAAAGTGAAGTTTGATTTGCATATCTAGAAAATATTTTAACTAGATTTTATTATCCAAGCTGTCTGATTTAATTTTTTTTAATTTGTTTCAGAAAAGTTTGGGTTCAAATCGATAATTTTTGAAAATAATATTATTTTAATGATTTAAGTAATATCATAATTTTCAAACAATAGAATATTTGAATTTAAAGTTAAATATCGGAAATAAAGTTTCTAGAAATTATCAAATAATTAATAAGTAATTTTGAAAGAAACATGATTCGGTTTTAAATATAAGTCGAGGTTCTGTCAAAATAGGACTAGCTGCGTAGTGAAAGTTCGCGAATTTCGACCTTTGACTTCAAATTAACGTACCGTGAGATTCGACCATCGGATTTTCGCGAAATGAAAAGAGTTTTCGAATACAAAGAAAAGTTTTAGGATCCAACAGTTAGATATTGAAATAAGCAAATCAAATTTGAATAAGAACAACACTAGTGCATGTAGGACCTGAAATTGGATTTTATTGAAATAAGCTATTTTTAAATTATTGAAAATAGGAATAAATTATGATAAATCATAATAAATGATTTGAAAGTGTTTTGGAATGAATGTACCAAGTTATGAAATGATAAAAAGCTATTTTTTGAAAATGAGATGTTTTCGGCGACGCTATTTGCAGTGGTTTATGGAAGGGTTTGAAATGAAAAGGTTTATTTAAAGGGTTTAAACTCATTTGTTTTTCATCTATGACTTAAGTAATCATTTTTATAGTATAAATAAAAACTTTTTGAAAGATGAAATGGAAGCAAATTTTTAGATATTTAATATTTAAACTCGTATTTCATATTTTACTATTCGGGGAATTTGAAAGGTATTTCGTACCATTGTTCTACTTATAGTATAGTTGATTTGAGGATGAGTATTGAATATAAGCAAATATAAATTGTATTCAACTGGTGTTGGGTTCACAGTGAATGGTATTTTAAATGAAATCTTTCTTTAACCCAAGATCGAGTATGATTTGGAATTTAAGAAATAAAGATACGTTTGGATAAATCTTTTTGATTAAGGTAAAGTTTTCCCAATTTCAATAAATTGGACTTGGATGAAAAGAATTCTCAGATATTCGATATTGAATTATGTTATTTAGATAAGTACTATTCGAGGAATTTCGAAGATATTTATATTGGTATTCCACTTATAGTACTTGTTGGTTAGGAGAATTTGTATTGAATATAAGTTGATATAAATTCTGTTTAAATCGTATATTTAGTATCAAATCGGTTTGGGGTTAAAAACTATTTTTGCATCACCTTGTGTGTATCGTCCGAAGGCTAATTGGGTATTAATCTAAGTGTCTATCTAATGTTGGTTTAGGCATTTGAGGTTTTCACTTATGGAATATTGAACTGGATCATAATGATTCATATTGATGATTGCTACTATTAATTTTGGTATGTTATGAATGGTGTTTTAAATGACATCTTTCTTAACTAAGCTTGAGTATGGTTTTGGAATCTAAAATTTGACTCAGATCTTTAAATAAGCTAATGGGGAAACGCTTAATGATCTTGTTTTGGAAATAAAGAGGAATTGGAGAACTAATGAACCTTAATTAAATGTTTTAACTATCTTTTTAAAAAAGATATGTTTTGAAGAGAGATTTATAAAATGAAAAACAAGGTTTTAATTAACCAAATCGAAATGGATAAGAGACTTAGTGAATCTTGTATTTCCATATAGTTTTTAATAGCGATTGTTATTTGCAAAGACTGGGATCGACCTTATGTCTGAAGACCATTCTAAATAAAAAGAAGACATAATGGAAGATATTTGAAAAAGGTGTTGAAGACCAGGAATCTTCACATTGAAAGGATTGGCCTGCTAATTTTCTCTTTATTTGGTTGCTCTATTATTGATATGTTTATAGTGGTGGAAAGTTTGGACGTATTTGGAGAATTTCCTAATTACAAGGATATCTCTCCATTGTTGGACAAGGAATAAGGTCCTTCGGTTTCGTTCAGACTCAGAACGGACTTGTGACATGTTTGTCTGACGTTGTATTTTGTAGTGTATGATTTATCTTTACTAAACAAATTTTCATAGGTGATTGATTGGTTATCTCAACTTAACACCCTTCTTTGAGGCGTACGAGATCAAAGGTTATATGGTTTGTGGTTATCAATTATATGTTATGAAATGACAGTGTGGCATACTAAGTGATGTGCTATGATGATCAAAGCATGACTTAGTGAAGCGTAGCTTTGTGTAACGAGACTTCGGTAAGCCTGACACCCTGGTAAATGACCGAAATAGGTAAGACGCGGCAAGGTTACGAGTTATCATCTCTTTCTAGATAGGAAAGTGTACCATGGTATGGAGCTCAGGTATTATTTTAGTGGTGACTTCTACATTTTGTGGTTGTTGTTGTTGCGGGTGCCGGTTTATAGGTGGGTAATAACCGAGAGATGATATATTCTGGGTTGACCAAGAAAGGATATCCCGGCATTGTGTTGATTCTCATGGCATCCCTCTAGAGGTGTCCGAATTCGGTAAGGAAATTCCTTAGCTCGGTCATTTGATGGAAATCCATTCTTCACTACGAGTTTATACTGCTTTAGTTGTAAACCTATATGACAACATAATATATGGTACACATGCCATCTACGATTGATGCATTTAATTTCGAAGGTGATTTCAACATTTAGCCCCGAATATAATATCAAATGAATTTCGTGTATCAAGCATGTTTGGCTATCATAAGAAGACACCTTTCCCATGTCTACATCGCATTGTGTGTGTGCCGAGAAACCTCATGGTAGCCTCATTTTCAAAAAGAATTGCAATTTTTTATGACTTCTATTCATAAGAGGAAACCTACTTCATGTTATACGGTGTGGTCTTATGATTTACCTAACTTTAAAATAATGGTACAATTGTTTTAGTTCTCACTCCAGTCCTTGTTTAGCATGCCTGGTGATAGGATGAGCTATGATAAAGGGTTCTCACCATATGAGTTTGGTGGCGAGCAGTGTACTCTTACCTCTACATGTCCCATTTGAGGGTTGGTCATGAAGTTGAAAGGGCATTCGTAAAACACAGGTGGTATCAAAGCTTCGGTTTATTTAAAGCTTTCGGGTATGACTCATTAGAACAGAAGGAAAGGACTCATCAGATCTAGGGTTAGTAATATCCTATAAGAGAAATTCATTAGGGATGAGGTTAGCAATGCCCTAGAATGAGTTCAGAGTATTAATGCAAGAGAGCGTAATTTCAAGAATAAAAACGAGTTTTGAAAAGTTATATTATAAATGTAAAAAGATTGGTTATGTTAACTATAAAGAATTTGGATTAGAAATTGAAATCATCAATGATTTTGGACAGTCAATAAATTATAAAACCTATTAGGTAAGAAAATAAAATGAGTAAGTAACTAATAATACCTTGTGAATTAAGTTCCACAATTTTGACTAAAAGGTATATGGTAAATAATTATAAAGGGTTATCTAAAAGGGATTGTAAATAAATTTGCTTACGGCTTCTTTCTTCTTCGAGGACGAAAAGTTTCTAAGCAGGGAAGTCTGTAACATCTCAGATTTTTGAGCTGGTTTAAATTAAACTAATTCGAAGGATTTTAATTAATAATATGTTTTCAAGGAAATGATAAGTTAAATTTGATATTAAGTAAGTTTCTTCAAAATTATAATAATTAACAAATTTGTCAAAAGTGGATTATTAAATGGTTAAATATTGAATCTGGACCTGAAAACAATTGAAAATGAATTCTAATTTTATTTTATATTTTAAGGAAGTTAAAATAAGGTTAGTGAACTTTTAAAATTGATTTAAAAGGAAATATATTAAAATTCGATAATTTAATATTATTTTAATAGTCTAGAAATAGCCATTTTGCAAGCGATCTCGGAATTCGACGAAACTAGTTTCATCGGGTTCAAAACGTTAAAATATGGTAAGGTTTCAAACTTTGTATCAATCGGAGTTAGTACGTGAGCATGCACAACATAAACGAGTGTCGAAAAATTAGTTGAAATTTAATAAAAGCATAAAAAGATCATTTTTCAAACGGTCTCAAAATTTGATGAGATCGGTTTCATTGGATCTCTGCCAATGAAATATAGTAGGATTTTAAATTTCATATCGATCGGACTTACGGTTTGGTCGTACGAGTTGAAAACGTATAAAGGTTGTTTAATTAAACACAAGCTCAAATTTCATCAAAACATAATTCTTAAATCTCCTCCCCTCCTGAAACCGCACCACCACTTACTTACACTCCACTCAAGCATGATGACATGCCATGTAATGATGGTTTAGTAGTGCAAAAGATAAGGAAGCACCGCAAAATATTAGGCAAGAATTTTTCACTTAGAACCTTTTGTGGGAAATTGCCAACATGTCCATTACTTAACAACCAAACTATCACCCCAATGTTGACACCTCACAATGGAATTTTGCACATTAGACCCTTGCACTTGTGTACAAATAGTGCCACTTTCATTCACATTTTCCTTCTTTTATTCTTCCTTTCTTCTTCTTTTTCTCTCTTTTCTTCTTGTTCTCTCTCCTTCCCTCTCACCCGTGGACCCCACCCTCCACCAGTAGCCCTCTAACGGTGTCCCATCCCAGCACAGCCCCTACCACCATCATATGGGTCCCACTTTGGCCAAAACTACTCCTTTGCCCCTTTAAAGCCTAAAACACTTCTTTTTACTCCACTTTACACCACCTTATCCACTCACACCCCTTTATACACAAATCACCATCTCTCCAGATCCTACACTAGCACACGCAACCCCCACAACAGCCCTAGTAACGCCTCTACTAGCTCCATGTGGGTCCCACCTCTTAAGCATCTCACTTTTGCTTCAAAGATCATATTTTTATGTCTTAGAGCCACTATAAAACCCTAGATCCAATCCAACTGGACCCTACTTGAGTCGCCACCTCCCTTACACCCACCCCTTGTATTTTTATGTGGCCCTTGCATTTTTATATGGCAGCCCTCTCTCCCCTTATCGTGGGACCCACACCTATTAACCATGCCTAAAACCATTAAAATCTCACCTTTATCCCATTAAACACTTAAAGCTTACAATTTTCCACCTTAGCCACTCACACCCCTTTCTACCTTTATCCTATCTTTAAAGAATGGCAGAGTGGAAAACCTATGGTGAGCGATTCTCCTCACGTTTAGTTAACTTTGTTAAATTAGTGAAAACGAAAAGTTTGAATGGTTTAAAGTTAGTTTGTAAATGATTTGGTGAAGTTATTAAGCATATAAAGATGTCTAGCAAGTTTGGTTGATTTTAAAGTTAGTTTGCAAACAATTTGGTGAAGTTAAAACCATAAATAAATAATTGTTTGGTTTGGATGATAACATGGTTGTTATGGATGGTTAATTGATGATTGTATAATTGCGGTTAATCAGTTAATTTACAAAAGTATAAGTGTTAATTGTCTAATGTTTATACCATATAAAATATGCCATGATATGTGTATATACTTACATCATGTATATATAGATATGCATATACGTATGTGTGAATGGATGATTTAAATTATTGGAAATGTTATTTAAAAAGTTAATAATGATTATGCAAGATATCGGAAATAATTAAGTCTCATTTCATTTCGATGATTAAATTGAATATTAAATTCAATTAAATAACGGGGGAAAAAATAAAAGTGTGAATTGTTAATCCGAAATGGTTTGGAAATGTAATTGGAATTATTTCAAGTAATTATGACATGTTTAAATTTGAATTTGACAATGAATAGTAACTTTAAAAGTGAAGTTCGTTTTGGATATATAAAAAATGTTTTAACTAGATTTTATTACCTAAACCATCTTATTTATTTATTTAATGGGTTTCAGGAAAGTTTGGGTTCAAACGGATAAGTTTTGAAAAATAATATTATTTTAACGATTTAAATAATATTTATTTAAATAATATAATATTTGAATTTAAAGTTAATACTGGAATTATAGTTTCCAGAAATTATTATATAATTAATAAATTATTTTGAAAGTAATTTGACTTGATTTTAAATATAAGTCGAAGTTTGGTCTGAATAGGACTAGTCGCGCACCGACAGTTCGCGAATTTCGATCGTCAACTTCAAATTGGCGTACCGGGAAATCCAATTATCGGATTTTCTCGAGATGAAAAACATTTGGTTTGAAATGAAAAGAGTTTTCCAATGCAAAGAAAAGTTTTAGGATCCAACTGTTAGATCTTAAAATAAGCTCGAATCAAATTTGAATAAAAGCAGCGCTAGTGCAGTTTAGGACCCGAAATTGGTTTTATTGAAATAAGCTATTTTTAAATTATTAAAAATAGGAATAAGTTATGATAAACAACAATAAATGGTTTGAAAGTGATTTGGAATGAATATACCAAGTTTTGAAAAGATAAAATCTATTTTACGAAAGTGATTTGGAATGAATATACCAAGTTTTGAAAAGATAAAAAGCTATTTTATGAAAATGAATTGTTTTCGGCAACGCTATTTGCGACGGTTTAAAATGGAAAGGTTTATTTAAAGGGTTTAAACTCATTTGTTTTCATCTATGACTTAGCTAAACATTTTTAAAGGATAAATAAATTATTTTGGAAAGACGGAATGGAAACAAATTTTTAGATATTCAATATTTGAAATCGTAGTTCAAATTTTACTATTCGGGGAATTTGAAAGCTATTTCGTGCCGTTATTCCACTTATAATATTAGTTGATTTGAGCATGAGTATTGAATATAAGCTAATATAAATTGTATTCAAATGGTGTTGGGTTTATTGTGAATGGTGTTTTAAATGACATCATTCTTTAACCCAAGATCGAGTATGATTCAGAACTTCAGAAAAAAAAAAATGTTTGGATAAATCTTTGTGATTAAGGTAAAGTTTTCCCAATTTAAATTAATTGGATTTGGATGGAAAGAATCCTCAGATATTGGATATTGAATCCCGTTATTTAGATGGGTATTATGTAAGAAATTTTTAAGATATTTATATTGTTATTCCACTTAGAGTATTTGTTGGTTACAAGAATCTGTACTAAATATAAGTTGATATAAATTATATTTAAATCTTATATTTAATAACAAATCGGCTTGGGGTTAAAAAACTACTTTTGCATGATCTTGTGTGGATCGTCTGATGACGAGTTAGGTATTAATCTATGTGTCGATTTGATGTTGGTTTAGGCCTTCGGGTTTTCACTTAGGGAATATTGTACTGGATTATGATGATTAATGTTGATGATTGCTACTGTTTTATTTGGGTTTATTGTGAATGGTGTTTTAAATGATACCTTTCTTAAATCCAAGCTTGAGTATGTTTTTGGAATCTAAAATTTGACTAAGATCTTTTAAAAATCTAATGGGGAAATGCTTAATGATCTTGTTTTGGAAGGAAAGAGGAATTATAGATTAACTATCTTTTTACAAAAGGTATGTTTTGATGAAAGATTTACAAAATGAAAAATAAGGTTTTAGTTAACCAGATCAAAATGGATAAGAGACTTAGTGAATCCTAAATTTCCATTTAGTTTTTTTGGCAAAGCCGGCTAGTTTTTAAAGCGAACGCAAACGCTTTTATTGTAATGACCACCCATAACTCCTGCACTTTATATGAGGAATATTGCGCTGAAAGATGAGCCAGGCAGCTATGGACGATCATCAAGGTAGAATAACACAAGTAGAACCTGTCGTATAACTCACAGCATAAGGATAAAATATAATAGAACAAATACAAGAAGCAATAATAGTGAAGCAGAAATTAGCAGAATCTTAAATTTTCATATCATCACGAGATATCCATACATCAAACTAGAATACATCAACAGAACCTGTACATTCAGCCTCATTACGAAGCCACTCAGAGTATCATCAATCATAACAACGGAAACAACTAATAGTAGGAAGTAATACGCCAGCCTCTTGCTCGTCGTCGCTCAGCGGCATTGTCCTCATCAAGATCTACTACATGTTACCTACTACTCAGCCTGCCCATCCAACACATTGATGAACTGCCCAAGGTAATAAGAGGGAGACAAAAAACCTTGAGTCGGACAATAGTCTTGATGAGCGATAAATAGCAATCTAACATCATCAATAAAACATATGAAAAATAGGCATATTAGTCATCCAATCTACCAATACATTAACAGAGAAGAACCCCAATCCATCTCCTCCACATCCGTCAGTGACAACCTTTACAACAATCAGCAGAGAAACAAACGTTAACATTCATAGCGACCAATAATCAAGCGTAGACTGTCCTAATCGAGTTTGACATCCCCCAATAGCAAGCCCCGAAGGCCTAAACCAACATCGTACAAGCACCTAAGAAATATCTCCCTCGACGTCAGATAATCCACACAAGAGAATATAAACAGTAGCTTCCATGACTTTGGCTATCATCGTCTGCCTTTTCTTGAAACCATCATTAATCGTATGACTGACCATGACATGCCATCTATCAAGGGCTAATGGTATCCCCGGTTCTAGCTAAACTCCATACATCATTGCGACTCATATGTTTGCCTTACTCACAAAGACAACTAGACCCATCATGACTGCCCAGTGTACACTATCTTTATCTAATAAGATCCTAATGGGCATCTCCACGATACCCCTGCTTTGAAACTGCTAGAAACTCTGACTAACGATAGTCCCTCGACCTTCATTACTCTAGTCGTCATCGCCGACGACTACTGTAACGACTCAGAAAATCTGAACCAATTTAAAATTTTTAAATTGGCTAAAATAATGGATTTTAAATATTTAAAATAAATATTTTAAGTAATAGCAATGAAAACTGAGTTTGAATTGACAATTGAAAACGAATATAATTAATTATAATTATAAATAAGGCCTGAAATGGCGCTGCAGTTTCAAAAATTAAATTCAAACTTTGTCGGACTGTACCGGGTGCAAAACAAAACGGATTTTAGCGAAACCAAAAACATTTAAATCTATTAGTGAATACCTTTCTAACAAATCTGAAAAATCGAATTTTCATAGCGGAAAGTAAAAGTTATGGCCGAATGAATTTTCAGAAAGGTCGCTATGGAATTTATATAGCCCGTGAAATTGGCCATTTTGCATACGACCTCGGAATTCGACGAAACCACTTTTGTTGGATCCGGGATGTGAAGTTATTGCTAGGTTTCAAATTTCATAATTTTTGAAGCTAGTATGTGAGCATGGAAAAGGAAAACGTGTTTTGGTCAATTACAGTTAAATTGGATCGACCAGAAATGGGCCTTTTTGCAAACGGTCTCAGAACTCGACGAAACTAGTTTTGTTGGGACCGTATCATCAAAACATAGCTAGATTTATTTTTTTGGAATTTTTCGAGTCAGTTTGTGGCCCTGGCAAATTGAAATGTACGTTCAAATCAAATATTGAATGTTTTATATTTTAATTTGAAGGAAAACTGACTGAAACAGTCGAATGGGCCTACGAAACATATCCCATTGTGTTTGGAATGGGGGTAAAACGCTAGGGACGAATGTCGTTGGGTTTGAATTGGTGTTCGTCTGTGTAAGGGGTATTTTAGAGATTTTAAAATATATAAATAAAAAAAATCTATTGGGCCAGCTCAACACTCTCTCTCCCCGTCTTCTCCGAAACCCCTCGAACCAACGGCGGCAGCTTTTCGTTTCTTCTCCCCTCGTTTTCTCCTCCTCCACGCGATAAAAGCCAGTGCCCCTGTTAAGTTTTTTGTAGAGAATCTTCCCCTCTTCACATCCATACTGGTCTCGCCGTTTATCGTTGTGTATATTGGTGCAAACAAACCCCAAGAACTCACGCCGTTCGCACCCAAATCCTGGCCGAGATCCACCACCGAGTTCAACGGCGTTCGGCGCGATGATGAGCCCCTCCAAGCTCGTCGATGTGGCATAGGCTGATCTGCATATCGTGCTTCGGATCGAGAGAGAAATCGAAACCTAGTTTCGAACAGTTTTCTGAGGTAACGGCTGTTTAATTTAAAAACTGATTTCAACTCTTTAAAACCGTTGCAAACTTTGAAAAATCATATCTTTTTGCTGTGTTAACGAAATTCGATGAAACAGGAAACATCGTGACCTTGTGGACGCCTTCTACATTTTAGAAGAGACCGCATATTTTTCTGAGCCTTCTGCTATTTTTGGTGGAGTGGAACCCAATGTGAGATTCCTAATTTATAAACGATATGGAAAACGACGATGTATAAATTATATAGTCGATGTATGAGTTATATAAGCGTTGTACACCTCATGTATAAGCGTTGTATAAGTTGTACGTTCGATGTATAAGTCATATATGCGTTGCAAAAATTATATATGTGTTGAAATAGAAGTGAATTGCTATATATAAATATATATATATATATATATATATATATATATATATATATATATACGCCCCTCGTCCACAAACCATGGACGATATTTATTGGTTGTAATTGGTGTGAAAATAGATTGATAGCGAATGGTTGTTTGGGATTGTTTGTGGTTGATATTGATTGATTGTGGTTGAAAAATACCCATTTGTGGTTGAGAAATATTTGGTTGAAACCACATAGGATTAGTTTATGGAAATGAAATAAATATATACATGTCGCCTGCGTGCGAACTAGATGCATGATTCCCATTGTCAAAAACCGCGAGTTTTTAAGGTAGAGCGAGGAGCCGTACTAGGGACGGTCCCGGTTTTAACTACCCTGCCGTTATGCTGCCGAAATTTTGAATAATATTCATGTGTTTGAATTATTTTCATTTGCTAAAACTATATTTATTCGTTGAATAGAAAACCTTCATGTGTTGAATCGATATTCATTCATTGATTAGAAATTCTCGTGTTTTAAATATAAAAATCACATTTTTATCTATATATAGAAACTATAGAAAACCTTCATGTGTTGAATCGATATTCATTCGTTGATTAGAAATTCATGTGTTGAATGGTATTCACATTTTGAAATAAATTGTTTTATAATAAAAATCACCTTTTTATCATCTATATGAGCTATGTAAAATGAGCTTGTTTTAAAATAAATTGTTTTACAATAAAAATCCTATTTTTATCACTTATATACACTATATAAAATAATAGTGTTTTGAAATGAATTGTTTTACAATAAAAATCACGTTCTAATTATATACCTGAATTGTTGAAATGTGAAGTGTTAAAAATAGCCACTCGTTCAAATAAATATGCATGAGTTGAAATATTCATTAATTAGCTAATGATATGATTTTTGCCTACGCATGCAACATTAGAATGAATGGTGTTTTTAAACCAAATGGAATCGAATATGAAGTTGAATGGAAAATGATAAGTGATAAGAACTATATATATGTACATGCATATTTATTGAACAGGTTATAGCAAAGGGGATAGAGAAGAGAAATAAAATTTTGTGCCCGACATATAGGTACACATTACTGTTTTGTTTGGGTGATGATTTTTTTTTGAGCCTGTTGGCTAGCCGCTTGGCTTTTCCTTTTTCTTTTTGACATGAGACGCCCGTGTGGCTATTTGGGAATTTTCCCAGCCCCTCCCGTACAAAGGAGGTTATGGCGAAATTTTCCAAAATTTAAAGG
Source organism: Allium sativum (assembly GCA_030737875.1). Classification (NCBI taxonomy): domain Eukaryota; kingdom Viridiplantae; phylum Streptophyta; class Magnoliopsida; order Asparagales; family Amaryllidaceae; genus Allium; species Allium sativum. Next base: position 793,907,254 of record CM060921.1, on the reverse strand, counting down.
CGTTAGTGAAATATTTGAAGTGGAATCAATGTAGGAATTTTTGAATGAACTATATTTATATAAATATATAAATATAAATAAAATTAAAACGAAACGTGGCCGTGCATTTCGTGTTTTGAAACCGTGATTTCAAACGATTATACCAGGAGATCCGACCATCGGATTTTCCTGAGATCACAACCGTTGGGTTCACCTTGGAAATATCTTTCCAACGGCACCAACTTTATAAAAATACAACGGTTGGATTGTCTGGAATGTTTAATTCAAATCTGACAAAGAACAGTGCCAGAAACGATTATATTTATATATATATAAATATAATTATATTAAATCGAATAATGACGCTGCAGTTCGTATTTTGAAATCGAAACTTCAAACGATTGTTCCGGGAGATCCGACCGTCGGAATTTCCCGAAACTGGAACCGTTGGATTCGTTTTGAAAAGATCTTTCTAATGATGTAAATTTTGTAAAGATCGAACGGTTAGATTTCCAGATATGTGTAAATCAAATCTGAAGAAAAATAGCGCCATGGCCGCGTTATGGCCCGAAGCGTCGTTTTGAATAAATTGGCTATTTTAAAATAAATAAAAATAGCGATAAATCGATATAAAATATCATAAACGATATGGAATGGAAATAAACTGAATTTGCTCGATTTATGTGGTATTTGATGGTTGAGTGTGTTTGGTGTGAAAATTACATTAAAGACCAAAATTGGTGTTGTCGAATGATTTAACCATTGAAATAAATTGATTTGAAATTCTAAATATACGTGAATTATTTGAAAAGGCCGAGTTAATTCTCATTTCAAATAATTGATCGGCGATTGAAAGTCGAAGATGAAGACGGTGGTCGAAGACCGGAGATCTTCACCTCGTTTGGGTGGTAACCGAGGTCCTGATTGGGAAGCATCCCGAAATATGGATAATGAGTGGTGATCGTCCAGACGTACGTGGTGATCGATGGGTTTGCGAGGTATTTAGTGCCTCCGGTTTCGTTCAGACCCAGAACGGACTTGTAAATGGACTGTATGTCTAGCATTAGACTTTATTCTGTGTTGGTTGATCTCTATTAAATATACATCTGTTTGGCGGCGGAGAATTTATTCTTTTGCTTAATGCCCTTCTCTGAAACGCACGAGCTCAGAGGTTGTATATCGATGGACATCAGTTGCATGGCATGAATTGCTAGTGTGGCATGCCTAAGTGGCAAACGATCAAGGCTTCTATTGAAAGGAAAGTCTTGTGGTGATGATCAAAGCCCCGCCTGTGTGGCATAGCATTGTGTATAATGTGAATTCGCGAGCCTCACACCCCGGTATGAACCAGAAACGGGAGAAGGACCTCAGGGAGGGCATGCGTTTCTTTCTAGCTAGGGTGGTGTCAGTGACCTCCCAGCCCTGACATTTATATACTTTTCACCTGTGTGGTTGTTGCTGTTGCGAGGCGCCTCGGTTTGTCGGACGATCCGGGTCCGATGGAGTCATTCGTTGGCTCATTTACGCCCCAAAGGGCGGAGAAATGTATTGTTCAGGCACTATAATCCACTTTGTGTGGACCGGCCCTGTCGCTCCAAGGGGCAGTTGCGGCTGTTCCGGAGACATGGGTTAGATTGTTTCGATGTTGGTAAGGACTATCTTTTGCCTTGGTTCATGACGGAAATCCAATTTCCAAATACGTGACTGTGCGGTTTCGATTGTATATATATATATTTGGCGACATAGTGGCATGGGACGCTCATGTCGTCTATGATTGATAGTTATGGTTCAAATTGTTTTTGAAACATATAAACACTAGCAATAATATCAAATGCCTTTGTTTTATTCGTATCAATCATATTTTGGCCATTATAAGGTAAAACTCTATCCTCCGGTTTGCGTTGCATTGTGTAATGGGAACTGAGTCTTATAATGGCTTCATTTTTTATAAAAAGCATTGCGATGTTTAAAAGAAAGATTTGTTTTAAAGCACTGGCAATCCAATGGAGTAAACCCGTTCCACGAAAGTGGCGTGGTCCGGTGATTAGCCAAATTATATATGTTTTGAGTAGATTTCTCATACCAGTCCCCATGACTGACTCGTAGTTTGTTTCACTTTCAAACTCGGGTGCCCCTTTTTCTACATAGGCAGCCTTGTATTTAGGTTTAGCAGGCTTTATCCGGATAGTTGGAGCTGAAGATGGATTCTATCATTTATCTATTTTATGTTGTTCAGCTCCTATTGTACATATTATGTTTTTTTTCTGCTGTAGACATTTATGTATAGCTGAACTGTATTTTTACTAAGTATGATCCTGTATATTGTGTAACTCTGATGATTACTTTTATCCAGTATATTCTATTGTTCATTATCTGGTGTATTTAATTATTCTATTCTGCTATTATCTGTTTCTGTGTTATATTCCAAAGATAACCCTTATCCCCGTCAGAACGGGATTTGGGGTCATCTCATTTGGTATCAGAGCTTTGGTTAAGCTTAGTTCTGGAGTATAACATATTAACGAACTCGTCAGAAATAGAACCAGTAGTGTTCTAGGACGAGTAACTCATTACTGAATTGGTCATCGATCCATCACTGCAAATCCATCCAACTGCAGGTCCATACAACTGTCGATCCATCCAAGTGCAGATCCATCTAGTTGCTAATCCAACCAACTGCAGATCCATCCAACTGCCGACCCATCCAACTGTCGATCCAACCAAATGCAGATCCATCCAACTGCCGACCCATCCAACTGCCGATCCATCCAAATGCCGATCAATCCAACGACCGATCCATCCAGCTACTTATCCATCCAACTGCCGATCTATCTAGCTACAAATCCATCCAACTATCAATCCATCCAACTGACGATCCATCCAACTGCTGATCCATCCAACTGCTGATCCACTCGACTGTAGATCCACTATGCACACAGCTCGTCCAAATTGACCAGTTTCATCCAAAAAAGCAATATCACACCAAAACAAACATTAGCACATCAATAATCATCATACAATCATATGAATTTCAGCAAATCATGATAAAACGACGAACAAATCAATAAATAGATCTAAACTTGCATAAACAAATGAATTAACATAAGAATTTAACATTATAATCATACTAGATTAGACTATATGGTAATTCGAATTGAATATGTACTTACCTCGATTAGATCTAAGTGAAAACAACTTGAAATGATGAAAATTAAGATTAAAAAAACCCATATACTTGATTCCATGTGAGAGATGTTTATCACTCACCAAATCCCCAAAATAGCTTGAAAACAATGATCTACAAATCCGGACAGCGAAGAACAACGAAGAAAGGCCTCCAAATCAACCACTTTAATGTGATCTAACCTTCTTCAATGTTGATCTTCAATCTTCTAATGTAGATCTATCTATTAAAGGAAGTGGAGAGGTATTTCGATGAAACAGGGAGAATTACAAACTCAACCAAATAGAGAAATGAAGAAAATAAACAATTCTCATTACTCTACCCTCCTATTTATAGTCAACAGCCCCTAGCCCTAATGGGCCTCACTAATCAGCCCAATAATGACTAATTAGCCTGTCCAGAAAATGTGTAGCACTAAAATAGCGATTCCTCTCAAATCGCTGAACCAATCTTTAATGTGACCACTCTATGGAATTAGAAACATCATTTCCTTTGCAATGAAACCGATCCCAGCACCTAATTCGATCCCCTTCAAAAGTTATGCCCTATACCAAATGAGCACAAATAAAATCTATAAAAATATGGACATGTCTCACATCCCCATAAATAACATATCAAAATATGAGAACGATCTGACCCTCCTGGAAATAAATAAAAATATTTCACGATCCTCTGATACGTAAAAATGTGGGTCGTTACATCTATTATTACCAAATAATAAATACAAGTATAACAGGAGGTTGGTGGGGGCCAACCTACTACAATTTGGTTTTTAAGGCGGACTGTCCACCATCTACGGCATTTATTGAGGGTCATCCATAGTATCTAAACAAGATTACAGCATTGGAGCTAGTATACGCACTAGACTACAATAAATTACATCCACTTATGACATTACAGCACTGGAGAGAAAAATAAATTACATACTTCATAACAAAGTGAATTATATTTGAATACAAAAGTACATAGCATAGAACTGTAAATTATTAAGGCCAGTGTACCCAAAGGATAGCATGATATGACCACTGAGTGAACAAAGGCTAAAATGTGCCAAAGCTTCAGAAGGTCCATATTGTAGTCTGTCAATATTTCTTGAGCTCCACACTGAGATTAATGAAACATTTCATGCGTAGGTAACATGAGAAGAACTAACGTAGTGGCCATACTGACATAAGTAATGGATGAGGAAGGAAACTAAAACACATTGATAACCAGCAGTGATGAGCGTTGAGACATCTCCTGTATCACTAGTAAAACCAATGGCCAAGCAAGAAGCCGACATACCAAACTCATGACATTACAGTAAGGACCACATCTAAGAACAAGCTCAACAAAAATCTAAACTAGAATACAAAATAATGCAAGAAAACAGAGTATGCTCACGCAGACAATACCACTACCGTAAACAATAACAAGTATCATTGCTGAAACATCTTGTGTTTTGCCATTGCTCATGGTGATGACCTACCCTTGTTAGGGAATGCAGAATGCAAATCTTAAGGAAAAACAAACACTAGAGGGGGTGTGAATAGTGTTTATAGGGAACTTATAAAAATCTTAAACTTAATTGATACTATATGAATCACACAATGATTACCTCAACAGAGATGATCACAAACACGGAAATAGATAAATATAAAATGCAGAAAAGGAAAGAACACACCAGATTTTATAATGGTGCGGATTACTCCTACCTCCAGTCCCATGCAACGCTGGATTGCACAGAGTTTTATTATTATCAATATCCAAGTACAACACCCTTGGTTTCATGGCTACAAGGTTAACACGGATTCCACCACCCTTGATTTCACGGCTATAAGGTTAACACAACTCCCTTTCCTTGAATTCTGGGCTACAAGGAACACACCTTTTCCAAAATAATACCCAAATAATTACAACAGCCCTAGAACACTTCAGTAGCACTTCAAACAGAGAGTAGTTGATAAGGAATGAGAAGAGAAGAATTTTGATATAATTTGAGTAGAAATTGGTAGAGTATAAGTGTAGAAATCAAGAAAATAGTGTATATTAATGGTGGTTGGAGATAGGATGAAGATGGAGAAAAAGATGTGATAAAAAATTTGAATTTAACCCCTATTTATAGTATTTGAAAGGTTGCAACGTTTCAAATATGAAAAGACACTTTGAAAATTGAAAATATGACAGTTATATGTCGACATGCTCAATTATGTATGTCGGCATACACATAACATTTTAATTTTTAAATTCATTTTTCAAGTATTAAAACCAATATATATTTTCTGGAAATTCTTGAATCAAAACTAATGTTTCAAATGAAGTTTTTAAACTATAAAAACATACAAAAACATAGTGATATATAGTATAAACATATTTATAAAATTATACAATATAAAACTATAAAACATATATATTAGAAACTATAAACATATATATTATAAGCTATAAACATTTGTGTATATATATATATGTATGAAATCAAAAGTAAAATCGTAACAATTTGAAAGTATTTTGAAATCAATTTGAAAAGGAATTTGAAATAGAACTTGAAAGTGCTAACCGAAGTTTTGCATATAAACTAGACTCTACTACTTGATAATCTTGAACTCTTGAAATCTTACTTCTTGATACTGATGGGTCTTGAATTCCCTGATATCTTGAATCTCTAATACTATACAGTCTTTAATATTCTATATCCTATACATATAGCCCGCATATATACATATATATATATATATATATATATATATATGTTCTGGACAAAGATGTTAGTATATTTTGTAATTAATAATGATATTAACTGAAATAAGGTTGTTGTCATCAAAATTCCATTCTCCAACAATCTCCCCCTTTTTTATGATGACAACCTTAGTTTATAATTATTTATACATGATATTACCTGTTGATCTGATTCCTTGGTTACTTCCCTTTCACTTAGAATTTCTTCTGGCTCCCTCTTAAACTATGTCTATCTTAACTATGTCATATTTTATAATTTCTCCTCCTTTGTCATTATCAAAAACTACCCTATACTAAATTATAATATAATATATCTATAGTAGATTATACTAAACTAGACTAAACTAAATTATACTCTCTGAATTGAATAACCTTACATTTCCCTCTAAATCTATGATTCTAAACTTAAAATATTATAATTCCCCTTAAAATTATGACTATACTAGTCTAATAAACTAAATAGAAGGATAATAAACTAAGCAATCCAATCAATCCAAACAAGCAATTCAAACAATCAATCTAAACGATCTAAACCAAATCAAATAATATATGTCAATAAACACTTCTTGAAACTTCAACTAATCTTAGAAACAATAAAGCTCCCCCTTAATCTAATACTTGAAAAACAATATGTAATGAAATGTGAAAACGATAGTTATATTATTTAATCCCCACATGTGTATAACCTATACACACAAACACATTAAATCCAACCATATCAGTCAAGCCAAACAAATCAATCAAGCAAAACATATCAAACAAGTTAATCTAGTCAAAGTTAATATGTTATGTATTAATAATCCTATATATTTCTAAGACATTAACTCCCCATACAGTATATTTGTTATGTGTGGAGTTAACATTGAATATGTAATGCAGTGTGTGCAGTATGTTGGTTATAATGTAGTATGAAATGTATGTTATATGCGAAGCAATATGAAATGATATATTAAATAAGATGTAACTTATGATATGAATGATTTTAATCTGAACTGAAATTGTAATTTAAAATAATGATGTATGATATGAAATAAGACGTGTAATGATAATATGCAGAATGATTTGGTGATGATATTTATTCCGATAAAAGATATTCAAAGAAGTATCTAACTATTATGCATATACATATGTATTATGAATTATTTCAGTCAAATAAAGGTAATATACATCAATTTCTAGATTTAGGTTAATGATACTAATGAAAGAGAATGAAAAAACAGTAAAGATAAGAGTTTAATGGTAAAAAAAATCATGATAGGTAATAATAATTCAATGAGAAATGTGGATTTAAATAATCTTAGTAGCGTGCCTCTTTAAAAAATAATATAGTAAATATTCAAGATCCTTTTTAAAGAAAATAATGTTTTTATCATATTAAGTAAACTATATGTATTCATAATTGTATATGTAAAAACTATTTATTTAAAAAAGGACTTAAAATTTAATTTATTATGAGATATACATCAATCTTTTGATGCAGATCAGTGTTAAATTTAAAGTTTAGATATCAAAACATATTAATTTGCTAAAGAACCATTTATATGTTAAAAACTTTAAAAGAAATCTATAAAAAAATTGATGAAATCTAGTAATATATAAAGTAAGCTATAAAACTATAATTTCTTATATTTTAACTATAAATTTAAGATATATAATGCTAAAATATTATTTTAAATATACAAATTTAATAAATCTTAATAAAATAAGAAATCAAAATTATTATTAAGTTACAAACAGTATTCGTGATAATGTAATTCAAAATTGTTATGAAATTATATGTGAAAAATATATAAGTTAAAGTATGTATGTTTAAACTTCATATTAAAGATATATATATATATTTATATATATTTATATATATTAAAGTTTATAACAATATCAACTATTTGAGAATTAACATATCTATGTGTTATATAGTCTTACATAAGTAAACGAACAAAATTGATAACTTGAGTTTGAACTGACACTTTCACATTGAAAAGATGTCCTTCCAATTTTTCAAAACCTAATCAAATAGTAGTGAAAAATTAATTTTAGAATAAGAAAAGATTTTAATTAGATTGATATATTGATATGTATATTACGATGTATTGACATATGAACCAAAAATGTCTAAAATTATAAAAGAGATAAATTTCTATACCTAACTATGTATGTATATATGTATATTCCAAAATATAATGATAATTATGAAATTATTGCAAGGCATACCTCCTTTTGTAATCCTTATTTTTGTTTTCCTTACATTGTAATTAACCACAGATTCACATCTTTTAGAATTTGACGATTAGATTTGCTTTACTATGACGGGCTCGTTTTTCTGATCAGCATAGTATATTTACATGCTGAATTTGAAGACCGTATGAGAAAGAAATTGATGATTTAGTAGTTTAACCATCTTGGAGTCAAAATTTTGAATTTGAATGAATAGACACTTAAACTACTATAAACAGGCCAAAAAGTCATGTTTCTTCACAATTTTTTACCTTCTTCTTCTTCCCGTTTTCCCACTTTCAATCAATCTTCTAGGAAGCGTAAATTCTTCGTTTCTTAACGGAATTAGACGAAACCTGTAACAACCCGTAATTTCAATAACCTATTATAACGTAAATCGAGGCAGAATTTAATTTATAAATCTGAATCAAGGGAAACGGGCTATGCCATTGCGTTCGTCTCGGAAAAATACGCGAAATAGAGTCCGAGTTTTCGAAAATCGGAGTCCGTATGACCCGATTAAGGCCCAACGAAGTTTTCAGAAAAATTCAAAGTAAAAACAGATTTCAAATTCAAGTTTGAATTTGGAAATTAGGTCAGATTGGGCCAGGCGGGAAAATTCCCGCCAGAGACCCAAGTCGACAGCCCTGTCGACTTGGGAGTCGACTTGGTTGGACCCAAGTCGACAGCCCTGTCGACTTGATTGTCGACTTGGCTCAGCCGGGCAGTTCTGTCTGGTGCACCATTTTGGGGTTTTGGTTAGGTTTTGGGGCCAGATTCGGTTTTAAGGGCTGAGATTGGAATCAGGGTTTAATCCTAAGGTTGAAACTAATCCTAATCTCTATAAATAAGCCCCTAACCTAACCCTAAATCATCATTATTCATTCAAGTAACTAAACTATGGCAAAATCATTCCTCTCATGGCCTCCACTCTCTTCATAAAATTCCTAAATAAATTTCTATGAGAGATTTTCCATGCATACAAGTGTTTTCAAGCTTGTATGAGTGTCATTAGCTTGCATTCAAGTCAAGTTTCTATATTTACATCATAAAGCAAGAGTTTTGATCATTTTGACTCAAGGGATTTTCTATTAGAGCTTGCATTTTGGGTCTATTTGATTGCATAAGGGCTTTGTCATATTTTTGTGTCTTCATAAGCATTGTAAGCCCTTTTCTACTTTCATATTTAAACTCTAAAGTTAAATGAATGATGCAAGTTTGGTTGATCATTATGATATGCAAGTTTGCCATGATATGCAAGTTTACCATGTCATGTTATGCAAGTTTGATATGTTATGATATGCAAGTTTATCATGTTATGTTATGCAAGTATACCATGTTATGATATGCAAGTTTATCATGTTATGCTATGCAAGTTTGCCATGTTATGATATGCAAGTTTATCATGTTATGTTATGCAAGTATGCCATGTTATGGTATGCAAGTTTACCATGTTATGTTATGAAAGTTTGCCATGTTATGATATGCAAGTTTATCATGTTATGTTATGCAAGTTTGCCATGTTATGATATGCAAGTTTATCATGTTATGTTATGCAAGTTTGACATGCAAGTTTTTCATATGATATGCAAGTTATGTTATGCAAGTTTGGGTTGATCATTTTGTTCATGTTATAATGTTATGCAAGCTTACCTTGAGTATATGAACATAAAGCTTCAAGCTTTATGCTAAAGGTTGCATTTTGGCAACATGTAAGTTATCATATCCCTTATGATAACTTGCATGTGAGGCTAAATGCGAACTTATGGCAATTTCTACATGTCATTTATCACCATGTATCACCAATATGCTAAGTTTGGTTTTATGCATGTTTTTGAGGCCTAATGATGCAATATGCAAGTATATGAACATATGTACATTTCATATGCCACCATGTTAAACTTGTGGCTTCAACACCTTTATGTCATGATTATGCCAAGTTCCCTCATTCTATCCTTTATGCGCTATTGCGATATGTAAGCGATGGGATTGCGTTTGGGGTTGGGTAAACTTAAAAGACATAAAAACATAAGATTGGGAATTTACCTATTAAGTTAGGTCTACCCATTGGGAATTTACCTACTAAGTTAGGTCAACCCAAATGCTTGAAAACTTGTAATATGTTTTGGAAACATAATGGACATGACACTTAGAAAATATAAGTGTAACCAACTCGAGGTTGGGTTGAGTTTGTAGCGTAAATCTACCCGGAACCGACCGGCTTAACTAGTTGCTACAAACAATAGGACCCAATGTGAGAAGTTGGTCATGTTGTACCTTGAACCCGAGGTTAGACCAAGTTGTGGTGTAAAGCTACCCGAAACCGACATGCTTAACTAGTAACCGCAACAAAGTCTAATGTGAGAGGTTAAGGCACATTAATTAATTAATGCCTCATGATTAGGGTTAAGTCATGGTCCACTTAATACTTAAACAATTTGGGCTTGGTAGATTAATCAGGGTTAAGTCGTGAACTCATCATTACACTTAACCAAGTTAATCCATGATTAGCAAGAGGGTTAAACCGTACTTAACCCACTAGAAAATCCTAGCAATGGGGGTCCACTCCAGCAGTAATCCCAAGTTTGTATCATTATGACCCTAGGGACTAGGCTAGGGTGGGGGCACTATTACTGGACTTGAGGTAAGTGACCAAAAACGACGGCAGAGTGGTACGCCGGTGTAGTTCCGGGCGGACTATGGTCGTGCACATAGTCCGAAGCCGGGGAAAACATGCACGGGTACCAGTAGATCGAGACTGTTCACTTATGTTTATGGTATCCAGGGGTTGACACCCTAGGGCTTGATACACCCGACGGGAGACCCTGCACAGTCTGACTACAATTATGTTTGGGCCGCATTGACACTAACACGTGACGAGTTAGGCTTATAGGGAGCCGATCGACTAGACCGTTTGGTTGGACCGCGTATTAGGGTCACTTCATGTTATTGGGCCAAAGCTTGGGCCAAGGGATCAATACTTGTTTATTCATGTCATGTTAGTTTGCTAGTACACCTGTGGTGCAAAAACCTTAAACCTGATTATGCGATGACACCTTTATCTGCCTTGTTAGTTAATCATCATGCTAGTATGTTGTTATCCTTATGTTCATCCCTGCTTCTCATGCCAGTTAACTTTATCAGTTTACATTGATTGTAGTAGGGCTTACTCAGTCTTTTTGACTGACCTGTTTTCCTTTCGCCTCTTTTCTTCCGTTCCCCCCACCCCCCTCCCCCCCCCCCCCCCCCCCAGGTTCTCAGGGTGGGAATATTGGAGCTTAGCTTGGATTTCTGATCGCTTGCTTGTGGGATTTTAGCTCATGTACGGTCTTGACATGAAGCTAGCTATGGTTATCACTTATTTTGGGGATAGTACTTATGTATTTCAGTTTTTCAGAGATGTTGTTTTTATCTAGACTTGTGTATTTGGAAAGTTGACATTATGTTGTACCAGACTTGTTTTGAAATAATTTGAAATCTTCCGTTGTTTTACTTATCTTATTTACTCTATTTACATATATACATATGTTCTTGTTTTGCCTTGATATATCATTATGCATGTTTACCCGGTACAAACGCCCCTCCAAAGTCAGAGTGCTTGCAAGAGACACACTGGCGGAGGTGGGGTGTTACATTTGGTATCAGAGCATATGGTTTACGAGAAGGAATAAAAAGGTTTTTGAAACTTTTGGAAAACTATTTTTAAACCCAAGTATAAAGTATTTTCCAAAGAAAAGTCTAGTTTATTTTAAAGGCTATTCCCCAAAAAGCCATTAGCAAAATTCCTTCGTTTTTCTCTATTCTGAATCTATCTTTTTCTTCGTTTTCAGTATGGCCAATAACTTTGCCATTCCGGAGGGAGTACACGTACTTGTTTGGTATAGGAGACTTTTGGAGGCTAGGGCGACCGAAGCCGGCCCCGCAAATGTTACTCCTCCTCCGGTAGTTAATGTTCCTCCTCCTCCTGTCGCTGATGTTCCTCCTCCTCCTGTCGTTGAGGTTCCTCTTCCTCCTCCCCCTCAGCATCCTCAAGCTGACTTCGCAAAGACTTGTAAAGATTTCAAAGCAATGCGTGGCAAGAATTTCTTTGGAACCGAGACTTATGTAGAGGCAAGGAATTGGTTGAAAGAAACCGAAGATCTTTTTGCCTTCTTTGATATAGATGACCGTAGGAAGGTTTTATTAGCAGTGTGGTTGCTAAAGGAAGAAGCAGCACGTTGGTGGGTGGTCACCACCGCTACTAGGCCAATTGAGACTTGGGATGACTTTCGGGGAAAGTTTGGACTAAGGTTCCTATCACTGAAGCAAGGGGACATGACTATTAGGGAATACATAGATAAGTTTAATCAACTGGCTCGGGTCGGTTTAGACTTGGTTAACACAGCTCAGAAGAAGGCCCTATACTTTGCTCTAGGATTAAACGAGCCATTACATGGTTTAGCCATGTCTCATATACCCTTGGGGGCAACTTTTGAGAGTTTGGTGAATATGGCCCTACTCAATGAAGAGAATAGGAGTGACAAGAAGGAGGAGAAGTCCAAAGATAAGAAGGAAAAAAGTGCTTTACTTGTGGAAGCTTGACTCATCTAAACAAGGATTGCAGAAAAAGGAAGGGCACTTGCTTTAACTGTGGAGAAATGGGACACTTCACTAGGGATTGCCCGAAGAAGCAAGGGGCAAGGCCAGGGTCAGACTCAGCGTGCTGGACCTTCGGGAGGGCAAGTTCATGCTCTTAATGCCGCTCCAGTTCCGATCGAGGTAGTATTTCTGTTGAAAGTCTTGTATATATTTCTGATTTTCCTGTTCGTACCTTGTTTGATTCTGGTGCATCGCATAGCTTTATTTCATCTGATCTAGTTGAAAGTTTGCACCTAAGTACTAGTCTAGTTAATGATCTCGTGTGTGTTTCAAATCCAATTGGGGTTTCCGCCCATTTGTCTATTATCTACGTGGATTTGAAAATCTCTATCTTTAGAGTAGAGTTCTCGTGTGATGCTTATATTCTCGGTTTCATGGGGTATGGGTTGATTTTGGGCATGGATTGGTTGTCCAGTTTTGGAGCCATTCTTGATTTTTGAGCATAGGGTTGTGAGGCTCATGACTCGCCTCGGTAATACCCTAAAAATTTCTAGTAACCCTACGAGTCCCGTCATGTTGTGTTATCTTGAATCCCTCAACTCGTCTATCGATAGTTTGTAATCGGTGAGGGTGGTCCGAGAATATCCTGATATCTTGGGTGAAGTGAAGGGGGTTACACCTAAACGAGAGATAGATTTCCTCATTTATCTGGTTGATAATGCCAAGATAGTTTCATGGCCGGTTAGGCACATGGCCCCGCAAGATGAGAGTTAAGAAAGCAAGTCAAGGAGTTGCTTGAGAAGAACTTCATTAGATGAAGTATATCTGAATGGGGAGCGCCTATAGTATTTACTGCCAAGGCAGATGGTTCTCTTCGACTTTGTGTTGATTATCGTGAGTTAAACAAAGAGAATAGACAACCATTGCCAAGGATCGATGGTTTGTTTGATCAGCTTGTAGGAACATCTGTTTTCTCTTGATCTTGCTACTGGATCCCTTCAGCTCAGAGTAGCTGAGGATAGTATAGACAAAACTGCGTTCAGAACTCCAGATGGATTCTTAGAATGGCTGGTCATGCCATTCGGTTTGACTAATGCACCCGCCTACTTCGTGGACTTGATGAGTAGGGTGCCTAGGGAGTTCCTGAACAAGTTTGTGGTAATCTTTGTAGAAGATATCCTGACTTTCTTAAAGAACGAGGAAGAACATGCTAGACATCTCAAGGAGGTGATGGATACGCTTAGAGCCCATCAGTTGAAAGCCAAGTCCTCCAAATGTCATTTTGGAGAAAAGAAGTTAGATTTCTTGGGCATATAGTATCTAAGCAAGGCTTAGCGGTGGATCCCGCTAAAGTGGTCGCGGTTCAAGACCGAAAAGCTCCGATGAGGACAATTGAAATAAGAAGTTCTCTCAGTTTAATTAGTTAGTTAGCGTCCCTTGAGCTTAGACCTACCCTTCTGGATCAAGTAGGGACTTCACAGAAAGAAGACCCGCAGTTAGTCGAGATCATGGACAAGTTGATTCGAGGCGAGATGGTAAGTCACCTCGCTATAGATGACAAGGGATGGCTAAGACGCGATGAGAGAAAGAAGGTTCTTGAAGATGCACATCACCCGAGGAGGTGGCCGAGTTTGACCCAAGGTGCATGTTGTGCCAACAGGTTAAAGGCCGAGTCATAGAAGCCCGGTGGGCTATTACATCCATTGGAGGTCCCCGCAATGGAAGTAGTAGAGCGTCACGAAGGATTTCGTGGATGGACTGCCTGGATCAAGGAAAGGGAATACGAGCATGTGGGTCGTAGTAGGTAGACTCACGAAGAGTGCTCATTTCACTCCGGTAAAGAGCGAAAGGACTGCATCGTAGCTAGCGACAGTTTACTTTCAAGAAATAAAGCGGTTGCACGAGGTTCCCTAAAGTATAGTTAGTAACCATGACTCAATCTTCACTAGCCAGTTTTGGGATAGTCTACGGGAAGTCATGGGCAAGCAACTGAATCTAAGTACGGCCTATCATTCGCAGGCGGATGGTTCATTTCGTTCAAGCATGAGTTATAGAAAATCACGTTGGTAAGAGCAATTGGCAACGTGGATTGGTATTTCCAAGAAAAGTTCTGCTGCGTGGAATACTTTATAGTAAGTAAACGAGATCCAGGATTCACTAGTGAATTTTGGAGAGCTTGCATGAAACCATGAGGTCATAGTTATGTTTAAGCCAAGAATGATAGAAGAGTAAGTGAAAAAGGAAGACGAGAGGCGACAATGAAATGGGTTCCAACTCATATTTGGAAATAAGAGTTAAGAAGCTAAGAAATCATGAGGTAAAAGACGGTCAAAGCACAGTGGAGTTAAGCTCAAGGAAACGTGACTTAGAAGACTGAAGGCTAGATACGCGCATCATATCTCTTTTTAAGAGCATATCCTTGATCCTTGTTTTCCTGTGGAACTTACTCGCATGTTATCTTTTTACGTATATCCTCTCGGTCCCATTCTCGGTTCTATTTCTGTCGGGAGGTATGACTTATTGGCTAGTAATACATGTCAGGGTTTAAAGGGGTCCGTTAGGTTGACTAAACCTTTTGGGCTTTTATAGAATATGGGTTGGGTTAGGAAGGGATTTCTTGTAATCCGAAAGGAGTATATCCTGCTTATCTTCCCGATCTCTTTGTAGCATATCTTTTGCTATCCATATTTGTCTTGATTATCTTGTTATCATGTTAATCTTGTCATGAGAACCTTAGGTAGAAACCCTTTGGATGAAACATGTGTTTGAAACATGTTATGCTTGATGGTTGCAAGTGGTTGCAAGTGTTTGCAAGTGGTTACTCGTGGATGCATTATACACGTTAGGCACTAGATCGGCTCACACACTCCTCATATTGCATATGCATGAGTGTTTATGCTTATTCATGGATGAAAATTTTTGTGTTATCACATGGATGTTGCATATGGATGTATGTTATGTGCACGCATATAGATGTTAAACATTATGTTAGGAATTGCATACATATGGATTCATTTCACTAACATAATTTGCACTGATGATATTTGCATTAGATAAGTACATATACACACACCTTTGCATATGTTCATACAACATTTAGAATCTTGTAAGGACAATGATTGCTCGTGGATGATGTTTTGAGTAGATGGATGTTGGATGGTAGGATACGTTCTTCCTAACTTGAAGATTTCGGGGACGAAATCCTTTAAGGAGGGGAGAATGTAACAACCCGTATTTTCAATAACCTGTTATAACGTAAATCGAGGCAGAATTTAATTTATAAATCTGAATCAAGGGAAATGGGCTATGCCATTGCGTTCGTCTCGGAAAAATACGCGAAATAGAGTCCGAGTTTTCGAAAATCGGAGTCCGTATGACCCGATTAAGGCCCAACGAAGTTTTCAGAAAAATTCAAAGTAAAAACAGATTTCAAATTCAAGTTTGAATTTGGAAATTTGGTCAGATTGGGCCAGGCGGGAAAATTCCCGCCAGAGCACCCAAGTCGACAGCCCTGTCGACTTGGGAGTCGACGTGGTTGGACCCAAGTCGACAGCCCTGTCGACTTGGCTGTCGACTTGGCTCAGCCGGGCAGTTCTGCCTGGTGCACCATTTTGGGGTTTTGGTTAGGTTTTGGGGCCAGATTCGGTTTTAAGGGCTGAGATTGGAATTAGGGTTTAATCCTAAGGTTGAAACTAATCCTAATCTCTATAAATAAGCCCCTAACCTAACCCTAAATCATCATTATTCATTCAAGTAACTAAACTATGGCAAAATCATTCCTCTCATGGCCTCCACTCTCTTCATAAAATTCCTAAATAAATTTCTATGAGAGATTTTCCATGCATACAAGTGTTTTCAAGCTTGTATAAGTGTCATTAGCTTGCATTCAAGTCAAGTTTCTATATTTACATCATAAAGCAAGAGTTTTGATCATTTTGGCTCAAGGGGTTTTCTATTAGAGCTTGCATTTTGGGTCTATTTGATTGCATAAGGGCTTTGTCATATTTTTGTGTCTTCATAAGCATTGTAAGCCATTTTCTACTTTCATATTTAAACTCTAAAGTTAAATGAATGATGCAAGTTTGGTTGATCATTATGATATGCAAGTTTGCCATGATATGCAAGTTTACCATGTCATGTTATGCAAGTTTGATATGTTATGAT
Organism: Allium sativum; assembly: GCA_030737875.1. NCBI lineage: Eukaryota > Viridiplantae > Streptophyta > Magnoliopsida > Asparagales > Amaryllidaceae > Allium > Allium sativum. The sequence goes on along the minus strand of CM060921.1, from coordinate 793,890,417 downwards.
ATGCAAGTTTATCATGTTATGTTATGCAAGTATATCATGTTATGATATGCAAGTTTATCATGTTATGCTATGCAAGTTTGCCATGTTATGATATGCAAGTTTATCATGTTATGTTATGCAAGTATGCCATGTTATGGTATGCAAGTTTACCATGTTATGCTATGCAAGTTTGCCATGTTATGATATGCAAGTTTATCATGTTATGTTATGCAAGTTTGCCATGTTATGATATGCAAGTTTATCATGTTATGTTATGCAAGTTTGACATGCAAGTTTGTCATATGATATGCAAGTTATGTTATGCAAGTTTGGGTTGATCATTTTGTTCATGTTATCATGTTATGCAAGCTTACCTTGAGTATATGAACATAAAGCTTCAAGCTTTATGCTAAAGGTTGCATTTTGGCAACATGTAAGTTATCATATCCCTTATGATAACTTGCATGTGAGGCTAAATGCGAACTTATGGCAATTTCTACATGTCATTTATCACCATGTATCACCAATATGCTAAGTTTGGTTTTATGCATGTTTTTGAGGCCTAATGATGCAATATGCAAGTATATGAACATATGTACATTTCATATGCCACCATGTTAAACTTGTGGCTTCAACACCTTTATGTCATGATTATGCCAAGTTCCCTCATTCTATCCTTTATGCGCTATTGCGATATGTAAGCAATGGGATTGCGTTTAGGGTTGGGTAAACTTAAAAGACATAAAAACATAAGATTGGGAATTTACCTATTAAGTTAGGTCTACCCATTGGGAATTTACCTGTTAAGTTAGGTCTACCCAAATGCTTGAAAACTTGTAATATGTTTTGGAAACATAATGGACATGACACTTAGAAAATATAAGTGTAACCAACTCGAGGTTGGGTTGAGTTTGTAGCGTAAATCTACCCGGAACCGACCGGCTTAACTAGTTGCTACAAACAATAGGACCCAATGTGAGAAGTTGGTCATGTTGTACCTTGAACCCGAGGTTAGACCAAGTTGTGGTGTAAAGCTACCCGGAACCGACCGGCTTAACTAGTAACCGCAACAAAGTCTAATGTGAGAGGTTAAGGCACATTAATTAATTAATGCCTCATGATTAGGGTTAAGTCATGGTCCACTTAATACTTAACCAATTTGGGCTTGGTAGATTAATCAGGGTTAAGTCGTGAACTCATCGTTACACTTAACCAAGTTAATCCATGATTAGCAAGAGGGTTAAACCGTACTTAACCCACTAGAAAATCCTAGCAATGGGGGTCCACTCCAGCAGTAATCCCAAGTTTGTATCATTATGACCCTAGGGACTAGGCTAGGGTGGGGGCACGATTACTGGACTTGAGGTAAGTGACCAAAAACGACGGCAGAGTGGTACGCCGGTGTAGTTCCGGGCGGACTATGGTCGTGCACATAGTCCGAAGCCGGGGAAAACATGCACGGGTACCAGTAGATCGAGACTGTGCACTTATGTTTATGGTGTCCAGGGGTTGACACCCTAGGGCTTGATACACCTGACGGGAGACCCTACACAGTCTGACTACAATTATGTTTGGGCCGCATTGACACCAACACGTGACGAGTTAGGCTTATAGGGAGCCGATCGACTAGACCATTTGGTTGGACCGCGTATTAGGGTCACTTCATGTTATTGGGCCAAAGCTTGGGCCAAGGGATCAATACTTGTTTATTCAAGTCATGTTAGTTTGCTAGTACACCTGTGGTGCAAAAACCTTAAACCTGATTATGCGATGACACCTTTATCTACCTTGTTAGTTAATCATCATGCTAGTATGTTGTTATCCTTATGTTCATCCCTGCTTCTCATGCCAATTAACTTTATCAGTTTACATTGATTGTAGTAGGGCTTACTCAGTCTTTTTGACTGACCTGTTTTCCTTTCGCCTCTTTTCTTCCGTTCCCCCCCCCCCTCCCCCCCCCCCCCCCCCCAGGTTCTCAGGGTGGGAATATTGGAGCTTAGCTTGGATTTCTGATCGCTTGCTTGTGGGATTTTAGCTCATGTACGGTCTTGACATGAAGCTAGCTATGGTTATCACTTATTTTGGGGATAGTACTTATGTATTTCAGTTTTTCAGAGATGTTGTTTTTATCTAGACTTGTGTATTTGGAAAGTTGACATTATGTTGTACCAGACTTGTTTTGAAATAATTTGAAATCTTCCGCTGTTTTACTTATCTTATTTACTCTGTTTACATATATACATAAGTTCTTGTTCTGCCTTGATATATCATTATGCATGTTTACCCGGTACAAACGCCCCTCCAAAGTCAGAGTGCTTGCAAGAGACACCTTGGCGGAGGTGGGGTGTTACAAAACCAGTGGCAAATCGAAGAGGAAAGCAAGGGATACAATTCAATAATGGTTTGCTAAAGAATTTGAATGGTATTATGGTGAAGCATGCCGAATCAGTGAAAGGAAAACAAAAAATCCGGTATACAATTTTCTGTTTTGGATAGTTAACTTCAAACTACCATATCTCGCTCAATTTTGATCGTATTTTGATGATCTACCCATCAAAATGATCACAAGAACAAGGAATACAATCTAAAAACGGAGATGGGATGAAATAACGCAAATATATGGGCGAATTATGAGAAATACCAAGGACAATTTTGGTTTCTTTTTCCCTTTGTGCATCAAAACTTCATTGGATCATAACTTAGCCATTTCTAGATGGATTCGCATGAAACTGGAGGCATTGCGAAGGGTTAGAAGAGAAGTACAGTATTGAATCAAACTGAAGAAGAAAAGAAAATTTGTAGATGAGGTACCCATTTCATTGCAGATTTCCAATATTCCTCTTTTTTCTTCTTGATTAATAAATGAACAACTTGGTGTCCTTTGACCAATAGTTATCAGATACAACTTCATTCCCTGCAAAACAACACAACTTTTCAAATAATCAAGTGATTTTTCAAAATAACTAACTTTAATTTGAAATAATCACATCACCATGACATTTTGATATATCCATTTAAACTTTTCAAGAGATCATATCATGATAACTTGATTTTTCAATAAAATTGAATGTAGACACATCTAATACTGATGCAATGCATGAATTTAAACTAGTGTTGTAAATCATTTCAAAATTTTCCATTTGATATTTCCAAAATTCTGATGATGAAATTTTGAAAACCCAGGCTCTGATACCAATTGTTAGGAAATGTGGAATGTGAATCTTAAGGCAAAACAAACACTAGAGGGGGTGAATAGTATTTATAAGGAACTTATGAAAATATTAAACTTAATTGATCTACTATATGAATCACACAATGATTATCTCACCAGAAATGATCACAAACACATAAATAATCACAGATAGATATAAAATCCAGAAAAGGAAATAATACACTGGATTTTATACTGGTTCGAATTACTCCTACGTACAGTCTAACGCAACGTCGGATTGCACAGAGTTTTACTATTATCAATATCCAAGTACAACACCCTTGATTTCATGGCTACAAGGTTTTCATGGCTACAAGGTTAAGACTGATTCCACCACCCTTGATTTCGCGGCTACAAGGTTAACACCGCTTCCTTTCCTTGATTTCAGGGCTATAAGGAATACACCATTTCCCAAACAATTCCTAAACAATTAGAACTGCCCTAGAACTCTTCAATAGCACTTCAAAAAGAGAGTAGTTGATAGAGAATGAGAAGAGAAGAATTTTGATATAATTTTAGTACAAATCAGTCGAGTATAAGTGTAGAAATCAAGAAAATAATGTATATTAATGGTGGTTAGAGATAGGATGAAGATAGAGAAGAAGATGTGATAAAAAATTTGAATTAACCCATATTTATAGTATTTGAAAGTTTGCATTATTTCTAAAACGTTTCAAATATGAAAAGACACATCCTTTAAGACAGTTATATGTCGACATGCTCAATTATGTATGTCGACATATACATTGTATTTTAATTTTTAAAATCAAGTTTCAAGTGTTAAATCTAATATATATTTTCTGGAAATTCTTGAATCAAAACTAATGTTTCAAATGAAGTTTCTAAAGTATAAAAACATAGTGATATATAATATAAACATATTTATAAAATTATACACTATAAAACAAATATATTGTAAACTATAAACATATACATATATATTTGAAATCATAAGTAAAATCTTAGTAATTTGAAATTGTTTTAGAATACGAGTTTTAAAATTATTTTGATATAAATTTGAAAAGGAATTTGAGAACAGAATTTGAAAATGCTAACCGTAGTTTTACATACAAACTAGACTCTACTATTTGATAATCTTAAGCTCTGGAAATCTTGATTCTTGATACTCATGAGTCTTTAATTCCTTGGTACCTTGAATCTCTAATACTGTACGGTCTTCAATATTTTATATCCTGCATATACATACATATATACATATTTATATATGTATGTACGTATCAATCTTTTGGACAAAGATGTTAGTATATATTTTATAATTAATAATGATATTAATTGAAACAAGGTTATTGTCATCAAAATTCTGTTCTCCAACAATTCTATCATACCTAATCAACTTAGTCACTAGCAGTCAGCAAAATACAAGGGCAAGAGCAAGCTCGATAACCTGAAAATTCCGAGCACCAGATTTCCAAAGGGACAAGTAAACACCTCAAACACCAACAGATCCTCCAAAGACCCAGAGCCGACATCAAGTCTACCGATAAGACGAGTATGTGGCTTGCATTGAATAACCATTTAGAAAGTTTTACCATCACAAACTAGAGATCTAGCCGCAAAAAAAAGAGGAGTTGATGCTCACCAGTAGGCTCCGCGTCAGTGACAAAACCCATCCATTGTTGTGACCATTTGTTGAAGAACCCATGGGTAGTTGCCTGAAATGGTTACAACAGTGGATGGAATCGATGTAAGCTAGGGTTCCAGAAAGATTTAAGGAGTAGAGATGTGGATGAGGATATTAGGTGATATCTGAACTTAGAACAATTACAAGGGCAAAAAGCTTACATCAGAAATTGAATAGTGATTATCGATAGAGTTCTCACGCATAGCATAAATATGGAAGGTAGCATGGAGAAATTGTGGAGATGAGAGAGGGAGAGAGAGTAAAAGAGTGATTTTGGGAAGAGATGGGTTGCTTGAAGAAGAGAAAAGAAAATTCCATGATGCCATTAATGAATGCTTACTAATAATAGAACTTTAGTCTTTCTCGAATGCATATATTTTTTAGTAGCGATTGTAATTTGGAAAGACCGAGATCAGACTTATGTCCAAAGTCCATTTCAAATAAGAATAAGACATAATGAAAGATATTTGAAGACAGTGTTCAAGAGTGGGAATCTTCATATTGAAATGAATGACTTCTGATTTTCTCTTCACTGGGTTGCTCCAGTATCGAGATGTATATAATGGCGGAAAATACGGACGTATTTGGAGAATTTCTGGATTTGAAGGACCTCTCTCCTTTATTGGACGAGGAATAAGGTGCCTTCAGTTTCGTTCGGACCCAGAACGGACTTGTATGGATGTGAGTCTAACGTTGTATTTTGTCGTGGATGAATTATCTTTACTACACATATTTCTGTTGGTGGTTGAGAGATTATCTAAACTTATCATCCTTCTTTGATGTGTACGAGCTCAAAGGTTATATGGTTAGTGACTATCAATTTTATGTTATGAAATGACAGTGTGATATACTAAGTGATGTATTGTGATGATCAAAGCATGGCTTAGTGAAGCATAGCTTTGTGTAACGAGACTTCGACAAGCCTCATACCTCGGTAAATGACCAAAACAGGAAAGATGCGACAAGGTTATGAGTTATCATCTCTTTCTAGATAGAAAAGTGTACCATGATACGGAGCTCATGTATTACTTTAGTAGTGACTTCAACCTTTTGTAGTTGTTGTTGTGGGTGCCCGGTTTATAGGTTGATAACAACCGAAAGATGATATACTCTGGTGTGACTAGGAAAGGATATCCCGGCCTTGTATTGGAAGAGAACATTGTGTTGATTCCCGTGGCATCCCTCTAGAGGTGTCGAAATTGGTAAGGAAGTTCCTTAGCCCGGTCATTTGATGGAAATCCATTCTCTACTACGAGTTTGTACGGATTTAGTTGTAAACCCATATGGCGATATAATATATGGTACTTATGCCGTCTAGGATTGATACAGTAATTTTCGAAAGTGATTTCCACATTTAGACACTAATAATAATATCAAATGAATTTCGTGTATCAAGCATGTTTGGCTATCATAAGAAGAAACCTTTCTCATATCTATGTTGCATTGTGTGTGTGTCGAGAGACCTCATGGTAGCCTCATTTTCAAAAAGCATTGCGAGTTTTTATGACTGGTATTTATAATAAGAAACCTGTTTCATGTTATACGGCGTGGTCTTATGATTTACCTAACTTCAAAATAAAGTTGTAACTGTTTTAGTTTCTCACACTAGTCCCATGACAGACTCAGAGTTTATTGTTTTTCCTTAAACTTTGGGTGCCTATAATTTTCCACACGGGCAGCCTGGTAGTTTGTCTTCAAGTTATTTTAGAGCAGGATTCTGGATTATGGTTGGAGTTATACTTTGGATCATTGCTTAGTCTTCCGCTGAGAGTTGTGAATTTTCCGCTGTGTATGTATTTTCCGTTGTACTCTAATATATTCTGGTACTCTGATTATATATTGTGATGATATTAATGAAAAATTTCTATTGTTCAGTTCTGATGTGTCTTATACCCAAAGGCGATATGGAATACGACGTTTAGAGTCCGGCGTTTGACACTTGAGTTGGGCCGAACGCCGAGCTTCGAAAGTCGTTCTTCCATGTCGTCATATGTACTAAAAATGATTGGATACATCGAGTATCTTGAAAAGTTAGGCTTTCCATTAACACATGAAGCTAAAATCGGTCATGTTTTACAATCATTAAACAGTCACTATTCTCAATTTGTGATGAATTATCTATTGAATGAAATGGAAAATCCCTTGACTGGATTATTAAGCATGTTAATAATTGTTAAAAACAATATGAAGAAAGCAGAACCTGCTGCCATGATGATGGTACAAAAAGAGGTTGCTAAAGCAAAGGGTAAAGGAAAGAAAAAGCAACTTAAGAAGACCACTGCCAAGTCCAATTTCAAAAAGGCACTAAAGCCTAATGGAGAGGTACCAAAAGAGGCTGACTATCACTATTATGCAAATCTAGGTCATTGGAAACGCAATTGTTTTGCATATTTAGAAGATCTGAAAAAGAAAAAGGGAAATATGACTTCAACCGAATCAGGTATAAATGTTATAAGTGTCAATTTATCTACTTCTACATCTTGGGTATTAGATACTGGATGTGGATCACATATTTGTGTTAATTTGCAGGAACTGCAGAAGATTAGAAATTTGGCAAAAGTTGAAGTGGGCTTGCGAGTGGGAAATGGAGCAAATGTTGTTGCATTAGCCATAGGAAGCCGCCACTTATCTTTACATGCTCGCTTAGTTTTAGAATTAAAAGATTGTTATTATGTGCCTTCCGTTAGAATAAATATTATTTTTATATTTTGTTTTGACAAGCTTGGTTACTCATTTCTAACAAAGGATGGTTGTTCATTTTATTAAAATGAAATATTTTATTGAAATGTATAATTAGTTAACGATCTTTATATTCTTAACTTTGATGTGCCTGTTTATAACATAAATACTAAGCAGATTAAATCTAATGATTTAAACCCAACACATCTTTGGCATTGTCGTTGTGGTCATATAAATAAGGAATACATATCAAAGCTCCATAAAAATGGAATTTTGAATTCATCTGATTTTGAATCATATGAAGAACGCAAATTTTGTTTATTATGCAAAATGATCAAAGCACCTTTCACTAGGCACAGTGAATGTGCTAGTGATGTATTAGGCCTAATAAATAGTGAAGTATGTGGACCCATGAGTACATCAGCCATAGATAGGTTTTATTATTTCATCATATTTAATGATGATTTTAGTAGATATGGTTATGCGTATCTTGTGGAATACAAATCGACATCCTTTGAAAAGTTCAAAGAATTTAAAAATGAAGTTCAAAACTAAGTTGGGAAAAATAAAAAGACACTTCGAATAGATCGAGCAGGAAAATATTTAAGCCAAGAATTTGATGACTATCTAAAAGAGTGTAGGATTATATCACAACTCACTCCATTTGGAACACTGCAATGGAATGGTGTGTCCAAAAGGGGATATCGCACCTTACTAGATATGGTATGATCAATGATTAGTCATACAGATTTTCCAATAAGCTTTTGGGATTATTTCCTTGAAACAGTTGCATTCATTCTTAATCGTGTTCTACTAAAATGGTTCTGAAGATGCCATATAAGATATGGACTGGGAAATGTCCTAATCTGTCTTTTATACAGATTTGGGGATGTAAGGCGTTTGTTAAATGTCTTACTTCTAACAAGCATGGACCCAAATCCAATAAGTGTTATTTGTGGGATATCCAAAAAATTAGAAGGATATTATTTCTACAAACCTTATGAGAATGAAGTTTTTATTGCTCGAACTGATATTTTTCTGGAAAGAGAATTAGTTCCTAAAAGCATTGATGGTAATAAAAGTAAAACTCGAAGATATTCGAGAACCACAAGATACCATTGTACTTGAACTAGAAATTGAGCAAAAACCACAAATTGTTGTGGAAACTGAACCTGCTAAAATTACACAATAAATTCTAGATCTGATGCGATACGCCATGATCCTAATAGATATTTTGGACTTATTATGACTCAAACCGGGGACGTAATGCTCATAGTCTAAGATAAGCCTACTTCTTACCAAGAAGCTATGAATGGACCAAAATTTGAGAAATGACTTGAAGACATGAAATCAGAAATGGATTCCATGTACTCCAACCAAGTATGGACTTTGGTTGATACACCTAACGGGGTAAAACCAATTGGGTGTAAGTGGGTTCTCAAAAGGAAAACTGCCATGGATGGTAAAGTACAAACCTATAGGCCGAGGGCAAAATGTTTCAAGAAAGTTCAAGGAGTTGACTATGATGAAACCTTCCCTCCAGTGGCCATGGTTAAATCCATTAGGATTATGCTTGCAATTGCAGCTTTTCACAATTACGAAATCTGGCAAATGAACGTCAAAACTGCCTTTCATACGGAAATCTAAACGAGGATGTGTATATGACACAACCTGAGGAGTTTGCCAATCCAAAAGATGCTAGAAAAGTATGTAAGCTGCAACGATCCATTTAAGGATTAAAGCAAGCATCTCAGAGCTAGAATCTTCGTTTTGATGGAACAATCAAAGAGTTTGGATTCATTAAGAATGAATATGAACCTTGTGTATACAAGAAAGTTACTGGGGGTAACATTATATTACTAGTATTATATGTTGATGACATATAACTTATTGGGAATGATACTAGTTCATTGCAAGCGGTAAAGACATGGTCGAGAAAAAGTTTCTCCATTAAAGACTTGTGTTAGGAAACCTATATCTTAGGTATCAAGATCTGTAGAGATATATCAAAAAAGTTGATCGACCTAAGTCAGAGTACATATATTGGAAAAGTGCTCAAAAGGTTTGGCATGCAAGAGGAAAAGAGAGGATACGTACCTGAATCTGATAGTGATGATTTATGCTTATATAGATGGTTCATTTGAAATGTTATATTCTTTGTCCTTATACTGCGAGTTCATTGTAAATTTGAAAACCAATTACGGGTTGAAATGATGCATACCTGAATCATTGTATAGATTTAGGAATTTAAAATTTAAAATTTAAAATTTTAATTTATTGAGATGCGGGTTGAAATGATAAATACTTCTAAATTTTAAATCATGGATTGAAATGATATTTATCTTTATTACTTGGCCCAGGTAGAAAATCATATACGGACACTATTGGTCTATTTTGAAAATTATTGGGAATTTATAAATATGTTTTGATTGAGTAAAGTATTTTGAAAATATAAATTTAGATTTTTATTTAAACCTATATTTTTATATAACTTAATAAATCTTTAAATTTAGATTTTTAAATAAATATTATAATTATATATTTATATAATTTTGTAAAGTATGAATATGTAAATTTTAAAAAGAAGTCACAAGTTAATGATAAAATGTAATTTATCAAGTAATATAAATAGATTTTAAGAGATGAATTTGGTTAAATGAACGGGTTTATGAATTAAGTATGACTAAGAAATCAATAAAGTGATTTGATAATGATTGATTTAACAAATGTTTGAACATAAATATAATATTAAAGTAAAAGTTTTATAATTGAATTAAATTGAAATTTAGATTCAATTGATATGAACTTTATTAAAAATATGATTTGAAAGTAATTCAAATCTTTAAGAATAAAATTGAATAACCATACTAGAACAACGTTTGAAATGAATTGAACTTAAGAATTAATTTTTAAAGTTTAAAAATTGATTGAAGTAAATTTGTTGAAGCTGAGTTAATGAAACAGAACTTTGAAAATACGGATGTGTGGTTAGGATTAGACTGTTTTAAATTATTTGAAATTTGCATTGTTCTATATTAAACTATTTTAAAATATATTATTTGAATTTAAATTTTACATTATAACTATTATATATTCTTAATTTAATTATGATATTGTTATAAATATTTCAACTAAATTATTCTGCTTTTAAATTTAATTATAATTTATCTTATGATTATTTTAAATCCAATTTTTTTTATAAATACAGTTATTACTTTTAAATAAAACTATTTTATATTATGTTAACTAGTTAAATAAAAAAATGTTCCAAATCGGGCTACTGAATCTGCAATGATAAAAGAAAGATTATTGAAATGTGAAATTTGATATATCAAAACGTAAAATCAAAATGTAAATTTGTTTATAAACTATTTTAAAAAAACTGAAATTTGAGTCTTGAACTTAATCCTATAATGAATTAATTTGAATTATGATTTATGAACTTTTTTCAACAAGCAATTAAAATTTTATTGACAAAATAGAAGCAATTACAAGATTTTATCATAACTGTACAACAAAACATGACTCTATACTTCAAATAATGAATTGATTTAAAATGATGATTTATGATATTGAATATTTGAATATAACTGTTTGAATATGAACCAATATGGTTATTATCTGATTTATGACAAATATTTTAAATATAAATGACCACGGTGTGAAATAAGCGTTTGGTTTTCAAAGAGACCGGGGTCGGATATTGTCAGTCTCTTCCAATACCGAGAACCACTTTAACAACTGTGCACGTGGTGGAGAATCAAGAATGAAGTAGGTTGGTTTGGCGAACGCTGCTGGAATGAAGTAAGAGATCGATGACGGATAGCCTTGACATTCAGGTCATTATTAAAATGATTAAATCATGAGCTATACCGTGATTAAGTGGGGTCGCACCTCCTATCAGATGCACTTCTTCGATACCATCTCTATTGCTTTGTGATTGATTCGGGGGCCTTTTGATTATAGGATTTTATTTCGAGGTGTGCGATAGCTGCGGCTATGCATTACCACTAGTTCAGACATGCAATTGGTTGAATCCCACCCTTGGTATTGCCTCATGTGCCTTGTCATATATCCTGATCGAGCCCTCTACAATTTTGATTTGTATCATACCAATGAAGTATCCTTTGGTAACCACAATATTATGTGGACTTTACGGTATCTGTATAGACTACGGTATTATAAATGGCGTAAGGGTAAAAATATAATCCTTCTTCTGCTATTTGAATATTATATTTAACCATAGACACTATTATTATAGCGCATTCTATTATGTAATATCTAGTTTAATGGATTCTTAGAGACAAGAATCCCAAATATTCTTTAAGTTACTGATGCATTTCATTTGAACATTTTACTTGAGTTGATTCACTATTGAGGTTGCTACTCATAATCTGATTGTTTTGTTTTGACTTTATGCTTGGTCAGACTGAGGAATTCAACTTTTGCAATTTATCTTTTGAGATTTGAAGATCCGGGGGAGATGCAGTTTATTATTTGTCTGCAATTGCTATCTTCGTGATTTAGTTATTCTATTTCCACTATTTGTTTATATACTAGGCATTTATGTATCCCATATTTTCTAGTTTATTGATTTATTACTCTGATATTATGTGTTTTGATTTTGGGATTTGTGATTAGTTGCTTCATGATCCACTAAGTTATTTATTCTGGTATCAGTTATTTTTCTATTTTGTATCTATGATATATCTGTGTTCTATGATTTGATTTTATTAATCCCCGTAGTTAAAAAAATTGTGTTTTTGAATGATTTGAGATAGTTTTATAACCAACTTAAATGGTAGGAAAAAGCATGTTGTTACATGAGCTATCAAGAGCTTTGGTATAAGAAAAAAAAATCTTAGCTTATAGGGTTTAAAACTCATTAGAGGGGTAGTAATACCCTAGAAAGAGTAAAATCAATCGTAGGACCATTCTTGAGCATATTTTGGAAAGTACAAATAGTTTTAAAATGGTTTTAAATGATTTTAAAGGATTTACATATATAAACTTGTTTTAGATTTAGCCTTGTCCACAAATTTCTTTCTTTTGAATTCATCTTTCTTGATTAGTTTCTCTTCGACAAGGATTCTGTTAGATAAATCTTAATCCTTATTCTAAATTATCTTAGGAAATCTACATAGATGGTTTCCTAATTCATAATTATGCTATATTCTGTTCTAATTAAGATTTCGTTCCTTTGTAGCCTCTGTTGATTACGTTCTTTTGTTGTTTATCTTGTAGCTTAGTTTTTGACTTATTCTGACCTAACTGAATAAATAGTGAAAGAGGTTATAAATACAATTAATGTTACGAATTGATGTGAATAGAAATGTGTTAATAATGTGATAATATCACTTTGTCCATGTTGATGCGCAAAAGTTGGCGCAACACCCAATGAGTTCCAAGATAATGAAACTAAATGTCCATAATGGAAATAATGCAGGAATATAAATAACACAGTACTTTTAATGGTTCGGCCCGCGAAGATCTGTGTCAACTTTGAATGGATTTGCTCTTTTACTATATTATTTATACAAGTTTACAATGATAAGAAGAATAGTTCCGTATCGCAACAATGGCAATGGTGGAAACAAGGTCTTGGTACGTCCAAAATGGAGGTAAATTCCTTCTTTCCAAAATTCCCATGCATTCCAAAATGCTCCAAGTGTCCAAGAAGCAGCTTGCTTCTTCTTCTCGGAGTAGCAGAGTATGCTTGAGAGGTTCTAGGAAGGTCTTCTTCCTCCTAAGGTGTTCAAATAGCATGGAGCCAACTCTTTCCACGCTATAGGTTAAGAGGTATTTATAAAAGAGCTGGATAAAGTGAGGCAAGTAGAAGTAGGTGAGATGTGGAGCACATTCCCAAAATTCACACCCCCGGGTCGGTACCGATCCTGGGACTTAGATTTTCCCTTGAAACCCTTATACTTCGTTGTTTTTCCATCTTTGTATCCTAGCTGGTTCGTATTCTGCTGACTTCTTATTTTTCTAACTTTGTATCTTTGAGTGTTGGTGGACTCTGGGTATTCTTTGGCTTACACCGACCTAGGGGTCCATTTGTGGGATATAAAAGAGGCGTGGAATGTGTTGGATACGAAATTCCTTGAAGTGACAGGATTAATACCGACCTCAGAAGTCATAATTCAGGATATGAAATTGGACTTGGTATAAAATTTAAGGAGTTGTTGAGGGACTTCGGGATATGAAATCTTCATGGTGTTGAATATCGATCTCGAGTATTTGGCTATATTTGAATAGTTTGATCTAGCCAGGGCAACTATTCTTGCTCGAATCCGTCTGAGCTTGGTCACTTAGTGTTTCGACAATGCTTCTAGGCTGTTAAACCATGCGATGGGTCGAGTCGTGTGATCTTAGACTATTATTGGTAGCATGACGTGCTTTGAGTTAAGACAAGCATTCCTGTGAGTCGGAAAAAATCATCAAGTATGTTGAGCGACTGGTCATGGCCTTTCCGTTGAGTAGTGCAATCTTTCATTTCTGAGCAAATCGACATGATGCTTTGTCAAAGTTTGTTGACATAAGTATGGAATTCCAACATCTTTGAGATTTCTGAGTTGCTCTGAACTCCTACGTTCGGATTGGAACATGTTTGATTGCTTAAGTGAATGTCCATTTCCTATTGACTCAAAAAACTAAACATTAGTTGCCGACATTCGCTTACATGAAAGTACAAATAAGCTGTTTTCGGCACAAAGTCACGTATGCACTCATATGTTTGCACGTGAGTTCGCGCGATATGATCAAAATCGAAATAAGTGACACAATGTATAAACGTCATGCCATGGGCATGCGACCGCGCAAGTTAGCTTGCGGAAAGTTACCAAACTGGGACTCGATTGCTTGGCATATGTTCTTGGACTATTTACGCTTGCAATTACACGATTGGTTAACGATTCGAGTCAATACCGATCCTTCCTATATCATTTGTTTTTTTTATGGGATCAATACCGATCTTAGGATCGGTATTGGTCCCGTTACTTAGAAGCTTGTTCTAAGTTTATTCTGGAAATCTCTCCTTGTTGCATGATATAAGCAAGGTACGAAACCACTACCTCTCACTTAGCATTCTTCGTAATCTGTGGCTTGAAAATTTTGGATCGCTGTTAAACACTTCAAACACCATTTAACCCATGTCTTGAACATCGTTGATGCCTCCTCCATTCAATTATCAGATGGGCCCTCTTATTGGACCAAGAACGTTTCTTGATCGACCAAACTCGTGCTAGCCTCAGCGAGGCCGGTGGATGAGGAGAGATGGAGGTCGTAAAATAGCCGGTGATGATGGTCGAGTTAATGGCATGGGAGCGGGCCGAGGTTGGCGTGGGCCTGGAGTGTGAATTGGCTAAGGAGAGGAGGAATGGATATGAGGAAAAGCGGTTAAGTGCCAGGATACCAAATTTGATTTCGTATCTCATAAGACTTGGTTATTTCCCTACCAAGTCGTGAGATATGAAAATCGAATTTCATATCTGTAGACGTAGCGAGAAACAGGGACTTAGTAGAAATTTTGGGGAGACGAGAAGAGGAGGAAGAGAGTGGGATAAGTAGCAATGGAAGACGAAGAGCGAGGGAGCAAATGCAGGATACTAAATTCTGGGAAGGGTGTGGAATATGACATCATGATTTCGTATCCTAGAAGTTCATATAAAAATTGTATCCCGACACTTAACGGTTGTGAGTTGAAACGTTCAGGATGCAAAAGTTTCTCGAGCACATAGGTGTACAAAATAGAATTCATATCCGGGGGACTTAAGAAAATTTTTGTTCCAAAGCTTCATTTCTTGAATTCGAGTTGTCACATGACGTTGCGCAATTGGGTAGAGTTTGAAAATGACCATTACATTGTATAACGCGTTAACATTCGAGCGAAGAACTTGTTTGAAATGACGATTCAGATATGCACATAGGGTTATAGCATAAACTCAGACTATGGACACATGGCTGTACCATCGCTTCTAGGATTCGATTCTCGACCCGATCGCATCGTGACAGCACTTGATTATAATTTAACAGTTTCGGTTGCTGATGACGATAGAATAAGTTTGTGAAACTGGAAACGGTCGTCGCGTTTCAAAAGGTTTTAATATAATTGTATCAGCACACGCAACACTTATACATTCAACGTTAATTTACACCAACACGGGGGTACAGGTTTTAATGCATCAACTAATGCAACTATCTTTCAAGTATAGTTTGCAATGGCAAGGAGAAACTCCAGACGACTTCAGGTCTTGGCAGCCGAAGTCATAGAATCATCACCAAGCTCTAATGAGTCTTCGTATAGTTCTAGTCCATCGATTAGCGAGCCTCTGACGCTTCCACTCCTCAACAAGTAGACTCATCTAGCATGCCCGAACAAGGGTAACAACCCGAAGGATTACAACATTCGAGTGAGCATGCAGATGAGTAAATGATTTAAGGAGAAGAAAAACTGTAGCAGAGGGCCCGTTGGAAGAGAAGGATGCATGCGGCAAATATGAAGGCGTTTTCGTAGCACCGGATAGGACGGGAGATATTGATTCTTAAGAATCCACCTGATTCAATTATGTCGCAAATATATGAAGCTCCATTGAGGAGGATCTTTTTGAGATATGAAGTATCTTAGGGTGATGTTTTGGTTTCCGGAAGGGAAGATAGGGGCACTCTCCTCCGGAAGGGTATATTGGCTGGAAAAGGCATATGTGTTTCGTCAGATGCGTGTACCCGTCGTGTTCATATATCTGAGATATTCTATATTTCTTTGGACTAGTGCCAACTCAGCATCACCTGAACACCTATATCTTTGTGTTTGGCACATACATCATGTACATAGAGTGGTTGAACATAGAACCGACTGGGGAAGACATCAGATACCTCTACTCCATGAAGAAAGGAAACACTGTCTTGCCTTCCTTTGTCTATTTAGAGGCATAAACCAATAGCTGCTTCATCCTAAGAGCGTGAATGTTGGATTTGCCGTGTGGTTCCGGGCAGACTTCTACTACAAGTTGAGCTTAACCTCACATCTTAGTTTAATAATTATAATGGTCCATGACACCAAGACCTCTCACATTAACAAGTCTTACTAGTAGTTGTTGGATATATCAGTCGGTTCCGGGAAGACTTCTACTACAAGTAATGGTTAACCTCATGTTTATGTGTCATTAATAACAATAAATGCCATTAACTCACGCATATACAAATAACTTATAGAGACATTTGAATTCCTATTACCTAATTTAAACGCATTTAGTACGCAATTAATACATATTTATATTATGTTTATTACTCTATAAATATATAAATAGGCATGAAATTAGCGCACGTGAATAACGACCTAATACATTTGAAATGTCAATCCTAATAACTACAATTAAGGTATACAAGTTAATTTCCCTATCAATTAACATAGTTCGAACATGTATATTCACATTCAATGATAAAAAGGGAAATAACAAAGCATATAAATAAAACGTGTAGCCTAGGTTTGAATAATTATCTAAGTAATAAAAGTACAGACAATGTGCAGTAATCCAATTACATATGTGAAACCATACTTTTGGTGCTACTTCACTTTTTATTTTATATCGCATACAAAAACTTAAGATTCTATTACATTATGTATAATATGTCCAAACAAACATATTCAAAATAAATGCTTAAACCTATTAATTTACAACATCCAAACCTTTTGTTTCAGTACATTAACATATACGAATATTTAAAGTGAAAATAAAGTGAATCAGACTAAAAATTAGGAATTACACAACACCTAAAGCCTAACTTTCATCATTTCAATAACATATACCCAAACATATAACTTTTGATTGAAAATTTCCACAATAAACAAAATATAGGATTTGGAGGATTTATAGTGTTTTATTTTGGTTTAATTACAAATCCCATACAGGCATAAAGATCCAAATCTACACTACAAAGGATCGAAAATAGCAACTTATATAATTTACACTCAAAGAGATTTGAGAAGGAAGAATAATAGAATCTGTGTAGAATCGGATATGGATTCAACGTTCGAAATCATACTCCAATCCTCTTAATGCAGTATATATATATATATATATATATATAAGAATCAAATCTTAGAATCATATATATATATAACTAAATTCCAGAAACTAAATCTATATAAATCTAGATTAGAAAAGGTAGAATGGAGGTTAAGGTAATAGAAGAGAATCCTAACCTTCTCAGGAATTCAGCAATGGCAGAAGGACGGTACGGAGGTGAAATGAGAGTAGGGTTTAGAATGAGGCTAGGGGTTATATTTATGGTTTCAAGTGTGTATGTAGATCGTATGATTAGTTAGATTTAATCTAGACAGTTCATTGATGCAAAACTCTAAATAAACCTTTAAAAATATACATCTTCTCCACAAGGGCGGTCGACCCCCTATATAGAAGGGCATTCGACCCCCAAGTTGACCTCTTTTAGGGTAGAGGCAGGGAAGTTGTTTCCCTGTACGTTCGGTTTTATACAATTTTTTATAATTAATGTTATTGATTCTTTCCTTGTGTTTATTATTCTTGCCCCTTTTGCATATAAATATATATGCACAAGTTCAAATTCTCATTGAATAGTTTTTTATGCTAGTATATAATTGATTATATTCCATAATTATATTTATCAATTTGAATTTCAAACCTTGTGTGTAAATAATTTACATGTAACTTGTTTTACTAATATCTTCTTCATACGAACTCCGTTTTCAGTGAATAAAATATGAACATGGATCAGAACCTCGCCACCTACGCAACAGAAATAGTTTCGTGGTCTGGTTCCCAATTATTCAGAATTCTTATTTTCAGCCTATTGAATTTATTGTTTTTATTATCATTTGTATTAAATTTATTTATCTATGTCTATTTTTGGTTCATTTTTACAAGGTGTTACATTCTCCCACCTCAAAAGAGATTTCGTCCCGAAATCTTTTTGAAAAAGGGAAAAAACAATGCAACTCACTCTAACAACCATGTTGTACACTAATGTTATTTATAAACATCCATAACTCTTGGTGATTCTGCAGTGCAGACTTACTACAGTGAGCTCGGCCCTAGCATATATGTGTAATAAGTGATACTGAATGTATGCAAAACACATTAACATGCATTAAATTTCTATATGAGTGCATGGTGCACTTGTGTTGCAACCATCTTCTACCATCCAATCTAGAAACCACGATTCAACCATAGAAAATCTAAATTTTTGAGAAAGGCCACAAAGTTTAAAATTTCGACGCCTTTCCTCGAATTTTCTCTCTAATGTATTCGAATCAATCTAACTAAATATTGCAACGTCTTGAAATCCCGTGCTCTACCGCATATGTAGTGGCACAAGATCCCCAAGGTTCCGTCTTTGTCCCCAATTCTTGATTATACCCTACTAAAATTTACCATATTGTGAATATATTGTATCAAAAATAAAACGACATAGGCTCATATTATCAACAATATCTTTTATCATCCCAACTTTGGGAAAGCCCAAAATATAATACCGACTCCTCACCCTTCACAAGTTGCCTAACCAAATTACACGTTTCCCAAAGTCTAACCACTAATTTGGTTCGAGTGGAAATTTGTCAGCGGTTATCCCATTATCACATTGGTGTGTTAGGTGGTATTCTTGGAACTCTTCAAGAGTACCCACTAATTACCAAAAAGATAATTACTCTACTCCTACAAAGATAGATATTATTCCTATTGTCTAAGAGATCCAAGTTGCAGCTTTTCCTTTTATCCCCAAAGCTCTGACTATCTTCAGTTTTCCTTCTAGTCTTCAAATGAGGTATGACCCAAAAGTTTTACAAAAATTCCTAAATCAAAATTTCTAAATTTATTTAATCAATATTAGAGTTTATACTGATAACTAGAATATTTTCCTATGCTCTAATTTGGTGGAATTTAAATTCCTAGTGAGATCTTTTATTATAATTTCCATAAATTTCCCCAAACAATAATATTGACATATTTAAAATTATATTGAATGGGAATTCTTTTATTTTGAATGGATAGTATAATCTACCTGCAAACACGCAAAATTACACATTATATCCTTTAAATTTTATGAATATTCCTTATAATTTCAAATATATTTCTTTCTATGAAAAACAGCAGAAGGACCAATTTATAAAAATTAAACAAATATCGCTACACAAATCAAAACATAGTTATATTCATACTAAAAAGGCTAATACAAATCCAATATTTAAGTCTATTTCTTAATCATGCTTTAAGTTCTTATTCTCAAGGATGACATTCTTTAAAGCTAAACTTCCTCTTTACATGTTGCATATCCGATTCCGCTATTAACTTCAAATCCCGTAAATGTTAAATTGCTAAGTTAAGTATCCAAAATGAATTTCTCTCTTATTCCCTTATCTTAAAATTTAATAACAGTTTTAGATCCTAACATCCCAAGCATAAATGGTGATTCATTACTTATATCACTTCATACCCTTATCCAATCAATAGTGGGGAACACTAGAGATCACAACCAAAAAATATTCCTAGGAAGTTTTTTCCGCAAATTAAGTGGTTTAAATACTGCTGAGGTCTTAATACTTTTATCCAAATTCCTTAAGGTGCCAATCCATTCTTTCAAATCTTTCATCTTCGTCTTTCTCATAAATGTGGCCCATCTACCGTCAAAACCAGACCATTCCACGAATGCTTACTTAATTCCTTCAAGCTCCATCAAGCTTGAAAATATATCTATTTTCTCCAAATCAAATTATCTTTCTAAATCAGTCCCAAAAATCCTCTTTTGATCTTATTAATTATAAATTTATGGCCCAAAAGATTTACAATTAATATCCTTTTTTTCTGAAATTGTGAATTACGATAAGTTATGTTATACTATTTATATACATATATACTAGTTGCTAGGCACAAATATAAATGTACTAATTCCTAGACTAAATTATTTAGGGTAGCCTAGTTCGCAACCAACCCTTGATTCTGGAAATACTATACCTCGTCATCTTCTCAAATAGAAACTTTTGGGACTGACACTAAAATTTCCAAATTAGGTTGTGCAATTTATTCTTACTTGGTCCTAAAACCTAATTCTAACCTACCTAATTAGCTACCCCTATTACTCCAGAGTTATTTCTTTTTATAAGGTTTTTCACCCTAGATAAGTAGAGAAAGTCTGCCACTATTATCAATATTTATAGCTTATCACCATTGATGCCAAAAGCTTGTTGCTCTCAATAAAACCAAAATTTATCATCTTGCTCGATAAAGGACTCGTCAACGTTGGAGTCATATACATCGAAGCATTATCTCCTTTGTCCAACAAAGAAAAATATGTTAATTTCCTATCAAATAGATCATCAATAAAGTTTATCGACTTGTGCGATAAACCTACTTCATAACCTTGGGAGGTAAACCTCCCAAGCATGCCATCACTTTTGCCTCATCATTCAAAGAAGACTTGTTATTTCCATCCCTAAACCTTACCACCATCGACTTTAATCTTTGTCACTTTTAGCAGCAAGCCTTGCCGTCATCAATAAACTGGAAGTCATATCAACATCATCTGGATACTATATTGATTCGCTAAAAAATAGTCAAAAAATGGAACATCTCAATGAAAGCATTGCATATAGTACGTCGCCTATATGCCAGTCTTATCAAATCAATGGGGATGACAAAGCCAAAGTGAAGCAAGGAGGCGGAAATATCAAGACGCCAAGAAACAGAACTATCAACTAAGTTGATAGGGACAAGTGCAACAAGCATTAGGTTGACAAACCCATAGGGGCGGAAGGGCACTATATTAGAGCCTGAATTCTCTTCCTCTGCCAACCTATGTCATTTGTACTTCAGATAACATTAGTAAACCCGAAATCAAATTAGGGATAATTGGTTTGATTTCTGTTTTGAACAAAGAGTTCTCTTGTCATCTACGTACATCATAAAGTGATTAAATAAAAATTGTCGCCAATTCAGAATCATCTCTACTGGATTAATAAGACGTGTTGGTATGCTCAACAAGCTTTATTTTTAAAAAATAAATCTTCGAAACAACTTGGGGTGTTAATGAGATTTCTTGTTAACACTATGCAACGTCTGACCACCTATCTAAAATGTCCTAGTTCTAGTACTCTCATACCTTTAGGCTCCAAATATCCAGTACGTGACCAAATTGTCCAATACTAGATCCCTCCTTCCCCCTCGGTCCTTTTTAGGTTATCTAGGGTTCATGACCACTTCTACCAGTCTGCATATAGTTCCCCCACAATGAATCACAACTAGAACTCTCTGATTTATCAATGACCTCTTAGCATAAACACATCCATCATGCCCTACTCGCTCGATCTGTATTCTAAGCCCATCTAACACACTTCAATTTATGGACAACGAGCCAAACCACACAATCCAACCCCTTGTCCGCAATCGCACCATCCTAGGCTGCTATCTTCGGTCCTACTCTTAGTATGAGCTCCCCTCAATCAACTAAACTGTCAATCATATATCTGACGATTATATATGCTGTTTGATCTAGATTAACCCTGTACGGGGTGAATAAGGTTTATTGAATTTTAACGAGATATCAAAAATATCACAACACAGATTATAACAAAGGAAATAAATGCAGAAAGTAAATAACACAGATTTTACCCAACTTCGGCAAACCCTGCCTACTGCTAAATTCCTAAGATTTCTACTAGGTATTAAAACAGATCCCGCTTACAAAGCCCTGTAAACTCGCAAACCCTTTTCCTGTTCTAATCCTACACTCAAAACCCTAGACTGGTTTTTATTCCAAATATCAGATTTCCCCAAATTACAAACGCGTAATTCGTAAACCCTGACTATGAATCCTATAACTAGTAACCCTAGTTTTACAGACAAACTAGTAAACTAATGGACGATTTACAAAAGAAAAAAACAAATATAAATAATAAAAAACTAGAAAAACCCTTATATAATTAAAAAACAAGTCGGCCCCTTTTTCACTTAAACAATGGCTCCTTTTCTTCTTGCTCTCTCTGTGCTTAGCGATTTGGATACGATCGAAAAACAACGTGAGTTTTTCTGGTTTGATTCCTCGATTTTCTTTTGAATTGTTGCTTGTTGGTTTTCGATAAAAATGCCAATGATGATATGGGTGTTTAAATAGGGTATCGAAACCCGAAAATCATTCTCTGATTTCTCAATGACTAGTTTTGATTGTTGCGTGATTTTGTTGCCTTGATTTGGAAGCTGTGAATTCTATGAAAATCTTCGAATAAATTTATGCCCAAAAATGTATCACTGATTTCCAGAAATAATAAACAATAGCTTGCCAAAATTGACACTGTGAATTTTAAAAACTGGTCTTCGAAATTACACTGTCTATTTTGGAAAGCCTCTAAATTTTGAAAATAATACTTACCCAAAATGTGCTTGCGGAAATTATGAAAAACATATTTTCCATGAATGTATTTCTAAAACCATTCTTCATTTGGCATTCATGCTGCTCGAATAATTTCCGACTAAAAAAATGTTTCAATGGTATTTAGCATAGTCCTGTGTATTTCTAGAAATAAATTTTAAAAATTGATAGTTGATTTCTTTGGCTCAAAAAAAATGTTTGCGTGAATTCTAGAATGATTCTTGCTATATTAAAATTGTGTTTTGATTTCTTGCCATAAATCAATATATTGATTCTCTGGAAACAAAAACAATTTGTTTCCTTTGAGTCTCTGATGGAATTCTGGAAACATGAATTGATTCACGACATTTCTTGAAAGATTTCAGGAAACAATTAAATGAATAACTTGCCCAAACTTGTGCATGCAGGCTTCAGGAAATATAATTCATTTTTGCCACATATTTATTTAAAGTCTAGAAGAACTGCATAGCAAATTATTCACTTGGTATTTCTGAAAATATTTGAAAATGCATTTTGATTGCTCCTTGATTGTTTTTACTGTCCTTGAAATTTCCTTAAAGATATTTTCTACATTATGGCAATTTAACAAAAACTTCCTGCAAATTTACTCCTTGCCATATAACCATGCTGACTTTGTTTATTTAAAATTTTGCACTTGATTGAGCCTGAAACATTTTACATGTTTGATTGCACTTTAATCTTACTGGCATTTCTTGAATCACCATGCACTGTTCCTATATGAATGCTCTTGAACCTGACTTATTACACTCTATTTTGGACTTGACTGACTTGTTGCACTTTCCATTTTGCTATATTGTGACCTTGCATAAGCACTTGAACCTGATGTTGCATTGCTACTGTTCTCAACTATATTGCCTTGCTCATGTAACTGACTACATGCTTGTGACTTGCTTACTTGATGACATCTGGAATTGTCGAACACTTTGGCTTCACACTGGACCTTGTCTTGTATTTGTTGCACTTGTAGATTGCCTGAACTTGCCATGTTTATTTGTGAAACTTCCGTCCTGTGATTAACTTAATGCTACACTTAACCACTTTAAACTTTACAATATGATTTGTTTCAATTGAAATCGTTAGTTTTGAAATGGATTGTATATCTTGAATTTGAACAAAAATTGTGAAAATTTTGAGTTGACTTAAGCAAATTCTTAGAATATAAAAAAAAATTGAATCAATGGACTTATTTGAATTCAGATTTTTGACAAATATAAATCAAACTGAAATATTCTCGAAGTTAACTATTTTTGTTTTTGATTTAAACGATAACTGTGACCTTTAAGATATGTTTTTAATGCAAGTTGTTTTGAAATTGAAAGTCGTTATGTGAATATTTTCGAAATCGAATATTGTCGAAATTACATAGTATATAGTATTAGTTTATACTATATTTTGAGATCATTTCGATATGTTTTCGAAATCGTTTTGACTAAGCGATATAAATAGGTTGTTTTCAGAATTAAATATATTCGAAGTTAGATATTTAATTTTGATTTCGAATTCAAATTCAAATATGAGATTTCATATAAACTATTTTGTAAAGTGATTTATAAAATAATGGTCACGCTGTGAAAAATGTAAACGATTGGTTTTTAAAGAGACCGGGATCGGCTATTGTCGTACTCTCTGCCACGAAAACCACTTTAACAACCAGGGGCGGACCTACCTATTGCTGAGGTAGGGCGGAAGCCACAGCTGAAATATTTGTATCAAATGAGAAAAATCCAAGCTTTCATCTCTTGCCCCACCTCAAACTAATTTATTGCCCTACTTCAACTCATTAAATAACCCACTCAGCCTATTAAATCAAATAAATATTACTTTTAACTTCACTGTGTGCATTCAATACTGAAGTTTGACGTCATGTATGTAATACGTGCATCTATTGTGCACAGAACTTGTAATTTTTTTCCTTTTACAAATGCTGTTTTTTTGTCTTTTACTTTTTGCCCTATCTGAGAGTAAAACCTGGGTCCGCCACTGTTAACAACTGTGTACGCAGTGGAGTTCGAAAATGAAGGGTATGATTAGGCAATCGACTCTATTTTCTATTTCATATTAATTATGAGACCCTGACTACCTTGAGTCAGCTTGATGTGACTAAAAGAGGAGCTACGCACGGACAAAGTGAGGTCATACCTCTTATCGAGCGCACTTCTTCAATACAATTCTATTACTTTTGTGATGTGTTTGGTGGCCACCCTCCGATTTGATATGGGAGTGTGTCTCGAGGTGGGCGGTAGTAGTTGTTATGCGTTACCACCAGTCCGGCTCTGCAAACAGTGAATCCATCCTGGCATTCCTTGTGTGTCTTGTCACATGCCTTATACGAGCCCACTACGACTTTGTTTTGTACTGTTTTATATGGAATGCCCTCTAATTAACCTCCAGTTTATGGAGGAATTACGATACTGTATATACTATGGGAATATATAAACGGTGTAAGGGTAATCATGTTAATCTCGCTTACGCTATTTTGATATTTACTTTACTGATAGACACTGTTGTATACAGCGTATTATACTATATAGTATTAATTTGACGGATTCTTAGAGGATGGTGATCCCAAACATCCTTTAAGTTACTGATTCATTTTCATCGAACATTTCATTTGAGTTGATTTACTTCCATGAGAATGTTAGTCCTGATCCGAGTTGTTTTGTTTTGCATTATTGCTCCGGTCAGATCGAGTATACAGCTTTCATGATTCACTGTTGAAGTTTGGAGCCTATATTGGATTTTGCTCATTTATATCTACCTATTCAGTGTTCCTATTCTGTTGTATCTTATCGTTTCTGTTTCAGACTGTTATCATTTATTTACTGTATTAGACTTCTGCTGTATTATTTATGTAAACTCTGATGTGAAAATTTATTTAGTAGCTTCATTAACTACTATTGTATTTGTATTTTCCGCTACGAGATATTATATTGCTTAGAATATGTATCTGTGATCTACGATTCTGGGATTTATTCTATTTACCCCCATAAGTTAATAACAATCTGTTGTTTTGGACGTTTCGAGTTGACATGTTTTGTCGATTCGACACGGTCAAAATGGCAGGTCGTTACAAAAACTTTGCACTTGATTGAGCCTGAAACATTTTACATGTTTGAATGCACTTTAATCTTGCTTGAATTTCTTGAATCACCATGCACTGTTCCTATATGAATGCTCTTGAACCTGACTTGTTACACTCTGTTTTGAACTTGACTGACTTGTTGCACTTGCCATTTTGCTGTGTTGTGACCATGCATAAGCACTTGAACCTGATGTTGCATTGCTACTGTTCTCAACTATATTGCCTTGCTCATGTAACTGATTACATGCTCGTGACTTGCTTACTTGATCACATCTGGAATTGTCGAACAATTTTGGCTTCACACTTGACCTTGTCTTGTATTTGTTGCACTTGTAGATTGCCTGAACTTGCCATGTTTATTTATGAAACTTCCTTCATGTGATTGACCTAATGCTACACTTGATCACTTGGATTTGTCTACCCTGCATGTTTATGCAATCTGCACGTTGATGGGCTGTATACACTTTGTTCCTCCATGCACTTGTATCTTGATCAACACTTTGTTTCCTGTCTTGAAACTGTCTATTTGCCTATGCTTGAACCACTCATGCACCACATTGTGCTTACGTAATTTCTCCTTCCATGTACATTTTTATGCATAATACAGATTATTGTGTGTGTGTATCTGTGTGGCTCATTTGCTTGAACTGTTGAGGCTTCACTTGCTTGGTTCAGTTGAGTTTGTTGATGAGTTTGATTCTCCCTATTGCACCATTGCTCTGTCTTGTTGTAAGTCATGTCTGCCTTGTTTGTGCTTTGTTGTCCATTGATGTTGCTCGAGCATGTGCATTGCTTCTTCTGATCCAGTCATAAATATGCATATATATATATATATATATATATGTGTGTGTGTGTGTGTGTGTGTGTGTGTGTGTGTATGTATGAGTGCTCGGCTTTGATCTTGGCCGGTTTGAGTGTGTTTGTTGTTGTTGCACACTTGTTTATGTTGCTTTGTCATCTTGACCCATGTTGCGTATCTACATGTTGCCATGTATACATATATGTATATATACACATATGTACATATACACACATATGTGTTTATATATATATATATATATATATATATATATATATATATTTGAAAATTGGTTACTATATTGCAAAACCAATCATATACTTCATATATATGTCTCATCAAAACCTCATGCCCCCCCCCCCTCCCTAATGGGTATCACATAAGGAAAAAGAGCACATATATAATCCATATATTAACAAAATTACACATTAGTTCAAAAGCATTACAACCATAACAAACATACAAACCTCAAAACCTCTTCCTCACCCTCTCGACAAACATAACATCTCAAATACAAAAAACACAGAAAAATCAAACTTATCAACCTGTATCCTTCAGCTCCACTACCCATCTTCTTAGAAAATTGGCATTATACTCTGAAAGTTCTGATTTACTACCATTGTTATTGATTAAGTAGTGCACTTCTCTTTCAATCATCCTCACTTTAACTTCTTTTGTTATACTTTTGCCAATGAACCGTCTCATATTTCTTTCCATCCAAATGTGATATATCACACATGTGAAAACTGCATAGGCAACATCCTTCAACTGGTCTTTACATTTGAACATAGACAGAATCTTCTCAGCTTCCTCCTCCAAAGAACCAAGTGAAAATGCATCAAACCCAAACTTCATAGTAAACTATTCCCAAACATATTTAGAAAATTCACATGGAAAAAATAGATGACTTACTGTTTCCTCTGCAAGGCCACATAGAACACAACCATTATCCTCAATGACACCAAACTTCTTCAGCCGATCTTTAGTACCAAGTCTATCCTTATGTGCTAAGAAAGAAACCATGGACATGCTCTTAGCATTTGAATTATGCCAAATCACTTTGTAAATTCCATTGCAATTATGTTTTTATCTCACATGTTGCCAAGCTTTGTTAAAAGAGAATCCACCCCCCCCCCCCCCCTCCTCTTGTCCACTCATAAAAATCAAAGTTAGCATTTTCTTTAATTTTCACATTATTTACTTCATTCTGAATTTCTTTTGTAGCTGCATGGAGATGGCTATTTAGTTTTCCTTTCTGCATAATACATGAAACCAGTTCCTCCTTTTTTCCCAAAATCTGAAATCTAGATAGGCCAATAATATCAACCAAACACCTACTATTTAACCAAGGCTCAAACCATAATGATGTAGTCAACCCCATTAGCTATCACCTTATTAAAAAGTTGTTTTCATGGATTTCTCAATCTCATAATAGTTTTCCAAGTGCATGATGCATTATTATTAATTTCCATGTTCCAAAACAATTTCTTACCCCAATATTTCTGCCTCATCCATTCACTCCACAAAGAAGAGGAAGTTAATATTTTTAATAGTAATTTAATATCAGCAGCTCTTTTCAAGTCTGAAAAGGATTTAGATCCTACTCAACCTTCGGATTTTGGCAAACAAAGTTTGCTCCAACTTATTTTATGTGTAGAATTACCCCAAAAGAAATCAACACACAACATGTGCAGCTTATCAATCAAATGTTCAGGTAATTGATAAAAAAAGATCCAATATAAAACGGTTGGAGTCACTACACTTTGAATTAATTTAGCACGACCAGCAAAACTTAGAAAATTAACATCCCAACCTTGAATTTTAGCCTGAACCTTACTAAGCAATGCTTGACATTCATTGTAGTGTAGATAATTGGATGAAATGGGAACTCCTAAATACTTAAATGGCAGTTGACCTATTTGAAAATTCAGTATAGATGAAATCTCAGAAGTATATTTGGCTTGTGAACTAAAAAATATTTTAGTTTTCAAACTGCTCACAGTTAAACCACTGTATTTCTGAAGATCATCAAAAACCTCCTTTAAAGCAACTGCACAACCAGGAAGACTTTCCCCAAACACCATTAGATCATCAGCATAGAGTAAATGGGAAACTACTGGTTCAAATTTATGCACTAGAAAAAATGTTTTTTCAGCCACCTTTATGTTCATACAGTATGTAAAATATTCTAAGGCAATAAAGAATAAATATGGTGATAGTGGATCCCCCCGCCTTAACCCTCTATTTGAAAATATAAATCCAGTAGGTACCCCTTGCATCAGAATAGAGAAAGTAGGTGTTGAAATACAAGTATATATGATGTTAATAAACTTAACAGGAAAACCCATTACCATCATAATATGACAAATAAACTCCCTATTAATCATATCATAAGCCTTGTTAAGATCCACTTTAACATAGAATTTGCTGACCCCTGGCCTCTTAAAATCCCTCAACAATTCATGTGCTAAAAGTATGTTATCCCCAATGTATCTAGATGGAATGAATGCACACTGGTTTGGAGATACTAAATGAGAGAGATACCATTTAATCCTATTACAAAGAATTTTGCTAAAAATCTTGTAATACATATTGCAACAGGCTATTGGTCTATATTGTGAAATTTCAGAAGGCCCCTTTACTTTTGGTATCAAAGTTAAAAAGGTGTGGTTGCTACCTTTAGGTAATTTGGCTGAACAGAACATATCCTGCATAGCATCTAACAGTTCTAACTTACAATCATCCCAATGAAGTTTATAAAATTTAGAGTTCATACCATCTGGTCCTGGGCTTGAGTCTTCATGAACTGAAAATATTGCACATTTGATCTCTTCTAAAGAAATTGGCTTCATCAAAGCTTGCATTCCTTTATCATTAATAACATTTACAGATTGGAATGAAGGGAACTCCATGCTAACATCTCCATTATATAATCTTGTATAGTACTCGATAGCTTCAGATGCTAATTCTGCCTGATTATATATTAGATTGCCATTAGTATTAATTAAAGCTTTAAGATTATTTGAGTACCTTCTCAAAGACATTTTGGAGTGAAAAAACTTTGTGTTTGTATCTCCATCCTGCAGCCATGAAACTTTTGATTTTTGCTTCAGATTCCAGAATTTAATATGCTTTAGAATAGACACTGATTTCTTGGCTTCAAGCATCTGTTCATATAACTCTATGTTTTTAGGATCCTGATCCAATTCTAATTCCTTTTGTTTGAAGAGTTCTTCAGCATTCAACAACAAATCATTATCCTTAACTCTGGTTTTATTCCAACTCTTCAATTCTTCCTTACAAGCTTGTAGTTTTTGCATAAAAACATAGCTGGGAAAACCCAAAATATTAGCTGTTAGGCCTTTATTAACACACTGTGCATATCCTTCTTTTAAGCACCAGTCATTCACATATCTAAAAGGAAACCCTTTTGAATCAGCAGATGAAACAAACTCTAAAAGTAGGGGGTTATGATCACTTGACATTTGTGATAATGATAGAGCCTTTAAATCAGAAAATCTTTTTAGAGCTAAATGATTAACAAATATTTTATTAATATTGTTTGCCATACCTTTTCTTCTCCAAGTATAATTAAATCCACTTGCTTTAATTTCAATCAGACCAGCCTGATCTAAACAATTATTAAAAGCCCTTATATGTTGAAAAGGTACAGGCAACCCTCCTTTTTTATCCATATGAGACGTGGCATTGTTAAAATCACCCATAAATATCCATTCTCCATTAATACTACCAGCTTCGTGAATGAGACTTTGCCATAAATTTTGCCTTTCATTAAATGTGTTGCTAGCATACACCATGGTGACAAATAAGATCAGACCACCCTTATTTATGATTTGAGTTGTAATGTGTTGATTTGAAGAATACAGTATTGTCACCTTCCATATATCAGAATTCCATAACATCAAAATTCTACCACTAAAGGAAGCATCATCTTCAGGTAGAAAACTCCATGACCTTGGAATTAATCTTTCAAACACCTTCAAATTCTCTTTATTTATTTTATTTTCTAACAAACCAACAAAAGTTGGTTTGAATTTGGTCAGAAGAGTTAATACATCACCCATACGATGTGTTGTATTAATACCTCTGACATTCCAAGACATGAGTGTCATTTAATCCCAACATTACTCCTTGTAGCTCTTTTAGGAGGAGTAACATTAACCGTAGGGTTTGCTTTATTTTTCCCTTTAAGATTCTTCAAATAATCAGCATTCTTTGCAATTCCTTCAGATACATCATTAACTTCTTCTCTATTCTGATCTTCTTGAATATTTCCTGCAACATGATCTATGACTTCAGGCAATATATCATTAGGAAGTTCTTTATCCCGAAAATCCAATCATGTATCCTTATTACTCTTATCACCATTAAGTGTAGTGCAACTGGATTGATTATCCTTGCCTACAGCTACTTCATAAATAAAAATATTTCCACTTAGACAATCCTTCCCTACATCTATTTCCCCATCAAGAGTAGAGTTTCCATTTTGATTACTCTTCTCTACAACTACCCCAGCATTAGATGTACTTGGATGATATGAATTATATCTCGGAACCCACTCTGGTTCACTTGAAACTTGATGTATGATACTCTTGTGTCCAAATCTTTTACACTTCTCACATTTTGGAGGAATGAATTCATATTCTATGCGTATCTCTTTTCTCAAACCATTATGAAGTACTATAGGAACATTTGGAACCAGTTTAGATTCACAGTCAATAGCAATCAGCACTCTACCAAATCTAGTGACTATCTTATTAGCAGTTTTCAGATCTAATCTAATAGGCTCTCCAATAAAACTAGCTATTCTCGAAAACGCCTCATTAGACCACATTTCCATCTCTAGATTAAACATTTTAATCCAGATCTCCACTCTAGAAGCCTTAAACTTATCAAAATCATATCCCGGATACCATTTATACACCATCAATAGTTTTCCAAAATAGGAATATGTGGAAGACTTTAGAACATATGAACAATCAGAAACATCTTCAAATTTAACAGCATAAAAAACCCAGGAGCTATATGAATGATGAATCTACCTTTCGGTCTCCAAACCTTTGAAATGTATTCTTTGAGCTTCATGACTGACAATCGAAAATCAACTGGATGAAGAACAACTGTATTTTGCCAAGAATCGGCTGACATTTTGTAAGTATTTTCCGGAATAAAAACATGGTCCAAAGAAGCTTCAATAAACTGTAGATCTAGATCTGGTTCAGCATCCAAAACTTGAATAGTCGTCATAGTATCAACTGGATCTTGTGGATTACTACATATATTTAGAAAATTAAGAGGAGGATTTAGATTTAGTTTAGGCTTTCGATTAGGGAAAAAGAATCCCTAAGTCGTCTGCCATGTGTGTGTGTGTGTGTATGTGTGTGTGTGTGTGTGTACGGATAGCTTCATATGTGCATTGTCACTTGTGTTGAAATTCTTGGTTCACGTTCACTCACGATATTTAACCGTATTGCACATGCATAGAAATATGTGTACATACATACACATGTATGTGTATACATGTATTGTGTATGTGCAGAGTGTATATATATATATATATACACACACACACACACACACATATGAGCACTAGAGATATTGTCTACCTTGTGGTATTTAAATTAAATCACTGTGAATATCACAAGCAGTCTAGACACAGACGGATATATATACATATCAGATCAAGTCATGAAATATGATGAGAAACATACCAAAATTTTAAGGCAAATAAATTTTAAAATAAAATTATATCTGCTAGAATTTAAAAATATTTTTGTTCCAATTTACTGTGTGTGTCACTGTGACAGGTAAGCAGATGACAGTGCAGCAGTCTGAAGAAGCAGTGATCAGACAGAAGATAAATGTGTAGTGAGTGTCAACGTATGTATAACACAGAGAGTGAATGTAAATGAGTAGGTGACTGTACAACTGAGTGAAACTGAGAGTTTGTAGTGAGGAGCAGTGTATATGAGATTGACATTGAAATGTATTGTATTACTGAGATGTACAAATAGTGGACTTATGAAATCTATACTATTCAAATGTAAAAATAAAATATTATATTTTAATAAAATACTGTTTGAATATTTAAATTTTTGTGCAGCAGTATTTTATTTAAATATAAATATTCATTTCTGTCTGTGATGTAGTCGAATAGTACAATTACAAACACATTTATAATATATATATGTGTGTGTGTGTGTGTGTGTGTGTGTGTGTGTGTGTGTGTGTGTGTGTGTGTGTGTGTGTGTGTGTGTGTGTGTGTGTGTGTTATCATCAAACAAAAATCATAGAATTGTTATACACAACACACACATCCAAAATAATATACATAAAATATATATAATCCATCAGTATCAACCAATGTGGGAAATAACATCAATAATAGCTCTAGTCTGATAGTCCAGTAACTTTCGCACGACAATGGAAAATATGTGACATTTTTTTAAAATCATTTTAAAATAATTTTTTCTTCTTCTATTAATTATAGTTGTTGTATAATTATAGTAATATTGCACTTAAATTAGAAAAACCTTCCCAAGCATCAAAGCCATAACAACCAATCATAATACAGTGGGAATAATATCACTCACTTTAGTCAAAACTACCCAAACCTACGCCAAAACGTAGACCTCGTCATCATGAGCCCAACATAAGACATTGTATGCAAAAGATACAGTCAAAACAAAATTCAAGATTAACTAAATCATTACTTAATTTACTAAATCCTTAATTATCTTAACTAAATGTCCAATCCTTCTTCCCCAAAATCCCGTACGTGTATAAGAATGTGGTGATGCATCTCATCTTACTCTTCTTGTTCTCATGAAAACTCGACGAAATCAAGATCTATTTCCGCCAAATCGTCCCTCTTCTCGATTTCTCTGATCTACACGCGTTTGCCACTACTCTGCCTTACCCGTGCAAAACACGAGCACAACCCGCACCCTCGACCTGAAACGGATGCATCTTGATCAACTTGACCGCGCAAGACCAAACTTCGAGGGAAGGTGCGTCTCATCGAACGAAACGCGATGGTAATCACTGATCCCTCGTTGCTTCAAGATTCGCAAACCTGGGGCCTTGATTTTGGTAATGATGGGTTGATCTCCACCTATGACGATCGAAATCTGCAACTATCATCACGTAGCGTTCATTCAAACGATTTAAGTGGATCTGATCTCATATTTTATCATCAGGTGGATTAAGAGAAATAACTATTTGAAGGTGGAGAAATGAAGCTCGACTATGGATTTATGCTGCAAGAAGTTACTGTAAAAGGAAAAGAGAAATGGGAGA
Organism: Allium sativum; assembly: GCA_030737875.1. Taxonomy (NCBI): domain Eukaryota; kingdom Viridiplantae; phylum Streptophyta; class Magnoliopsida; order Asparagales; family Amaryllidaceae; genus Allium; species Allium sativum. The sequence continues at coordinate 793,856,285 of CM060921.1, read as the reverse complement.
GATGAAATTTAAATGGTATTTGTATTAATATTTGTTTTTAAATAAAATCTAGTCGTTTAAAGAGCTTCGAACAACCTGCCAAGCAGACACATAAGCGGTATGCTATAAAGCGAAAATGGGCGTAGTGTAATTGAGTGGTCTGTGTCAAGACAATCCGTTATGAAACCCATGGGACCCATAAAATATTGGTCCTACACCTCAGATCAATCCGAGATCGAGCATCCATCAAGTCATGTCTAAACTCTATAAGGGCATGAGAAACCAACTAAAGACGCTTCCACCTTATGGAAAATACGTCTCTGCTGCATGATTAGAGGACTGAACAATGTGGGATGCATGTTTTTCGTATACTCATAGTATCATCATAGCAACATATACCAAAATCCAAACGTCTGTTTCACCTCCACGAGAGCATAAGAATCAAGAGTCGTGTACGTAGGAAATAGATATAAGAGAAAGGTACGAAATAAACTACGGTCGTAATATTCCAAAATCGAACTGTGTTTTTTTGCTCGACAAGAATGTCAAACCAAATAGTACTTTTTTTGCTCGACAAGAATGTCAAACCATACAGATATAAGAGAAAAGTACTATATACTACATTGCTCATAGCACGGGTACTCGTATGAGCTAGAATGTACTCATGTAGACATGTAAGGGTAACAGCGCAAAATGAAACATGATCCATCCCCTGTTGTCACTAGAGGAGCTGGACTACATAAATCTTGATATTCTTCAGCTTTATTATATAAGATTAAATCATATTTCTTTTCCCTCCGCAAATGACATGAGAACAAGAATAAGTTAACATTAAACAATATATTTTATACCTAACAAAGTTTTATGCATTTCCACTGTATCCACACTACATTTTGTGTATATTTATCGCTATAGAGCCGCAGTAGGCTTTACCTACATTGTTTAGACTTGACCTGGATTGTATTATGTGTTTGTGATGGTTATGTAATATTTATGTTTGTTATCTTTATGCAATGACATACTGGTTGTATTTCTTGTTTGGCACAGACACTTTGCTTTGAATGATATTGTAAAACCTAGCCCAAGTCAGGTGATTCTGAACCTCCACCGTGTTTGGACCAAGTACAGAACATGTCTTCAACAAAAGAAAGAAACACCAACATATATAAAGGCATACTGAAACGAGGACCATATATATCCCAGAAATGGTAAAACCATATCTGGTAATCCCCTAAATCACCAGATATATATTATTATAACCAAGTTGAGAACGATTTGATGCCTAAAAACAAAACGGTATGGGAAAAAACAAAACCCAACACTTGATTTATTTATTTCTGTTATACATGATTGATGACAGCGTGAAAAGTGGGCAGAAAAAATGACAACGTAAAATAAGTAGTTAAAAATTTTAAATAAAGCTAGGAATCAAATTTGATGTACTCATATGTGAGAACATGGCCACGAACCTATGCTGTTCAGATGCCTTTTTCTATTCCAATCTGCAAGTTTGTTTCACTTTTCCTTTTATTGACAAAAATAGGTAGTAATATTTAGGCTAGCTCATGTTTAAAGGCGGAAAAAAGAAAGAACAAAAAAAAAAACCTATGAACTTCAATTAAAGGACAAACTATTATATAAGATTAAGGACTTTGCACCATGGTTACAGTGGCGCGGATTCGAAACCTGAAATAACATGCTAAAAGCTTACCATGTGCATATGATAAGATCAGTCATTTATGTGGTGTTCGCAGACTGGACCACTAGAGAGAGTTTTACAACTTCGATCGGTTTCCGTCTTGAACAAATTCAAAAAAAAGAAAAAGTATATATATATAAGGTTATTCAATTAAACTGTCATTAAAATTTTGCAAGTTTATTGTCAATGTTAATTTTGCTAGATTGATCGGTGATTGAGTTGAAACTACTATATTTTGATGCCTTTTTTTATTTTTTATTTTGAAGTTTAAATAAAAATGATGTTCATAATGCTTTGCAAAAAGAAAAAAATGATGTTCATACCATAATTAAAATGGAGAAATATGCGAAGAGTTAAGGGGCACAATTGGCCTAGTAGAAGAAACATTGCAGCATGTGCACATGATCCCACACTGTACAAATCATTGATTAAAGACCTCATGAACATTTTTTGTGTTAAAGGGGTAAAATAGGGACGTGTCATTGAAATATACACAAGGCAAAAGTAGGGATGAAACTTTTGTAGGCCAAAAAAAGGGCAAAATAGGAATAAAAAATTTGTAGGCCACAAACTGTAATAACCCCCGCAAGCAGCATGTGCGCCAACTTGGAAGTTCACGAGACTGCATAGAACAATATATATTTGAAAGTTGTAAAGAGATGCTATGCTTCAAAGTGGTAAAGCATGGGCACAAAAAGAGGATTAAAAATGTTTAAAATTTCAAAAATCACAGCTAGCTGGTGCGAAAACTCAAATTTTATCAAGTGGAGTACAGATCAAAATTCTTGTAAACACCTATGTAAAGATTAATAGGTTAAATGTCTTTTTGGGAGAAATAGTTAAATGAGCTAAATAATTTAATGATAATTAATGGTAGGCTAACCCAAGACCACAAGTTAAGGAGGGGAAAAGCAAAAAAATAACTAGTGGTAGCATATGATTATGTTTACATCTAAAAAGGTACAATTGGCCATTAACTTATTAAGGAGAGATGCTAATACTGTCATTGTCAAAGTGAACATATATATAAGTATAATAATAATGATAGGGTTGTGGGGGAAAATTAGAAAGATGCTACAGACAAATAAAGATAAGCTACTATTAAGCACAAAATTAAGCACTTTTATCAACTTGGACTCTAATTATTTAACATAGCTTCTATTGATACTCCACTTGTTTTAGAATATTTAATTGACCATCTTTGACCATAAAATTGGATTTATGGATGTATTAATAGTGTTTATACATATGTTGCCTTCTCTAATTCGGAAATTTGATATAGATCACTCTACCAGCAAAATACGTTTGAATAGCTGATGTAGATGCCTATACCTGCAAATATTCACGTTCTGATCTGGAAGAATTTAGAGAAAATGGATAGGGGAAAACGGAGAAGAACAAAAATGCAAGGAAGATGAAGTGTTCATGACTACTTCAGACGGAGTAAAACTTGAATGAGGAAGAAAAAAGCGGCCGAACACGCAATTAAAAACGAATTTAAAAGACATAAAATCTCAATCATTGGATCTGGTGGTCTACGTATCAAACACATGTAAAGTTGTATTAAAATTCAAAATGAAATATATCAACCGGATCAACTTGTTAAATGGTAAATGGGAAATTAAAGATCAACTAATCATCATGAAATAGTGCTTGCGTGAAAGGCAAATTTTAAACTTCAGCATTTTGGAATTTAATCAAGGGGTATCCTTGAATTTTAACGGTTACAAATTGTCAATACTAAAACAAAATATTTTTTGTAGTTTGTCAAAATATTCCATCACTCTCGTCGTTAGACAATTCTTTTGATATTAGACAACCAATATCAACTTTACTGTATGGTATTATACATTAAGGATTAGAACAATAATCTTCAAAATTGTGTTGAATTTCTCCTTTATAACTCCAGAACTACTTTCTTCTTACACACCAGCCATTTTGGTGAGAGAATTTTGAAGAATATCACAATTCCTTCCATCCAAACGAGCTGCATTTAGTAGAAAAGAGATTATCACTTTTTTTTTTCTACCAAAGAAAGAAAAGAAAGAAAACTAACTGTTATATTGTACATACTGACATAAGACCCTATTTCATAAAAGCAAGGAATATCCCATTATAATATGATAAAGCAACCAAACCAGATTATTTTGACCAATTTGATATCAACTTTGAAGTAACATTCCTTTGCAATTGATTTGTATGATATTTATTTGGTAATGATAATCTATCAAATCAAAATTACAGTGGCATTGTCAAAATGAATAACACAATTGAAAAAAATAATTCATATTTTAAATAAATTGCCCTCTATACATAAAAATTATACCAATTTCACTCAAGAAAAATCATAAAAATACTCTCAAGAAAAACATTTTAGTCATAATTTTGTATTTTCTTTTGAAGTGGAAAATTACACTCAGTTCACCGTATGAATCTTTTCCTGCTCATGACATTGTATGCCAGTATCACATGGACATTGACATCAACTTTATGTTAAAAAAAAACTGGAAACTACCCATGCAGGACAGAGATAGAATAATATTGGAAGTTTGAAAATATATAAATATTATTGAGTTATTTCATACAATTATCGTTGAAATTTTTTATTCGCTTTTTCACAAGAATATACAACATATGTTCCAAGACTTTGAAGGCCGGGGTTGCAAGGAGAACAGGACAACTTCAAGCCTACTTGTAATATGACCAACAAAGAAATTGTAATAATTTAAAATTTATTTACTAAGATAACACAAAAAAGGGTAATTTAAAATTGTACAGGGAAAACATAAAGTACAGGGCAAGGGGGAAAAAAATCTCTCAGTAGGCCTCCAAATCTAAATTTTGTGCAGGTGTAGAAAGCACTAAAAAGCCATATATGCACATAATAATCATAAAATGACTTTGGTTTATGCACTTTTCATAAAAGCATATATTTTTTTCTATTTGAATCAGGCCACAACGTTGAAACATTAAAAAATGTCGAGCTTTAAATTGCTAGAAAAAAATATATTGGACTTAGATAATGCAAAGTTGGAGAACTTCAAGCATTTAGATGTATTATTTTTGGTTGTAACATAATTTGAACATGTGTTACACAGCTATTGGCTTTTCAAATAATCTGGTTCTGCAGGTATATGATATTGCAGCTATAGAAGAAAAAAAAAACTGATAAAAAAAGTTTTCATTATATCAGGACAAACAGGGAGAACAAACATACAAAAATACCAATTCCAAAGAATAATATTCTTTTCCAACTTTTATTATTCAGTGTTCAGCTCTTTCAAAACATGTCCATGCATCATACTAACTGTTCTAGCTTAGTATTCCATAAATAGTAAGCCTTGGATAAAGAAATTAATGGAATAAAACGTATTCAAAATTGAGAATAAGTACCTTCTGATAGCTTAGTTTCACTTTATTTTGCTTCAGACGATCCATTTTCACTTTTCTCTACTTCGGATGATTCATTTTCACTATGTTTTGATTCAAAAAATTCGGTTTCACTTAGTTTTGCTTCAGACGATTCAATTTCACTTGCTTTTGCTTCAGATGATTCAATTTCACTTGGTTTTGCTCCAGACGATTCAATTTCACTTGGTTTTGCTCCAGACGATTCAATTTCACTTGGTTTTGCTGGATCGTTTTCCTTTTGTTTTGTCCCAGATGGTTCGATTTTGCTTTCTATTGCCATCTTTTTGCTTGCACTATGTTTGACTAAAGGCGATTCGATTCCACTTCTTTTTCTTTTGACTTTAACTTTGAGTGTCCATTGAAGCAGCCCTTCAGGGCGAGGAAGAACCCTTGGAAGGCGAAGGGGCACCGCATATTCTCCTACTGCAGTAAATGGGGATGGCAAATGCAGATTTTCTGGTTGGATAGAAACACCAAGTTGTCTTGCTACCTACACAAATCAAGATACAATATTTATAAGCAGTTCCAAAAAAAAAAAAAAAAAAAAAAGTAAATTTATTATGAATTAGATGCAATATGATAAATTAGAATGCATTTTATTAAGAAAAAGAGGAAATATAGCAATTACTTGATTTGAGAAACAAACTAGTGTTGCAAATTTAATTGAAGGATAGCAATGTCTCGCATATAGTGTAAGCTCAAACTGTTTTATACTATACGTAATTGATATCGTAAAAATTTAACATGTAATTACACATAGCGTTAGGGAATCGTTTACATGGGGGTTAAAAGTGCAAATAATACATGATAGAAGTAAAGATCGGCATGATTGGTTTTGTCTTTTTACTTAACACTCTGACAAAATTGAATTAGAAAAAGGCTACTATCCTAAAGAAACTTGTTTTCGATCATTTATATTATGCTGCCAAAATGTTTCCATCTTAAAATGTATTTCCATCACATAAAAATTGTACTTCAAAAGGATTTCAATCAACACTCGACATGTTCCCATCACGTTTCCTAGTAAATATCAGTGAAACTATGTTTCAATTTGAGGATGTATACCTTCTGTTAAGGTTCAGATTAAAAGTAATGGAAAACGACTGGCAATTTACTTACAAACTAGCTTTAGCGAGCATGATCACAAGGTACACTGGTCCTGATCATGCTAACTTATACAACAGGAAATCAACATATATTACTGACATAAACCTAATATGTAAAGCTATCCACAGAGTATCACAATTTATTTTGCAATTATCAAAATCATACGTAAATTGTGTGCGACTTTTGTAGAATAAACCTGAGGAAGGAAAGTACCTCGGCCACAATTTCTTCCTTTGTCACAGGTACACGCAGCTCATTGTCAATTTTAACAAGCCTCCTAATACTCTGGATAGAATATTTCAAAAGTGAGATAAAGAATTATAGGAGTTATACAATTAAGATTAAAGTTGCACCTACAAATGCAATCGGCTATAAGAATAACCATATGAGGGGAAAAATACGTTCCTATTAGTAATTTAACACTTTCCCATTTCCGAAAGAAGGCTGGCAGTTGTTTACTTCACATGCATTGCAAGGTTAGCTCGGCTATTTTCGAAATATGCGTTGTGTCACAACCCAAATTTTCACAAGTATATTTTCATATAGAAGGATGAAAACCCCATATTGCTCAAAACAATATCATTCAAATCATATTCATGCCTATTGGCATCTGATTTTATGATTTCACCTTCATTTCCAAGCCTCTAACACACCATACAAGTTAATTTTGTGCATTGAAAAGTACTCATCTGCCTAATACATACCATGAACCTGAAAGCTTTGAACTATGACTCAGGGGGTGTTCCTCTCAACTAACACATAAACCAATGGTATAATCAGGTAAACAAACAACTTGGATCTTCTATGAAATTTTTTGTCCATGACACACACACACACACACACACAAACACATATATATATATATATATATATATATATATATATATATATATATATAGAGAGAGAGAGAGAGAGAGAGAGAGAGAGGAGCGTTCCAGGGAACCCCTGTTTTGCAACACCCCTACCGGTTCGTGAGTTACGATAATCCAAATTTAAGAAGAATTTGTAGATGTCCAATCCACAAACATATTATCATCTATCCAAAATTTGAGCTCATACCGACATTCATAATATATTTAATGTTTAAGTTTAACGGTTCGAATAAATGTCTGAACGGTGAACAGTTGAGTTAAGGGAATGTCGGAACAAACTTAAATTTTGGACAGATGATAATATATGCGAGCACTGAACATCTATAGATTCTTGTTGGATTTTGATTACCATAGCTCGCTAACCGGCAGGGTTGCTACAAAACAGAGGTGCCCCGGAACACTCCTCATATACATACATATAATTTGAACACAAAATGGGAGACATAAAGTGTGAACCATTGGATTTATTTGTCTTTATGTGTAGAGTGGAATTCATGGGAAGATCTAATGGCTGAGATTTACTGTGTTTAATTTTGTGTCAAAATTTGTGTCCATATAAAGTTTCCCATATATATATATACACACACACACACACACACACACACACACACACACAGAGGTTCAACAGCACCTTAAATAGTGCAGCGCCCCAAAAGCCCCTCAACAGTCAACAACCAAGTATTTTGCACTCTCTTTCATTCCACTCATTCCACCAACATATTTAAACATAAATATTTGGCTATGGTTCGGATGCAAATGAGGGGCTGAAATTCAGGGGGGCTACTTGATCGTGTGTGTGTATGGAGCAACTATTTAGATACAAAAATTTGACACAAATTTTAGAACACAAAATTTTAGCCACATGATTAATTTGTCTTTATATGAGAGATGGAAATCAGAGAGGCAATCAAATGGTTAAGGTTTTGTGTTCCTCAATGACACAAACTTCTATGTCTACATAGACTCCCCCCCCCCCCCCCCAACACACACACACATACATATATATGTATATATGTATGTGTGAGTGTCAAGGTTATTACGGCGGCAAGTCGAGTCGATAGAGGTCCAACTAGTCAACTAGCCGTAGACTAGTCGATAATAAATAGATATATACGTATATATTAATACATAATTGCAGTCATTTAACACACGAATATAGATGAACCTGATTGCAATAAACCGGTCGAACTCCAGTTTCTTTCACAACCTGAAGAACTGCAAGTCAATTTCGTTATTTGCAATCATTGCCATCATGGTTCGACTTCATACTCGACTTCAATTTTGTGATTTAGGGTCGATTTCGTCGATTTTAAGGTTTCGACTTCATAATTTAGGGCTTCGACTTCGTGATTTAGGATTCGAGCTTGACTAATGGCAAGTCGACTCTTCCATTTGATGCTTCAATGTTAACTAGTCGACGACTAGTCACAACTAGTCGAGCGCCGTAATAACAGTGATGTGTGTGTGTGTGTGAGATCAAGAGCATCTCAAACAATGCAACACCCTTGTAGCCCCCTGATTTCCACCACATTTTCGTTTCCCTTTTTTCTCACTAACTCTTTATCATCCACTAACTTATTTAATTATAACTGAATGGCTATTATTTGCATGCGAAAGGGGTGCCACACGAAAGAGGAATGCCATATAAGCCTCCCCCGATATGTGTGTGTATGAGGCACGCTTCACAGCATCCTTATTATGCAGCACCCCTTTTGCACCCCAATTTGAGACACACGTTTATATTTGAATAAGTTAATGGATGAAGGAAGAGTTGGAGGGGAGGGGAGAGAGAGCATTGTGTGGTGGAAATCAAGGGATATTTAAACGTGCCGCATCCCGTAGCCTGCTGATTTCCACCACAAAATCCAAAGTAAATAATATGGCTTTCTCTCTCTCCCCACTAACCATATTATTTGATTCGGATGGTGTTGCGGAATTCGGTGGGTACAGAAGTACTGCAAATTAGGGATACCACTGAGCGCTCCTCTATACGCGCGCGTGTGTGTGTGTGTGAAACTCATCAGCTCATGATCTGTTGGTATGTGTGCCAAAGGACATCCACAATTCCCAACTTTTATAAGCAAATCCAGCATTCTTGAGCATCTCGCAAAGGGAAGGATGCCATAAATTATGTACAGCATGAAGAAATAATTGAAGAGCATTTCGTGCACTTACAATTAGGATAAGCCGGGGGAAGGGGGAGGGGGATAAGCAATAAAATATTTCTTATTGTGTTTACATTTAATGCATGATACAGTGCAACATTGATGATACCCAGTGCCAAAGGCTCCCGTACTCAAGCGCGAATATGTAATATTAATTTCACACTATCATGTACTAAATGTGAAATAATTGGAATAGTTCACTGATTCATTCTCTGCTGCTTACAATCCAACTGTATTACGTTGTACAGAATTTATTGCCCCATTCCCTCATGTATGTTTGTAGAGATATATGGACAGGTAACATTCAAGTACTGAGACATGGGTCCATGAAATGGAGAATCTCGTACCAATGATGTAAGTGTGTGCATGAGCAAGTGCACTAAAACATGACTAGATATAAGATTTATGAAAGTGTACGCTGTTTTGTTAATTACAACCATTTAATAGCTTGAGTGAGTTAATGTCACCTGAAGGTCCAATTAATTATCAAATTTAATCCACTTCTGCTCACCCCTGATACCAAACTTTTTTATTTTGGAAAATATAACTAAACTAACATCATCATCTATAAAATATCAATACACCAAAAATGTTTTAATTTCTAGTAGAGCGCCGTATCCACGATCTCAACTTACATACAAAAAGTTAGAAAAAAACAAACAAATGTAAGTGTACTAGAAAATATGATAAAATCACGCATCCATGCTTACTTTTAATGTTTTAGTGGGAACAAAACATATGATCTTCATGACCTATTTACATGCATTCTCTACGATGATTAACTGTGGTTCAATCATCATCTTAAGGAATGTACAACATTGCCGAAAATACGTGTGAATGAATTGTAGATGAGAGAAGAAAATGAGTGTGGAATGATAGACCATAAAGAAATGATGGAGGAGATAATTGAGATAGGAAATTGATATACATATGAGGATAGGCGTGGTTTTCTGTGTGGCAGTAATAGTAATAATTGAAAGTAGGCAAATGCTGAAGTATCACCAGAAGCCCATTATGAAGACGAAGTGCAGCTGCTTGATACTCTTTCATCTTGTCTTCCTTTGACTGTAAAATAATTAAATAGATATACTGAAAAAATGAGTACACAATAATTTATAATAAAATTCTTCAAACCATCGTAATCATCATAACGGAAATGTTCCCCTGTGTTACTGAAGTTGGTCATTCTCATTTTTTCAAAAGATCGACCTAGATTGGACTGAAAAACTAAATCTGGCTAGTGATATCATTTGAATAAGACAAGTGAATAACTAACAAAAATACTAGTGACACCAATGAGGCAAACTGACAAAACTTCCTCCTTTTTTCTTTAGCCGTTTATAAAGAAAAGTATATTAGGGTCAACAATAAATGGAGCCCAAAACATCACTGGTATTAATAAGCGTAACTGTTCACTAAGCCATGCTAATGGACATGATATATGTAACTGAAGGCAACAATGATATCATACCCATTAAGACTATATATGCAACTGGAAGGTAGAAATGATTATCATGTGTGTTGAGAGTCAAGACCATTTCTCAATTTCAAAACTATAAGGACATACAAATAAGAAGTGATTACATTGTAACATTAACGAATGATACAAAAGAAGCTTGTTAATGATAAAGCATAATACATCTATGCATATCAACAAAAAAGCACATGACTCTTTTTTTTTTTTTTTTTGGGTAGGGCAGAAGCACGTGACTTTTTAATTGTTTGATAATAGCAATATCTCAATCAAATGTAATATAGAAAGACTCAATACTTCATATGTTTTTTATTTTTTTGTCTGTTAAAATAATGGTATACATGGTATTTACTTAGAAGAAGGTTATATGTACTCATAATAAAATAAAAAGGAGGGAAACGACATGAAAGGCAAATCTGACAACTCATGTTACTTACCAAACCAGCATCAAGAGAAGCTTCAAAATTTTCCTTTGTAGCTTTTGATATGTGTTCCTCCCTTTCAGGCTGGTACAACTGCCAAGAATATGAGATATTCAACAAACATAAAAAAGAAGATACAGGTTTTTTATCGCATGACAAATTGTAAAACTAATTTTTTGCTTAGAATAAGGCAACGGAGTGTTTAGTACCAAGCATTCAAATTAATTAGTCAAATGTGACAACAAGCAGAGGACATGCAAAAAAAAAGTTAAACTGGGAAAAATGCAAAAATTACTAGTCAAAGGATATGACCCGAAGAACAACAGAATGACAAAGTTATCTCTGGATATCCAAAATAAAAACCATTTGACGGCAAATTGTTTGATGGGAGTTGCCAAGAATTCAAAAGGCAGATGACTAAGTCCAAATAGTAGAATGAGATGGATTCAAAATCCACTAAATTGTGAACTGGCCTTTTACCTATTTTCTATGATTAGGTTACAGCAAACACTGGTCAACCAATGACAGCTGCATTTAGAGACCAAAACCGATACTGATAAAAAAAATTAGCTATGTCATAACTTTAAGGATGGATGGTTTTGATTTTCAACATAATAAAACTGAACAATGCTTTAATACTTGCATAAATAATATGAACTCATGAATGATAGCCTATACAAATATTACAACTTCAACAATTGTTTCGTTTTTAGCATTCAAAGCTTCCATCGTACCTGGATTCAATTATATAAGCTTTCTATTTAAACAATTTTAATCCGTTATTTTTGTTGTGCTAGAAGTAAAATTTGAATTAGTCTGCATTTTCTTTCATTTTGGATATGTAAGTTTATTTGCCTAGGGAATACGGAACTACATCAGTTCACCCCATACCATGTGCTTAAAGTTACGTTAAGTTGTTATTTAACATGGTTAAGTACGATTAGGCTTGCATTTATTGTTATCATCATCATCATCCATAAAATTTTCCCAACTGCTAGGTTCGACCATATGAATTCTCAATTTCACCAATCGCCTATCTCGCGTCATATTACTCATTTGCATTTTCTTGTGAATCCACACATTTGCATGGATAACACGATTCTGCGCAACCATTTGCATTATTTTACTTCTAAAACCCCAAAAACCACATTTAAGCGGGCTACCTGATACTCCATACTCAAACAACCATATCCAAAGCAAATTACCATGCAGCCACCTAGGTTACAACAATATAAAAGTTGGATCACGTAGATTTTGACCTTACGAGTTTTAACATGCAAAACTTGCAACTGTTAATTAACATGACATCAAAGTCATACAAAATTGGTCTTTCACATGATGCCATGAAACATTTTTTGTTATCAAATGTGGATTTTGATTGAAGATCCATTAGAAAAATCAAAATAAATAAGAAAACTAGCTCTTTTACCAACAAATCGATCCTATTCCCATTTTTTAATTTGAGGACATGGATATAATTTGGTTTTGAAGTTGTTCAGAGTCTTCAGACACGATAATTTTTTTCGGTCTTTCTTGGTTACTACTCTTAGGTCATAGACCACAGTTTATTTATTTTTCTTCTTGCTGTTCAATTTCATTTGAACACCGACTCCATCAAAACCGTGTTATGAGACATATAAGTGTAGTAGTAGAGACAAATATCTACGCCTTTGTAATTTTGTACAAAAATGGCTTTGGAATTGACTTGAATTCAGGAGGCTAGTGATATAGGTAATTATGTATATTCATTTGTATGGTGCAGTTAACGCGGTTAATTTGCAGTGCAGATTCCTTCAGTTGTTTAGTTATTAATATTACTTTGCAGTTTTAGATTACCATGACAATTATTTCATAATTCTATTTATGCTATCCAAGTCGATGGGTAGTTTTTAAATTCGTTTGAAATCAAAATTTAACCATGTTATTTAATTCAAGTTTCAATCATAATTTATTAATGGTCATGTAATATTCTTAAGAGTACGTCCAAATTTCCAATAGAAATCTGTTAAGTGTAGAAGAATCTAATCGCGTAAAGAGTACATTTTAATTATCCTTCAATGCACTACTGGAAGAATCATCGTCAAATGTAACGTACTCTTTTTAAATGTTTATACATTGCACTTGACATTGTCCTCCCTTCAATTTCTATCAAAAATCTATGGAAGAACGTGTTTACCAAGACAAATATTATTTCACAAGACATGTCAGTCTACCATACTGGATTTTTCTAGCTCAACATGACATTTGTAGTTTAGACGCCCTTAAATTAATTAGACTAAAAATTGGTAATTTTAGCCATTTTACATTTAAGTCAGAGGTTAGTATCATTGTGTTGAAACGCAAATATTTGTACATCAATAAAGTGCTCTAGAATAGTAGACAGAAATGCAAATATTTGTATTATTACCATATCCAGATAATTAACTATTTGGTAATATATTTATATTCTAGATATAACTGTTTAATTACTGCTTAATTCAGTGCAAAATGGCACCCAAGCATTTTCAATATTACAAAGTGAACAAATAATTATATATCACAGAATGTATCCGTAACGACTGCTACCCATAATAGAATAGATATTTGCATTTTAAAATTTTGAATGTACCTGTATTTGCACTAACATGAATTGGCATTTGGCAGTAACCGATCTGTTTTTTCTGTTCACTGGAATATCTAAAGCTGAATAATTTTGTCAACATCGTAACAATAATGTCATCGCAATTTATTCACAAGCATACAACAATCAACCATGCAATTTTCAATAAGATGCAACCATCTACATTTTTTTAAGTACAAGTATTTACACTTCCAACTAACATTTTTATATGTAGCACATCAATGTTGCTAAAAATTTCCAACTAACCTTTTATATGCAGCGTTATTAATGTTTTTGAAAATATCCTGTATGAGGGTCGATAGAAATGAATTTGAACCGCAAAATTCGTAAATGATGATAGTCATTTAAGAGTAGTTTGAATTTCAAGCGCATTTAGAAAGTAGAAAAAAACTACGTAGAAGTTACAGAATGCATTTTTGCTTCACCAATTAAACTGTTATGGCATTTTCCATAATGGTAGCAGTAACCATTATTATAACAGCCCTAATTATTAAAAAATAACTACATAGAAGTGCAAATTTTTGCACTATTATACAAATATTAAATAGTTGATCGGGACGTGTAGTTATTTTCGCTACCATAAAAATAACCATATATCATCTAATTTAATCAAACACACTAGAAAATTGTTGATATAATTACAAAATTTTGCAATCCTTTTTACTGGAGTATACACATCTAATAATTGAAGTGGCTAATTTTCAAACTAATCATGTGTCCTAAATTCTAACGCAAGCTAAATTTTAGTTATATGATGTATAAAATTCAGCAACATACATTGTCAGTTTGACTATTTAGTAATTTTATAATAAAAATGCAATCAATTTTTTTAATGCATATATTTGACTTTACAACATTTGATGAGAACTATACATAATTTTGGATAGCGTTTCACATGTTGAGATGGATCTCATTGGAAAGACCGGCCGTATGACAGAAACTAGATTATGTTTCAGTTTAAGAAAAGATATCATTTCTCTTTTCAACATAATATAATTTGATCAGACATATGAATGATGATAGAAATAGTATATGTTTTCACACATTTACTGAAAGGCAAAGATCTATTAGCATACTGCCGTAAGTGCAAATACTGCCAATTGCTAAAGTACAAATTTGTGGCCTGAAAAAATTATAAATTTGATTAGACAATTCTCAAGAGATTGCTAAATCTATTGCAAAATGATTATTTGCAACATCCAACAGTTTTGCTAGTGTTAAAAATAATCATGTAACCATCTAACCATCGTTAAATCCAATGTTCAATGACTCGGTTCCGGTCTCGGTTTCAGCCATTTGAAAATTTTACTGGTTTTGAAAGATATAGGAAGTCTCACAGGTTTAGGTTTGAATTTCGGTTTCGGTCCGGGTTTCAGTTTACCATGGTTTGTTAATGAAAATATGATGATTTTCTCTTAACCCAGCCCAGCCCATAACTAATATTAAACCCTACTTAAGTGCAACTAATATTAAACAAACCAGCCCAGCCCATAACCTAATAAAACCATGGGTATTAGCGTATTACACACTTTTTCAGGGTTTTCTAACCCTATTCAACCACAACTAATATTGAACAAAAATCAGCCCAGTAGCGTATTCATTCTGCCAACGTATCCAAATAAACTACGGCAACAAGAAAAATAAAATAAAGACAACGAAAAAAGTCACTTCCTCCAATCGACTATGGCGGCTCGATTGACGGAGGAGATCTCAGGGTTTTCTGCTCGAGTAGAAGGCAAATTAGGCTTTGTCTTTCGATTCGGGTGTTTGACTTCCTTCAATCTTTCAGCTTCTTTTTTTTTTAAGCCATCGTTCAACAGAAACCGGAATTCCTTGCTAATCTCGCACCAGCTTTGATAGAAACCAAGATGAGATGGTCGGGATCCCTTGGTTTCGACTGAAACCTCGTACTATGGTCAAAACTATTGCCAAAATGATTATTCAAAAAAGTACACACATTGCCAATCGTGTGTATTTGAGGTGCAAGGTACATAATCAATACATTGACACAACTCAATCAGCTAATTCTCTGTTCATTATTTGTTCTAACACCAATAAATTAAATTGTTACACCATCGTAAGCGTATAACATTCAACAATATACGAGATTTGACTATTTACGTTTTATACAAACACACACACACACAAATATATATAAGCAGCGTTCAATGCCACCCAAAACAGTGGAGCACCCCCTTGGCCCCTGATTTCCACCACATATTTCTCCTTCTACTTACTCTCTCACCTCCCACTAACTTAAATTAATACAAACAGGTGGTGGAAATCAGGGGACCAAAGGAGTGCTCCACTGTTTGAGGTATCATTGAACGCTGCTATATTATATATATATATATATATACATATATATATATATATATGTATGTATGTATGTATGTATGTATGTAATTCTCTGTTCTTTCCCACATTTGATCAACATGTCTTATGATTGGTTCCTCCTTTAGTAGTCCCGTACTCCCCGTGTCTCTTTGGTATTCTCCCTTAGTCTCCTTGAGAGGTTCTGTAGATCAGTGTAGTCAATAGCGAATAGCGCAAGGCTTGCGCTATTTTGCGCTATGCGCAGTAGCGCGCTATATTGCTTTTTTTTTTACACAACTAATCGAATTATCATACATAACTGAAATATAATGCTTTTGTTGCAGATTTTGTACCATATCCAAGACGTTTAAGGCTCCAAATGCAATGCTAGTGTACTTCATGCATGTTATCTTTATTTAATGTTGAATGTAATTATGTTAGAGAAAAATTAATAGTTTCATATTGTACATTCAAAATTATTGATGGATATAACATATTTATGTTTTATACAATTTGAAATTTATTCTTAAATTAATGACTTATGATGAAATTTATTCTGTTTGTGAGTTATGATGAGATTCTACCAAAAAATGCATGAAAAGTACAATACACATCAAATATAAAAGATCTCAAAAAAAATTAACAAAGGAAAAATGCATGGAAAGTACAATTCACATGAAATATGAAAGCATGTATGTTCATCTAGAAAGTAGAAAATAGTTTTTTTTTTTTTCAAAAAAAAAATCTCAGCAAATGGTTAACATAGGAAAAAGCACAAAACAAAACCTATATGCTCAAAATATCTCAAAAAAAAAAAATGAAATTGTATATTCAAAAAGAAACCTGTATGTCCATCTAGAAAGTAGATAAAAGAGGAAAAAATGTCTTAGAAGAAAAAGAGATGGATAGTTTTAAAATTCGGATTTGGAAAAGGAGAAAGCAAAAGTAAAGTCAATCACGAAATCAAATGAATAACGAATAAACAAACTGATTGAAGTTAGCTTCAGAAATTGATTTGAAGAATAAAGTAATTTTGCCATAGGTTAAAAGTTGATTCACTTGTTACGTTATTGTCTAAATAGAAAACAAAATGAACCTCTTACGTTATTATTCAAATTAAATGGACCAGACCGGGCTTCTTTACACACTCCAAACCTTAAAAAGAGGAAAGAAAAATAGCGCGCTATTTATTGTTATGCGCTATGATAAAATAGCGCGCTATTTCTGCGCTATAAAGGACCCTTGCGCTATAAGAAGTAGAATAGCGCAACCTATGCGCTATGCGCTATTTGGCGTTATAGTGATCGCTATGATAACACAGCCGTAGATCATTGGCCTTATGGCTTGGCACAAAAAATCTTATTTACATAGACCCGCGAGGTCACTCCAATGTTTTGAATGAAAGATCTGCACCAAGGAGCGCTAGCTAAGGGAGTCGAAAATAAGGTTTTATATCCCCAAAGAATGGTCTGTTCCCATTTCCCCACGCATATTGAGTAAGGCATGGAACTAGTTAACTAAAAGAAACTGTTATAGATGTGGCTTCGTGCTATCTCCGACGTCTATCGTTCTCATAGGACAATCCCTTACTCTGGGAGATGAATTGCCTGAGTATATGGGTGGATAGTCTTATTTAAATAATCTCTCCTCCCCCGGAATAAATGGGGAAGTCAAAATAGATTATTTGCAAACTGCTTTGCTTAACAAATGAAAGTCAAACATCTGAGCTTTAGGGGTCAAGCGGAACCAATCCCCAAGGTGCTTGCGTGAATCATATGACCCTACTTCCCAATAGCTAACTCGCAATGCTCCGTTGTTGGTCTTAGAGAGGGTAAAGTAAACTACAAGAACGGATTGGCCGGCTTCGCCACCTCTCCGCCAGCTCAATTGAGTATCTAACTCAACTTTGATCTTTCGTATCATTGTGATGTTCCTACAAACGTGCGGCATTCCTTTGAGATTGACTCCATCTTCCCACCACGCTGTAGTGTAGCAGGGCGAAATCTCTGATGGGTGATGGTGCCCTAGGTAGCTGAGTCTGGGTTGGAGGTCTAGTCTGGAGACCCACGAGTACGACTAGCTGCTCTGACACCGGGATTTCCGCTGCCTCAAAGGAGCGATCCAAGTAAGTGGAAGAAAGCATACCTCGAGCAATTAATATACTGGGGCAAGAGCGATCCATAATCATCGACAAGGAGGAAGGCTTAGATCATCAAATGCAAGTTTATCTCGATTGGAAACTAGAGCACATAATCAAAATTAGCTATGCTATGTATTTTCAATCTCTTTCGAATACCAAGTTGGTCTCTTCTCCATTCGCTCTGCACTTACTCCCTATTTGGATATGACAAACAGCTGGTTGAGCGAGTAGACGCACAGAGCCCTAGTATATTAATTCTATGGTTTATGGTTGTTCGCTACTAGGGTACGAAGCAAATGCTCGTTCTATGGGAAGCAGCCATCCAAACTTCCCAGGAGCCTCCTTACTAAGAGAAGTCAAAAAAAGATAAAATACACATAGAAATATCTTAAGACACCTCATCTGTGTGTGCCTAGTCACATGTCTCTTAACCACTATCTCTTATAACGCAATTCTACCACCAATGGAGATATAAGAATATAGCGAAAGGAAAGTACTTGAATCCACTCAAATGGCTTGATAATATCCAAGGGTCGGTTGCTAGTAAGCGGGAAGGTTGAATCGACTTAAAACGAGGTCTACGGAAAAGTAGCCCTAAATGACTTACACTTGGTACTTTTGACCAACCCGAGAAAGGTAAAATAGTACGAGAAAAAGAGACTTTCCACCATATGAATAGAAGAATATGGCTTGTAGAACAGTCACAATATAGCATATAGAATAGAGCATGTAGCGAACCCCTTCCGTCCTCGTAGGTTGACTCCCGCATCTTACGAAGTTGGAGAATGAGAATGTTCATGCCTTAGGTTTCCAGTCGACAAGAAAGAAGGAAATGGCAATGAATCAGTGGTGGGTCTATTCCCCTTACTCGACGTCATAACTTTTGTATGCCTACGCCCTCGCCTGTTCAAACGCTAGTAACGTGGTATTGGAGTATCTGATTCGCCTATTCTCTGGTCGTGGGGTGGCTATCTTATTTTAAGAAAATGCAACCTCCAACCAAGTGAATAGGAATAACCAGAACAAGCGGAATACCTTCTTTTCTTTTTGTTCAAGTCACTTCCCTTTTTCTTTGTGAGTATCGGAAATACCCTCATTCATAGTTCCGAGATCCACATCTATGAATTGAAAAGTCCGAATGATCAACCCTGCAATCATAGAATCAATAGGTGTTCAAATCGTTCATTTGAATAAATTGAAACCCTTCTTATTGGATGATCGTGATACTTCCCAAAGACCTAAATTCTTGATCAATGGAGGTTACCATTTTTGTTCAAAAAGATACCAAAGTGGATGATTGACTCATTCCATACTAGAAATAATTGCGGAAAATTCTTTGATAACACGGATTCCTATTTCTCGATGATATCCCACGATCGAGACAATTGGCTGAATCCTATGAAACCATTTCATAGAAGTCTTCCAAATTCAGAGAAACCCTAGAACTAAAAATAGGCAATCCTGAGCCAAATCTTTATTTTTTGAAAAACAAGGGTTTAAAAAAGAGAATAAAAAAGGATAGGTGCAGAGACTCAATGGAAGTTATTCTAACGAATGGAGTTGATATGTGTGTATAACATAATACTTATATTTGGATTAACATGAGCTGCACAATTACTGAATGGGAATACTGTATAAAAGGGTAGTTTTACAATGTCTACATAAGTAGGGTCCAGATTTAGATGCTTTTAAAAAATTCATGTAAAGCCTATTAATTTCAAAAAAAGTAACCACTAACAAAATGTTCTCATTAAAAATCTTGAAAGGTGTCCATCTGAAATAACAGATTTGCAATGGACCCCCTCAATTTTCTTATAGGAGTCAAAATAGATATAGGCGTCTACCTTTAATAAATGGAACTGCTTTTAAATTGAGAGAAAGCGGTTTCTCAATTGGTTACAAGTCATCGAACCTTCTATATGTTGTAGAAAGCAATCTCAACCAATGTATTAAAAAACGCGCCTCAAGGCGAGGCGGTGGCTGAAACGCCTGGAGGCGTGATTCAAAAGGCGGTTTCCCCCAAAGGCGTACGCCTCAGTGGTTTGAGGCGTGGAAAGCGTTAAAAAACGCACGCCTCAGACTGAGGCGTGCGTTTATATATTAAAAAAAAAACCTAGCATACCTCGCTTAACTTCAGAGGTCGATTCGAGGTAAAAAAATTGAATTTTCAATTGCAAGATGAATCGAAATCGATTCCTGTTTGGAATCGAACTCGATTCCTTAACTGGAATCGAGTTCGATTCAGAATCGAGCTCGATTCCAGTTAAGGAATCGAGTTCGATTCCAGTTAAGGAATCGAATTCGATTCCTCTCTGGAATCGAAAGAGAAAAGGTTTTTTTTCTTGTCTTTTTTTTTTTTTTAATACATACTGCAGCAGTTTTATTTTATTTTTTATAACTCTCCAAGTATGGTTCACGTTTTGAGCTTACATTAGTGTTATGTGTGTGATAAAGTGGAGCTTACATCAGATTTTTGAAGACTTTGTTGCAGCAGTTTAAAAATGAGCAAACACTTGCAGCAGTTTAAAAATGAACAAACGCCTCATCTTTCCCTGAAAGGCTTACGCCTCAACGCGTCGAGGCTTACGCCTCGCCTCACGGACCCGAAAACGCCTCACGTACGCCTTTTGCGTTTTAAAACATTGATCTCAACTACAAATGTACAACAGAAAAACAACTTAAACAGGTTGAATCGAACCTAAAGTGGATATCTGAACTGTTTTGTGTTCGACTCTTGTATTATAAACTATAGAGTTAGACATTTGGCAATATTGACTCCAATTTTTACCGTAGGAAGAAATACACGTCATTCATCGTGAACTTGCATCAAGTGTGTAAGATTATGGATGTGTTTTGACAACAACTAGGAAAGCAGAGCTCTAAGCAAATGTTTCCAAAAGTTTAAAACCCAATTGGCCAGGCGATAAAAGACACAATGACACAATTGTATGACTCAAGACTGGATGTTAAGCTCAAAAAACATAGAACAGGCAGAGTCTAACGCAGCCCAAATGAAGACTTTGACGAAATGGGTTGGTAGACTCTACAAAATTGAAGATCAATCACCCATGCTCTAGAACCAAACTGGTACATAACACAATAATCCTGACTGAATTTATTTATTTTGCTATGCTACTAACAACTGTTGCAATGCAACTTCTGTAAAAGTAAAACTGCACCTAGTATTTGTTTTTCTTTTCGTTTAGAGAAAGCACAAATGAGTACACGTTTCAGAGTGCAAATCTAATTTCACAAGCATTTGACATAAGATGCATACATGTAAACTTCGAAAGAAAATTATATAACATGCACACACACGATCATTAGTGCAACAAAAAGACAATAATTCAAACCTTGAGCTGCTCGCGAACCAAATATCTAAATTTGTTGACATTGGGCATTGCAAGCATTTTTGGCATTAAATGGTTCCTAAAATACCCAGGTGCCACCTTCACCACATCTCCAGGCTTTCCCAACTTGTCAATTGTCTGCAAAACAGGCTGACCATTAAAGTTCAATTACAGTGAGTAATCTACGAAACACATTCAAACTAAATTTGAACATACTGTTGTCAGAATGACTTCGATTTTTCGAAATCGGAGGCCTTGAGCAGAAAAGAGTAGTGAATTGGTGATCCGATCGTAGTTATTAGTGCTGTGATTCTGGTTAATTAAACGGCGAAGAACCTGGTGTGTACTCCGAAAGTAAGCCATTTTCTGCAGAACGTTTCAATGGTCAACTGAAAGGCCAGCCAAAACCACAGCCAATATTGGTTTCCCTTCAGTATAAATTCATAACTGTTCTTCAATTTCAAAATTTTCAAGTTTACCATAACATAAGATGAAAACATTTTAAGATGAACAACCATATTAATTCAAAGAAAAATAAAATCAAAGATAACTTCTCTCAAAGTTAATGAAATCGGCATGAAAATATCTACAATTAGTTCAAAGAAAAATAAATTTTGCATTTTGGAAGTGAAATTTTCTATATTCCCGAAAATCAGTGATTGCAAAAATCATAAGATCATACATTTGAAAACGCAATTTGGAAGGATTCGCGGCCTTTAAATTGGATCGCAACCCGTGTAAACTGAACGATCCTACTTCAGAACTAAAATATTGAAGTTCAACATTAAATTGCGATATTAATCTTAACATCAAACTCATACAAAATCAAAAGAGATTTAGCTCAGCATCGCGACCTCAATTCAGCGAAAAGGAAAGATGAATATGAAGAATAAGCATCAACACACCTGAATTGAGATCTAGGATTCAGAGAAGTTGATCTATATTTCTCTTCTATTTTCAGATCTTTTAGCTCTTCTAGTTTCTGAGTTTTTCTTTTCTGTTATAAACCCCAAGATTTAGGAAGGAAGATGATTCATAGGAATTATAAGGGTGGCAAATTCTATTTCAATCCACCTTTTTAGTTAGTAACCCCCCTTAAAAAATTAAAATTTTAATAACAAAAGTACCCTTAAAAAGTTATTTCTCATATGTTCTGAGTACAACCTAAGATTCTAATGTCTCTGAAAACATCTCAGCTCCAAAACCCTAGATTTCACTGAAGGAAAAATTCATTTGCAAAACCCTTAAGAAGTTTCCACGCAATACGGCTGCGTGGGAAGAAAATTTTCCACGCAGTCTTACAGCGTCGGAAATTTTCTTCCAACTTTTAGCATCTACTTGGAAATTATTTTTTCCACACCCTAGTTCATCCGCTGTTCTTGAATCAACCACATACCCTAATTCGATTTCAAACTCAACCGCAACCGAGCACACAACCCTCAAAACCCTAATGTCGAACGATGAAGATATACGAATTCGGATTCCAACCACGCAATCACATACATTATCAATTTCAAACTCAAATTCGAAACTCTAACCTGGTGAAGATGAAGACGTGGCTTGCTGAAGAGCTCGACCACTAATTCGAACGCAAATTCCTGAAGCACGATGATGTTTTGTTACTGATTTCTGCGTGGAACACTGCGTGGTGTTTCGATAGTTAAAGAGAAGGGAAGGTAATATGGGAGAAAACGGGGGCTACTAACGGATATTTTAACTTCGGGGACGGCTACTGCCACCGCAAATGTACTCCTCACCACATTGTAATAGAATTTGACTATAAGGGTTTGCTCGGCCTTTAGTTTAAAAAAGGGCATTCTCATTAGACTCCAAAATTGGCAAGGTATGTTGGATTTCAACGACACTCCAGTCATCAAACCGACCGTTATGGAGGTTTGTTTACTGTTACTTGGCCAAAATCAATTTTTTCGAAGTCCAAAAAACATGAAACGTGTCTATAACATGTCTCCTTAAATAACTCCAATCTAATTAACTTAATTTTCTCTACTTTTGTCTCCTTAGATCTGTCCAATTTTAAATATTCTCTATCACGTTACTTTTTTATGTTTAACTAAAACAAAAACAAAACGATTTTTAAAAAAAAAACTATACAATCTAACGGTCGGTTCTCCATCGTTGTGTGGTAATACTAATATTTAGAATTGTTATGAGCATACTGAATACAAAAAAAATATAAGAATATCCCTATTCTACCATTTTGAATCTGTTTTTCTCCAAAAGATCGTTACTGACACTTCAAAAATGATTAAGGGGGACATAGTCGAAAACAAAATTCAGTATACATCCACCGTTTTTCGATATTTCTTTCAATTTCAACGGCACTTTGTCGGACTTAATGGTGAAACTCAACCACACACCGTTGAGCTCCATGAATAAATGTGGCAATGCTGTGACGGGCGCCCCGTACCATCAGAAATTTCCCCCGAAATGCGTTGTTGCAATGCCCGACTGGCACGGGGCGATCGTCAAAAGGATTGAAAAGAATGAATTAGCAAAGAAGCTGTAGTATATCTCACAGCGCATGGAATATAAAATATAATAATAACATAACTTGATATAAAACAGGCGAGATGGTACATAAAATGAAAACTAAACCATATCCATCAGAGTAGCGGAATCCAAAATACAGCTTCATATCCAATTATTACAACTTTAAAATACTATCTCTAAAAGGAATTAAAGAGGTACACTACTAATGCTTAAAGTAGTGACCAGCAACAACACATGGAGAATATGTATAAAGTACGTGGAGGCCTCCTGCTCGTCTCCGTACAGCTACTCGTGCATAACCACCTAACATGCCTCTAATCTGCTCGTTTAGGAGCACCTAGAGTAATAAGAAGAGACATAAAACTCTGAGTCAGACGAAAGTCTAGTGTGAGCGATATCAAATCTATGCAACTGAATAAAGCAATAACAAGTATAAATAATCATACTTGACCTAGATCTGCAACCAAAGAGTTAGCATAACAAGATGTACAATACTCTAAGAGAACACTAACATAGAGTGTAAAATTAAATTGTGCATGTCATGGTGATAGAAAACATCAAACATAGCAATCATTCCTCACATCTCTCACTCAATGCGTAAAGCATACGATATCCACCGCTTTGATCACCAAATCCATTGATGCCATGACGGGTCCACACCGCCCTGGACTCCGTACAACTATTGCTATGACCATGCCGCCTTGGTCTATAGTCAATAACCCTACCCAGTCCACACTGCCCCGGCTCTGGGGTACGGGCCAACCAGTCCACACCGCCCTGGCTTTGGTTCGTCTACATGCCCCTCTCTCAATGGTAAACCAAAGTTATAGATATCAATAACTCCTTTGCACATGTCCCGCAGCAAAGCCCAACTCTAGAAGTTAACTAGTCGGTTCTCATTTAGATCCTAAGCAATAACTTCTCACTCGGACTTCCTTTACATCTTGGGTTTTGGTTGAATTGGAGTTGGTCTTTAGAAGAGTTCACGACCATCGTCGGGTGGTAGTGGTAGAAGTTCAAATCCGATTCGGTTCGGCTTCCTTCCCTCTGTTCGGTTCGACTTCCTTCCCTCGGTTCGGTTCGGCTTCCTTCCCTTGGTTCGGTTCCGTTCGTATGTCATCCTCCTCATCTCCAGATCCCAGTTCGGTTCGGCTATGTCAAATCGAACCCATCTGGTTCTGTTGCTCCAGCTCCTCTCACGTTGATCTGATTCCGCGCTCTAGCTCTAGCCCGATCCGGTCCCCGCTCCAACTCCAACCCTATGAAAGTGGCCTTCTTTCTCGCCATGCTCCCTTTTGCTTAAGCTCTAGTTCGGTTCGAGCTTCTCATCGGGACTCCCAGTCCAGTTCGGTTCAGCTACCGATCCGATCAGCACACCCTTATCTGATCCGAACCGGAACCCTGCAAGTTTTCCAGCGAGTTATATTCGTCAAACGACGACATTTTCAATCATTCTAACTTTCCTATGCAATCCTAAAACATAAAAACAATAGTAGCAACATATAAATTCAATCAAAAACATCAAAATATCAGTTATACATGTTAATTTAGATCAAATATACCTAGATCCATGATTTTCCCCTTAATTCCCTAAATTCCGGGATTAGCAAACTTAATCAAAATCAACCTAAATTCATATATATGACACAAAATATGATTCTAGAATTTTTACATATTTTTCCATAATTTTTAGGTGTATAATTTCGCTAAGTATCACTAATCACCCCTAATTAGCCATAATTAGTGAATAAACATGTTAATCACTCACCTTAGCCAATAATTAAGGACGGATATGAAACTTTTACTGATTTGGCTTGGATTCCAATATGGTGCAACAGCTCTAACTTGAATTTGGTGCCAATTCGGCTTGATTTGATGTAGATTTGATTAATTTGTGATTAGGGAGTGATTTGAGAGAGATTTAGAAGATGGAAGCCATGATTAGGGTTTGAGAAAGGTTTGTAGCGGCTAGAAAAATAAAAGCAGATGACTCTCCAAGTCTTTTTAGTCCTCCCATAACCCTAATCCCGAATTGGCTTATGGGCCTAGTTGTTAATCACTTAATTAAGCCCAATTAGGCTTTTTTTCATCTTCAAATCTTATTTCAGCCATATCTCCCAAACGGTAAGTCCGTTTGATTAATGTGACCACTCTACGGAATGGGAATCCATCATTTGAATCCAATGAAACTAGTTTTAGGTCAAAACTCCTTACCAATCAAAAGTTATAGGCGAAACAAGATTCGCCAGGGGTAAAATGGTCATTTTAAAATCTGGTAGAAATCGTGAATATGATAAATTACCCCAATAGTTGTTTCCCAAAGTTACACAATCATATGACTTCGTATGAAAATAAAATAAATATTCTACGATCTTCCGATACGTAGAATATGGGTCGTTACACTCTCCCCCCTTAAGAAATTTCGCCCCGAAATTCCTTAACCAAGAAAACATACAATAGTGTCCTGCATGTCTATCAACCATTTACAAACAATCAAACATATATAATAAATACAATAAGTCTGTCCTAGCATGCGGTTTACTAGCAAGGGGAATAACTATATTACGATTAAATTCTTACCAGGTAAAGAGCTCTGAATACGACTTCCTTATGCTCTCCTCAGTTTCTCAAGTACAGTCATTCTCATTATCACCCCCTTCCTTCGAAGTTGTTTTGTATCGTGTCTAACAATACGAATCGTTCTGCGGCTTCCAATTGCCTCAGATTCTACCTCGATAACATCCAACTGATCTGGTGAAAAGTTATATCAAAATCGTGTACGAACTTCCTCAACTGAGAAATATGAAATACGTTGTGCACTCCTGCCATCTTGTCAGATAATTCAACTTTATACGCTAAATTTCCAACTCGCTCGAGAATTGGAAATGGATCAACAAACCTTGGTGCTAACTTACCTCTCCTACCAAACTGAATCACAGTCTTCAATGGAGAAATCTTGACAAACACCTAGTCGTTAACGGTGAATTTCAAATCTCTTTGTCTTTTATTAACATAACTCTTCTGCCTATTTTGGGTAGCATTTATTCGCTGTTGAATAACCTTGATCTTATATGAAGTTTCTTTTATTACATCTGGCCCAAGCACAAATTTCTCACCGGTTTCCAACAAACACGATGGTGAGTTGCACGGTCTTCCGTACAAAGCTTCAAATGGAGTCATACCAATACTGGACTGGTAACTATTATTATATGTGAACTCAACCAGATACAGATGGTCATCCCATGACCCCCTCCCCCAAAATCCGATATACAATCCCTTAAGGGGTCCTCTAATACACGATTCACCCTCTCTGTTTGACCGTTGGTTTGAGGACGATACGCGGTACTGAGATGTAATTCTAGCCCTAAGGCCTCTTGTAAGCTCTTTCAAAACCCACTAGTAAATAATGGATCTCGGTCACTAACAATACCTTTAGGTACTCCAAGAAATCTTACTACCCACTTCATATACAGTTCTACTAATTTAGTTGTCATTTTATTCGACTTGACCAGTATAAACCTTGCACTTTTGGTCAATCGATCCACAATCACCCAAATACTATCATGACCCGATCTAGTCCTTAGTAAACCATCAATGAAATCCATTGAGATTTGTTCCCATTTCCAATCGGGAATTTTCAACGTTTCAACAAACCACTAGGCTTCTTTTGCTCGGCTTTAACTAACTGCAGTTCATGCGCTTGGATATAAACTTCCCAACGTCTCTCTTCATCTCTTCCCAGTAGTAGGTCTGCTTTATATATCGATACATTTTGTTACCACCGGGATGTATAGCCAGTTTCGAGTGATGACACTCTCTAAGCACTTCATCTCTCAATCCATTAACGTTGGGTACAACCAGTCTCCCATTCTTTCGAAGCCATCCATCTTGATCAAGTTCGTACTTGTTCATTTCCTCACCATCGATACCTATCCCTACCTTGGAGATGATTTTCAATAGGTTAGGATCGTCCCTCTGACTGGAACTGATCCGCTCAATCAAAGTCGGTCTAATCGTCAAACTTGCTAACATCTCTGGGCCTAATTCACACTTAGGTATGAAATCATATCCCACGCTACACTCTATTGCTTCCATTCAAGAAACATAGCCCCAAAACTGGCATGTCTCCTACTTAATGCATCAGCTACCGCATTACCCTTCCCGGGTGTGTATGCGATATTGAAATCATATGAATCCAAGAACTCTAACCATCGCTACTGACGAAGATTTAAATCCTTTTGAGAGAAAATATACTTTAATGACTTATGATCGGTAAACAACTCGAATCTTTCTCCCAAGAGATAGTGTCTCCACATCTTTAACGCAAACACGATCGCTGCCAATTCCAAATCATGGATAGGATATCTTTTCTCATGTGGTTTTAATTGTCGACTAGCATAATCCATAACCTTACCTCCTTGCATCAGTACAACACCTAGTCCAGTACCATAAGCATTCGTGTATAC
Source organism: Allium sativum (assembly GCA_030737875.1). NCBI lineage: Eukaryota > Viridiplantae > Streptophyta > Magnoliopsida > Asparagales > Amaryllidaceae > Allium > Allium sativum. The sequence goes on along the minus strand of CM060921.1, from coordinate 793,827,753 downwards.
CGTCATCTCTTCGTTCCCCTTAGGAATAACTAATACTGGTTCACATGTCAGCTTCTCCTTTAGACTCTTAAACGCATTCTCACACCTTTTGTTCCAAGCAAAAGCTTGATTCTTTTTCATCAACTAAGTTAACGGTGTCGCTATCTTGGAGAAGTCTTGAATAAAATTACGATAATATCCAGCTAATCCCAAGAAACATCTCACGTCCATTGCATTCTTGGGCGTAGACCAGTCTTGCATCGTAGCCACCTTCGCAAGATCCACAACAATATCATTCTCTGAAACAACATGGCCCAAGAACCTCACCTCCCTCCTCCAGAAGTGACACTTTGAAAATTTCACTTTCAATTGGTGTTTCCTTAACACCTCCATCACTGTCCGCAAATGTTCCTTGTGTTCTTCCTTTGTCCTCGAGTAAACCAAGATATCATCCACGAACATAATAACAAACTTATTTAATTGATCCCTAAAAACCCTATTCATAAGATCCACAAAATATGCGGGTGCGTTGGTCAAACCGAATGGCATGACCAACCACTCATAGAATCCAGATGGCGCTCGAAATGCCGTTTTAGGTATACTCTCAGCTGCTACTCAGAGCTGATGAAATCCTATCGCGAGATCACACTGGGAGAACACTCCTGCTCCATTTAGTTGATCAAACAAATCATCTATCCGTGGAAGAGGATACTTATTCTTCCTAGTCACCTTGTTCAACTCGCGGTAGTCCACACATAAGCGAAGGGAACCATCGGCCTTGGTAACAGATACATTTGGTGCTCCCCACTCGGAAACACTTCTTTGGATAAATCCCTTCTTCAAAAGATCTCCTAGTTGCACTTCGAGCTCTCGTTGCTCCCTTGGCACCATACGACGAAGGGGCATCACTATAGGTCTGGCATCTTTCACTAAATCAATTTGAAACTAGATCTCTCGGTGTGGTGGAAGTTCGATCACTCCCTCAAAGATGTCCGGATACTCGCCAACAATAGGCATATCTGATAACTCATCATGCGGGATGTCGAGGGAATTTAGAAAACTAGCCATCACCCCATTACTAGGTAGGCAACCCAATACCACCCTCCGCCCACCGTCCGCTCCAATGGTCACCAAAGACCCCTCACAGTCTACCACCACTCTATACATTTGGAGCTAATCGACTCCCAAAATAATGTCAAACCCAGTAAAACCCAAAACAAAGCAATCACAAGCAAACATACATCAATGACTCGATAAGACCAAATTACGACAAATCATACAAAGGCAAGTCGAATCACCGATCGGGTTCGTCACAACTAAAGTTCTATCGATAATCTCGGGTTTTAGTTCCAACCTATCTACCAGGTCACTAGATACGAAGGAATGGGAAGTCCCGGTGTCAAATAATACTTGAACAAGAACCTCATAAATAGAAAGCATACCTTGAATAACGACACCCTTTCCTTTCTACACCACAATTGGGGCATTCGGCAAAGAAGGAACAACATTGATAGCATATGCTTTCATGATCTGCTTCTCCTTAGGGGGTTGTGGACATTTATTCTTGAAATGTCCCACTTGGTCACAGTTGAAGCACTTCCTCTCCCTTGGCTTCGCTCGACAATCTTTGATATAATGGCCCTTCTTGTCGCAGCCAAGGCACTCGTTATATTTCTTATTCTTCTTTTTCTGACCATCCTTGGTTTGTTTATGTTTTCTCTTATTCTATGACTTCTTATTGCCTTCACCGCTTGCCTATGGTTTTGGCTCCTCTGCAGATGTAATAGCAACCTCGGTCTTCGTCTTAGGTTAAAGGCTCTTCGATCTCAATGCCTTCCCCACAATAGATTCGAAAGTCTCATCGATATGATTTATAAGTCTTTCCCCCAATTACTCATCTAATCCGTTATGAACTTCTCGTTCTTCTTCACGGTAGTATCAATAAGAGATAATCCATATTTCAATGAGGTATCGAATTCAGCAGTATATTCCGAAACTGCCCTACCATTCTTCTTAAGTTCCAAAAAAAATGAGAATGATTCTTATTTTTGAGTTGTTAGAATAAACTTATCGCTGAAGTGAGTCTTAAACTGATTCCAAGTAACTTGATCCTCGGGAGTAGCCGCTTTAATAGCATTCCACCGATTCATTGCCCGTCCTTGGAGCTGACGCGATGCTAGCTTTCTCTTCATTGCATCGTCGATCCCCAAATCCTCGAAGATGCCCTCAAAACTATCAAGCCAATCCTGAACCTCCGTAGCCAATTCCGTTCCATGGAACAGCTTCCCACCAAGACTAGTATAATCCTTGTTAAGCTTGGAGGCGCCTGCACTACTGCACCGCGGTATTAGGAACTGCTCCCTGAGTGTCCTTGAGCATCTCACGTGTGAAGACAGTAAGCATCGTCCTTATATCAGGTACATTCCCATTGTTGACCCCTGAACTCGCTCCCTCTTCAACTCCCGGTGCGGAGTTCCTTACCGTACTCCTCGTATTTTGGCTCATCGTTCAACCTATATGTAACAACCTGTATTTTTGAATAACATGTTATAACATAAATCAAGGCAGAATTAAACTGTAAAATCTGAATCAAGAGAAACGGGCTGTGCCATTGCGTTCGTCTTGGAAAAATACGCGAAATAGAGTCCGAGTTTTCGAAAATCGGAGTCCGTATGACCGAGATATGGCCTCGCGAAGTTTCACGAAAAAATTCAAATTCAAAACAGATTCAAATTTCAGAGAATTCGGGGTAGGCGGGAAAAATCCCGCCAAGACCAGGTCGACCTGGGGGTCGACCTGGGAGTCGACCTGGGTCAGGTCGACTGGGGAGTCGACCTGCCCACCAGGTCGACTGGGGAGTCGACCCCAGGGTCGACCTGCCTGGTCGGACCCAAGCAACCTGGTGCACCATTCTGGCTGTTTTGACCTGTTTTGTTGGCTAGTGACGGGATTTGATGGCTCTGATTGAATCTAGGGTTAATCCTATGGCTAATACTATCCTAATCCTCTATAAAAAGACCCCTAAACCTAACCTAAATCACCATTATTCAATCCTACAACTAAACTATGTCAAATTTGTTCCTCTCATGGCCTCCACTCTCATGCTAAAATTCCTAAGTTTATTTCTATGAGAGATTGTGAGTTCATACAAGTGCTTTCAAACTTGTATGAGTGTTCTTAGTTTGCATTCGAGTCAAGTTGCAACATTTCTATTTCAAAGCAAGGATTTTTATTGATTTGGCTCAAGGGTTTTTCATTGAAGCATTCATATTTGGGTCTTTTTGGTGATTGCATAAGGGCTTTGTCTCAATCTTTATAATAAATATTCATTTGTGTCTTCATAGCATTGTTAGTCCTTTTCTACTTTCTTTTTATTGAACTCTAAAGTTAAATGAATGATGCAAGTTTGGGGTTGATCATTATGATATGCAAGTTTGGTTGATCATTATGATATGCAAGTTTGGTTGATCATTATGATATGCAAGTTTGGTTGATCATTATGTATGACACATGTTGTTATGTTATGCAAGTTTGGGTTGATCATTATACACATGATATCATGTTATGCAAGTTAAACTTGATGTTGTGAGCATAAAGCTCCAAGCTTTATATTAAAGGTTTCATTTTGGCAACATGAAAGTTATCATATCCCTTATGATAACTTTCATGTGAGGCTAAATGCGAACTTCTAGCAACTTCTACATGTCATTTATCACCATGTATCACTCATATGCTAAGTTTGGTTTTATGCATGCTTTTGAAGCCTAATGGTGCAATATGCAAGTATATGAACATATGTACATTTCATATGGCACCATGTTAAACTTGTGGCTTCAACACCTTTTTGTCATGATTATGCCAAGTTCCCTATTTTATCCTTTATGCGTTGATGCGATTATGTAAACGATGGGGTTACGTTGGGGTTGGGTAACATTATGACATAAACATGGTTTTTATAACATAACGTGATATATTAACTTGTAATTATGTTTTGGAAACATAATGGACATGACACTTAGAAAATATGAGTGTGACCAACTCGAGGTTGGGTTGAGTTTGTAGCATAAATCTACCCGGACCTGCCCGGCTTAACTAGTGGCTACAAACAATAGGATCCAATGTGAGAAGTTGGTCATGTTGTGCTCGAACCCGAGGTTAGACCAAGTTGTGGTGTAAAGCTACACGGACCCGCCCGGCTTAACTAGTAACCACAACAAAGTCTAATGTGAGAGGTTAAAGCACATTAAGTTAATTAATTAATGCCTCCTGATTAGGGTTAAGTCATGGTCCACTTAATACTTAATCAATTTGGGCTTGATGGGTTAATCGGGGTTAAGTCATGAATCTTGGGTACACTTAACCAATTTAATCCACGTTTGGATCGGGTTAACCACATTTAACCCGTTAAGGAAACCCTAGTTGCGTGGTCCTTTTCAGCAGTAACCCTCTTGATAGTATCATAAGACCCTAGGACTAGGCTAGGGTGGGGCACGATTACTGGGCTGACATGTAAGCGACCAAAACGACGGCTGAGTAGGTACGCCGGTGTAGGTCCAGGCGGACTATGGTCGTGCACATAGTCCGGAGTTGGAGAATTAGGCACGGGTACCAGTAGATCTAGACTGTGCATACTTGATTGGTGTCCGAGGTTGACACCCTAGGACTTGATACACCCTAGGGTGGACCTAGCGCAGTTTAACTACATTGCATGTTTGGGCCGTATGACACCGACACTTGACGAGTTAGGCTTGTAGGGAGCCGATCAACTAGACCGTGTAGTTGGACCTTGATTTAGGTCATCTCATGATATTGGGCCAAGCTTGGGCCAAGGGATCAATTCTTGTTTTTACTTGACATGTTAGAATGCTAGTACACCCGTGGTGCAAAACTTAACCTTGATTATGCGATGACACCTTTATCTATCTTGTTAGTTAATCATCATGCCAGTATGTTGTTATCCTTATGTTCATCTCAGCTTCTCATGCTAGTTAACTTTACTAGTTCATGGACAGATAGTAGTTAGGGCTTACCAGTCTTTTTGACTGACCTGTTTTCTTTCGCCTCTTTTCTTCCGTTCCCCCCCCCCCCCAGGTTCTCAGGGTGGGAACATTGGAGCTTAGCTTGGATCTTTACAGCTTGCTTACTGGATTTGCTCATGTATGGTTTTGGACATTGAGCTAGCTATGGTTTATCACTTCATTTTAGGGATAGTACTTTATGTATTTCAGTTTTTCAGTTTATGCCTTTACCTAGACTTTGTGTGTTGGAAAATAATGACCAAGTACTTTGTTGTAACTTAACTTTGGTTTTGAAATGCTAGTTTTATCCGCTGCTTTACTACTCTGTTTTACTTATATGTTCTGTCTTGTGATATTTGCATGCATGTTTACCTCATTTAACGCCCCTCCAAAGCCAATGTACTTGCAATAGTTACCTTGGCGGAGGTGGGGTGTTACACTTGGTATCAGAGCCTAAGGTTTACAAGATTTGAGCAAAAGTGTTTTTGAAACTTACCTTTTGAAAAACTATTTTCAAAACCAATTAAGTATTTTCCAAGAAAAGTCTAGTTATTTTAAAAAGGCTATTCCCCAAAAGCCATAGCACTATCCTTCGTTTCTTCATTCTGAATCTATCTTTTTCCTTTTTCAGTATGGCCGATCTTAACCTTCCCGAGGGAGTGACCATTCCCGGATGGTTCCGGAGGTACTTGGAAGCTAGGGCTAACGATGTGGGCCCAGCAAATACCCCCAACATAACTGAGGTTCCTCCTCCTCCTCCTCAGAATCTGCAAGCAGATTTCGCTAAGATTTGCAAAGACTTTAAGGCGATGGGTGGCAAGAACTTTATTGGGACGGAGACTTTTGTGGAGGCAAGAAATTGGTTGAAAGAAACTAAAGATCTCTTCGCCATCTTTGATGTGCAAGATCATAGAAAGGTTTTATTGGCAGCATGGTTATTTAAAGAAGAAGCTGCTTACTGGTGGGAGGTCACCAATGCTACGAGGCCTATAGAGACTTGGGCCGACTTTAGGACAAGATTTGGGCTTAAGTTTCTATCATCAGCTGAGGCGAATCTGCAATTAGAGAAGTTCATATCTTTGAAGCAAGGGGACATGACAGTGAGGGAGTACGTGAATGAGTTTAACAAGCTCGCCTGATTCAGTTTGGACATGATTAATACTCCCTAGAAGAAGGCTTTACGCTTTGCACGTGGGTTGAACGAGCCATTGCAAGGGTTAGCCCTATCTCATATACCCATGGAGGCCACTTTTGAGGGACTAGTAGACATGGCATTGCTTCAAGGAGACGATAAGAATGCCAAGAAGGAAGTCAAGGCTAATGAGACTCAAGCCAAGAAGACAGACTCCAAGTGGGGAGGAAATCAGAGCAATCAGAACAACAAAAACAACAAGAACAACAAGGGAAACAAGGCCAAGGCAAAGGATCCAAGAAAATGCCACTACTATGGAAATGTTGGGCACATATCTAAAGACTGCAAGAAGAGGAAGAGGAAGTCTGGCGAATGCTTTCATTGTGGAGAGACCGGACATTTTAGCAAGGATTGCCCCAAGAAGCAAGGACAAGGGCAAGGGCAGAATCAGCGTGCAGGACCTTCTGGAGGGCAAGTGCATGCCCTCAACGCTGCTCCAGCTCAGGATCGAGGTAGTATTTCTGTAGAAAGTCTTGTTTATATTTCTGATTATCCTGTTCGCACCTTATTTGATTCTGGCGCATCGCATAGTTTTATCTCTTCTGACATTGTTGAAAGTTTGCACCTAAGTACTAGCCTAGTTGAGGATCCCGTTTGTGTTTCAAATCCAATTGGGGGTCCCGCCCATCTATCTATGATTTGTGTGGATTTGAAGATTTCTATCTTGACTGTAGAATTAACGTGTAATGCTTATGTTCTCGGGTTTATGGGATATGGGTTGATCTTGGGCATGGATTGGTTGTCCAGTTATGGAACCATTCTCGATTGTGAACATAGGGTGGTGAGGCTCATGACTCGCCTCAGTAATACCCTAGAAATTTCTTGTAACCCTAGAGGTCCCGTCATGTTATGTTATCTTGAATCTCTCGACTCGTCCATCGATGATCTGCGGTCTGTAAGGGTGGTCCGAGACTATCCTGATGTCTTTGAAGAAGTTAAGGGGTTACCCCCTAAACGAGAGATAGATTTCCGCATTTATCTAGTCGATAATGCCAAGCCAGTATCATTGCCCGTTAGGCACATGGCCCCACGAGAAAGAAGAGAGCTCAGTAAGCAAATCAAGGAGCTACTTGAGAAGGGTTTTATTAGACGAAGCATTTCAGAATGGGGTGCTCCGGTGGTATTCGCTACTAAGTCGGATGGTTCGCTTCGTCTATGTGTTGATTATCGAGAGTTGAACAAGCTGACAAAGAAGAATAGGCACCCGTTACCGAGGATTGATGATCTCTTTGACCAGCTTGTAGGTGCTTCTGTTTTCTCTCAACTCGATCTAGCCAACGGATTCCATCAGCTTAGAGTAGCTGAGGATAGCATTGATAAAACTGCGTTTAGGACTCCGGATGGATTCTTTGAATGGCTTGTCATGCCATTCGGATTGACTAACGCACACGCCTACTTCGTAGACTTGATGAGTAGGGTGTTCAGGGAGTTCCTCAACAAGTTTGTTGTTGTCTTCGTGGATGATATTCTGATCTTCTCAAAGGATGAGGAAGAGCACGCTAGGCATCTCAAGGAAGTGATGGATACGCTTAGAGCGCATCAGTTGAAAGCCAAGTTCTCCAAATGTCATTTCTGGAGAAGGGAAGTTCGGTTTCTTGGACATATAGTTTCTAAGCAAGGCATAGCGGTGGATCCCGCGAAAGTGGTTGTGGTTCAAGACTGGAAGACTCCTAGGAATGCGACCGAAGTAAGAAGCTTTCTCGGTCTGGCGGGCTACTATAGGAAGTTCATCGGGGACTTCGCTAAGATTTCGGCCCCTCTTACTAAGTTGACGAAGAAGAACTTAGTCTTTGCATGGGACTTGGAGTGTGAGCTTGCTTTTCAAAAGCTCAAAAGAGCCCTTACCTCAGCTCCAGTTTTGGCATTACCCGATAGTGGTAAAATGTTTACCGTGTACACAGTTGCTTGTGGCACGGGGTTAGGTGCTGTTCTAATGCAAGAGGGAAGAGTGATATGTTATGGGGGTAGGCAACTTAAAGTTCATGAGAAGAACTATCCCACTCACGATTTGGAGTTAGCAGCGATCGTCTTTGCACTCAAATCCTGGCGCCACTATCTTCTAGGAGAACGGTTTGAGTTGTATACTGATCACAAGTCACTCAAGTACCTCTTCTCACAAAAAGATCTGAATCTAAGGCAGCAAAGGTGGATGGAATTTTTGGCATCTTATGACTTCGAGATAGCTTATACCCCTGGCAAGGTTAATGCTGTGGCAGATGCACTAAGCAGGAGGAGATTGAGTTTGAGCCCCTTGTTCATTGAGATGAAGAACTTGGAATTCTTGGCAACCTTTGATTTCACGACGGCTGTTGAGTCGATGACGGGTTCATTAGCATCCCTTGAGCTTAGACCCGCACTGCTTGATCAAGTTGGGTCTTTGCAGAAGGAAGGTCCACAGATAGTCGAAGTCATTGACAAGTTGATTCATGGTGAGACGTCTAGTCACCTTGCCAGATATACTATTGATGATAAAGGATGGCTAAGGCGTGATGGGAGATTATGTGTTCCTCGAGTGGGAGATTTAGTCCATAGAGTTCTTGAAGAAGCGCATCACTCGAAGATGACTATACATCCGGGAGGAGATAAGATGTATAGAGATATGAAGCGCATTTTCTTTTGGGATGGAATGAAGAAGGATGTAGCAGAGTATGTTTCAAAGTGCATGGTGTGCCAACAAGTGAAAGCCGAGTCAAAGAAACTAGGTGGGCTATTACATCCATTGGAGGTCCCGCAATGGAAGTGGGAGAGTATTTTTATGGATTTTGTGGATGGATTGCCTAGGTCAAGGAGAGGGAACACAAGCATATGGGTCATAGTTGACAGACTTACAAAGAGTGCTCACTTCATCCCAGTAAAGAGCAAGAGGACCGCATCAGGGCTGGCATCTATTTATCTTCGAGAAATAGTGCGGTTGCATGGAGTTCCTTCTAGCATAGTTAGCGATCGTGCCCCAATTTTCACTAGCCAGTTCTGGAGCAATTTGCAAGAAGCGATGGGTACGCGATTGAATCTGACTACGGCCTATCACCCCCAGACGGATGGCCAAACCGAAAGGGTGAATAGAGTGCTAGAAGATCTCTTGAGGCTTTGTGTTCTCGACTTCGGTGGTACTTGGGAAGACCACCTACCTTTGCTAGAGTTTGCTTATAATAATAGCTATCAAGCCAGCATAGGGATGGCACCATTTGAAGCTTTGTATGGGAGGCCGTGTAGGTCACCATCTTGTTGGTGGGAGACAACAGATAGGCTTATACTTGGGCCCAATATGATACGGGACACATCCAAGAAAGTCGAATTGGTGAGAAGACGTATGAAAGCGGCCCAAGACAGACAGAAATCCTATGCTGACAGAAGAAGGGCAGATTTGGAATTCGAAGTGGGAGACATGGTTTTCGTGAAGGTTTCTGCTTTGCGTAATGTGGTACGTTTTGGAGCAGTTGGGAAGCTGGCACCAAGGTTCGTAGGACCCTTCCCTATCATAGAGAGGATTGGAAAGATGGCCTATAAGGTGGAATTGCCCGAAAAGCTAGCCGGAGTGCATAATGTATTTCATGTCTCGCATCTCCGAAAGTGCCTACATGAATCCGCTGAGGTGGTTGAACCAAGCATTCTTGAAGACATTGAGGTAGAGAAAGAAGCAACCTTGAGAAAAGCTCCGATTCGTATCTTGAGAACGGAGATCAAGAAGCTAAGAAATCGAGAAGTCAAATTGGTGAAAGTTCAGTGGGGTGAAGCCGATGAAGATTCAACTTGGGAAACCGAGGAGAAGATGTGTGGGCTTTATCCATTCCTTTTTTAGGGTACATTCTCGACCTCTTTCCTAATTAGCATATCTTACTTTTATCTGTGTTTATCATGTTTATCTTATTATCTCGTTAAGCTTGTCATGAGGACCTTAGGTAGAAACACTTTGGTTGAAACATGTATTTGAAACATGTTATGCTTGATGGTTGCAAGTGGTTGCAAGTGTTTGCACGTGGATACTCGTGGATGCATGATACACATTAGGCACTAAGATCGGCTCACACACTTTCATGTTGCATATGCATGAGTGCTTATACTTATTCATGGATGAAACTTGTTATGATATCACGTGGATGTTGCATATGGATGAATGTTATGTGCACTCATGTATAGACTATGAGTTATATTAGGAATTTGCATACATATGGACTCATTCCACTAACATACTTTGCACTAAGGAGGTTTACTGTATCAGTAACCGCCTGATTTTTGCATTAGATAAGTACATATACACACACCTTTGCATATGATCATACAACATTTAGAATCCTTTAAGGACAATGACTGCACGTGGATGATGTTTTGAGTAGATGGATGATGGATGGTAGGATACATTCTTCCTAACACGGAGATTTCGGGGACGAAATCCTTTAAGGAGGGGAGAATGTAACAACCTGTATTTTTGAATAACATGTTATAACATAAATCAAGGCAGAATTAAACTGTAAAATCTGAATCAAGGGAAACGGGTTGTGCCATTGCGTTCGTCTCGGAAAAATACGCGAAATAGAGTCCGAGTTTTCGAAAATCGGAGTCCGTATGACCGAGATATGGCCTTGCGAAGTTTCACGAAAAAATTCAAATTCAAAACAGATTCAAATTTCAGAGAATTCAGGGTAGGCGGGAAAAATCCCGCCCAGACCAGGTCGACCTGGGGGTCGACCTGGGTCAGGTCGACTGGGGAGTCGACCTGCCCACCAGGTCGACTGGGGAGTCGACCCCAGGGTCGACCTGGGGGTCGACCTGCCTGGTCGGACCCAGGCAACCTGGTGCACCATTCTGGCTGTTTTGACCTATTTTGTTGGCTAGTGACAGGATTTGATGGCTCAGATTGAATCTAGGGTTAATCCTATGGCTAATACTATCCTAATCCTCTATAAAAAGACCCCTAAACCTAGTCTAAATCACCATTATTCAATCCTACAACTAAACTATGTCAAATTTGTTCCTCTCATGGCCTCCACTCTCATGCTAAAATTCCTAAGTTTATTTCTATGAGAGATTGTGAGTTCATACAAGTGCTTTCAAACTTGTATGAGTGTTCTTAGTTTGCATTCGAGTCAAGTTGCAACATTTCTATTTCAAAGCAAGGATTTTTATTGATTTGGCTCAAGGGTTTTTCATTGGAGCATTCATATTTGGGTCTTTTTGATGATTGCATAAGGGATTCGTCTCAATCTTTATAATAAATATTCATTTGTGTCTTCATAGCATTGTAAGCCCTTTTTTACTTTCTTTTTATTGAACTCTAAAGTTAAATGAATGATGCAAGTTTGGGGTTGATCATTATGATATGCAAGTTTGGTTGATCATTATGATATGCAAGTTTGGTCGATCATTATGATATGCAAGTTTGGTTGATCATTATGATATGCAAGTTTGATTGATCATTATGCTATGCAAGTTGGTTTAATCATTATGTATGACACATGTTGCTATGTTATGCAAGTTTGGGTTGATCATTATACACATGATATCATGTTATGCAAGTTAAACTTGATGTTGTGAGCATAAAGCTCCAAGCTTTATATTAAAGGTTTCATTTTGGCAACATGAAAGTTATCATATCCCTTATGATAACTTGCATGTGAGGCTAAATGCGAACTTCTAGCAACTTCTACATGTCATTTATCACCATGTATCACTCATATGCTAAGTTTGGTTTTATGCATGCTTTTGAAGCCTAATGATGCAATATGCAAGTATATGAACATATGTACATTTCATATGCCACCATGTTAAACTTGTGGCTTCAACACCTTTTTGTCATGATTATGCCAAGTTCCCTATTTTACCCTTTATGCGTTGATGCGATTATGTAAATGATGGGGTTACGTTGGGGTTAGGTAACATTATGACATAAACATGGTTTTTATAACATAACGTGATATGTTAACTTGTAATTATGTTTTGGAAACATAATGGACATGACACTTAGAAAATATGAGTGTGGCCAACTCGAGATTGGGTTGAGTTTGTAGCATAAATCTACCCGGACCCTCCCGGCTTAACTAGTGGCTACAAACAATAGGATCCAATGTGAGAAGTTGGTCATGTTGTGCTCGAACCCGAGGTTAGACCAAGTTGTGGTGTAAAGCTACCCGGACCCGCCCGGCTTAACTACTAACCACAACAAAGTCTAATGTGAGAGGTTAAAGCACATTAAGTTAATTAATTAATGCCTCCTGATTAGGGTTAAGTCATGGTCCACTTAATACTTAATCAATTTGGGCTTGATGGGTTAATCGGGGTTAAGTCATGAATCTTGGGTACACTTAACCAATTTAATCCACGTTTGGATCGGGTTAACCACATTTAACCCGTTAAGGAAACCCTAGTTGCGTGGTCCTTTTCAGCAGTAACCCTCTTGATAGTATCATAAGACCCTAGGACTAGGCTAGGGTGGGGCACGATTACTGGGCTGACATGTAAGCGACCAAAACGACGGCTGAGTAGGTACGTCGGTGTAGGTCCAGGCGGACTATGGTCGTGCACATAGTCCGGAGTTGGAGAATCAGGCACGGGTACCAGTAGATCTAGACTGTGCATACTTGATTGGTGTCGAGGTTGACACCCTAGGACTTGATACACCCTAGGGTGGACCTAGCGCAGTTTAACTACATTGCATGTTTGGGCCGTATGACACCGACACTTGACGAGTTAGGCTTGTAGGGAGCCGATCAACTAGACCGTGTAGTTGGACCTTGATTTAGGTCATCTCATGATATTGGGCTAAGCTTGGGCCAAGGGATCAATTCTTGTTTTTACTTGACATGTTAGAATGCTAGTACACCCGTGGTGCAAAACTTAACCTTGATTATGCGATGACACCTTTATCTATCTTGTTAGTTAATCATCATGCCAGTATGTTGTTATCCTTATGTTCATCTCAGCTTCTCATGCCAGTTAACTTTACTAGTTCATGGACAGATAGTAGTTAGGGCTTACCAGTCTTTTTGACTGACCTGTTTTCTTTCGCCTCTTTTCTTCCGTTTCCCCCCCCCCCTCAGGTTCTCAGGGTGGGAACATTGGAGCTTAGCTTGGATCTTTACAGCTTGCTTACTGGATTTGCTCATGTACGGTTTTGGACATTGAGCTAGCTATGGTTTATCACTTCATTTTGGGGATAGTACTTTATGTATTTCAGTTTTTCAGTTTATGCTTTTACCTAGACTTTGTGTGTTGGAAAATAATGACCAAGTACTTTGTTGTAACTTAACTATGGTTTTGAAATGCAAGTTTTATCCGCTTCTTTACTACTCTGTTTTACTTATATGTTCTATCTTGTGATATCTGCATGCATGTTTACCTCGTTTAACGCCCCTCCAAAGCCAGTGTACTTGCAAGAGTTACCTTGACGGAGGTGGGGTGTTACACTATAAAAAGAAAACGATTAACCATCTCCTTAGTGGTGCCAGTGCAGTGCGACTTCATCCGTAGATATACTATTATATATATATATATATATATATATATATATATAGTTTTTTTTTTAAAACCAAAATATCACAATTATGCGCTGTCATATACGTATACTATCTTTCCCTTATATCTTCCTTTAGGTTAAATTACACAACCTAGGCTCTAATACCAAGTGTGACGGCCGTCTCATACCATCAGACATTTCCTCCGAAATGCACTATGCCAATCCCTGACTGGCACGGGACGATCGTCAAAAGGGTTGAAAAGAATGAATTACTAAAGAACCTGTAGTATATCTCATAGCGTATGGAATAAAATTTAATAATAACATAACTAGATATAAAACAGGAGAGATGGTACATAAACTGAAAACTAAACCATATCCATCAGAGTAGTGGAATCCAAAATATAGCTTCATATCCAATTATTACAACTTTAAAATACTATCTCTAAAAGGAAAGAAAAGAGGTACACTACTAATCCCCAAAGCAGTGACCAACAACAACACAGGGAGGATATGTATAAAGTACGTGGAGGCCCCCTACTCGTGCATAGCCACCTAACATGCCTATAGTTTGCTCGTTTAGGAGCACCCAAAGTAATAAGAAGAGACATAAAACTCTGGGTCAGACGAAAGTCTGGTGTAAGTGATAACAAATCTATGCAACTGAATAAAGCAATAACATGTATAAATAATCATACCTGACCTGGACCTACAACCAAAGAGTTAGCACAACAAGATGTACAATACTCTAAGGTAACACTAACATAGAGTGTAAAATGGAAGTGTGCATGTCATGATGATAGCAAACATAAAACATAACAATCATTCCTCACATCTCTCACTCAATGCGTAAAGCATACGATATCCACAGCTTTGATCACCTAATCCATTGGGGCCACGACGAGTCCACATCGCCCTGGACTCCGTACAACTATTGCTATGACTACACCGCCCCGTTCAATAGTCAATAACCCTACCCAGTCCACACTGCACTGGCTCTGGGGTATGGGCCAACCAGTCTACACCGCCCTGGCTCTGGTTCGTCTACATTCCCCCTTTCTCAATGGTGAACCAAAGTTATAGATATCTATAACTCCTTTGCACACGTCCCGCAACAAAGCCCAACTCTAGAAGTTAACTCGTTGGTTCCCATCTAGATCCTGGACGATAACTTCCCACTTGGACTTCCTTTGCATCTCGGATTTTGGTTTAATTGGAGTTGGTCTTCAGAAGAGTTCACGACCATCGTCGCGTGGTAGTGGTAGAAGTTCAAATATTGTACGGTTCGGTCCTCCGGTTCAGTTCGGTCCTCTGGTTCGGTTCGATTCGGCTTCCTTCCCTTGATTCGGTTCGATTTCCTTCCTTCGGTTTGGTTCAGCTTCCTTCCCTTGGTTCGGTTCGGTTCATATGCTATCCTCCTCTTCTCCAGATCTCAATTCGGTTCGGCTATGTCAAATCGAACCCATCTGGTTCTGTTGCTCCAGCTCCTCTCACGTTGATCCAATCTCGCGCTCTAGCTCTAGCCCGATCTGGTCCCTGCTCTAACTCCAACCTATGAAAGTGGCCTTCCTTCTCGCCATGCTCCCTTTTGCTTAAGCTCCAGTTCGGTTTGAGCTTCTCATCTGAACTCTTAATCCAGTTCGGTCCAGCTACCATTCCGATCAGCACACCCTTATCTGATCCTAACCAGAACCCTGCAAGTTTTCCAACGAGCTATATTCGCCAAACGACGACGTTTTCAACCATTCTGACTTTCCTATGCAATCATAAAACATACCAAAAAATAGTAACAATATATAGATTCAACCAAAAACATAGAAACATCAATTATACATGTTAATTTAGATCAAACATACCCAGATCCATGATTTTCCCATTAATTCCCTAAATTCTGGGATTAGCAAACTTAATCCAAATCAACACAAATTCATATATGCAATACAAAATATGATTCTAGAATTTTTACATATTTTTTCATAATTTTTAGGTGTATAATTTCGCTAATTATCACTAATTACCCCTAGTTAGCTATAATTAGTGAAAAACATGCTAATCACTCACCTTAGCCAATAATTAATGATAGATATGAACTTTACTGATTTGGCTTGGATTCCGATGTGATGCAACAACTCTACCTTGAATTTAGTGCTAATTCGGCTTGATTTGATGTGGATTTGATTAATTTGTGATTAGGGAGTGATTACAGAGAGATTTAGAAGATGGAAACCATGATTAGTGTTTGGGAAAGGTTTGTGGCAGCTAGAAAAATGAAAGGATATGATTCTCCAACTCTTTTTAGCCCTCTCATAACCCTAATCCCGAATTGGGCTATGGGGCCTAGGTGCTAGTCACTTAATTAAGCCCAATTAGGCTTTTTTTTCCATCTTCAAATCTTATTTCAGCCATATCTCCCAAATGTTAAGTCTGTTTGATTAATGTGACCACTCTACGGAATGTGAAACTATCATCCAAATCCAATGGAAGTGGTTTTAGGTCAAAACTTATTACCAATCAAAAGTTATAGGCGAAACAAGATTCGCCAAGGAGAAAACAATCATTTTAAAATCCGGTAAAAATTGTGAATGTGGTAAATGACCCTAATAGTTGTTTCCTAAAGTTACACGACCATATGAATTCGTATGAAAATAAAATAAATAATCTACGATCCTCCGATACGTAGAATATAGGTCATTACAAATGCCTTAACGAATTTTATCCGGGTCCATACTTAACCATTTTCGGAGTGTCGGTAACAATGCTTTAAGAGTAGTTTGATCATATTATAATTTAGTTTTAAGGGGTTACATTTTAATGTCCTTCCCTTAGTAAATTTATAAAATAAAATAAAAAATGAGTCACCCCTTAATCAAATTTGGAGTGCGATAACAATGCCTTTTAACATTAGGCAAATTCTACTAATAATTGCTGAGATGCCCCTGGTTTCTATAAAAATTGAAAAACTAGTCGTTTTATTGAATTTCCCCTGTTTTTAAAACCAAAACCCAAAAATGTTCTCCCTTGCAGCACAATTGCGAGGTCCCTTAACCAGAAAGTATAAAAAAACAAAAATTAAAATCAAAAACAGAAAAAGGTAATTTTGTCATCAAAATTTTTTACCATAAAAAGGGAAAACTCGGCATTTTGGTGAGTTGCAATATAATTTGCCTAAAAAAATAGGATACAAGCAGCGCCTAATGATGTTGCACACGATTACGCATATAGTTTTTATATTTGTACACTTCGCACGTGAATTGTCTTTCTTACAAATAATTTATCTTACGTAAGAGTTACAACATGCACTTCGCACGCACGCTTCATTTTTTTTTTCAAATTATATGTGTTTTACATATTTAAGAGAAATTATTTTCATGAATATTTACGTATGTTTTTTCATTGGAATCATGTGTGGTTAGTTTAAATTTTAATTTTAAAGATGCAATATTTAAATTTTTATTAGTGTATTTTTCTATTATTATATATATGAAGTTTATTTGGAAGATCCTATTAAGTGATATTGAGCTTGATATTATATGTGAAAAAGCATTCTGAATTTGTAAAAAATATAAAATCTATTAGATCCTAATTGTAAGTAATGTTAACATTTGGAAAAATTAATGTTTTTTATTTAGTTCCTAATTTTTAGGATGACAAGTGTCTTAAAAAAAATAAGAATGGCAATTTTGGAAGTTACATATTCGAACCAAAAG
Source organism: Allium sativum (assembly GCA_030737875.1). Classification (NCBI taxonomy): domain Eukaryota; kingdom Viridiplantae; phylum Streptophyta; class Magnoliopsida; order Asparagales; family Amaryllidaceae; genus Allium; species Allium sativum. Next base: position 793,810,407 of record CM060921.1, on the reverse strand, counting down.
TTTGCACTTGATATTAAAATAATGACAATGAATGATAAATTCAATGGAAAAATTAACTATAAGCTAAAATTATTATTATTATCTTCTATAATTTATGGTGGGTGCATATATCTACATACATATTTATCTCGTGTTATTTATTTGTGTTTCTCTCTATATATATTTATGCATTGTGTATGTATGTATACACACACACATTCACACTCTTTTGTGTATATAAGGTAAACACTGGTTGATAAATCTTTGTTTTCCTTGAAAATCGGTCACAAGTTCCGATTTAAATATAGTATTTACCCGCTTTTGGATCAAAGCGGTTTTAATTGGACTTAGAGAATTTAAAGCGAACCAGATTGGAACAAAACTTCACAAAAGCACTTAGTAAACATCAAAATGAAACTTGAGAAAGTTTGACTGATTTTAGGCTTACGTCTATGAATCGATTGCGAGTCATCATAACGACATGGGTGTTGAGTCAAAGGTTTCATAGCATATTTTGATTAATGACAACATAAAAATAGAGATCATTGACGAGCTGAATTCATATTTATCAAAGTGGAAATCAATGAAGATCATAGTGAAGATCAATGGAAATCATGACATGGAGCTAAAATTATATATATGTAGGTATGGAGTCGTGTTAGATTTATGTTAAAATCTATCCTCAAAGTATAACACGAATGCACAAAACAATTTAGAAATTGAAATTAGCTGGGGCTGAAATCTATATATTTGTGGAATTGAAAAGTCACAGAAAAAGCCCAAACGGTTCAGGCTTCGACCGGGAAAGAGTGCAGAGTGATATAGATTGTGGACCGAGGTTCTCCGGTCGGACCGAGGTTCTCCGGTCGGACCGAGGTTCTCCGGTCCACAGCTAGAAAACGGTCGACCGCCCAAAAGGACATGTCGACCGGTCCTGTTGTCTTTTGTGCATAACGGCTATTTTTTTCAAATTCCTGTCTACCTGTTAATTTCGACCTGTCGACCTTTTTTCTTGTTGTAATTTTTCTGAAAGGATGCTTCTTTTTGTGAAGAGATTTCTATTCAATTTCAAGAGAAATGGACACAACTCTTTATAGAAACTCTTCATGAAGGAATGCAACTATTCTACACTATAAATAGACTTGAAATCATACTTTCAAATCACCGATTCTTGCTCTGATTTCTGATCTTACTTTCTAAATACTCTTGCATTCTAAAAAGCTCCCAAATTCAAGTTACTTATTGAATCCTTGATAATATTTCTCATATTTTGATTCAACAAGCAACTAACTTCCTTCAAATCTTTGCATTCAATTCATATACTTGAGGATAAGATTATAGGAAGGGTGTACTCAATCGTTGACAAATCAGTGTTGAAAGAAGAACACAATCAGAAGTCAAACTCTTGTAATTGTCTTGTGTGGGTAAGCTTGTAGCCCGTGAAATCAAGTGGGTAAGCTTGTAGCCCGTGAAATCAAGTGGGTAAACTTGTAGCCCGTAAATCAAGTAGTGTTGTGAACCTGTTCCTCCGGGTGAAGAGAGGGTGTTGTTTAGTGAAAAGCCGAAGAGGAGCTTCGGGACTGGACGTAGGACTGGAGGTCCGAACCAGTATAAAAATCCTGGTGTCGTTACTCTACTCTACTTTACTTTACTGCATTTATAATTATTTGTGATATATATTGTTTGCGAATATTTATTCGCATAACTATTGAATAGCTTAAGTTATCACATACATTCCGCATAGCCATATTATAGATCCTGCACAAGTCGTACACACTCGGACTTTTCAATGGGTACTGTTAGTTGATTGGAAGGCACATTCGACTCTTGTACATGACTGTCATGCTCCACCGCAATGCATCTATGAAGTTTCATGTGATTTGAGTTAGTATTGAACGAGATATAGATGACTCATACTATGAACTTAATTGAATTGAACGACTCACGAAAATTGATGATCGAACTAATTCGGAATGACTCAATGTTGGACGAGAAGGATCAACTAGATGGTAGAAGAATGGATTAAGAAAGAAAAAAATCAAAAGTACTCTAAATTTATGACTCGACCTTGAGTTGTACAGGAGACTCGGATGGGCATGCAACCTATATCGGAGACTCATCTTGGTTCATGGATTTTGATGCAACTTGGTTTCTGGCAAACGCAGATGGATTTGCCTGTAAATCTTGGATCATCCACAACTAGATAGGAGATTCAATCTAGGAGGATATTGCATTACTCTACCAGATTACAACTACTTCTTCGCTTCTTATCTCTACTAATGCATAATCAAAGCTTGTAAACTAGAGGTAAGGACTAAGAAGCTGAGATACAAGGAAATCAATTTAGCAAAATCAACAATTAAAGTGAAGTGGGCCAGAATCGACCCTACTACTTTTAAAATACCATGTCTCTTTTTTTTTTTTTTTTTTTTTTTTTTTTTTTGCTCACCTATGTTTTGTATCCAATACTATTTAAACTGCCTTTAAGGTTTGTGATTCCATTACTATGACAACTCGAAATTTGATCGCTTTGATTTGGAATATTTAACATATTCAAAAATATGTGTTTTATAATTAAAATACCCTCTTTTAATTTATATTCTATAATGTGAAAATCATTTTTAAATTTGGTTTATAAAAATAAATAGTTTAGAGAAATATAGAAAATGTGATTAGATTTTTTTCTTTGAAAAAACTGATTTTTGATCATGTAAAATTTGTATTAAATTACTTAAATAAATATAACATATACGTATTAACAAATGAGCTTAGATTAGTAGTAATAAAGTAATTAATTAAGTTATAAAATAAGATGTGATGTTAAGTAAGTTTTATAAAAATAATAAAGGAAAGAGTACTTAAAGTACGCATATATTAAAGAAAAGAAGACACATTTGTACTTTTGTGTAATGATGATGTTGGAAGGAATGATATTAGGTGGAAAGTAGTGTGTAAGGAAGGATGTGTGGTGGCATGAAGTTAAAGTGTAACACCCCATACTTTTCTGTGCCCAAATTTCGACAAAAATTGAAACTCAAACACATCCAAGCATATAGCGTGTAAATCTGGTACCTGCAAATAAATGAGCATGAGCATAATCAGAGTACGATAAGATAACTCGCAGCCGAAACAAAATAGGATAAACTAGTATTAACTCAAGTAACTACTTTTCAAAGTAAGTCACTTTGCCAATACCGACCATGAAAGAGAACGAGAATCGAAAACCAAACTAAAACACCTGTGAGAACCCGACCTTTCTAGAAAACCTGGGTAGTTGTAATGAGGGGGGGTTCAGAACAACAAGATTTCGGTGAATAAGAAATGTACAACATAGATTAAAATACAAAGATGTATCCCGTTTGGTTCAACCAATGATGCATGCCTACCAAAGTTGGTGATTCTAGCCTAACCTTGTAAATGTTTACGCACGAACTTACTACCCTTCTCAAAGTAGTATTCCAAGATATAATTCCGAGGTAGAACGTTTTTGCATATATTTTAGGAAGCCTTTAGACCATGATTTGATTGCTTAATTGACCGATAAGTGAACCCCTAATCGAGGATTTTATCTATATATATTTCCATCCACTTACTCTTTTTTATTTAACGCCTCACTATCAATGACAGATAGGGTGGATTCTCCGGATCACTTAAGACCCTAGGCAGACTTATTGGTCACTTAATACCTCTCGATAATTTGTTCCACATTCTTATAAACTAGAGGGAACTAGCTATAGGCCATTACTAGTTAAGGCTTCTTGCATTCACACATATGCCCTTGCCCCGTATAAGGTGAGGCGGTATTTTATCGCTCGCTATACCTTCTAGCTGACCTTATTGGATAACCCCCTTAGTCGCTTACTACTTCCTATAGAATAGGCAGCCATATCTGACATTTTAAGTTTCCAGGTTTGGGTAGGCAATACACACACATGGCATTTAGGACCCTATTACCGAAAGACCTATTCCCAGGTGGACTCTTCTACCCAGTCGCTTAATACCAAGGAAGTGGACTATACGCGAAGGTTGTTAGGTTCGTACCCCATTAGCCCTCAATACCTTTCCCTATTGAGATAAAGTGGGCCATGCCATCACGTCATTTCCATTTAGTTACTCTCCACAGAAATATTATCTGCATAAGGTTTATTATCGTCACAGGTTCCAATGGTTTATAATATTTGTATATCATTAGCCTACTAAGTTCAACTCTACTTTAATTATAAGTTCTATAGTCATTAATATAATTAAGGAAAGTTATATGCTCTTTACCCTAGGATATTTATTTGATTACTTCTCTAAATGGACTTAGTATTTAAACAACAATCAATATCCATTAATCCCCTTATTGCACCCATTTACTTATTATTTATTTGTTTGTTGCCGTTTTATGACCGTAACAATCATATTTTCCTAAGGAAACCATTTATCAGTCCCAAGATATCTATTTGTTGTACCCCAACATATAACAACTATTTTTATTTATTTACTTGTTGCTTGTTATATATATATACATACATATTTTTTTGCACCAGACTTCTCACATTAAGTTGACCACTTATGGATGCTGGATTTGTCGGTCAGTCCCAGGAAGACTTCTACCGCAAGTTGAAATTAACATCGTGCTTGGTACATTTATATTTATGCATTAGGCCCCTCACATTAAGTTGATCACCTGTGGATGATGGATTTACCAGTCACTTCCGGACAGACTTCTACCATAAGTTAAGCTTAACCTCATGTCTAAATGCAGCTAGAATTTAAATTTCCTAATTGGTGTGTACAACATTAATCCTAATTAATTTAGAAATTGTTACCATTATCCTATTATCTTTACTTTCCGTAATCAACATTGATTGCAACTGTTATTTATTGATTTGCGGTCCCATTTATGGTAATAAATTATATTAATTGCTACAATGGTCACCACAAATATAATAATTCAATATGGATTACATTTTCATATAATTCCATTATTGAACATCATTAAAACATTCAATACGATGTTTATTTTACCGTTTTACACTGATTTGGATGGATAATATATATATATTTATTTTTTTATGTTTTTGCACAGTCAACGTAGTTATCTTTTGTTCTTATTATTATACTTTTAAACTTAATGATTTGGTTTAATCAATAACCAAACATTCCTTCTTGCATTCAATCTTTCCAAAAGGTTTCAAAACTTACAAAAAGACTGTTAGCCGTAATCACTGTAAATTATGCCTGATTGGTAAAATAGACATATCTCAAATTCACAAGAAATATATATGTTTGTGTATATTTTTTAGATAGTTGATGCGAACTATGCACAAATATGTATATTTATATTTATACGTACGTTTGCACCACTTTTCCCTTTTTCAATCTTTTTGTCATATCTCTTGTGAAGTCAAAATAATATATTTTTAAAAAAACAGGAAAATGACATATTTACAATAATTAAGCCGAAACGCAACAATATCGAATTCAAATAGGTATAATTCTTTTAAATTTACAATCACGCAATTTACCATTTTATCCAATATTCACATAATTTATTATTCAATACTGAAATTAGAGATCTGGAATATAAGTACATCTAGATGGTGTTCAATGGGACTGATTTTCAAATCTACAGTGTTTTTGCAACATACCACAATACATTTTACAACATAATTATAGGAAATATGTATAAACAAATTTAAGAATCCCACAATTAATATTATGTCTAACCACAATTCACAATTTACAAGTTCTAACAATGTTTACAATCATATCTGATGTGTATCAATCTAATTACAACAATTTAATGAACAGGTCCGATGGAAATAGGCATAAAATATTAGATCTCATTCAAACGAAATAAATAAGCTATTATAACTATATTTGTAAATTTCTCACTCACCTGAAAGCATCCAAATCCAAAGTTTGAATCTTTTCGGCCTACAATTCCCAAATTCTTATAAATCTACAATTTATCTAAAAAGGAGATACATTTTAGATCTGTACATGTGTAAGAAAATAGGAAGAGAGGAGAGAACCTGATTTAGAGCATCAATTCATATTTTTTCCATTGAATTAGATAATCCTCTCAATTCTATATGATTTGTTGTATATGAATATAATATTTTTAATTAAGAAATTAGGTTTGAAGAGAGAAGAAAATGGCAGAGCTTCGTTGTTGCCCACAGATATGTGCAGAAAAGAATGAGGCCTTATCCCTTTATTTATAGGAGTGGAATTGGCCATGAACCGTTAGATTAATTTTAATTTATATTCGTTCATCCGTTTAATATTATATTATAAACTAACCTCTTAATCCTAGCCGTCACTGGGAGATTTGATGCCCAGTGAGTCGACCACTAGGGTCGACACCACCGGTCGACCGCTTTGGTCGTCAGTTGGCCAGTATGGCTAGTTAAATAAGCTATATAATATTTAATTATTCTGATTTATTTATTTTCCGTCCATTTACGTATTTCGTCGGTAACTTTTCCATACGGACTCCGTTCGCGAAACTCCAAACATGAAAGTTGACCAGAATTTCGAGACGAACGCATCAGTCAAAGTTTCGAGGTTAAATTTCATCATTTGTAGAAATTTCTATTTTTGAAATTTTAATAACCAATTTATACTGCCAAAATTCTGAGTTGTCACATTCTTCCCTCCTTAAAACGAATTTCTTCTCGAAATTCTGACACCTATTGTCCTTTTCTACCCATCCAATTTGTGTACATCCACTTTGCAACCATGTGTATATGTGCATAGTGTACATAATGCAATTCAGCCATAAAATATGCATGCAAGATGATTCTAAATCGGATCCTCCTATATGTATGCATTGAATTTTTGAAATACTTTTTGAAAGCATGATAAAAAACATCCTAAATATATTTGCAGTTCTACATGAATACAACTTTTGAAAATCCTTTTTCATCCATTATCTTCACACAATTACGAATAAAAATGTGAAGCAACCAAATTTTGCATCCAAAACCTACCATCCAAAGTGTCGCACAGTCTAACTCCTAAACTGGAAAAAGGAAAATGAAGGGAACTTTTTTAACATTTTCCCGCTTATAATTCTTCCATTTCCCGCCCTACAGTGGAATTTTCATCTCAGTTACCCAAATTACTCCAAGAATTTTCATTTGTAGACTGTAAAGGAGGCTTAAGACAAGTTCTAAAATATAAAATGAGTTAATGAATAATTCGCATGCATTGTTGATAAGGTATGGAAACAACGTTCTAAGGCTAAAACAACAATTTCCTTGTTACCGTTAACATTTTTATCGTATCATCGGTCCTATTGCACAGCTAAACGCGCACATAAATCATTCAAACATCTTCTTTACGTTATTCATATGACCAAAAATCGAAAAAAATAAATCATAAATATAAATTTGCGCTTAAAATCTTCTTATATTTATTTTGAAATTTCGTTTGCAATACCGTTTTACTTTTTATATGAGATTCCTATGAAAAATCAAAATTTAAATAACGTTCACTTTGCACCATTCCAATTGTCCATTATAATGTAAAATAGACATTTAAATATGCATAAATTGCCATATCCAAATTTTGCTTTTTCGCACAAATCGAAATAAAAGAAAGTAAATCAGTTAAAAATTAAAAATGGTAAAAAAAATTCAAACAACGCTTTCCAAAAGCTTTAAAATGTATTTTGTGGAAACTTAAACGATTGAAGTCGCATGTTGGCGAAGAAGTAAGTCAGTTACGCAAAAATGCAAAAAACTAAAATCATACGCAAAATACCAAAATAAATTTCAGCTTCAACAAGGAATGGTGTTTTATTTATTTATATACTCACGCCGAAAAGCACCATAGAACTGGTCCTTTGCTAAAATTCATCCAACACAGAATTCTATTCTTTCCAACTCTAGGACAACTACTAGTCTGGTAAGAAAAATGAGATTTCATTCAAATGATGATGTGTGAATGATACTAATATTTCCAAACATAGAAATCTCATTAACCAAAGTCGTGCGATTTAAACAACACTAGCAGTTACATGCACGAATCACCACAAAGCCAAGAATCAGATGCTGGAAAAGGAAAACAACTTGATGATGACAAAACAACAACACCAAAAGTCCCAAAACAATGGCTATAAACAACGAGATGTCCTGCTCCGCGGCTGGAGCTCAAACCATTTTTATGATCTTTGATTAATCATATTTTTCGTAGCAAAATGCTCAATCTTGTGTTACAAATGTTATTGGTGTTGTTGGACGTTCCCATATCACCATCTCTTCTAAGAGAGAATTTGCGATGAGAAAAGAAACCTATCACAAAACTGCTCCTCATGGAAATCCACCTGATATTGTCTAAAGATAAAATAGATAGGCGAAATTATAGAAAGTAATTCCATGAGATATCACGAGAACAACGGATGAATCGAATATGATGCTGCACTAAATGATGGTTACGCCATCGTTCAAGCAAAGTATAAATTTCCGCATCATGATACAAATCTAGTCATAATTTCTCATTTATAGAACGATGTGCTGAATGGGACACATGTCTACATGAACAGTTCGAACATAAATTCCCAACATTAAGAAAAGAGACTTGCTACAAAATCTCTAAAGACGGTCAAACAAAAGACCATATAAGTCTGTGTACAACACATATTCCTCTAAAATTGCATGAAGATTCTCCTAAAAAACCATCCAAAGATAGCTTATTCTTCATCTCTGAGATGGCGATCGCTTTTGAAAGAACCTATTTGTTTTCACCAAAAAATGACTCAAACACCAAGGGTACGAGAAATGTACTTCACCAGTATGGTTAGAAAGTAAATGGGGCCACACTCAACAAAAGTTGAAAGTAAAAATGCGAGGGAAGTAAAATGGAGACAAGGTTTTAGAGTGGTTCATCCCTAAGCTAGGCCTACATCCACTATGAGGGTAGTTTGCATTACCATGATGATTACAAAGCATGTAAATTCTCTTTGTTCATACATCTTCTCATTCTCTCGACTCTCAACATATCCTCACTCCTACATACAAATCTCGCTTAAATTCACGGAATTCAGTGGAGGAATGGTGGAAGCTGTGGAGGAGAAGGACGGATAAGCGATGGAGCCGGAGGATGTCATCGACCTTTTTCACTTATAAGAACTTAATGGATTCCATGGCCAAATGGATGAAGATCCTTTAAGTGGAGATGACAATGATGGTTGGGAATGTTTAAGGAATGGTGGAGGAATGATTTTAGTAGCACTTGCCATGGCCTATTTAAAGTAGGGGTGGGCAAAAACCGCACCGTAATGCGGAAATCGCCTAGACCAAACCGTAAAAACGGTGCGGAAAACTGCACCGGATTCTCTTTCTAAAGCAAACAACCCAAACCGAACCGACTCGCTACGATATGGTTCGGGTGGGGTTTGAACTTTTACCAAACCATACTAAACAGAACCGAACTGCATAACAACACCGACAATGTTATGATTAAAAAAAATAACCAATTCTTATCTAACTTTTAATTTAACGATATATATTCTGTTTTCAACGTATGTTGTAGTTATATTAATTAAAGATAACATTATGTGTTTTAACCTTCACGTGACATAATGTCATACAATCGTAAATTATTTATTGATGGAAGTAATTTTCTTGTTTTATATTTAATATGGGTTCAAATCGGACCGAACCAAACCTGTACCGTATTACATCGAAACCGAGCTGAAACCGAACCGTTTGAACGGTTAGTATAATGGTTTGCATTTTTAATCAACCGTTTGATGCGGTGCGGAAGCGGTTTGACCTTCAAACCGCACCAAACTGAATCGCGCCCACCCATAATTTATAGATGGACTCCCCTGAAGAAATGAACTGAAATCCATATATGCAGTTTAGAAGTCGTTTGTCTTATTAATTACGAAAATGGCACCGCCTAGCTGTAGCCAATCTGTCAATAGTTGTATTCAGCTGTCCTGTACGAGCGACTTCATGGGAGCGACAGTTGCATAAGAGCGAGCGACTGTATAGGTTTGAATACATTGAATGGGTGGACAGTCGATGAGCGTATAGGCGGCTTGTCAAAGCTTCTTGGTTAGTATAAGAACGATCGACCGGATCATCATGTTAAACCTTTCGTAATTGACTACCATACACCATATCGTTGGAGCATCTGTATCTGATGGTAGATGGGAGACCGATCAAAACTTGTAGAGCAAACATATGTGCGATCGCTCTGGAGTCGATATCTGTCGGATCGGTAGGTAGCATATAATTGTAGCATTAGTGAATGATTGAGGAATGAGCAAGCGACCGAGGTTGCAATCCATTAGCAGACATGGGATGCATGTGCGACTTCTTGCATCTTTGTGTTCCCAGCTACGTACGATCGATCGGGGTAGCGTGGATGAATGACTACAGAATGGAACATGTGACCGGAACCATTTCTTCTCTTCGTCTTGTACGACTGATTTCTTTGGTACAATAATGAGCGACTTCCTTAATATGGGCGATATTTGCAGGATGTACGAGCCTCACCATCCTTGGGCGGTATCATTCTTGAGTCGGCTTCATGCGTGCGACCCCTATATATGATTGTATTAAGATGTGTGACCGATCCTGACTATTTTGAGCGGACGACCCAACTTGTTCTGATGTATGCGACCTTCCTTGTCGTTCTTAACCTTAAGTTCGCGCTTGAACTTTGTTCTATGTGATCGTTCCTTACTCTTCACAAACTGTATGGGTGTACTGGATTGGAGTGGACTATACACGACTGACCCCAATGACGCTTGACCCGTAGACCAGGATATGCATAAGGGATAAACATTTTCCCCTCGAAGTTTATAATTTTTAGTTTACAAAAAATTACAGGCTTCGAATAACTAATCATAACATAGTTTGGTAGATTAAATCAGATTTACCAAGGAATGATCGCGCAGAACTCAGGACTTTTAAGGTAAAGATATATAGGGTCGTTACTTCTTGTGAGTGAGAGGTCTAAGTCGCTCACACTATTTCCTTTGAGTCGAAGTATCGTCATGATCGATCAAATAATGGGGATGCGGGCAAACCAGCTGGTCCTGGTGGGCCACTTATACTTGTGCAATCGAGTATTGAGCTGACGTGGCAAGAATGATCTGGATGCATGTCTTTTAATCTTCCCTGTCGTTTTCTTACTCCTCTCTTTAATTCACTTTTATTTCCTAGATAAAACACATCGGTAACAACTACTTCATTTTCTAAAAACCCCTAATTTCTACTTCGACTTCCTTTCGATTAGATTCTCTCGGTCAAAAAAAACCCGCACTCCTTCCTATCATCAATCTATGAAGCGTAGGTTTGTCATTCTTGTTTATGCTTGTACCTCTTCTGAATTGATAATATATGCTTTAATAGGAAATAAGTTATTTTTATGCTTTCTTGGACTGCTTTCCGAAACCTTATGATCATTAGATACGATTTGTGTTGCTGTTGATCTTTCATGATGATAATACTCGGAATTTATGGACTGGATCTGGGTTGTTCTGTGCATGCACTTGTCTGAGAACTTTTAACTCCGATATTCCTTTTTCTTCTGGTTCTAAGCCTCGTACACATGATATGCTCACGGAAATGCTTAAGATAAGTTCACATCTTGCACAATTCCTATCCTTATGACCATGTGCTAATAATTTGTTCCCTGTTATCTGTTTCACACACATGATGTTTGACGAAATGCTTAAACCATGCAGCCTTGATATTGTCACTATGATCCACACTTCTGGTTTGACTCCTATGGTCGCCCAAGTGCGTTTGACAGAGGGTTGTTCCCCTCCCCCTTCTTTTTTTTTAAAAAAACAAATGGCTCTGTCTTGGTTAAACATGAGCAACCGTTTTGAGTGAAGCATGCGAGAATAACATGGACTTGTTTTGCGCTACCGAGGTCAGAGGGATCGGTCGTTTGCGGTTCTGCTTTTGATTGCGTTACTTGTTTAATCTTAATTGACCCTTTAACTCCCTGAATTGCATAGCCATTCACTAGTTCGCTTATGCAGGATGGATTCGTCTCCGGAGCGACGTCGGTTGAAAAGGTTTTTTGACCTAGATGTTTAGATAGCTGATGTTCAATCGACCGGTCAACCGTCTGTAAACTCTCCTCTCAGTCCTTCTTATACAAAACTTCAAACAATCATTAATAAGCCACGTTATGCTCCTGACCCATGTAATCCCAAGCTTGCTAACCGACTCAAAGGCTGGAGTTTGCAAGGAGTATCTTCTAATATGGACATATCTCCGTCTGATCATCAAACTTTTTCTTGTGATATGATTGTCGTGAAGGGTCAGATGCATGCCCGTTTTGAGACTGCTATGTATCAGTTTGGGAAGCAGATGGATCTGCTAAAAGATCATTCTGCAAAACAAATGAGCGGTTGGCACACTCTGGCCTGCGATATCTAAAAGCTTCATAGGGATAATCTCGAGCATATCTCTGCCCTAGAGGATGACAAGGTGACATTGATTCAAGCTCTTAGATCCAGGGCTAGTGTGGTCGCTTCTTTTGCTTCGGGAGATATTGAGTTGGCAGTTTCAAAGCGCAAAGAGTCCTTGGTTGATGAACCTCCATCCTGCTCTGCTCAGGTTAAGAGGAAGGTTGGCAGTCCCAGGAAGAACAAGGATCTGTAGCTTTTCTATCTTGCCTTTGGTCGTTTCTTTTGCGACCTATGCTTTTAGATCGGTTGTATAAACGGGTGCCGATCCTTGCATTAACTTTATGTTGGTCTGCATCGCGACTTGTGCTTATTTTGGTGTTTTGGTGACCTAGTGAATGGTTTGTGACGTTGTGATGCTTCTGTGCTCTGTTTGGTTAGTACGGGATGATGCTCATGTTTGTTACACCGTGGTCTTTCTTCCTGTTTGATAGCACTTGCATTCCAATTTTCTTTGACGACCGTGCGTTAACATCGCGTTTATGGTGTGTAACCTTAATGCTGCCGACTCGCTTTTCGGTGTTATAATAGTTTGTTGTAGTTTTGTTAGATTGGAAGCGATCAGCTTCTTAGAATTTAGTTGACTGATCATATGCCACTTTTCTTTCTCTTTGGTGGTCGTGCGTTCACCAATCTGGTGACTCAAGTCCGAAGGACTTTGGTCTTGAATGCATACCCTCTAAAGAGAGTTATAAATTTTATGATGTATTTAATTATTATTTTCACTAACTCAGTGACCCGAGTCCTTCGGAGATTTAGTTTAAATGCATGTTTTTGGTTTCTGATGTATTTAACCATATTTCTCACTAACTCGGTGACCCGAGTCCTTCAGAGACTTGGTTAAACACATATTCATATATATATATATACATATATATATATGTATGCATATTGTTGTTGTTTATTAGAATTTATTCAACCCCATATCTCACTAACTCGATGACCCAAGTCCTTCAGAGACTGGTTTTGAGTACATGCCCCCAAGGGAGGACTTGAGTTTTTAAGTTTCGATCCAATTTTGGTCCTGTTTGATTTGGTTATTTCAGAATCAAAAAAGACCTAAATTAGATACCCCCTTTCAGCTAGGATTTCTATTACCCCCTTTCGACTAGGATATCTGTTTGCGCTGGTCCTTCCAGCATGTTTGTCGGTCCTTCCGGCACTAGGATTGGTGCTTCCAACCTAGGTTTGTCGGTCCTTCCGACTCCTGGTCCTTCCTGCTTTTTTGCCGGTCCTTCCGGCACTAGGACTGGTACTTCCAGCCTAGGATTTGTCGGTCCTTCCGACTTTATGCTTCATCCCGTGAGGTGGACACTAATTCATCTTATCGATTTTTAGTTCGTTTTGAAGAATTCGTGTCCTACACCTAACAATGTGCCTCTTTTGGGACTGGCAATCTTTTATCCGTTGGACAAATTTGGTTGTTTCCACCTTTGCATTATTTTCGCAGTTTGGCACCAATTCTTTTGCTATATGCTTACTGAGGATTTGGTGTTTTTGCGATGAAAGATGCAGCTTTCTAATTTGTTACTCACTCATTGCTTAGTTTGAATGAAGCTTCGGCACTCAATGTTTTTGAATTGTTCCTGCCGGGATGTGCTTGGGAAATCTCCAACTATGGTTGGATTTTGAGAGAGTTACTGTTCTTGTTTGCCTACATAAAAGAAGTCAGCTTTTAGCAGAAGTTTGAAAATATATGATTCGTGTAAGCAAACGGAGTTTCTCACTCATTTTTTATGTACATAGTTTGAATGCGAAGTTTCTTGCAAATATTCACAGCTTTTACAATAGATTTGAACAATGCGTTATAGAAAGTAACGGTGGATGTGCTCGTTGTTCCAAGCTCGAGGAATCTGGACTCCATCTGTGGTGGTCAATTTGAAAGTACCATCCCGAATTTTTTTGTTTATAACATAGGGCCCTTCCCAATTTGGTCCAAAAACCCCAGTTCCAGTCATTACTTTCTTCGGCACAAGGTCTCTGATCTCGAAAGTCCTATGTATGACTATTGAATTGAAACGCCTAGCCACCCTTCTCTGACGTGCAGCCACCCTGAGTTATGCTTCTTTTCTTTTTTCCTCGAGTTAGTTGAGGGCCTCAAGTTGTAGCCTCTCATTTTCCTCCTAGTTGAAGTGAATCCTTCTATGGGTGGGGACTTCCAGTTCTACAGGGATCATGGCTTCAGAACCGAAAGCTAAGGAAAAGGGAGTGTGCCCAGTCGTAGTTTTATGAGTGATACGGTATGCCCATAGTGCTAGTGGAAGCTCATCGGCCCAACCACCTTTGGATTTATCCAATCATTTTTTATGGTCGATCTAATGATTTTGTTTACCGCTTCCACTTGGCCTTTTGCTTGCGGATGGGCAACTGCGGATTTTTTTTCTGGATTTTATACTTGGCCCAAATGAAACGACCCAAACCTCCTTTTACGGGAAAGTACGGATTGAATTGAGAACAACACTCATCAGAACACAAACCGAAGAATATTTTATTGTTATTGCCGCAATTACATCAGAGTACAAGAATATAACTGAGTATGAATAAATATTATACAACAAAAACATATCAGAGATTTAAATTACATTTAAATAGCAGCGGAAAAATAATAAAAAATACAACTGAAAGAAATACACGGATACAGAGCTTTCCGAATATCGCTTCAGCTGTAAACCTAGATCTTGTGAATAATATCTGCAAAACTTGGAATTCTTCGCTCTTAAATTGGGTTATGCAGTCTGTGATTATTTTTTGTGGGCACTCTGAACCTACAAATGATATTTTTCAAGACAAAGTTAATAACTTTCTTTGAGGTTATAGTTACTAAGTTCTGATACAGCCCATTTTGTGAAATAATCAACAGTAACAATGGCATATTTAAAACCAGATTTCGCGGTGGGAAGTGCTCCCATAAGGTCGATGCCTTAGATGGCGAATGACCATGGGCAGACCATCTGGGTTATAACTGTTGATGGCATCCTTGGAATTTTTACAAACCTCTGACATATATCCACTACTACAAAAGTGGGCATATTCGACGCTATTTTGCGGTGGCCGTAGATCCAAAAAGCGTTGTCGTAGGTCCTTTTTTCAAATAGGCAACACCGGGGGGGGGGGGTGTGGCATCCGCGGCCATTGCATTAGCCATCTAAGGCAACGCTTTTGCCCATCTACGACCACGGACAGAAAGCGTTGCCTTAAGTAGAGATTTTGCCCTATTGCAACAGTGTACACATGTAATGCAACAACATACAGCGTTGCCTTAAGTAGAAGCCAGAGTCAGGCTTCAAGGTCATGATAGCGAGATCCACATGGACTTTCCACGTCAGCTGCCAACGTGTCGCATGTCACGTCAGCTGCACATGTGTCACATGCCACATCAGCTATCCACGTGGCGCCATGTAAGCTGTGGACCCCACGTGTCGTACCATTGTGGAATTAATAATATTACACTTAATGCAACACCACAACACAGTCTAATGCAACATCACAGTACAGTCTAATGCAACAACACAGCACAGTCTAACGTAACACCACAGCACAGTCTAATGCAACATCACAGCACAGTCTAATGCAACACCACGGCACAGTCTAACGCAACACCAGAAGACATCAACTGCAATGGTAAAAGAATCAAATGCGACACCAGAAAAAAATTAACTGCAGCTGTAATACAACCTTGTAATTACAGATTCTGCAGTATATATATTCAATCCAAAACATTGTACCACATTCATACATATATATCAAAATATTCATACAACAAATCCTCCCTAAACATTCATCACCACAGTCAGACGAACCAATTATATATACCAACTCACAAGTGTCATCACCAACACATTCCACAAGTGCCAACACCAAAACATACCACAAGTGCCATCACGAACACATACCACAAGTGCCATCATTTAAAAGAACAATCTGAATATACCACAATTGCTAATACATACCATCCAAATACTTCAGTCAGTTGTCGGGGTTAAACGAGTACAAATGTCAGCATCTTCATCACTTGTTGTGGTGACACAAAAGTCTCCGACATCTAAATTAAGATCTGGATTGGCTTCATCTAGCTTTTTTAACACCCATGACACGTTCTCTTTTACTTTTCTATTCACCTTTTCATCCAAATCCGCCTCAAGCTCTTGCCTTATTTTTTTAGTCAACTCTTGCACATAACTGTCCGAAGAACCAGGAGTTGTTGGAGACTTTTCAGCCAATTTACCTCGCCTTCCTACAAGCCAGTTCCGCGTGTGGCTCTTCCCACCAAAAACAAGTGCATCTGCCTCAGCAATGTTTCCTGCATCCAGCATTGCTTGAACCTTCACCTACAAAATGAAAACCAGGCAAGCATATAGATAAATAAGCAGCTGGCAGGAATGAATTTATTAACAGAACTGGTTCTCTTTCAAACTAACTATGTGTTCGATTTAATAAGCAGATCCAACAAACGTACAATGTGCCAATTATACTGATACAAGTATTGCTATTTCAGTATCTAATTATATATGTACTCACGTATATGGCCTTTAGTTCATCCGTGTTAGTCTTATAACTTCTACCCGGTTCTCATTTATATGTTTCCAAATAAACCAAGGCAGCGAATGGGGAGGCTTTTTCTGGGTCCTTCTTTCTCTGTCAAGTATTAGGATTACCAATAATTCAATGATATAAAAAAATAGAATTATCATGTGGTCAATTCAACTCAATCACAATAAAAAATAACTTAAGTTCAAAAAAACACATACTATCTTTTCTTTGGCTACTGCATGAGTTTTGGGACCCATGGTATGTGTCTCACTTAATGAATTACGATGCACGGAATTAGTATCAGCTAGGGCCTGGAAATCCAAAAAAAATAGCACTAAACAAGGATAATGTGAACTACTAAAGAAAAGATTAGCATTGACCAAGATATTGTGAACTACTAAACATTATACAAATGTGAATATCATTAAAGTCGTACCTGAACTGCTTCATCCCCCTGTATTCCAAGAGCATTTTAAAATCCTTCAACGGAATTGTACTGGGCCTATTTGCGAGCCTTTCCTCCTCAGTTGAATATTTTTTATAATACCTTGCTTTGATGTGAGACTTGTACTGCCTCCAAGAGTCGTTAAGCGTGTTCAAGACCCACTTGTGTCCTTCTTCCAGTATGACATACCTAGCATACAATATATCAATCACAAAATTTAGGAGATAAACTAATTAATTAAAACCAAACGTTTAGGAAATCAGTTGAACTGTATATGGTTAAGGAAATTAGATTGTACCAGAGCATAATCCAATATTTGTCGCTTTAATTGATCAGGAACAACATGCCAATTGATGTAAGTAAGAGACACATTATCCTTTGCTAGTGTACCAAGAAAATTGCTTAACTCTGTAATATTATCAGATACTGGTTGACCATCCTCATTCAACTCAATGACTACTTTAACATTTGGGGTTCTAGCATGCACCTTGGTCATTTTTGACTTCCCTCTAGGTTTTTTTAGACCTTATACTTTACCTACCAGGTTCAAAAATGTGAATAGAAAAAAGACAAACTCAACAGTGCAGTGTAGTACACAAATAAAGAAACATTATATTGTACTTGCTTCATCTTCCTGTGCAATCCATTCCTGCTCTAATCGATCAGTAAGATTTTCCATTGTTAGAGGCGCTTCAACATTCTGCTTTTGACGTTTCCGCATCGCTAAATAAGCAGCAACTGAACCAACAAGTTCACATGAATTGGTTGTTTGTTTGAATAATTTTCTACATGTAGGTTTTAAAACGGATGGATGAGACGTTGTAGGTTTTAGAACTCCTGAAAAAGACAGTGTAGGGTTCTTTAAGTTCTTTAATGTTTCTTTGAATTTCTCCCGGTTACTGAGTTTATTTGGAGTGGGAGTGTGTGTCATGATCAAATCCTTGTTGGAGCCAGCTTTCTTTGGTGGGGGGTGCGCTTCATCGCTAACTTCTCAATTTCAATGGCTGCATTGGTTCGCGCATGAGTTCTCGGTCCAGGTAAAGGATCCTTTGACTTAACAATTTTTATTCTCTACAATTAAGTCGAAGTTCAAGATTTTTTTACATTCATAAAGGCAAAGACAATAAGTAACAAACAAATAACTTCTTTATATCTCTGAATCCGATGAATCATCAGGGACGTCTTCACCAGCATTTTCTGGGATGTATTCATTACATCCAACAACATCTTTACCTTTATCTTTCTTATTTCGTGCGGCAGCCTCTTGCATACAACTAACCAATGAAGGCACCCTAAGTGATCTACTAACTACATTATTTTCTTGCATTCGTGCGATTCGCTCTTGTTCATACTTCGTCACAACTGATGGTTGTGAGAACTGCAAGTAGATTAGCATTATTACTCGCCATCGATGATAAATTTAAGCTAGTTAACCAAATAGAGTCGATGTATAAACAACTCTAGCTATTTTGATAGAATGCATGCACAAAGAACAATTAGTTAATTGAATTAGCTGCAGCCTTCATGGTCGGAATAAGATTTCATCCATATTAATAAAACTGAAATGAAAACTGAAAATTACCTGAACATCTTCTTCATCATTATTCATATCAGGCTCCGGCGATGGTTTCTTCTGACCCACTTGAGTTGGGTTGTTTTTCATCATTTTGTGTTGCTGCTGAAGTCTATGTGCAATAATATACTTGCCCTTTGCAAGCGGCTTCTGAGCAGAACCTGGAACAATAAAAACAATAACGATGACCTTCTTCATAGTTCTTTACACACACACACACACAAAGATATATATATATAATAATGGATCTATATATATTACACATACATATATACCTTGAATTATGTTTTTCCTTGGTCGTATGATTACATGCGGCTGCAGTTGAATCAACGGCTCACTGTCTTTGTCAATGGTGTTATAGATGTAAAAAACCACTTCTTTTTGCTTATTGCAGCCCTGTACATACTCGTTTACGTCCTTGTAATTCAATATTAGCTGCCAGTCACCCCTCGTTCCTTTGCTGATATATACTCCTCCTATTTTAGTGTAATGGAGACAATCTTTAACAAAGTCCATAAGCACACTGTAAGAAAAGCGGTCTACATCATATTTTGTTACTACGAAGGATTCTCCACCGACGTGACATGCCCTTCGAAACTGTCCGCCATGGTGCAGTCAGATATTAATAAGTTCATCCATCCTGTACAAACTGAATACATTAGAACAAGGTACATGCGTGTTAAACAGGATAAAAAACAACAACTATAACATTTTGGTCTATAGCCAATTTAGATGACAGTAAAGAAATATATTAAATCATAAAACATGTGAACAATGTACATTGCAATATGAGAAAAGAGTGCCAAATACATTCATCAAAGATAACAATTTCTAGCTAAAACAAGTAGTGCCAAATACATCATAAATTAGACCAAATTAAAGCAATAAGAAAGAGGAACTTTTTGTCCTAACGAGACAGAACAGGATCAGGAACTTCTGCTTCTAGTTCTGTTTCTAGTTGTATTACGGGGACATCATCCCTAATCCAACCCCCATCAACAACTTCTGGTTCTAGTTCACTGCCTATTCCCATATCATGTGAATGCGTATTGCTTATGTCTTCTTTCGTTGCATTCTGATTTTCAGTATCACACCAATCTCTCGATAATTTTTTAATAACGTAATGACTGTTCTTTTCAACTGCATCTTCCACGTAAAATACTTTCTGCACTTGCGAAGACAGGACATAAGGATCAGTTTTATGAAACTTTCTAAAATTTACTCGAGTAAGACCATATGGTCTTTTTCCTCTTGGTACCAGCAACGTTTAAAAAGGACCACTGTGAAAGCTCCCCAATAATCAAGCTCAAAAATTTCTTCGGTTGATCCGTAGTAATTGACATCACCCACTATTGGGTTTTGGTCTTTGGAACTTGCAAAGATGGTGGTTTTGGCAGTCAAAAATACACCATTATTTTGTGTGGTACATCGAGAATCTCTAAATTTTTTGTGGAATCTATATCCATTTACTATCTATCCGGTAAACTTCCTAGCTACTCGATTAGGACCTAATGCAAAAACCTCTAAATCTGTTGAAATATTGTCCTTTTTTAGAACCTCTTCTTTAAGCCAATTCCAAAACTTTTTGAAATGTTCTCGTTCCCTCTTGAATCTTATTGGATTTGCAAGACGATCCACAATCGCTCGATGAACCCTAAATAATAATTAAGGTCAAAAAACTACGAAATGCAGATGTTAATTTATAGTTAAGGAAAATGATATAGGAACTTAAGAACTTACTCGATCAAACTCTCAATTTCTTTATTACCGGAATTGAACAAAATATAGCGATGCGTTGCCTTCCAATCTGCATCTTTCAAATTGAACATCTTTCCATCTTTATTCTTCTTTGTTCCAATATGATATTCCAAATCTGTTGGACATCTTCCAATATCAATGGACGTGTTTTCTGTTCCTCCATCAACGCTTAAAAATCTTGAACAGAAGGTCACACACTCTTCTGCCAAGTAACCTTCTGCAATCGAAACTTCCGGTCTGTTTCTATTTCACACATAAGATTTCAACTTTCCTAGATATCGCTCAATTGGATACATGCATCTAAAATGTTCAGGCCCGCCGTATTTGATTTCTCTGCATAATTGAATAGGCAAGTGTACCATTATATCGAAAAAAGCCCGTGGAAAAATCATTTCAAAATGACAAAGTATCTCGACAATTTCTTCTTGCAGCCTCTTGATATCATCCACTTCAATAACCTTGCTCCATAGTCCTCTAAGGAATGCACTAAATCTAATCATTGATAACGCAACCTCGGGTTTTGACGCGTTCTTCACGGCAAATTGTAACAAATAGTGGAGTATGAAATGAGCGTCATGGCTCTTATATCCCACGATCGTCCTCTCTTTTATGTGCACGTACGGACTAACATTCGAGGCATAACCGTATGGCAGTTTGGCGTTCTTCAATACAGAGCAAAAGATTTCTTTTTCCTTATTTTTCATATCAAATATTGCAGCTCTAATTTCAACATGCTTTCCGTCACCACATTCAACAGGATGAAGGGCCTTCCTTATGCCCAATTCCTGTAAATCCAAACGAGCGTTTAGGTGATCCTTCGACATTCGACCTATGTTAAGTAAAGTACCCAATATTTTGTCGCATATGTTCTTCTCTATGTGCATGGCATCCAGGTTATGTCGAAGGGGATTATGACACCAATAGGGTAAGTCAAACAGTATTGACCTTTTTTTAAAAGGGCCATCACTTTTACCAGTTTCTTCGTCTTATCCCTAAACTGATTTTTGAACCACCGCAATAACTCTTCAATATCAGTTCCTGATAATGATTCTGGAATGCTCCCCATTTTAGTTTCGCCATTAAATCTCCTCTTATCCAGCCTCCACTTATGTGTCAGATCAAGAAACTTTCTATGGTGCATATAACACATTTTTTTGCTATGCTTCAAATAATTTGAAGAAGTTTAATAATGGCATACTAGACACGCTAGTTTCCCCTTCGCGTTCCAACCTGACAATATGGCATATCCCGGAAAATCACTAATGATCCATGAGACACTTGCACGTAAATTAAAATTCCCATCAGTCAAGGAATCATATGTTTCGACGCCAACATTCCATAACGCTTTCAATTTCGCAATTAAAGGCTGCATATATACGTCATCATTGTTCTTTAGAGAATCTGGACCAGATATTAATGTTGAAAGTATCAAATTATCTTGTTTCATACATAACCAAGGCGGAAGATTGTAGTTTACCAACACAATTGGCCATGCACTATAACTTGAATTCATTGACGATATGGATTAAATCCATCAGATGCTAGACCCAATCTAATATTACGATTTTCTGATGAAAAATCAAGATAGCGAGCATCCATCATCTTCCATGCCACACCATCAGTCGGATGTCTTAGTTTTCCATCTTCTTTTCGTTCCACTTGGTGCCATCTCATAAGTTTGGAAATTTTTTTGCACATAAACATCCTTTGTAACCTTAGTCTTAGAGGAAAGTACCTCATAACATTTGCCGGCACTTTGTGAATCGACTTTGGTGGATCATTATTATCAACGATGCCTTCTTTTTCTTTTACAGCCCACCTCGAAAAACCACAAATGTCACAAGCCTCTTTATCTTTAGTCTCTGCCCAATATATCATGCAATGGTTTGGGCAGGCATGTATTTTATGGTAATTAAGACCTAAATTCTTAATGACATTCTTTGCAGCGTAGGAAGACAAAGGCAGCTGGGCATCAGGAAAGGCTTCTTTTATAAGCTTTAGTAATTCCCCAAACGCAGACTCGTTAATTCCATAAGCACACTTTAAATGATAAAGCCTGATCAAGAAGCTTAGTCGAGAAAATTTAGTGCAGCCAGGATATAATGGCTTTTTTCCTTCTTTAACATACCGATAAAATTTCTCGGCCTCTGGATTTGGTTCTACTACAAAGTCCTTGGGATTTTGACCAAATTTGTAACCCGCACATTTGAACATCACATCTAAATTATCCTCAAAATCCATCTCCGTTGCACAATCCATATGGTCATCAACACCTATTAATTTTGTCTGTGAAACTTCACAAATCCACCCGGTATGTAATGGAGAAGGGTCATTAAAAATAAGATGATCGTATATGACATTTTCACAATACCAATTACGTTTTGTACATTTTCTGCAGGGGCACTTCATCTCATCACCTACTTTATAAATGGAAAATGCATTTCTTAGAAAAGCTGTTACCCCTCTTACATATTCTACACTCGATCTCGGAAGTCCTGTCCATATGTAGTACTCACTATCCATTGCCACAATCTAACCACGGCCTAGTAAGACTAAATTTGATACCACTAAGAGTTTCAAGACACGAACAAGGGCTACCCTGTAATGTTTTACTAAATTATAAACAAAAACAAAACAAGTTAATAATTTACAAATATACATAATCAGCGTGATGATACAAAGACGATTGTTTTGATATGAATTATCACTAACTTTTGGAACTGAGTTATCAGGAGAATATAAAAAACAAGCAACTAAGGATACTGAACACAAATTCATAACATTACATGACTGCACCAAAACAAAACAGTACATATACAAAGACTATATAGGTGATACAAAGACGATACAGTTGTACCAAATACAAAGAACAATGCAATAATTTAATTTTGTCATCTAATGTTTAGCCCCTGAAGCTGGTCGTTAAGTCTACTGATGTTAGTTCGAAAAACAATAACTCAATTTTTCAACATTGTAAGTTGATGTTGTAATTCATTTGCGTACTCAGCAGCTCGACTTGGAAACTGTTGGTCAATCCACTACCAAAAGGTGCACCTTGTGGGATAAACACGACATCTAAAATAACGACGACCAATGTTGAATCCAATCGAAATAATATCTTCTGCAGCGGCATACCCACAATCACACATTATGATTGGTGAGTCAGCTTGTTGTTCGTTAACCACTTGGTTGTTTTGATGCTGACGATGCAAGGCAGCACGACTATGTCGTCGCATCGCCCTTTCTTCACGTCGTTCTTCTTCTCGCCATTGTCTTCGGAGTTCTTCTTGCTCTAATTCATACTCATGCAAATCATCGTAGTGCCTTTCTTGCATCTCTATATAAAAATCAATAGGAGTTTCTGGTGATGATGGGTTTGACAGTCGTAGATCACCCATGCCCAGGGTATCTTCGTAGTCATACGATGTAGGAAGAGAAGTAGGCATTATTTAACTACAAACATAAATAGACATTTAAACATTTAAATTGGATTTCTTTTGTCCTCTAAATTTTGTTTCCACCTTTCGAAATAAGCATTATTTACCAATACATCAATGGTTTGGTAAGCATAAAAATACAGAACTTGCACAATTTCAACACATGCAAACATATAAATACAACACTTCAAGTATAAAAACCCTAATTTAAGGCAATCGGTATGCCCAAATCACCCAGAGACTTTGAATGTAGACCAAAATAAGTTAGAGATGAAATCAACTAAATAAAACCGAAATGATGAAGCCCTAACTACCTGTAATTGTCCTAAATGATCCAAATTGGAGGTGTAAAGTTTGTAAAATAGGAGCAATCAAAGATTTATAGTTGTAACCTAAGGAAGAGTACCAATCGGAGGTGTTCTTGGACGAATTTCGTGGAGAAAGAAACGGACAGAAGGAGGAGTACAGGAGAAATTTGTTTTGGGGGGAAGTATTTCGTGAATGGGGAAACTATCGCGCCAAATTTTCACTAAGCTGTAGCAAGGTTCGGCTTGAACCGTTGGATTAATCAACATCTACGATTATTTATTTGTTTAAACTGATAACGCGGATCGCTGACCTGGCATGTATTTATGTAATGCAACACTTTGAACTGGTGTTGCAAGGATCGGCTTGAACCGTTGGATTGATCAACATCTATAGTTATTTATTTGTTTAAACTAACAACGTGAATCATTGACCTGGCATGTATTTATATAATGCAACACTTTGAACTGGTGTTGCACGTCACAACACAAGAATTCCAACCGCAACACTGTATTCACATCTAATGCAACAACAAATGAATGTTGTTGCAGAAGATCAAAGAATGCATAGCTTTCGCCACACTTTTCATGCAACGCACACAAATTATGGTCGAATATGCCCACTTTTGTAGTACTGATCGCATCTTTTAGTATATGCTACAGAGTCCTTATTTATGTCTGGCCAGAAATAACCATATCGCAGAATTTTCTTGGCCAATGTCTGGCCACCAGTATGACCTTTACATTCACCCTCATGTAATTCTGTCATGATTGCTTTTGGCCCCTTTTTAGTAACACAACGAAGTAAGGGCATAAAAATCCTCGTATGTATAGTCGTCTATCCTGAATGAGATACATAGGGGCTTTTCGTAAGATTTTCCTTTACTTCTGAACTTCTGTCGGGAGTGCACCGGTCATGAGATACCCTTTGATTGGTATCATCCACGAGTCCGACTCATTATCCACCTCCACGACCTAATCCATCTCAATTTGTTCTGTGCTAGTGTTGGAAAGGACCTCCACTGGGACTAATCCTATAAGTTGTGCATCTCCTGTGCTTGCATATCTTGCCAGTGAGTCCGCCTTGGTATTTTCTTCTCTCAGAATATGAGATATAGTATAATTCTCGAAGCTCTCTAGTAGTTCCAGGGCCTTAGATAGATAAGTCGGTAAGTTACCTATTTGGGCTTGGAACTCTCCCCGGATCTGACATACTAAGCATATTGATGAATTCATAAAATCAGATAAGCTGTTATTCAGAGAGATTGAACCTCCTTGATCTCGAGTGGTAATAGTATGCGACAGAGCTCGGAAATCCTCATCACCCTTCCTTGTATAACCAATCATAAAATGAATATTCTTCAATATATCGAGAGGATACACATACTTAATCAAGAGTCGCATTATTATCAACGAAATATGACTCTCACGGTCACAACAGAGATTATTATCTGCCTCTTTGAAATGAGCTATTCCCTCAGCGTTCATATGGATGATAATGACACTCTTCAACAATTATAGAACGAATAAGATTATAATTGTAATCAAACTCAATTCGACTTTTATTAGACAACACAGGAAAAGAAGAAGAAGAAATCGTCCTAATGAAAAAGAAGAAGTCAACAATCCAACCGTGTTACCAGAGGTGGAACTATACGTTTCACTGAGTGATCGCTATTATCGGGTCGCTAAGGCTTTCCCACGGCAGACTCTACCAAATAGATTCCAATTCCATCTTTCCGAGAAAGAAGAGATGAACAGGCTTTTTCGGTGTGGAAGATAAAGTCAAGGTTCGAGCATAACATATTGCAGACGGAGAAACGACTCTTTTTCAGAATTGACCTTTCACCCAAGAGTTCCCCAGTATATTATCGGCGGCCAACGTAGAGGTGGAAGGCTCTCATCGCTCAGGAAGCTACTACTAATTTTAGACCTGCACCAATAAAACAAGGATTTCACTGCTCAACAGCTTAAGGGCTACTATATCTCATCTGCATGAGGTTCATAGCTGATAGAGGAGACAACCAGGAGGCCTTACTTTTAGCATTTAATGTACTTCCCTTGTTTTGTCAAATCGGAGATGCTAAGGATCTAGATAACTTGATGTTGACAAAACTAAGAGTAAGCTGGGTGAAGAATACCCCTACTTTCTAAAGAGAGAGAAAATTTCCCTTTTTATAGCTGGAGTATGTCTTGAGCAAGACCAGACCTCGAAAGCACAAATTTGAATTAATATGAAAATGACTTTAACAAAATGGCACTCTGATCAAAAGATTAAAGCTGACAGTAACTACAAAGCAAGGAATTCTTCCCTTCCAAGGCCATAACTTCTTCTTTCGCTCCCCGGTTGTAACAATCCGGAATTTTGGTACCAATTTAAAAATTTTATTTTAGAAATTTTAATGAATTTTGAATATTTAAAATGATTTATTTTAAATAATAACGACTAAAAATTTATTTAAATCGAAGTTAGAACGAATATATTTATTTTAATTATAAAAGGAGTTAGAAATAGCGCGGTAGTTTGAAAATTTGAATTTGAACTTTGACTGAATGTACAGGATGCAAAATAAATCGGATTTTAGTGAAACCAAAAATATTAGAATCTATTTAAAAATATCTTTCCAACAAATCTGAAAAATTGAAATTTCATAGCGGGAATCAAAAGTTATGCCTAGTTTAAAATTCAGAATAGTCACTGTAGAATTTATATATATTTTTTAATATTAAAATAGCCATTTTGCAAACGACATCCGTTTTCGACGAAACCACTTTTGTTGGAACCAGAATGTCAAATTATTGCTAAGTTTCAATTATAATAATTTTTAGAATTAATATGTGAACGTGGCAAAAGAAAATGTGTATTGTCAGTTTCAGTCAATTTAGATCGACCAGACAATGGCCCTTTTTCAAACGGCCTCGGAATTCGATGAAATTAGTTTTGTGAGAACCGTATCGTTAAAAAATAACCAAAAATAATTTTTCTGGAATTTTTAGAGTCAGTATGTGGCCCTGGTAAATTTAAATGTACGATCAAATTAAATAATTAAATGATTTATATATTAAATTAAAGAAAACAAGCTGGAGATGATCAAACGGGCAGATGAGACCTAGCCCATCGCGTCCGGAACGAGGGTATTTGCCTAGGAACAAATTTCGTTGGGCTGAAATTGGAGCTAAAAGGAGATAACGGGCTTTTTCAAATTTAAAGAATTAAAATAATATTTAATTATATATATTAACCTTTCAAACCCTAACAATACAGCCGCCGCCATCCCATGAATTCAGTGGCCATGGAACACCCTCATTCTCCCTTAATTTTCTTCAAATCCGCAAAGTAATTCCTACTGCTCATAAAACATAAATTCAAGAGCTCTCTAAGATGTACAGATCCAACGGTTATGATGAATTTTCGATTCGTGGATTATTCGAATTTGGTGTTGAAAGGGGTTCCGTTCGCAGCCAACTTCCGAGACCCTGGGGCGTTCGAGTTCTTCAACGATGGGGGCGCAAGAAGGTGGTGAGGCGGCGTATTGAATGGTGAAGGCTAATGGTGGTGGCAGGCATCGTAGGGGGGTGCGATGGTGAGGGTTTCACGTGGAAGATGGGTTATAGGCAATAGAACAAACGATAGAGAAGAGGCCGATATTTTAATGTAACCAATTAGTGTTATTAACATTGTTTAATTATTTTTAATTAATCATAATGTAATTAAAGCTTTAAACATCCATATCTTCTCCGTACGATTACAGAATTCGACAAACAAAAATGTGTTGGATTCGTCTTTCCAAGATCTACAACATGAAACAGATCGGATCTGAAACGGAGTGATCTAAAATTATGAAGAATTCAGAAGCCATCAGCGAGATTTCTCGTTTTAAATTTAAAATAAAAGTTATATATATAAAAGTGTGTGTGTGTGTGTGTGTATATATATATATATATATAATGATTGTGATTGTAATATATTATGCACCACACAAAATTTAGATTGGTTGATTGGAATTTGTTGATTATTGGTTGTGTTGATGATGATTTGTCGAATTATATTTTTTGTGTAAACAAAAATAACATTTTTAGTTAGAATATTTTTGTGAAAACAAAAATAACATTTTTGGTTAGAATATTTTTGTTTAAACAGAAAATAACATTTTTGTTGACATGTTACACTAGAATAGAAAATAACATTTCTGTTATAAATGTTACACTAGAATAGGATATAACATTGTTATTATAAAATGTTGCATTCGGGTAAAATAACATTTTTATTATAAAATGTTGCATGAGGATAAAAATAATAATTTATTATAAAATGCTGCATTAGATCAAAAATGCCATTAAGTTATTAAATGTTGCATTAGATCAAAAACCCCATTTTGTTTATAAAATGTTGTATTAGAAAACAAATATTTTACTTTTGTCAAAACCATCTAGTCGAAACAAATATTTTACTTTTGTCAAAACCATCTAGTCGAGACAAATATTTTACTTTTGTCAAAACCATCTAGTTGAAACAAATATTTTACTTTTGTCAAAACCATCTACTCGAAACAAATATTTTACTTTTGTCAAAACCATCTAGTCGAAACAAATATTTTACTTTTGTCAAAACCATCTAATCGAAACAAATATTTTACTTTTGTCAAAACCATCTAGTTGAAACAAATATATCACTTTTGTCAAAAATCAATTAGATGAAACAAAACACATCACTTTTATGTTATATTAGAATTGAAATATAGACGTATCACCTTTATGTGAATTAGAATTGTTAAACTACGTTAACGATAAAATTTACATTTTACCGTCGATATAAAAAGATTATAATGTAAAAAGATTATTATAAAAATATTAGATTTAAAAGAAATATTTTTATTGTCAAAATGGGGACAATAAAAAGTGTAGATTTTAAAGAAACATTTTATTTGTCAAATTAGAGACAATAAAAAGAATAGATTTTAGAGTTGCATTTTTATTGTAATTTTATATGCAATAAAAAGAGTAGATGTAATAACCCGGAAAATGTGAACCAGTTTAAAATTTTTAAATTAGGTTATTACCAAGAAATTTGAATAATTTAAATAGCCTATTTCAATAAAATATAGAATTTGGTATAATATCGCAGTTTGAAATTTTGATTACAAACTTTGTCTGACTGTACCGGGTGGAAAATATAACAGATTTTAACGAAACTGAAAATATTTAAATCTGTTCATCAATACCTTTCTAACGAATCTGGAAAATCGAAGTTTCATAGCGGAAATCAAAAGTTATGGCCAAATGAATTTTCAGAAAGGTCGCTATATAGTATGTATAGCCCTTGAAAATTAAGATTTTGCATACGACCTCGGTATTCGACGAAACCAATTTTGTTGGGTCCGGGATGTCAAATTATTGCTAAGTTTCAAATTTCATAATTTTTGAAGCTAGTATGTGAGCGGGGCAAAGGATAACGTGTTTGGTCAAATTCTGTTAAAATGGGTCGACCTAAAAATGAGTTGGTATCAGAGCTTTGGTTAACCTTAGTTCCGGGATCTAACACATTAAACACCTCGTCAGAATAGAATCGACAATGAAAACTATATTTTTATAGTGAATAAGAAGTGTTAAAAATACACATGTGTCGAATAAATATTTTTGATGATAAAAATATTCCTTTTATCATGTATACGCTTAGTTAAAAATATACATGTGTCGAATAAATATTTTTGATGATAAAAATATTCCTTTTATCATGTATACACTTAGTTGAAAATACACACGTGTTGAAATAAATAATAGTTTGCTAGAAATATTATTATTAGCTTTGTTCTGCATATATATACATGTGTTGAACAGGAAAAAATGGATTAGCTGTAGAGTAAAGAAATTATTTGCATGCCCGACAAATAGGTAAACATTGATGAGTTGGCTGCGCAATTTTATTCATATATCAACTCCTGTGAATGCCATTGGATGCGGAGTGCTGGTTTTTCTGTGTGAAATAATAAACAACGCCATAGGATAGTAACAATTAATTTTGAACTACACTACATGGCATACTTCTTGATGATAGGCATACTTCATCATATTCCACATAAGCAATTGGAGCTTGTGTGACGAGGTGGAAGATTTACCATACAAGAAAGAGGCTTGTATGGCGATGACTGTGTACTACAGGTTGAACTGATGACTAATATGGACTATATAAATTATAACGATAAACTGCCAGATTAATAAAAACCCCACACGGGTCTGGAGTTGACAATAATCACGTCGCTCTAGTTATTAGATACGGCACATGGACTATTTATTTCCACACGGAAACGGGGTGACGGGAATTTATTCTCTGGAGTGATTATCAGTACATGCTCCCCCGTAAACACCAGAATATATCACTATAAATATGTGAATGCTTTTTAGGATTTATTGGGTACCTAATACGGCCCAATAAATTTCCAAACCCCTCCCCGTACAAAGGAGGTTATGGCGAAATTTTTCGAAATATTAAGGCGTTAGTGAAATATTTGAAGTGAAAATGAAGTTGAAAATATAGGATGAGCTATAGTTGAAATTATAGATTGAATTATATTTATATATATAAATATAAATATAATTAAAAGGAATAGAGGCCGCGCAGTTCGCGTTTCGGAATCGTAATTTGAAACGATTAGCACGAGAAATCCGACCATCGGATTTTCCCGAAACCGCAACCGCTGGGTTCGCCTTGGAAATATCTTTCCAACGGCACCAACCTTGTAAAAATCCAACGGTTGGATTGTCCGGAATGTTTAATTCAAATCTGAAAAAAAACAGCGCCAGAATCGTTTATATTTATATATAAATATAAATATAATTAAAATAGAATCGAATAACGACGCTGCAGTTCGAATTTTGAAACCGTAACTTCAAACGACTAGTGTGGAAGATCCGACCGTCGGATTCTCCCGAAACTGGAACCGTTGGGTTCGCTTTGGGAATATCTTCCCACTGATATAGACTTTGTAGAAATCCAACGGTTAGATTTTCCGATATGTGTAAAACAAATTAAGGGAAAAACAGCGCCAGTGCCACGACACGACCTGAAACGTCGTTTAATTAAATATGGCCATTTTTAAATAAATAAAAATGGCGAAAAATCATTATAAAATATTATAAGCAACATAGGTTGAAAATAAACCAATTGGGCTTGAATTGTTTGATATTTGATGGTTGTATGTGTATGACATGAAAATAACACTAAATAACTAAAAGATGGATGTCGAATAACATAGCCATAAAATGAATCGATTTAAATTCTAATGACGTGAATTATTTGAAAAGGCCGAGCTAACCCTCATTTCAAATAATTTATCGAGCGATTCGAATTGGAAAATGCAAAGACGATTCAAGACCGACGATCTTCGTATCGGTTGGATGGGCGCTGCTGAGGTTCCTAACCGGAGTAGCTACCGGAAAGGGACGGAAGTAGTAGCCGTCTGAGCGTATGTGTTGATTGGACGGATATACGAGGAATTTGACGCCTCCGGTTTCGTTCAGACCCAGGACGGACTTGTAAATGGACTATGTGTCTGACATTGGATTTTGTTCTGTACTGATTGATCTCTGTTAAACATATATCTGTTTGGCGACGGAGAATTTATTCTTTTGCTTAACGCCCTTCTCTGAGACGTACGAGCTCAGGGGTTATATATCGATAGAAATCAATCGTATGGAGTGGACTGCCTATGTGGCATACCAAGATGCTGAGATCAAGGCTTCTGTTGCAAAGCAAAGTCTTGTGGATGATGATCAAAGCAATGTCTACGTGGCCTAGCTTTGTGTATTTCGTAGATTCGCGAGCCTCACACCCCGGTATGAGTTAAAAACGGGATACGGACTGCAGGGAGAGCACGACGTTTCTTTCTAGCTATGGTGGTGTCAGTGACTTACCAGCCCTGACATATATATCTACTTTTCACCTTTGTGGTTGTTGAAATGCGAGGCGCCTCGATTATAGGTCTGTAAGGACCGGGAAACGTGTGTTCAGGAATTGCCAATCCTCTAACGTAAGTGAGGACCGGCCCTGAAGCATCCAGGGGTTACCCAGAGTGTGTAGTCCCGAGGCATTTGATAGAGTGTCTCGAAGCGGAGAGGAGCTTGCCCCTTGCCTCGACTCATGACGGAAATCCAATTTCAAATACGAAATAACGGTCTTGATTGTAGAACTAGTATGGTGACATAGTATATGGTAGCTATGCCGTCTATGATTGATATTTATGATGCTATTCGCTTTTGAAACATATATGCACTAGTAATAATATCAAATGATTTCTCTTTATACGTATCAAGCATATTTGGCTATTATAAGGTAAAACTCTATCCTCCGGCTTGCGTTGCAGTGTGTGATGGGACCTGAGTCTTATAATGGCTTCATTCTTTCTAAAAAGCATTGCGATTGTTTTAAAAGAATTTACTTTATTTTAAATGCACTAGCAATCACTGGAGTAAACCCGTTCCGCGAAAGTGGCGTGGTCCTATGATTTGCTATTACTGTTGTTTAACTGTTAAATAGATTCCTCATACCAGTCCCCATGACTGACTCGTTGTTTGTTTCACTTTGCAAACGCGGGTGCCCTTATTTTCACACGGGCAGCCTAGTACACAGGTGATAGGTGGTTTTTGGTTCTGCACTGCTGCATAGAGTGCACTTTTGGCTCATGGCGAGGCTAACTTCATAGAGATGACTTTGATATTTTCCGCCATTACTGTATACATATTATGATTCCGCCACTGGCGATGCAAACTGATTTACTTTCCGTATTTCTCACTATATGTATATGTATTCCGCCTTCGGCGATGTAGACTGATACCCTTATTATGTCTCACTGCATGTATGTATTCCGCCTCTGGCGATGATGACTGATCACTTTCCTTTTATTTACTAAGTATATCCCACGTTATGCTATTCTGATATTCCTACATGTTGTGATTCCGCTGTCATATCCATGTAAAATTTATTTTATTTATCGTTTCTGCTATTATCTGTACTCTGCTATGATGATTGATGTGTTATTTCCTAATGATTATCCTTAATACCGCCCCTCGGATTTTGGGATCGTCACAGTAGATTTTAAAGTTGCATTTTTATTGTCACTTTAGATTATAATAAAAAGAATAGAATGAAAGATATATTTTTATTGTTATTTTAGTCACAATAAAAAGAGTAAAATAGAAAGATATATTTTTATTGTCAGTTTTGTTGCAATGAAAAAGAAGTATTAGAGATCATGTTTTTACTTTCACTTGTTTAAATAAAAAGAATTAATATGAACGATTATATTTTTATTGCTCATAGTTTCAATAAAAAGATTGAACTTAACAAAAATTTCATTTTTGTTAAGTAAGGTTAGAGTTAAACAAAACCACATTTTTGTCAAATAAATTTGAATTATAAAAGTTGAAACCAAATTGTCATTTTTGTCAAATAGATTTGTGTTAAAACAATGATATCGTTTTTGTAAAATAAAAATTGTAAACAAATAAAATTATCATTTTTATTTGTTAGGTTGAATAGAAAAATATAAACAAACAAACACATCATTTTCATTTGTTTGTTTGAATTAGAATTGTCGACAAAACAAACACGTCACTTTTATTTGTTTTGTTGAATTAGAATTGCCGACAAAACAAAGTTACCCTTTTCATTGTTTTATTGAAAAAGATTTATCAACAAAACAAAGTCACTATCTTTATTGTTTTGTTGAAATAGTTTAGTTGAATCAAAATATACATTTTGTCAAAATATTCATTTTTGTCAAAATAGATCAGTTGAATTAAACCATATATTTTTGTCAAAATATACACTTTTGTCAAGATAGATTAGTTGAATCAAAATACACATTTTTGTCAAAATGAACATTTTTGGCCAAATAGATTAGTTGAACCAAAATAGTTATTTTGTCAAAATAAAATAGTTGAAACAAAAATTACATTTTGTTGAATATGATGGTTGAAAACAAAAATTACATTTTTGTTAATTAGATTTGAAATGAAGTAAAAATCACATTTTTGCTAAATAAAAGAGTTAAACACAAATAGCATTTTTTTGTTAAAAAGGTTTGTGTTACAACGAAAATATCCATTTTAATAAAATAGAATTGTCAGCAAAATGGATGTATCACTTTTTATACATTTTGTTGAAATAGAATTTATATTGCAAATATAAGAATCATCTTTATTTGCAAAACATACATTAGAAATTGTACGTGAAATAAAGAATCATTTGCATTGTCACAACACACCTTAGAATTTGTATGTAAGTAAAAGTGACATTTTAATGTGTTAATGTATACATTAAAGTTTGTATGCAATTTAAAATAAAACATTTTTATGTGTTAGGTTATACATTGAAAATATAAACAAATAAAATTATCTCTTTTATTTGTTAAAAGTAAAAATAGAAATTTGCATACAAAAAAAAGAAAAATGAAAATTATCTTTTCATTTGTCATCAGCAATAATGTCATATAAATAAATTACATTCTATTAGACATTAGAAATGTATAAGGAAATTATACGAGTCAAATACATTTTTATTCGGCATTAGGAATAAAATAACATGTTTTGTTCATTATCATCAATATGTTAGCCGAATTAGAAATTGGTTAAATTCATTAACCAATTATTTATTTATATGAACTATTTTTGGCTGAAAAGCCCACACGGGTATTGGGATGATATTTAACATACACTTATCCCAATATTTAGTTGTATGTCGATCGATAGATTGATAGGCTGCGATGAGCGTTATAATTTCATTTTAATGCTCACACAGTTGTGAACTTCACGCTGGATGTTGAATGGATGGTTTGCTGATTATTTATCATTTGTTAGCATATACATACGATGTATGAAATCCATATAACCGAAATTATATGGTAACTGATTGAGTCGCGTTCCGATTCAGGATTTATTTTAAATAAAGAATATTTTAAAATAAAGATTGTCCTTTAATAAAGGATATTTTAAAGTAAAGAATATTGTAATATAAAGAATATTTTATATAAGGAATCCTTTTATGCAAAGAATATTTTTAAATAATGAATATTTAAAAATATTATCCAACGAAGAATAAAATGATGATTTTTATGTCCGTTTTGGATGGAGACAAAAGATAAAAATATATTTTTATCAAAATGAACTAGTTATTAACTAGAATAAATCTTTTAAATTAAGATTTAATGAAGTCTTCCAATTAATTAATATTTAATTGAGATTAAATAAAAGAATTAGATTTTGGGTTGTCGTGGATGGTGTCTTAAATAGCACTGTTCTTATACCCCATATTAAAGAATAAATCTTTGAATTAAGATTATTAGAGTTTCCAATTGTATCTAGTAATTGAAATAAAAAGATATGAGAATTGAGTTTATTTTGAACTATGTTTTAAACAACATTTGTTCTTTAACCCAATTAACAGCAAAAATATGAGTTAGAATTTATAAATCTTTTTATTTAGATTTAAAAAGAAATTTTCCGAAGTTAAGTTTTCCAATTTAATATATATTAAATTGGAATTAAGTGGAAATTCGATTGGATAATAATCGAGATAGGCTTCTGTAAAAGAAGACTAATACTATATATAGAATTTAAAAGGCTTTGCCGTTATTCCATTTATAGCAGCGGTCTGATACGGAAATTTATACTGGTTATATATTGATTTGACTTCTATGAAAATTCCATATTTAATGGAAAATTATTTTCGGTTTATCGTGAACTGTGTTTTAGATGACATTGGTTCTTTAACCCAGTTAAAGACAAGATTAATTTCTTAAAAGTTGAATAATCATAAAGCAATGATTTTTGATATTAGAATCAAATTGGAGTTTTAATAAATCTTCAAAAGAAGATTTAAGAATATATATAAAAGAATTTATCTTTGATAAAAGTAATGGGAACCTTTCCCTAATAATATGAATATTTTATTAAAAGAATATTCTGATTTGGAATGAGGCGTATGATGTGTCTTTATAGCACCTGATTTTTGAATATAAATACGCGAGTTATTCGGAAAGACCGGGTTTAACCCATTCTGAATAATTACTACGACGATTAAAAGTCGAAGACATTGAAGGCGGTGATTGAAGACCGACGATCTTCACATCGAATGGACAACTACTGATGCTTGACATTGGGTAGCTCGCAGTAAAGGGTTAAAAGTGGTAGTGTGTCCAGACGTACTTATTGATTGTTCGCATATGCGAGCACCTCTCTTATGTATGGGACATACGGGACAAGCCCAGTAAAGGGTTAAAAGTGGTAGTTTGTCCGGATGTACTTGTTGATTGTCCGGATATGCGAGCACCTCTCTTCAGTATTGGACATACGGAACGAGGAATAAGGTGTCTCCGGTTTTGTTCAGACCCAGAACGGACTTGTAAATGGATGTGTGTTTGACATTGAATTTCATTCCATGTAAATTAAATTGATTTCTATTTAATATATATCTGTGGTAGCGGAGAATTTATTCTCTTGCTTAACACCCTTCTCTAAGACGTACGAGCTCAGAGGTTATATATTGGTAGTTATCGATTGCATGGCGTGGATTGTCAATGTAGCACACCAAGATGCAAATGATTAAGGCTTTTGTTTAAAAGCACAGCCTTATGGTTAATGATCAAAGCGTAGCCTATTTTGGCATAGCTTTGTGTATAGCGTGACCTCGCGAGCCTCACACTCAGGTATGAGTCAGAAACGGAGCAAGGGAACTCAGGGAGTGCATACGTTTCTTTCTAGCTTGAAGCGGTTTCAGCGACTTACCAGCCCTGACATTTTACTTATGTGGATGATGGAATTTTCGAGGCCTCGGATTTATAGGTCGCCAAAGGCCAAATATTAGGTTTAATTGGACCGGGAAGCGTGTGTTCAGGCATAACGAATTCACTAACGTTATTTGTGGACCGACCCTGCAGGATCCAGGGGTTGTCCGTAGGTGTGGTCCTGAGACATTGCCATAGTGTCCTGAATCGGTAAGGAGATCGTTCCTAGCCTTGACTCTTGATGGAAACCCAATTTCCAATACAACACTATGCGGTTTTGATTGTAGAACTAGTATGGCGACATAGTAGGATGGGGTACTATGCCGTCTATGATTGATACATTATGATTGAAATGTTTCTGAAATATATATACACTAATAATAGTATCAAATCCATTTTTATCGTATCAAGCATTTTTGACTATTATAAGGTAAAACTCTATCCTCCGGTTTGCGTTGGATTGTGTGATGGGACTTGAGTCTTATAATGGTTTCATATTTCTAAAAAGCATTGCGTTGTCTAACGATTTACTTTATTTAAATCATACACTGGCAATCCAATGGAGTAAACCCGTTCCGCGTTAGCGGCGTGGTCCTGTGATTAGCCACATTATTAGATAAGTTAGTAAAGATTTCTCATACCAGTTCCATGACTGACCCGTAGTTAATTTCACTTTGCAAGCTCGGGTGCCCTCTTTTCCACACGGGCAGTCGAGTAGCTAATTTTGCTGATATATTGAGCAGGATTCTAGATCAAAGCTTAAAGCTGTGTCCAGAGCATTGATAGACTTCCGCTGTATCAGATTATTAGTTCCACTACATTGTATTAAATTCATTGTAATTTATCTTCTGCTGTATTATATTAAATGTACTATGATATTATGTACTCTGATGTAACATTATTATGATGTTTATAAAAGTCTTCTATTATTTTTTTCTAATATGTTGTATTCCCAAAGTTAGCGTATTTGGGTTTTGAACGGTCTTGGTCGATTTAGCGATCGATTAGGTCAGGGAAAAATCCGAGTCGTTACAGCTGGTATCAGAGCTTTGGTTAGCTCAAATCTTTGGAGTACTACTCGTTACAACTGAACAAAAGACTCATCAGAGGTTGGATTAGTAATATCCAGTAAGAATACTCATTAGAGATAGGGTCAGTAGCATCCTAGAATGAGAAAACAAATTAGAGATGGGGTTAGTAATGTCATAGAACGAGTTGAGAGTGACAAGTTTATAATTAATGTATTTGTGATTATATATATAATCCGATCTTAGAAAACATGATTTTTGAAAATATAAAAGTTATTTATATTTGAAAAATTAATCAACTAATAAAATTGTTGAAATCAATAAAAGAATAAAAATCAAATTGGTTAATTAAACAACTTTTAGCTCCGTTCCTTTTCGAGGACGAAAAGATTTTAAGTGGGGGAGATTGTAACAACTTGGAATTTTGGAACCAATTTAAAATTTTTATTTTAGAAATTTTAATGAATTTTGAATATTTAAAATGATTTGTTTTAAATAATAACGACTAAAAATTTATTTAAGTCGAAATTAGAATGAATATATTTATTTTAATTATAAAAGGAGTTAGAAATAGCGCAATAGTTTGAAAATTTGAATTTGAACTTTGAATGAATGTACAGGATGCAAAATAAATCGGATTTTAGTGAAACCAAAAATATTAGAATCTATTTAAAAATATCTTTCCAACGAATCCGAAAAATTGAAATTTCATAGCGGGAATCAAAAGTTATGCCCAGTTTAAGATTTAGAATAGTCGTTGTAGAATATATGTATATATATTTTAATATTAAAAATAGCCAATATATATTTTAATACTCAAAATAGCTATTTTGCAAACGACCTCTGTTTTTGACGAAACCACTTTTGTTGGAACCGAAATGTCAAATTATTGCTAAGTTTCAATTTTCATAATTTTTAGAAATAATATGTGAGCGTGGCAAAAGAAAATGTGTTTTGTCAGTTTTAGTCAATTTGGATTGACCAGAAAATGGCCATTTTTCAAACAGCCTCGGAATTCGACGAAATTAGTCTTATTAGAACCGTATCATCAAAACGTAACTAGAAATATTTTTTATGGAATTTTTAGAGTTAGTATGTGGCCCCGGTAAATTTAAATGTACGATCAAATTAAATAATTAAATGATTTATATATTAAATTAAAGAAAACAAGTTGGAGATGATCAAACGGGTTGACGAGACCTATCCCATCGCGTCCGCAACGTAGGTATTTTGTAACGACCCAGAAAATCTGAACCATTTTAAAATTTTAAATTGGCTAAAATAATGGATTTTAAATATTTCAAATAAATATTTTAAATAATAGCAGTGAAAACGGAGTTTGAATCGACAATTGAAAACGAAAATAATTAATTTTAATTATAAACATGGCCTGAAAAGGCTCTGCAGTTTCAAAAATTGAATTCAAACTTTGTCGGACTGTACCGGGTGCAAAACAAAGCGGATTTGAGTGAAACCAAAAATATTTAAATCTGTTAGTGAATACCTTTCTAACGAATCTGAAAAATCGAATTTTCATAACGGAAAGCAATAGTTATGGCCGAGTGAATTTTCAGAAAGGTCGCTATGGAATTTATATAGCCCGTGAAATTGGCCATTTTGCATACGACCTCGGAATTCGACGAAACCACTTTTGTTGGATCCGGGATATGAAGTTATTGCTAGGTTTCAAATTTCATAATTTTTAAAGCTAGTATGTGAGCGTGGCAAAGGAAAACGTGTTTTGGTCAATTATAGTTAAATTGGATCGACCAGAAATGGGCTTTTTTGCAAACGGTCTCGGAATTCGACGAAACTAGTTTTGTTGGGACCGTATCGTCAAAACATAGCTAGATTTATTTTTTTGGAATTTTTCGAATCAGTTTGTGGCCCTGGCAAATTGAAATGCACGTTCAAATCAAATATTGAATGCTTTATATTTTAATTTGAAGGAAAACTGACTGAAACAGTCGAATAGGACTTCGAAACATATCCCATTGTGTTCGGAATGGGGGTAAAACGCAAGGGACGACAGTCGTTGGGTTTAGATTGGTGGTCGCGTCGGAAAACCCTTATAAAACCTACCGACCAATCAGAATTTAAATAAAAAAATAAATAGAAAAATCCCTTTTCTTCCCCCCGTAACAGCTGCGATCAACGGCGACAAAAGCACCCCGCTTCCCTCCTCCTTATCTCCTTCCACGCGCCCCGATAGCCAACGCCGCAGTTGGGAATTTTGAAGGCCTCTCCGAGAGCTTCAAATCCATACCCACCCCCACCAGTATCATCGCGTGAATCGAGGGAATCACCCTCACGAAATTGCGTTGCCTCAAGCCCGATTCCTCCACCGATCCTCCATCGCACTGGGTCCCACCGCCATCAACAGGAGTGTGGCTCCAAGCTCTACAGCGTGGTGGAAGCCGGTCGCTCTCTCGTGCTACGAATCCGAAGAAAGATCAAACCCTAGTTTCGAACCAGGTTTGAAAACTAACGGTTGCTCTATATTTTCAACTGTTTTTACACTTTTAAGTGTTGCAAACTTCGAAAAATCATATCTTTTTGCTTTGTGGTCGAAATTCAGTGAAACAAGAGACAATGGACTCGTGTGGACGCCTTCTACATTCTAGAAGAGACCGCATATTTTTCTGAGCCTTATGCTATTTTTGGTAGAGTGGAACCCAATGTGAGATTTCTAATTTATAAACGATATGGAAAACGACGATGTATAAATTATATAGTCGAGGTATGAGTTATATAAGCGTTGTACACCTCATGTATAAGCATTGTATAAGTTGTACGTTCGATGTATAAGTTGTATATGCGTTGTAAAAAAATCATATATGTGTTGAAATAGAAGTGAATTGCTATATATATATATATATATATATATATATATATATATATATATATACGCCCCTCGTCCACAAATCATGGACGATATTTATTGGTTGTGATTGGTGTGAAAATGGATTGATAGCGAATGGTTGTTTGGGATTGTTTGTGGTTGATATTGATTGATTGTGGTTGAAAAATACCCTTTTGTGGTTGAGAAATATTTGGTTGGAACCACATAGGATTAGTTGGTGGAAATGAAATAAATACATACATGCCGCCTGCGTGCGAACTAGATGCATGATCCCCATTGTCAAAAACCGCGAGGTTTTAAGGTAGAGCGAGGAGCCGTACTAGGGACAGTCCCGGTTTTAACTACCCTGCCGTTATGCTACCGAAATTTTGAATAATATTCATGTGTTTGAATTATTTTCATTTGCTGAAACTATATTTATTCATTGAATAGAAAACCTTCATGTGTTGAATCGATATTCATTCGTTGATTAGAAATTCATGTATTGAATGGTATTCGTGTTTTAAATATAAAAATCACATTTTTATCTATATATAGAAACTATAGAAAACCTTCATGTGTTGAATCGATATTCATTCGTTGATTAGAAATTCATGTGTTGAATGGTATTCATGTTTTAAATATAAAAATCACATTTTTATCTATATATAGAAACTATGGAAAACCTTCATGTGATGAATCGATATTCATTCGTTGATTAGAAATTCATGTGTTGAATGGTATTCGTGTTTTAAATATAAAAATCACATTTTTATCTATATATAGAAACTATAGAAAACCTTCATGTGTTGAATCGATATTCATTCGTTGAATTGAAATTCATGTGTTGAATGGTATTCACATTTTGAAATAAATTGTTTTATAACAAAAATCACCTTTTTATTATCTATATGAGCTATGTAAAATGACCTTGTTTTAAAATAAATTGTTTTACAATAAAAATCCTATTTTTATCACTTATATACACTATATAAAATAATAGTGGTTTGGAAATGAATTGTTTTACAATAAAAATCACGTTTCTATTATATACATGAATTGTTGAAATGTGAAGTGTTAAAAATAGCAACTCGTTCAAACAAATATGCATGAGTTGAAATATTCATTAATTAGCTAATGATATGATTTTTGCCTATGCATGCAACATTAGAATGAATGGTGTTTTTAAACCAAATGGAATCAAATATGAAGTTGAATGGAAAATGATAAGTGATAAGAACTATATATATGTACATGCATATTTATTGAACAGGTTATAGCAAAGAGGCTAGAGAAGAGGAATAAAATTTTGTGTCCGACAAATAGGTACACATTTACTGTTTTGTTTGGGTGATGATTTTATGAGCCTGTTGGCTAGCCGCTTGGCTTTTTCTTTTTCTTTTTGACATGAGACGCGCGTGTGGCTATTTAGGAATTTTCCCAGCCCCTCCCGGGCAAAGGAGGTTATGGCGAAATTTTCCAAAATTTAAAGGCGTTAGTGAAATATTTGAAGTGAAAACGATACTGAAATTGCTGAATGAACTATATTTATATAAATATATAAATATAAATAAAATTAAAACGAAACGTGGCCGTGCAGTTCGTGTTTTGAATCCGTGATTTCAAACAACTAGTGCGGGAAATCCGACCATTGGATTTTCCCGAAACCGCAACCGTTGGGTCCGCCTTGGAAATATCTTTCCAACGGCACCAACTTTGTAAAAATCCAACGGTTGGATTGTCTGGAATGTTTAATTCAAATCTGAAAAAAAACAGCGCCCGAAACGATTATATTTATATATATATATAATTATATTTAATCGAATAACGACGCTGCAGTTCGTATTTTGAAATCGAAACTTCAAACGATTGTACCGGGAGACCCGACTGTCGGATTTTCCCGAAACTAGAACCGTTGGATTCATTTTGAAAAGATCTTTCTAATGATGTAAATTTTGTAAAGATCCAACAGTTAGATTTTCAGATATGTGTAAATCAAATCTAAAGAAAAACAGCGCCACGGCCGCGTTATGGCCCGAAGCGTCGTTTTGAATAAATTGGCTATTTTAAAATAAATAAAAATAGCGATAAATCGTTATATAATATCATAAATGATATGGAATGGAAATATACTGAATTTGCTCAATTTATGTGGCTTTTGATGGTTGAATGTGTTTGGTGTGAAAAATACATTAAAGAACAAGTTGGTGTTGTCGATTGATTTAACCATTGAAATAAATTGATTTGAAATTCTAAAAATACGTGAATTATTTGAAAAGGCCGAGTTAATTCTCATTTCAAATATTTGACTGACGATTGAAAGTCGAAGATGAAGACGACGGTCAAAGACCGGAGATCTTCACCTCGTTTGGATGATAACCGAGGTCCTAACTGGGAGGCATCCCGAAATATGGATAATGAGTGGTGATCGTCCAGGCGTACGTGGTGATCGATGGGTTTGCGAGGTATTTAGTGCCTCCGGTTTCGTTCAGACCTAGAACGGACTTGTAAATGGACTGTGTGTCTGACATTGGAGTTTATTCTGTGCTGATTGATCTCTATTAAATGTACATCTGTTTGGCGGTGGAGAATTTATTCTTTTGCTTAACTCCCTTCTCTGAAACACACGAGCTCAGAGGTTGTATATCGATGGACATCAGTCGCATGGCATGAATTGCCTGTGTGGCATGCTAAGATGCAGTGATCAGGGCTTCTGTTGAAAAGCAAAGTCTTGTGGTGATGATCAAAGCACCGCCTGTGTGGCGTAGCTTTGTGTATAACGTGAAATCGCGAGCCTCACACCCCGGTATGAACCAGAAACGGGAGAAAGGACCTCAGGGAGGGCCTGCGTTTCCTCCTAGCTAGGGTGGTGTCAGTGACCTACCATCCCTGACATTTATATACTTTTCACCTGTGTGGTTGTTGCTGTTGCCAGGCGCCTCGGTTAGATCGGACGATCCGGGTCCGATGGAGTCACTTGTTGGCTCGCTTACGCCCCAAAGGGCGGCGAAACGTAATGCTCAGGCATTTTAATCCACTCCGTGTAGACCGGCCCTGTCGCTCCAAGGGTCGATGCGTTCTGATCCTGAGACTCGGGCTAGGCAGTCTCGAATTCGGTAAGGACTATCTTTTGCCTTAGTTCATGACGGAAATCCAATTTCCAAATACGTGACTGTGTGGTTTTGATTGTGTATATATATATGGCGACATGATATATGGTACCCATGCCATCTATGATTGATAGTTATGATTAGAAATTGTTTTCAAAACATATAACCACTAGCAATAATATCAAATGCCTTTGTTTTATTCGTATCAAGCATAATTTGGCCATTATAAGGTAAAACTCTATCATCCGGTTTGCGTTGCATTGTGTGATGGGAACTGAGTCTTATAATGGCTTCATTTTTATAAAATACATTGCATTGTTTAAAAGAAAGATTTGTTTTAAAGCACTGGCAATCCAATGGAGTAAACCCGTTCCAGAAAAGTGGCGTGGTTCTGTGACTGGCCATATTATATATGTGTTGAGTAGATTTCTCATACTAGTCCCATGACTGACTCATAGTTTGTTTCACTTTCAAACTCGGGTGCCCCTTTTTCTACACGGGCAGCCTTGTATTCAGGTTTAGAAGGCTTTATCTGGGTAGCTGGAGCTGAAGATGGATTCTATCATTTATCTCTTTTTATGCTGTTCAGCTCCTATTGTACATATTTTGTTTATTT
This sequence comes from Allium sativum, assembly GCA_030737875.1. Lineage (NCBI taxonomy): Eukaryota > Viridiplantae > Streptophyta > Magnoliopsida > Asparagales > Amaryllidaceae > Allium > Allium sativum. The sequence continues at coordinate 793,765,572 of CM060921.1, read as the reverse complement.
CCGCTGTAGACATTTATGTATAGCTGAACTGTATTTGTGCTAAGTAAGATCCTGTATACTGTGTAACTCTGATGATTACGTTTATCCATTATATTCTATTGTTCATTATCTTGTGTATTAATTATTCTGTTCTGCTATTATCTGTTTCTGTGTTATATTCCACGGATTACCCTTGCCGCCGTCAGTACGGGGTTTGGGGTCGTCTCATATTTGCCAAGAACAAATTTCGTTGGGCCGAAATTCGAGCTAAAAGTAGATAACGGGATTTTTCAAATTTAAAGAATTAAAATAATATGTAATTATATATATTAGCCTTTCAAACCCAAACAATACAGCCGCCGCCATCCCCATGAATTCAATGGCCATGGAACTCCCTCGTTCTCCCTTATTTTCTTCAAATCCGCAAAGTAATTCCTACTGCTCATAAAACATAAATTCAAGAGCTCTCTGAGATGTACAGATCCAACGGTTATGATGAATTTTCGATTCCTGGATTGTTCGAATTTGGTGTTGAAAGGGGTTCCATTCGGAGCCAACTTCCGAGATCCTGAGGCGTTCGAGTTCTTCAACGATGGGGGTGCAAGAAGGTGGTGAGGCGACGCATCGAGTGGTGAAGGCTGATGGTGGTGGCAGGCGTCGTAGGGGGTGCGATGTTGAGGGTTTCACATGGAAGATGGGTTACAGGCAAAAGAACAAACGATAGAGAAGAGGCCGATATTTCAATGAAACCAATTAGTGTTATTAACATTGTTTAATTATTTTTAATTAATCATAATGTAATTAAAGCTTGAAACATCCATATCTTCTTCGTACGATTACAAAATTCGACAAACAAAAATGCGTTGGATTCGTCTTTCTAAGATCTACATCATGAAACAGATCGGATCTGAAACGGAGTGATCTAAAATTATAAAGAATTCAGAACCCATCAGTGAGATTTCTCGTTTAAATTTAAAATAAAAATTATATATATATAGAAGTATATATATATATATATATATGTATTTATAATGATTGTGATTGTAATATATTATGTGCCGTGCAAAATTTAGATTGGTTGATTGTAATTTGTTTATTATTGGCTGTGTTGATGATGATTTGTCGAATTATATTTTTTGTGTGAACAAAACTAACATTTTTAGTTAGAATATTCTTGTGTAAACAAAAATAACATTTTTAGTTAGAATAGTTTTGTGAAAACAAAAATAACATTTTTGGTTAGAATATTTTTGTGTAAACAGAAAATAACATTTTTGTTGAAATGTTACGCTAGAATAGAAAATAACATTTTTGTTATAAATGTTACACTAGAATAGGATATAACATTGTTATTATAAAATGTTGCATTAGGGTAAAATAAAAAATTTATTATAAAATGTTGCATGAGGATAAAAATAACAATTTATTATAAAATGTTGCTTTAGATCAAAAATGCCATTTAGTTATAAAATGTTGCATTAGATTAAAAACCTTATTTTGTTTATAAAATGTTGTATTAGAAAACAAATATTTTACTTTTGTCAAAACCATCTAGTCGAAACAAATATTTTACTTTGGTCAAAACCATCTAGTCGAAACAAATATTTTACTTTTGTCAAAACCATCTAGTCGAGACAAATATTTTACTTCTGTTAAAACCGTCTAGTCGAAACAAATATTTTACCAATTTTGTTTATAAAATGTTGTATTAGAAAACAAATATTTTACTTTTGTCAAAACCATCTAGTCGAAACAAATATTTTACTTTTGTCAAAACCATCTAGTCGAGACAAATATTTTACTTTTGTCAAAACCATCTAGTCGAAACAAATATTTTACTTTTATCAAAACCATCTAGTCGAAACAAATATTTTACTTTTGTCAAAACCATATAGTCGAAACAAATATTTTACTTTTATCAAAACCATCTAGTCGAAACAAATACTTTACTTTTGTCAAAACCATCCAGTTGAAACAAATATATCACTTTTACCAAAAACCAATTAGATGAAACAAAACACATCACTTTTATGTTATATTAGAATTGAAATATAGACATATCATCTTTATGTGAATTAGAATTGTTAAATTATGTTAACGATAAAATTTACATTTTACCGTATATATAAAAAGATTATAATAAAAAGATTAGGTTTAAAAGAAATATTTTTATTGTCAAAATGGGAACAATAAAAAGTATAGATTTTAAAGAAACATTTTATTTGTCAAATTAGAGACAATAAAAAGAATAGATTTTAGTGTTGCATTTTTATTGTAATTTTATATGCACTAAAAAGAGTAGATTTTAAAGTTGCATTTTTATTGTCACTTTAGATTATAATAAAAAGAATAGAATGAAAGATATATTTTTATTGTTATTTTAGTCACAATAAAAAGAGTAAAATAGAAAGATATATTTTTATTGCCAATTTTGTTGCAATGAAAAAGAAGTATTAGTGATCATGTTTTTACTTTCACTTGTTTAAATAAAAAGAATTAATATGAACGATTGTATTTTTATTGCTCATAGTTTCAATAAAAAGATCGAACTTAACAAAAATTTCATTTTTTTTAAGTAAGATTAGAGTTAAACAAAACTACATTTTTTTCAAATAAATTTGAATTATAAAAATTGAAACCAAATTGTCATTTTTGTCAAATAGATTTGTGTTAAAACAACAATATCGTTTTTGTAAAATAAAAATTGTAAACAAATAAAATTATCATTTTTATTTGTTAGGTTGAATTGAAAAATATAAACAAACAAACACATCACTTTCATTTGTTTGTTTGAATTAGAATTGTCGACAAAACAAACACGTCACTTTTATCTGTTTTGTTGAATTAGAATTGCCGACAAAACAAAATTATCCTTTTTCTTGTTTTGTTGAAAAAGACTTGTCAACAAAACAAAGTCACTATCTTTATTGTTTGGTTTAAATAAGTAAGTTGAATCAAAATATACATTTTATCAAAATATTCATTTTTGCCAAAATAGATCAGTTGAATTAAACCATACATTTTTGTCAAAATATACACTTTTGTCAAGATAGATTAGTTGAATCAAAATACACATTTTTGTCGAAATGAATATTTTTGGCCTAATAGATCAGTTGAACCAAAATAGTTATTTTTGTCAAAATATAATAGTTGAAACAAAACTTACATTTTGTTGAATATGATGGTTGAAAACAAAAATTACATTTTTGTTAATTAGATTTGAAAGAAGTAAAAATCACATTTCTGTTAAATAAAAGAGTTAAACACAAATAGCATTTTTGTTAAATAGGTTTGTGTTACTACAATTCATTTTGATAAAATAGAATTGTCAGCAAAATGGATGTATCACTTTTTATACATTTTGTTGAAATAGAATTTATATTGCAAATACAAGAATCATCTTTATTTGCAAAACATACATTAGAATTTGTATGTGAAATAAAGAATCATTTGCATTGTCACAACACACCTTAGAATTTGTATGTAAGTAAAACTAACATTTTAATGTGTTAATGTATACATTAAAGTTTGTAAGCAATTTAAAATAAAATATTTTTATGTGTTAGGTTATACATTGAAAATATAAACAAATAAAATTATCTCTTTTATTTGTTAAAAGTAAAAATAGAAATTTGCATACAAATAAATAAAAATGAAAATTATCTTTTCATTTGTCATCAACAATAATGTCATATAAATAAATTACATTCTATTAGACATTAGAAATGTATAAAGAAATTATACGAGTCAAATACATTTTTATTCGGCATTAGGAATAAAATAACATGTTTTGTTCATTATCATCAATGTATTAGCAGAATTAGAAATTGGTTAAATTCATTAACGAATTATTTGTTTATATGAACTATTGTTGGCTGAAAAGCCCACACGGGTATTGGGATGATATTTAACATACACTAGTCCCAATATTTAGTTGTATGTCGATCGATAAATTGACAGGCTGCGATGAACGTTATTATTTCATTTTAATGCTCACACAGTTGTGAACTTCACTCTGGATGTTGAATGGATGGTTTGCTGATTATTTATCATTTGTTGTCATATACATACGATGTATGAAATCCATATAACCGAAATTTTATGGTAACTGATTGAGTCGCATTCCGATTCAGGATTTCTTTTAAATAAAGAATAATTTAAAATAAAGATTGTCCTTTAATAAAGGATATTTTAAAGTAAAGAATATTGTAATATAAAGAATATTTTATATAAGGAGTCTTTTTATATAAAGAATATTTTTAAATAATGAATATTTAAAAATATTATTCAACGAAGAATAAAATGATGATTTCTATGTCCGTTTTGGATGGACACAAAGATAAAAATATATTTTATCGAAATGAACTAGTTATTAACTAGAATAAATCTTTTAAATTAAGATTTAATGAAGTCTTCCAATTAATTAATATGTAATTGAGAATAAATAAAGAATTAGATTTTGGGTTGTCGTGGATGGTGTCTTAAATAACACTGTTCTTAAACCCCATATTAAAGAATAAATCTTTGAATTAAGATTATTAGAGTTTCCAATTATGTCCAGTAATTGAAATAAAAAGATATGAGAATTGGGTTTATTGTGAACTATGTTTTAAACGACATTTGTTCTTTAACCCAATTAACAGTAAAAATATGAGTTAGTATTTATAAATCTTTTTATTTAGATTTAAAAAGAAATTTTCAAAGGTTAAGTTTTCCAATTTAATATATATTAGATTGGAATTAAGTGGAAATCCGATTTGATAATAATCGAGTTAGGCTTCTGTAAAAGAAGACTAATACTATATATAGAATTTAAAAGGCTTTGCCGTTATAGTAGCGGTCTGATACGGAAATTTATGTCGGCTATATATTGATTTGACTTCTGTGAAAATTCGATATTTAATGGAAAATGATTTTGGGTTTATTGTGAACTGTGTTTTAAATGACATTGATTCTTTAAACCAGTTAAAGACAAGATTAATTTCTTAAAAGTTGAATAATCATCAAGCAATGATTTTTGATATTAAAATCAAATTGGATTTTTAATAAATCTTTAAAAGAAGATTTAAGAATATATATAAAAGAATTTATCTTCTATCAAATTAATGGGAACCTTTCCCTAATGATATGAGTATTTTATTAAAAGAATATTCTGATATGGAATGAAGCATATGATGTGTCTTTATAGCACCTGATTTTTGAATATAAATACGCGAGTTATTCGGAAAGACCGGGTTTAACCCATTCTGAATAATTACTACGACGATTGAAACTCAAAGACATTGAAGATGGTGATTGAAGACCGACGATCTTCACATCGAATGGACAACTACTGATGCCTGGCATTGGGTAGCTCGCAGTAAAGGGTTAAAAGTGGTAGTTTGTCCGGATGTACTTGTTGATTTTCCGGATATGCGAGCACCTCTCTTTCGCATTGGACATACGGGACGAGCCCAGTAAAGGGTTAAAAGTGGCAGTTTGTCCGGACGTACTTGTTGATGGTCCGGATATGCGAGCACCTCTCTTCCGTATTGGACATACGGGACGAGGAATAAGGTGTCTCCGGTTTTGTTCAGACCCAGAACAGACTTGTAAATGGATGGGTATCTGACATTGAATTTCATTCCATGTACATTAAATTAATTTCTATTTAATATATATCTGTGGTGGCGGAGAATTTATTCTCTTGCGTAACTCCCTTCTCTAAGACGTACGAGCTCAGAGATTATATATTGGTAGTTATCGATCGCTTGGATTGTCAATGTGGCACGCCAAGATGCAAATGATCAAGGCTTTTGTTGAAAAGCTGAGCCTTGTGGTTGATGATCAAAGCATAGCCTATTTCGGCATAGCTTTGTGTATAGCGTGACCTTGCAAGCCTCACACCCTGGCATGAGTCAGAAACGGAGCAAGGGAACGCAGAGAGTGCACACGTTTCTTTCTAGCTAGAAGTGGTGTCAGTGACTTGCCAGCCCAGACATTTTACTTATGTGGATGTTGGAATTTTCGAGGCCTCGGATTTATTGGTTGCCAATGGCCAAATTATAGGGTCAATAGGACCGGGAAGCGTGTGTTCAGGCATAACTAATCCACTAGCGTTATTTGTGGACCGGCCCTGCAGGATCCAAGGGTTGCCCGTTGGTGTGGTCCTAAGACATTGCCAGAGTGTCTCGAATCGGTAAGGAGATCATTCCTAGCCTTGACTCTTGATGGAAACCCAATTTCCAATACGACACCATGCGGTTTTGATTATAGAACTAGTATGGCGACATAGTAGGATGGGTACTATGCCGTCTATGATTGATACATTATGATTGAAATATTTTTGAAATATATATACACTAATAATAATATCAAGTCCGTTTTTATCGTATCAAGCATTTTTTACCATTATAAGGTAAAACTCTATCCTCCGGTTTGCGTTGCATTGTGTGATGGGACTTGAGTCTTATAATGGTTTCATATTTCTAAAAAGCATTACATTGTTTAGCGATTTACTTTATTTAAATCATGCACTGGCAATCCAATGGAGTAAACCCGTTCCGCGTTAGCGACGTGGTCCTGTGATTAACCATGTTATTAAATAAGTTAGTAAAGATTTCTCATACCAGTCTAATGACTGACCCGTAGTTTGTTTCACTTTGCAAACTCGGGTGCCTTCTTTTCAACATGGGCAGTCGAGTGGCTTATTTTGCAGATATATTGAGTAGGAATCTGGATCGAAGCTTAAAGCCGTGTCCAGAGCATTGATAGAATTCTGCTGTATCAGATTATTAGTTCCGCTGCATTGTATTAAATTCATAGTAATTTATCTTCTGTTGTATTATATTAAATGTACTCTGATATTCTGCACTCTGATGTAACATTATTATGATGTTTATAAAAGTCTTCTATTATTTGTTCTAATATGTTGTATTCCCAAAGTTAGCGTATTCGAGTTTTGAACGGTCTTGGTCGATTTAGTGATCGATTATGTCCGGGAAAAATCCCAGTCATTACAGCTGGTATCAGAGCTTTGGTTAGCTCAAATCTTTGGGGTACAACTCGTTAGAACTGAACAAAAGACTGATCAGAGGTTGGATTAGTAATATCCAATAAGAATACTCATTAGAGATAGGGTCAGTAGCATCCTAGAATGAGAAAACTCATTAGAGATAGTGTTAGTAATACCCTAGAACGAGTTGAGAGTGACAAGTTTATAATTAACGTATTTGTGATTATATACATAATCTGATCATAGAAAATATGATTTTTGAAAATATAAAAGTTATATATATTTGAAAAGTTAATCAACTAATAAATTTATTGAAACCAATAAAAGAATAAAAATCAAATTGGTTAATTGAACAACTTTTAGCTCCGTCCTTTTCGAGGACGAAAAGATTTTAAGTGGGGGAGATTGTAACAACCCAGAATTTTGGAACCAATTTAAAAATTTTATTTTTGAAATTTTAATGAATTTTGAATATTTAAAATGATTTATATTAAATAATAACGACTAAAAATTTATTTAAATCGAAGTTTGAACAAATATATTTATTTTAATTATAAAAGGAGTTAGAAATAGCGCGGTAGTTTGAAATTTTAAATTTGAACTTTGACCGAATGTACAGGATGCAGAATAAATCAGATTTTAGTGAAACCAAAAATATTAGAATTTATTTAAAAATATATTTCCAACGAATCTGGAAAACTGAAATTTCATAGCGGGAATCAAAAGTTATGCCCAGTTTAAAATTCAGAATAGTTGTTGTAGAATTTATATATATATTTTAATATTAAAAATAGTCATTTTGCAAACAACCTCCATTTTAGACGAAACCACTTTTGTTGGAATTGGAATGTCAAATTATTGCTAAGTTTCAATTTTCATAATTTTTAGAATTAATATGTGAGCGTGGCTAAACAAAATGGGTTTTGTCAGTTTTAGTTAATTTGGATCGACCAGAAAATGGCCATTTTTCAAACGGCCTCAGAATTCGACGAAATTAACCTTGTTAGAACTGTATCGTCAAAACATAACTAGAAATTATTTTTCTGGAATTTTTAGAGTCGGTATGTGGCCCCGGTAAATTTAAATGTATGTTCAAATTAAATAATTAAGCGATTTATATATTAAATTAAAGAAAACAAGCTGGAGATGATCAAACGGGCTGACGAGACCTAGCCCATCGCGTCTGCAACGTGGGTATTTGCTAAGGAAAAAATTTTGTTGGGCCGAAATTGGAGCTAAAAGGAGATAATGGGCATTTTCAAATATAAAGAATTAGAATAATATTTAATTATATATATTAGCCTTTCAAAGCCTAACAATATAGCCGCCGCCATCCCCATGAATTCAATGGCCATGGAACTCCCTCGTTATCCCTTAATTTTCTTCAAATCCGCAAAGTAATTCTTACTGCTCATAAAACATAAATTCAAGAGCTCTATGAGATGTACAGATCCAACGGTTATGATGAATTTTTGATTCCTGGATTGTTCAAATTTGATGTTGAAAGGGGTTCCATTCGCAACCAACTTCCGAGACCCTAGGGCGTTCGAGTTCTTCAACGATGGGGGTGCAAGAAGGTGGTGAGGCGGCACATTGAGTGGCAAAGGCTGATGGTGGTGGCAGGCGTCGTAGGGGGGGTGCGATGGCGAGGGTTTCACGTGGAAGATGGGTTACAGGCAATAGAACAAACGATAGAGAAGAGGCCGATATTTTAATGTAACCAACTAGTGTTATTAGCATTGTTTAATTATTTTTAATTAATCATAATGTAATTAAAGCCTTAAACACCCATTTCTTTTTCGTACGATTACAGAATTCGACAAACAAAAATGCGTTGGATTCGTCTTTCCAAGATCTACAGCATGAAACAGATCAGATCTGAAACGGAGTGATCTAAAATTATGAAGAATTCAGAACCCATCGGTGAGATTTCTCGTTTTAAATTTAAAATAAAAATTATATATATATAGAAGTATATATATTTATATTTATATTTATAATGATTGTGATTGTAATATATTATGCGCCATGCAAAATTTAGATTGGTTGATTGGAATTTGTTGATTATTGACTGTGTTGATGATGATTTGTCTAATTATATTTTTTGTGTAAACAAAATTAACATTTTTAGTTAGAATATTCTTGTGTAAACAAAAATAACATTTTTAGTTAGAATATTTTTGTGAAAATAAAAATAACCTTTTTGGTTAATATTTTTATGTAAACAGAAAATAACATTTTTGTTGAAATGTTACACTAGAATAGAAAATAACATTTCTGTTATAAATGTTACACTAGAATAGGATATAACATTGTTATTATAAAATGTTGCATTAGGGTAAAATAACATTTTTATTATAAAATGTTGCACGAGGATAAAAATAACAATTTATTATAAAATGTTGCATTAGATCAAAAGTGCCATTTAGTTATAAAATGTTGCATTAGATTAAAAACCCCATTTTGTTTATAAAATGTTGTATTAGAAAACAAATATTTTACTTTTGTCAAAACATATAGTCGAAACAAATATTTTACTTTTGTCAAAACCATTTAGTCGAGACAAATATTTTACTTTTGTCAAAACCATCTAGTCGAAACAAATATTTTACTTTTGTCAAAACCATCTATCGAAACAAATATTTTACATTTGTCAAAACCATCTAGTCGAAACAAATATTTTATTTTTTTCAAAACCATCTAGTAAAAACAATATTTTACTTTTTTCAAAACCATCTAGTTGAAACAAATATTTTAATTTTGTCAAAACCATCTTGTTGAAACAAATATATCACTTTTGTCAAAAACCTATTAGTTGAAACAAAACACATCACCTCTATGTTATATTAGAATTGAAATATAGACATATCACCTTTATGTGAATTAGAATTGTTACATTACGTTAACGATAAAATTTACATTTTACCGTATAATAAAAAGATTAGATTTAAAAGAAATATTTTTATTGTCAAAATGGGGACAACAAAATGTATAGATTTTAAAAAAACATTTCATTTGTCAAATTAGAGACAATAAAAAGAATAGATTTAGAGTTGCATTTTTATTGTAATTTTATATGCAAAAAAAGAGTAGATTTTAAAGTTGCATTTTTATTGTCACTTTAGATTATAATAAAAAGAAAAGAATGAAAGATATATTGTTATTGTTATTTTAGTCACAATAAAAAGAGTAAAATAGAAAGATATATTTTTATTGTCAATTTTGTTGCAATGAAAAAGAAGTATTAGAGATCATGTTTTTACTTTCACTTGTTTAAATAAAAAGAATTAATATAAATGATTGTATTTTTGTTGCTCATAGTTTCCATAAAAAGATTGAACTAAACAAAAATTTCATTTTTGTTAAGTAAGGTTAGAGTTAAACAAAACTACATTTTTGTCAAATAAATTTCAATTATAAAAGTTGAAACCAAATTGTCATTTTTGTCAAATAGATTTGTGTTAAAACAACAATATCGTTTTTGTAAAATAAAAATTGTAAAAAATTAAATTATCATTTTTATTTGTTAGATTGAATAGAAAAATGTAAACAAACAAACACATCACATTCATTTGTTTGTTTGAATTAGAATTGTCGACAAAACAAACACGTCACTTTTATCTGTTTTGTTGAATTAGAATTGCCGACAAAACAAAGTTATCGTTTTTATTGTTTTGTTGAAAAAGATTTGTCAACAAAACAAAGTCACTATCTTTATTGTTTTGTTGAAATAGGTTAGTTGAATCAAAATATACATTTTGTCAAAATATTCATTTTTGTCAAAATAGATCAGTTGAATAAAAGCATATATTTTTGTCAAAATATACACTTTTGTCAACATAGATTAGTTGAATCAAAATACACATTTTTGTCAAAATGAACATTTTTTGCCAAATAGATTAGTTGAGCCAAAATAGCTATTTCTGTCAAAATATAATAGTTGAAACAAACATTACATTTTGTTGAATATGATGGTTGAAACAAAAATTACATTTTTGTTAATTAGATTTGAAATGAAGTAAAAATCACATTTTTGTTAAATAAAAGAGTTAAACACAAATAGCATTTTTGTTAAATAGGTTTGTGTTACAATAAAAATATTCATTTTAATAAAATAGAATTGTCAGCAAAATGGATGTATCACTTTTTATACATTTTGTTGAAATAGAATTTATATTGCAAATATAAAAATCATCTTTATTTACAAAACATACATTAGAATTTGTATGTGAAATAAAGAATCATTTGCATTGTCACAACGCACCTTAGAATTTGTATGTATGTAAAAGTGACATTTTAATGTGTTAATGTATACATTAAAGTTTGTATGCAATTTAAAATAAAACATTTTTATGTGTTAGGTTATACATTGGAAATATAATCCAATAAAATTATCTCTATTATTTGTTAAAAGTAAAAATAGAAGTTTGCATACAAATAAAGAAAAACAAAAATTAACTTTTCATTTGTCATCAGCAATAATGTCATAAATAAATTACATTCTATTAGACATTAGAAATGTATAAGGAAATTATACGAGTTAAAAACATTTTCATTCGGCATTAGAAATAAAATAACATGTTTTGTTCATTATCATCAATATGTTAGAAGAATTAGAAATTAGCTAAATTCATTAACCAATTATTTATTTATATGAACTATTGTTGGCTGAAAACCCCACACGGGTATTGGGATGATATTTAACATACACTAGCCCCAATATTTGATGTCGATCGATAGATTGACAAGCTGCGATGAGCGTTATTATTTCATTTTAATGCTCAAACAGTTGTGAACTTCACTCTTGATGTTGAATGGATGGTTTGCTGATTATCTATCATTTGTTTTCATATACAAACGATGTATGAAATCCATATAACCGAAATTGTATGGTAACTGATTGAGTCGCATTCCGATTCAGGATTTCTTTTAAATAAAGAATAATTTAAAATAAGGATTGTCCTTTAATAAAGGATATTTTAAAGTAAAGAATATTGTAATATAAATAATATTTTATATAAGGAGTCTTTTTATATAAAGAATATTTTTAAATAACGCATATTTAAAAATATTATTCAACGAAGAATAAAATGATGATTTCTATGTTTGTTTTGGATGGACATAAAAGATAAAAATATATTTTTATCAAAATGAACTAGTTATTAACTAGAATAAATCTTTTGAATTAAAATTTAATGAAGTCTTCCAATTAATTAATATTTAATTGAGATTAAATAAAAGAATTAGATTTTGGGTTGTCGTGGATGGTGTCTTAAATAACACTGCTCTTAAACCCCATATTAAAGAATAAATCTTAGAATTAAGATTATTAGAGTTTCCAATTGTATCTAGTAATTGAAATAAAAAGATTTGTGAATTGGGTTTATTGTGAACTATGTTCTAAACGACATTTGTTCTTTAACCCAATTAACAGTAAAAATATGAGTTAAAATTTATAAATCTTTTTATTTAGATTTAAAAAGAAATTTTCCAAAGTTAAGTTTTCCAATTTAATATATATTTAATTGGAATTAAGTGGAAATTCGATTTGATAATTATCGAGATAGGCTTCTGTAAAAGAAGACTGATACTATATATAAAATTTAAAAGGCTTTGCCATTATAGTAGCGGTCTGATACGGAAATTTATATCGGCTATATATTGATTTGACTTTTGTGAAAATTCCATATTTAATGGAAAATGATTTTGGGTTTATCGTGAACTGTGTTTTAAATGACTGTGTTTTAAATGACATTGGTTCTTTAACCCAGTAAAAGACAAGATTAATTTCTTAAAAGTTGAATAATCATAAAGCAATGATTTTTGATATTAAAATCAAATTGGAGCTTTAATAAATCTTTAAAAGAAGATTTAAGAATATATATAAAAGAATTTATCTTTGATAAAATTAATGGGAACCTTTCTCTAATAATATGAATATTTTATTAAAAGAATATTCTGATTTGGAATGAGGCTTATGATGTGTCTTTATAGCGCCTGATTTTTGAATATAAATACGTGAGTTATTCGGAAAGACCGGGTTTGACCCATTCTGAATAATTACTACGACGATTAAAAGTCGAAGACACTGAAGACGGTGATTGAAGACCGATGATCTTCACATCGAATGGACAACTACTGATGCCTGACATTGGGTAGCTCGTAGTAAAGGGTTAAAAGTGGTTGTTTGTCCGGATGTACTTGTTGATTTTCCGGATATGCGAGCACCTCTCTTCCGTATTGGACCCACGAGACGAGGAATAAGGTGTCTCCGGTTTCGTTCAGACCCAGAACGAACTTTAAATGGATGTGTGTCTGACATTGAATTTCATTCCATGTAAATTAAATTGATTTCTATTTAATATATATTTGAGGTAGTGGAGAATTCATTCTCTTGCTTAACACCCTTCTCTAAGATGTACGAGCTCAGAGGTTATATATTGGTTGTTATCGATTGCATGGCGTGGATTGTCAATGTGGCACGCCAAGATGCAAATGATCAAGGCTTTTGTTGAAAAGCAGAGCCTTGTGGTTGATGATCAAAGCATAGCCTATTTTGGCATAGCATTGTGTATAGCATGACCTCACGAGCCTCACACCCCGGTATGAGTCATAAACGGAGCAAGGGAACGCAGGGAGTGCACACGTTTCTTCCTAGCTAGAAGTGGTGTCAGCGACTTACCAGCCCTGACATTTTACTTATGTGGATGATGGAATTTTCGAGGCCTCGGATTTATTGGTCGCCAATGGACAAATTATAGGTTCAATAGGATCGGGAAGCATGTGTTCAGGCATTAATAATCCACTAACGTTATTTGTGGACCGGCCCTGTAGGATCCAAGTGTTGCCCGTAGGTGTGGTCCTAAGACATTGCCAGAGTGTCTCGAATCGGTAAGGAGATCGTTCCTAGCCTTAACGCTTGATGGAAACCTAATTTTCAATACAACACCATGTGGTTTTGATTGTAGAACTAGTATGGCGACATAGTAGGATGGGTACTATGCCGTCTATGATTGATACATTATGATTGAAATGTTTTTGAAATATATATACACTAATAATAATATCAAATCTGTTTTTATCGTATCAAGCATTTTTTACCATTATAAGGTAAAACTTTATCCTCCGGTTTGCGTTGCATTGTGTGATGGGACTTGAGTCTTATAATGGTTTCATATTTCTAAAAAGCATTGCATTATTTAAAGATTTACTTTATTTAAATAATGCACTGGCAATCCAATGGAGTAAACCCGTTCCGCGTTAGCGGCGTGGTCCTGTGATTAGCCATATTATTAGATAAGTTAGTAAAGATTTCTCATACCAGTCCCACGACTGACCCGTAGTTTGTTTCAATTTGCAAACTCGGGTGCCCTCTTTTTCACATGGGCAGTCGAGTAGCTTATTTTGAAGATATATTGAGCAGTATTCTGGATCGAAGCTTAAAGCTGTGTCCAGAGCATTAATAGCCTTCCGCTGTATCAGATTATTAATTCCGCTACATTGTATTAAATTCATTGTAATTTATCTTCCACTGTATTATATTAAATGTACTCTGATATTCTGTACTCTGATGTAACATTATTATGATGTTTATAAAAGTCTTCTGTTATTTGTTCTAATATGTTGTATTCCCAAAGTTAGCGTATTCGGGTTTTGAACGGTCTTGGTCGATTTAGCGATCGATTAGGTCCGGGCAAAATCCGAGTCGTTACACCGGTGCTTGCGATCTTTTATAGATCAAATGCACGATCATCGATGTTATCAACATCAGATGAGAGAGAAGCAAGCTTCCTAACGATTTCGTTAAAGGAAATGGCTGTCCTAATGAAAGATTTTCATTGACAGGAAAGGAAATGAATAAAGACCTTTCAGAAATATTTAATCAAATGATCCGCTTCCTGCTTCACACCTAGCCCTAAGGGCATAAGATACTCGCTCTGACTCTCTTTGGATCCCTCAACTGATGCACAAAAATTGAGAGAGAAGGCTCGAGAACTATCTCAGACAGCCAATCAATCTCCACTAGTCCAAACTATTGACCTGATTATTGATTATAGAAACATGAGTTTAATTAGTCAATTAATTAGTGAACAAGGAAAAATATTATCTAGACGGGTGAATAGATTGACCTTGAAACAACAACGATTAATTATGCTATAAAATAAACTCGTATTTTATCTTTGTTACCTTTTCTTAATAATGAAAAACAGTTTGAGAGAGCTGAGTCAATCCTCGATAAAGCTACTCAGAATCATTTGGCAAGAGGTCAACGATTACGTGAGTTGCTTAAACAATCCCAGTCAGACCCCCTTACTGTGGAAGAACAGATAGTTACAGTTTATATTAGAGCAAATGGATATCTTGATTCATTAGAAATTGGACAGATAAAGAAATTTCTCATTAAATTATGTATCTACTTTAAAAGGAATAAACCTCAATTTCAAGAAATTGTATTTTCTACCAAGACAATTACCGAGGAAGCGGAAACCTTTTTGGGGAACCGGGGACTCATTCCAGGAAACCTTTTTGAAGTATCAACTAATGGAAGAGAGCAAATAATTTGATATGGTCCCAAAACTGTATGCATGTTTAAAAATTTATTATATTACTATAGTAATATAATAAATTTTTAAACATGTATACAGTTTTGGGACCATATCAAACTATCATGTATACAGTAATATAATAAATTTTTAAACATATATACGGTTTTGGGACCATATCAAATTATCTGCTCTCCAGGATTGAGCCAATTGTCTCGATCGTAGGATATCACTGAGAAATAGGAATCCGTGTTAAAATGATGGAACCTACTATTTGTTTTTATCATAAGAATTTATTCTTTCCGGTTAAAATACCAGAAAAGAATAAAAAATCGTGGGTCTTTTTGTCCAGATGCAGGTAGTCTGCATCTTCACAGACACATCTATTTCACTGAGCCTCCATGAGTAATTCAAAGGAGAAAAATCTTTGTTAGGATTCATTTTGTAAGGAATGGAGTCAAGTAGAAATGATGGAAAAAAAAGAACACTCCGTTCCTAGCCCTTTCGGACTAGCACTCCTCCCAAATGTTTATACTGGACTTGGCCTGGACTTTTACAGTAATATAATAAATATTTAAACATGTATACAATTTTGGGACCATATCAAATTATCTGCTCTCGTGTATTATCCATATGGGAGATCTTCCAATTGAGAGGATCCATTGACCTGAGACGACGAGAAAGGTCTACCTATTTTCTTTAGTTATTCAGTTAAACCACTAATTCGTTAATCGAGCAGATATCAACAATTGTTTCATCGGACATGCGTATTTTTTCTTTTTCGACGGATTTCCTTGGTTTCATTAATGGAAATTCTTTGATGTAGTGAGTAATAGGCTCTGGTTGTTCACCCTTCAAGAATTCTTATTTAGGCAGTTCATATCATCCATACATAATGTTTTGATCTAAGATTTCAATTCTTCCATGCTTCAGCAGTAGCATATTGCTCCATGGAGCTAAGGTCCAAAACATGGAATAAACAAGTGTTTGTAGCTAATTTGATATGGTCCCCAAACTGTATACATGTTTAAAAATTACAGTAATATAATAAATTTTTAAACATGTATACAGTAATATAATAAATTTTTAAACATGTATACAGTTTTGGGACCATATCAAATTATCTCTTGCATGTTTACTTCCTAAAGGATTTTGAGTCTAATTGGACCCCGATTTAAGAGAAGTCAACGACTTCCGTATCGATTTACGTCAATAAATATGTTGAATTTGAACCCCGTTAAATATGTTCTTTAGCTGTAATTCTCGTGCTAGTCTTATTCCTGCAATGAGGGCTTCATATTCAGCTTCGTTATTCGTTGATGGAAATTCTAGTATTAGCGCATAGCATATAGATCTTCCTTCTGGGGTTTCCAGGACTACCCCTACCCCAGAACAGTAATAGTTTAATGCTCCATCAACGAATAATTTCCATTGGATGTTGGTTTCAGTGTCGGGATTCTCTTTTATATCTCCTTGGTCGGTAAATTCTGCAATGAAATCTACAAGATCTTATCAGTTAATTGCTTTTCGGGGATGGTATGCATTGTAATATTGACTAAGCTCAATATTCCACTTCAATAACCTTTCGGAAGTCTCTGGTCGAAACAACACCTACCTCAACGTGAGGACCTTGATAGGGTGAGCCTGGAAGTAGGGTCGAAGCTTCTTTGATGCGATAAGTATACAATAAGCGAGCTTCTCGAGTTTTGGGTAGTTCAGTTCTGCCCTGGATAATCTCTTACTGATGAAATAAACCAGTCTCTGAACCTTCGAATTCTCCCTTACCAATGCTGCGCTTAGAGCATGGGCGGGTACTGGCTGATATACAAACAAATCTTCTCTATCACTAGGCTTCGACAACATTGGAGGTATCGCCATGTGTTAGATTAGTTCTTTGAAAGCTTTCTGGCATTCAGAAGTCCACTATATCTCTTTCTTTCCTTTCCTAAGGGCATCGAAGAAGAGAAGACATCCGTCCGTTGCCCTGGATATGAAGCGATTCAAAGCCGCGATTTTTCCATTTAAACGCTAAATCTCTTTCTTGGTTCCTAAGGCGCTTATTTCCCTTAAGGCTTTTATTTTTGCTGGATTGGCTTTTATTCCCCTGCCATTGACCATAAATCCTAGGAACTTGCCCGAAGAGACCCCGAAGGAACATTTTAAAGGATTTAGTGTCATACCATATCGGTGTAGAATATCGATAATTTAGGCTAAATCCTCTAAATGATCAATTTCCCTTCTTGATTTTACCAACATATCGTCGATATAGATTTCCATGGTCCTGCCAATTTGTTTTTTGAACATAGCGTTTACCAATCGTTGGTAAGTCGTCCCTGCATTCTTTAGACCAAATGGCATCACCTTTTAGCAATATAGGCCAAGATCAGTGATAAAACTTGTGTCCTCTTGATCTGGTTCGTACATCATGATTTGATTGTAGCCAGAATACGCATCCATAAACGACAGCAACTCATGCCCAGCCGTGGAATCCACCAATTGATCTATTCTAGAAAGAGGGAAACTATCCTTTGAACAAGCTTTATTAATATCCAAATAGTCTACGCAGACTCGCCATTTGCCGTTTTCTTTCTTTACAAGTACAGGATTGGAAACCCAGTTTGGGTAGGTAGATTCCCTGATGAAGTTGTTCTCCATTAACCTGTCAACATCCTCCTTCAAGGCCTTTGATCTTTCCTGTCCCTGGGTCCTTTTTTCTGTTTGATAGATGGAACATATGGATTAATATTAAGTTCTTTTTATTTCAAAATGAATGTTTTTGTCTGTATGAACTGCAACATATGGAGATATGCCGCTCATGTCAGAGTGGTTCCATGCAAACACGTCCAAATTAGTTTTTAAAAAGATAATTAGTTGACTCTTCAATTCGAGGCTCAACTGAGATCCTATATTCAGCACACGGTTTGGATCCTTTGGGTTAATAGCTATAGGAATTGCAATCTAAGCCGGGACCGCTCTTTCATCCTCTACACTCGCTTTTCTTGGATCGATTTCCTTTTGCGCTCCATTATGTTCGCCAGTGCAGGGACCGTTCCTTAATTGCTATAAGGGGAGTTCGCGAACGCGGGGCAGAGCCTCCGCATTCTTCCCCAAGTCTTTCTTCTTTGCCTCATGCAGCTCTGTCACATATCAATCCCTTGCAGTGGCCTGATTGACCTTAATTACACCAGTTCCATTCTCAGTTGGAAACTTCATAGTTAAACACCATGGAGCTAGCGCAATTTTAAATCCTGCGAGGGTTGGTCGCCCGAGGAACGCGTTGTAGGCGGAGAGCTCATCCACCAAGACGAAGGTTTGCATCATAGAGACCTTGCGTTCTCCATCTGCTAGTTCAACGAACAAGTCAATTATACCAATGGGTTGCGTGGGTTATCCGGTAAATCCATGGATTTTGTTTAGATAGGCTCGCACTTTTGTCATAGAAGGTTCATTTTCTGAACGTATTTACGAAGGTCACATTAATGGATGCCCCTATGTCAACTAGGACTCTTTTCACAACTACAAGGCCAAGACCAATTGTGACTACCATGGCATCAATGGTTGGTGCAAGTAATCCATCAGCATCTCTATATTTGAATACTACATCATTGGTCGAAGTTCTGGGTATCTTCATTAGAATCTCATTTCTTAGGATCATGCACCTTTCTTCTTTCGAGACACCCTTTAGCTCGTTAGCGTACCTTTCCATATCTGCCCAGCTACTTCCGGCTGGGTGGGGCCCACCGAAGATCATGTTGATCATTGGACTTGGATCAACAGGTGCCTTAGCTTTCTCTCCCGAACCGGATTGATTGGTGGTATTATTCTGTCCCTAGGTAGTCGAAGCGTTCTGAGGATTCTTCACATATTGTTGAAGTTGGTTCTTTCTGATGAGTTCTTCGATCAAACTTTTCAGGTGCCAACATTCACTAGTGTTATGCCCTAGTTGATTATGAAACTGCCAGAATTTACTGGGGTTGGCTTATTGCTGAGTAGTCTTTTGAGCCTTCATTTGAGGAAAGATGCTCGAATCCTTTGTGGCGGAGTAGATCCTCTCTGGTGTTTCATTTAAGAGAGTCAATTTTGAATCGCGTTTTCTTATAGGCTTTGCTATCTTTCTCATCACTTCCCCTCTTCTGCCCAGAATCATTCTTTTGCACGGTTTGGAACTCCTTGCCTTTCCCTTCTTCGTTAGTACTACTTTCTATGACCTTCTGAACATTCAGCTCATCATCTTCCACGCTCATATATTCTTCGTCTTTCTTATAGAACTTTTTTAGAGCTTTGGGTTTCTTCATCTTGATCCATTTCCCGAATTCTGATTTCTTATCAATTGCACCCTTCAGAGCTACCAATAAGTACAAAGGTTCCGGTTCTATGACTTCCGCCGCCGCAGCATGGAATCGTGTAAGAAAAGCTTTGATGGTTTCTCCAGGCATCTGTTTCATCTCATTGAGCGACATCACATCCCTTGCTTTAATTGTTTGAAGATGGAACTGGTCTTGAAATCTTCTCTCCAAATCGGCAAATTGATCAATGCATTTAGGTGGAAGTCTAGTGAACCAAAGTGAAGCCACACCCTCTAGGCATACGGGAAAGTACAAGCATTTTATCTCATCGGTTGCCCTAGCTCCGTTCATGTGTTGATCATTCTTGAATAGGAAGATGTTTGGGTCTCTAGTTCCACCATAAGGTGCTATTGTCGGGGGTGTGAATTTCCTAGAAAACTTTGCTTGAAGGGTTTTTTTCTATAAACGGGTTTTTACTAGGTGAAAATTCCCATTCTTTCTCTTCATCCTCTCGGATCATTTTTCTTTCATTATTCGCTGGATCATATCTACAATGCGCTTCTTATCGCTCGCTCGTTCCACAGGATTGGCATCGATGCTTTTATTGGTGCAATCGTGGTTCAAGCTTCGATGCCTTGCACCTCTTTTGGGAGGTGTCCTTTTGGTGGGACTTGCGACGCTCTGAGTTGCACGCTTCTCCTCATGCTCTGGGGATTTGACCTTAGAGTCCTCAACACCGGCCTATCCCTTGTCTTCCACTAAGAAGTGGGATCGACTAGGGTCTGAGGCTAAAGATTCCTATTTTTCGTTAACATTATTTACAGCATTCGGTGGCGGAAGATTGGCTTGAGCATTAATCAGGGCATCAGGCCTTTCCATTAATATTTTTGATCCATTTTTTCGTTCAAGCTGGTCATAGCCACATTCAATTCATCTCTCGTTACAGATGGCCTAGAGGTCTCCTCAAATTCTCAATTCAAAGTTTGCGGTGTAGCTTCATCACCATGAATATCCTCAACAATTATGGTAGCTCTAACGGACTTGTTATTTTTCTTCAAACCGGCCATGGCTTCGAGGAAGGAAGCGGTTTTGGACTTCAAGGGTAGGCTGTTGGAATTGGAGGAAAGTGTGAAGGAAGGAAATACAAAGATGGCCCCATGGTGGGTGCCAAATGTTTTCACCAAAAAGTGGCTCAAACATCAAGGATACGCAAAACGTACTTCACCAATATGGTTAGAAAGTAAATGGGGCCTCACTCAACAAAAGTTGAAAGTAATAATGTAAGGAAAGTAAAATAGAGACAAGATTTTAGAGTGGTTCGGTCCTAAGCTAGACCTACGTCCACTATGAAGGTAGTTTGCATTACCATGATGATTACAAAGCATGTAAATTCTCTTTGTTCATACATCTTCTCATTATCTCAACTCTTAACATATTCTGACTCTTACATACAAATCTCGCTTAAATTCATGGAATTCAATGGAGGAATGGCGAAAGCTATGGAGGAGGACGGATGAGCGACGGAGCCGGAGGATGTCTTCGACCTTTTTCACTTATAAGATCTTAGTGGATGTCATGGCCAAATGTATGAAGATCCTTCAAGTGGAGATGACGATGATGGTTGAGAATGTTTAAGGAATGGTAGAGGAATGAATTTAGCAGCACTTAATGGTTGCCAGGTCCCGATCCTCTTTATGGTGGAAGCCATGGCCTATTTAAAGGTGGATTCCCCTGAAAAAGAACTGAAATCCATATATGTAGGTTAGGAGTCATTCGTCTTATTAATTATGAAAATGCCACTGCCTAGCTGTAGCTAATCTGTCAATAGCTGTATTCATCTGTCCTGTACGAGCTACTTCATGGGAGCTAGCGGTTGCATAAGAGCGAGCGGCTGCATAGGTTTGAATACATTGAATGGGTGGATAGTCGATGAGCGTGTAGGCGGCTTGTCAAAGCTTCTTAGTTAGTATAAGAACGACCGACCGTATCATCATGTTAAGCCTTTCGTAATTGACTGGTATACACCATCTGGTTGGAGCATCTATATTTGATGGTAGATGGGTGACCGATCAAAACTTGTAGAGCAGACATATGTGTGATTGCTATGGAGTTGATATCTGTCGGATCGGTAGGTAGCATATGATTGTAGCATTGGTGAGTGATTGAGGAATGAGCTAGAGACTGAGGTTGCAATCCATGAGCAGACATGAGATGCGTGTGCAAATTCTTACAACTTTGTGTTCCCTGCTGCGTACGATCGATCGGGGTAGCGTGGACGAACGACTACAGAATGGAACACGTGACTGGAACAAATTCTTCTCTTCGTCTTATATGACCGATTTCTTTGGTACAAGAATGAGTGGCTTCCTTAATATGGGCAATCTTTGCAGGATGTACGAGCCTCGTCGTCCTTAGGCGGTACCATTCTTGAGTTGGCTTCGTGCGTGCGACCCCTCTATATGACTGTATTATGTTGTATGACTGATCCTACTGTGTTGAGCATATGACCCAACTTGTTCTGATGTATGCGACCTTCCTTGTCATGCTTAACCTTAAGTTGGAGCTTGAACTTTTTTCTGTGTGATCGTTCCTTACTCTTCACAAACTGTCTGGGTGTACTGGATTGGAGTGGACTATGCACGACCAACCCCAATGATGCTTGACCCATAGACCGTCATATGTATAAGGGATAAAAACTATTCAAATAAGGTATAACAAAGGCAGATGCAACAAAAACAACAAACCCTATTCTAAGATCTTGAAGCAATTGGTCGGTGCAAGTCCAACTGCCTTGCCAAATTTTCCTTAGTCCTAAAGCGGTGAGACCTTTTTGCTTATCCTTATCCAACGGATTGATCTCTTCCCTAAGGATGAGACATAAATGGTACAAGAAAGATCAGGTAATGCAATTAGGCATTATGGACTAAGAAATGGTCAGAGAGAAGAAACTAGATCTTGGAGTATTAGTGAGGCAAGATCTAATGCTCAAACAAACGCAGAAAAAGAGGAGACGGGGAGGAAACAAAAAAATAGAAGAAATATAGGAATATGGTTTGGCCAGATGAGGAAGAAAGGACAAAAGAAGGAAGTTATGGGTGATTTGGATGCAACTATTATGGTTAAGCCTTTGGTCCAGGTTGTACCAAAACTCATCGACTAGTTGACCATTCTTGCATAACGCTAAACAGTCAACTATTAAATGGCTTTGGACAAAGATTGAACCTTGAGCTTATTAGGCCGGATTAAAATATTAATCGTCCCGCGTCATCTTTTAAGATTTGACGCGACCCAAAAATAATTATCCTCGTCACCGTGGTATTTAAAGACCAAAGTTAAACTCCGAACCAACTCCAAGGATTTATAGTCTCAACAACGAAGTTGCGACTACACAACGAACGAACGAATTCCAAAAATAATTCAGCTAGAAATCCGTAATATAAATTAAAACGAATTTTCCCCTTATCTAGCTGGCAACTAACAGACGATTCAAAATCGAATACCCCAAAAATCAAGATGAAGGATTTTCCTTAGCCTTTTTGAAGGAAAATTTAAAACTTTTCCAAAAATGGAATTTATTATAATCTAACGGTTTTGTATTTATAAGTCCATTTTATTATTACTATTTATATTCCAGTTTATATTACAAACCGAAAAACCTTTTCGTGTTCAAAAACGTTGGAGCTTCAAAATCTTAATGATTAATTGTGATAATTTTAATAAATTATCCAATATATATAGGAAGAGGGATACTAAAAATCACAAGGAATGGATATTTATCATTCTTAAGTTAAGTGGGATATTCCTTGTCATTCTAATTCCATCTTTCCTACCAATTCGATCATATTTATTAAAATTACAATAAGCCCTAAATCTTTGAAACGCAAATAGATTAAAATTTAAAAACAATATCTTTGTAAAACTAGGCCTTTATAAAACCAATTTTCGAAACCGTATTTAAAAACTTTCAAAACCCATTTTTATTTCTCCAAATAGTTTTAAAAATAAAATTTCGGCAAATACAAGGTCAAGGACTCAATTAAATGTTCCAATAAAGGTTGATTTGGAAATTCAACAAAGTAATAAATGGATACACCTCATAATTATATTTCCAAAATAGATACGACATAATGACGCGAGCTTTTCCCATATTAGATCGAGTAATGGTCTTAACCAGAACTACTAACAAAACCAAAAACCAGAAATCGCGACTATCTCAGTTTTATCTAGATTTTTATATCACGTATATTATTATTCCAGTCTCCAAACTCAAATCAATGGAATCTAACATATGTCGTCCTTGTGCTCTTTACGAAGAGATCGCCAATGTACTTTGAGGTAATAGAATTAGCTGGAAACCCGAACTCAATATATTTCAACTCTTAGTCGCTTAGAGCCCATTATTAAATAATTAGGCCCACGACTAATTCATCGTCAAAATAAATTTCAATTCAAGTAAGAAAGACAAAGAAAAACAGAAAATTGAATTACGTTCTCTTATGAGTCCTAATTTAACTAATTCCTCTAATTATTTAACCTATGCTCTGATACCAAATGTAACACCTGACACTTTTCTATGCCCAAATTTCGACAAAAATCGTAACTCAAACTCATCTAAGCATAGGCGTGTAAATCTGGTACCTGGAAATAAATTAGCATGAGCATAATCAGTGTACGATAAGATAACTCACAGCGGAAACAAAATAGGATAAACTAGTATTAAATCAAGTAACTATCTTTCAAAGTAAGTCAGTTTGCCAATATTGAGCATGAGAGAGAACGAGAATCGAAAGCCAAACCAAAACACCTGTGAAAACCAAACCTACTCTAGAAAACATATGTGGTTGTAATGAGAAGGGGTCAGAACAACAAGACTCTAGTGAATAGGAAATGTAAATTACAAATTATAATACACAGATGCATTCCGTTTGGTTCAACCCAAGATGTATGCCCACCAAGGTTAGCGATTCTAGCCTAACCGTGTAAATTTTTATGCACAAACTCACTACCCTTCCCAAAGTAGAATCCCAAGATATAATTTCAAGACAGAATGTTTACGCACATATTTAGGAAGCCTTTAGACCATGATTTAATTGGTAATTAGACCAAGAAGTGAACCCCTAATCAAGGAGTTTATCTATATACCTTTCCATCCACTTACCCTTTATTATTTAACGCCTCACTATCACTGATAGACATGGTGGATTCTCCCGATAACTTAAGAGCTTAGATGGATTTATTGGTTGACGAACTTATTGGTCACTTAATACCTCTCGATAATTTGTTCAACATTCTTATAAACTAGAGGGCACTAACTACGGGCCCATACCAGTTAAGGATTCCGTCATTCACGCATATACGCTTGCCCCGTATAAGGTGATAGGTGGTATTTTATTGCTCTCTATACCTTATATCTGATCTTATTGGATAACCCCTTAGTCACTTACTACTTAGGATAGGTAGCCATATCTGACATTTTAAGTTTCCAGGTTTGGGTACACAATACACACACATGCAGTTTAAGACCTCTATACCGAAAGACCTATTCGCAGGTGGACTCTTCGACCTCGGTCGCTTAAGGCCTAGAAAGTGGACTATACACGAAGGTTATTAGGTTCGTACCCCATTAGCCCTCAGTAACTTTCCCTATTGGGATAAAGTGGGCTACGTCATTACGTCCTTTCCATTTAGTTACTCTCCACATAAATATTATCTGCATAAGGTTTATTATCGTCACGGGTTCCTATAATTAATAATATTTTTACATCATTAACCTACTAAGTCCAACTCTACTTTAATTATAAGTTCTATAGTCATTAATATAATTAAGGAAAGTTATATCCTCTTTACCCTAGGATATTTATTCGATTACTTATCTAATTGGACTTAGTATTTAAACAACAATCAATATCCATTAATCCCCTTTACACCCATTTACTTCTTATTTATTTGTTTATTGTCCTTTTATGACCGTAACGGTCATATTTTCCTAAGGCAACCATTTATCAGTCCCATGATATCTATTTGTTGTACCCCCAATAGACAATTACTAATTGCTTGTTATATATATACATATTTTTGTGCACTAGACTTCTCACATTAAGTTGACCACTTGTGGATGTTGGTTTTACCGGTCGGTTCCGGGCAGACTTCCACCACTCGTTGAACTTAATCTCATGCATTGGTACATTTATATTTATGCATTAGATCCCTCACATTAAGCTAACCATCTGTGGATGCTGGATTTGTCGGTCGGTTCCGGGCAGACTTCTACCACAAGTTAAGCTTAACCTTGTGTCTAAATGCGGTTAGAATTTAAATTTCCTAATTGGTGTGTACAACATTAATCTTAATTAATTTAGGAATTGTAACCATTATCCTATTATATTTACTTCCCCCAATCAACATTGGTTACAGTTGTTATTTATTGATTTGCGGTCACATTCATGACAATAAATTATACTAATTTCTATAATGGTCACCACAAATATATTAATTCAATATGGATTACATTTTCCTATAATTCCATAATTGACATTCATTCAAACATTCAATACAATGTTTATTTTACCGTTTTACACTGATTTGACGGATAATATGTATATATTTATATTTTTTATGTTTTTGCATGGCCAACGTAGTTATCTTTTATTCTTATTATTATAATTTTAAACTTAATGATTTGGTTTAATCAATAACCAAACATTCCTTCTTGCATTCAATCTTCCCAAAAGGTTTCAAAATTTACAAGAAGACCATTAGCTATAATCATTGTAAATTATGCCTGATTGGTAAAATAGACATATCTCAAATTCACAAGATATATATATATATATATGTATGTATATATGTTTGTGTACATTTCAGAATAGTTGATGCAAACTACACAAAAATATGTATATTTATATGTACATTTGCACCACTTTTCCCTTTTTCAATCTTTTTGTCATATCTCTTGTTTTTTTTGAAAATGGGTTCTTTATTAATAAAACATGTTTCAGTACAACTCACACACATATATAAACCACGCCTATATACACAATACATGTACACATCATGAAACCATCATCAGGCCCTATATCCTCCGCAAACCACCAAACTAGCCTGTCACTCAATACATGGAAAAGGAAAAACGGATGTCCTACTGCTTGGTTAGAGCACTTGCATATGTCAAAGCATCTTCACCCTTTAACTTGTTTATGCATGTTAGCCTGCTTTGTGACCAGGCTACCTAAAGCCAAAGGCTTGAGCACTCACGATTGAACACATTACAGAGCATGAGATCGTCATTTACAAACAAAGGTGTCAGGATGAATCAGTGGATAAGCTCCGAGTCAAAGGAACATTGCAATTCTCAAATATAGGGTGCGGCTCGTGATGACCCGTTCGTGGTGGCCCACTCTTGATCCTCGTTCGTGGTAGCTGGCTCGTTGAGCTTAAGGCACTATTCACATTTCCCGGTTCGTGACCCAGTTAGTGACCAGGTTCATGATAGCCTCCCCGGCTCGTGAAACTTCCTCGGCTCGTGGTGCCCTCCTTGACCATAACCCAGTTCGTGATCCAAACTATGGTCACGAACCGCTTGGACCGAACTAGCCTCTACACACAATTGTGACCTATTCTCAAGGCTACTTCCGCTCCTACTTTCCCGGATCGGGTGCCATGTGTCCTACCACTACCTGATCACCATATGGGCTCTCCTACAGCTATAAATACACCTCCAGAGAGCATTTTCAGGGGACTTTTGGCTCCTTCTTGTCCATGGCCAACACTTCTCCATGAATAACCACCATCTTCCTCAATAAAAGTCAATGAATTCAGAGAAAATTATTGATTAGATTCAAGTGATTGAGAGACAATATTTATTGTAATTGTAATCTATGATTGAAATGAGAACACATAAAGTGGATGTAGGCTCGTTAATGTCGAACCACTATAAAAATCTTATTTTCTTGCTTTTCTCTACTTTTTATTTATTTCTTCATATCCTATACTCAAAATATGATGATTTGGGTGTTAGGACCATTTTTTGGTCTAACATTTTGGTGCCTTCACTGAGAAATGAATTCTCAGCCTATCGGATTGCTATTCTACTATTTGGATTTGAAAGTTCGAAGAAAACAGTCCGCGTTTCTACCATTTCTGAAGATGTTAGTTATTTCAGTAAAATCAGAATTTTATAGCTCCGAAGAAAGTAGAGGAACTGCAAACTTCCTGACCGAATGAAGAACGAATAAATAACACGCAGGAGCAGGTGGCCGGCTCCTGGCTCGCGGTTCACGGCTCGCCTAGGGCGACCCGACCCCTCGGTGAGGATCACGAACCGATCTGGAGCTGGAAGGTTGGAGGATCTCGATCACCAAGCTGGACCACGACCCAATGAAGTTCAGCGAACTGCGACCTGAAGGAGCTCAACCACGAACAGACCCGAGTCTAAAGAGCTGTCATGAACTACGAACTGGAGGACAATAGCGAACTGCGACCCGGAAAAGTGATGACGAACAAGGGTCACGACCCGACCCGAAAAAGTGACAGTTTTTGGGAAAAATGCAATTTTCAGATCATTTCAGAAATGGCTCCATCTTCCAAAATCGAAAAAAGTGTGCGGTGTCCACATTTTCGACCTATCCGGGTAGGTCGATCACCGCCAGGACTGTGGGGCCTCGGACCCCCATCAGCGTTGCGCCCGGACCCGCTGACGGCCTTGCCTTCGGCTGAGAGCACGGCTCATCTTCGGCTCAACATGTATTTTGGCCAACAGCATTCATCAAAGCTTGTCAATGAAGAATAGACGGATAGTCAAAGAATATGACAACGGAATGGCAACGATTGGATTCCTCCAGAAGCCATGACCTCTATCTATCGGTGTTATTGAATGTGAGGAGCTGTTGAAAAGATTCGGCACTCTGGCTATGGCGGTATACGAAATAATGATTGTCTCATAACAGCCTCCCCTTCTAGAGTTCCGATGGTGTATTGATTTCGCCAATGCAACTGATATTTTTCATGAACGAGTAGTGAGCACCAGGTTTACATGACTTAAACATGTCCGGCTGGTGGAGTCCCAGATGACATTAATATGGAGAAGTCCAGGCACTATTCCGAAGACTCATATAATCATAGCAACGATGATTCACATTGACAAGATACTAGAAAGTGACTACGGATCCTATTATTACAAATCTACACTTCACTCATATGGTGTGATGAAAGACATGTGTCCAGCGGTGTACTCCTATGAGAACTTAGCTGACCTTTGCAATGCATAACTGCTATCCACTACATTAGTGAAGGTTGATTTCAATTATATAAGGGTCGCATCAACACACTTTGGTGCCCAAAGTCGGGTACCAGTTGAACTAACGTTAGTCGTGATTGGACATATGATCTTTGTCCAGACAATAGCAACTCGACTGCTCACCAGTCACCATACGACCTCGGACAAGAGATGAGAGCTCAAGATCAATGAAAATATGAATCAACCATTAGCTGTCCACTTCATACAATAGTTGTGATAAAATTTGTGAACAATACTTTAAGCCTTGCCAGCCACGCTATCACAGTCAAACTTTTCTGATTAAGGTCTAGACTGACCAGCTCTAGCAGAACTCAGAGCTTACATATTACCTTGGTGTCTACTGCTAAATATCCCAACCGAAGATGTAGTGAGAATGGTCTACGGTGACAGAGTTATTGAAGAAGCTGACTATTTGGCTAGATGGAATATGCTATGCAACACAGATGGCGTGAAACCCAAAGACGCTTCCCCCCAGATGAAATGGAGTGTGAAGGAGGTTTCAATATTGTAAATAATGGAAGCATCACAAAAGGAATTTCCTGATGATCTGCCCGAAGTCATAAACCCCAGAGAGGATGGTGATTTGGGATGCAGAAGGGTGACATCTAATGGCACAACTACACATGTTCTGATTGTGACGCCGTCCTGACTAAGGTCTTGAAGTCGGATCTTATTTATACCTATTCCGAGCAAGGGAACTGACATGCTTTTTACAGGCGAGCCTGGATGTGATCACTTGGACCTATGCTAATATTCATACGATTTTACAATAAATTATGATCGAGTATAAACTTAAATTGTGCTCCTGTCAAACAAATAGGACGTATGCTCTGTCTAGGGAGAGCATCTGCCTTGAAAGAAGAAGTCAAAAGGCTAAGAGGCAATGGTTTTATATGAGGCGCCACACATCCCACTTGGATATCAAATCCGGTCCTCGTCAAGAATGTTAATGGAAAATGGCCCACATACATCGATTTCTCAGATTTGAACAAAGTGCGCCCAAAAGGAAGCTCCCCTACTATTTCTAGGTTCATACGATTGTGATACACACTGATTAGCAACTACGACAGGACTTGTAGCAACCTGAGGCATCTAGAAGATTGCTCGAACGGAACATAGAGCTGAACCAGTTTGATCTCAATTCCCTCCTAAAGTAGTACATACGAGGACAAGCATTAGCCAACCTCATCGCTAAATGTACCACTCCCGAAGATGATGAGTTAGATGTAGAAGATGCAGCTGGAAATTGTAATCAGACGGTGCAAAGAATGATCAACTGTCTGACGCCGATGTTTTATTAATAACTCCAGAAGGACGATCAATTTACTATGCCTTATGATTGAAATTCTCCACTACTAACAACGGTTCCGAAGACGACACCCTAATTACCAAAATGAAACCCGCTAAGGATTTGGGAATAGTGGCATCAAACATATTTTATGACTTTCATATTGTTGTTCGCCAGGATCGAAAGGAATTCCAGGTGAAGGAACCACCACTCGCAGCTTACCTAGAACCGGAAAAAGGGCTATTGGATGTATTGGAACATTACAACATATCTCATGTCCTACGAGCAAAAGATCAGAAGGCGGATAATCTGACCAAGTTAGGAGGGTCCAACAATCTATAAAAGATAGAGATGATCCCCATCAAGACACTATAAAATACAACCATTGATCAGATGGAAGTTGATCCAGCATTAGAGACCGAACCCGGAAGAGAGTCATGGATAACCCCATGATGAACTTCTTGCAGCACGTAATGCATCTAGCAAGCTGAAGTGAAAGGCGTGCCATCGTTCTTTATGCCTCAAGATATGACATGCATGTCGACACTGCCTATTTTTCTTGGAAAGTTGTCCCAAAAAAGACACCAACGAGTGCAATTGCTGAATTCACCGCCCTGAATGATTCGACCAAATCACTAATCAGCCACCGGTTAGATGGGAGATGTACATGAATGAAACTTCTGGTGAACGGCGTTTTGAAGCTAGAAAGTGAAGGCTCACACTTCCACTCTTTTCATCATTTATATGCCAAGTGACTCACTCCCCGGACGCTGGGGGCAACTGCATATTTGAGCATGAATCGCTCGAGATTACATCATCTAATTCAAAGCTGATACATCAAGAGTTTGCCTAGCAGATTTCCTTAGTCTTACCTGAAAGTTAGCAAGTTGAAGGTTTAGAACGCTTACGCATGAATGCTGATTGATTTTCGATGCACCAACCCTTGTCCCCGATATGGGATCAAGGGTATATCAGCAAATTTATGAGATATGACTATCCCAACAGCATCAATATCCTATTTCCTAGCACGGAAAGTGCAAAAATATCTATAAGCATGAATCCATTGTTATCATGCCAATTTCCAACCTAACACTAATGCAAAGATGTGATACCATTAGCGACACAGTCATGACTTCCTGACACTCTATCCTTACCCTTAGCATAGGGGAAAAAAGGCGATTTAAAGGAGATGTGACTTCATCACTTGCTTACAGTACCTACCTAACTGCCTTTTTCATCTCAATACCCCGATCAAGGTCTATTCATCGTTGGGACTTCCGCCCCACGATAGTTTGAAAAGATATCCTTCATCGGCTACAAGACTTTGGCATCCCTTCACTGGCAGCGATAGGGCAAAGTAAAATGGACCTACAATGAACATGTACCCCGAATTTGATAACAGTCAGATTTTTAACACCAGCATATGGATTTATGGAACAGAACCATAATGAGCTCGACCGAACTGCTCGTCTACAAAGCCACGCCCTCCATCTAAAGAAAGTTGTATAGCTCCAAGCGGATCCGGAATGACCATCCAATCCCTGGCTCACACATGGCAGACGACAAGACAATTGTACATAAATCATTGAATTGCAAAGTCAGAGTCCGACTCAAGATGGGCGCGGTGTGACCGTCTATATGGCTCGATCCTATCCACGATGCCACCAGATTACATGAATCCCGATAAAGGAGGTAGCACTGCCCCTTGATATGCTTACTTTTCAAACATGCAATTTACTTTCACATGATTCACAAGTTATTGACATGACTAATTCATGCGATATGAATGATGCAGGTACCCAAAGATCGATGCCAACCATTCCTCCAATAGATTGATCGGAGGAACGCAAAGCTTTGGCAGATGTCTTTCGACTATTTGTCCAACTGACTCTAATCATCAAAGCTTGGATATAAGCATAAACCTAGGACGAATGTCATGGGCTAACCATGATTTACAACCACTCGGTCTGTGACTCCAACTCTCATGACTTGAGAGAAAGTATAAAGAATGATATCACGACATCCGACCAAACTCCATCCCACGAGTCGACGGGATGAGAGAGACTTGATTATTGCAAACGACCGCCTCTACTCATGAATTAGAGATTACGAGGTAGCGCCTCGGCGAGTGTGATTCGATCGCTTGCCCGAAAAACTCCATCCGCCAGAGTGAAGCATGGAGTACGGACTAGGATCGATCTCGAGAACGACACCCAAAACGGCAGAATCCCACTCTTTGAGCTAGAGTATAGAAGGAATGCCGTGGCGAATGATATGACCGTTCGCCTGAACCACTCTGACACTCATGATCCGAGAGAGTATAAAGGACGAGAAGACAACATCCATGAGGCGTGACAGTGCATCATGATTAAAGACCGCCTAGACAACACTCTATCCTTGACATACGACGGGAGAGTATAAAGGCGCTAGAGACTTAGCGCCATGAAAGAACTCCTACCCTGCTGAAGGATCAAGGAGCAGACTGGAAGCTGAGTTCGAACTCTATCATGGGCATACGATAGGAAAGTATAAAGGTATATTGACTAAATGCCATTAAAGAGCTCTTACATGCTGTAGTATCGGGGGCAAGATTAAAAGCTGAACCTGAACCCTCCGTTTTCGGACATGGAGGGAAATGCAGTGTCGATCCTAATCAATCCTCTACAAGCCCTGGCCAGGCATTACGTCAATGATTGATTGGGGGCATACATACACATACTATCTGGCACATAACAAAATAACATGCTATAGAATTTATATGTTATGCCTGCACTGATAACTTATGATTCAATTCCATTCATGACTTATTTATGATTTGATTGTTTAAATGTATGACTAAGCATGAAAAATTTGCAGGTACACAACGATGAAAAAGAAACGAAATTTAATTTACTAATGCAGATTTACAAAGGGTAACTGGTCAGGAACGCGAGGACCGAACTCGTAGCAACGACGGCTGGCCAGTGGAAAAGAAACTAAGGGGCGCGTCCAGAAGGATGACATTGATGCCTAATGATAAGATTCCTACGTGAATTAAGGTAGCAACCCAAAAGCGGCCTTGAGAGTGAATTATTCAATGACATATCATGCGACTTAATACTAACGGCTGGGAAGGACCCAGCGAAGCCCTGGGATTCTTGGAATTCTACCTGGCCTTAATACGATCTGATGCGATCGTGACATTCAGGATTTTTATGAATTAAAGATTTCTCGGGCTATCCAGAACACACCTTCCTTTATATAAATTAAAAAAGGATGTGATCCGTCCTCCACCTGTCCTATGCCGTTACCCCAAACTGGGGGCATGACTATTAAAATTACTCACAAATGGCATAGTTTATTTGCTTGTACTTAACTTATTTTGTGATCTTGACAATCCATTTGAGGACCATGAAGCGGATGCAGAGAGAACGTCCATTTGCTAGTCCTAACCTATTTCCAAATTGGAAAGTTCAGATGAGGCAGGACATATCCCACGCAACAACTAGGTGTGACACATCCACCCTTTCTCCGACCATTCCCTTGATGCAGGGGGCAAGCGACAACACTCGGGACGATCAAAGTCTGAACTTTTGCCGTCTGATGCCGATCCTCAGAACCTGGATAAGAGACAAGAGATTGGCACGGGCTGCGTACCAACTAATTGATTTTCATCCAACTCTGAATCATGATACGAAGAGGGAGTATTAAAGATATGGATTCGAAGTCTACTACTCAGAAAAACCCCTCAGGATGGGGCCACGGAATACGAGTGTCAAGCAGCATAGTTCAACTACTCAATGCCTATATTTAGAATTGAATGACAAAAGCCTGATTGATGGCTACTGCTCATGTGGAACCAAGAAGCCCGAGGCCGACCTTCACCTATTTCAAGACTGCACACACTGAGGGCACCAGCACTAAATCAGAAGGCCGAGCAACAATCATCGATTCGCTGGAAATGATAAAATCAATGTTCAAGCAGTGACGAACTTGGCACATTCAGATAGCAACCATCAACTCGGGTTGAACATGAACCAATCAGCAGGCATGCAACATGCGGCTTCGATTCAGAACGTCGCGGATGGAAACATGGGCAGTGGAACAACTAATTGCAACATCCTAGATGAAAATGCAAGAATGGTAACAAACTCAGGTCATGCACAACCAGCTTTAGCTCCAACCCGAATGGATACTCGAGCGACATTACACACTCATCTCCAAGCAAGAACGCAACAATTCGAAGAACAGGAACCTGGTCGGGTCGAATGACTCGAACCATGACTCGGGGGCAATGTTGACATGGAAATAAGAAATCAACAAAGACCCCCTTTTGTAATCTCAGATTCGATGCTAGGGGCACCAGTCATGATCTTGATAATGTGCAGCAATTCTTTGACGGCAACCTACTCGCCAGTTTGATTCAACACCTTTCTAGAAGCGGTACTTCTCAAGATGATGTGGGTAATGACAATCACAGCCCTTTCACATGGGACATTAGGATATCCTGTTACTCCCATAGGTTTCAATATTTCACCACAACGAGACTTGATTAGAGGCTTTGATGAATTCAACCCTGAGGTGGACATACTTCTATGACAAGAAGGTGTTAATGTAGAGATGGATTATCTTGATGCTCTTGTGATAAGGAATGGAATGCCTTCCAACTCCTGAAACGATAAGGACAAAGGAAAAGCCCTGGAAAAGAATGATAAGAATGTGCAGTTTCGAAGAGAATCTATATCACTTATCTAGCCCACAATCTTGTTGTCAAGCTCAATTGAATCGAGCATGAGAAAGAGACTCAACAAGACTATGATGACCGCTTTGGATTATGCTGAAGCATGAACGGAAGGGCTCGACTTACTTCATAATGACATTCATTTACTTCCATTTTAACGTACCTACTCAACTCTGTGACGGATCCGATGAAAGCAAATAAGTTCACTGGTGCCCGATGAAGCAATCTTCATTAACTGACTAAAGAGAAGGAACGACATCAAAGCGAATGTGATTCGACCGTTCGCGTACACAACTCATACCCCTATTGACTCGAGAAATCATACAGGATAGCTTGGATCCACTAAGATGATTAAATCTGCACCAACGACAGAAAATATAAAGGCTTAAGGATTGGATGTCCCACTGACTTAGCTCAACCCCCATCGATGCTGGGGGCATAATCACTAACTTCGCTTGTGCTCCAGTGGCCCTTGTAGCATGAATGCCAATTCACAAGCTGACATTGAACATGACCCTAACCTGGCACATGACCCGGAACGTATACACTATGTCTTCAGAATGTGACAGGATGCATCTTGCCCATTCAAATGAGCCAGTTTACGGTTCAAATGTGACTTCAAAGATTCAAATAGCAGCTATACCGGATGGAAGGTGTGACAAATTTCTCTACTGCTTTACGATACCGACGGTCATACGAGCACTGGTCCACATGATTTCAACTACGTCTCTTACCGACTTGCATGTGATTATTGAATTACGAAGCGAGCCAGAGCGATTGTGGATTCCTTTTACCATGATCCAGAGTGATCATGGCTTTCAGATTTCCTTACTGTTACGATTCAATGCGATTTTAAGATCTTGGATCAATATCAAGATAGTCCAAACTTGAGTACAAATGACAAAGTCATATGTTGATTCTGATGTGCTTTGTCCCAACCATCCAAATACCAACTCAAAGCTCGAGGATTCTTAAACTACTCAATGATTTAGATGGGTACTTCATGCATTGAATCATATGTAAAAGAAAGTATGACCCGACAATGCGCTTGGCTTGCCTAGGATGATGACGTTGTTTGCCAACAACCCAGATGTGTAGAATCATGCCCTAGGGCCAATAATCCAGTGTGACTTTTGATGAAATAATTCGAACTCTTGATTCGACAAGCAATGCAACAATTGGATAAAGCCTTCTCAAGGATAGATGATGTACCAGATTGATTTAGCTTAACATATTCAAAGCACATCTCAACTCCGATAAGATGTACTCGGGGGGGGGGGCAAAATGTTAGCCTACTTTGTGACCAGGCTACCTAAAGCCAAAGGCTTGAGCACTCATGATCGAACACAGTATAGAGCATGAGATCGTCATTTACAAACAAAGGTGTCGGGATGAATCAGTGGATAAGCTCGGAGTCAAAAGAACGTTACAATTCTCAAATATAGGGTGCGGCTCGTGATGACCCATTCGTGATGGCCAACTCGTGATCCTCGTTCGTGATAGCTGGCTCATTGTGCTCAAGGCACTATTCACATTTCCCGGTTCGTGACCCAGTTAGTGACCCTGTTCGTGATAGCCTCCCCAGCTTGTGAAACCTCCTCGGCTCGTGGTGCGCCCCTTGACCATGACCCGGTTTGTGATCCAGACTATGGTCATGAACCGTCTGGACCGAACCAGCCTCTGCACACAATTGTGACCAATTCTCAAGGCTACTTCCGCTCCTACTTTCCCAGATCGGGTGCCATGTGTCCTATCACGACCTGATCACCATATAGGCTCTCCTACAGCTATAAATACACCACCAGAGGGCATTTTCAGGGGACTTTTGGCTCCTCCTTGTCCATGGCTGCCATGGCCAACACTTCTCCATGAATAACCACCATCTTCCTCAATAAAAATCAATGAATTCAGAGAGAATTATTCATTAGATTCAAGTGACTGAGAGACAATATTTATTGTAATTGTAATCTATGATTGAAATGAGAACATATAAAGTGGATGTAGGCTCGTTAACGCCGAACCACTATAAAAATCTAGTTGTCTTGCTTTTTCTCTACTTTTCAGTTATTTCTTCATATCCTATGCTCGAAATATGATGATTTGGGTGTTAGGACCATTTTTGGTCTAACAGTGCAGCTAGAAAGCCAAGTATTTGTGGCCATCCCAGTCAGAAGCTTCTTGGTTAACCCCGCCTTCAGCAGCTCCTTGGTTAAAGCCTTTTTCAACAGCCACTATGCATCGAAATAATAAAACAAGATTTGTGAATTCCCAGCTCCGACAAGAGCGTCGCAAATCACAGAGAAGTGTCAATGGCAAATGCAATTTCATTATGTTTCCTTCGCCAGTCATTAATCCATATAATAACCATGCTTAATGGTAAGTAGCCAATTGGATCATCTACGAAATCCCAAAGTGTCCTAGCTAGTGAAGTCATCAACATGCATGCAAAGCATTAGTCCAATTTCTGTCGTTCAAACTAAAACACTGAACACCAAAAAATGATTTGGCCACAATTGTAACACAATACGGACATGTACAACCAAGTGGATGCCTTCCAAACAGTAAGCCACTTTTCTGTTGCTCCACTCAGCACAGGAATGAAGTGTCACTTGGTTTACACAATCTTGAAGTTCTATCTTTGAAACATTCAGCTGTCAACAATTCTCTGCTAGTTCGCCCATCATTGTTCATACTGTCCATCAAGAGACGAAAATAAGTCTTAATAGACTATGGAGTTAGGGAGTATCACTGCCCTCTAACTCCGTACAGTCTAATCTCATGAAATATTCATGGAGCTCCTCGTTCACTGCTTAGTTAGAGGAGGAGCCGTAGTTGTTTTCTTGTCGTGTTATTGCTCATATATAGGACTGACAGATAACATCGTTGACAAGTCTACTTGCATGGTGGTATGTGGAACCTCTTCGATATAGCCTGCAACTTGCTCTACGAATTGTTGATCGAAACCAAAGTATTCGTCAGTTGCACTAAATTCATCCGAGCTTGAAGTTC
This sequence comes from Allium sativum, assembly GCA_030737875.1. Classification (NCBI taxonomy): domain Eukaryota; kingdom Viridiplantae; phylum Streptophyta; class Magnoliopsida; order Asparagales; family Amaryllidaceae; genus Allium; species Allium sativum. Next base: position 793,727,458 of record CM060921.1, on the reverse strand, counting down.
CACTAATATCATCAACAATTACTCTATCTCGGTCAATGGATTTCTGGCCCCCGTTTGGAGCAGGATCAGTTTGAATTGTGGATGAAGTTGATGAATCTTCAGTACGTAGACAATCAAAAGGATTTACCAAAGGGATGTCATTCTATTGAAGCATAGGTCGATGGCTGCAATGTTTTGATGATCTTTTTTAATGTAAAATCTCGAATTAATCATTGTTATCCTCTATTTGATCCAGAATCTACTTATTCTTCCCTTATTATCAACCACCTCCTTTCTCTTTCTCTCGGTAGAGTTTTCCTTCACAGTTATTGCATCTGGTGGAGGGTTGCTTGCACTTGTAATACTAATGTTTAAGGAACTTGACTTCAGTTTCCAGATTAGTTGAGAGTTTAGTCTATAATTTTTGATACTGTGGCCGAAACTATTGCTGAGTTTACAAAGAACTGGCTTGTATTCATAAGATAGACATATTTGATGATTAGTACCATCATAGTTTATACCTTCAACCATTTCTGGGTAATTGAATTCTGTGGATAATTCAATTAAAACTCGAGCATATTCTATTTTCATTTGCAGTAGTACTATCCAGCTTTTTAGGTCTGCCAATAGTACTGGCTATCCTACTCATTGCCTCCGGGTTCCAGAAATCCAGATCTTCAAATTTTACCTAAATAGAGACCATGGAAAAGTAATCTCTGTTGAGTTTTAAACCCCGTCTCCTTCTTTTAATAACCATAATTCGTGAATTGAACGTAAAAGGACCCGAATTTAATACTTGTAAACAATCTTCCTCTAAAGCAAATCTTACTACAATGAATCCACTGTGTTTGTAAAAAATCTCAATTGTTACAATAGGTTTCCAAACAGCCTGTACATATTTTAAGAAATTGGGATACAGAGGTCGGCTTCCAATTATATACAGTATTAATGAATTTCTCCACTTGTTTAGTGCGATTTCTTTGTTGGATTCTGGAATTGTAAACTTTGCCTTAGTATTCTGTACGGAAGGAGGAAAGAAACGCATGTCAGTTCCGTTGCTTTCTGGAATAGAGAAGTAAGATCCTATAACTGCATCCTTACATGTCTTTCCCCAAGTAGTCTGCGGCAGAACCGCCGTCGATGGAGGGGGATCGTGGGGTTTTGGAGGCAGTTCTTCGTTTGTAACTGTTCCCCCTGAAAAAGCCTTTTCCGCCATTTTTGTCTTGGAGATATCCTGATTTGTCATATCTCGTGTGAATTCAAAATAATATCTTTTTGTTCAAAAAGAGGAAAACGACATATTCACAACAATTAAGCCAAAACGCAACAATATAGAATGCAAATAGGTATAATTATTTTGAATTTACAATCACACAATTTACCATTTTATCCAATATTCACATAATTTATTATTCAACACTGAAATTAGAGATCTTGAATATAACTACATCTAAATGGTGTTCAATGGGACTGATTTCCAAATCTACAGTGTTTTTGCAACAAACCACAATACATTTTACAAAATAATTGTAGGAAATGTGTGCAAACAAATTTAAGAATCTCATAATTAATATTACGTTTAACCACAATTTACAAGTTCTAGCAATGTTTACAATCAGATTTGATGTGTGTCAATCTAATTACAACAATTTAATGAACAGATCTGATGGAAATAGGCATAAAATTTTAGATCTCATTCAAATGAAATAAATAAGCAATTATAACTATATTTGTAAATTTCTCGCTCGCCTGAAAGCATCCAAATCCAAAGTTTGAATCTTTTAGGCCTATAATTCCCAAGTTCTTATAAATCTACCGTTTATCTGAAATAGGGATGAATTTCAGATATGCACATGTGTAAGAAAATAGGAAGAGCGGAAAGAATCTGATTTGGTGTTTTAATTCACATTCTTTTCCATCGAATCTGATAATCCTCTCAGTTCTATATGATTTGTTGTATACGAATATATTTTTAATTAAGAAATTAGGTAGAAGAGGGAGGAAAATGGCAGATATTCGCTACTGCCCACAGATTTGTGTGGAAAAGAATGAGGCTTTAACCCTTTATTTATAAGAGTGGAATTGACCATGAACCGTTAGATTAGTTTGAATTTATATTCATCCATTTGTTTAATATTACATTATAAACTAATCTTTTAACCCCAGTCGTCACTGGGCGATCTGACGCCCAATGGGTCGACCACCGATCGACCGCTTGGGTCATATGTTGCCCATTAAGGCTTGTTAAGTAGGGTATACAATATTTAATTATTCTTATTTATTCATTTTCCTTTCATTTTCATATTTCGTCCATAACTTTTTCATACAGACTCCGTTCGCGAAACTCCAAACATGAAAGTTGACCAGAATTCCGAGTCGAACGCATTGGTTAAAGTTTTGTGGTCAAATTCCATCATTTGCAAAAATTCCTGTTTTTGAAATTCTAATAATTTATTTATATTTCCAAATTCTGGGTTGTTACATAACGAGGTAAACAATTAAGCTTAGTTTGATAATTTAGCAGTTTTGTTTTATATAAAAGTAATTTCTTCTTTCTCTTTGTCATTTTTATTTTCTCATTTTCAAAACATCCTTATTCTTCCTCTAAGTTTTAAAAAAAGTTTTAATGTCTTCTTAGTTTTTAAATTTAAATTTCCATTGTTTTAAAACTCAAAAATATTTGATTTTTCACATTTTCAAATCTAAAAAATTTATGTTGTTAAGATATGTCCCACATTGAGGAATTTATAAAATAAATAATGTTTAAATATTAAGAGTCCATCCTTCACAATGCCAATTGGTTTTGTGATAATTTGGGGTTCTCTAACATAGTATCAGGACTGGTTTAATTCGCTTGCATAGAACTGCCACACTTGTCCACGTCACCCAATGAGATCCACGTGTTAGGCTCAGGATATGCCACACGTGCAGGGGCGTGTTAAGATAGGTTCCAATCGATGAATTTATAAAATGAATAATGTATAGATATGAAGAGTTCACCCTTCATAATGCCAATTGGTTTTGTGATAATTTGGGGTTCTCTAACATATGCTTTTATTTTCTGTTTTTATTTGTTTTTTCTTTTTATTCTTTCGTCCCCAGAGCTCTCTATAAAGTGACTCGAATTTAATTTTTTTTTTAAAAATAAAAATAAAAATTGAAGATTTTTGAGATGGCTACAATTTTTAATTAATCATTTTTGCTAGTTTTTGAGTTTTACTATGCCAAAGTTTAGTTCTTTCATGTCCGTTTTCTAGTCTAGTTTTTACGGTCAGAAAATGGCCTTTGTTGTTTTGGCCATGTCCCACTCAAAACTAAACATAATTTAGATATTTTTTTAAACGGTAGATAAAAGAAAATGAAAAAACTTTCCTATTGACCACTTTTCCAAATTCCCATGTTTTCATAACTTAAAATTAGTTTGAAAAGACTAATTTTCGGACTTTGTTTTTATTAATTTATTGATATTTCTTTTTTTTGGCATAACTAACTAGTTTTTATAGTGCTCCATAACAATTTTCTTATATTGAAATAATAAGTACAAGAAGTTCAGGAGATATACAATACGCATAAGAAATCAAACCTTTCACGCAGGGCAAGGAGACTTAAATAGACAAGTTCAGCATAACATAAAAAGAAAACAATACCAAACCATAGCAACATGCCACGAGTGCAAATGTCATTCACCGTTACACAGTAAAACCTAACAAGTTAAATAACCAAGGTCATCAAAAGACCCAGCATGCAGCAGCACATAGCTAGTTGATGTTGAGTTGAAACCGTTCAACATTTCATACTTTGTATTCCTTGTGACAGGGGTATTAGACTCCACTGAACTAGGATTAGAAAAAGACATGAGAACTAGACATTGGTTCCAAATCAAATGGTGCTTTGTAAGCTGCAGGTGGGTCAAATGAGCATAAGGATTAGCTTGTTTGGTTTTGCCTTTCCTCTTAGCAGCCGAGGAAGCGGAAGCTTCATCTTCTTTGTTAACTACAACATTAGCACACTTGGTAGCAGAGGAAGACTGCACTTTAGAAAATTAGACTTGGGAGACAGACTAGCTTTGTTCAAGAAACCAGGCTTGAATTAAGAAGAGCTAGTTTGAGTAGGACTATTTGGATTTGATTGTAGAGTTTCAAGAGATAATTATCTTGATTAACTGTCTCCAGGTCACTTAACGGCGTAACATTTTCAAATTCCTCAACATCATCAAAATCCTTGTATCATTGGTACCGAAGCTTAAAAATCCATAACTGATAAGGGAATTGCATATATTAATGTTGACTCAAGTTGTGGTGAAGTTAGAATTGGTTTGGCTATGCTTAAGATGAGTAAAACTCACAGCTTTAATTTACAGTTTTGATCATTACAAATATTGTCATATTGTTTATTTAAACCTTTGGCTTTTTTGTGGTTATGTTTTTATTATGAATGTTATAAACATCATGTTGTGCAATATGCTCAGAATGTTAGAACCTTTATGTGGTTTATGACTTGGAAACCTTGGTTGAAAACATGCTTATATTTTTCAAGTCAAAACCATTTTAAGGTTTCAAATATTGTTTCCACTTTTACAAAGCATTTGCTATATGTTTTGGAAATTTAGTTAGCATTCATTAGTAAGTTTTCAAAAAAAATTCAGAAGCTAAGATTTTGAAGTTATGGATTTTACAACAATAATCGCTATAAGTGCAGTTCGTGAAAAACGAACTACTTTCTTTAAAGTATGTTTTTTTCAACTTAAGTAAGTTTTGGAAATATTTTCAAACTCATTTGAATTGTAAGTAATTTTTATTATTTAAATATTTAATTGATGATAATTAAATAGAGTAATTAGTTCTTAATTACCATGCAATTAATTAATATGTACTTAAGTTTTAGTTAAGTAGGTTTGGTTCTAATTTGTTTAATTAGTGGAAGTTAATTATTATATAATAACTTTAAATTAAGGATTAAGTACGATTAATTATTTAGTTGAGACTACTTAAATTAATTAATTATTTAATAAGGGTTTTTAATATATTTTTTCCAAAAAGGAAAAGATATCCATTCTCTGGCGGCGAACAAAAACATTCTAGTAGTATAAAAATAACACTAGAGTTGTAACACAAACGATCCATACAAACAAACGAGGAACTCGAAAATACCAGCAACAAACAAATGAGCTAAACCGAAACAAAAGAAAAAGCAAGCGAGGCATCCTAAAAGAAACACAGAAAGATCACTCGCAACTGAAGCAGCAAGCTAACTGACCAAAGAAAGATCCAACTCCCACAAGACTAGAAGCATCCTCCATCGAAAGTGGAGCAAGGACAACACTACACCATAACTGCAAATTAAGTTGTGCTTTTGACCGTATCAAATGGAATTTGGCAGAACTCAAGGTCATATCAAAAAATGGCGTCTTTGTCACTTTGATATGGTCTTAAGCCGTATTAATTGACAAATTTGATATGGCCTAAAACCGTATCAAATTCATAGACTGATACAGTTTTAAGCCATATCAATATAGGAATTTGATACGGTTTTTAGCCGTATCAAATTTCTATATTGATACAGCTTAAAACCATATCTTTATTTAAATTAGATACGGCCATGAGCCGTATCTAATTTTTTTTATAATAAAAATACATTGTCCTACTAATTCGATACGAGCAATGATTCATTGCAAAACTATTCTCTACCAATATGGCTCATAGCAAGTAGTACAAGAAAAATATGGATTCAGACAATAATTAATTCTACTGCTAAAAGAAAAGGTTTACTTTATTGCATACAATACTTCCAAGAAGAGCTAGCAAACCTAATTACTTCTTCAGTGTTGTTGTCTTTGCTAAGCTTCTCATACCCTGCTTCCTCTTTCTTGCTGGTTGCATCACCATACAAATCCTTCAATTTTGCCAAATTACTTGAAGCAAATGCAAACTTGTCTCTACTTCAATTTCCAAATGGGCTAGTGCAGCGCTCTAAGTTTGATCTGTGATTTTGCACACTCCTGCTTCTACTTCTACTCCTACTTCTCTGGGACATGGAATCTCTTCTTGGACGGTGGTCACTGTCTCGACCTCTTCTTTCATAGTCTCTTCTGCCATTTAATATTAAAGACTGAATTAAAGTACACAATAAAATACAGATAAAATATCTAAGTCAAATATAATTACTGTTATTATTATTATTATTATTCAGAAGTAACTCCGAATTATACAGCAACAAGTCTACAAACTGAAAAAGTTAGTGGTTGCAAAAGTGGTGCTTTTTCATCTAGAAAATTCTGTACCTTATCTGTCGCTACAGGACTACAAAGTAACATTTGTTGGATCTTGATTGTAAATAACTGCAAATAGCATTGCTCAAAAACTACTTAAATGTTGGCCTTACTCAAAAGCTGGCAAAAGAAGTTTGAGGTCAACTGAGAAGAATAATTGATCCTAGCTAGTAATGAAGAATAAGCCGACATACTTTGATTCATCGTTTATTTTATCAAATCGAACTCCCTCACTGTACGCAAATCTATGCCCTTCAGATGATACATAATTCATGTTGTTCGTATTTTATAGTTTGCAGATAAAGGACAAAAATTAAAGAAATGCTGAAATCCATCGAAGCAGCAGTTCTATGGCCAAAACACAAATCCGAATAGTAGAATAAAAGGAAAATTTTCATGATGCAAATCGTATGAAAGCAACAATTACAGTGATATTATCAACATGACAATCATAAATCATTTTGCTGAGTAGTTTCAATGTTAATAGCTCAAAATCTAAATTATCAGAAGAATAAATAATGTCTTTATGTATACATTTGACCAACAATCATGCAATGAAAAAAAATCATGCTGGAACAAAAGCATAAATTCATAATAGATTTTCAAAAGCAAATTACAGGCATGCACATTTTTGCAAATAGGAAATATAGTTTTCAATACAGAAAAAACGTACTTGGTAAATAAAGGGGAGAAAAGTAACATGAACAACGAATGACAACAAATGGAAAATGAGTATTGATACTGAAATGATGTTTTGAATAGGTTGCTTACATAAGTAGTACTCCAAACAGTGGAACATTAAGGCAACACATTGATTTATTTTCTCCATTGAAGGGGAGTTCCAGAACTACCGCAGCTGTAAAATTAAGAAATTCAATTCATTCAGTAAAAAAATGTATACAAAATTGGTAGTTATTGATGATTCAAATTCATGTAGGCAAAGTTATAATGCCATAGCGACATCGATCAACGACATCAACAGTTTATATTAGCTTTCCCAACCAAGAATTTAGCTGTAAATGGCATAATATAACAATGTAAATAGAATAAAGCAATGGTAAAAATGCAGACATGAATGGTATAAAAAATTATGCTAACATGAATGAATAGTTTGTCGAATTATGAAAATGATTTACTAATGTACATGAAACATATTACTTTACTACCTTGCTTATAAATTGATATGTTACAAAATAAATATATAATGCAAAAATAGGTGAAAGCAACTAACTGGAACGATTCATTTTTGGTAAAATAGAAAGTGAAAAACAAATAAAAATTCAAAGCTCCCACAACTAAGTAAAAAAAAATGACCTATAAGATCAAAAACATAACATCATTGTATTATGAAAATTAAAAGTTCTTTACTGTGAAATTTATTGACTGGAAAAATGGTACAAAAAATTAATGAGTGTTTGGAAAATTTACCGTAAAACAAATTAGGTGTATACACGTTTTTTATAGGTATTCTGCAATCAGATTATGCCCAGTGCACCATTTTCCTTGTCAGCCTGTGCTGACTCCACTGCTCAAACACATTCTCCTCCCATAACCATTTGATTAACATCAATGTAGAATTAAATCTTTAATGTTTGCTCCTGGTGAATGATTCACCAGCTTCACAGCCCTATAGCTCATTTGGCCAACCACAACAGGTTCAGTTTTCTCATAGTTGGTCCATTTGGCCAGTTTTCTGTTTAAATCAACCCTTGCATCTGTCCTTTGTTAACCTCTTCTTCCCTCAGGCATATTACCCAGTTTTATGAGTAAACCCTGCATCATCTTGCATTCTTATCCTAAGCGGATGGCTTGAGTCAGTAACACGTCTCAAGAAAGGCAATATTAGAGTCTTGTGTCAAAGTTTTCAAGTCTACTATTGAGTAGTAGTAGGTTTTTCCATGGTTAAAAAAAGCAAGAATTAGTATTATGCAATTAGGAACAATATAGCAAACTGCAAGTAACAATCCAAACAAGCAATGTCCAAATAATTTCCATTATATGGCGTTTGTTACTCTCCTTATTGTAAATTTTAAATGTCTTATCCAATTTTTATGTGATAGCCTATGTCCTCTAAACTATTATTCTAAACTGAAAAGCTATTTAATTGAAAATCCTATAATCCAAATATCAATCAATTTCAAAAGGCACAAAAAAGCGTTAAAATAAAATTTAACAAAAGCAATCTGTTGGACAAAAACTTAAGCCATCTGCAGGCAAAATAAACATCAAGCTAGCGTCGTAGAAAGAACATATCGATCAATACTACATCTATAAAAAAGTTTCATAATCAAAGTATTTCAACATCAACACAGATGATTAACCATCACATATTAACATTTAAAATGCAACATTGATTATTCCATTTATATCTTTTGACATTGTTATATGGTCATTTCCTAAAACGGATAAGTTGAATGTGTTAGATTGGATAAAAGAATGACTATATTTAGTGATATAGTTAACTTGTAAATAGTAAAATCAAGGACAAAAAATATATATATAGTTGTCACTTCTAAAATGTTCTGGACAACAAAAAATAATATTGATAATATGAAGAACTCGGGAATGCTTATGTGAATCAGGTTAAGCCTCTGTCACCAAAATGATGAGTACATATGTAATGCTTCTCTACATAAGTATTCTACCCTCACATTACATGACATAGAATCAATTTAATGGTAACGGGGCTTCATGTTCTTCTTTTAGGCGGAGCTGTTCTTAAGGGAGTACTTTTCTTGCTTTGCATCATATTCTGGGTTGTCAGTAGGTTAGGTAGGTCGTAAGCAGTTACTGAAGGATGTTTCTTTGGTTGTTCATGAGCTATATAGCACCATTTTCTACAAACTTTTTTGTGTGAGGATTTAGACCTGAAATTTAAATTGCTTCAAAAAAATCTTGAAAAATAAAGTACTAAGACTAAAATAGGTGACGATGTAGAACTAACATTTAAATATTATCTGCATATTCAACAGAACTGTGAATTGCCAAAACAATAGAAGATAAATATTTCATAACCAATTAGAGCATTCAGTATCATAATTAATCTACTTAATACCATAATGCAGTAAATGTTCAACTATCAAATAACCTATACCCATATTTATATTTGAACTAAAAGCAAGATGGCTATATTAAAAAAAGCACAGAAATAGCATACCTTGTGTTGATAAACCAAAATAATTAATGAAGACAATTAATTGTTATATTCATAAGTATTAATCCATTTAGTTTTTTTTAAAATTACTTATTAAATACATGTATTTCTAATTGGATTTCTAAAACAATTACTTATTAAATACATGTATCTCTCCTTATTCCACTTCTATTTTTTAATTTATTAATTTGACCGAATCCCATACAAAAATTTGTCGTTTTTATATACAATTCTAGGCACAAATTAAATAAATGATAAAAAAAGATTAAAATAAATCTCAGCCTCCATTTATTTTCCAATATATTGCACAAAATTTATCACAGTTCTAACGAGAATTTATGTTTTCAGTTTGATTGGTGTACAGTATTTAATTTGATTTATTATGAACTTGACAGGTTTTCAGTTTAATAGATGATTAATACTACTAGGATAAAGCACCATCATACTTCGCTATCATTTCTTTTTCTTTCATAATGCACTTGACAGTTTTTAGAGACTATTAAAAAATAGTGTTACAAAACCCTACAAATTTAATATTTCAAACATCAAATATAAACAAAATGCAGTTTCTACCTGGAACAAAATCGCAATCAATTAACCAAACCAAATCAAACCTAATTAATCTAAGTTCAAGTATAAGACAATTAAAATTGATCAAACCAAACCAAACCCAACCTATCCAAGTTCTATTGAATCTTCATGAAGGCTGTAAGCGTTATCACTAAAAGCTAAATAGGTCAAACAACTATACGATCATTAAGGTGAGGAAAAAAAATTAATACAAACCCGTGACGATATTAGTTAGTCATGATCCATCTAGTCCTTCCGTGAATTGCTCCGCGGTTGAATACCAATTGAACCCATATCTTACTTTCTTGCTGAATGGCCGCATGTCTCTATTTCTTCCGCTTTATTGTTCTTCCCTTACTTTGATTTCTTGTTCTTTCTTCTTTTTTTTATACCACACAAACGCAAAGGGTTAGGGATTTTTTAAATGAAAGTAGTAAAAAATGAATCTTACCGAGGGAGAGTGTGGATTTTACTTTCGTAGTGTTTTCATCGAGAAGGGGGAAATGGGAAAGCAAATTGAGAGACGAAATGAGATAATTAGAAAAGAAGCGGCCAAATCTGTGAGTAATGAAAATCAGCCCGGGAGGAAAAATACGATGCTGAAAAGGCATGGGTTAGAGCCGTACCAAACGTAAGATCCAAATATTTAAAAATATATGGCTAGATTTTAAAGGTTGAGGGAGGTGTGGATCGGTTAAGTTGTAGCAAATGAAATTTGATAAGGCTATGAGCCCTATCAAATTTGATATGGCTTAAAACCGTATTAAATCTATGAATCCTGGTGTGTCAAATTGGTTGTTTTGGTGTAGTGGCCGCATGCAAACTCCAGCTCCACAAAGCAGCAGAGGCACGAGCAGATATCCTGCACAAAGGCACCTTGGAAAAAGATCAATCCTGAAAGCTAAGCTATGCTCCAGAGCCCCTAAAAGAAAGATGCCAAACATATCAGACGAGTCCCAAACCTTGAAAAAAAAGATTAACTTGGGGGAGGGAGTGGGTTTGGGGAAGTAGAAAAAAGATACCAGCAACCACACACGTGAAACAATTAACCAACCCTAGTACGGGGAAAGGACTCAAAGAAAGATCGAAAACGCGAGACAAAGCTGAAGAGCGAGATCGTAGAACACCCAAGAAAGGCCGACCATGAAACACAATAAAGACATCATTTTTTTATAGAGCGGATGATGAAAAAAGACATCATGGGGACATTGTCAAACATAACCTTGTTAAGAGAGCACAAATATGTCAACAAATCAAGCAAGGAATAAAACGGAACATGATAGAATGAAGATACTTTTCGATCCTACCTTTCCACTAGATATGAAGCAAGTCCAGAAAGGAAGAAAACGTTGCCTTGAAGGCTTACCTGGCTCCGGAAGAAAGACCAAATAACACATTTGCACCCACCCGTGAAGACGAGTGAGCAGATGATTCCACATTTCCTACTCTACAACAGCTGCAACGAGACAATAATGGGATTCATATCCTCATAAGATTCCCATCTAGGGGCAATCCATCATGTAGAGCCTTCAACATAAGAATGGATACTTTGGGAGGGATGTAGGCATCCCAAATGAAAGAGAAAGCAGGAATTTTGGGCACTAGAGATCTGGTAGAATCCCAAGTTGTGCTTAAGGAGAAAGAGCCACCATTCTAACCTACATCACCATCGTGCAAGTCGGAGAACACCTTCACGGATTTCATTCGTTTCCACGTCCCACCATCATAAGACGGGGTTCTGGTGAAATCCAACAGCAATAGACGGTGGTACTTGGCATGAAGGAATGACGTCCAAAGGGAGTTGAGGGAATGAAACCTAACGCAAATCTTACAAGCGTAAGCCTTGAAAATATCTACCGGGTTACGAAGCCCCAGACCACGATCGCGTAAGAGATGGCAAATGACATCCCAAGAGACCCAATGGAGGCACCTAGCATTGTCCTTATTTCCCTAGAAAAGGACAAAGCCAGAGAAAGATACAACTGAAAAAATGAAGAATTGGTGGTCATGGCAGCGAAAACATGAGAATCAATAGAGTAAAGCACCCGGCTTAATGAGAACCAACTTACTAGGTTGGGAAATGAGAGAAGAGTTCCAACGAATAATCTTACCCCTAGCTTTATTAGTTAGCGGATTAAAGATCGCATTGAGCTTTCGCCCTCTATACAGAACAATGGAAAAGTACGGTAACGACAGAGAAGCAACTTGGAAACCTGAGGAGGTTTCAATCTAAGTAATCCTCTCCAGAGCCATAATCCAGGCTGGAAAAAAAATAACTTTTCGATGAATTAACGAGTTGGCCCGAATGACTCTCGTAATAATGAATAAAATCGAGCAGACGATAAATGGAGCATCGGTTCCCATTCAAGAAAATAATGATGTCATCTGCAAAAGATAAGGACGAGATATGCGGGCAACCACTAGGGATACCGAAATGATGAATCTGCCCCGCTATCATAAGCGAATGCACACCACAAACGAAATCCTCTGCGGTGATGACAAAAAGCATTGACGATAGGGGATCACCTTGACGTAGTCTCCTTCCTGATTTTAAAAAACTGTTGGTTGATCCGTTGATGAGAATGGAAAACTAGCAGTTAGAAATGAGCCTCCAAACAATATCAATAAGAGTCTTGGGGAAGCCGAAAAACCGAAGGACCCTAATGATGAAAAACCAATACATACGATCATAGGCTTTCGATATATCAAGCTCGATAACCACATTAGAGCCTCTAACCTTGTGATCTAGCTGAGAGATAATATCTTGAGCCAGTAAAACATTGTCTATAATAAGGCATCCTTCAACGAAACCTGCTTGGAAAGAAGAAATAACACGATCAAGGATTGGAGCGAGCCTTGAAGACAACACCTTAGAGATGACCTTGTTGGAAAAGTTACACAAGGTAATAGGATGAAAATCCGAGAATGATAGTGAATTCTCGCATTTAGGGATGAGTGCAAGGTTGGTGGAAGTCCATCCCTTAAGAAGCAATCCACCCGAGAAGAAAAATTGAATATCCAGGAAAACGTTCGAATGAATGACCAGCCAGACACTTTGGTAAAAAACACCATTGAAACCGTCCAGACCACTCGCACTTTCCTTGCTTAGCGAGAACACACAAGAATGAATTTCCTCACTAGAAGGAGGGTAGAAGAGACCATCAAACTCATCCGGAAGAACCAGCCTAAGAAATTAATGCCAACAAAGCTGGATTAGTAAAAGGAATTGATGGGCTGTCGAGAAATGGTTGAAAGTGAGAAAGAATGGTCGCTTTGACTTCCACGGGAGTGGAAGCCAGAGAAAGATCCATCCAAAGAATTTAGTGCATTGACAAAAAATTGTTCTTCTATTCTAGAGGAATGAAAGGACTTAGAGTTCGAGTAGCCATCGACAATCCACTTAATCTTAGCTTTCTAACGTAGGAAGTCACTCCCAATGCACAATTCGAACGAAAAGGAGAGTTAGGCCTGAGCCCAATTCTACTTATTAGAAATAGAAGGATCATCATTGAAAGATGAATTTTCAAAGATAAGTATCTCTTCCTCCGCCCTAACTCGGCCGAAGATGTTCTTGAAAAGCTGCATGTTCCAAACCTTGCGACAAGCTTTGAGACGTTTAAATTTATGCGAAAACATAGCAACCTGACTATCAGAAGCTACATTGGACCGTGGTTCTGCTACAACCTGGTAGAAAGAGCGGTGAGATCTCCACATAGATCGAAATCAGAACGAAGATGGTCCCAACAAGGCGAAGGGCGAGCAAAGAAGAATAATCAGATCGTAGTCCGAGTTAGTGTGGTGAAGGTGAGAAACAGAGAAGGTGAAAAGAAAGTTAAACCATCCCTCGGTTCTGAAAACCCTGTCAAGACGCAAAAGGATCTAGCTGGGGACTTCATGGTTATTACACCTGGTAAAAGACGAGCCAGTGAAAGATACCTCTGAAAAACCGAATTCAACGATGAAAGAATTGAAATCCCCTACCGTTGCGTGGTTTATAGATAATCCCCTACGCTTCTCAGTCTGGCAGGTAACGACGTTGAAATCGCCACCAATGATCGAGGCCACAAACAACTCAGGTCAGAAAGAAATAGAATATCAGACCACAAGCACTGTTGCTCGATGTGATCGCATTTCGCATAAACTGCCGAAAACAGGAAAGAGGAAATACAAGAAAAAGAAAACAAACAACCGACAAAAGTTGAATCAAAGAGGGGATGAACAGAGACATCTTTTGTCCAAGAATCCAAATTTTATTGGATACATTGGCAAACCTCCCCATAAACCAAGAGAAAGGACACAGTTGGAGATCCTATGGCTTTAGGAGGACAGAATTCTTAGTAAGGAGAGATGATCAATCGTTTTGGATCGAAATATTCTCCTTGCTAAGAAGAGGGGAAGAGAGCAAAAAAGAAGGCGAGACAACCAAATAGCTCGAGGCAGGACTGATCGCATCCGAAACCAATGGAACGGACGAACATATTGAAACGTAAAAGGGTCGAGTTCTGCCATGATGCGAGGACCCTCCGTTATCAAATTATCATAAAATTAACAACCCTACACAGACAAGAGAATCCTGCAAACGATGGGACACAAAAAAAGATGAGAAACAAGAATAGGAGGAGAACCCAAAACTCGTCCTAACAATGGAAACAAACGATCCAAACATGTCAGAGAAAATCTGAAAGTCACTGTATAGCTATCGGAATAAGTGATCGTTAACGACCATGATAGAATTAGCACACAAAGCTAGGGAAAACACAACAAAAAACCAACCAACCCAATAAACAAAACCAAAACCAATATCAACCAAACACAAACAACTCATTGATAGAATTTTTGTACCAAGACCAAAACATTTGTGACCAAAGAGGAACATAACCACAACCGGAAAGACCACCCATGTTTGAAGTCGAGGGGCAAGAACCCGAAGCCTTCCCTTAAGCATAGTGATGTCGCACAGGCTATCGTGGTGTCTGTTTCAAAGTAGCATCGGTGTCGGTATCTAAGTCATCAGCTCTGTCTAAACTTTTATGTTGTTCTCCTGTTTGACCTTGGTTTTGATATCGCTACTCATATTGGTCTCAGTATCGCTATCGCAGGCTTTGCGATGTTCTACTATTCCCGTTATCTGCTTCTATAATTAAGTCCTTGGAAGCTTTCAGTTTCGTCTTCAATGCACGGAGTATTTGCTTCCATACTTTTGACTTCTTTTTATGGTTTCAGAATAAGATACTTTCTATATTCGGTATTGGGTCAAGCAAAGTGGCTCCAGTTTAGTGTTATGTTTGCTTTCATTGTCGTTTACTTCTATATGTTGTTGTTTGTTTTTACTTTTGGTGTTGAACTATTCGTATTTGGGTTTTAGTAGTGTTTGATGTGCTGTTTGTGTCGGCCCGTGTTTTGTGCCTATAAATAGGCCAAGTGTGTCATTGTAGAACTAAGTTTAATTTTGTTAATTGAAATATTGGCGTTGCCATTATTGGGAGATTTTTTTCTCCATCCCCACTTACGGTATCCATTTGAGGATCAATGACTTAGAAGATCGTCTTTCCGGCATCTGTGGATCAACGAAGAGTTGGTGATCGCGTTTCCAGCATCTTTGGGATCAATGAAAATTGTGTTTTTCTATTCTTCTTGAGTTCATCAAGATTACAGTTTCAAGTACCTTTCCAGCATCGAGTGCGAGAAATTGAGAAGTATCGTTCTTTGTGATTGGTTTGTATCATTAATTCAATGATTTTAAGTTTATCATGAAATCAACAAAGTTTCAAATATAAATTCGGAAATATGTCTTCTGCTACATCAGTTTGGTATCAAAGCTAATTGTTTTAAAGATTAATATTTCGAAGTCCAAGTTTATTGCTTCCACTACATCAGTTTTGGTATCAGAGCCAAAACGATTCGTTGGTTGGCATCGCTTCGGATTGTTATCAATTTTGGTTCGAAATTCATTAGTGGGCATCGATTCATTGATTTAGATTGGTTTATTGAGATTCAAAGTATCGTGTTGAAGGTTGGAATATATTAGATCATTGTTTCGAGAATTGAGAAGTGGTGTTTGATTCCCTAGTTCGATTGAGACTGTTTCGAGAATTAGTGCAAAGTTTGATGTTGCATCCAAGAGTGTTGTTCATCACTGTTTCGAATTGAGTTCGAATCAATTGCGATAATGAATCAGTTGCGACAGTGAATCAGTTGTGATAGTGACTTGGTTACAAAAGTTGGGTACAATAGTGACTTGGTTATGACAATGAAGTGAATTCGACAGTGAGTTAGTTTCGAAGTTAATTATTATCCTTACATTGTTTGAAGCTTATGTCCGAGCATTTGTTTTCATTTCAAATTAAATTTCCACCAGGACAAGCAAATAGAAATCATAATGTTGAAGATTTTTACAGTCAAGAATATGTAACTCAAATGGAGGACCGTCTTAATGCCAGAAATTATAATGGTATTGGACATTTGGAAAGAATGATTTTGGACATGAATCGAAATCAAAGGCAAAGGACTACACCTGCATCGAAAAATATGTTTGGTGAGGAAGAATACCATGGAAGTTATCAATCTCAACATCGAGAAGATACGAGGTCGCAAATCCAAACTTAAGTAAAGGATTGGTGATGTGAATCGGGTATGGGAACAGAAATTCCAAAATTCAATGGAGGTATGCAAGCAAAAGAATTTTTGGTTTGGATTTCCAACGTCGAATAAATTCTCGAATATAAGGGAGTTCCAGAAGAGCATCAAGTTAGATTGATTGCTACAAGATTAGGAGGAAGAGCTATAGCATGGGGGCAACAAACTAAGTTGACTCGAGCAAGGATAGGAAAGCCAAAGGTGGTTACACAGGAGAAAATGAAGAAGTAGATGAGAGCTACATTTTTGCCTTACAACTACCAGTTGTTGATGTATCAACGACTACAGAATCTATGGCAAGGCACTTGTTCAGTTAATGAATAACACAAAAGATTTTTTTAACTAATTTCCCATAATGATATATCAGAGACTGAAGTACAATTAGCTACAAGGTATTGGAGGACTTTGGGTTCAAATTCAGGATATGGCTAACATGTTTGATCCGAAATATGTAGTTGAAGCACATCAGATAGCTCTTACATGGGAGAAGCTTGTTAGACGAGGAAGTAGTTACTCGACTTCTAATAGTCAGAGTAAGAATGTTCGTAGGAGTGCTCCAGCTAGTAAACCTACCATTCCAAATCCTACAAGGCAAAAGAAGGCAGTAATATAAAGTATTTTAATTGGCCAGAATTTGGTCATAAAAGTTTTGAATGTACAAATCTTAAAAAGAGAACTATGGTTGCGAATGAAAGTGAAGTATGCAACGAAGAGGTAGAGTTAGATTTTTCAACTCCACCACGATTTGATGAAGAACCAGAAGAAATTGTAACTGGTGATGAAGGTTATAATTTGATGATGAAAAGAACTTGTCTCACCCCAAAGTAAACCAACGAAACTGAATGGTTACAAAGCAACACTTTCTATTCTACTTGCACTATTATGGGAAAAGTGTGTTGATTCGTGATTGACATGGAAAGTTGTGATAACATCATTTCAAAGGAGGCTATTCAAAAGCTTGGAATCAAGACAGAAAAGCATCCTAGACCTTATAAGCTAGCGTGGTTGAAGAAAGGAGGAGAGGCAAAAGTTTATAAACAAGCTTTTATTCCTTTTTCTATTGGCTAAAAATATAAAGATGAAATTTGGTGCGACATTGTGAATATGCATGTATGTCATCTCTTGTTGGTTAGGCCATGGCAATATGATAGAGCTGTGCAACATGTGGGGCACACAAATAGCTATAGTTTCATATTCAAAGGCAATAAAATCACTCTGGCTCCAAAGAGGCGTGATCAAGGTGAAGCTAAATTTGACAAGATGTCAGAGACAATCAGTTTGCTTTCATTGAAGGACTTTGTAGATGATGTGGAAGAAGATGACGAGGTATATTTGCAAGTGGGATTTGATTATGCAGAGAATGATGAAATTCTAGAGCCAGTAAAACCATTATTATGTGAATTCGAAGATGTGTTTCCGAAAGAGCTGCCCAATGGTTACCGCCACTCAAAGACAT
Source organism: Allium sativum (assembly GCA_030737875.1). NCBI lineage: Eukaryota > Viridiplantae > Streptophyta > Magnoliopsida > Asparagales > Amaryllidaceae > Allium > Allium sativum. Next base: position 793,709,395 of record CM060921.1, on the reverse strand, counting down.
CCAACATCAAATTAATTTGGAATCAGGTGTTGTTTTGCCTTATAGACCACATTATTTGATGAGTCCTGGAGAACACAAAGAGTTAGCACGACAAGTGAAGGAATTATCAAGTCAAGGTCGCGTTCAAGAAAGTCTTAGTCCCTGTGTTGTGCCAGCATTGTAAGCTCCAAAGAAAGATAGTTCATGGAGAATGTGCATAGATTGTCAAGCTCTTAATAAGATTAGAGTGAGATGTCGTTTTCCTATTCATGATTTGATGATTTATTAGATCAAATTAGTGGATCTGTTATTTTCTCGAAAATTGATTTGAAGAGTGGATATCATCAGATTAGGATTAGACCAGGTGATAAGTGGAAAACTGCTTATTTCAGTGAGAAATTGTCAGGGGCAAAGATAAGATACAACACTTACGATGTTGAATTTTATGATGTGGTTCAAGGTATCAAACATTGGAGACATAACCTTTTTCATAAAGAATCCATTTTGTACACGGATCATGAAGCACTAAAGCATCTCCAGGGTTAAGACTAAGTAGCAGCTAGACATGCGTCATGGATCACTTATCTACAACAATTCACATTTGTTGTGAAGCATAAATCAGGAGTTACAAATAAGGTAGCTGATGCATTAAGCCAGAGGAGCAATCTTTTGACTACAATGGAAGCTGAAGTGTTGGGGTTTGACTCGCTCTCATAATTGCTAATATCGATCCTTATTTTTCAAAGGTTTTGGAAAAGGGGAAGAAAGGTGAAACGACCGAATTTTCAAAAGTAGAATGTTTTCTTTTCAAAGGGAATCAGTTGCGCATTCCAGATTGTAGTTTACGAATTTGATAATCCAAGAGCTTCATGGTGAAGGGCATGTTGGTAGAGACCGTACATTACAGCTGATTGTGTATTCATATTATTGGTCATCAATGCGGAAGGAAGTTGAAAAGTTCATGCAAAGATGTAACATTTGTCAAGTATCCAAGGGAATTGCAACTAATGTTGGGTTGTACATGCCATTGCCAGTTCCTTCTCGACCATGGGTTGACGTGAGCATAGATTTTGTGTTAGGTTTGGCAAGAACACAGAGAGGCAGTGACTCCATTTATGTGGTCACTGATGTTTTTCGAAAATGGTTCATTTCATTGATTGCAAAAAAAGGGCAGATGTAGTGAATGTGGCTCAATTACTTTTTCGAGAGATATATCGACTTCATGGATTACCAAATTATATTGTTTCAGATTGTGACACTCGGTTTTTGATCATTTCTTGTTGAGTTTGTGGAGAATGGTGGGTATAGAATTGAACTCTAGTAATGCCTATCATCTGCAAAAAGATGGACGGATTGAAGTGGTGAGCATATCATTGGGAAGTTTGTTGAGAAGACTTATTAATGACAACTTGAAAAGTTAGGATTCTAAATTTTGTCAGGCTGAATTCGCTCATAATCATGCTATCAATCGCAGTACTGGATTTAGTCCTTTATATATTATGTACCCAGTGGTACCAAAGGGACCCTTGGATCTAACTCCATTGTCAAGACAAGGTGAAATTCATAGAAAACCCACTGACCTAGTCTCGGATTTACAGAAGCTCCATCAAGTGGTGCAGAAACGGTTGGTTGAAACGAGTCCCAAATGCAACCATGCTATTAATTCGACATGTCGACATAGTGAGTTTCAAAAGGGTGACTTTGTGTGTGCAATATTGACGAAAGATCGATTTCCTACTGGTAATTACAACAAGTTGACTTCATGAAAGTTTGGACCTTTGGAAATTATTGAAAAGACCAATACAAATGCCAATCGATTGAGACTACAAAACCATATTTGTACTGCTGATGTTTTCAATGCTAAGCACTTAATTCCATACTATGAGGAGGATTTGGTGGAAAAGTCTACTTCAAATTCGAGGACGAATTCTTTTGAAACTGGGGAGGATGATGTAACACATGCTATTGTGGTGTCTGTTTAGATGTAGTATCGGTGTCGGTATCGAAGTCGTCGGTACTGTCTAACTTTTATGTTGTTCTCCTATTCGACCTTGGCTTTGGTATCGCTACTCAGATTAGTCTAGGTATTGTTATCACAGGCTTTGTGATGTTCTACTATTCCTATTATCGACTTCTATAATAAAGTTCTTGGAAGCTATCGGTTTCATGGTATTTTCTTCTATACTTTCGGCTTCTTTCTATGTTTTCAGAATAAGTTACTCTCTAATTGCGCTACCGGGTCAAGAAGAGTGGCTCCATTTTAGTGTTATGTTTTCTTTCATTGTCGTTTACTTTTATCTCTATGTGTTGTTTGTTTTACTTTTGGTGTTGAAATATTTGTATTTGGGTTTCAATATCGTTTGATGTGTTCGGTGTCGGCCCATATTATGTGCCTATAAATAGGCCAAGTGTGTCATTGTAAAACTAAGTCGAATTTTGTTAATTGAAATATTAGCGCAACCATTATTGGAAGCTTTGTTTCTCCATCCCCACTTACGTTATCCATTTGTGGATTAATGATATGGAAGATCATCTTTCCGGCATCAAGGAGAGTTAGTGATCACGTTTCCGGCATCTTTGGGATCAACAGAAATTATGTTTTACTGTTCATCTTTAGTTCATCGAGATTACAATTTCAACTACCTTTCCAGCATTTAGTGCGAACAACGAAAATGGGAATTATCGTTCTTTGTGATTGATTTGTATCATTGATTCAGTGATTTGAAGTTTATCGTGAAATCAACAAAGTTTCGAATATAATTTCGAAAATATAAGTCCTCTGCAACGTCATTTTTGGTATAAAAGCCGATCATGTTAACAATTGATATTACAAAGTCCAAGTTTATTGCTTCTACTACATCACATGGTAAAAATTGAGGATGCCATAAGGGGCACAACAACAAGCAAAGCCAAGCCGAAGAATCCAAAGCCCAACTAAGCACAAAAACAATGACGACAATGCTGTGAAAAAGATAAAAAATCCCAGAACACAACATAAACTGTAGGGACAGCTTAGGCATCAACAAAAGTGAAGGCCCAAACTAAGAACCAATAATGGCAAGATCAACTAAAAGGAACCAACAATGAACCCAGAATTGCTACCCAACAAAGGGGAGATGGGCTCCCCGACAGAAATAACCCCGAAACATGCAAGGTGCACAAAGTCATCACAACTGGAAAGCATAAAGAAAATAGAAAACAAGTCCAAAGAAGGAAGCCATACTTTTCAAGCAAACCACATATCAATCTCAAAGCGGGGAAGCCCAACTACAAAAGGATTATACACCGCCAAAGAGCATGTCTCTGTTGCCACACCATCAGAAAACAGAGACAATACTTCACCCAGTGCTCCTCCAAACACGCAATAGACGTATCTTGGCCCTTCTTAAGCTCACTATCCTGAAGACAGCGATGGCTCGCTCAACAGGAGCAGCCACGTCATAGTCATAAGAAAACAACTCAACAACCTCTGAATCCAAAGCCAATACTTCACACCCACTAAAGGGACATCCTGCACATAATGACCAATAGATGGTAAATGGGTAACAACCTTGGACTTACATACCAAATGACATGATTGCCAGCGACGACGATGTTGAGACAGGGCATTAATGGATGCACCAAGCTACGGCCATTCCTTCACAAGGATCGACCAACAAGGCAGAATTTTGGGAAAGAAGCGAATAGGAGGGATGAAATCCCCTAATCCAAATCCACCACAAGAAGACCATGGAGCACCGACAGTAACAAAAGACAACCCTTACGACTAGAGGGAGATGAACCCCTAAAGAATCAGTCAACGGAGGCCCCAAACAACCCTCAATCGACTTCGGTAAAAACTAGATTGAGGGGATCAGGTCCTCAAATCTAGGACAACAAAGTCAACAACAAAGTCAGAAATACAAACAAACATCGGTGCAATTCCACAAGCCGAGGGAGGATTAAACTACAATTAGATGAGTCACCATAAGTGGAAACCCACATTGAAAACAACGAGGGTACAATTCCAAGAAGACCGCGTCGACAAAAACAAAGCAATGCCTTGAAATCGCCACGAATGATGAAAGAGTAACCACCTGAACCATGATGGAGGTTTTGCTAATCATCACAACTATCGCTGGTGAACCAACAGAGGTGGAGACCGCCTCTACCACCCTCTCTAAATTAGGGCAGGGACAAACGAAGGTACCCACCATATAATAATTAAAGCCCGTCCTTATCAAGGTCAAGAAGTCCTAATTCGGCATGGGGGGAGATGGAATATCATCGAAGCAAAGCAAAACAACAACCGCTGAATAGAAAACCCCACAACCACAGTAGCATATTAGAGAGAAAACCAGGAATCGAACAAAAGAAGAAATCACTCAGAAGACAGAAGGAGAGGCTGTCATTTTATAAATAAAGAGCCATTTTTTATCTAAACGTTAATTAATGTTTAATTATTATTTTAAGGATCAAATATTTTTTTTAGAGAAAGACAGGTGTGTAGCATGAAGCTACACATTCGATTACCATAATAGCATATATACGATAATAGTCTGGTTGATAGGTCCAACCAGTGGCATAATAGTCTAGGATAGAGCTAGTCTATAATACATACCAAAATACATGAGTTGTAGTAATAGTACTTAAGCATCACAATATATTCAAAAGACATGCATCGGAAGGCTGGTGAAGAACTTGAGCAAGCCATTAAAGTGGAAAAGCCGAGTTGCTTCCCTGAGTACTCGGAGATGGTGGCGTAGGTAAGGTAAATCGGAAGCGAGCTGGACAAGCGAAACCTGTCCAAAGATCAAACAAGTACAAAATGTATTTGCAAACATCTAGAAAGTGTTTTTTGGGTTTATTGAACACATGTGCATTTCTTTCTTTCCATATGCTCCAGTCAAAAATAGCTATAAGAGAGTCAAGGCTGGTATCGGGAGAGTTGAGTTGCCAGTGATCGAAGAACGGTAAGAAGGTTGGGATGCAGCCAAGTAAGTAGGAACTAACAGCAGCCCAAACTGCAAAAGAGAAGTCATAATCTTTGAAGAGACAATCAATGGTTTCGGTATACATGCGTCTGAGTCTGTCTTGGGTGTTTATGGGTGAGTGGATTAAACATCATTGGAAGAAAATTATGCGAGGAGGCAGATGGGATTTCCAGACACGGGAAAAGGAAAACCAGCGGCCACAATGTAACACCCCGTATTTTCTGTGAACGTATAAGTAACAAATTAAAGTATACTTAATTTTTAGGAGAAGAATTAAGGGAAACGGGTTGCGCCATTGCGTTCATCTCGAAATTCTGCTTGAGGTATAGTCCGAGTTTGCGTAAAACGGATACCGTATGAAGGAGATATGAACGAACGAAGTTAGGCAGAAAAACCGGAAACAGGCTAGAAATGCACTGGCGCACTTGTGAAGTGCGCCAGCATAAAAATACACTGGCGCACTTGGGAAGTGCGCCCATGTCGAGCCAGAATCCTGCACAGGGTTCTAGAGAGTTCTAATGACGATTTTTGATGTGCTGGACGGGCCTGATGGCTTCTAGGGTGATCTAATGGTTCTGAAACACTCTCTACACCTATAAATATGTGATTAACCTAACCCTAATTCATAAAATATTGTCTATGACACCATTATGCTACCAAACACTCTCTTAAACCCTAGCCGCCGCCTCTAAATCTAATCTCAAGTGTTCATTCACAATTCAAATTAAAGTTTAGAGCTGCAACAACAATCGAAGAAGATTAATCAGCGTTTATGCATCAAATTCGATTTATAATCCTTTTCTTTAGCCACGAAAGGCAAGTACAATTATTTTCCGATATGAAATTTAATTATGATTCTAGCATGATAAATATTCTGAATACGAGATTAGGCCCTTTTTCTATTTATCAGATCTGTTCCTCTGTTTTATTGTTATTAGCCTGTTTGTTCTGTATTTCTTCCTCATTTCTTTCTTTTTGGTTGATAGCCAGGCTACCACGAGCTTGAGCCAAATCTCATAAGAGGTGAACGCATAAACGCTAAATTTGGGAAGAATATTGAATGAGGCATATTTAGGCATAATTGATTTGTAACTGATTTGAGGACACAACGCATGTTGTATTTCAGGACATAAGCTTGAGGCATATTGCATAAGACGATTTATGACTTGGAAAAAGAGGATTATTGTGATTTAGAACATAAAGAACATATGTTGAAAATTTAAGATCTAGACATGTGCATATTAAATCTGATAGTCTATCATTTGGAAGTAGGAGAATTAATTTGCTCATGACTTAGTTGTAAATATCTATATTAAGATTTGATGACTATTAAGTGTGAATACACCTAAATGGGGATTTTTGGATATGTGACATGCATTGAAATCAATGGTTATATTTGGCATAACTTATATGTGAACCATGATTGGGGTTTTTGGGGAATATTCTGCACCATGCTAAAATTTGGGCATATGTTATATTATGAATCATGACCATGATTTAGGCATGTGAATTTAGAAATAATTTATAATTGGCAAGATATGTCAATGAGACTTTAAGGAATGTTTAAAATCTGTTATATCGCCTAATCTGCTAGATCTGTTATATTGCCTAATCTGCTAGATCTATTATCTGCTAAATCTGTTGAAAGCTGAATAATTGTAATTTGGAGGCTCGATCTAAAATTGAGCAAAACATGTTAATAGAACTTTGGATAATCTGCCGTAACTTGTAAAGAAGTTAAATCTGGTAAATGGACATAATTAGTATGATATTTTCTGTAATGGAATAAAGTGGCTATGACATGAGATTAGACTCCGTTTGCAGTAGAAGCCTGCTCGGAACCAACCGGCTTAACCAGTGACCGCAAACTGTCAGTCTAATGTGAGAGGTCGTAGGCATAACTAAAATATGCTTAGACACGAGGTTAGGTCTGGCTTGTGGCAGAAGTCTGCCCGGAGCCGCCCGGCATATCCAGCGGCCACAAGCTACTGACCTAATGTGAGAGGTCTGTGCATTAATATTTAATTAATGCAAATCTGAGATAAATATGATGTCTAAAACGTGTTGGGTGGATAGGGTTAAACCAACTGGACTGATGAAATTAACAAACCCATTTCGTGAATCTGTAGGCCCAATACAAAGTTAGACAATCTGTAAGTCTGTTAAATCTGTATATCTGATCCGTTGGTCTGAAAACTTGTTAACTTGATTGTCTGATCTGTGAACTAGTAAATCTGAACCTTGTATGTCTGAAACTTGTAAACAAGTTAATCTGAAATCTGTTAGTTTGGGGACACAACGTTAGGATGGGTAATTACTTGTGTCATCTGTTGTGTGGGACCCATATTAGTCAGTAACCCTTTCTGGTATCAAAACTATGACCCAACAGTAGGTAGGGTCCGGGCACGCTTACTGAACTAAATATAAGCGGTTCATTCTGATAATGGCGAGGGGTGTTGATGGTGCGTTCCAACCGGGTCATGTTCGTGCATGGATCCCGGTCTGCCTCTGAGGATGTAAGACGTCGTGACATCTATAAATAGGTCTGTGTCATTCAAAGGTTGCTACTTTAGGGAATGATACACCCTTTTGTGGGGCTGGCACAAGGTATTTATGTATTAGTGAGCCGATCGCGTGGGTTAGGATTTAGGGTACACTTAGTCCTGTCTGTTCTGTGGGGTACCGTCTGTTTCTGTTGGGTGGTAACACCTGTCTGTTTCTGCGTGGTACCGTCTGTTGGGGTGGTAAAGGCCCATTTACTAGTGTACACCTAATTCTAACATTCTGTTTCCGTAAGGATTATTCTGTTTCAGTTTCTGTCTCTGTTCGGGTGGTAAAGGCCCATTACTAGCATTCTGTTTCTATACTTTCTGTTCGGGTGGTAAAGGCCCATTATTAGCATTATGTTTCTGTACCTTCTGTTAGGGTTGTAAGGTCCATTATTCTGTTTCTGTTTCTGTTTAGACATTAAGGTAACACCTAATCCTGTTATACTAGTATTAGTGCAGAGAAGTGAAAAGTAATATCATCCTGTTTCTTCTGTTTAACCTAAGTATATATGTTATTCCTGTTTCCTGTTATCTCTCATCCAGTTTTATTTGCATGCCATGACATTATTATCTGTTCATAACTGAAAGTCACTGGACTTGCCAGACTTTATGTCCGACCCTTGTTGTTTCGCCTCTTTTCTTCCATTCCCCCCCAGGTTTTTCAAGGAGGGAATTCTCTAGCTTGATCCGGATATTTCTTCCTGCTTGGAGTGCTTAAAGTATGGCTTGTCTTTTTCTGGCATCTTCAGTGGGGATTATGATTTTAAAGTTTTGTACTCTGATGGCTTTTGAGCAAGGCTGATATATATGTACTTGAGTTTTTGGTAAAGTTGTAACCAAACTGATTTTTGTCCACTACAATAAAGTTATAAAGTTTTCCAAGTACTATTTTTATATCTATCCTGTAATATTCTGTTCTGTTTACTAAAATGCTCCATCAAAGTTAAGGCATTCCCTTTGTGAGTGACCTTAACGGACGTGGGGTGTTACACTTGGTATCAGAGCTAAAGGTTACCAGATTAGATAAAAGTTTATGAAAACTATTTTCAAAAAGGTTTTAAAAGGAAGTATTTTCGAAAGTAAAGTTTATTTTGAAAAACATAATCCCCAAAAGCCAGATATCTTTCTTCCGATTCTTTGTTTCGAATCCCTTCCTCTTTCCCTTTTTAATCTCTTCTTCCGCGTATAGATGCTTTTTTCTAAGATACGTAAGAACTTCCGTACGGTGGGCGGAAAATCGGTTCGTGGGACTAAGACGGTTATCAAAACTAGAAGGAAGGGGAGGACTTGTTGGTACCTTTGAGGTAGGAAAATTTCTGAGAAGGTTTAACTTCCTTATCTGAATAGTAAGAAGAACTCTTTCTGATTCTAGCATTTTGATTCTGTAATTAAGTCTCTGCACTTTAATACTAGTCTTGTTTCTGATTCTGCTGTAGTCTCAAAACCCATAGGGGTTACGACTCATCTGTTGGTGACAAGTTGGGGTTTGAGGGTATCTGTGTTGGGCGTTAAGTTGACTATGACGCATATATTCTGGGTTTTGTCAATGCTTAGTTTTCTAAAAATCATTCGATAATCTGATCTGTACCAGTAGTCTGTAAGTATCCGACTATTTCTGTAAAGGATAGAGGTTTTTACTCGAAGCGTGGAGTAGATTTCCAGTTTGGCATTGTTTAATGGGAGTAATTCACTGGGTGTCAATCTGATGTTGATTTTGGTATTCGGGGTTGATACTTAGGGAATTATTTTCTTAACCGATGTCTAATAGGAACAGAGCTCTTGTTTTAATTGTACTTGCTTCTATCACTCGGCTGTATCCTATCGATTGAGTCTTCGACCTTTAGGTAGAAACTATTGGGTGTAAACATGTGTTTGAGACATGTTATGTTTGATGGTTGCAAGTGGATGCAAGTGGTTGCTAGTGGCTGCTCATGGATGCATATACACACACACACACACACTAGGCACTAGATCGGCTCAAAAACACTCTCATACTGCATATGGATGCGTGTGCAATTTTTTTAATCCTTATGAATGCAAAATGGTTGACTCAGCACATGGATGTTGCATATGAATGAATGGTTGTGCACTCATATAGAAATGATATGTATCAAATAGGAAAATTGCATACATGTTGGACTCATGGCACCGACATAATTCGCATTAAGGAGGTCAATTGAATCAGTAGACCGCCTGATCTTTGCATTAGATAAGAAACATATGCACACACTTTTGCATATGTTCATACAACATTAGAAGTTTCTAAGGACAATGGATGCTTGTGGACGATGGTTGAGTAGATAGGTGATTGGATGGTAGGACACATTCTTCTTAACTTGAAGATTTCGGGGACGAAATCCTTTAAGGAGGGGAGAATGTAACACCCCGTATTTTCTATGAACGTATAAGTAACAAATTAAAGTATACTTAATTTTTAGGAGAAGAATTAAGGGAAACGGGTTGCGCCATTGCGTTCGTCTCGAAATTTTACTTGAGATAGAGTCCGAGTTTGCGTAAAACGGATACCGTATGAAGGAGATATGGACGAACGAAGTTAGGCAGAAAAACCGGAAACATGCCAGAAATGCACTAGCGCACTTGTGAAGTGCGCCAGCACAAAAATACACTAGCGATCTTGGGAAGTGCGCCCATGTCGAGCCAGAAACCTACACAGGATTCTAAAGAGTTCTAATGACGATTTTTGATGTGCTGGACGGGCCTGATGGCTTCTAGGGTGATCTAATGGTTCTGAAACACTCTCTACACCTCTAAATATGTGATTAACCTAACCCTAATTCATAAAATATTGTCTATGACACCATTATGCTGCCAAACTCTCTCTTAAACCCTAGCCGTCGCCTCTAAATCTAATCTCAAGTGTTCATTCACAATTCAAATTAAAGTTTAGAGCTGCAACAACAATCGAAGAAGATTAATCAGCGTTTATGCATCAAATTCGATTTATAAACCTTTTCTTTAGCCACGGAAGGCAAGTACAGTTATTTTCCGATATGAAATTTAATTATGATTCTAGCACGATAATGATTCTGGATATGAGATTAGGCCCTTTTTCTATTTATCAGATCTGTTCCTCTGTTTTATTGTTATTAGCCTGTTTGTTCTGTATTTATTCCTCCTTTCTTTCTTTTTGGTTGATAGCCGGGCTATCACGAGCTTGATCCAAATCTCATAAGAGATGAACGCATAAACGCTAAATTTGGGAAGAATATTGAATGAGGCATATTTAGGCATAATTGATTTGTAACTGATTTGAGGACACAACGCATGTTGTATTTCAGGACATAAGTTTGAGGCATATTGCATAAGACGATTTATGACTTGGAAAAGAGGATTATTGTGATTTAGAACATAAAGAACATATGTTAAAAATTTAAGATCTAGACATGGGCATATTAAATCTGATAGTCTGTCATTTGGAAGTAGGAGAATTAATTTGCACATGACTTAGTTGTAAATATCTATATTAAGATTTGATGACTATTAAGTGTGAATACACCTAAATGGGGATTTTTGGATATGTGACATGCATTGAAATCAATGGTTATATTTGGCATAACTTATATGTGAACCGTGATTGGGGTTTTTGGGGAATATTCTATACCATGCTAAAATTTGGGCATATGTTATATTATGAATCATGACCATGATTTAGGCATGTGAATTTAGACATAATTAATAATTGGCAAGATATGTCAATGAAACTTTAAGGAATGTTTAAAATATGTTATATTGCCTAATCTGCTAGATATGTTATATTGCCTAATCTGCTAGATCTGTTATATTGCCTAATCTGCTAGATCTGTTATCTGCTAAATCTGTTGAAAGCTGAATAATTGTAATTTGGAGGCTCGATCTAAAATTGAGCAAAACATGTTAATAGATCTTTGGATAATCTGCCGTAACTTGTAAAGAAGTTAAATCTGCTAAATGGACATAATTAGTCTGATATTTTCTGTAATGGAATAAAGTGGCTATGACACGAGGTTAGACTCCGTTTGCGATAGAAGCCTGCCCGGAACCAACCGGCTTAACCAGCGACCGCAAACTGTCAGTCTAATGTGAGAGGTCGTAGGCATAACTAAAATATGTTTAAACACGAGGTTAGGTCTGGCTTGTGGCAGAAGTCTGCCTGGAACCGCCCGACATATCCAACGGCCACAAGCTACTGACCTAATGTGAGAGGTCTGTGCATTAATATTTAATTAATGCAAATCTGAGATAAATATGATGTCTAAAACTTGTTGGGTGGATAGGGCTAAACCAACTGGACTGATGAATTTAACAAACCCGTTTCGTGAATCTGTAGGCCCAATACAAAGTTAGACAATCTATAAGACTGTTAAATCTGTACATCTGATCCGTTAGTCTGAAAACTTGTTAACTTGATTGTCTGATCTGTGAACTAGTAAATCTGAACTCTGTATGTCTGAAACTTGTAAACAAGTTAATCTGAAATCTGTTAGTCTGGGGACACAAGGTTAGGATGGGTAATTACTTGTGTCATCTGTTGTGTGTGACCCATATTAGTCAGTAACCCTTTCTGGTATCAAAACTATGACCCAACAGTAGGTAGAGTCCGGGCATGCTTACTGAACTAATTATAAGCGGTTCATTCTGATAATGGCGAGGGGTGTTGATGGTGCGTTCCAACCGGGTCATGTGCGTGCATGGATCCCGGTCTGCCTCTGAGGATGTAAGACGCCGTGACATCTATAAATAGGTCTGTGTCATTCAAAGGTTGCCACTTTTGTAACAGCCCGCATTTTACGTATCGGAAGATCGTAAAATATTTTTATTTTATTCCCTGAGGGCTGGATCATTCTCATCTTTTGATATGTTGCTTATGGGGATGTGTGACATGTCCATAATTTTTACCGATTTTGTTTGTGACCATTTTGCCCCTGTCAGTCTTGTACTGGGCATAACTTTTGACTCAGGTCGAATCAGAGGGTGAGACCAGTGCCATTGGAAAGGAATTGATGATTCCCTTTCCGTAGAGTGGTTACATTAAGGATTTGGTTCAGCGGTTTGGGAGAAATCGCTGTTTTAAGGTTTTTCAGTTCGATGTTCAGGTTTTGGAAGGCTAATGGGCTGATTTGGAGAAGGCCCATTAGAGGGTGGGTGGAGACTATAAATAGGGGGTAAGGGGTATGGAGAAAGGTTGGCATTTTCCATTCTCTTATGGGGAGGCTTTAATCTCCTTCTTCCTCTAACATCTTTCCACCACTAAAATTCCAAAATCCAAGGAGGGAAATCGAAGATCTACACCATAAGAGGCTAGATCTACATCGTCTCAAGGGCGAATTCATCGGATTGAAGAGTTTAATTCGAAGTGTTCGCTGTCCGGATTGCGTTTTCATTGCTTTTGCTTAGATTTGGATAATTGGTGAGTGATTTACATCTCTCATTCGGATGCATGCAAGTATATGGGTTTTAGGATGTTAATTTCCTTAGATATACACCATGCTAAGTCCATTTATATATGAATCACCTTAGGATCTGATCTAGATAATTTAAATGGTTAATTTTATGATTTTTCTCAAGATTATGCAAGTTAGATCCGTTTTTATGTTCATATGATTCACTTATCATGTTTTGGGAAATTTATGTGTTTTGATGGAAATTGTTAGATTGATGATATTGTTGGTTGCATAACATGTTTGTGGTTGCATTTGGATGAATCGGATAAGCCGGTTTCGTCGGATTCGTCGTTTGGCGAAGTTTTGATCGAAATCGAAGTCGAAATGGAGCTGTGCAGGTTTCTGGTCGGTTTTGGAGCTGGTCGAGTCGGTCTGATGGCTCTGGTCGGTCCAGAAGGATCTGGACTGAGGTGTTCGGTCGTTTTATAGCTTGGGAAGCAAGACGGGGAGCTGGTCGGTTTTGGATGGTGGCATCCTGGTCGGTTTTAGATAATGGCATCGTGGTCACTTTGGAGGAGCTGGTCGCTCTAGAGGAGTTGGTCGTTCTGGAGCAATTCTGGTCGGTTTTGACTAGTCGTTCTGGAGCAATTCTAGTTGGTTTTAAGCTGGTCATTCTGGAGCAGGCTGGTCGGTTTTAGCTGGTCGATCTGGTTGTTACCGGGTCGGTCAAGTGAGGCTGGTTGGTCGAGAAGGGCTGGTCGGTTTTAACAGGGTCTTGGAGCTGGTCGGTCTGATCGGTCCAGAAGGTTGAGAAGAGAGTCTGGTCGACTCAGGAGGGTCTGGTCGGTCTAGGGGGGGTCTGATCGGTCCAGGGGGGTCTGATCGGTCCAGAAGTACCAGAGGGGGTCTGGTCGGTCCAGAATGGGTCTGGTCGGCATTTCTAGTGGAAATTCCTGATCGGGCACTTCTAGTGATGACGTGACTTCGAGGTGGTTCAAGTAGGAAGACTCAAAGTGATGAATGTGTCCGTTGATCAAGGTGGAACAACGAATGCGGAGATAACTCAAAGGTCGTGAGTTGGTGGATAATGGCTGCTCGAGAAGGTTGCTTGAGCTATGAAACATCGTCAAGGTTGGACGATTGGAGATACGAAGGCCGAGAAGTCATCGTTGTCGTAAGTTCTAGCAGGCTCAAAGCAGGGGTACGATGGGTATCGTTGAAAGGCCCAAAAGACCAGTTGTAGGTCGAGTACCCTGGGTCTCGGGGAGAGGCCTAGTGTCAAGGTTGGACATTGCCAAGGTTGGGCATATGGAGTTCATGCTAGAACTGGGGTTATCATTAGCCCTTGACATATGGCAAGGTTGGCCGTCATACGATAATGATGGTTTCGAAGCAGGATTGGCAGTGATAGCCAGAGTCAGTCATGGATGATTAGTTGTTCTGTTGTACTATCTCACATAGATTATCCAAAGTCGAGGGATACGTTCTTTGAGTGCTTAAGTGATATTGGTCTAGGCCTCTGGCGAGGGTACTTGAGGAATGTTAAACTCGATTAGGGTTGTCTGTGTGAGACTTATATAATCTGGATGTTATGTGTGTTCTCTATGATTGAATGAGTGTTCTGGTTTCTATGGATGAATGGTTGAAATGCTTGGTGTAAAGGCTAACACTGTCCGATGTGGGGAAGTTAAGGTTGAGTTCTTCTCTGATGTGGGTAGATAAGTTGTTCATTTACCCATTCTCATATGCTTTCTTGTTAAAGTTTGTTAGCTGTATTATCGCTCACTAAGACTATTGTCTGACTCAAGGTTTTATGTCTCCTCTTATTACCTTGGGCTGTTCATCCGGTTGTGGATGGGCAGACTAAGTAGCAGGTTACAGGTAATGGAGCTTAGTGATACGAGGAAGCTGAGCGATGACGAGCAGGAGGCTGGCGTACCAGTTTTATTCTATCTAGTATTTCTGTTTCCGCTGTTTGAGTTGCTTGAGAGTTGTAGTGAGGCCTTATGTACAAACTTGGATACCAGTTGGATAATCTTTCTGGATGTTGAAAGAGTTTCAAAAGTTTGCTATATGATACCTCATTACTATCACCTGTTGTATATGTTCTATTATATTTTATCCTTGCGCTGTGAGTTCTACGACGGGTTTCGATGTGTTCACTTACTATGATGATTGTCCATAGCAGCCTGGCACGCCTTTCAGCGCATTATTCCTCTTGTTTAGTGCGGGGGTTATTGGCGGTCGTCACATTTGGTATCAGAGCTCTGGTCAACGATTTTGGCCAAAGTTCAAAGACGTAATTGCGTATGAGGGACGTATTTGTAGATTTCAGTTGGATGTTACTATATATATTAGTATATATAGTAGTAGCGGTTTATTCTTTTAGCAGTTTTCTTGGAAGTGGCTAACTATTCAAAATTTCAGATTTAGAATGAGTAGACGACCATCAAGGCACGCTACTAGGAGAGCTAATACTGGAGGGGGAAATGGTGATGAACCAGATTACCCTGCCATGTTTGAAGCCATGGTGGAAGCAATTATGCGAAGGGTATCCGCTCCAGTGGCGGCTACGGTAGATGTAGGGGTGCGAGTTCCTAGAATAGATTTTGCAAAGATGTGCAAGGACTTTATATCTCTAGGAGGGAAACCATTCAAGGGAACTGAACCAGCCGAAGAGGTTCAGAGGTGGATGGATTCATGTGTTCGAATTTTTGGAGACTTGGGTATTGAAGATGCAATGAAGAGAAAGCTTGCATCAAGGTAGCTGCAAAGCAGGGCCATGGAATGGTGGAATTCTGTTATACTCGAGACTCCGGAAGAGGAGATTTCATGGGAGCAATTCCAAGCTAAGTTTGAAGCAAAGGTTATCTCCACTGCTCAAAAGTCAGTTCTCTTCAAGAAGTTCGTAGAGTTGAAGCAGAATGGCAGATCAGTTCTTGACTATATTTCTGATTTTGAGGCTTTGTCTAGATATGCTCGTTCATACATTGATACGCCCTATCAGAAGAACGAGAAGTTTGTCTTGGGTTTGGATGCACATATTGGGAAGCCACTTGTGGACCATCTTGATGATTCATTTGAAAAGATTGTGGAAAAAGCTATTCGCCATGAGAGCTTGTTTCCCAAGGAAGCAAATGTTGTCGTTGCAACCAAGGAAGCTCAGAAACCACAACAGAGTGGTAATAAAAAGAGGAAGCAGCAACAACAGAAAGGAAAGGATAGCCTAAAGAAACCCAAGAGTGAGGCAGTTTGCTTTAACTGCCAACAGAAGGGACATTATTCGAATGAGTGTAAGAATCCCAAAGCTGAGAAGAAGTGCTTCAAGTGTGGAAAGCCTGGGCATGAGAAGAAAGATTGTCCGGAATCAGCTAAGGGTAAGCAGATTGTTAAGGCATATGCTTTGGATGTTGTGCCATCTTCTTCAAGAGCTCCTACTGCAGAGGAGAAGGGAAAGGGTGTCATGGTGCAAGGTACTTTTTCCGTTAATGGTGTTTCAGTTTGAGTGTTGTTTGATACTGGAGCATCACATTCATTCATCTGCAATGAGCTTGTGTGTCGCTTGGGTTTGGAACCCGAGATTTGTGATAGACCATTGATCGTGACTAATCCAGTTGGGGGTTCGTCCAGTTTGTGCATGATTTGCCGTGGTCGAGTATTATTGAGTCATGGTTGCTCTTTCATGTGTGATTGCTTTGTTCTTAACTTCGCTGGGTATGGGATCATCTTGGGCATGGATTGGCTCAAGAAGTATGCGGTAAGGGTGAATTGCGAGAAGCTAGAGGTGAGGGTCGGGGATGTGGAAGGGCGAAAGGTGTTGATTAGATGTAAGCGCGAAGACGGGGTCTTCGTGAGTTATCTATATTCGCTTGGGATTCCACAGGAAGACCTATCATCAGTGTTGATCGCTAATGAGTATGTAGATGTCTTTGACGAGGTCAAAGGGTTGCCGCCGCATCGCGAGATCGAGTTTAGGATCGATTTGGTCGAGGATGCGAGACCAATTGTTATGCCACTTAGGCGGATGGCGCCTAAGGAACAGCGAGAGTTGGAGGTGCAAGTTAGAGACCTTTTGGGAAAAGGTTTCATTCAGAGGAGTGTTTCCGAGTGGGGTGCACCAGTCGTGTTTGCAACTAAAGCAGATGGCTCGTTAAGGTTGTGTGTGGACTATCGTGAGCTGAACAAGGTGATTAAGAAGAACAAGTATCCGTTGCCAAGGATTGATGACTTGTTCGATCAGCTTCACGAAGCCAAAGTGTTTTCTCAGATGGATTTGGCAACGGGATTTCACCAGTTGAGGGTAGCTAAGGATAGTGTGCCAAAGACTGCTTTTAGGACACCGTCCGGATTTTTCGAGTGGTTGGTGATGCCATTCGGGTTGACTAATGCACCAGCGTATTTTGTGGATCTTATGAATAGAGTGTTCAAAGATCAGTTGAATAAGTTCGTGCTTGTGTTCGTGGATGATATACTGGTTTACTCCAGAAATGTGGAAGAACATAAGACGCACTTGAGAGTTGTGTTAGAGATCTTGCGAAAGCATCAGCTTAAAGCTAAGTTCTCAAAGTGTCACTTCTGGAAGGATGAAGTGAGGTTCTTTGGTCATGTTGTTTCTGGAAAAGGTATAGCGGTTGACCCCGCTAAAGTTGCAGCAATCCAGGACTGGGATAGACCTAAGAATGCAACGGATGTTCGGAGTTTCCTTGGATTGGTTGGTTATTACCGAAGGTTTATCAAGGATTTCTCTAAGATGGCTGCACCATTAACAGGATTGACGAAGAAGAACCAAGTGTTCGCATGGGATGCGAAGTGTGAACAAGCGTTCGAAATCTTGAAGGAGAGATTGACGAGTGCACCTGTGTTGACCATTCCAAGTGGGAATGAAGAGATGGTGGTATATACTGATGCATGTGGTGCTGGACTTGGAGCAGTGCTAATGCAGAAGGATAAAGTAGTGGCTTACGCAAGTCGACAGCTAAAGCCACATGAGAGAAACTACCCAACTCATGATTTGGAGTTGGCAGCGATTGTGTTTGCTCTGAAGATGTGGAGACATTACCTGTTGGGAGTACGATTCGAGTTGTTTACGGATCACAAGTCGTTGAAGTATCTTTTCTCCCAAAAGGATTTGAATCTTCGGCAGCAACGATGGTTAGAGTTTCTGGCATCGTATGATTTTGGGATAGCCTATACTCCTGGAAAAGGCAATGCAGTTGCAGATGCATTGAGTCGAAGACACGCAAGTTTGGGAGCGATGTTTTCGGAATGGAAGGGCCTCGAGTATTTGGCAAGGTTCGATTTCAGGACAAGGTGTGAGTTGGAACCTGAAATATTGGCAAGCTTGTCGATAAGGCCTACTCTTATCGAAAGGATTGGCAAGGGCCAAAAGAAAGATGCGAAGCTTGTCGAGTCCATTTAGAAACTGAAACCAGAGGATAAGGAGTTCGAGGTCGACCGAGAAGGCTGGCTTCGAAAGCAAGGACGATTAGTTGTTCCTGACGTCGACGGATTGAGGGATGAAGTTCTGAGAGAATGTCATCACTCGAAGCTAACGATTCATCCCGGTGGTAATAAAATGTATCAGGACATGAAGCGAGTCTACTACTGGGAAGGGATGAAAAGAGATATTGGAAAATTCATTTCCAAGTGTATGAACTGTCAGTTAGTGAAAGCTGAACAGAAGAAGCCGAGTGGTTTACTTCAGCCATTAGAGGTTCCTACGTGGAAGTGGGAGCAGATATCGATGGATTTTATCGATGGACTACCTAGAACTAGGGCAGGGAATGAAGGAATTTGGGTCATTGTGGATCGTTTGACCAAAAGTGCAAGGTTCATTCCTGTCAAGACGACTAGGACAACATCAAAATTGGCTGAGCTTTATGTGAAATGGATAGTTCGATTCCATGGTGTCCCAAAGAGTATAGTAAGTGACAGGGATCCATTGTTCACGAGTGGATTTTGGAAAAGTTTGCAAGAAGCTTTGGGAATCGAGTTGTGCTTAAGTACGACATACCATCCCCAAACTGATGGTCATACCGAGAGAGTCAACCGAGTTTTAGAAGATCTCCTGAGGGCTTGTGTGTTAGACTTCAGAGGATCATGGGAAGACCATCTGCATCTGGTTGAGTTTGCGTATAATAATAGCTACCAGTCGAGTATTGGGATGGCACCATACGAGGCGTTGTATGGAAAGCCGTGCAATTCTCCAGCTTATTGGTTAGAAACTGGAGATAAGTTGGTACTTGGGCCTGAGATGATTAGAGAAACCTCGGGTTGTATCAAAATTGTTCGGCAACGAATGAAAGCGGCCCAAGATCGTCAAAAGAGTTACGCCGATAAGCGTCGTAAGGATTTAGAATTCGACGTAGGTGATATGGTTTTTGTGAAGATTTCACCGTTAAAGCATATGGTTCGATTCGGGAGTAAAGGGAAGTTGGCTCCTAGGTTTGTTGGACCATTTCCGATAGTCGAGCGAATAGGAAAGCTTGCATATAGGTTGGAGTTACCCGAGAAGATGTCGAGTATGCATAATGTTTTCCATGTGTCATTTCTACGGAACTTTTTGCACGACTCGAATGTGGTGGTGTCTCCAGAACAGTATGAAGATTTAGAAGTCGAGACCGCAGTTGCGAAACCTCGTAAGCCACTTCGTGTTGTGGGAAATGATACAAAACAGCTTAGGAGGAAGACGGTTAAGCTAGTCAAGGTACAATGGAGTGAAGATGGCGACGATTGTACATGGGAGACGGAAGAGAGCATGAGGGCGACTCATCCAGAACTCTTCGTCGGTAGGATCCTTTGATATCGTTTCTTCGTTGTGTCGTTGTATCTTGTTGTTGTGTGGTAGAATTCCGCGTGCTAGGATAAGGCTATGGATGCATGGCTTGATGGTTGCTAGTTTGGATGATAGAATTGGCTTCACATGGATGATAGGCATGCAGAATTATTGTGGTTGCTTGTGTTTGCTTGGAATTTCGGAGGCGAAATTCTTAAGGGGGGGAGAATGTAACAGCCCGCATTTTACATATCGGAAGATCGTAAAATATTTTTATTTTATTCCCTGAGGGTTGGATCATTCTCATCTTTTGATATGTTGCTTATGGGGATGTGTGACATGTCCATAATTTTTACCGATTTTGTTTGTGACCATTTTGCCCCTGTCAGTCTTGTACTGGGCATAACTTTTGACTCAGGTCGAATCAGAGGGTGAGACCTGTGCCATTGGAAAGGAATTGATGATTCCCTTTCCGTAGAGTGGTTACATTAAGGATTTGGTTCAGCGGTTTGGGAGAAATCGCTGTTTTAAGGTTTTTCAGTTCGATGTTCAGGTTTTGGAAGACTAATGGGCTGATTTGGAGAAGGCCCATTAGAGGGTGGGTGGAGACTATAAATAGGGGGTAAGGGGTATGGAGAAAGGTTGGCATTTTCCATTCTCTTATGGGGAGGCTTTGATCTCCTTCTTCCTCTAACATCTTTCCACCATTAAAATTCCAAAATCCAAGGAGGGAAATCGAAGATCTACACCATAAGAGGCTAGATCTACATCGTCTCAAGGGCGAATTCATCGGATTGAAGAGTTTGATTCGAAGTGTTCGCTGTCTGGATTGCGTTTTCATTGCTTTTGCTTAGATTTGGATAATTGGTGAGTGATTTACATCTCTCATTCGGATGCATGCAAGTATATGGGTTTTAGGATGTTAATTTCATCATTTCCATGTTATTTTCCTTAGATCTACACCATGCTAAGTCCATTTATATATGAATCACCTTAGGATCTGATCTAGATAATTTAAATGGTTAATTTTATGATTTTTCTCAAGATTATGCAAGTTAGATCCGTTTTTATGTTCATATGATTCACTTATCATGTTTTGGGAAATTTATGTGTTTTGATGGAAATTGTTAGATTGGTGATATTGTTGGTTGCATGACATGTTTGTGGTTGCATTTGGATGAATCGGATAAGCCGGTTTCATCGGATTCGTCGTTTGGCGAAGTTTTGGTCGAAATCGAAGTCGAAATGGAGCTGTGCAGGTCGATCTGATGGCTCTGATCGGTCCAGAAGGATCTGGACTAAGGTGGTCGGTCGTTTTATAGCTTGGGAAGCAAGACGGGGAGCTGGTCGGTTTTGGATGGTGGCATCCTGGTCGGTTTTAGATAATGGCATCGTGGTCACTTTGGAGGAGCTGGTCGCTCTGGAGGAGTTGGTCGTTCTGGAGCAATTCTGGTCGGTTTTGACTGGTCGTTTTGGAGCAATTCTAGTCGGTTTTAAGCTGGTCGTTCTGGAGCAGGCTGGTCGGTTTTAGCTGGTCGATCTGGTTGTTACCGGGTCGGTCAAGTGAGGCTGGTTGGTCGAGAAGGGCTGGTCGGTTTTAACAGGGTCTTGGAGCTGGTCGGTCTGATCGGTCCAGAAGGTTGAGAAGAGAGTCTGGTCGACTCAGGAGGGTCTGGTCGGTCCAGAGGGGGGGGGGTCTGATCGGTCCAGAAGTACCAGAGGGGGTCTGGTCGGTCCAGAATGGGTCTGGTCGGCATTTCTAGTGGAAATTTCTGATCGGGCACTTCTAGTGATGACGTGACTTCGAGGTGGTTCAAGTAGGAAGACTCGAAGTGATGAATGTGTCTGTTGATCAAGGTGGAACAATGAATGCGGAGACAACTCAAAGGTCGTGAGTTGGTGGATAATGGCTGCTCGAGAAGGTTGCTTGAGCTATGAAACATCGTCAAGGTTGGACGATTAGAGATGCGAAGGCCGAGAAGTCATCGTTGTCGTAAGTTCTAGCAGGCTCAAAGCAGGGGTACAATGGGTATCGTTGAAAGGCCCAAAAGACCAGTTGTAGGTCGAGTACCCTGGGTCTCGGGGAGAGGCCTAGTGCCAAGGTTGGGCATATGGAGTTCATGCTAGAACTGGGGTTATCATTAGCCCTTGACATATGGCAAGGTTGGCCATCATACCATAATGATGGTTTCGAAGCAGGACTGGCAGTGATAGCCAGAGTCAGTCATGGATGATTAGTTGTTCTGTTGTACTATCTCACATAGATTATCCAAAGTCGAGGGAGACGTTCTTTGAGTCCTTAAGTGATATTGGTTTAGGCCTCTGGCGAGGGTACTTGAGGAATGTTAAACTCGATTAGGGTTGTCTGTGTGAGACTTATATAATCTGGATGTTATGTGTGTTCTCTATGATTGAATGAGTGTTCTGGTTTCTATGGATGAATGGTTGAAATGCTTGGTGTAAAGGCTATCATTGTCCGATGTGGGGAAGATAAGGTTGAGTTCTTCTCTGGTGATGTGGGTAGATAAGTTGTTCATTTACCCATTCTCATATGCTTTCTTGTTGAAGTTTGTAAGCTGTATTATCGCTCACTAAGACTATTGTCTGACTCAAGGTTTTATGTCTCCTCTTATTACCTTGGGCCGTTCATCCGGTTGTGGATGGGCAGA
The DNA here is from genome assembly GCA_030737875.1 of Allium sativum. Lineage (NCBI taxonomy): Eukaryota > Viridiplantae > Streptophyta > Magnoliopsida > Asparagales > Amaryllidaceae > Allium > Allium sativum. The sequence continues at coordinate 793,687,069 of CM060921.1, read as the reverse complement.
CTAAGTAGCAGGTTACAGGTAATGGAGCTTAGTGATACGAGGAAGCTGAGCGATGACGAGCAGGAGGCTGGCGTACCAGTTTTATTCTATATAGTATTTCTGTTTCCGCTGTTTGAGTTGCTTGAGAGTTGTAGTGAGGCCTTATGTACAAACTTGGATACCAGTTGGATAATCTTTCTGGATGTTGAAAGAGTTTCAAAAGTTTGCTATATGATACCTCATTACTATCACCTGTTGTATATGTTCTATTATATTTTATCCTTGCGCTGTGAGTTCTACGACAGGTTTCGATGTGTTCACTTACTATGATGATCGTCCATAGCAGCCTGGCACGCCTTTCAGCGCATTATTCCTCTTGTTTAGTGCGGGGGTTATGGGCGGTCGTCACAACTTTAGGGAATGATACACCCTTTTATGGGGCTGGCACAGGGTATTTATGTATTAGGGAGCCGATCGCATGGGTCAGGATTTAGGGTACACTTAGTTCTGTCTGTTCTGTGGGGTACCGTCTGTTTTTGTTGGGTGGTAACACCTGTCTACTTCTGCGTGGTACCGTCTATTGGGGTGGCAAAGGCCTATTTACTAGTGTACACCTAATTCTAACATTCTGTTTCCGTAAGGATTATTCTGTTTCCGTTTCTGCCTCTGTTCGGGTGGTAAAGGCCCATTACTAGCATTCTGTTTCTGTACTTTCTGTTCGGGTGGTAAAGGCCCATTATTAGCATTATGTTTCTGTACCTTCTTTTAGGGTTGTAAAGGCCCATTATTATGTTTCTGTTTCTGTTTAGACATTAGGGTAACACCTAATCCTGTTATACTAGTATTTGTGCAGAGAAGTGAAAAGTAATATCATCCTGTTTCTTCTGTTTAACCTAAGTATATCTGTTATTCCTGTTTCCTGTTATCTCTCATCCAGTTTTACTTGCATGCCACGACATTATTATCTGTTCATAACTGAAAGTCACTGGACTTGCCAGACTTTATGTCTGACCCTTGTTGTTTCGCCTCTTTTCTTCCGTTTCCCCCCAGGTTTTCAAGGAGGGAATACTCTAGCTTAATCCGGATCTTTCTTCCTGCTTGGAGTGCTTTAAGTGCTTAAAGTATGGCTTGTCTTTTTCTGGCATCTTCGGTGGGGATTATGATTTTAAAGTTTTGTACTCTGATGGCTTTTGAACAAGGCTGATATATATGTACTTGAGTTTTTGGTAAAGTTGTAACCAAGCTGATTTCTGTCCGCTGCAATAAAGTTATAAAGTTTTTCAAGTACTATTTTTATATCTGTCTTGTAATATTCTGTTCTGTTTACTAAAATGCTCCATCAAAGTTAAGGCATTCCCTTTGTGAGTGACTTTAACGGACGTGGGGTGTTACACACAATGACAATGGAATTGTAATAGGCTGCCACCGAAAACTTCTTAGATGGGCCTAAAACCCAGATGTAACGATCAGGTTGATTTGTGAGCCTTGTCGAGAGAACAATGTTATTCACTGAGGAGGCTTTTTCTAAAGTATCCAGCCCAAAGAACATGGAAGGTCAAAGGCCCATTGGCTTAAGCCCATAATGTTAGCAATAAAGAAATCAGCTGAACGATTGAACGAAAATAGTAAAGGATGTGTATGATTAAGAGGGAACTGCTCGTGCCAGATATCAAACCAAAAAGGATTTTTTTCACCATTTTCGATCTGCACTTGAAAGAGCGATTTGACCCGAGGAATAGTTGAGAGTACATCAGCCCAAAAAGAGGAAGGTCTGGAGTTCAGCAAGAAATGGAGAACGAGATTAGGGTTAGAATTATAGAGACAAGACAAGATCCAATCTTTCCAGATGAAATTACCAGGAGTAAGGGTATGCCATAACAATTCCGCCAGCAATGCGGTTTTGAAAGAAGAGAGGTTGATGATATTAAGCCATATGGTTATGATGCTGACAAACTATTTGCCAATTGACTTGCGTTTAGCCTTACCTCCACTCCAGAGAAAGGAGCTTCTAATAGCATCAATCTTGGTACTGACCCAGTAGGGGAGTTTGTGCAAAGACATTCAAATGAACAGAATGGAAGAGAGAACAACTTTGACTAAGACGAGGCTGCCATTGGTAGAAAGAGAGTTCACTTTCCAAAGTGCTAGCCTGGATTCAATCTTAGCGATAAGGGGGAGCTAGTCAGATCTAAAAAGTTTTGTCGGTCAGAGGGGAATGCCAAGATAGGAAATTGGGAAAGATTCAAGTTTATAGTTTAGGAAGGAAGAGATCAGAATAACAAGATCCGAAGAGTCGCCAAGTATAATGATAGAACTTTTGCTAAAATTGATGGAAAGACTAGAGGTGACTTCGAAGGTGTAAAGGGTTGGGTGAAGCGAACAAGATAGTGTTATCAACAAATTGGAGATTGACGATGGAAGAAGTGGAGTTGGGGAGGTTGATGACTGCAAAAAGGTTATTTCGAGTAGCTGCTTTAACCATTTGATTGAATACATCCGCTATCAGAACAAAGATCAATGGTGAAAGCGGGTCTCCTTGTCTTAGTCTACGTTTAGATTTAATATGTCCACGCCTTTTACCGTTGATGGAGATAGATGAGATGCTTGTGTTCAAAATACACTCAATCCAATGAACTATTCGGGGGGAAGCCACGATGTGCCATTAGGGCAAGTATGAAATTCCAGTTAACCGAATCAAAAGCTTTGGGGAAGTCAAGTTTGAGTAACACACCAAGCGTCAAAGTGAAGTGGCAAAAGGAGATTACTTCCTGTGTAGCAGCCACACAATTAAGAATGTTGCATCCAAGGATGAAGGCTAACTGTTTAATACCTACTAGTGAAGAAATGGAAGATTGAAGGCGATTGGCAAGGACTTTGGTAATGATTTTGAAGGTGGTATTGAGGAGGCTGATCGGACGGAAGGAAGAGAGGGTATTAGCACCACAGTTTTTCAGGATAAGAGCGACATTAGTGTGGTTATGTTTAGTAATGGAAGCGGGGTTTGAATGGAATTCATTACACATTTCAAAAATGGCGGATTTAATTATGGGCCAAAAGTGCTTGAAGAATAATGGGTCGAAACCATCAAGCCCAGGAGCCTTATCATCTGCCATATCTTTGTGTGCAATCTAGATTTCTTCTTCGATAAAGGGGTGGTCAATGAAAATATGTTGAGGGGAGGGGTAGAGAAGGTTCCATCCAATTTCGGGGAGAGAAGAGGAGGGTTTACCCAGAATATTACGGTAGAAATCGGTGAAGAGACGACGAATGTTATGGGGATCGGAGGAGTGTCATTGTGGTAAATTTCAAAAATGAAGGTAGAGCGACGACGATCATTAGTTAAATGGTGGAAACATGCAGTATTTTTATCACCATCCTTAATCCATTTTGCCCTTGAGCATTATTTTCAATCCATTCTCTTCTTGTTTAAGAAGTCTATCTAGTTCTAGTTCTAATTCTTTCAAGATGACGGTTTCAAATTCAAAGGACAAGATTCTTCTAGGATCTTGAGGTTAAGGATTGTGTCTTGCGTAGATGAAATGCAAGTTTTAAGAGTGCCCCAAATATTTTTAACTGAAGGACAAATCAATTAGCGAAGATAACAAAGTTTAAGGACCATATGATTGATTACAAATTATTCATTTGATGGTTGGGACCAAATGTTGTGGATAAAATTTTCAAAAGAAGGTTCGAGTAGCCATAGTTTCTCAAATTTGAATGGGCATCCATGGTTATTCACAACACCGGTATTAAGAAGCAAAGGGAAATGGTCAGAGATGATCATGGCTAGGCCATTAACTACAGATAAGGTATGGAGGTCTTCCCATATGAGGTTGTAGAGAAACTGATCAAATTTGGCTATGGATGGGTCCTATCAATGGCTAGACCAGGTGAAAAGGCGGTTGTTGATGCAGAGTTTGACAAGGGAACAGGATTGGATGACGGAGTTAAGGGTTGCCGAATCATAGGAGAGGTTACTGGAGTTTCTTTCAATAGTTAACCTAGTTGTGTCAAAGTCGCCACCTATAAGCCACGAGACATTGATATGAGCCGATATATCATGGAAAAATTGCCATACTTTCTCTCTCATATGGGTTTGTCGGGCCATAGACATAGGTGAAGAAGAAGATAGAATCCGAATGGGAGTGACAAAGCGACCTATGTAAAGAAGACGTGTGGGTGATTACGTGGTAAAGATACCACGTGGCTTCATTCCATGCTGTAATAAGGCCTCCACGAGTTTCAATAGCATCCACATGGGTCCAACCCGAAAGAAAAGGCCCACTAATGCTTCTAATGGTTGCAAAGATGGATAATGCTTCTAATGGCTGCAAAGATGGATCAAAAAGTTTGGACTCTTGCAGAAATAAAACATCAACTTTATGTGGGGAAAGGACAAGATTGATGGGGTAGAACTTTGTGGGGTCCCCCAGACCTCTGACATCCCAAGAGACAACTTTCATTAGGATTGGTTAATGCGCTACAGTTCTAATGTGTGCATGAAAATGTAGTGTTTATCATGCAAACTCACACCCATGCAACGTGCCAACTTTTTATTTAACTCTTTGTTTGCATAAGAAAAGACAACAATTTCAAAAAAACTACCCGAAGTGCCAGGAAGGGATTTGGCTCTGCTGATGCTCGCGCTCCACTGAACTGAGGCAGGCGTAAGGTGTGGCAACGTCGAGTCCTGTTGTTCCAGATTTGGAAGAGGTGGTATTTGTTGATGAGGCAAAATAGATAAGTCAAAATCTGCCAACGAATCCCATCTTGGCATTGAAAACCCTCCAATTTCCTGGTTAAGCAAAGCAAGTGAGGCATCTAGGGGATATGAATTCATTTTGCGGTTAAAGTATAATTAATAGCTGCTTCATCAAACATTGTGTCATAGCAGTTCACATTATCCTGATCCATTAGTTGGGATAACTCTCGAAAGATATAACCATCATGTTCATAATCTATCTGTAACACCGGTGTTTTAGGATGTCTGCTAGGATGAGCATGATCCCAACGATTCACAGTGATTTTCACTATTTTATCATTGAGATGAACTGCATAATGGCATGGGGCACAATGCCTTCATAAAATTGCATCTTTACATATAGAAAGCAGTGATCAATATACGAACATTCACAATAACCCTCTTCAATGAAGTGACCCATCAGTTTTAAGGCTTCGTGAATCGCTTCTGAACTGTCTTCAAGAACTCCGGAAAGCCACTAATTTTTGCCCATGAAACTGGTTCGAGTGTTGGTTGAGTGAATTTTTTTGGGTCAGACCATGGTTAGATAAGAACATAGTTTCCATCACTGGTAAGAATTTTGAGGTGAAGAGCGTTGTTTCTGGCAGTGGAGTTAGGGTAATTAACGAGGAAAGAGTTATCTGAGATTACCCACATTGGCCATTCTTCATGGTTTAAGTTCACTGTTAGGGCTCGAATAAGAGTTTCCAAAGTCCATTGACCATCGATGATTGTAGCGGTGATGTAAAGGTAGGAATCGACCATGGTATAAAGTTTTGGAAATTTTACTTAGAGGAAGGGAGTGGAGAAGGAGACGAGTTTAAATTTTTTGAGGAGAGTGAGGAGAGAGAGGTTTAAGCGGAGAAAGAGGGTTAAAGGCTGCATTAGAGTCTCGAGATGCGTGATGATTTGAATTATGATGAGACTTATTGTGCCACGTCGTCTGAAGACTCTGCTTCTTCCCTTAATTTGAATAATGACGATTCGTCATCTGTGCTAATGCGTTGGAAGGGTGCAAATATTTATCACTTCCTCTAATTACCGATGCATTGCGTTTTTTAGAGCATTGCATGCATGCGTGACAAAAAAAGCATAATAATAACATATTGTGTTGTTCCTACGTGTTTTTGCCACGTGTCCTTTACTTGCACACCGTAGGCAACGTCATTCGGACTTCAAGAAAGTGACCATTGCGTGTACTGATTTGAACATGGAAAACAGGTGGCGATGCTTGAGGGGTTCATGATGGGTGGAGGCTGGGGCGGTGGTGAAGCTGCCACCTGTGCATATGATCTAGTAGTGATGGAGTGGTTGGGCGGCGAAGGCCGACGGAGTATCGTGATATGGTTAGGCTGAGATGATGATGAATGAACAGTGTGAGTAGCAGAGTTTTCAGGTGGCGATGGACGAGCAGAGAGATTAGGCGGAGAAGGGATGATGATAGAAGGAAGGGAGGTTTTGTATTTGGACGGGATGAACTTGATCAGAGGAGGAGAAGAAATTGGAGTGGAGGACAACAATAACATATTTAATTATTATTTATTTAAAAGAGTATTTAATTGTTTAATTATGAATTCAAATATTGATTTGAAATTAAATTATTTTAAATAATAATTACTTATTGTTTGATTATTATTTAGTGGGTTAATATTCTTTTAATAAGTTTTATATTACTTTAAACTTTAATGACTTATTTTTACAATGATGTTTTTTTCAAAAGAAGTTTTACTCCATGGGTTGTCTTTGTCAATCATCTTTAAGAAAACCCTTTGATTAAGAATTAAATGACATCTGTTTAGTAGTACAAAATACCATTTTTCCATTAATATAATTGATTGAATTTCATGGGCACTAGTTAACAGAATAAAACCCTACTATATTACTAAAATTGAACTTGACCTTGGATATCTATTTAACAAGAGAGATCATCCTCAAGTTACTCTGTTATTGTTGAACATGTTTATATGTATTGACATGTTATGTGTTGAATAATATTTGTGAACATCTATTAGTATAATACTTCCACATTCTATTATAACCTGGCGGTTAATTATGTTAACATCTTTTATGCACAACCAAAACTCATTCTGTTATATTAATAACTTAGATATCTATATGGAAGAAAGATCACCGTCTGCTATTATCACTAGAATACTTCCTTTATGCTTTTTTGGCAAGGCAACGCTGGTTTTATAGTGGTCGTACCACTTTTATTAGTGCAAAGGAAGAAGCAGAGTTTTGTACAGGCACAAAGCCTCTATCTGGTTTGAAGTGCCAGAACACTATATCTATATAGCATAAGAGAGAAACTGAGTGTTTCAGCTACTAACATGGACCTAACAGCTAATCTCAATCGAGGGAGGAATAACTGGAGATGTCTCACTAGATGTATCGCTACATATAACATTGACGTACTCAAAAAAAAGTACAACAAGGTTAGGTACAAAAACACGGGTTAGGATTATGAAACTCACACTCTCAATCCCAAGTAGAATCATGGAAAAGTGTATTATTCTTTTCACCTAGAATTCCGTCTTGAATGAGCTCAAAACTATCTCCCACAATCTAATATTCCAATCTTCTAGTATCCTTCTCTATGTCTGTTAAATATTTATAGCATTCATTTTCATATGGATCATATCTCATACCGGAAGAATCATGGACCCATGAGCGATCATCTGAATACCAGTATATTCCATCATCTTTAGTTTCCTCATCTAATGTTTCTACTTCACTTTCCTTTATTTCAACATTACAGTTAGTATCATTACCCTTCAGTTCTTTATCAATGCTTGATTCTTCCTTAACTCGCTTGTCAACTACCTTGTTTTTTTAAAACCCAAATGATAGGTGGAGGTTGAGGTGAACGCACCTTAAAAGGACCTATAAGCTTACAGGCATCAAGAAGATGACCAAAAGAATGACATTTTGTACATATTTCTGGTTGCCACGAGTACTGTACATCGACAAAGGAATCATAGCCATCGATAGAAACTTTGAGTTTTTTGGTAATGACTTGCTCGGTGTAATTTCAATCAAGGATTTTGCAAATATAATATTTTTCCTTGTCTCCGTGTTCGCATTAAAACATTTAAAGTTTCCTTCTATTGGCTAACCAATTCAAACATGGAAGTGTATGTAAGACTAAAGGAATTCTAGTAAAAATAGACCACACTGGAATGGATGCCATATGCTCTCTTGCACTCTCAACCGTTGCATTCCAATATGTAATAATAAATGGTTTCCTCCTATTATTGCGGGATCTGATTCTAACACTTTCCTTCTCTCCTCCATTATCGAAAATTTAAAGTAGAACATTCCATTCACAACATTAACACGCAATCCACCTCTCAAATTCCAAACCTTATGACAATGGTCATGAACATCAAGATGTGGAACTTCAGAGTCAAGTAAGAAGCCTACTAAGTGATCTTTCCAATAGTTGACTCCCTCTTGAACTATATCTGTAGGAATAATCAGGTTTTCTAAGGATGATGTGAAATCGTAGGGAGAACACACTCCAGTGCATCTTGGAAGGGTGGACAAGAAAGAGGCATAACTCAGCTTTGTGTGTATGTTTTGGGGCTTTAACAGTTCATTTGGGATGGGGTAATTCTGAGGAAGTGGAAGCAGACTTCACTGCTACTTTGATTACAGGAGGAGGCATTACTGTATTCTTTGCGGCATTTACCCTAGCATTTGACTTGCTGTTTGACGTAGGAATGGGGATAGGGGTGGCATCGGCTTTGGTAAGCACTTCATAACACCACTCGTTTCTATAGGTTTTCTAAACCCATATTCATCAACCTATCTGGCTATATTTATGTTGCGCTCAACCTCACGTAAACTATCATCTTTCAGCTCATTCAAACCCAAACTTTCCACTAATCCATCACTACAAGAAAAGCTTATTTTCTTAGCATACCAACACAACGTTTTTTACTAGCTTGCCGTGGGAACGTGTGATTTGACAATTGATTAGCTTAACGCAAGGTTGAGCACGTGGTAGAAATTAAAGCGCCAATATTTTTCCTTTCCCTCCATTCTGCGAAACCCAATTCGATGTTGTTCCTTAAAATTTCCCTCATTCACGAATCCAAATCAATACTAAAAGAATCATCCTCGTCTGATTCAACGATGCATTCGCTCCTGTCTTCTTTCAGCAAAGGTTCGTCTTCATCTTCGTCCCCGTATCCATCGTAGGTCACCAACGAAGTATCAGTTCCTCTTTTATAGTCGTATTAAATTTTCAAACTAGATTACATTTTATATATTTATTTCCGTTTGTCAAAGGTGGAGATCTGATCATTGTCTCTCTAATAAAGTGTGACAACGTTTTTTATTTTCGATTTAAGTCTATGTGGTTTACAAAAAATGCTCGATTAGGTTTTTGTTGCATTTTAATTGAGTTCACGCTTTTATCTATTGGTTTCTTTGGAAGTTGGAAAATTAGCATGTTAAGTAGTGGTGTGTTGTGGTTAGACAGCAGGAAAGGGAGAAAGGGATTTGGGAGGGTAGGGTATAAAATTAGGAACACGAAAGAGGTAGAAGAGGTGGTTTGAAAACTGGTGGTTGTGGCTAAATAATCTAATTCATCCTTTATTTGTTAAGTGAAAACTACAATGATGTGTTTCTACACTTACCCCAGTCACCATGAATTCCTGCAATTACTCCAATCGAACACAAGAGGAGTATGGATACTCATATTGGATCTTAAATACACTGAGCTACATCCTTAATGTCCACCTAGACCTCATGCAATCAAAAAGCCCTTGGATCGATACCCAGAGCCTTAGCTTCTTTGGTCATGCCTGAAGCATCTTCTTATTTTCGTGAATTTACTGATTTTAGTTATTAATGTTGCAGTAGACCTGTATACTCATGCCTCTAGCTTATCATTAGAGATTCTTGTTACTCATACTTTTTCTATAGAATGGTATTTACAAGTTCAAAAAAATAGTGATTGTGTAAACTTCATATGCAGGTGATAATTTTAACTCCGAACTATGACCATATTATTTTTAAATGCTTTGGTAATTTAGTATTATATTTTAAATTTTTATTTGATTCCATTTTTTATTTATTGCACTATTTCCTTCCTTAGTGATGGCTATGGTATATATTTTTGAACGAATTATAGTAATTGCAAAAATGTGTGTGCATATTGCCTTGAAATTCGTGGCCACATTTCAATGCATATTTATCACTTTTTGAAATGCACTTGTTTGTTTATAAATACCATATTTGAAACTGTAAGATTAATGATATATTAACTAATACCATATAAAATGGAAATATGAAGACTATCAGTTTGATGTATTATATACGAAGAAAGAGGACTGCAAATTCAGAAAAAAGAGTATTTATATTTCTTTTCTTTTTTAAATACATCAATACTGTAGTAGTTGGAATCAATAATTTGGCAATAGTAATCATTATGACTTATGTGCATACTGCAATTAACAGTTGTAAACTTCAAGCATTAAACATTTTCCGTTCCATGCATAAGCCTTAGTTTTGAAACTAGTCATATGTGACATAGGAAGTGCATTCTATATCAGTTTTTTTAATATTGTCACAAAGATTTGAACTCTGAACTCATTTTGATGCATGCACCGATGGTCAGACTATTATAATCCTTATGAAGATGTTGTTGATGCTGCTAATGTAGGAATTTATACTCAAAGGCAGTTCTCTTTAATGAAGATTTGATAAGTAAGCTGAAAAGGTATAGTGTCACGTGTTGGTATGCTTTTTCCTGGAAATAAAATAGTAGTAATAGTGATGTGTTTTCTCAGTTGATAATGCATATTTTTGATGTAGGTTAATGCGGTTGTGAATGCTTTAAGATAAAAACTTCTAATAAGGAAATGGTCATATATGATTGTGCATAATAGGCAATTGATGGAGTGCAAAAGAGTCGGTCTTTAAATGAAAGTTGACAGAGAAGTGGAAAATTGCTGATGCAATTTATGCGACTCCTATAGATCTTATAATGACTGGTAAGCTTTTGTTAAGTATAACAAAAAGAACTTTCTAGCCTTCCTTGTCTTCTTCTTTTCTGCTAACTATTTTTGTTCATTTCTAAGTATTTTAGTTGTTGCCTTTGTATAAAATAAAACTAATGTAGTCCAAGTCAGTTGCAGCTAACACGAAATAATCTTGGAAATATTTATAATTTGTTGAAATAATTTTATATTCAAGTCAGTTGCAGTTGTTAACTCTAGTCAAGTATGTATACGCTATAATTTATTTGCATCTCTCATTTTATTCAGTGCATATGGTAACACTAGAAACTACTCAGTTGACCTACTAGAAACAGCTAGTTTACTTAGTTTTGAAATTTTCTTTTGCAGTTCCACATTGGTCACTGTTTCTGCTTCCAGTGCTCTTTCAAGATTTAGCTGCTTGAGCAGTCCATTCACTTGGTATGCCTCAGTGTTTCATATTCCTCAACATACTGATTATTAATTACTTGGATTCCCTTATTTTAGTATCCTTCTCAGCAATCAAGTGCCAAGCAATTCTCAATTATAACTACACTTGATTCATCTCGGCAGATAGAGCTTGCAATTCCTCATCCCAAGTAGTTACTACGTTCCAGAAAGATTTTTTATAAGAGGAAGCCTGTTATATTCTTGATTCCAACAAGTGTCAACTCTTGACCTATATTGCATTAGCATGTGCTAAACTTCTAAATTCTTATCAAATAATTTTTGATTGGGTGGGAAATCGTGCATTTTTCACACTTCTGTTATAAGCATATAGTTTAGCCATGACATGCTTGCCTGGTACTGCTAACTATTGCACATGCATGTAAATTTTTTATTTCGCGTCTTTCTTCAGTTAGTGTTAATGATCTCACAAAATTCCCCCCATGGAAATACTTATTTCACACCACTGTGGAAGAATCCTAAAGTTAACATCATAGTACAATCTTGAAGCAAACGTCTTTTATATACAAAACATTTAGCAGCAAGTTTTTCATTTGCCGTCATTTAAATGTTACTATGTTATAATTATCATAAATACCATGTAGGGTTGATTTCTGATATTATTGTACCATGACATGCAAAGTTTATGCTTATTTGTATTTTATTTTTGTTCGTAGGTATGAAAAATTTATCAGTGTGTGATTCCTTCTCAATGATTTTTTTATTTGAATCAAGATTTGAGGATTTCAAAGGAGTTAGGCATTTATTTGGAATGGTTATATGTCAACACTTTGTATTGTCTACTGTGTACATGGAAACTGTTGGACGGTCAACTAAGGCACAGGGACAGCAGGTGGAACTAGGTAGATGTTTGATACAATTTATTGTTTAGAGTAAGAAACTGTTCTCTGCACTTGCAAAGTTCAAGGTGGGGTTGAGATATGCTACAGCAGGACCAGACACAACCTTTTATTTCTGTAACGTCGGCATTACTTTTGTTAATGCTTTTGTTTTTTTTTCAATTTAATTAGACTGTGAGCGAGAAGGGTCACTCTTTCCTATTAAAAAAAGAACCATTTAGTATCCTTCATCTTCTTAGCTATACTCATATTCAAGCACACCATATTTGAATTATTGACATACGCAGTGAAAAATAGATCTGCACACTGAAAAATGGAAGATATAAGAGGTTGGGAAAGTTACCCTCTGTATTATTGACGTATGTGCTTAAATTCAATTCATTGACACTAATGATTGGACTATTATTCAGCCTAAAGACTATTTTAGCTATTTCTTGATCATTAACACAATAAGAATTATTGGAACCAACGGTTTTTATTATATTCTTTAGTCTATTTACTTTCTGTTGAACATAGAAGAATAGCTTTCTAACGTTAGCATTTGTATTATTGAATTAATATTAGGGGAGATGCTATTTTCGTTGATGAGTGCTTAAAATTTGTGCCTCGCAGGTATGAACATTGGTTTTGATATCTTTTTCAAATATATTTGTTCTTTGTAATCGTGTCTATGTGTACTAATAGGTGTTGAGATATGCAAATCAAAAGCTAACAGAGCAGCAAACTTTGACTTTTGTTTTCTTGCATATGAATTATTTCTGATTTCTTTATGTTTGGTTTTTGTCCTTTGTATCATATACTTCACATTATCAATGTATTATACTTTCCGGTCTTCATTTTTTTTTTTGCAAGGCAATGAATCGTGAATGTATAACTGCTGAATTCAGAACTATGGTGGATGCACTATGGTGGATACTCTTAATGAAATTGTATTTGGGATGGCTATTGCAATTTACATTGTAATGCGTGGTTTCCAGGTTATTTTATCAATATATACTATTTAATTGTAAATTAATTTCTATCATCTAAAAATAGAATAAAAAATCTTAATAAAGTGATGCTTATTTGCACTCTTGATTGTTTAGGAGAAACCAATGAAGATTTTGCTCAATCTATCAATCTTATAAAGGAGAATTGCTTCTCTCAATTCACATTTCCAGTTTTACTCTAGACCAGGTATGTATTATATGTTTCTTGATTGTTTTCTATTCACACATTTGCCTATTTACTTACTGTTGTTAGTAGCTTTTTTTTTCATCTTAAAATAACCCTAATTTCTCAATCTTTCTTCATCTTTCAGCTCAGTATGTTTTTTATTTCTCCATAATGCATTTCACCATCAATTGTATTCCAAGTAAATTTTGAACCTAATATTTTGATACATTTTGTTTTTGTTAGCCCTTAAACTTTAAATTTCTCCATAAATTTGTATAAATTTTGATACCTGACAAAAAGTTATATAATTTTTTAAAACTGATTAAGTTTTAAAAACTTTAAATAAATTTATAAAAATTAACCAAGTTATATAAAAGATTAAATAAGTTGAACAGGTTTTATATAAACTAAATAATTATTTAAATATTGACAAAATTTTAGAGAAAGTAATTAAGAGTGTGTTCGTTGGTCCAAAACGAACCAACTGACAAACGGACGCGTTGGAGGCGTCCGTTTGTTTACGGTCCATTTTGGACCGTCTCCCCAATGACTCAAATTTGAGTTGTTGGGGCACGACGCGTCGGACGCGTTCGACACGTCGTCCCCCAAAGCTCAAATTTGAGTTGTTAAGTGTAATTTATTAATTTAGTTTTTTATAAAATTTAAAAATTAATAATTTGTGTTAATGAGATCCGTTTTAGATGCGTCCCCGAAAATCAACGACGAACAAGAGTCTCGACCTGACCCGAGACAGGGTCATTTTTCATGAAAAATATTTTCTGATCGTTTCAAAGAAGGCACTGTCGTCCGAAATCGAAAAAATCGTGCGGTGCCCATATTTTCGACCTAACCGGCTAGATCGATCGCCGTCGGGACTATGAGGCCCTGGACCCCCACCGGCGCTGCACCCAGACCCACTGACAGCTCGCCTTCGGCTCGGAGCACAGCTCACCTTCCGCTCGGCGTTCAAATTACAACATAAATAATAATTTAATTAACCATAAATTAATTAAATTACAACATAAAAATAAAATGATTCGTTCAAATTCTCTGCTCAAATGGTCCGCTTAACGCGCCAAACACATTCTCCGCTAACTCCAATTCTTCGCTAACATTCTCCGCTCAAAATCTCCGCTCAAATAGTCCGCTTCCACTTGCGCCAACGCACCCTATATTTATAAAAAATAGCTAAGTTTATAAAAATCTAGTTTTATAAAAATCAACCTAATTCATATAAATCAACTAATTTTTATAATAGAAATTAACTCAGTTTTATAGAAAATAAGTAAGTTATACAAAATCTTAAATAAGTTGAACAAGTTTATATAAATTGAATAATTATCAAAATGTTGGAAACATTTTAGAAAAAGTAAATAAATTTAAGTAAAAAAGGAGCTTGTAAAGATTAAATTTATTAAATAAATTTATAAAAATTAACCTAAATAATTAATTAATGGAGATAAAATTAAAAAATTGACGGAGACAAAATTAGAAAACTTAGCACCCAAACTTCTCCAGTGGATACTACCACGTCCCATAGCAGCAAAAAAGGTAAGAGAGGGAAAAAGAAAAAAACTCAGCCTGCAAATGAAATGACAGACCTTAATGAAGGAAAAGATTTTTCTATAGATGAAACACCCCATTAATCCTATTAACCAATGATGAATCCTAATATTGCATTCTGGAATATCCAAGATTTACATTTAGCCTCTAAGAAAAGTGATGTCAGCTTTTATTGGTGAAAACAAAGTTCAAGTAATGTGTCTTTCTGAAACAAAATTGGACTTGAATTTTACAGTTAAAGTTGCTTCTTTTATTTGTCCCAATTGGCATTTTGATCATAACATTTCTGATGCTCCATGTGGTCGTCTTCTAACCCTTTGGAATTCCTCCTTTTTTCGATTAACCAAAATCAGTTCTTCGGATCAATACTTGCACTACCAATGCCTTCACTTACCATCGATTTCTACCTTTTTCCTAACTTCTGTTTATGCTTAGAATTCTACTTCTTTACGCCAAGCTTTTCTAGATTACCTTCCTTCCTTGAATGTCTCTTCTACTCCTTGGTTGATAGGGGGAGATTTTAACTGCATGTTTTCATCCCTCCATAAATCTGGTGGAGTTCCCCTTTCTGTCAAGGACATAGCACCACTCAATCAAGCTTTAATTCATTCTTGCCTTACACAAATTACTGGCTACGGCTATGAGTTTACGTGGTCCAAAAAATGTCAGTCTGGTTATCATACTCGCTGCAAGCAAGATCATATATTTGCCAACCTTCAATTCATTCAACTTTGGCCTCGTTCGTTTTATCAAGCTCTCAATTCTTCTCTTTCCGACCATTGTTCTTTGCTTTTTCATTGGGGATTGGATCATTCTATTAGCAGTGGTAATTCCTCTTTTAAATTTTTTAATTTCTGGACTAAACATGTCGAGTTTTCTACTGTTCTTTTGCAGGCATGGTCTCAACATTTTTCTGGAACCCCTTTGGAAAAAATCTTATGCAAGCTCAAGTTACTCAAACTTTCACTTAAAGCTTGGTCCGCCTTCACATTTGGATCTGGTTCCAAACAGTCATCCAATATTAGACTCGAATTGGCGAAGGTGCAAGAACAATTGTATTACAGTCCCCTTAATTCTGGATTGCTACATGAAGAGTACGCATTGCAAAAAATATTAAAGGATGCGCTTAATTATGAACTGCAAGCATCACAACAATGTTCCTTTTTAAAAAGAGAAAGATTACGACAGAAACACCAAACTTTTTCACAATTCGATTAAGATCAGGAAATTTAGTAATACTATTCATATGGTCAAGGACCAGTTTGGTGTCATTCATTCTTTAGAGGACGATACCAACAAAGCGTTTGTGGAATACTTCTCTTCTATTCTTGCTTCTCCAAATCCGCCTGACATCAATGTGCAGCCATTGTGTAATGTAACCTTGCCTTTCCTCACTTCGGACCAGTCAAACAACATTATTAGTGAAATAACAAGTGAAGAAATCAAGGATGCAGTCTTTAGTCTTGATGCGGACAGCTGTGGCGGGCCTGATGGTTTCAACGCCTTTTTCATTCAACAGTGTAGGTCTACAATTGGTGACGATATCGTCAATGCAATCAAGTTTTTCTTTTTTCATAATCAGTTGCCAAAAAGTTTATCCGCTATTGCAATTGCCTTAATCCCAAAGACTGAAAATCCAGTTTCAGTTTCAAACTACAGGCCTATCTCATGTTCAAACTATTGAAAATCGTCTGCAACTTGTGATTCCATACATTATTTCTGAAAATCAATCGGCTTATGTCAAGGGTAGGAGTATCAGTGAGAACATTTTGATTACTCAGGAGTTGTTATATGATTATAATAGGAATAATATCTCTCCAAGATGCATGCTCAAATTGGATATTAGGAAGGCTTTTGATTCAATTTCATGGCATTCTATTTTAGCTATATTGTCTCGTATGAATTTCCCTCTTCCTTTCATTGCGTGGATTTACACATGTATATCGTCGCCATATTATTCTATCTCAAGAAATGAGAAATTACATGGCTTTTTCAAAGACACTAGAGGAGTGAGACAGGGAGATCCTATTTCACCATATCTTTTTATTATCACTATGGAGTTGTTGAATTCTTTGTTATTGGAGCAAGTAAATAGTGGAAGGCTGCAAATTCATCCTAAATGCAAAAGTCCACTCATCACTCATCTCCTATTTGCTAATGATTTAATCATTTTCACCGAGCCTACCATCCAGAATATTAATTGCATCTTTGATACTCTTGATAGTTTTTTCAGAATCACTGGGTTGCAAATCAATATGGGTAAATCACATATTTTAATTGTTGTTTTACCTACACATGAAAAAATGTTCATTATTAATAGTTCTTGACTTGCTGAATTGCCTCACAATTCATCATACCTTGGAATGTCTCTCGTCTGCTCTAGAATAACCAAGCAACAATGCCTTCCTCTCTATGAAAAGATCATATATAAACTTCAACATTGGTCGAATTGTAGTTTATCGCAAGCAGGGAGATTAACTATTATCCAATCTATTGTGGCTGCTATGACCAATTACTGGATAAGGCACTACATTCTTCCAACCAAATTAATTGATATGATCACAAGCGCGATGAATAATTTTCTATGGCATGGAGATCCTTTCTCTAAAAAAATGATACCATTTGCTTTTCATAAGTTAAATGATGATAAAAAAAATGGTGGACTTGGCATCATCAATATTTATCAATGGAACCGTGCGGCTACGTCTTCAAACTATGAAAAACTTTTTGCAATGAACAAAGGTCTTTGGGCTAAGTGGGTTCATGCCAATCTTATTGGAAGAAAGAATTTTTGGTCATTAACGATACCTCCATCTTGCAGTTGGAGCTGGAGATCCATTCTGAAGCTTAGAGAAACCTTTAGGCATCATATGTAATGTAATTATCGGAACATTGCTAATTTATCATTCTGGCACAGTCCTTGGGCATGTTCAGGTTTTTTTTGAGTGATGTAATGGAGGAAAATGTCATTTTAACCTCTGGTATCCCCTATTCGGCAATTGTTGGTGACTACTTTCATGATGGCATTATTCATCTTCCTTATAGTAGCTCTTCGTCTTTGAGAGCGCTTTGGAATCATATTTCTGATCAATATAGATTTCTTTCAGATAACTCAGTGCTTTGGATGGGTAAAGAGCACTCTATCAGAACTGTTTACAAACTGCTTTCTCCACCCAAACCTTATTTTCCATGGCATTCGCGAATCTGGAACTGTGGAAGCTCGGCGAAAGATAATTTGCTCCTTTGGAAGGTAATGGCAAATGCAATCAATACCAAAAGTAAGCTGTTCTCTTATGGTATACTTGATAATGACACCTGCGTTCTATGTAACAATGCGCCTGAAACCAATACACATCTGTTCTTTGAATGTACTTATGTGCATCTAATTTGGTGGAGATTGTTGGCTACTGGTGGCCTTCATAGACCCTCGTCATCAAGCGATATAGAATGGTACAATATCTTCAAGGCAACACGATGGAAAAGTAAGAAGGCTTGTGTTATGCTCAAGCTTCTCAAGAAGCTCATTTCTGCGGTTTGGAGAGAGCGTAATAATCGCATCTTTGGAAATGGTAGCCTGAACACTGATCAGCTGTATACTCAGATTCATAGATCGGTGTTGAAAATTTTGGATTTGTAAATGCAATTTTGTTGTATTGTTATCTTAAACTCATGTAATTGGTGTTTATGTAAATAAAGTTCAACAAAGTATTAACCTCTTAGATATTATAGTTGGATGCCTGTGCATGTAATACATCCATAGCAAACAGCTTCCAAGTATATGTATTTTTGTGCGTAGAGTCGTAGACTGAAGAAATTCTATGTTAAGTAATTTAAAATAAACTTGGTGGGTATGTGCAGTTTTGACTCTGAACAATTCGATTATTTGTTTCAATACTATGTAATTATTAACTGTAAAAAAGGATGGCAGTATATAGAATGACACAAAAGAAAACAAGAGTCTAACTATTGTGTTGTAGCCAAGGGTCGTAAGTCTCAAATTGCAACCCTAACAAATATCAAATAAGAGCGGTACAGAGTAGCAGCAATTTGGTGATGTTTGGGAACTGTTTAGTGGATGGTGAAGGCTGTTGCGTGTGAAGTGCAGAGATTCTGTGATGATATAGTAAATTTTTGTAGTGGTGATAGTTGGTTTTGAATGTGATGCATTGCAGTTGAAGGTGGTGAAGTAGCAGGATTTGGATTATGCTGTATTAATGGTTTATGGTGATCTAGTGGTGTGGTTTGGGTTTGGCAGAGGAGGATTGTGATTATGGTTAAGGGCTAAAGGGTGCTGATGTGGGTGGAAATGCAGTTAAAGTAGGTAGTTCAGGAGTTTGTAAATGGGGGAGTTTGCCGAGGAGATAGATAAAGGCAGGTCAACGAGGTGAAGTGTGGCTGGATAGTGAGGAGTTTGCTTATTGAGCCTAAAATCTAGTTTTTAGAATAATATTTTTGTTTGTTTTAAAAATAGACTTCTATCTTTAAATTAAACAAGGCTTTCTTAATATACATCCTTATGAGTTATCAGAATAATTTTCTGATCGGTCTTTGCTGCTTAAATCGTGGATGCCCTCTTTAGTTTTTGTGCTTGTTTTTTGTCTTTGCCTTCATATTAAATAAGGTCTTTACTGCTTATGTTAGATTTCTAGGAGATTAAGAACTATTTATTATGGCTAACTTTACTTTCGAATAAGTCAGAACTACTTATTCTTGTGACTAACTTTGCTTCTGAATGTGCTAATAATATTGAAAAAAATGTTTTTGCTTTACAGGTAAACCGACGAGGCTAATGGAAAACAATGTCGCAACTAATTATGCGTCGGAGTTATTTTTGCTGTTAAGACTACATTTTGGTTTGTAAGAATGTTTCCACTACTATTTTTAGTCACTACTACTTGTGTATGCCTATGTTTGTTATGGACATATTGTGTATGTTTGATGTAAGAATATTGCGTAGTTTAATTATAGAATATTACATGTTTATTATGAATTATGTGATCAATATAAAATGTCTTATTAATTAAATACGTTGATTTTGAAATGTGGTATTGCTATAATAGGTTGATTTTAAACTGGTGTATGTATGCTAAAATAATTTTGGACTTTCGATGGCGTTTTTAAAATGCCATTGAATTTTTTTTTTGGCGTTTTTATCATGTCGTAAATAGTTCTTGTAAAAATTGACATATAAACATTCACGACAATTCATATACGCCGTAAATAAATATCATAACAAAAAATAAACACTATAATTTCTTTTCTTAGCATGTAGAAAACATTGAGAAATAGTTTTATGGCATTCAAAAAACACTAAGAAAAAATTTATGACAAATATGTCTAAACGCCATGAAATGTATTAATAGCCTAACAGAAAAGCCATGGAATCTTACTTTTCACAGCGTTTGTATACTGCTATAGTATGGTTCTGACTTTTAACTGTATGTTGGTACACATCGTATATAAAAACGCTGTTAATTCTTTTTACAGTGTTTTCTAAAAGCTGTAAAAAGTCATATTTGTTGTAGCTAGAGTCTACATTCTTATTGACATTTCTTAGAGAAGTACATGTAGTTGCCATATCATTTTCTGCTTGAGTTGGTGACCGCAACACAATTCGCCTCCGTACTAGTCGTCTTCATTTTATTCAGAGCTGTTGTGGCATTGATTTAATCTTCATCTTGCCCGAAAACCTTGTTATGACTTATGGACTTGACTTTTTCACTTATAAGGTTTTGTAATAGTGCTATTTTGAAATTAGCTGAAGTGTCAGACCATCGGACATCATCCCTCGTCTTCGCAAGCAACGATGAACTTGACGCAACAATTTTAAGACCAGATAACGAAGATGCAAATACTAATGAAGCTGAGGAATTTGCAATGTTGATTGACTATTATTAGTTGAATCTTTATACATATTTGGTTGTATGTAAACACCCATGTTATAACTTGAATAAGTTAAACTAATTTAAATGAGAACCTTTGGAAATTCTATGCGTTCTTTCAAATTTCATAAGTATATGGATTTTTTTGTAAGTAAGCTAGTATGGCTAATACTTTACAATGTGATTTAACTTTATATAGGAAAAGTAAAGTTTATAAAAGAGATTTTCAAAAAAAGTTATTATTTGAATTTAGCAAAAGTTTTTGATATAACTATTTCTTTAAAGTTAAATATAGTTTGGAATTTAATAAAATGATACATAGACTTATGTTAAAGAAATTTAATATAGTTGGGTGAAAATATTTGTTTATAAATTAACTAGAGATTGGAAACTTTAAGTTATTTCAAAGGGTAAGAGTGTTGTTTAGCTGAGATCCAAGAGGTAAGTGAAATACCCTAACTTGATTTGCTTTATTATTATCCGAGAAATAGTATTGGTTTAAGATCTAGGGAAGATGACTTAAAATTTGATATTTACAAAGGGGATTTGAAATGTTGATATTTATATAAGTAGGAATAATGGAACCAGAGATAATATGGTTTCCATAAAGTAAAGACTCAGAAACAGTTTAATGAATACCATCTGTTACTACCAAAATTAACCCCTAATATAGGCTGACAATGAAGGGGTATCGAAAACATAAGCATAAGAGGACCTTCCGAAAGCAAAAGACCGAATAATAGAAAGAACCGAAAGCAGAAAAGAATGGTCTGGGAGCAACATTAACCAACACCTCCTGGGAAGCAGTTCAAAGCCTATGGAATACCAGCAAGTCCATCCGACCGGGTCTACCCGGCGGGAAGTTCTATAGCGAAAGAACACCAGAGTCAGAAACCAAGAAAGAAGAAGACATGAGCTCCGCTTATTAAAACCCGGAAGGGCCGCCGGTATTAACCTACTAAGTACCAACACATCGTAAGGCAAAGATACCAAGGGCCTTAAGCTAAGTTACATAAAGATTATCCGGAACCAGCTTCCGAAACATCTACTACATAAATGATGAAAGGTCACATTGATAGACAACAGAAATATCACTGGAAGCTACCTTCCGGAAAATTATACTATCCCAAAAAGATCCATCGGAAGGCTAACCAAACCCTAGCAGAAATACAGGCTGTCTGTACTAATCTAGCTAGTACAAAGACCAATTACGGTTTCAATCCGGTAGCTATTTACATACATTATGAGGGAAAGCTCCCCTAAGTATTCACGAGAAAGCCGGAAGCCTACATCCTAAATCTTACGCCCGAGAACCTACACCCGGGAGCAACTACTGGAAGCTCAAATGTCATCCGAAAACCACCGCATCGACAAGCTCTCCCTAAATCTCAAAAGAAGCCCCAACCGACCGGGACCCTCACTTTAAAGACTACAATTAACACCACGTAGGCGACCGGGAGCCAAGCATCCGAGACTAAGGAAAAGAGCGGCCATCCGAAACCCTTACAAGCCCAATAGCCCAATAGTAGTAAGGGCTTCGAGTTCTCTATAATTATGGTCCCAAGGGTCACATTTGAGGGGGACGAATATTTCGTTTCTCAATCTTGTTCTTTTCTTCAAGAAGCAAATCCTACTTTCCGAATTGGATTGGGGATTCCTTCAATTCTTGTAATACATCTACAATTTATGAATGAAGAATTTCGAGACTTAAACATATTGCGACTTGATAATCTTGTTGTGCCACTATGATGAACTAGGGTGTTAACACTAACCTTTCATATGAGAAAGCTGATTGTGGCACCTTCGTGAAAGAGGAAAGGCTTCATAGAAATTCGAAGTCCTCCTTCTTATATCTTGAGGGTTCTGCAACGTTGATCAACACTCTCATAATGAGCCTAATGCTTCCTAACATTGGAAAGGGGGTTATCTACAAGCTTATAACTTGATCTCTGAGTCAATAAGCATTGCGATGTCCTCTTCCCCGAGTGTGAAGAAGCATTAGCCTGTTTTCTTCTTATTAAAATATATGTCATCGCATTCGTGATCCAGGGAATAACTGATTTCATAGGACCTTAGTTGTGTCAAGATAAGTAAACCTTTTTTTAGATCATTTCGGAACTCCCCTGTACTGTAAGTGTGATATTCACCCCTCAAGGGAAGGATAAATCATCTTCAGAACAAGGATTCCAACGCTCGAGGAAAGGTAGACTTAGTTAAGCATCATTGGCTTTCAAACATCCTTCAGTATCCCTGGATCATTACTGCACCAATTTTCTTGAACAGATGTCTTATACAACTTAATCCGCACGTTGATGAAAAATAACGCTAACGTTTTGGCGCTAGAAGGAGGGATTGAACCTCCGTCCTTACGGTTAATCTACCAAGAGTTAACTTGGTAAATTGATTGCTCCATGGCAGGAAAGATGAAATCAAAAAGATTGGAAGATCGAAACAAGGAACCGGCTCCTAATGCAACCCTTGAAGGAAACATGGATCTAACGTTGATCCGAACAATAACGAAAGAGGAGCTACATCTAGCCCAGCACAACCACCAAACGCCATGGAAGAGAGTGTCACGATAATTATGGCATTGGAGAAGCAGCTCCAAGAGATGTAAGCCTAGATAAATGCTGCTCAAGCACAGAAATCTTCAAGACTCACTAAATCTAGTCAAAGAGAAATGAATGTGTCCCCAAAAAGAAAGGCTTCCATTCAACACTTAGAAGCAAAGGAGAAGCTCAAGGCGACTTCCTCCAAGAAGAAGAAGTCCCATTTGACATGAATAGACCATTAAGGAAACCAATGTGAGCAGGAATAGTCCGGGAGTTCAACTTCCAAAGGTTATGATTCCAAGAGAGCAAACTATGACAACGCGGAAGCTTATATTAAAAACTTCGCTCAAAATACCACTGAAGACCTACTAGGAAGCAAAGGAAAGAGGACACAAGATGACAGGTTTAACGACAACGAAAGGGTAGCCTCTTTCATCAACGAAATTATGAACACCATAATGCCCTCGAGGGTGAAGGTTCCAACCATAAAGTATCTTGGGACAACTAACCCCGACGATCATCTAATGGCTTTCGACAGCTAAATGATCTCTACAATGCTTCCGGAGCCATCAGAAGTCGTCTTTTCCCGGTGACCTTTCAAGGAGCAGCATCAAAGTGGTAACATTAGTATAGAGAGAATACCATTTATTCATGGAAACAGTTCTTCTATGAATTCTCTGCACAATTCTGCATTTGCAAAGATCCAACAATTGACTACGCAGTCATCGCTAACATCAAATAGAGGCAAGGGGAGTCTCTAAGAGATTATCTGAAAAGGTTCAACATCAAGGCATTAAAGGCCAAGGATATGAACGACCATGACAATTTGATCGCCGTACATTCGGGGTTAATCGAAAATACCCCCTTCTGGAAGGAATTATACATTTATGGCTGTAAAGACTTGCAAGACTTTCATTTTCAAACTGACAAGTTTATTCACATGGACGAATTGTACTTTACAAAGAGAAAGTTCAGACCTAGAGGCGAACGAGGAAGGCCAAATTTTGGACGAAGTCCCCCGGAGGGAAACCAAAAGAGATCAAGATGGGAAGATTCAAATACCAGCTCGGATGCTCTAAACAAGCCCATCTCGTTTGTGTATGCTGTCGCAAAAGAAAGGGTTAATAACTTCTCCATCTCGTTCAAAGCCAAGAATTGGTCGAAACCTTATTCTGGCGTTAAGTACTGTGAATTCCACAAGACCAATGGACATAAGACTGGCGAGTGCAAGGTATTGGACGGGATTATTCAGAAGAAGATGTGAGAGGGACATCTGAAAGAATTTGTTTCGAACAAGACAACGTTAGCTCAACATACAAATCGACAACAAAAGGTTCTGGTGAATGCAATGGGGGCTACAATGGAAGAGGGTAACCTAGACTTGGGTCCGCCTATGAATCAAATCAATGTGATCCATGAAGGGCCACACCCTATCGGAAATTGTCCGAGAGCTAGGAGTCAATAGATGAAGGAGGCCATGGAAGGAATATTCTCCATCTGAGAAGAACCAACATTGAAGAATGCACGTTATGCTCTCAAAATGCACAACCTAATGGTCTCTCGAGAAGAAATGAAGAAGGGGGTATACCACCCATATAATGATCCTCTTATGATAACAGCGCAAATAGGGCTCTCTATTGTTTCCAAAATCCTTGTGGATATCGGAACTTCCATCAATGTCATCTTTAAGCATACTTTCGACCAGAAGGGAATTTCTGAGAAGAAGTTAGAGCCAAGCAACGAAACAATCTTAGGATTCAACAACAAGGGATCGACTCCAGTGGGTCAAATCAACCTTCTGGTTCAAGTTGGACTGCCTCCGCTTCATAGGACCTTCGAAACTCTCTTCGTTGTGATCGATCAACCATCCTATTACAACGCCTTATTTGGACGACCAACTTTGGAGGAGATAGGTGCTTTTGTTTCTTCCAAGTACCTTATGTTAAAATTCCTAACCAAGTAGGGAGGGGTACCATCAGGGGAGAATAGTTTATTCCCCGCGAATTGTACTTCGCAACGAATGGCAAATATAAAAGGGAGTGTTCTTCGTACTTTGATCTTCTACTGTTTTATACCTTCGGATAAGGGATTCTTACATCCCACATTTGAAGCTAAGATAAAGATTAATAAAGCTAATAAGCGTGCAAATGGTAGGTACATTTATTTGAAAAGAAAGTGGAAGAGATCCGATGATGTAAACCTGACTGAAGAAGGATAAATCATCACGGACTTAGACTCTAGAGGGGAAATTGAAAGAATGAAACCAATAGAAGACGTGGAAGAGGTCAACATTGATTCAAAGGATAAATCGAAGGTCGTCAACATAGGGAAAAATGCTAACACAACCCCTTAAGAGTGACCTAATTCAGTTCCTACAACTCAACAAGGAAGTTTTTGCTTGGACCCATTCAGACATGATTGGTGTCAATCCCTCTATTATGATTCATGCCCTAAACATTGACCCTTCAGTGATCCTAATTCGACAAAAGAAAATACAATATAATAGAGACCGGTTAGAAGCCTTGAAGGAGGAAGTCAAAAGATTAGAAACCATCGGGTTCATCAGAGAAGTTATTTACCCAAAATGGTTAGCCAATCCCGTGCCGGTGAAGAAGTCCAATGGGAAGTGGAGAACGTGTGTTAATTGTACAGATTTAAACAAGTCTTGTCCAAAGGATTGCTATCCCCTTTCATGGATTGACCAGTTAGTTGATGCCACAAGTGGTCACAAGATACAATCCCTTATGGATGCCTACTTCGGGTACAACCAAATTCCGCTGCATAAACCCAACGAGGAGCATACAGGCTTTATCACTGATTGGGGAACATTTTGCTATAAAGTAATGCCCTTTGGGTTGAAGAACGCGAGAGAAATGTACCAAAGACTGGTAAACGGGATGTTATAAGAGCAGGTAGGGCGCAATATGGAAGTATATGTGGATGACATGCTAGTGAAATCCAATAAAACAGAGAACCATCTAAAGGATTTGGAATAAATGTTCAATGTCTTAAGGAGTTACCAAATGAAGTTAAACCCGCAAAAGTGTTCTTTTGGAGTTCAATTTGGAAAGATCCTAGGATATGTGGTGAG
Source organism: Allium sativum (assembly GCA_030737875.1). Taxonomy (NCBI): domain Eukaryota; kingdom Viridiplantae; phylum Streptophyta; class Magnoliopsida; order Asparagales; family Amaryllidaceae; genus Allium; species Allium sativum. The sequence continues at coordinate 793,660,812 of CM060921.1, read as the reverse complement.
TGTGCAAGGGATTGAAGCTAGTCCTGACCAAATCTAGGCCATAAAGGACATGGAAGAACCTAGAACCAGCAAAGAAGTCATGAGCTTGAACGGAAAGGTAGCAGCCCTTAGTAGGTTCATTTCCAAAGCCACCGACAAATGCGTTCATTTCTTCAATGTTATAAAGAGAAAGAAGGACTTTGAGTGGAATGAAGACTGCAGGAAGGCGTTCCAGGAATTAAAAGTTTATATAGGAATGCCTCCGGTTTTGCCTAGGCCCGAGAAAGGGGAAGATTTATACCTGTATATGGCCATTTTGGAATATGCAGTAAGGTCAGTCCTTATAAGAGAAAGTAATTGAATTCAGCACCCCATTTACTACGTTAGCCGAGGGCTAAATGACGCAGAAACCCGATTCCTTTTAATGGAAAAACTAGCGTGTTGTCTTATACTTACCACACGAAAGCTCAAAGGATACTTTCAAGCTCACCTCATTAAGGTTTTAACTAGTTTTCCGCTCAAGGAAGTGTTTAGTAAGACGGAAACCTCAGGGAGATTAATCAAATGGGGTATTGAGCTTAGCCAATACGAGATTGAGTTTCATCCTGAACGACAATTGAAGGACAAGCTCTCGCAGACTTCATGAATGAGTGCACAAACTTCATTACAGACCAATCGGTTAAGGAGAATGACTTAAAGGCCAAGTGGTAACTTTTTGTAGATGGTGCTTCTAACGAGCAGGAGTAGGTTATATTATAATTAACCGCTTGCACTACGCCATGAAGTTAGGATTCTCAACAATTAACAATGTAACCGAGTATGAGTCAGTAATGGCTAGTTTGAATTTGGCACTATAGTTGAAGATACCCCTAATAATTTTTTTAGTGATTCACAACTAATGGTAATCCAAATAAAGCACATCTATCAAACCAAGGATGCAGGGTTAACCTTATATGTGAAAAGGATACTAAAGATGCTTTCCCTGTTTGAGGATTTTTTAATCCATCAAATACCCCACGGGGAGAATACTCAAGCAGATTCACTAGACAAATCAGCCAGTTCCCGAGCCCCCCCCGAAACTCGAGTAATTCCCATAGGTTATCAGGAAAGGCCTAGTATCGAGCATGCAGAATCGAGAACGGGGAAAGAATTATTAGTTCTAACCAGGTCCTAAGCTTTGAGGAAGGGATACGAAGGAAACAAAGAGGTAAACTCCAATGGGGAAACTCCCTTAATGGAAACAAACCACCACCATAAAACACGGGGATGACTCTCATAATAGACTATCTCCTAAACAGAACCTTGCCCCTTAGTAAGCAAGACGCGAGAAGGATAAAACATCAAGATCCTACATTTGTGATTACAGATAATATACTCTATAAAAAGGGGCATTCACTTCCTTACTTAAGATGTATAAGCCCTGAAGATGGGCTTAACCTGTTGAAAGAAGCTCATGAAGGATGGTGTGGTGGCCATTCCAGTGGAATTAAGCTGGCCAAGAAGGTCATGCAACAGGGTTATTATTGGCCACAGATGGTTAATCAAGCAGTTGAGTATGTCAAAAAATGTGAAAGGTGTCAAAAGTACTCTAAGGTGCCCCAGCTCCCTCCTAGTGAGCTAACCACTATCTCGAACCCCCGGCCTTTCGAAGTATGGGGAATAGATTTAATCGGACCCTTACCAATCTCCAAAGGAGGAGCTAAATATGCCATAGTAGCTGTTGAATACTTCACCAAATGGGTAGAAGCAGAACCCCTTCCAACAATCACATCTAAAAAGGTGTTAAGATTCATAGTAAAGAATATTGTTACCCGCTTTGGAATCCCTCACAAAATCATATCAGATAATGGAACACAATTCAAGAGCGAAGAATTGACTCGGTTTTGTGAGAAAAATGGAATCATTAAAATTTTTTCTTCAGTGGCACACCCAAAGGCTAACGGAGCTGTGGAAGCTGCCAAGAAAACCATAAAGACAATTCTTAAGAAACGCCTAAACCAAGCCAAAGGAAATTGGGCTGAAGAGTTGCCTTTACTGCTTTAGGCGTATAGAACCTCTGCCAAAAAAGCAACGGGACACACCCCTTTCTCCTTAACATACGGATGCGAGGCTATGCTTTCGGTTGAGGTCAAAATCCCATCGCATAGAAGGATAGCTTATGCGTTTGATCCCAATCAGGAGTTAAGAAAGGAGTCCCTAGACTTAATACAGGGATTAAGAGATGAGGCTGCAATCAGGACAACTGAATATCAAAGAAGGATTACGAAATACTATAACACAAAAGTCAAGACTAGAACCTTCATAAAAGGAGAATTAGTTTTACGAAGAGTCATGGTAACACAAAGAACCGAGCGGATGGCCCTCTTGGCCCAAATTAGGAAGGACCCTTGGTCATCCATCAAGAAGTTATGCCCGAAACATATCGGCTGTGCAGATCTAATGGAGAACTTGTTCCGAGAACATGGAACTCCGAACATTTGAGACCATACTTCTCAATGATAAAGAAATAAGAAAAAGGACTTTCATCCAAAGGTAATCACGTAACCAGGGGCACAAAAACCCTTTCAATAGCTTAACAGAAACCCAAAAGGGATCAAGCAGAAAAAAGGATCAAATCCCTTGTCATCACCAAAATTGGTCAGATGAGGCACCCCAGGGAGGGGGATGGTGTGTTAGTCTTTCTCCATGCTCAAATCCAAAGGGGCTAGGTTAAAGCATCAAAAGCGTAAGCCTCCGTTTCACACCAGAAATGGTCGTGGCGGTGCATCTAAAATTAGCATGCCCTGCCTCTGCTCGTAGAAGAGTACGCCCTGCCTCTGCTAGAACTAAGCATATCCTACCTCTGATCGCAGAAGAGCATGTCCTACCTCTGCTTATGTTCTGCATTACCTGCAGAAGGGAATGCGAACCCCTATAATCAACTATGATGGTCAGGATAGGGAACCCCTCGAAGGGGGTGGCATGTAAGCCTCTATCAGTACCTACAATGGTCAGTATAGAGCGTCAAAAGAGTAAACCTTAGTTCTGTGCCTACGATGGTCCTGTCTAAGTTTCTAAGACCTTATCATCACCTACGATGGTCAGGATAAGGCGCCTCCTGGAGGGAGGTCGGGTAAGTCCTTGGGCCATGCTTGTGAATAAGCTAGCCAAACGCAACGGGCGCATAGGCCTAGAAAGTGGCCAGCAAAGCACGTACATCCTCTGCTTTGACATCATAAGCCCGGAGGGTGGCTCAAGAAGCATGTATGAACTCACGTAAACTATCATCCTCACATACAAATCGTTTCTACAGATTTGCTAAACCCATATTCATAAGCCTCCCTGGCTATATTTATGTTATGTTCAACCTAACATAAACCATCATCTTTCAGCTCATTCAAACCCAATTTTTCACTAATTCAGAGTCCACATTCTTATTGACATTTCTTAGAGACGTACCTATAGTTTCCATATCATTTTCTGCTTGAGTGGGTGACACCACAGCACAATTCACCTCCGTACTGACCATTTTCATTTTATTCAGAGTTGTTGTGGCATTCATTTAATCTTCATCTTGCCCGAAAACCTTGTTATCACTTATGGTCCTGACTTTTTCACTTGTAAGGGTTTTTAATAGTGTTGTTTCGAGATTAGCTGAAGTGTCAGACCATCGGACATCATCCCCCGTCTTTGCAAGCAATGATGAACTTAACGCAATAGTTTTAAGACCAGGTAACGGAGATGCAGATACTGATGAAGCTATGGCATTTGCAATATTAATTAAATATTATTAGTTGAATATTTATACATATTTGGTTATATGTAAACACCCATATTATAACTTGAATAAGTTAAACTAAATTAAATGAGAACCTTTGGAAATTTCTATGCCTTCTTTCAAACTTCATAAGTACATGGATTTTTTTTATAAGTAAGCTAGTATGGCTAACACTTTACAATGTGATTTAAATTCATCTGGGAAAAGTAAAGTTTATAAAAGAGATTTTCAAATAAGTTATTATTTGAGTTTAGGAAAAGTTTTTGACATACTTTGTGATGACCCACCCCGGACTAGCCGACATTTCCTCGAAATGCGTTGTGCCAGTGCCCGACTAGCACGGGACGGTCGTCAAAGAAAAAGGGTTTTGAAATGATGAATCATCAAGAACCTGTAGTATATCTCACAACGCATGGAATAAAATATAATAATAACATAACTTGACATAAAATAGGCAAGACAATGCATAAGCTAAAAACTAAACCATCATAGCAGCGGAATCCAGAATACAACTTATGATCCAAACCATTATTACAACTTCAAAATACTGTGCCTAAAGCAAAATAGAAAATGTACACTACTAATGCCCAAAATAGTGACCGACAACAACACAGGGAGAATGTATGTAAATAGTATGTAGAAGCCTCCTACTCGTCTCCAAACAGCTACTCGTGCATAACCACCTAATCTGTCTCTAGTCTGCTTGTTTAGGAGCACCCAAAGTAATAAGAAGAGACATAAAACTCTGGGTTAGACAAAAGTCTGGTATGAGCAATAGCAGTAAAACAAAACAATAACAGGTTTAAATAATAATACCTGAACCAGGACCTGTAACCAAAGAGTTAGCACAACAAGATGTACAGTAATCTAAGGTAACACTAGCATAAAGTGTAAAGTGGAACTGCACGTGTCATGGTGATAGCAAACATTAAACACAACAATCATCCTCACATCTCTTACTCAGTGCGTAAAGCATACGATATCCACTACTTCAATCACCCAATCCGTTGCTATGATCACTTTGCCCTTAGGAGTCACAATGACCCCATTGCACTAATCCATAGACCATAATCCGTCTCTCGGTGGTGAACCAAAATTACGGATATCGATAACCCCTTTGCACACGTCCCGCAGTAAAGCCCAACTCTAAAAGTTAACTCACTGGTTCCCAACTAGATCTTGAGTAATAACTTCTTACTTGGACCTCCTTTGCATCTTGGGTTTTGGTTGATTTGGTTTTGATCTTCAGAAGAGTTCACAATTGTCGTCGCATGGTAGAGTCTGAATCTGGTTCAGTTTGGAGTCATCATCTTGGATGAAGTGACAAAGTATATGAAAGCTCGGATTCCCACTCTCGAAATCCCGCTCCCGGATTCCCGCTCTCGGAATCCCGCTCTCAGAATCCCGCTCTCGGAGTCCACTCTCGGAATTGTAACACCCCACCTCCGCCAGGGTGGCTCTTGCAGGCACTCTGACTTTGGAGGGGCATTTGAATCAGGTAAACATGCATAATGATATATCAAGGCAGAACAAGAACATATGTATATATGTAAACAGAGTAAATAACATAGGTAAAACAGCGGAAGATTTCAAACCATTTCAAAACAAGTCTGGTACAACATAATGTCAACTTTCCAAATACACAAGTCTAGATAAAAACAACATTACTGAAAAACTGAAATACATAAGTACTATCCCCAAAATAAGTGATAACCATAGCTAGCTTCATGTCAAGACCGTACATGAGCTAAAATCCCACAAGCAAGCGATCAGAAATCCAAGCGAAGCTCCAACGTTCCCTCCCTGAGAACCTGGGGGGGGGGGGGGACGGAAGAAAAGAGGCGAAAGGAAAACAGGTCAGTCAAAAAGACTGAGTAAGCCCTACTACAATCAATGTAAACTGATAAAGTTAACTGGCATGAGAAGCATGGATGAACATAAGGATAACAACATACTAGCATGAGGATTAACTAACAAGGTAGATAAAGGTGTCATCGCATAATCAGGTTCAAGGTTTTTCACCACAGGCGTACCAGCATTCTAACATGTCATGTATAAACAAGAATTTATCCCTTGGCCTAAACTTGGCCCAGTATCAGGTGTTTGACTTAAATCAAGATCCAACTTCTTGGTACCAATTCTAGTATAACAGGATTAGGTGTTACCCCAATGTTTACATCGAAATAGGACGGAACAGAATGGTCCATACAGAGATAGAGTTTGGGAAAAATGGGCTTTTACCACCCTAACAGACGGGTGTTACCACCCAACAAAACAGACGGTACCAACAGAATCAGACAGAGCTAAGTGTACCCTAAATCCTACCCAAGCGATCGTCTCCCTAATACATAAATACCCTGTGTCGGCCCCACGATAGGGTGTATCACTCCCTAAAGTGGCAACCAATAGGCACATGCATATTTACAGATGTCACGGCGTCTTACATCCACAGAGGCAGACCGGGATCCATGCACGCATATGACCCGGTTGGAACGCACCATCAACACCCATCGCCATTATCAGAGTGAACCACTTATAATTAGATCAGTAAGCGTGCCCGGACCCTACCTATAGTTGGGTCAAAGTTTTGATACCAGAAAGGGTTACTGACTAATATGGGTCCCAAACAACAAATGACACAAGTATTCCCCCTTGTGTCCCAAGATTAGCAGATTCAGATTAACTTGTTAACAGGGTTCAGACATACAAAGTTCAGACGATCAGTTTCCAGACTAACGGATCAGATAACAGATTTACAGACTTGACTAACCTGGTATGGGTCCTACAGATCCACAAAATAGGTTTGTTTAATTTATCAATCAGGTTAGTTTATCCAGACCAGGTATCAAATTGGTTCTTAACCTTATCAAATTACTGAGTTGGATTGGTTAAGTATAGTTCAACTTAACCCCGTTAAATTACCGAGTTCAGATTGGTTAAGTGTAGGTTAACTTAACCCTAACCACTGGTCGTATTTTACGGTTAAGTGTCATTAAGAAATCAAGCCCGGTTTCACTTAACCTACCCATTCATGTCAAATTGGTTAAGTGTCATGAATCAAATTTACTTAACCTTATCATGTAGCATTAATTAATTTAATGCACCTTAAACTCTCACATTAGACCTCGTTGTGGTTACTAGTTAAGCCGGGCGGGTCCGGGTAGCTTTACACCACAACCTAGTCTAACCTCGGGTTCAAGCACAACTTGACCAACTTCTCACATTGAGTCCTATTGTTTGTAGCCACTAGTTAAGCTGGTTGGTTCCGGGTAGATTTATGCTACAAACTCAACCCAACCTCGAGTTGGCCACACTTATATTTTCTAAGTGTCGTGTCCATTATGTTTCCAAAACATATTACATTTCTAGGCCTCAAAAGCATGCATAAAACCAAACTTAGCATATTGGTGATACATGGTGATAAATGAGACGTAGAAATGGCCCTAAGTTCGCATTTAGCCTCACATGCAAGTTATCATAAGAGATATGATAACTTACATGTTGCCAAAATGCAACCTTTAGCATAAAGCTTGAAGCTTTATGTTCATATACTCAAGATAAGCTTGCATAACATGATAACATGAAAAAGATGATCATCCCAAACTTGCATAACATAACTTGTATATCACATGGCAAACTTGCATATCATAACATAGCAAACTTGCATAACATAACATGATAGACTTGCATATCATAACATGGCAAACTTGCATAACATAACATGATAAACTTGCATATCATAACATGGCAAACTTGCATAACATAACATGATAAACTTGCATATCATAACATGGCAAACTTGCATAACATAACATGATAAACTTGCATATCATAATGATCAAACACAACTTGCATCATTCATTTAACTTTAGAGTTTAAGTATGAAAGTAGAAAAGGGCTTACAATGCTTATGAAGACACAAAAATATGACAAAGCCCTTATGCACTCAAATAGACCCAAAATGCAAGCTCTAATAGAAAAACCCTTGAGCCAAAATGATCAAAACTCTTGCTTTATGATGTAAATATGGAAACTTGACTTGAATGCAAGCTAATGACACTCATACAAGCTTGAAAACACTTGTATGCATGGAAAATCTCTCATAGAAATAACTTAGGAATTTTATGAAGAGAGTGGAGGCCATGAGAGGAATGATTTTGCCATAGTTTAGTTGTATGAATGAATAATGATGATTTAGGCTAGGTTTAGGGGTCCTTTTATAGAAGTTTAGGTTAGTTTAGGCCATAGGATTAACCCTAGTTTAGATCTAAACAATCAAAAATCGTCATAGGCCAGCAGAACAGACCAGAGAACCAAAACAGGTGCACCAAGCCAGCCAGAAAGCTGTGCAGGTTTCTGGCTCGACACGGGCGCACTTCCCAAGTGCGCCAGTGTATTTTTGTGCTGGTGCACTTCACAAGTGCGCCAGTGCATTCTGGCTTGTTTTCGGTTTTTCTGCCTAACTTTGTTCGTCCATATCTTCTTCATACGGACTCCGATTTTCGAAAACTCGGACTCTATTTCGCGTATTTTTCCGAGACGAACGCAATGGCATAGCCCGTTTCCCTTGATTCAGATTTATAAATTAAATTCTGCCTCGATTTACGTTATAACAGGTTATTGAAAATACGGGTTGTTACATTCTCCCCTCCTTAAAGGATTTCGTCCCCGAAATCTTCAAGTTAGGAAGAACGTATCCTACCATCCAACATTCATCTACTCAAAACATCATCCACGAGCAATCATTGTCCTTATAAGATTCTAAATGTTGTATGAACATATGCAAAGGTGTGTGTATATGTACTTATCTAATGCAAATATCCTCAATGCAAAGTATGTTAGTGAAATGAATCCATTATGTATGCAAATAGTCCTAATCATATAATACTATATGTGTGCACAAACATTCGTCCATATGCAACATCCATGTGCTGAATTAACCATCTTGCAACCATAAGAATTGAAAATGTACACACATCCATATGCAGTATGAGAGTGTATTTCAAGCCGATCTAGTGCCTAGTGTGTGTTTATGCATCCACGAGCATCCACTAGCAACCACTTGCATCCACTTGCAAGCATCAAACATAACATGTCTCAAACACATGTTTACATCCATAGCATTCCTATCTCAACAAGATACAGTCGAGTGATGGAAGCGAGTACAGATAAAACAAAAAAAACCAGGTACAGACTATTAGTACAGATCAGATTTCCAAATGATTCTTAGGAAACTAAGCATGGTGGAAACCCAGAATGTATTCGTCATAGTCACCCTAATGCCCAACACAGATACTCTAAAACCCCAATTTATCACAAACAGATGAGTTATAACTCTCAGGGAGTTTGAGACTATTACCAGATCAGAAGCAAGACTAGCATTAAAGTGCCGAGTTTCCATTACAGAATCAAAATACTAGAAAATGAGTTTCAAACTGAAATTCAGACAAGGAAAATTAAACATCCTACAGACAAATTATTCTAGCCCTAATCTATTCACTCGCCATGCGAGTATTCACCGTTCCTTCCGATGTAGTCCCTTTCTTCTTCGGGCAGTCCCTAGTGAAGTGTCCCATCTCTCCACAGTTAAAGCAAGTGCCCTTCCTCTTTCTGCAATCCTTGTTTAGATGAGTTGAGCTTCCACAAGTAAAGCACTTCTTTTCCTTCTTGTCTTCAGACTTCTCCTCCTTCTTTTGCATTTCCTTTTTGGGCCCCGTTTTCTTGTTTTGAGACTCATTCACCTTGACCTCCTTCTTTGCACTCTTGTTCTCTTCATTGAGTAGGGCCATATCTACCAAACTCTCAAACGTGGCCCCCATGGGCACATGAGACATAGCTAACTCCTGTAACGGCTCATTCAATCCTCTAGCAAAACGAAGAGCCTTCTTCTGAGTAGTACTCACCATTTCCAAGCCAAAACGAGCTAACTGATTGAACTTGTTCACATATTCTTTGACAGACATGTCTTCTTGCTTCAAAGCAATAAACCTCTCCATTTGCAAATTCTCTTCAGCTGAAGATAGAAACTTAAGCCCGAATCTTGTCCTGAAATCGGCCCAAGTCTCAACGGGCCTAGTCGCGGTGGTGATCTCTTAAGCGGCTTCATCCTTCATAAGCCAAACCGCCAACAAGATCGTTCTCTGATCATCTAATCCAAAGATAGCGAATAAATCCTCGGTCTCTTTCAACCAATTCCGGGCCTCTACAAAAGTCTCGGTACCTAGAAAGTTCTTACCACCCATTGCTTTGAAGTCCTTGCAAATCTTCGCGAACTCTACTGGAGGATGCTGAGGGGGAGGAGGAGGAACCTCAGCAACAGGAGGAGGAGGAACATTAACCACCGGAGGAGGAGTAACATTTACGGGGCCGGCTTCGGTCACCCTAGCCTCCATAAGTCTCCTATACCAAACAGGAACTTGCACTCCCTCTGGGATAACAAAGTTATCGGCCATACTGAAAACGAAGAAAAAGACAGATTCATAATGGAGGAAAAACGAAGGAATTTTGCTAATGGCTTTTTGGGGAATAGCCTTTAAAATAAACTAGACTTTTCTTTGGAAAATACTTTATACTTGGTTTTGAAAATAGTTTTCCAAAAGTTTTCTAAAAACCTTTTTGTTCCTTCTCGTAAACCATATGCTCTGATACCAAATGTAACACCCCACCTCCGCCAGGGTGGCTCTTGCAAGCACTCTGACTTTGGAGGGGCGTTTGAATCAGGTAAACATGCATAATGATATATCAAGGCAGAACAAGAACATATGTATATATGTAAACAGAGTAAATAACATAGATAAAACAGCGGAAGATTTCAAACCATTTCAAAACAAGTCTGGTACAACATAATGTCAACTTTCCAAATACACAAGTCTAGATAAAAACAACATTACTGAAAAACTGAAATACATAAGTACTATCCCCAAAATAAGTGATAACCATAGCTAGCTTCATGTCAAGACCGTACATGAGCTAAAATCCCACAAGCAAGCGATCAGAAATCCAAGCTAAGCTCCAACGTTCCCTCCCTGAGAACCTGGGGGGGGGGGGGGGGGGGGGACGGAAGAAAAGAGGCGAAAGGAAAACAGGTCAGCCAAAAAGACTGAGTAAGCCCTACTACAATCAATGTAAACTGATAAAGTTAACTGGCATGAGAAGCAGGGATGAACATAAGGATAACAACATACTAGCATGAGGATTAACTAACAAGGTAGATAAAGGTGTCATTGCATAATCAGGTTCAAGGTTTTTCACCACAGGTGTACCAGCATTCTAACATGTCATGTATAAACAAGAATTTATCCCTTGGCCTAAACTTGGCCCAGTATCAGGTGTTTGACTTAAATCAAGATCCAACTTCTTGGTACCAATTCTAGTATAACAGGATTAGGTGTTACCCCAATGTTTACATCAAAACAGGACGGAACAGAATGGTCCATACAGAGATAGAGTTTGGAAAAAATGGGCTTTTACCACCCTAACAGACGGTACCACGCAGAAACAAACGGGTGTTACCACCCAACAAAACAGACGGTACCAACAGAATCAGACAGAGCTAAGTGTACGCTAAATCCTACCCAAGCGATCGGCTCCCTAATACATAAATACCCTGTGTCGGCCCCACGATAGGGTGTATCACTCCCTAAAGTGGCAACTAATAGGCACAGGCATATTTACAGATGTCATGACGTCTTACATCCACAGAGGCAGACCGGGATCCATGCACGCATATGACCTGGTTGGAACGCACCATCAACACCCATCGCCATTATCAGAGTGAACCACTTATAATTAGATCAGTAAGCGTGCCCGGACCCTACCTACAGTTGGGTCAAAGTTTTGATACCAGAAAGGGTTACTGACTAATATGGGTCCCAAACAACAAATGACACAAGTATTCCCCCTTGTGTCCCCAGATTAGCAGATTCAGATTAACTTGTTAACAGGGTTCAGACATACAAAGTTCAGACGATCAGTTTCCAGACTAACGGATCAGATAACAGATTTACAGACTTGACTAACCTGGTATGGGTCCTACAGATCCACAAAACAGGTTTGTTTAATTTATCAATCAGGTTAGTTTATCCAGACCAGGTATCAAATTGGTTCTTAACCTTATCAAATTACTGAGTTGGATTGGTTAAGTATAGTTCAACTTAACCCCGTTAAATTACCGAGTTCAGATTGGTTAAGTGTAGGTTAACTTAACCCTAACCACTGGTCGTATTTTACGGTTAAGTGTCATTAAGAAATCAAGCCCGGTTTCACTTAACCTACCCATTCATGTCAAATTGGTTAAGTGTCATGAATCAAATTTACTTAACCTTATCATGTAGCATTAATTAATTTAATGCACCTTAACCTCTCACATTAGACCTCGTTGTGGTTACTAGTTAAGCCGGGCGGGTCCGGGTAGCTTTACACCACAACCTAGTCTAACCTCGGGTTCAAGCACAACTTGACCAACTTCTCACATTGAGTCCTATTGTTTGTAGCCACTAGTTAAGCCGGTTGGTTCCGGGTAGATTTATGCTACAAACTCAACCCAACCTCGAGTTGGCCACACTTATATTTTCTAAGTGTCGTGTCCATTATGTTTCCAAAACATATTACAAGTTTTCAAGAATTTGGGTAGACCTAACTTAATAGGTAAATTCCCAATGGGTAGACCTAACTTAATAGGTAAATTCCCGATCTTATGTTTTTATGTCTTTTAAGTTTACCCAACCCCAAACGCAATCCCATCGCTTACATATCGCAATAGCGCATAAAGGATAGAAAGAGGGAACTTGGCATAATCATGACATAAAGGTGTTGAAGCCACAAGTTTAACATGGTGGCATATGAAATGTACATATGTTCATATACTTGCATATTACATTTCTAGGCCTCAAAAGCATGCATAAAACCAAACTTAGCATATTGGTGATACATGGTGATAAATGACACGTAGAAATGGCCCTAAGTTCGCATTTAGCCTCACATGCAAGTTATCATAAGAGATATGATAACTTACATGTTTCCAAAATGCAACCTTTAGCATAAAGCTTGAAGCTTTATGTTCATATACTCAAGATAAGCTTGCATAACATGATAACATGAACAAGATGATCATCCCAAACTTGCATAACATAACTTGCATATCATATGGCAAACTTGCATATCATAACATAGCAAACTTGCATAACATAACATGATATACTTGCATATCATAACATGACAAACTTGCATAACTTAACATGATAAACTTGCATATCATAACATGGCAAACTTGCATAACATAACATGATAAACTTGCATATCATAACATGGCAAACTTGCATAACATAACATGATAAACTTGCATATCATAATGATCAAACACAACTTGCATCATTCATTTAACTTTAGAGTTTAAGTATGAAAGTAGAAAAGGGCTTACAATGCTTATGAAGACACAAAAATATGACAAAGCCCTTATGCACTCAAATAGACCCAAAATGCAAGCTCTAATAGAAAAACCCTTGAGCCAAAATGATCAAAACTCTTGCTTTATGATGTAAATATGGAAACTTGACTTGAATGCAAGCTAATGACACTCATACAAGCTTGAAAACACTTGTATGCATGGAAAATCTCTCATAGAAATAACTTAGGAATTTTATGAAGAGAGTGGAGGCCATGAGAGGAATGAATTTGCCATAGTTTATTTGTATGAATGAATAATGATGATTTAGGCTAGGTTTAGGGGTCCTTTTATAGAAGTTTAGGTTAGTTTAGGCCATAGGATTAACCCTAGTTTAGATCTAAACCATCAAAAATCGTCATAGGCCAGCAGAACAGACCAGAGAACCAAAACAGGTGCACCAAGCCAGCCAGGGTCAAGCCAGAAAGCTGTGCAGGTTTCTGGCTCGACACGGGCGCACTTCCCAAGTGCGCCAGTGTATTTTTGTGCTGGTGCACTTCACAAGTGCGCCAGTGCATTCTGGCTTGTTTTCGGTTTTTCTGCCTAACTTTGTTCGTCCATATCTTCTTCATACGGACTCCGATTTTCGAAAACTCGGACTCTATTTCGCGTATTTTTCCGAGACGAACGCAATGGCATAGCCCGTTTCCCTTGATTCAGATTTATAAATTAAATTCTGCCTCGATTTACGTTATAACAGGTTATTGAAAATACGGGTTGTTACAGGAATCCTGCTCTCGGAATCCTGCTCTCGGAGTCCACTCTCGGAGTCCCGCTCTCGGAATCCCACTCTCGGAATCCCGCTCTCATTTTGTTACCACCCCCCCGGTTCGTAACCACCCCTTCCTGGCTCGTGACACCCTTCCTTGGTTCGTGAGTCCTCATATTATAGTGGTTCATGAACATCATCTTGGAGCGGTTCGTGACCATCATCCTAGGGCGATTCGTGACCATCATCTTGGAGCGGTTCGTGACCACCATCTTAGAGCGCTTCGTGAGATATTCCCTCTTTAGGCATCGTAGTTCTCCTAACCGGTTCGTGAAGCATACCTCCTTCAGGAATCGTGAGCATACCCCCCCTCAGGAATCATGAGCATACCCCCTTCAGGAATTGTGAGCATACCCCCCTTCAGGAATCGTAAGCATACCCCCCCTTCAGGAATTGTGAGCCTACCCCCTTTAGAAATCGTTTTTCAGCAGTTTTTCCAGCAAGCTAATTTCGCCAAACGACGGCGTTTTCAACCATTCTGACCTTACTATGAAGTCACAAAACATACCAAACAACAGTAGTAACATGTAGAATCAACCAAAAACATCAAAACATCAATCACATGAAATATTTTAGAGCAAACAAACCAAAAAGCATGATTTTCCCATTAATCCCCTTAAGCATGTTTTAACTATAAGATTAGCAAACTTAATCCAAATTAAACCGAATTTTCACTAGTGACATAAATAATATTTTAGATTTTCTAAATATTTTTTCAGATTTTTATGATGCATAATATCACTAATTATCACTAATCACCCCTAATTAGCCATGATTAGTGAATAAAAGTGCAAATCACCCACCTTAGCCACAAATAAATTTCAGATCAGAAACTCTAACTGATTTGTCACGGTTCCCAATGTATTCCAGCAGCTCTACCTCGATTTCTATGCTAATTCGCCATAATTTGGTGTAGATTAGGCTAATATGTAATTAGAAAGTGATTTAGGATGAATTTAGAAGGTGAAGGCCATTTCTAAGTTTGAAGAAATGTTTAGGGTGGCTGAGAAAATGAAAAGGAACCATTTTCTAACTCATTTCAGTCCTCCCATAACCCTAATCCTGAAATGGGTTATAGACCTAGCACTAATTACCCTATTAAGCCCGGTTAAGTTGTTTTTCACCTTCCAAACCTTATTTCAGCCATATCTCCAAAATGGTAAGTCCGTTTGATTAATGTGCCACTCTACGAAAAGGTAAACCATCATTTGAATCCAATGAAAGTAGTTCCAGGTCAAAAATCCTTATCAATCAAAAGTTATAGGCGAAACAAGATTCGCTAGGGATAAAATGGTCATTTATAAAATCGGCAAAAATCGCGAACATGGGAAATGACCCCAATAGTTATTCCCCAAAGTTACACGACCATACGACTTCATATGAAAATAAAATAAATATTCCACGATCCTCCGTACGTTGAATGCGGGTCATTATACTCTCCCTCCTTAAGAAATTTCACCCCAAAATTAATTAACCAAAACATACAAAGGTGGTCCGCATGCCTATCAACCAGTTACAAATAATCAAACATACATAACAAGCCTATCCTAGCATGCAGTTTACTAACATGGGAGTACTATATCGATATTAAAACCGTATTAGGAAAAGAGCTCTGGATATGAGTTCCTTATGTTCTTCTCGGTTTCCCAAGTACAGTCATTCTCATTATCACACCACTTCATATACAGTTCTACTAACTTAGCTTTCGCTCTAATCGTCAAACTTGCTAACTTCTCTGGACCCAATCCGCACTTAGGTATGAAATCATATCCTGTGATATACTCTAATTGCTTCCATTCAAGAAACATAGCCCCCAAACTGGCATGTCTCCTACTCAGTGCATCAGCTACCACATTTAGTCCGGTACCACAGGCATCCGTGTATATCGACATTTCCTCATTCCCCATCGCTAGGATCCTACAGATGATAGTCTACTCAAGAGAAGAAAATAGGAACAACCTGGCAACCATAGCATTCATCAAACAAGTCCTATCTATCACCTGCTAAAGCCACGTCAATACCTGTATGACCGGTCCAACCAATATCAAGGGCCAATGGAAGCCCTAGCTCCAAGAGGACTACCGCACGTCAAACGTACATTTATCCTCCAAGGATAACTAGATCACGTCCAATGGATCCAAGATAAATGGGCCTCCCCAGATACCCCTGCTTCGAGTCCGCCTAGAACACTCCAAAATATCGACGATTCCTTCGCACCTCATCAGAAGAGCTATCCACAACTCCATCTTCAACTCGAGCCCAACCCAAGTCAATCCATTATCTTGCAGCCTTCTCGAGTCCCATTCGAGTCATCTTATAGCCCTATCGAGTCCAACTCGGGGCAGTCCACATCATCAAATAGTTTTATCATGTCACGGCTTCCCATCACTCCTCTAGTAAACCAAGACCTCATTCAATGGAAATCACAACAACTACTTATATCTCAGGCAAACCATCCTAGTTGAACTAGACATTCCCCAAGCACAATCCCCAAATGCCTAAACCAATATCAGACAAGCACTCGAGGAACATCTCCTCCGAATCTAGACAATCTACGTGAGATGATATGAAAAAACAACCAAACACTTGAACACTTATAACTAATTCTGGCTATCCTCGCCAATCCTGCTTCTAATCTATCGTTGATCGCATGACGGACCATGTTATATATCAAGGGTAAATAGCAACCCCAGTTCAAACCAGACTACTGCACGTCCAATGTACATTTGCCTCCCAGAGACTACTATAACTTACAACAACGATAATCTCTCTATAACTCTAGGCGGCATCGCCGACGACTATCCACAAACTCAGACCCAGTCTCGAGTATCCATTACCCATAAACTCAAGTCCAATATGAGTCGTCTCCCTGCTCGTTGCATCTCCAAGATTAACGAACAACCATTGTCTACGAGTTCAAGTCCAACTTAAATCGTCCTAACCTTCGTTGCATCCACATGATCAATGAACACATCTTATCGCTTCGAGATTTCCCCATTGAATTTACTCTGAAGTTATTACCATTCTTGAACCAAAGGGAACATCAACATAAAGTCCTAAACAATCCGTGGCAATCACTCATTTACTACGAAATACCACAATGCTCATGCTATTCACCACAGCGTTTAAAAATGCTTCCAAAAGCCCTTCCTTCATGAGTCGTGGCCGACCCGAATCTCTTTGTTCCCTAGTTCCAGTTATTATTGCCATCACTTGGTAGGTACCCAGTACCACCTTATACCCTTCGAGCCAATCGACTCCCAATATAATGCCAAACCTAGTAAAGCCCAAAACAAAGCAATCACAAGCAACATACATCCATGACTCGATAAGACCAAATCATGACAAATCATGCAAAGGCTAGTCGAGCCACCGATCGGGCTCGTCACAACTAAAGGTCTATCGACTATCTCGGGTTCAAATACCAACCTATCTACCTGGTCATTAGATACGAAGGAATGGGAAGCCACGATGTCAAACAATACTCGAACAAGAACATCATAAATAGAAAGCATACCTTGAATAATGACACCCTTTACCTTCTGTGCCGCAGTTGGGGCACTCGATAAAGAAGGAACAACGTTGATAGCATATGCTTTCACGATCTGTTTCTCTTTAGGGGGTTGCAGACATTTATCCTTGTGATGTCTCGCTTGGCCGCAATCGAAGCACTTCCTTTCCCCAGGCTTTTCCCGACAATCTCTTGCATAGTGGCCCTTCTTGCCCCAACTAAAGCACTCGCCATCTTTCTTATTCTTCTTTTTTTGACCATCCTTGGTTTGGTCTTGTTTCCTCTTATTCTGGGAATTATTCTTGCCTCCACCGCTTGCCCGCGGCTTTGGCTCCTCTGTAGATGTAATAGCAATATCTATCTTCAACTTTGGCTAAAGGCCTTTAGATCTCAATGCCTTTGAACAACAATAGATTCGAAAGTCTCATCGATATGGTTTATGAGTCTCTCCGCCAAGTACTTATCTAGGCCAGTTATGAACTTCTCGTTCTTCTTCTTGACTGTATCGATAAGGGGCAATCCATACTTTGGTAAGGTATCAAATTCAGCAATATACTCCGAGACTTCCCTACCATTCTGCTTAAGCTCTAAGAATTTCCTAAACAATTCCGATTTCTGAGTGGCTGGAATAAACTTATCACTGAATCGCTCCTTAAACTGATTCCAAGTAACTTGATCCTCAGGCGTAGCTGCTTTAATAGCATTCCACCAATTCATCGCCTATCCTTGAAGCTGACGCGATGCTTGCTTTCTCTTCATCGCATCATCGATTCCCAAATCCTCGAAGATGCGCTCACAACTATCAAGCCAGTCTGGAACCTTTGTAATCGATTTCCGTTCCGTGGAACGGCTTCCAACCAAGTAGTATAATCCTTGCATAGCTTGGCAAAATCGACTCTAGGCGCCTGCACTACTGCACCACCACCGTTAGCAAAATTAGGAACTTCTCCCCGAGCATCCATATGTCTCTTTGCATGAAGGTAGTAAACATCGTCCTTATATCAGGGACATTCCCATTGTTAGCACCTAAACCCATACTCCTCATATATCGGCTCATCGTTCAATCTGCAAAGAGAAAACGATTAACCATCTCATTTGTGGTGCCAGTGCAGTGCAACTTTATTCTTAGATATACTAATAGTATATATATAGCTTTTGAAAACCAAAATATAACAAATATGCGCTCTCATATACGTATACTATCTCTCCCTGATGTCTTCCCCTAGGTTAACTATGCAACCTAAGCTTTGATACCAAGTGTGACGGCCCACCCCGGACCAGCCGACATTTCCCTGAAATGTGTTGGGCCAATGCCCGACTAGCACTGGACGGTCGTCAAAGAAAAAGGGTTTTGAAACAATGAATCACCAAGAACCTGTAGTATATCTCATGGCGCATGAAATAAAATATAATAATAACATAACTTGACATAAAACAGATGAGACAGTGCATTAGCTTAAAACAAAACCATCATAGCAGCGGAATCCAAAATACAGCTGTAATGACCCGTAATTTGGCAGGAGAATAATTACCTAATTTAATTATTTAATATCGATTTAACGATATCAACAACTAGAATTAAATAATATTTATATTTAATTAATATAAATAATAGGATAATATACTTCCAGAATAGTCGGAAATAGTAGAATTCACAATACGATGTGAACTGGATCTTATATAAGCTATAATTCAGTTTGGAGTTGAATTATAACAACAAATATATTGAATCGACGACAGTTGAACGTATAGTTTATAATATATTTATAAACGAGCTCGAAATGGCGCTGCAGTTCGCTATTTGGCGATTTGAACTTCAACTGAATATACAGGGTCCGTTTTAAATCGGATTTCTGTGAAACAAGAAACGTGTGAAGCTGGTGGAGTATATCTTTCTAGAGGAAGAGAAAAATCAGGATTTCATCGTGTAGATTTTGAGATATATCCAAATCAAATTTTAGAATAGTCGCTATATAATCGTTTATCGACCGTAACGGTTTATTCGATATAACTAGAGATCGGGTTTGAATTTAGACAAGGTTCTTTAGGGAAATAGCGATAATTTAATTTTTAGAATTTTACTGTAATTTTTAATTAATTTAATAATTAACTTTTTATTTGGAGTATTTGGCACCCTGTATAGACATTTCGGGGTTTCACAATATGAGTTCATCTACCGGTATTATTACATTTTTGGGACCAGAGCGCATCACTCATTTAAATGGAATTTTTGTTTCTGTCCATAACAGTCCCTACGTGAACAGAATATTTCATAGTACGGTACACTATGTTTTTAACTTAAAACAAACTAAACTGAATGGTTAACTGGTCAAACGAACTCAGAATTCAACGAAACAAGTTTCATACGAAACCTTAGGAAGAGGTCAAGTGAAACGTCAAGGCCTCATATTTTTAGGATTTTTTCTGTAATTTTAAGGAATTATTGCTCGGTGTTTTTCATCGATATTTTCTAAAGGGTTTTCGCAAACGGTGTCGGAATTCGACGAAACCTGTCCCATTGGATCCGGAATGTGTTTTTATGCTAGGATTAGCTTTGTTTGTCAAAAATGGAAATCATACGAATTTAAAATGGATCGAAATGAAATGGAGATGGAATATTCTAGGGAATATTCCCTGTCCACAAAATAATCTATAAAAAGGACTTAACGCATAACTCTTAAAACCTAATTCTTCCTTCTAAAATCCGCCGCACTTATTCTTTTTCTGGAAAACGAAAATGGTGATTTCATTAATCCTCCAAAAATCATATATAAATCTATAAATCACTATATAACTTGTAAATTATATAACTTGTAAATCATATTCAAAACGAAGTATATAACTTGTAAATTATATAACTTGCTCGTACGAGGTCGGATTCGCGAACCGTAAGTTGCGTTGGGACCGTATGGACGGACACTACGCACTGGAACTGACCGGGAGTGGAATGGAGCTTGTTACAATTTATGGCGAAATAAATTGCCTGATCAGAATCAACTAACGTAAATCGTTATTTAACGGTTAACGCGTAATGTGAGTAAAACTCACCAACTCTGAACAGTTATATTTTTATAATGTACTTTTAGAACTGTTAATCATCTGTTGATTGCTGTGTTTTGGTTGATTGATTGAACTGCTAGTCAGTTAGTGAAAATTATATATATATATATAAATATATATATAAATCGTTAAATATTTATATATTGATGCTGTTATCAGAATAATCCGTACATAACTGAAAGTGATGTTGATTATATGGTTTAACATCTGTGATGCAGGGAAGCAGGTTGGAGGGGTCCAACTGGACTCCTCAATATTTCTAATACTGTTTTATTCATATATGTGTTATGTGATGTGATATATAATCTGTTGTCGATTATATGTGTTTGGACGATATTTATCATCGTGATTTGATATGATTGAATACCATAACATCTCGGAATGGGAAAGGGAGATTTTCAAAGTGATATTGAAAATAGAATATTTATAAATTGGAATATTTATAAATAAGAGATATTTATAAATTTGAATATTTATAAATAAGGAATATTTATAAATTGGAATATTTATAAATAGGAGATATTTTAAAAAGGAAAATAAATTCAAAAACATTTCTTTTTGAGTGGAAAGGCCTGTGTGGCGGGTTTGGGGATTTTCCCGGTGCTCCCGATACAAAGGAGGTTATGGCGAATTTTTCCTGGAATTTAAGGAGTTAGAATATTTTTAAGAATAAATTTGAAAAGGAAATATTTGCAAACCATTTGCAAATAGAATAAAATAGAAAAAAGAAATATTTGTAAACCATTTACAAATAGAATTCGAAAGGGAATATTTAGAAAATAAGTAGAGTTAATAAAAAGGAAATTGATTTATAACGGAATAAGAAGTTATAAAAAGGAAACCATTATAAAAAGGAAACCGTTATAAAAAGGAAAACGTTATTAAAAGAACATTTATAAAGTGAAGAACCATTACTAAAAAGTGAATCTTTATAAATGAATAAACATTGTAAAAAGGGAATCTTTTTAAATGGATAAACGTTATCAAAAAGGAGAAATCGAATATGGTATTCGAAGTTAGTTAATCGAATATGGTATTCAAAGTTAGTTAATCGAATATGGTATTCGAAGTTAGTTAATCGAATATGGTATTCGAAGTTAGTTAATCGAATATGGTATTCGAAGTTAGTTAATCGAATATGGTATTCGAAGTTAGTTAATCGAATATGGTATTCGAAGTTAGTTAATCGAATATGTTATTCGAAAGGGGTTAGTCGAGTCGAGTTAGCCAAATAGAGTAAATCGATTAGAGTTAACCAGTTAGAGTTAATCAGTTAGAGTTAATCAGTTAGAGTTAACCAGTTAGAGTTAACCAGTTAGAGTTAACCAGTTAGAGTTAACCAGTTAGAGTTAATCAGTTAGAGTTAACCATTTAGAGTTAACCAGTTAGAGTTAATCAGTTAGAGTTAATCAGTTAGGGTTAACCAATTAGAGTTAATCAGTTAGAGTTAACCAGTTAGTTAGAGTTAACCAGTTAGAGTTAATCAGTTGGAGTTAATCGATTTGAGTTAAAACGAACTAGAGTTAATCAAGTGTAGTTATTTGAGATAGAGTTAGTCGAACATAGTTATTCAGGATAAGTGTCATTCAGCACGACTGCTAGCGAAATTCGCAGGGCTGTAAATAGCCTACGGCGGTCGGATGTTTCCTGAGGGAATCAGGCGTAACCAATGTGATCACTGCGAACTAGAGTCAAGCGAATGGAGTTAAATTGAGTTATCGAATATTAGTTATTCGAATGGAGTTAAATAGAGTTATCGAATATTAGTTATTCGAATGGAGTTAAACAGAGTTATCGATTTTAGTTTAATCGAAAGGAGTTATCGATTATAGTTTAAACGAAAGGAGTTATCGATTATAGTTTAATCGAAAGGAGTTATCGATTTTAGTTTAATAGAAAGGAGTTATCGATTATAGTTTAATCGAAGGGAGTTATCGATTATAGTTTAATCGAAAGGAGCTATCGATTAGTTTAAATCGAAAGGAGATTATCGAATATATCGTATTCGAAAGAAAGAGATCGAATATAGTTTATTCGAAGGAGAGAGATTTCGTATATAAGTTATTCTAAGAGAGATAATCGAATATAGGTTATTCGAAGAAGAGTTAATCAAGTAGAGATTACTCGAAAGAGAATTATACGTCGAATTCAATTATATCGAATTTGGGAAAGTAATATTTACTTTCCGGTTTTTAAATCAAGAGTATACACTAATAATTTAGGGTCAGGTTTGTTTTTCGAAATAAAGAATAAGGTTATAATTGAAGTTAGATATTTCGAAAGTAGGTGTGACGGCCTGGAATTTCGCTCGATTCGAATCAGTCGTTAAACCGATTTAGACCATTCGAAACCCCTGATCGTTTGAGAACAACACACAAATGAACACAAACAGAAGAACATTTCATTGTTTATTACAATAATTCCATCAGAATACAAGAATATACAGAGTATGAATAAATGAATTACATTCGATAAATATCAGAGATTACAATAAATTACATAGCAGCGGAAAATAATACAAAGCACAACTGAATGTGATATATGGATACAGAGCTTTCCGGATATCATTCCAGCTGTAAACCAGGATCCGGTGAATATAAATCTGCAAAACCAAAACTACTAGCTGCCCGTGTCGAAAATAGGGGCACCCAGAGTTTAGGTTAAAACAATAAACTCCAGGTCAGTCATGTGAATGGTGTGAGAACTAAAACAGTTATTTAAACTTTACTTTAAAAGAGAGTAATTCAAGGGACCACGCCGTATAACACGGAACGGGTTTCCTCCCAAGGATACTAGTGCATAGAATAAACAGCGCAATGCTTTTTTTGAAAAATGAAGCTATTATAAGACCCAGGTCCCATCACACAATGCAATGCAAGCCGGAGGATAGGGTTTTTCCTTATAATAGCCAAACATGCTTGATACGTTTAAAACAAATCATTTGATACTATAATAAGTGTATAGTGTCAAAACAATTTCAATCATAAATATAAATCATAGACGGCATAAGCGCCCCATCCCACTATGTCGCCATACTAGGCTCTACACATAAAACCGAAATACACGTATTGGA
The DNA here is from genome assembly GCA_030737875.1 of Allium sativum. Taxonomy (NCBI): domain Eukaryota; kingdom Viridiplantae; phylum Streptophyta; class Magnoliopsida; order Asparagales; family Amaryllidaceae; genus Allium; species Allium sativum. Next base: position 793,637,221 of record CM060921.1, on the reverse strand, counting down.
AATTGGATTTTCGTCATGAGTTGAGGCAAGGGGCAAGCTCCTCTCCGCTTCGGGATACTCTAGCAAATGCTCAGGACTACACACTCTGGGCAGCCACTTGGATCGGTTGGGCCGGTCCTCTCTTACGTTTGAGGATTGGCAATTCCTGAACACACGTTTCCCGGTCCTATCAGACCTAATATCGAGGCGCCTCATTCCAACAATCACAAAGGTGAAAAGTATATAAATGTCAGGGCTGGTAAGTCACTGACACCACCAAAGCTAGAAAGAAACGACGTGTTCTCCCAACGGTCCGTATCCCGTTTCTAACTCATACCGAGGTGTGAGGCTCGCGAATTCACGTTATACACAAAGCTACGCCACAAAGTCCATGCTTTGATCATCAACCACAAGACTTTGCTTTTCAACAGAAGCTTTGATCCATGCAACTCAGTATGCCACACAGGCAATTCATGCCATGCGATTGATATCTATCGATATATAACCTCTAAGCTCGTACGTCTCAGAGAAGGGCGTTAAGCAAGAGAATAAATTCTCCGCCGCCAAACAGATATATATTTAATAGAAATCAATCAACACAGAATAAAATCCAATGTCAGACACACAATCCATTTACAAGTTCGTTCTGGGTTTGAACGAAACCGGAGGCACATTCCTCGCATATCCATCCATCTCCAAGTACGTCTGGACGACAACCAACTGATTCCCTCATCTTGGATGTACAGCCCAATCAAGATCATCAGTAATCACCCAAATGATGTGAAGACTTCCGGTCTTCAACCACCGTCTTCATCTTCGACATATCGTCGAATCGGTTATTTAGAATGGGTATGAACCCGGCCTTTCCGAACAACTCGCGTATATTAAAAACAAATGTTACACAAACACAACATACGCCTCATTCCAATTCAGTAGTCACTAACCGTAAATCAGTAAGAGAGCAATTCCCCAAATATTAACCCCGAAGGCCGAAACCAACATCAGATCAATACCCAGGAAACCATTCTTCTTAACTAACCTACAACTAGTTTCTAAATTTCAATTCTTAGGGAAAGGTTCCCATTAATTTTATCCAAGATAAATTCTTTAAAATTTACCCTTTAATCTTCCTTTGGATACCATTTCAAACCAAATTATGGTTTTCCAAACTAGTCGAGATTGGCGAACCACACCGGAGTAATTATTTATTTTATTTCCCAATCCCAACCTATTCATCCCATAAAGAAAAACTGGTCATACTCCATATCTAACACCACGGTGTTATCGGTAAAATTAATTACCATTTCACGTTCAAACCTAATTAAAGATTTAACTATCATTTTGGAGCAAAACTGGTGATACTCCATTCTCGCTCACTTTCTAAAATTGATAATTTAAATTATCAATTCACATTTCAATCTAATTGCATATTCATTAAAACTACTTTTTCTGGGTTAAAGAACTAATGTCATTTAAAACACAGTTCATGACAAACCCAAATCAATTCTATTTACAACCCATTTCAAATCCAATTTATTTATTTAAAAATAAATGGGTCTTAATTTTAGTTCAAAACTAGTTCGTTTCGATAAAAATCTATTTTTATCTTTATAAATATGGGGTTTTTCATCCCAATTTTTCCCAAATCATTTCTTATGATTTTACACAAGTTATTACTATTTTTAATAATTTTATCAAGGCCCGTACAGTCGATTTCCATCAACGGCCATCGAACTGCACTTACAACGACCTTTTCCAAATTTGATTTAGACGTATCTCCAAATCCAACCGTTAGATTTCAAATTTCAAATATTTGTTAGAAAGCTCTTTACGATACGAACCCAACGGTTCAGGTTTTAGGAGAATCCGACGGTCGGATCTCCCGTAATATCCATTCGAAGTCAATGGTCGAAATTCACGAACTGCCGCGGCGCGGCGCGGCGCGTTCCATTCAGGAAATTATATATAATATATATGTATATATATTATATATTTCGTTGATTTCTATTTAAAACGAACTTTATAAATAGTTTTAAATTCATTCAAAAACATTTCAACTTCCATTTCCAATTCAATTCAAATTTCAATTCAATTCGAATTTGGTTTATATTCAATTTAATTCGAATTTGCTTTATATGTATTCGATTTTTATCTCTTTTCAATATTCATTATAAAAACGAATATAATCGATATAAATATCGTTCGCGTCAAAATAGCACATCTCTAATCAACACGGCTTTATATATTTCAATAATTCCGTTATTCTATTCAACAAATGAATATTTATTCTAATCAATACGTGAATCTATATTTTTGTCAACACATGACTAATCTCAACGAATGAGTACTGGCCACGTGTGACTATTTTTGTTATTCAATATATTTTATAAAAATCATGGTATCTATCGTTTGATTTAAATCAGACTCCAACCGTAAATTAGTAAGAGAACGATTCCCTAAATATTAACCCCGAAGGCCGAAACCAACATCAGATCAATATCCAGGAGACCACTCATCTTATCTATTTTCCAATCAGTTTCTAATTTTATATATGATAAAGATGTAAATTTTATTGTTAAAATATTTCGTTCAACACATGACTAATCTCAATGGATGAGTACTGTCAACACATGAACCTTTATTTTATAATATAAAGATGTGAATTTTATTGTTAAAATATTTCGTTCAACACATGACTAATCTCAACGGATGAGTATTGTCAACACATAAACCTTTATTTTATAATATAAAGATGTGAATTTTATTGTTAATATATTTCGTTCAACACATGACTAATCTCAACGGATGAGTATTGTCAACACATGAACCTTTATTTTATAATATAAAGATGTAAATTTTATTGTTAAAATATTTCGTTCAACACATGACTAATCTCAACGGATGAGTATTGTCAACACATGAACCTTTATTTTATAATATTCTTTATTTTCCCGATTGGAATGAGGCCCAATCAATTACCATATAAAGTTAATTATATGGATTCCATACAACACATGTATATAATAGCAACGATAAATAATCAACCATCATCCAAAGTGCACTACACTGTATAAGCATCAAATATAGACATCTAACGCTTATAACAGCCTGTCGATCCATCGATCGATATACAACTAATTATTGGTATTAGTGTATGCCGTATTTTATCCCAATACCCGTGTGGGGTTTCAAACAATCAAACACAGATTTTATTTGTGCAGTTGGGCGATGTGTAAAATTTATCATCCTAATCAATGCCCTTCAAATAGGTGTACATAAACAAACCGTCCGGTTTGTAAATGAATATTTATTTATTCACATTCACGTTAAAAATTATATTTTTAACGACCAAATTATTTTATTCAACCAATGAATATTCTATTCGGTTCATTTATCAAATAAAATGATATCTTTATTTTTCTAACTTATTTTAGAAAATTTCGGCGGCATAACGGCACGATACTAGAAACGGGACGAGGCCTAACCTTATCCCTGGTCTAGTGATGGCCCACGCCATTCACACATCAATCAAATCAATTTCCATTTCCCCCAAATAAATCAAATTCAACTCAAATAATTTAACTAATCTATGCAACCAAACAAACAAGTCCATGGTCTGTGGACAGTGGTGTCGGGTGCTACTAAACACCGTCTGCATCCTAGTATAACTATATAACTAGAAAAAGAAATTTAGAGTGAGAAGTTCTCACCAATAGCTATTCCAACTCCACGACATTTCATTTATAGAAATCTTCTTCGTTCTCGCCTTTTTGTCACCTTCGTTGCCCGTATTCTCTACATATGTAAAAATCGAATTTTTACTTTACTATTCAATATATAAAAATTGAATTTTTACTTCGCTATTCAATATATAAAAATCGAATTTTTACTTCGCTATTCAATATATAAAAATCGAATTTTCACTTCGCGATTCAACATATAAAAATCGAATTTTTACTTCGTTATTCAATATATAAAAATCGAATTTTTACTTTGCTATTCAATATATAAAAATCAAAATTTTACTTCGCAATTCAATATATAAAAATCGAATTTTTATAATCATGCTATATGGATAAAAATTCTATTTTTACATTGCTACTATATAGATAAAAATTCTATTTTTACATCGCTACTATATAGACAAAAATTCTATTTTTACATCGCTACTATATAGATAAAAATTCTATTTTTATTCAACGGTGTTCATATAATAAAGATTATATTTTTATCACGCTATACTCTATATAAAGATTTCGCCTTTTTCTACTTTAAAAATGTCGTCTTTTACTACATAAAAAAATATCGTCTTTTTATATCCTACCGTATAAAGATCACATTTTTATTATCTATATAATATGAAAATTATATTTTCAACCTTTACATGCGATAAACATTATATTTTTAACTTCTACAATATAAAAGATTATATTTTTATAACTATTCATATGACAAAAATCATATTTTTCTACTTGTTCTTCATATTAAAAATGCAACCTTTAACATACCATTCATTTTCTAAACTGAAATTATAATCAAATAATAAAAACAAAAAGGGAAAAGAAGAACTTACAGCGCACGGGGGAGAGGGGGGGGGGGGAGGGGGTTTCGCTGTCGGCTGAAGTCGGAAGGGGTCGAGGGTGCGGATTTCAGAGGAGAGGGGGTCGGGGAGGGCGCTGCCACGGCGCAGCAGGCAGAGGAGGTGGCGGAGGGATCGGCTGCTCGGGGGTTTGGGGATTTCGAGAGAGAGGGGTGCGGTTTTTAGGAGGGGAAGGAGGAGAAGAAGGAGGCACAGCGGAGGGGGAGATGGTGGCGTGCGGTGGCGCGCGCCTCTGGGCGGCGGTGGAGGGTGGATCGACAATGGGTTTCCATCGTTTTTTTTCTTTTTCTTCTTCTGATTTAAATCGAACGGGGGGGGGGGGGGGCAGAGGAGTTTAAGGGGGAGAGAGAGTTTAATTTATTTAATTATTTTATTTACAAAAAGTTGACTTTTTCATACGACCTCTAAACGAGACCCACCGCCTATCGTCCATAGCTAATTAGCCCTATTCCGAACACAATGGGATATGTATCGTAAGCTGATTCGGCTGTTACAATCAGTTTTCATCAAAATCAACATATAACTCTATATATTGAATTTGAACGCGCATTTCAATTTACCGGGGCCACATACTAACTCTAAAAATTCCCGAAAAATATTTTCTAGCTTCGTATTGACGATACGATCCTAACAAAACTAGTTTCGTCGAATTCTGAGACAGTTGGAAAAATGGCCAATTTCCAGTCGATTAAAATAAACTAAAACTGGTCAAACGCGTTTTCCTTTGCCACGCTCACATATTGATTCGAAAAATTATGAAATTTGGAATCTAGCAATAATTTGACATCACGGATCCAACAAAAGTGGTTTCGTCGAAATCCGAGGTCGTTTGTATAATTCCCATTTTTAAGGGCCTGAATTCCATAACGACTATTCAGAATTTTCAACTGGACATATCTTTTGATTCCCGCTATTAAATTTCAATTTTTCGGATTCGTTGGAAAGATATTCCCAATTAGATCCTATTATTTTTGGTTTCACTAAAATCCAGATTGTTTTGCACCCGGTACGTTCAATTGAAGTTTGAAATCGAATTATCGAACTACCGCGCCATTTTCAATTCTATTTATAATTATATATAATTATTTATATCCTAACGACGACGTGTATAATATATACGTTCTAATTCTATTCAAAATAAATTTCTCGTCGATATTATTAAAATAACCTATTTTAAATGTTCAAACTTCGCTAAAATTGCCAAAATAAAATTTTTAAACTGGCTCAGATTTTCTAGTTATTACAATCTCCCCCACTTAAAACTTTTCGTCCCCGAAAAGGAACAAAGTCGAAAGTGGTTTGATTAATCAACTCTACGTTCGATCTGGCTTCCATTCTCCAACTTTTCAGTTTCTGAGAATTTTCAAATTCTTCAAAAATTTGGTTAACACCCTAAATTTTCGAAAAATTTCGCCATTACCTCCCCTGCACCGGGAGCCACGGGAAAATCCCGAAATTGCCATATAGGCCTTCTGATCTCAAAAAGAAAAAGAAAAGGCCAATGGCTAGCCAATCGGCTCATAAAATCATCATCACCCAAACAAAACAGTAAATTATAGTAAATACGTAACTATTTGTCGGGCAAACAAATTTTATTCTCTGCTCTAGCCTCCTTACTATGACCTGTTCAACGTAAGTACATGTATATGCAAGCAAATGCGACCAATTTTCAATACAATTCGATATTTGGTTCAGAGGCTAAATGGTTCAAAATTATCAAACAAAAAAACAAACAACACAAACATCAATCAATTAGTGAATTAACGTTTCAAATTCATAACTTGATATATATACAGAAAATCATGTTTTGATGCCAATTCACAACAAATAAATCTATCTATATAAGTTTTGGTTCTCACACTAGCCTAATGGAAATATATAGAAATCACACATTCGAAACACGAACATAAATATTGATAATGCGGCCGCATTACCAGAATTATCTCCGGGCGACTAGAATGTGACTCTATATCTATCCAGTATATTAAAACTTCGAATATACGTTCATGACGCGTATACGCGAAATCTTTATATACTCGATTGTCAAAATTCCAAATAAATAAATATTCAAATCCGTATAAAGCAATTTAAATTTTCAAAACAAAATTGTTTTCATTTGAAAAATATACTCTTCATACTCGTTCTAGGATACTACTGATCCTATCTCTAACGAGTCATTCTAATTGGATATTACTAATCCAATATCTGATGAATTCTTTCGTATGGTTCTAATGTGTCTTGTTCTCGAGCTCTATAAACCAAAGATCTGATACCAAATGTGACGGCCTGATCCGAATCAATCGTTAAACCGATTTAGACCGTTCGAAACCCCTGGTCGTTTGAGAACAACACACAAATGAACGCAAACAGAAGAACATTTCATTGCTTATTACAACAATTCCATCAGAATACAAGAATATACATAGTATGAATAAATGAATTACATTCGATAAATATCATAGATTACAATAAATTACATAGCAGCGGAAAATAATACAAAGCACAACTGAAGGTGATATATGGATACAGAGCTTTCCGGATATCATTCCAGCTGTAAACCAGGATCCTGTGAATATAAATCTGCAAAACCAAAACTACTAGCTGCCCATGTCGAAAATAGGGGCACCCAGAGTTTAGATTAAAACAATAAACTCCAGGTCAGTCATGTGACTGGTGTGAGAACTAAAACAGTTGTTTAAACTTTACTTTATAAGAGAGTAATTCAAGGGACCACGCCGTATAACACGGAACGGGTTTCCTCCCAAGGATACTAGTGCATAGAATAAACAACGCAATGCTTTTTTCGAAAAATGAAGTTATTATAAGACCCATGTCCCATCACACAATGCAACGCAAGCTGGAGGATAGGGGTTTTCCTTATAATAGCCAAACATGCTTGATACGTTTAAAACAAATCATTTGATACTATAATAAGTGTATAGTGTCAAAACAATTTCAATCATAAATATAAATCATAGACAGCATAAGCGCCCCATCCCACTATGTCGCCATACTAGGCTCTACAAATAAAACCGAAAGACACTTATTGGAAATTGGATTTCCGTCATGAGTCGAGGCAAGGGGCAAGCTCCTCTCCGCTTCGAGACACTCTAGCAAATGCTCAGGACTACACACTCTGGGCAGCCACTTGGATCGGTTGGGCCGGTCCTCTCTTACGTTTGAGGATTGGCAATTCCTGAACACACGTTTCCCGGTCCTATCAGACCTAATATCGAGGCGCCTCATTCCAACAACCACAAAGGTGAAAAGTATATAAATGTCAGGGCTGGTAAGTCACTGACACCACCAAAGCTAGAAAGAAACGTCGTGTTCTCCCAACGGTCCGTATCCCGTTTTTAACTCATACCGAGGTGTGAGGCTCGCGAATTCACGTTATACATAAAGCTACGCCACAAAGGCCGTGCTTTGATCATCAACCACAAGATTTTTCTTTTCAACAGAAGCCTTGATCCATGCAACTCAGTATGCCACACAGGCAATTCATGCCATGCGATTGATATCTATCGACATATAACCTCTAAGCTCGTACGTCTCAGAGAAGGGCGTTAAGCAAGAGAATAAATTCTCCGCCGCCAAACAGATATATATTTAATAGAAATCAATCAAAACAGAATAAAATCCAATGTCAGACACACAATCCATTTACAAGTTCGTTCTGGGTCTGAACGAAACCGGAGGCACTTTCCTAGCATATCCATCCATCTCCAAGTACGTCTGGACGACAACCAACTGATTCCCTCATCTTGGGTGTACAGCCCAATCAAGATCATCAGTAATCACCCAAACGATGTGAAGACTTCCGATCTTCAACCACCGTCTTCAACTTCGACATATCGTCGAATTGGTTATTCAGAATGGGTATAAACCCGGCCTTTCCGAACAACCCGCGTATATTAAAAACAAATGTTACACAAACACAACATACACCTCATTCCAATTCAGTAGTCACTAACCGTAAATCAGTAAGAGAGCAATTCCCCAAATATTAACCCCGAAGGCCGAAACCAACATCAGATCAATACCCAGGAAACCATTCTTCTTAACTAACCTACAGCTAGTTTCTAAATTTCAATTCTTAGGGAAAGGTTCCCATTAATTTTATCCAAGATAATTTCTTTAAAATTTACCCTTTAATCTTCCTTTGGATATCATTTCAAACCAAATTATGGTTTTCCAAACTAGTCGAGATTGGCGAACCACACCGGAATAATTATTTATTTTATTTCCCAATCCTAACCTATTCATCCCATGAAGAAAAACTGGTCATACTCCATATCTAACACCACGGTGTTATCGGTAAAATTAATTACCATTTCACGTTCAAATCTAATTAAAGATTTAACTATCGTTTTGGAGCAAAACTGGTGATACTCCATTCTCGCTCACTTTCTAAATTTGATAATTTAAATTATCAATTCACATTCCAATCTAATTGCAGATTCATTAAAACTCCTTTTTCTGGGTTAAAGAACTAATGTCATTTAAAACACAGTTCACGACAAACCCAAATCAATTCTATTTACAACCCATTTCAAATCCAATTTATTTATTTAAAAATAAATAGGTCTTAATTTTAGTTCAAAACTAGTTCATTTCGATAAAAATCTATTTTTATCTTTATAAATATGGGGTTTTTCATCCCAATTTTTCCCAAATCATTTCTTATGATTTTACACAAATTATTACTATTTTTAATAATTTTATCAAGGCCCGTACAGTCGATTTCCATCAACGGCCATCGAACTGCACTTACAACGACCTTTTCCAAATTTGATTTAGACGTATCTCCAAATCCAACCGTTAGATTTCAAATTTCTAATATTCGTTAGAAAGCTCTTTACAATACAAACCCAACGGTTCCGGTTTTAGGAGAATCCGACGGTCGGATCTCCCGTAATATCCGTTCGAAGTCAATGGTCGAAATTCACGAACTGCCGCGGCGCGGCGCGTTCTATTCAGGCCATTATATATATAATATATATATATATTATATATATTTCGTTGATTTCTATTTAAAACGAACTATATAAATAGTTTTAAATTCGTTCAAAAACATTTCAATTTCCATTTTCAATTCAATTCAAATTTCAATTCAATTCGAATTTGGTTTATATTCAATTTAATTCGAATTTGCTTTATATATATTCGATTTTTATCTCTTTTCAATATTCATTATAAAAACAAATATAATCGATATAAATATCGTTCGCGTCAAAATAGCGCATCTCTAACGGCTTTATATATTTCAATAATTTCGTTATTCTATTCAATAAATGAATATTTATTCTATTCAATACGTGAATCTATATTTTTGTCAACACATGACTAATCTCAACGAATGAGTACTGTCCACGTGTGACTATTTTTGTTATTCAATATATTTTATAAAAATCATGGTATCTATCGTTTGATTTAAATCAGACTCCAACCGTAAATTAGTAAGAGAACGATTCCCTAAATATTAACCCCGAAGGCCGAAACCAACATCAGATCAATATCCAGGAGACCACTCATCTTATCTATTTTCCAATTAGTTTCTAATTTTATATATGATAAAGATGTAAATTTTATTGTTAAAATATTTCGTTCAACACATGACTAATCTCAATGGATGAGTACTGTCAACACATGAACCTTTATTTTATAATATAAAGATGTGAATTTTATTGTTAAAATATTTCGTTCAACACATGACTAATCTCAACGGATGAGTATTGTCAACACATGAACCTTTATTTTATAATATAAAGATGTGAATTTTATTGTTAAAATATTTCGTTCAACACATGAATAATCTCAACGGATGAGTATTGTCAACACATGAACCTTTATTTTGTAATATAAAGATGTAAATTTTATTGTTAAAATATTTCGTTCAACACATGACTAATCTCAACGGATGAGTATTGTCAACACATGAACCTTTATTTTATAATATTCTTTATTTTCTCGATTGGAATGAGGCCCAATCAATTACCATATAAAGTTAATTATATGGATTCCATACAACACATGTATATAATAGCAACGATTAATAATCAACCATCATCCAAAGTGCACTACACTGTATAAGCATCAAATATAGATATCTAACGCTTATAACAGCCTGTCGATCCATCGATCGACATACAACTAATTATTGGGATTAGTGTATGCCGTATTTTATCCCAATACCTGTGTGGGGTTTCAAACAATCAAACACAAATTTTATTAGTGCAGTTGGGTGATGTGTAAAATTTATCGTCCCAATCAATGTCCTTCAAATAGGTGTACATAAACAAACCGTCCGGTTTGTAAATGAATATTTATTTATTCACATTCACATTAAAAATTATATTTTTAACGACCAAATTATTTTATTCAACCTATGAATATTCTATTCGGTTCATTTATCAAATAAAATGATATCTTTATTTTTTCTAACTTATTTTAGAAAATTTCGGCGGCATAACGGCATGTTACTAGAAACGGGACGAGACCTAGCCTTATCCCTGGTCTAGTGATGGCCCACGCCATTCACACATCAATCAAATCAATTTCCATTTCCCCTAAACAATCAAATTCAACTCAAATAATTTAACTAATCTATGCAACCAAACAAACAAGTCCACGGTCTGTGGACAGTGGTGTCGGGTGCTACTAAACACCGTCTGCATCCTAGTATATATATATATAACTAGAAAAAGAAATTTAGAGTGAGAAGTTCTCACCAATAGCTATTCCAACTCCACGACAGTTCATTTATAGAAATCTTCTTCGTTCTCGCCTTTTTGTCACCATCGTTGCCCGTATTCTCTACATATGTAAAAATCAAATTTTTACTTTACTATTTAATATATAAAAATTGAATTTTTACTTCACTATTCAATATATAAAAATCGAATTTTTACTTCGTTATTCAATATACAAAAATCGAATTAAATCGAATTTTTACTTCGCTATTCAATATATAAAAATCGAATTTTTACTTCGCTATTCAATATATAAAAATCGAATTTTTACTTCGTTATTCAATATATAAAAATCGAATTTTTACTTCGCTATTCAATATATAAAAATCGAATTTTTATAATCACGCTATATGGATAAAAATTCTATTTTTACATCGCTACTATATTGATAAAAATTCTAATTTTACATCGCTACTATATAGATAAAAATTCTATTTTTACATCGCTACTATATAGATAAAAATTCTATTTTTATTCAACGGTGTTCATATAATAAAGATTATATTTTTATCACGCTATACTCTATATAAAGATTTCGCCTTTTTCTACTTTAAAAATGTCGTCTTTTACTACATAAAAAATATCGTCTTTTTATATCCTACCGTATAAAGATCACATTTTTATTATCTATATAATATGAAAATTATATTTTCAACCTTTACATGCGATAAAAATTATATTTTTAACTTCTACAATATAAAAGATTATATTTTTATAACTATTCATATGACAAAAATCATATTTTTCTACTTGTTCTTCATATTAAAAATGCATCCTTTAACATACCATTCATTTTCTAAACTGAAATTATAATCAAATAATAGAAACAAAAAGGGAAAAGAAGAACTTACAGCGCGGGGGGGGGGGGGGGGGGGGGGTTTCGCTGTCGCCTGAAGTCGGAAGGGGTCGGGGGTGCGGATTTCAGAGGAGAGGGGGTCGGGGAGGGCGCTGCCACGGCGCAGCAGGCGGAGGAGGTGGCGGAGGGATCGACGGCTCGGGGGTTTGGGGATTTCGAGAGAGAGGGGTGCAGTTTTTAGGAGGGGAAGGAGGAGAAGAAGGAGGCGCAGCGGAGGGGGAGACGGTGGCGCGCGCCCCTGGGCGGCGGTGGAGGGTGGATTGACGATGGGTTTCCATCGTTTTTTCTTCTTCTTCTTCCGATTTAAATCGAACGGGGGGGGGGGGGAGGGGGGCAGAGGAGTTTAATTTATTTAATTATTTTATTTACGAAAAGTTGAGTTTTTCATACGACCTCTAAACGAGGCCCACCGCCTGTCGTTCATAGCTAATTACCCCCATTCCGAACACAATGGGATATGTATCGTAAGCTGAATCGGCTGTTACAATCAGTTTTCTTCAAAATCAACATATAACTCTATATATTGAATTTTAATGCGCATTTCAATTTACCGGGGCCACATACTAACTCTAAAAATTCCCGAAAAATATTTTCTAGCTTCGTATTGACGATACGATCCTAACAAAACTAGTTTCGTCGAATTCTGAGACCGTTGGAAAAATGGCCAATTTCCAGTCGATTAACATCAACTGAAACTGGTCAAACGCGTTTTCCTTTTCCACGCTCACATATTGATTCGAAAAATTATGAAATTTGGAATCTAGAAATAATTTGACATCACAGATCCAACAAAAGTGGTTTCGTCGAAATCCGAGGTCATTTGTAAAATTCCCATTTTTAAGGGCCTGAATTCCATAGCGACTATTCAGAATTTTCAACTGGACATATCTTCTAATTCCCATTATGAAATTTCGATTTTTCGGATTCGTTGGAAAGATATTCCCAATTAGATCCTATTATTTTTGGTTTCACTAAAATCCGGATTGTTTTGCACCCGGTACATTCAATTGAAGTTTGAAATCGAATTATCGAACTACCGCGCCATTTTCAATTCTATTTATAATTATATATAATTATTTATATTCTAACGACGACGTATATAATATATACGTTCTAATTCTATTCAAAATAAATTTATCGTCGATATTATTTAAAAAACTTATTTTAAATGTTCAAACTTCGCTAAAATTGCCAAAATAAAAATTTTAAACTAGCTCAGATTTTCGGGTTATTACAATAGGGATTATAACGTTATCGTTATAATCAATGTGTTCAATAAAGAAGTGGATTCATAAATTGAATCCGAGATTTACGTAAAGAAGTTGTTAAAGGTTTAAAAGATAAACTGTTACTATTTCGAAGTTATAACGTTGTTCAGTTAAGGTCTGAGAGGTAATTATACCCCAACTTGATTGACTTCCTTCTTAACTAAGGAACGGTAAGGTTTGATAGTGAATGATGGTTAAGTGAATTCAGTAAATGGTTTGAGTTGGAATAACGATGTTTATTTAAACATGTGTTTAAATCCAATGAAGGAACTTTGGAAATGTTTTCGAAACAAGAATCAGAAATGTTTTCTAATACAGAAAACAAGAAATGGAAATGTTCCCAATGTAAATAACGTATATTTTCTGAATTTAGGAAAATAGCAAATGTTGAGTATAGGGAAACAGGAGATAAGTAAATTAATGAACTAAAGAGATATAAGTTGAATGATGATTGATCGATAGAATTTCCATCTGGAAATAATATCGTTGTTTGCACACTGTTTTTCTTTGATGGTTAAATCACAGACTATCGAAGTTTTGACCATTTTAACGTTGTTAATATGGAGAGAACGGTTGGATTATTATCCAAAGAACCACTCTGTATTGGCATAAGCGTTGCGAATCATATATGCCAAAGATAATTGAAGACGGTGTAAAGTGTAAGGGCTATTGTATAAGTCTTAGATAACAGTGCCTAAGATGGATGTACTGAATAGTGCCTTTGGTTCATCCTGTTCCTGGATGACTTGTATGGATGAATGTCTGATAGAGTATTTCCAGAAAGGTCACGTACATTGATTTATTCAACCGTACCAAGAGTGGAAGTGGAGAAGGATACTTCTTTTAGCTGACACGTAATGTATGGTTGTAGATGTCAAATTAGTGATTAAGATGGATCTGACAATGTGGCATTTGAAGTGAATCTGATGTGATGATAAAGCGTAACCTCAAGCCTCATCAACCGGTAATGACAGAAATCGGGCAGGCAGCATGGCTAAGTCGGTCGCACCGAAGTAGGGTGTATAATCACCTATCTAGAGAATATTCATTTGCTTCTTTAATCTATCAATGCTGTCTCATATATATAGATACGGGAAACGGTTGCTGATCCCAACCGTTGGTGATATACATTCGATACACTCAAGCAAAATGAGTGGTCGGTCATGTGTGGCTGAGTTGCAAGATGTTCTTGTTGAACTCCAGTGTATCGTTCTTAGAGTACACTGATCGGAAGGTGGTTCCATACCTTGTCATAGTTGGAAATCCATTACCCAATACGTGCTTGCGGTTTTGATTGTATACTATATAGTAGAACGTGAGATGAAAGCATTTCTGCTAGATTAATATCTATTTGTACTTAGACATTATTATAATATCAGAATGATATTGCTTTACAAAGTTGTTGGATTTTCATAAGGGAAAACCCATTCCGTTTTCACGGCGTGGTCTTATGATATATCCATTATTAAACCAAGTGTTAGGAGTTTTATTCACACCAGTCCCATGACTGACCGGGAGTTTCTTTGTTTGTTTTCCCTAAACTCTTGGGTGCCTAAATTTGTACGGGCAGTCAAGTAGTCGGGATTTTACAGATATACTCGGAGGGCTTGGAGCAGGAGGCTTCAGGATTCTATAGCTATTATTATTTCTGCTGCTGTTGTAAGTGTTGTACTATGATAAGTGCTATTGTATATATAACTGTTTGTAATTCAAAAGTTATCCTATATTTTATTCTTTCCGCTGTGAGATTCGTGTTTACTCTGATGATGATTGTTCTTCTTCTTCTTCTATTCTACAAGTTCTACCTTATCTATCCTCACCCTCTATCTTCTTTCTATTAGTTTCTTGAATTTCAAGTGCAACTTGGGGTTGGACTTGTGTTATTTAGTCAGCTCAAATTGGACCGTATTTTCGGGTCACTACAGTTGGTATCAGAGCAAATGGTTTAGTTATTACCTTGGCTCTGTGGCGTAATTCAGCAGAGATGGGATTGGTAATATCCTAGACTGAATTTGAGTGTAAATATACGAGTGCGTATTTGTTAGTTAATATAAAGTGATTTATATTGTGGAGACTCATTGGTTGTGTGGCTTATGGATTCCAGACGATCAGTTTGATCCACTGTATCGGTAGGAGTTTTATAAACACTTGAATACGATGACACGACATGGTATGTTTTGAAAATAATATAGTATATTGGTTGTATTGGTTGTTATTATAATCGAGTAAGATTATAAAAAAAGTGAAATGGTTATAAATAATTAATCAGAATTCATATAAGTAAAGTATATGAAATAAAATGAAGAAAATCTGAATTTAAATCAGATTTGGAATTAAAATAAGGAAATTTTAAGTCCTGGGAGATTTTGAAAACGTTTTTCAAACTGAAATTGATATAGTATTGAACTCACTTCGATAGCTGGAAAATAGATTCCGATGATGAGCTAGACATCATCGGTGTTCAATTTCGAGTTGTAAGTGACAGATTACTACAAAGGTTTTGTTTTTGAATTTTTTTGAGAAAACAAATTGATCAGAAGTTCAAATATTTTGAATTGGCACTATGATTTCAAATTGATTTGGAATAGACTCAGGAATTTAAATTCTAGAATTTAAATATAACTTATGAAGTTAATTAGATTGAAATGGTAAGAATGAATATATAAATTTAAATTTAACTTAGACTAAGTTAAATAAAACCGGATTTGATTATAGGATAATCTGGAATGGAATTGAGTTAAGGAGTTAATAGTTTGAATTTGAAATTTGAGTTTGAATTGAATTCGACTTAGGTATAAGCGAATGGTTGGATTTGTGGATAACAACAGATTAGAAATTGATTGGGATGACCCTTGTATCTGCTGAATTGATAACTGGTGGAAAGGATATAATGATATGCCGACAAAAGGTACAAGTTTATATTTCTAATTGGAGATAAGATTTATGAGCCGAATTGGCAAGCCGCTTGGCTGTTTGATTTTCTTTTGGGTTGAAGAAGGCCCATAGGGGCGAGTAAGAGTTTGAGATATTGACCAGTACAAAGGAGGTGCTGGCGAAATTTTTCGAAAAGTCAAGGTGTTAGAAAATTTTCAGAATTTTTGAAAATTTAGTTAGTCGGAATAAATTAATATTTTAGTCGATATTTATTGGTTCAATTGAAACTGGAGATAAGAGGTAAACAGATAAATCTTTACCCAGTAGATAGGGTCATCCCCAACCTTAGCAATTTTGAGGACGAAATTATTTTAAGGGGGAAAGATTGTAATGACCCGTAATTTGGCAGGAGAATAATTAACTAATTTAATTATTTAATATCGATTTAACGATATCAATAACTGGAATTAAATAATATTTATATTTAATTAATATAAATAATAGGATAATATACTTCCAGAATAGTCGGAAATAGTAGAATTCACAATACGATGTGAACTGGATCTTATATAAGCTATAATTCAGTTTGGAGTTGATTATAATAACGAATATATTGAATCGATGACAGTTGAACGTATAGTTTATAATATATTTATAAACGAGCTCGAAATGGCGCTGCAGTTCGCTATTTGGCGATTTGAACTTCAACTGAATATACAGGGTCCGTTTTAAATCGGATTTCTGTGAAATAAGAAACGTGTGAAGCTGGTGGAGTATATCTTTCTAGCGGAAGAGAAAAATCAGGATTTCGTCGTGTAGATTTTGAGATATATCCAAATCAAATTTTAGAATAGTCGCTATAGAATCATTTATCGACCGTAACGGTTTATTCGATATAACTAGAGATCGGGTTTGAATTTAGACAAGGTTCTTTAGGGAAATAGCGATAATTTAATTTTTAGAATTTTACTGTAATTTTTAATTAATTTAATAAGCAACTTTTTATTTGGAGTATTTGGCACCCTGTATCGACATTTCGGGGTTTCACAATATGAGTTCATCTACCGGTATTATTACATTTTTAGGACCAGAGCGCATCACTCATTTAAATGGTATTTTTGTTTCTTTCCATAACAGTCCCTACGTGAACAGAATATTTCATAGTACGGTACACTATGTTTTTAACTTAAAACAAACTAAACTGAATGGTTAACTGGTCAAACGAACTCAGAATTCAACAAAACAAGTTTCATACGAAACCTTAGGAAGAGGTCTAGTGAAACGTCAAGGCCTCATATTTTTAGTATTTTTTCTGTAATTTTAAGGAATTATTGCTCGGTGTTTTTCATCGATATTTTCTAAAGGGTTTTCGCAAACGGTGTCGGAATTCGACGAAACATGTCCCATTGGATCCGAAATGTGTTTTTATGCTAGGATTAGCTTTGTTTGTCAAAAATGGAAATCATACGAATTTAAAATGGATCGAAATGAAATGGAAAGGGAATATTCCAGGGAATATTCCCTGTCCACAAAATAATCTGTAAAAAGGACTTAACGCACAACTCTTAAAACCTAATTATTCCTTCTAAAATCCGCCGCACTTATTCTTTTTCTGGAAAACGAAAATGGTGATTTCATTAATCCTCCAAAAATCATATATAAATCTATAAATCACTATATTTATATATTCGAGTTCCTGCGATCATTCTCTACAATATGAGGTGTGTTTTGGTTGGTTCGGCAGCCTCTTGTTCGCGGTTTTGGGCTAGTTGCGTTCTAGGGTGGACTAAAATGGTGAAGTAGTGTTAAGTCTATGAAGGAGCAGGCCGGTTTCAAAGTTTGGTGAGGAGAAGGGGACCGGAAAGACTGGACGACGCAACTGGGATTGACGGTTGCATGGAGGGACATATGTTAGTGACGCATTTCAAGGGGGTGGGTCCAGCGTGTTATAAGTGGAAGGGGTTACAGGATTAAGGGAAGTAGAAGGAAGGTTTGGTCTGTGCGTTTTAGAAGAAGGGATGAGAGATGGTTTAATAGTGGATGACGTGGTACGTTTTGGGCCAAGGGAATAGTGGGTGAGGCCCAATAAATTTATTCAAGTTATTTTTTTTATTCAAAACGAAGTATATAACTTGTAAATTATATAACTTGCTCGTACGAGGTCGGATTCGCGAACCGTAAGTTGCGTTAGGACCGTATGGACGGACACTACGCACTTGAACTAACCGGGAGTGGAATGGAGCTTGTTACAATTTATGGTGAAATAAATTGCCTGATCAGAATCAACTAACGTAAATCGTTATTTAACGGTTAACGCGTAATGTGAGTAAAACTCACCAACTCTGAACAGTTATATTTTTATAATGTACTTTTAGAACTGTTAATCATCTGTTGATTGCTGTGTGTTGGTTGATTGATTGAACTGCTAGTCAGTTAGTAGAAATTATATATATATATATATAATTATATATATATATAAATCGTTAAATATTTATATTTTGATGTTGTTATCAGAATAATCCGTACTGAACTGAAAGTGATGTTGATTATATGGTTTAACATCTGTGATGTAGGCAAACAGGTTGGAGGGGTCCAACTGGACTCCTCAATATTTCTAATACTGTTTTATTCATATATTGTGTTATATGATGTGATATATAATCTGTTGTCGATTATATGTGTTTGGACGATATTTATCATCGTGATTTGATATGATTGAATACCATAACATCTCAGAATGGGAAAAGGGAGATTTTCAAAGTGCGATATTGAAAACAGAATATTTATAAATTGGAATATTTATAAATAAGAGATATTTATAAATTTGAATATTTATAAATAAGGAATATTTATAAATTGGGATATTTATAAATAGGAGATATTTTGAAAAGGAAAATAAATTCAATAACATTTCTTTTTGAGTGGAAAGGCCTGTGTGGCGGGTTTGGGGATTTTCCCGGTGCTCCCGATACAAAGGAGGTTATAGCGAATTTTTCCGGGAATTTAAGGAGTTAGAATATTTTTAAGAATAAATTTGAAAAGGAAATATTTGCAAACCATTTGCAAATAGAATAAAATAGAAAAAAGAAATATTTGTAAACCATTTACAAATAGAATTGGAAAGGGAATATTTAGAAAATAAGTAGAGTTAATAAAAAGGAAATTAGTTTATAACGGAATAAGAAGTTATAAAAAGGAAACCGTTATAAAAAGGAAACCGTTATAAAAAGGAAAACGTTATTAAAAGAACATTTATAAAGTGAAGAACCGTTACTAAAAAGTGAATCTTTATAAATGAATAAACGTTGTAAAAAGGGAATCTTTTTAAATGGATAAACGTTATCAAAAAGGAGAAATCGAATATGGTATTCGAAGTTAGTTAATCGAATATGGTATTCGAAGTTAGTTAATCGAATATGGTATTCGAAGTTAGTTAATCGAATATGGTATTCGAAGTTAGTTAATCGAATATGTTATTCGAAAGGGGTTAGTCGAGTCGAGTTAGACAAATAGAGTAAATCGATTAGAGTTAACCAATTAGAGTTAATCAGTTAGAGTTAATCAGTTAGAGTTAATCAGTTAGAGTTAACCAGTTAGAGTTAATCAGTTAGAGTTAACCAGTTAGAGTTAATCACTTAGAGTTAACCAAATAGAGTTAACCAGTTAGAGTTAACCAGTAAGAGTTAATCAGTTAGAGTTAATCAGTTAGGGTTAACCAGTTAGAGTTAATCAGTTAGAGTTAACCAGTTAGTTAGAGTTAACTAGTTAGAGTTAATCAGTTAGAGTTAATCGATTTGAGTTAAAACGAACTAGAGTTAATCAAGTGTTGTCATTTGAGATAAGGTTAGTCAAACATAGTTATTCAGGATAAGTGTCATTCAGCACGACTACTAGCGAAATTCGCAGGGCTGTAAATAGCCTACGGCGGTCGGATGTTTCCTGAGGGAATCAGGCGTAACCATTGTGATCACTGCGATCTAGAGTCAAGCGAATGGAGTTAAATAGAGTTATCGAATATTAGTTATTCGAATAAAGTTAAATAGAGTTATCGAATATTAGTTATTCGAATGGAGTTAAATAGAGTTATCGATTTTAGTTTAATCGAGAGGAGTTATCGATTATAGTTTAAACGAAAGGAATTATCGATTATAGTTTAATCGAAAGGAGTTATCGATTTTAGTTTAATCGAAAGGAGTTATCGATTATAGTTTAATCGAAGGGAGTTATCGATTATAGTTTAATCGAAAGGAGCTATCGATTAGTTTAAATCGAAAGGAGATTATCGAATATATCGTATTCGAAAGAAAGATATAGAATATAGTTTAATCGAAGGAGAGAGATTTTGAATATAAGTTATTCGAAGAGAGATAATCGAATATAGGTTATTCGAAGAAGAGTTAATCAAGTAGAGATTACTCGAAAGAGAATTATACGTCGAATTCAATTATATCGAATTCGGGAAAGTAATATTTACTTTCTGGTTTTTAAATCAAGAGTATACACTAATAATTTAGGGTTAGGTTTGATTTTTTGAAATAAAGAATAAGGTTATAATTGAAGTTAGATATTTCGAAAGTAAGGATTATAATGTTATCGTTATAATCAATGTTTTCAATAAAGAAGTGGATTCGTAAATTGAATCCGAGAATTACGTAAAGAAGTTGTTAAAGGTTTAAAAGATAAACTGTTACTATTTCGAAGTTATAACGTTGTTCAGTTAAGGTCTGAGAGGTAATTATACCCCAACTTGATTGACTTCCTTCTTAACTAAGGAACGGTAAGGTTTGATAGTGAATGATGGTTAAGTGAATTCAGTAAATGGTTTGAGTTGGCATAACGATGTTTATTTAAACATGTGTTTAAATCCAATGAAGGAACTTTGGAAATGTTTTCGAAACAAGAATCAGAAATGTTTTCTAATACAGAAAACAAGAAATGGAAATGTTCCCAATGTAAATAACGTATATTTTCTGAATTTAGGAAAATAGCAAATGTTGAGTATAGGGAAACATGAGATAAGTAAATTAATGAACTAAAGAGATATACGTTGAATGATGATTGATCGATAGAATTTCCATCTGGAAATAATATCGTTGTTTGCACACTGTTTTTCTTTGATGATTAAATCACAGACTATCGAAGTTTTGACCATTTTAACGTTGTTAATATGGAGAGACCGGTTGGATTATTATCCAAAGAACCACTCTGTATTGGCATAAGCGTTGCGAATCATATATGCCAAAGATAATTGAAGACGGTGTAAAGTGTAAGGGCTATTGTATAAGTCTTAGATAACAGTGCCTAAGATGGATGTACTGAATAGTGCCTTCGGTTTATCCTGTTCCTGGATGACTTGTATGGATGAATGTCTGACAGAGTATTTCCAGAAAGGTCACGTACATTGATTTATTCAACCGTACCAAGAGTGGAAGTGGAGAAGGAAACTTCTTTTAGCTGACACGTAATGTATGGTTGTAGATGTCAAATTAGTGATTAAGATGGATCTGACAATGTGGCATTCGAAGTGAATCTGATGTGATGATAAACCGTAACCTCAAGCCTCATCAACCGGTAAATGACAGAAATCGGGCAGGCAGCATGGCTAAGTCGGTCGCACCGAAATAGGGTGTATAATCACCTATCTAGAGAATATTCATTTTCTTCTTTAATCAATCAATGCTGTCTCATATATATAGATACGGGAAACGGTTGCTGATCCCAACCGTTGGTGATATACATTCGATACACTCAAGCAAAATGAGTGGTCGGTCATGTGTGGCTGAGTTGCAAGATGTTCTTGTTGAACTCCAGTGTATAGTTCCTAGAGTGTAACAACCCGTATTTTCAATAACCTGTAATAACATAAATCGAGGCAGAATTTAATTCTAAAATGGGAATCAAGGGAAACGGGCTATGCCATTGTGTTCGTCTCGGAAAAATACGCGAAATAGAGTCCGAGTTTTCGAAAATCGGAGTCCGTATGACCAAGATATGGCCTCGCGAAGTTTCACGAAAATTCCCAAATTAAAGTATACTTAATTAAGTGAAATGGGTTGTGTAGATATATATATATATATATATATATATATTGATATATATATATATATATATATATATATATATATATATATATATAATTGAAAATTTAATAAATAAATATGCAAAAATGCTCAAAACAGCGAATTGGGAGAGGGGAATAACCGAACCGGCCGATTTTTGAAGTCGACTCGAGCCCGCTGGGTCGACTAGGGGTTAATCCAGGGTGTTTGGCTGTCAACCCGTGGGCCGATTCGCTCAAGTGCAGATTTTGCATTTGAATGGTTCTCATGGTCCATCTTTAATCTAAAGGCCCTAGATGGTTCCTACACTTGACTTCTTCCCCAAGACATGCTTTGATGGCTTGGATTGAATCTAGGGTTAATCCTATGGCCTAAAACACTTGCCTAATCTATAAATAAGACCCTAACCTACCCTAATTCATTCATAATTAAACCTAGTGACTAAACTATGGCAAAATGCTAGCTCTCATGGCCTCCACTAATTTTATGAAGAGGGTTGCATACTAATCACTCTCTAATCAACTTCTAATCCCTTCTTAGCATCTTAATCTTCTTCATTTGGTGTTCAAAGTTGCTAGTTGTGAGTTTCTATCACTTTGATGATCTTTTGGTAAACTAATTAGATGAGATGTGATGAGATTTATGGTTTTGTATGTGGGTTAATGAGCTTTGAATCATATGATATGATGTTAGCATTAATCTTATGTTTATGCATGTTGAGTATGTAAGCTTATGCAAGTTTAATATGATGTATGTTATGTTTGCATGATGCTAAATATGCAAGTTGTGGGCTATGTAATCATATGCATGTTATGCAAGTTCATGGTAATATGCTATGCAAGTTACATGTTTGTTAATATGCAAGTTACATGTTTGTTAATATGCAAGTTACATGTATGTAAATATGCAAGTTACATGTTTGTTAATATGCAAGTTACATGTTTGTTAATATGCAAGTTACATGTATGTAAATATGCAAGTTACATGTTTCTTTATATGCAAGTTACATGTTTGTTAATATGCGAGTTACATGTATGTAAATATGCAAGTTACATGTTTATTAATATGCAAGTTCATGATGACACATTATGCAAGTCTATAAGCTAATATGCAAGTTTGTTATGCAAAATGAATATGTAAGTTATGTGACATATTATATGCAAGTTATGTGACATGTTATGCAAGTTCCTATGCAAGTTATGTGTTTGTTAATATGCAAGATGGCACCTTTGAAACATGTTCATTCATATGCAAGTTGACACCTTTTATATGTGTTATATCATGAACGAAATTACGTGGGAACGATGGGGTAATTAAATGCATAAGTTAATAAGATTGTGTGAAATTAATATAATTATGCATAACACAAAATAAATAAACATAGTATGGGAATTTGCCTATTTGGTTAGGTGTACCCATACTATGTGTTGGGAATTTACCTATTGAGTTAGGTCTACCCCATGGGAATTTACCTATTAAGTTAGGTCTACCCATGTTAAGAAAACTTGATTAATTAGGGATAATTAATATAAAATTATGAGGGTGATTAATTAGGTGTAATTAATTGACTAAGACACGAGGTTGGACTCAGTTGTAGCGTAAAACTGCCCGGACCCAACCGGCTTAACCAGTTGCTACAAATGTTAGCCCAATGTGAGAGGTCTTAGGCACAAACTAAATACGTAATTAATGTAAAGACACGAGGTTAGACTCTGTTATGACATAAGGCTGCCCGGACCCAACCGGCTTAACCAGCGGTCATAAAAGACAGTCTAATGTGAGAGGTCTTTACAAAGGTTACGTTCTTAATTAATTAATTAAGAAACACTTAACCACATTAGCATGTAGAGGGACATGAGGGGTTAAGTGGGTGCCTCGGGTGGCATGAGAAAATCTAGTGGTTGCCTTGGGTGGCAATAGAAAATACGATTAGAATACTTAACCAAAATAGAACATGTAATTAAAACATGATTAAAGGGTTAAGTGGGATATACTAGAAAAAGGGACAAGCTTAGGTGGGTAGCTTGTGGAGGCCCATTTCAACCAGTAACCCATACGTATCTTTGTGGGCTCGACCCATGTCGAGGACGGGACACGCATACTGGGCTTGACTGTAAGAGGCAAACGGGTTAGCGGTGGCAACGCAAGTCCAACGGGCTTCATATGCGTGAGTGGGCCCGGGCTGGTAGGTAAGCCGTTGTTGCATCGAGTAGATATAAGCCGTGCACCTTTAGTTTCATCAGGTTGCCACATTGGGGAATGATACATCCCACGGTGGGGCCAGCACGGGTATCTACGTTAGGGAGCCGATCGAATGGGAAGTAGTGTGTACACCTAGTGGATTGTAGGGCCCCGTGGCGCCTACTTGGTCACCTAGGGGTACGCAGGTACTAATTAGTAAATTTTATAAGTCCTTGGGTGGGATCAACCTTTAAGTTAGGAACGACTGGTGTGGTGCAGTTTAGTAATTTACCTTAGGGAGGGTAGATGCGTCTTTATCCTTTATCTTCGTTTAGTTGACTGCTTAGGGTAGCCATTCATCCCTATATGTTACCGTATATCAGTTTATGTCTTCTCTGGTTACTTTAACGATTGTATTGTTAAAGTTATAGGACTCGCTCAGACTTATGTCTGACCCAGTTGTTTTTATCTTTTTCCCAACCCTCAGGTCCTACGGTGGATCCTAGCAGTAGTGGAGCTTGATCGGATTGCTGTTCCAGTCTTTAGGAGCTTGGATAGATGTAAAGCTCCAGTTATCCAGTTATCTTTTCTTTTGTTTGGCTATTGTATGAGAGTGGGATTATGTACTTCTTTATTTTGATGGATATTGTACTTGACCTTTATTGTGGTTTTATGATGTAACCAGACATGTTTTACTTCCGCTGTTATGAGATGATGTTTTAAAATTTCAAGTACTATTTATATCTGTCTTGTTGTAATTTTTCTGTTCTATATTCACTAAAATACTCCACCGATGCTATGGCATTCCCTTAGTGAGTGACCATAGCGGGAGTGGGGTGTTACACGTGGTATCAGAGCGAGGTTACCAGAACAGATAAAATTTTTTAGAAAAACTATTTTCTAAGAGTATTTTCGAAGAAAGTATTTTCAAAAGCATGTCTTCTAAGAGAAAAAGTTTTTGAAAAAGAAAAGCATAATCCCCAATAGCCATATCTTTATCTTTCGGAATCTCCTTTTTGAATCTTTCCTCTTTCGTTTCAGCATGGCTGAAGATCTTAACATCCCGGAGGGTTTAGTTATACCACTATGGTATAGGAGGTTGCAAGAGGCTAGGGCCGCGGCTGCGGGTCCAGCCAATGCTACTACACCAGAGACAACCGCTCCTCCTCCTCAGCCTAGAGTGGATAATTTTGCTAAGGTTTGCAAGGAGTTCAAGGCTATAGGAGGAAAACCTTTTCTAGGTTCAGAGACTTTCGTAGAGGCTAGAGATTGGCTTAAGGAAGTGGAAGAGTTGCTAGATATCTTTGAAGTGGAAGAGGGAAAGAAAGTCAAGTTGGCGGCTTGGTTGATGAAGGGAGAGGCCTCATTCTGGTGGGAGGTCACTAACGGAGAACGCCCTGTTGACTCTTGGGCGGATTTTAAGCAAAGGTTTGGGGCTAAGTTTCTCTCAAGGGCGGAAGAGAATCTGTTTATGGAGAAGTTCTTGAATTTGAAGCAAGGGAATCTCACGGTGAAAGAATATGTCAACAAATTCAATCAATTAGCAAGGTTTGGCATAGAGTTGGTGAATACACCGGAGAAGAAGGCTTTGAGGTTCGTTAAAGGCTTGAACGAACCATTGCAAGGAATAGCTATGACTCACATTCCTATGGGGGCCACCTTTGAGAAGCTTGTCTACATGGCACTTATGCATGAGGATGA
Organism: Allium sativum; assembly: GCA_030737875.1. Classification (NCBI taxonomy): domain Eukaryota; kingdom Viridiplantae; phylum Streptophyta; class Magnoliopsida; order Asparagales; family Amaryllidaceae; genus Allium; species Allium sativum. The sequence continues at coordinate 793,610,951 of CM060921.1, read as the reverse complement.
TAAGAATTCTAAGGCACCAGAGAAAAAGGGGGATCAGAAGAAACCGCAACAGCAACAACAAGGCAAGGGCGGAAAAGGCAATGGTGACAAAAAGAAGACGAAGAAGAAGTGCTTCAATTGTGGAACACCAGGACACCTCAGTAAGGATTGTCGCAAAAAGAAGAAGACCGGTTGCTTTCATTGTGGTGAAGCAGGGCATCTTGTGAAAAACTGCCCAAAGAAGGGGCAGAAGACGGGGTCTACCTCAGGAGGCCAGGTGCAAGCTCTTATAGCACCACCTCAGTCAGGGGGGCAAGTTCAGGTTCTCTCAGTTCCACCGATTCAGCAGAGAGGTAGAACTATTTCCGTTGAAAGTCTGGTTTTTCTGTTTGATCATCCAGTTCGTACTTTGTTTGACTCTGGCGCATCGCATTCTTTTATCTCATCATCGTTAGTTGAGTCACTGCACTTAGACACCAGTCTAGTTGATGATCCCTTGGTTGTTTCAAACCCAATTGGGGGCTCTATATATCTGTCCATGATATGTTTGGGTTTGAAGATTTCTATACTTAGCGTTAAGTTTAGATGTGATGCTTTTGTATTGGGCTTCACGGGCTATGGGTTGATTTTGGGCATGGACTGGTTATCCAGTAATGGTGCCGTTCTTGATTGTGAAAGGAGAGTTGTCAGGCTTATGACCCGCTTGGGTAATACTCTCGAGATCTCTTGTAATCCCATGGAATCTGTTTTGCTAAGTTATCTTGAATCGCTCGATGCTTCGGTCGAGAGTTTGCGTTCTGTCAAAGTGGTCCGGGAATATCCGGATGTGTTTGAAGAAGTGAAGGGTTTGCCTCCGAAGCGGGAGATAGATTTCCGAATTTATTTGGTGGATAATGCCAAACCAGTGTCTTTGCCAGTACGCCACATGGCTCCTCGTGAGAGAAGAGAACTTCATAAGCAAGTAGGGGAGTTGCTTAAGAAGGGGTTCATAAGGCGAAGTATATCGGAGTGGGGAGCTCCAGTAGTGTTTGCCACGAAGGCAGATGGGTCCCTCAGACTTTGTGTGGATTATAGAGAACTTAATAAGCTCACGAAGAAGAATAGACACCCATTACCAAGGATAGATGATCTCTTTGATCAGTTGGTTGGCGCCTCAGTATTTTCGCAGATGGACTTAGCTACAGGGTTTCATCAGTTGAGAGTGGCGGAGGACAGTATAGAGAAGACTGCTTTCCGGACTCCGGATGGTTTTTATGAGTGGCTAGTGATGCCATTTGGGTTGACAAACGCCCCGGCATACTTTGTTGATCTCATGAGTAGAGTGTTCAGAGAGTATCTGAATAAGTTTGTAGTAGTTTTTGTGGATGACATCTTGGTCTTTTCCAAGAGTGAAGAAGAGCATGCCTTACATCTCAAGGAAGTGTTGGAGACTCTTCGAGCACATAGTCTTAAAGCTAAATTCTCTAAATGTCATTTTTGGAGAAGAGAAGTGCGATTCTTAGGGCATGTGGTCTCTAAGGAAGGGATAGCTGTGGATCCCGCAAAGATAGTATCTATCCAGGATTGGAAAGTTCCTAGAAATGCTGCCGAAGTAAGAAGTTTCTTGGGGTTGGCAGGATATTACAGGAAGTTCATCAAAGACTTCGCGAAGATATCAGCCCCATTAACCCGCTTGACGAAGAAGAATCTGGTTTTCTCATGGGACGTAGATTGTGATGATGCTTTCCGACGGTTAAAGAGAGCTTTGACCACCGCTCCAGTTTTAGTGCTCCCAGATGGGAGTAAGCCGTTTGTTGTTTATACCGATGCTTGTGGGACAGGATTAGGCGCAGTCTTGATGCAGGAGGGAAGGGTAATAGCCTATGGAGGGAGACAGTTGAGAGTGCATGAGAAGAATTACCCTACCCATGATCTAGAGTTGGCCGCGATTGTTTTCGCACTTAAGTCTTGGCGCCATTATCTTCTTGGTGAGAGATTCGAGTTGTTCACCGACCATAAATCATTGAAGTACTTATTCTCTCAGAAGGATTTAAACTTAAGACAGCAAAGGTGGATGGAGTTCTTAGCATCCTATGATTTCGAGATAGCATATACTCCTGGCAAGGGTAACGTGGTGGCGGACGCCTTGAGTAGAAAAAGGCTATCTTTGAGTCCATTATTCGTGGAACGGCGAAGCTTGGAGTTTCTTTCTTTGTTTGACTTCAGACCTTCTGTTGATTTTTTACCTGATTTGTTGGCATCCTTGGAGGTTAGACCTACTCTTTTGAGACGGATTGGCGAGGCTCAGCGAGACGACCCACAGTTGGTTGAGTTGATAGAGAAGCTTATGAGGGGGGAGTCGTCCAGCCATTTGGGTAGATACACCATAAATGATAAAGGATGGTTGCATAGAGACGGTAGACTTTGTGTACCGCAAGATGAGGGTTTGAAGAAGGCTATTTTGGATGATGCACATCGTTCAAGAATGACTATTCATCCCGGTGGAGACAAAATGTACCAAGACATGAAGAGAGTTTTCTTCTGGGCCGGTATGAAGAAAGATGTGGCCGAGTATGTGGCTAGATGCTTGGTATGCCAACAAGTTAAAGCGGAGCAAAGGAAACCCGGTGGGTTGCTACACCCATTGGAAGTTCCGCAATGGAAGTGGGATAGTGTCTCGATGGATTTCATCGATGGGTTACCGAGATCGAGGAAGGGCAATACGGGAATTTGGGTGGTGGTAGACAGACTTACCAAGAGTGCCCATTTTATACCCGTGAAGAGTAAGAGGACCGCTCCATGGCTTGCTTCAGTCTATGTTAGAGAGATTGTTAGATTGCATGGCGTACCATCCAGCATTGTGAGTGATCGAGATCCTATCTTCACTAGTGAGTTTTGGAGAAGTTTGCAAGAGGCGGTAGGGACTCAGTTGTGTTTGAGCACCGCATATCATCCTCAGACGGACGGTCAGACCGAGAGGGTGAACCGTATCTTAGAAGATCTCTTGAGGCTTTGTATCTTAGATTTTGGAGGTACATGGGAAGAACATCTTCCTTTGGTAGAGTTCGCATATAATAACAGCTTTCAGTCCAGTATTGGCATGGCACCTTTCGAAGCTCTTTATGGAAGGCCTTGTCGATCTCCTACATGTTGGTGGGAATCTACGGATAAGATCTTGCTTGGGCCGGATATGGTTAGAGAGACTTCAGAGAAGATTGATTTAATTCGAAAAAGGATGAAAGCAGCGCAAGATAGACAGAAATCTTATGCGGATCGGAGAAGGACGGATCTTGAGTTTGAGGTTGGGGACATGGTTTTTGTCAAAGTATCTCCATTGAGAAATGTTGTTCGCTTTGGGTCCGTAGGGAAGTTAGCACCGAGATTTGTTGGGCCGTTTCCTATTAACGAAAGGATTGGACGGATGGCATATAGGGTGGAGTTGCCCGACAGACTTAGTGGTGTTCATGATGTATTCCATGTATCACATTTGAGGAAGTGCTTACATGAGACCGCGGAGGTGGTAGAGCCGAGCTTGCTTAGAGATGTAGAGGTAGAGCGTGATGCGACGATTCGACGAGCTCCTACTCGCATCCTTGGGTCAGAAACTAGGAAGTTGAGGAACAGAGAAGTTCAGCTAGTTAAAGTGCAATGGGGAGATGACGAAAGCAATGCTACTTGGGAGACGGAAGCAAAGATGCGTTCTTTGTATCCATTTCTTTTTGAGAGTACGTCTTTTAACTTCTCCTTTATTGCTTGTCTAGTACTTATCTTATCTTTAGTATATCCTCTCGCTAATACCTATGACCTTTAGATAGGGTAAAACCTATGGTTGAGACATGTGTTTGAAACATGTTATGGTTGATGGATGCATATGGATGCAATTGTTTGCTAGTGGTTGCTCGTGGATGCATATACACACACATTAGGCACTAGATCGGCTCAGTCACTTCATGTTGCATATTGCATAAATGGATGTGGTAGTTAGATTGATGGATGTATCATGGCTGTGTTATCATATGGATGATGCATTTTTGTGTATGGTTGTGCACGCATGTAGAAATTTGTATGTGTCAATAGGGTTTCGCATACATATTGGATGCATGGCACTATCATGGTTTGCATTAAGGAGGTTTACTGTATCAGTAACCGCCTGATTTTCGCATTAGGTAAGTACATATACACACACTTTTGCATATATCCATCCAGCATTTAGAATCTTGTAAGGACAATGATTGCTCGTGGATGATGCTTTGAGTAGATGGATGATTGGATGGTAGGATACGTTCTTCCTAACTTGAAGATTTCGGGGACGAAATCCTTTAAGGAGGGGAGAATGTAACAACCCGTATTTTCAATAACCTGTAATAACATAAATCGAGGCAGAATTTAATTCTAAAATGGGAATCAAGGGAAACGGGCTATGCCATTGTGTTCGTCTCGGAAAAATACGCGAAATAGAGTCCGAGTTTTCGAAAATCGGAGTCCGTATGACCAAGATATGGCCTCGCGAAGTTTCACGAAAATTCCCAAATTAAAGTATACTTAATTAAGTGAAATGGGTTGTGTAGATATATATATATATATATATATTGATATATATATATATATATATATATAATTGAAAATTTAATAAATAAATATGCAAAAATGCTCAAAACAGCGAATTGGGAGAGGGGAATAACCGAACCGGCCGATTTTTGAAGTCGACCCGAGCCCGCTGGGTCGACTAGGGGTTAATCCAGGGTGTTTGGCTGTCAACCCGTGGGCCGATTCGCTCAAGTGCAGATTTTGCATTTGAATGGTTCTCATGGTCCATCTTTAATCTAAAGGCCCTAGATGGTTCCTACACTTGACTTCTTCCCCAAGACATGCTTTGATGGCTTGGATTGAATCTAGGGTTAATCCTATGGCCTAAAACACTTGCCTAATCTATAAATAAGACCCTAACCTACCCTAATTCATTCATAATTAAACCTAGTGACTAAACTATGGCAAAATGCTAGCTCTCATGGCCTCCACTAATTTTATGAAGAGGGTTGCATACTAATCACTCTCTAATCAACTTCTAATCCCTTCTTAGCATCTTAATCTTCTTCATTTGGTGTTCAAAGTTGCTAGTTGTGAGTTTCTATCACTTTGATGATCTTTTGGTAAACTAATTAGATGAGATGTGATGAGATTTATGGTTTTGTATGTGGGTTAATGAGCTTTGAATCATATGATATGATGTTAGCATTAATCTTATGTTTATGCATGTTGAGTATGTAAGCTTATGCAAGTTTAATATGATGTATGTTATGTTTGCATGATGCTAAATATGCAAGTTGTGGGCTATGTAATCATATGCATGTTATGCAAGTTCATGGTAATATGCTATGCAAGTTACATGTTTGTTAATATGCAAGTTACATGTTTGTTAATATGCAAGTTACATGTATGTAAATATGCAAGTTACATGTTTGTTAATATGCAAGTTACATGTTTGTTAATATGCAAGTTACATGTATGTAAATATGCAAGTTACATGTTTCTTTATATGCAAGTTACATGTTTGTTAATATGCGAGTTACATGTATGTAAATATGCAAGTTACATGTTTATTAATATGCAAGTTCATGATGACACATTATGCAAGTCTATAAGCTAATATGCAAGTTTGTTATGCAAAATGAATATGTAAGTTATGTGACATATTATATGCAAGTTATGTGACATGTTATGCAAGTTCCTATGCAAGTTATGTGTTTGTTAATATGCAAGATGGCACCTTTGAAACATTTTCATTCATATGCAAGTTGACACCTTTTATATGTGTTATATCATGAACGAAATTACGTGGGAACGATGGGGTAATTAAATGCATAAGTTAATAAGATTGTGTGAAATTAATATAATTATGCATAACACAAAATAAATAAACATAGTATGGGAATTTGCCTATTTGGTTAGGTGTACCCATACTATGTGTTGGGAATTTACCTATTGAGTTAGGTCTACCCCATGGGAATTTACCTATTAAGTTAGGTCTACCCATGTTAAGAAAACTTGATTAATTAGGGATAATTAATATAAAATTATGAGGGTGATTAATTAGGTGTAATTAATTGACTAAGACACGAGGTTGGACTCAGTTGTAGCGTAAAACTGCCCGGACCCAACCGGCTTAACCAGTTGCTACAAATGTTAGCCCAATGTGAGAGGTCTTAGGCACAAACTAAATACGTAATTAATGTAAAGACACGAGGTTAGACTCTGTTATGACATAAGGCTGCCCGGACCCAACCGGCTTAACCAGCGGTCATAAAAGACAGTCTAATGTGAGAGGTCTTTACAAAGGTTACGTTCTTAATTAATTAATTAAGAAACACTTAACCACATTAGCATGTAGAGGGACATGAGGGGTTAAGTGGGTGCCTCGGGTGGCATGAGAAAATCTAGTGGTTGCCTTGGGTGGCAATAGAAAATACGATTAGAATACTTAACCAAAATAGAACATGTAATTAAAACATGATTAAAGGGTTAAGTGGGATATACTAGAAAAAGGGACAAGCTTAGGTGGGTAGCTTGTGGAGGCCCATTTCAACCAGTAACCCATACGTATCTTTGTGGGCTCGACCCATGTCGAGGACGGGACACGCATACTGGGCTTGACTGTAAGAGGCAAACGGGTTAGCGGTGGCAACGCAAGTCCAACGGGCTTCATATGCGTGAGTGGGCCCGGGCTGGTAGGTAAGCCGTTGTTGCATCGAGTAGATATAAGCCGTGCACCTTTAGTTTCATCAGGTTGCCACATTGGGGAATGATACATCCCACGGTGGGGCCAGCACGGGTATCTACGTTAGGGAGCCGATCGAATGGGAAGTAGTGTGTACACCTAGTGGATTGTAGGGCCCCGTGGCGCCTACTTGGTCACCTAGGGGTACGCAGGTACTAATTAGTAAATTTTATAAGTCCTTGGGTGGGATCAACCTTTAAGTTAGGAACGACTGGTGTGGTGCAGTTTAGTAATTTACCTTAGGGAGGGTAGATGCGTCTTTATCCTTTATCTTCGTTTAGTTGACTGCTTAGGGTAGCCATTCATCCCTATATGTTACCGTATATCAGTTTATGTCTTCTCTGGTTACTTTAACGATTGTATTGTTAAAGTTATAGGACTCGCTCAGACTTATGTCTGACCCAGTTGTTTTTATCTTTTTCCCAACCCTCAGGTCCTACGGTGGATCCTAGCAGTAGTGGAGCTTGATCGGATTGCTGTTCCAGTCTTTAGGAGCTTGGATAGATGTAAAGCTCCAGTTATCCAGTTATCTTTTCTTTTGTTTGGCTATTGTATGAGAGTGGGATTATGTACTTCTTTATTTTGATGGATATTGTACTTGACCTTTATTGTGGTTTTATGATGTAACCAGACATGTTTTACTTCCGCTGTTATGAGATGATGTTTTAAAATTTCAAGTACTATTTATATCTGTCTTGTTGTAATTTTTCTGTTCTATATTCACTAAAATACTCCACCGATGCTATGGCATTCCCTTAGTGAGTGACCATAGCGGGAGTGGGGTGTTACATAGAGTACACTGATCGGAAGGTGGTTCCATACCTTGTCATAGTTGGAAATCCATTACCCAATACGTGCTTGCGGTTTTGATTGTATACTATATAGTAGAACGTGAGATGAAAGCGTTTCTGCTAGATTGATATCTATTTGTACATAGACATTATTATAATATCAGAATGATATTGCTTTACAAAGTTGTTGGATTTTCATAAGGGAAAACCCGTTCCGTTTTCACGGCGTGGTCTTATGATATATCCATTATTAAACCAAGTGTTAGGAGTTTTATTCACACCAGTCCCATGACTGACCTGGAGTTTATTTGTTTGTTTTCCCTAAACTCTTGGGTGCCTAAATTTGTATGGGCAGTCAAGTAGTCGGGATTTTACAGATATACTCGGAGGGCTTGGAGCAGGAGGCTTCAGGATTCTATAGCTATTATTATTTCCGTTGTTGCTATAAGTGTTGTACTCTAATAAGTGCTATTGTATATATAACTGTTTGTAATTCAAAAGTTATGCTATATTTTATTCTTTCCGCTGTGAGATTCGTGTTTACTCTGATGATGATGTTCTTCTTCTTCTTCTTCTTCTTCTATTCTACAAGTTCTACCGTATCTATCCTCACCCTCTATCTTCTTTCTATTAGTTTCTTGAATTCCAAGTGCAATTTGGGGTTGGACTTGTGTTATTTAGTCAGCTCAAATTGGACCGGATTATCGGGTCACTACAACAGCTTATGATCCAAACCATTATTACAACTTCAAAATACCGTCCCTAAAGAAAATAGCAAAGGTACACTACTAATGCCCAAAATAGTGACCGACAACAACACAGGGAGAATATATGTAAATAGTACATAGAAGCCTTCTGCTCGTCTCCAGACAGCTACTTGTGCATAACCACCTAACTATCTCTAGTCTGCTCGTTTAAGAGTACCCAGAGTAATAAGAAGAGACATAAAACTCTGGGACAGAAAAAGTCTGGTATAAGCGATAGCAGCAAAACAGAACAATAACATGTATAAATAATCATACCTGAACCTGGACCTGCAACCAAAGAGTTAGAGCAACAAGATGTACAGTACTCTAAGGTAACACTAGCATAAAGTGTAAAGTGGAAGTGTTGAGTCAAGAACTTTTAATGATCGTTTTGATTAATGACGAGAAGAAGCTTCATGATCGACAAAAAGAAGATACAATGGTTTCATAGGTTAGAAGTTGGTTATTTAGAATATTTTATGTTAAAATCTATCCTCAAATAATCATACTTCCCAATGATTTCAAAATTATGCATGAAAACTCGTTTTTATTGTATATTGACAAAAACAGGTCAACCTGTTAAAAATAACAGGTCCACCTATTTTGAAATATAATAGGTCAACCTGTTAAAATTAACAGGTCAACAACTTTTTGAAATAACGGTCAAAAACCTGTCAACCTATTACTTTTTCCTGTCAACCTATTTTTGAATTTCATGAAGAGTCATCTTCTTTCTTGATTAGTTGCATCCATTTCTCTTCATTTAAAATCATTTCTTTTGATTGCAACTTTTCACCAACAATTGCAACTTCTCAATTACTATAAATACATCAGTTTTCAATCAATCAAATTACCGAATTTTCTCTCCATTCTCTGATCAATATTGTATTATTCTTAGCATTCTAAAAGCACTCAAAAGCATTCAATTATCGTTTGAATCTCCAAGTATATTTAATACACTTGTGATTCAACTCGATAATCTACTTCCAAATCTTTGCAAACATCAACATATATTTGAGGATAAGATTATAGGAAGGTTGTACTCAATCATTGACTAATCAGTGTTGAAAGAAAAAACACATTCAAGGTCAAAGTATTGTAATCGTCTTGTGGGTAAGCTTGTAGCCCGTGAAATCAAGTGGGTAAGCTTGTAGCCCGTGAAATCAAGTGGGTAAGCTTGTAGCCCGCAAATCAAGTAGTGTTGTGAACCTGTTCCTCCGGGTGAAGAGAGGGTGTTGTTTAGTGAAAATCCGAAGAGGAGCTTCGGGACTGGACGTAGGACATGAGGTCCGAACCAGTATAAAATCCGGGTGTCATTACTCTACTTTACTTTACAACATTTAAAGTTATCTGTGACATATATATTGTTATCATATCATATTCCGCATAACCATATTATAGATCCTACATAAGTCGTGCACACCGACTTTTCATTTGGTATCAGAGCAAGGTCATCATATAACCGTAACACAGTTATTTGATATATTCTAGTAATATGGCAAATAACGCAAGTACAAGTAACACCACTTACACAGAAGGTCAATCGACACAAAGACCTCCTTTCTTTAATGGCCTAAACTATAGTTATTGGGCAACACGTATGACTTTTTATATGCAATCAACTAGCTATGATGCTTGGAATGCTACTCAGAAAGAGATAATAAATCCAACTACTGAGTATGCAGAATGGACTCCTGCTGAGAAAACAGCAGCTACTGTAAATGCAAAAGCAATGAATATGTTGTTTTGTGCATTAGACCAAAATGAGTATAACCGTGTTAGTATCTGTACCACTGCCTATCAAATTTGGCAAACACTAAAGACCACTCATGAAGGTACTAACAAGGTTAAACAAGCAAAATAGCTTTGTTGAAAAGTCAATTTCAAAATTTCAAAATGAAGCCAAATGAAACAATCAATGAGATGTATTCAAGGTTTCAAACTATTCATCATGCTCTTATCGGGTTAGGACAAAAATATTCTGACTTCGATGTAGTTTCAACAGTCCTACATTCACTGACTAATGAATGGGAAGGAAAAGTATTAGCCATAGAAGAAGCTAATGATCTTTCCACCATGAAGCCAGATGAATTGATAGGAAATCTTATGTCCTATGAAGCTAACTTGCAGGCTCGAAAAGAACAAAAAGAAGAAAAGAAAAATGTAGCTTTTCATGCTGATGAAGACATCTCAGATTATGAAGATGAGGATCTAGAATTCATTGCAAAAGGATTCAAAAAATTCTTAAAGCAACGAAAAGCTAGTCGATACAACAGAAAAAAGTTCGGATCAAACAGACCATCATCATCGAATGTAGAATGCTTTAACTGTCATAAGAAGGGACATATGCAAAATGATTGTCCAGAACAAAAGAAGAAGACAGAAAATGACAAGTTCAAACACAAAACGGACAAGTCAAAGAAACGGGCATTCTCAGTAACTTGGGATGATTCAGATTCATCTTCATCCGAAAGTGAAAGCGACTCAGATAATGAACAAGCAAATGTATGTTTTATGGCAACAGAGGATGAGGTACAAATTCCTACTCTTGAGGATATGCTTGATATTTATGATAAATTAATGATTAAATTTAAAGATACAAAACATCAATTAAAAGAAGTCAAGGCAATGTTGAATAGATCAGAATTAGAACGAGATATGTTAAAAGATGAAAAAAACATATTAGAGGAGGAACTTGAAAAGGCTCAAGAATCATCATCTGATAATAATTCTCAACTATCTCTTCTGAGTCAAGAAATTGAAATTCAAAAAGAGAAAAATGACACTCTTACTGCTGAGAATTATGAGCTTAAACCAAAAGTAAAATCTCTAGACCTCGAAAAAGCTAGTTTACAAACAAAGTTAGACGACATTTCTAAAAATGTTTCTAACTTTAACAAAGGTCGAGAAAATTTGACAAAAAATATTGAGAGTTCACAACCAGCTACAAATAAGCAAGGATTGGGATATAAAAAACAAGTTATCAAGGAACATCATGGTAAAAGAAAAAGGAAAAATAAGAAAGTTCAAGAAACTGAAGTTAAGAAAAATCTCAGTTTATTATATTCCAAACCAAAACCAAGTGTGAAATCTCAAAAGGAGAATGTCAAATCTATAAAAATATGGGTTCCTAAAACAAATAATAGTTTGATTAGGAACAAGTACATTCAAATTTTTTTGAGTACTGTGCATCATAATCCAAATTATTTGTATAAAGGGGATACCGGACCCGTATGGGTTTGGACTCCTAAGACCTAACTCTTAGGACCCTATAAAAAGTGGGTACCATGGACTTAACTTTATTTTTTGCAGAACCCACTTAAGAAAAGAGGAAAGTGGATACTGGACAGTGGTTGCTCAAAGCATATGACTGGAGACAAGAAATTATTAACAAATATTACTTATTCGGATGGTGGCTCAGTCACTTTAGGAGATAATTCAAAAGGCTATATCATCGGCAAAGGCGATGTGAGTAATTACGGTACATCTAACTTACCTCTTATTACAAATGTCATGCTAGTTAAGAATTTGAAACACAATTTGCTAAGTATAAGTCAATTGTGTGACAAAGGTTTTACTATTTCCTTTTCGAATAATAAATGTAGTATCTTAGATAAAGATCAAAATATAGCTTTTGAAGGACATAGAGATAGAAACATTTATATTCTGAATATGAATACCAATCATAATTCAGACATGTGTCTTGTCGCCAATGATAATGACCCATGGCTATGGCACAAACGTTTCTGTCACATAAACTTCAAAACTATTGACAAGCTAGCCAAAAATAATCTAGTTAAAGGATTACCCAAAGTGAGCTTTACGGTTAATAATCTTTGTGATGCATGTCAATTAGGAAAATTGACTAAATCATCTTTTAAATCCAAGAAAATCATATCAACATTACAACAACTTGAGTTATTACATATGGATTTATTCGGACCAACCCAGGTTCAGTCAATAAATCATAATAAATATGTGTTTGTAATTGTTGATGACTATTCCCGTTATACATGGGTAATTTTCTTGAAAAATAAAAGCGACACGTTTCACCATTTTAAATCATTCGTCAAAAGAATTCAAAAATCAAAAGGACTCAAAGTTAAAAATATTAGAAGTGATCATGGTGGAGAATTCGAAAATAATGATTTTGAACATTTTTGTACAAGAAAAGGTATAAATCATAATTTTTCGTTTCCTAGAACTCCACAACAAAACGGAGTTGTAGAACGGAAAAATCGGACCTTACAAGAATGTGCAAGAACATTATTAAATGGATCTACTCTACCAAAACATTTTTGGGCAGAAGCTGTTGCTACTGCATGTTATGTTTTGAATCGTGTATCCATTCGACCTCTGACCAAGAATACACCATATGAGTTGTTTAATCAAAGAAAACCAAATATCTCATATTTCAAAGTTTTTGGTTCTAAATGTTCTATTTTAAATACGAAAGACCATTTTGGAAAATTAGATTCGAAATCCGATGAAGGAATATTTGTCGGGTACTCGGAACGAAGCAAGGCCTATCGTATATTTAATAAGAGAACTAAAATTATTGAAGAATCACTTCATGTTTCTTTTGATGAATTCTTTAAATCAACTCATATCGTATCATATGACGAAGAAATCATAGTTAATAATAATCCTGTCATCACAAATAATGACTCTAACTCAGAAATAGTTGACGATATCCCTCAAACTGCTGTGGTACCTTCTCCACCAAGATTTTGATCTCCTTCGAGAATTCTGAGAGATCATCCAGTTCAGAATGTTATTGGAGAAGTAACATCACAAATTCAAACAAGAAGTCAACTTAATCAAATGAGTCAAGTTGCGTTTATCTCAAATATCGAACCTAAAAACCCTAAGGAAGCTGCTACTGATGAATATTGGATCATTGCCATGCAAGAAGAACTAAACCAGTTCGAGCGCAATGACGTATGGGAACTTGTTCCAAGGCCAACTGATCAAACAGTTATAGGAACCAAATGGGTATATAAGAATAAGGCCGATGAACAAGGGAACATTACTAGAAATAAAGCTAGACTAGTAGCACAAGGGTATAATCAAGAAGAAGGTATCGATTATGAAGAGACTTTTGCACCTGTCGCTAGATTAGAGGCTATTAGAATTTTATTATCTTTCGCTTGTCATCATAATTTTAAATTATATCAGATGGATGTCAAGAGTGCGTTCTTAAATGGGTTTATCAAAGAAAGAGTATATGTTGAACAACCTCCTTTATTTAAACATGAAAAATATCCGGATCATGTTTTCAAACTTAAAAAGGCTTTGTACGGTCTAAAACAAGCACCTCGTGCTTGGTATGAACGTTTACGAAGTTATCTTATTGATTCGGGTTTTCAAATAGGAAAGGTTGATCAAACGTTATTTATTAAACACTCGCAGAAAGACATATTGGTTATTCAGATATATGTGGACGATATAATCTTTGGATCAACAAATGAAAAACTTTGTAAAGAGTTTGCAGATGTTATGACCAAAGAATTTGAAATGTCACATATGGGAGAATTATCATACTTTCTTGGTCTTCAAATTAAACAATTTCCGAATGGTATTTTCATAAATCAAGAAAAATATTGAGGAAACCTTATTAAAAGATTCGGACTTGAGAATACTTCCAGAAAACCTACTCTGATGAGTACTTCTATTCATCTTGAAAAAGATGTCAATGAGAAAAGTATAGACCAGAAGACTTATCGCAGTATGATAGGATCTCTTTTATATCTAACAGCTAGTCGTCCGGATATTATGATGAGTGTTTGTTTATGCGCAAGATTTCAAGCCGATCCTAAAGAATCACACTTACGAGCAGTGAAACGTATAATTCGTTATCTTAATAATACCAAAGATTTCGGTCTTTTCTATCCAAAAGAATGTACATTTGAATTAGTATCATATAGTGATGCTGATTTCGGAGGATCACGAACGGATAGAAAGAGTACAAGTGGTACGTGCCATTTAAAATCACTAGTTTTGTCAACTTACGTAGAGAGCTAGGTTTGGTTTCAAGAAAAGAACTCGAAGAGTAAAAACATTTTAACATATATCAAGAGTTCGTATATTATTTTTGAAACCAATGTTTTTGTTTCTACATTTAGAAGAGAATTTTTCTATGGTTAAGCAAATACGAACCATATCTTTTATTTCTCAAAATAGAAAATTTCTTCTATATATATGATTATATTTTTTTTGAGTGCTCTCAGATAAATTTTTCTCTCTAAATCTCCATAAAACAAAATATTATCATGGCTCATATCTGTGAAAAATGTGCTGAACACTCACACGTTTCAATCACTAGTTCCGAGCCAACAGAATATAATTCCCCGAAAACACCAGAACATCCACCCGGATTCCATTCACATTCTCGTACACCAGGAACCACACCAACTCCTAAACGAAGCAAGAAAGTATTGTTCTGTTCTCCACGAACTAAGGAGAAGATTGACGAAATACATCATTATCAACAGCAGATGTATTATGAGCAAAGACTAACATCTTCTCATTTATCGTATTTCGAGCGAATGGCTTCATTTTTCTGCGGGTCTAACAATCATAACGTTCATGTGCCAATTCCTATGCCATCATCATCAAGAACTTCTAACTCATGGGATAGGAATTACAACAACAACGAAGGAGCATACGGGAAATACTCTCCGTGGGAACCAAGAAAATGAGGTCATTCTAAAGGATCAACGGACATGCTTTATAATGCTTTTTAATAATGTTTTTATTTCCTACTTTATGTATTTGTTTTATGTTATTAAAATAAAATTTTGGTTGGCTTTGAATTTGATCATCAAAAGGCTGGAATGTCATTTTGCATCAAAAACGGTCGACCGGTAGGTAAAAAACGGTTGACCGGTTTTATACTTTTTAATTTCCAGAGAATATTAGCGATCGACCGGTTGCAAAATTTATGTCGACCGATCACTATTTGTTCAATACATGTCGACCGGAAATCATTACAGGTCGACTGGTTTTAAAGTCCAAAAATTCCATAGATTTTCCGCCGTTGACCGGTCCCATAATTCATGTCGACCGGAACTATTTCAGAAAATTATGAAAAAAGATGTCGACCGGAAATTTATGACAGGTCGACCGGTCTTTTGAAAATTTCAAATAAAAAGCTCACATTTCGGACGACCGGTTATATATTGCTGTCGACCGATTTCAGCTCTTTTTCTTACTTTTTCAAACAGAAACTTTTTAGGTCGACCGATTCTATTTTTCAGGTCGACCGGTTTCGTGACTTTTCATTTTTTAAAACCTCCAATCGCCGGTTTAACCCCTATATCATCAACCCTATTTCGATTTTTACCCATTCATTACTCAAATCAACACCTCTTTTCAAAACCTAACTTCTCATCTCCATCTCCTTCTCTACAATGGCTCCAAAATCAAAGAAATCAAAGACTTCTTCTTCAACTTCTCAACAACCCATAGATGCTCAAATCAAACATTGGCTTAAGGATCCGATTGCTGTAACAAGATGGAATAAAATGAAAGATTATACCATTCATGAAGGGAGTTTTCTCAAATATCACGATTTCCTCCTCTATGATGTCAGAGAAATTGCAACCAAAGCAAAATTAGCATCTCTTCTTAGTTTTGAAGACAATAATGTTGAGATTAATCACATTATGATAAAATTATTCTATGCTAATCTCAATTTGGAGAAGTACAAGCCAGCAAATTCATCAGATTGCTTATGGTCGGTTGTATGTGATCAACATGTATTCATTTCCAAGTCCCGAATGGAAGAAGTTCTTAAATCTTCAAATAATGGTACGAAATTTACTTCTGATTTCTGTCCCATTCATATTAGAGACAAAATTAGCCATTTATTCATTGAAGATCACAAGTCAAGTGCTAAAGGAGTAAATTTGAGACCAACGGCTAGAATTTTCCATCATTGTATTGTTCACTCTCTCTTGCCACGAACCGGTAATTTTGATGGAATCTACAAAGAAAATTTTAAGGCATTATACGCTATATATGGTGATATCAATATCAACTGGATTGAAATGATTTTTGATGAAATATCATTGGTCAATAAACTCTCTCGCAAACATTTATTTTACAATGAATACGTAATGCGTCTTCTCATGAATTACGGAATAAAATCTCCGGAATCCAAGATTTCAATACCTAAGTGTATTGATAAAGTATCAAAGGAAAGAATGAGACTTCCGGATCCAAGCTTAACCATTATTCCATTTGAGCAATATACACATAGACGTCCTTCTGAAACATCTTCATCACAAGCACCTCCTCCAAGACCGGAAGATGTTAAGATTCCTTCGCCAAACTCAACAACAAAGGAATCTCTAGAACGAATAGCAAGAAATCAATTTCTTTTAGAAGCAAGACTCAAGCGAACCGATACCAAGCTTGATCGGTTAGACACCAAAACGGATAAACGTTTTAACAAGCTTAAGTCTTTCTTTGGAATACTTTGGGATGCTATATCTTGCGGTGCTTCTTCCTCCACTACTCAAGCACAAAATCCAGGAAAACGACCAATGCCACCTAATTTCACTTTGTCTACTTCAGAAGAGAATACTAGTTCAGGGTCAAGTACTCAAGTTGGGCGTGGACGTGGCACTTCATACATGAATGAAGGAAACGAGGAGGAAGAGGAACATGTTGACCTTGAAGAAGAAGAAGTACGACAAATAGAAGGTAAGGATAAGGAAATAGAGGTTGAAGGAAATGACGAGGAAGAATCGTCAGAAGAAGAAGAGGATGAGGAGAAGGAATCAGACGAAGGAGAAGGAGATGAGACCGATTCTGATGTGCCATCTCAGTGATTATATCTATCCTTTTATGCTTTTCTATTTTTTGTTGAAACACTTTATTAGCACTTGTATATGATTAGTGCTATCGTTTAATTCAGTACGTTATCTACTTATGTTGGTTTGGTGTGCTATGGTTTGTTATTTGTAAAAGAATCCACTACTAATGTTCTCCGTTGTTTTATCTATTATGATAGTTTCTTGTATCCTTTTTGTCGATGACAAAGGGGGAGAAAGTATTAGAAAATATTACTAACATTTCTTCTTGCAGAAATTTAGTTGCACATTTCAGGTATATCATATATACAGGGGGAGAGATAGAGCACATATACAGAGGGAGATAGCAATGGAGATCATATTTTAGAAAGCTATGTTGTCATCAATCAAAAAGGGGGAGAATGTTGAGTCAAGAACTTTTAATGATCGTTTTGATTAATGACGAGAAGAAGCTTCATGATCGACAAAAAGAAAATACAATGGTTTCATAGGTTAGAAGTTGGTTATTTAGAATATTTTATGTTAAAATCTATCCTCAAATAATCATACTTCCCAATGATTTTAAAATTATGCATGAAAACTCGTTTTTATTGTATATTGACAAAAACAGGTCAACCTGTTAAAAATAACAGGTCAACCTATTTTTAAATATAACAGGTCAACCTGTTAAAATTAACAGGTCAACAGCTTTTTGAAATAACGGTCAAAAACCTGTCAACCTATTAATTTTTCCTGTCAACCTATTTTTGAATTTCATGAAGAGTCATCTTCTTTCTTGATTAGTTGCATCCATTTCTCTTCATTTTAAATCATTTCTTTTGATTGCAACTTTTCACCAACAATTGCAACTTCTCAATTACTATAAATACATCATTTTTCAATCAATCAAATTACCGAATTTTCTCTCCATTCTCTGATCTATATTGTATTATTCTTAGCATTCTAAAAGCACTCAAAAGCATTCAATTATCGTTTGAATCTCCAAGTATATTTAATACACTTGTGATTCAACTCGATAATCTACTTCCAAATCTTTGCAAACATCAACATATATTTGAGGATAAGATTATAGGAAGGTTGTACTCAATCAGTCAAAGTCTTGTAATCGTCTTGTGGGTAAGATTGTAGCCCGTGAAATCAAGTGGGTAAGCTTGTAGCTCGTGAAATCAAGTGGGTAAGCTTGTAGCCCGCAAATCAAGTAGTGTTGTGAACCTGTTCCTCCGGGTGAAAAGAGGGTGTTGTTTAGTGAAAATCCGAAGAGGAGCTTCGGGACTGGACGTAGGACGGGAGGTCCGAACCAGTATAAAATCCTGGTGTCATTACTCTACTTTACTTTACTGCATTTAAAGTTATCTGTGATATATATATATATATATATATATATTGTTATCATATCATATTCCGCATAGCCATATTATAGATCCTACATAAGTCGTGCACACCGACTTTTCAGGAAGCACACATGTCATGGTGATAGAAAACATCAAACACAGCAATCATCCTCACATCTCTCACTGTAACGACCCACACTTCCACCGACTTCAAACCGACCAAAAACTGAAACCCACGTCGATTCAAGGTAAGCAAAAGTACGTTTCGTTAGGGTTTATCAGAGCAAACACAGCGGAATACAAAGCTCACAGCGAAACAGATAAAATATAATAAGAATATGTCATTGCAGCGGAAAATATTTTTGAATACAAATCTAATTTTACATGCCATTACTCCATGAAGACTTAACATAATATACCGATAATAGTACACGTTCGGCCTTTATATGAAACTCCAGCTCTCTCTGGAACTCCAAGTCTTCAAGCTTGAGCTCGATCTCCAAACTGAAAAACAAACTAACAGGCTGTCCATGTGGAAATTGCGGGCACCTGTAGTCTACAAGGGAAAAACAAACTACGAGTCAGTTATGGGACTGGTGTGAGAAAACTTTATTAACAAATCTTATATTTAGCCTTATTTTGATTAAACTATTTCGGGACCACGCTGCATGTCACGGAATAGTTTTCTCACAAGGATACATGCACAAACATAGCAACCATAACTAATTATAGAAACCATAAAACAGATTTGAAAACATGACTTTAGAAAAATGAACAATTATAAGCCCCAAGTCCCATCACATGCAAGTGCACACCAGAGGATAGGGGTTTGGCTTACAATCGCAAATATGCTTGATATAGTTCAAAACAAAACATTTGATATTATTATATTGGCTTGGATGTGAAAAATTCTTTCGAAAATAAACTTATGAATCTTATCTCACATAGTGCCCTATCCCACTATGTTCGCTACATAGGTATACAACTGAAAATCGTAAAGGATTTCGTATTGGAAGTTGGATTTCCATCAATGAGCCTGGCCAAGGATCTTCCTAGTCCGATTCGAAACCCCCAACTTGGTTCCAGGATCCCGTCTGGCTACTTAAGAGCGGCAGGTTCGGTCCATCCTACTTTGTGGATTAAAGTAACAGCCTAAACATAATGTCCCTCAGTCTGTGTGTAGACTATCATCTAGGTATATTGACCTAGTCCGAGGCGCCTCATCCAACAAACCACATAAGTAAATGCATAGGCTCAATATCATGGCGTTACCTTTTGCTAGATGGAACGTTAAGTCCCTACCCCTGCGATCTATATTCCTGTTTCAACTCAATCTAGGTTGCGAGGTTTGCGAGGTCACGTCATACACAAAGCTAAGCATTTAAGCCATGCTTTGATCTTCAACCACAAGGCCCTGTTTTTCAACAAAATCCTTGATCATTTCCACTTATCATGCCACACTATCATTCTTTAAAAAACAAACTGCTATTCACCAAAATACAACCTTTGAGCTCGTACGTCTCAAAGAAGGGTGTTAAGCAAGAAAATATATTCTCCGCCACCAAACAAAAGTATGTTTAGTAAATGTCAGTCTTTATTTTACAAAATATAGCGTCAGACACGAAATCCATCAACAAGTCCATTCTGGGAATAGGAACGAAACTGAAGGCACTTGATTCCACGTCCTCGCCTGGGAGTGCAAGCCCTTGCAATCCGATACGCTTCAAGTATGGTCAGATAATGCCATCACTTTAACCACTTGAGGAGCGACCCCGAGGCATCGACAAGCTGTCCATCCGATGTGAAGAATATCGGTCTTTAACCATCTTCATCGTCATCTTGATATCAGCATCACGTCATATAATTATTTGGAATGGGTAGAAACCCGGCCTTTCCAAATAATTAGCACAATTTTAAAAACACAATTACGGAACACACAGGTTTTCAACCAATCTCCTTCCATCTTGGATTTGTTAATTAAACTACTTTAAACCCATTCTCAAATTAAACAAAATCCATATTTTAGCTTTTCTCCTTTAAAACACATCCTTTAGCCTCAAAACCTCAATTAACTTTCGGTTTGATAACTTGTTATCCAAGTCAAGTTTATTTTGAAAACCCATGATCCATAGTTTCGAATCAAAATGTTATTCAATTCTTTAATATTAATTAAAGATTATACTTTCTTCCCAATTCCTTACCTTCAATTTCTTCAAATCAATGATTTGATTAAATCCCAAATTACGATATGAACTTCATAACTCAATCTCATCCGGTTTCAAGAATGACATTATTGAATATACCATTTATGACACAACCCAAATCAATCGATAATGAACATAAGTTACACAGAAATTGTATCTACTTATATTCGATATCAATTCTCATAATCAACGAATACCATAAGAGGGATAACGATATAATAATATCTTCCAAATTCCTCAAACAGTATATGTTTACACCACAGAATTTCATATCAAATGTCCGAAGTTTATTTCTATCCAACTTATCTCAATCAAATTGGGAAACCCGTATGTTAATTAAAAGATTTATCCAACTCTTTGACATTAGATCTGGATAGAAATACCATAAACTTATCCTCAATATTAATCTCCGTATCCAACTCATACTATAAGCGGAATAATGGTGAACTACCTTTTAAATTCCTCGAATAGTTAGAGTCATCATCTACTGGATTAATATCAAACATCCGAAGGTTTGTCTCCAACCATATCCAATTATTTAAAATCGAAAAACCCATTTTAATATCAAATAAATCAATTTAATTTCCATATAAAACATTTTCTATAAATCTTCGAAAACACTCCACCAATCATTTACTTATAGTTCGGAAAACAGTTCGTGGGTAAAAACTTCAAAATCGATTGCTTTCAAAGAAAGTGTTACAATAGTGTTTCAAAAGTGTTACAAAAGGGTTATAAAACCATTATCTTAACTACTTTGATCAAAATATCGTTTATCTTAGCAAAAACTTAAACTTTGAAAACACTTTTACATAATTTATACTAATTTTACCAAAAAAATCCACATTTTAAAAACATTTAAAACAGATGTTTATAGGTATGGCCGACGACTATTCTTACAACAACCTTTTGATAATAGTTTTTAATATAACTTGAAAATTATAACCCGGAATGAAAATCTTCTTTCACTCATTTAAAAGCTCTCATAAATAGGAATCAAGCGTACTTTGTTTTGTGGAAATCTGTTTTAAATTACAAAAGTTATAAGTATTTATATTTGTAAACAAAATACACGAATTGTCGTTGTGCGAGAAGCTCTAAATTGACCGCAAATAAAATTATACCGCGATAGTTCGAAATACCTTTGAAAACCATTATATACTTATATAAACCATTTAAAAATTAAATTGACTTTCTAAATTATTTTGGTTTTAACATTCAACTTTTAATTTTCTCATAATAAATTAAATTACAATTTATTTCTAATCTCAAATAATTTCAAATCATATTTTAATTATCCATCCCATCCGTCGGATCAGTTAGGGATAGCCAGGGAGAGCAGGAAACTATATTTTCCATACTCAAGCCTAGACACTATCCTCTCTGTCATCCTTGAAGGTTCCAGTATTTATTTATCCATTCAAAGAGATTTTATCATAAATTATTATCCTTTAACTTCAAAAATATATTGCTTCTAATTACGAAGAAGCTTTGCCGATCGCCAATGTAATACCTTAATTGATGTGTCATGGTGTGTGCGAAACAACAACCATTATAAACATTCATAGCAACCATCATATAATTAAATAATAACTGTGCACAAGCGTTATAATACTAACGCTTAATTGTTTGTGTGTTCTAAACTACACAACCATCATCCATCATAACAAACATCATACATGCAATCATTAAATCAAGCAACAAAATCCCTTTCAAAGTTCGGTTTTTCTCACCCCGTGAAGTCCAAGCCTTTGCCTAAGGGTCCATGGTTCCTAGTCTTTCCCTACTTTCTCCTTTTCTTCCTTTTCCTTTGCTTTATTTTTCATTATATTTTTTATTAATGAATTTCGGCCATGGCCACGAGCTTAAGGGAGAGGGAGGAAGAAGAAGATGGAAATGAGATTAAAGTGGAGGGGGAAGGTCCTTTTATAGCTTAGAATGTCACATAAATTGGTGACATGTCACAAATCTAAGGGAAGAGAAATGAATGGCTTAGATTCATCCTTATCCATTTTCATACTTATCCAAGAGTGTGCTTTCTCATGTGTTTTCTCATTGACTTTCCGATCTCATGTTGGAGCATCAAACGATAACGGTTTTCAGAAATTATTCAACCCTATTGTCCGGTTTCTAACGTATTTCAATCCTATGTGTTCAAATCCAAAATTGGAGTTCGTTTGGATTTTCAGATAATTAATTTTAATTTTGTTTTCTTAATAACTTTCTATATTTGATATGGGTTTTTCCCAAACTTCACACATAGCTAATATTCTATGTTCAAAATTTTTCTAGATAGGTCTCATGTTCCAGATTTGTCATTAGAACTATCAAATTTCAATTATCATCAACATTTAGTTCAAATTTTGGCCTTTTATTTTTTCTTTTCCTCATACGGATGCCGTTTTAAGCGAAACTTCCCTAAGTACTAAAATTCACTATTCTGGATCCAACGAAGGTGGTCTCACTATCTAGCGATATCTCGTTCTCAAGATATCCTCAAAATCATTTGTTTTTAGTTCAAATTTAGAATCTTTTGTGCATTTAACATATCTAACAAATGCCATTTTTGACGTAACTTGGTTGGTTACCTAATTTCATCATTTTAGATTTAATGAAACTGATTTCATCGAAATACGAGTTTGTTAGCTACTACTTTCTTTGTAAACGTACTATTTTTAATCCAAAATTCATTCTTTTTGAACTACTTCAATTTTATTCCTGCCCAAATCCAAATTAATTCTGATCTTTATGAATTTTGAAAATTTTAAATTGGTTCCAAATTTTCGGGTCGTTACACTCACTCAGTGCGTAAAGCATACGATATTCACCACTTTGATCACCCAATCCTTTGCTACGATCACTTTGCCCTTGGGAGTCATAATGATCCCATTGCACTGATCCATAGCCCATAATCCGTCTCTCAGTGGTGAACCAAAATTATGGATATCGATAAACCCTTTACACATGTCTCGTAGTAAGCCCAACTCTAAAAGTTAACTCATTGGTTCCCAGTTGGATCCTGAGTAATAACTTCTCGCTTGGACCTCCTTTGCATCTCGGGTTTTGGTTGATTTGGTTTTGATCTTTAGAAGAGTTCACAATTGTCGTTGCATGGTAGAAGTTCGATTCCGGTTCAGTTTGGAGTCATCATCTTGGATGAAGTGACAAAGTATAGGAAAACTCATATTCCCGCTCTTGGAATCCCGCTTTCGGATTCCCGCTCTCGGAATCCCGCTCTCAGAATCCCGCTCTCGGAATCCCACTCTCGAAATCGCACTCTTGGAATCCCACTCTCGGAATCCCGCTCTCGGTTCGTGACCCCCCTGTTTGTGACCATCCCTTCCTGGCTCATGCTTCCCCGGTTTGTGTCCTCATATTGGAGCGGATCGTGACCATCATTTTGGAGCGGATCGTGACCATCATTTTGGAGCGGTTCGTGACCATCATCTTGGAGCAGTTTGTCAGACATAACCCCTTCAGGAATCGAAGTTCTCCTGACCGGTTCGTGAGACATACCCCCTTCAGGAATCGTGAGCATACCCCCCTTCAGGAATCGTGAACCTGCCCCCTTCAGGAATCTTTTTTCTGCAATTTTTCCAGCAAGCTAATTTCGCCAAACGATGGCGTTTTCAGCTATTCTAACCTTACTATGAAGTCACAAAACATACCAAACAATAGTAGTAACATGTATAATCAACCAAAAACACCAAAATATCGATCACATGAAATATTTTATATCAAACATACCCAAAAAGCATGATTTTCCCCTTATTCCCCTTAAGCATGTTTTAACTATAAGATTAGCAAACTTAATCCAAATTAACCCAAATTTTCACTAGTGACATAAAATAAAATTTTAGAATTTCTAAATATTTTTCCAGATTTTTATGACGCATAATATCACTAATTATCACTAATTACCCCTAATTAGCCGTAATCAGTGAATAAAAGTGCAAATCACTCACCTTAGCCACAAATAAATTTCAGATTTGAAACTCTAACTGATTTGGCATGGTTCCCAATGTGTTCCAGTAGCTCTATCTCGATTTCTATGTTAATCCGCCTTACTTTGGTTTAGATTAGGCTAATATGTGATCAGAAAGTGATATAGGATGAATTTAGAAGGTGGAGGCCATTTCTAGGTTTGCAGAAATGTTTATGGCGGCTGAGAAAATGAAAAGGAACCATTCTCTAACTCATTTCAGCCCTCCCATAACCCTAATCCCGAAATGCATTATAGGCCTAGCTGCTAATTACCCTATTAAGCCCGGTTAAGGTGTTTTCCACCTTCCAAACCTTATTTCAGCCATATCTCCCAAACGGTAAGACCATTTGATTAATGTGACCACTCTATGGAAGGATAAACCATCATCATAATCCAATGGAAGTTGTTTTAGGTCAAAAACCCTTGCCAATCAAAAGTTATAGGGAAACAAGATTCGATAGGGGAAAAACGGTCACTTAAAAAATCGGCAAAAATCGTGAACGTAGGAAATGACCCCAATAGTCGTTCCCCAAATTTACACGACCATACGACTTCGTATGAAAATAAAATAAATATTCTACGATC
This sequence comes from Allium sativum, assembly GCA_030737875.1. Taxonomy (NCBI): domain Eukaryota; kingdom Viridiplantae; phylum Streptophyta; class Magnoliopsida; order Asparagales; family Amaryllidaceae; genus Allium; species Allium sativum. The sequence continues at coordinate 793,585,757 of CM060921.1, read as the reverse complement.
CTCTGTATGTAGAATGCGGGTCGTTACATAATTATTACTTTAAAGTTAAATATAGTTTGGAATTCAATAAAACGATTCATAGACTTATGTTAAGGAAATTAAATATAGATGGGTGAAAATATTTGTTTATAAATTAACTAGAGTTTGTAAACTTTAAGTTATTTCAAAGGGTAAGAGTGTTGTCTAGTTAAGATTTGAGAGTTAAGTGAAATACACTAACTTGATTTGCTTTATTACCATCCGAGAAAAAGTATTAGTTTAAGATCTAGGGTAGATGACTTAAAATTTGATATTTACAAAGGGGATTTAAAATGTTGATATTTATATAAGTAGGAATAATGGAACCAGAGCTAACTTTGTTTCCATAAAGTAAAGACCCTGAAACAAGTTCAGGAATACCTTCTGTTACTACCAAAATTAACCCCTAATATAGGCTGACAGTGAAGGGGTATCGAAGGAACACAAGCATAAGAGGACCTTCCGAAAGCAAAAGGCTGAATAATTGAAAGAACCGAAAGCAGAAAAGAATGATCAAGGAGCAGCATTACCGGCACCTCCTCAGAAGAAAGCATTTCAAAGCCAATGGAATGCCAGCAAAGTCTATCCGACAGGGTCTACTCGACAGGAAGTTCTGTAGCGACAGGACACCTGAGTCAGAAACCCAGAAAGAAGAAGACATGAGCTCCGCTTATAGAAACCCGGAAAGGTCGCCGATATTAACCTACTTAGTACTAACACATCGAAAGGCGAAGATATCAAGGGCCTCAAGCCAGAGGCACATAAATATTATCCGGAACAAGCTTTCGAAACATCTACTACTAAATGACGAAAGGTCACATTGATAAACAACAGAAATATCACTGAAAGCTACCTTCCAGAAGATCAGACTATCTGAAAAAACTCCACCGGAAGGCTAACCGAAACCCTAGCGGAAATACAAGCTATCCGTACTAATCTAGCTAGTACAGAGACTTATACTGGTGTAACGACCCATATTCTACGTATCGGAGGGTCATAAAATATTTATTTCATTTTCCTATGAAGTCGTATGGTCGTGTAGCTTTGGGGAACAACTATTGGGGTCATTTCCAATGTTCATGAGTTTGGCCGGTTTTTAAATGACCATTTTGCCCCCAACAAATCTTGTTTTGCCCATAACTTTTGATTGGTAAGGAGTTTTGACCTGAAACTACTTCCAATTGATTCGGATGATGGTTTAGCTTTCCGTAGAGTGGTCACATTAGCCAAACGAACTTATCGTTTCAGAGATATGGCTGAAATAAGGTTTAGAAGGTGAAAAACAGCTTAACCGGGCCTAATTAAGGTGATTAGCAGCTAGGCCCAAAATCCATTTCGGGATTAGGGTTATAGGAGGGCTGATAGGGTCAGGAAAAACATTTCATTTCAGTTTTTATAGCCGCCACTTTCATCCTTTGAACCCTAGTAATGGCCTTCATCCTCTAAATCATCACAAATCACCTTATAATCACTAATTAAGAAGAGCTACACCAAATCAAGACTAATCAACACCAATTCAGAGTTGGAGCTGTTGTGTTGCATACGAAAATGCCTCAAAATAGTAGGGTTTCAGATCTAAAGTGTTATTTGTGGCTAAGGTGAGTAATTTGCATTCTTTTTCACTAATTACGACCAATTAGGGTTGATTAGTGATAATTAGCGAAATTATGCTTTATAAAAATCTGGAAAAATGTGTAGAAATTCTATAATATTATTTTAGGGTTCTGATAGAAATTTGGGCTAGTTTGGATAAGTTTTTGCTAATTGTATGATTAAACATGATTAAGAGGGATTAAGGGGAAAACATAGGTTTTTGGGTATGTTTGACCAATAATAACATGTTAAATTTTTGTTTTGGTGTTTATTGTTGATTCTCTATGTTGGTACGACTGTATGGTATGCTTTGTGATTGATTAGAAAAGTTAGAATGGTCGAAAATGCCATCGTATGACATAAAGTAGTCATTGGAAAAGTTGCAGGAAATGTGCAGGATTTCGGATTGGATCGAATATGGGGCTTGGATCGGATAGGAGAACTGGGAAAGGGTATTCGACTCAGATCGGAACTTGGCACTAGAGGGAGCTTGGCAAGAAGGAAGGCCACCCGCATAGAGTTGGAGTTGGGATGTGGGATCAGATCGGAGTAAGCGAGCTGGAGCAGAAGAGACGAACCAAACCGCTTTAGGAGCACCTAACCGAGCCGCATATGAAAGGCCGAATCGAACCGCATGGAGGAGACGAACCCGAACCAAACCATGGGAAGAGAATTGAGCCGAACCAAATGGGGAGCTTGAGCACCACACGCTGAGCTGAACCGAACCGAACCAGGTTTGGACCTCCACTACTACTACGCAACGAGTCTTCTGAAGACCCATTCCAGTTCGATCAAAACCCGAGATGCAAAGGAAGTCCAAGTGGGAAGTTAGAACTTAGTATCCATATGGGAACCAACGAGTTAACTTCATGAATTGGACTTTGTTGCCGGACGTATGCAAAGGGGTTATCGATGTCTATAGCTTTGACTCACCACTGGGACAAATTAGTGGCTATGGATCAGTGCAATGGGGTTGTTATGTCTCCATGGGTAAAAGTGATCGTAGCAGGGCTATGTGCCACTGTAGTGGAGTTGTTAAGACTCCATGGGGCAGAGTGGACATAGCAAAGTATTAGTGGTTACAGATCAGTGCAGTGGAGCCGTCATGACTCCATCGGCCAGAGTGATCGTAACAAAGAATTGTATGATCAAAGTGGTAGATGTCGTATGCTTTACGCACTGAGTGAGAGATGTGAGGATGATTGCTATGTTTGATGTTTTTCTATCACCATTACACGCACACCTCCTCCCCATTATTTTCACACCATGTGTTAGTGTTATCTTAGAGTATTGTACATCCTGCTGTGCTAATTCTTTGGTTGCAGGTCTAGGTTCAGGTATGGTCATGTATACCTGTTATTGTTCTATTTTTGCTGCTTATGGCTCATACAAGACTTTTGTCTGAGCTAGAGTTTTATATCTCTTCTTATTACTCTGGGTGCTCCTAAATGAGTAGACTAGAGACAGGTTAGCTGTCTATGCACGAGTAGCTGTACCGGAGATGAGTAGGAGGCTCCCACGTTTGATATATATTCTCCCTGTGTTGTTGCTGGTCACTACTTTGGGCATTAGTAGTGTACCTCTTTCTTCTGCTTTAGAGACAGTAATTCAAAGTTGTAATAATGTTCGTTTGGATAATAAGCTGTATTTTGGATTTCCGCTGCTATGATGGTTTAATTTTCAGCTGATGCACTGCCCCGCCCGTTTTATGTCAAAGTTATATTATTATTATATTTTATCCCATGCACTATGAGACATTCTACAGGTTCCTTGTTAGTTCAAATTCCTTTCTTTTCCTTTCTTTGGCGACTGTCCCGTGCTAGTTGGGTATTGGCACATCCGACTTTCATTGGAAATGTCAGCTGGTGCGGGGGAGGGGGGCCACAATTGGTATCAGAGCTCTAGGTTGCTTAGTTTACCTAGGGAAAGACACCAGGGAGAGATATTATATGTATATGGGAGTGCGTATTTGTGATATTTTGGTTTTCAAAAGTTATATATACATACTATTAGTATATATATAAGGATGGAGTCGCACTGCACTGGCACCACTGAAGGGATGGTTAATCGTTTTCTCCTTACAGATTGAACGATGAGCCGATATACGAGGAATACTGGTTCAGGAGCCAATAATAGGAATGCTCTTGATATGAGGACGATGTTCACTGACTTCATGAGGGAGATGCTTAGGGATGTTTAGTCGGTAGCTCCTAATGCTGTAAATGGTGGTGGTGCAGCGGTGCAGGTGCCTAGGGCCGATTTCGCCAAGCTCTGTAAGGACTACACTAGTCTTAGTGGGAAGCATTCCATGGAACGGAATCGGCTACAGAAGTTAAGGATTGGCTTGATAGTTGTGAGCGCATCTTCGACGACTTAGGGATCAATGATGTAATGAAGAGGAAGCTAGCATCCCGTCAGCTACAAGGATGGGTTATGAATTGGTGGAATGCTATTAAGGCAGCTACCCCTGAGGATCAAGTTACTTAGGATCAGTTTAAGGCCCGATTCAGTGATAACTTTATCCCAGCAGCTCAGAAATCCGAATTGTTCAGGAAGTTCTTGGAGCTTAAACAGAATGGTAGGGCAATCTCCGAGTATATTCCTGAGTTCGATACTTTATCGAATTATGTATTATCCCTCATTGACACTCCTGAGAAGAAGAATGAGAAGTTCATTACAGGCTTAGATCAGTACTTGGGGGAAAGACTTATAAACCAATTTGATGAGACTTTTGAATCGATTGTTGGGAAAGCATTAAGATCAAAGAGCCTTTATCCTAAGCCCAAGACTGAGGTCGCTATTGCATCTGTAGAGGGGCCAAAGCCGCAGGCAAGCGGTGGAGGCAAGAATAATTTCAAAATAAAAGGAAGCAGAGTCAGACCAAGGATTGTTAGAAAAAGAAAGATAAGAAAGATGTCGAGTGTTTTAGCTGTGGCAAGAAAGGCCACTGTGACAAAGAATGCCGAGCAAAGCTAGCGGACAAGTGGGACATCACAAGGATAAATGTCTGCAACCCCCTAAAAAGAAGCAGATTGTGAAAACATATGCTATTAATGTTGTTCCTTCTTCGTCGAATGCCCCAACTGCAGCGGAGAAAGGAAAGAATGTCATCATTCAAGGTATGCTTTTTGAGACGACCCGAACTTCCCCGTGAAGGAAAGCACGGATAGAATTGAGGACAAGACAAAACAGAACGCAGACGGAAGAACATTTCATTGCTATTACAACAATTCCATCAGCTACAAGAATATACAGAGTATAAATGAATAAAATACACTCGATAAATATCAGAGATTACAATAAATTACATAGCAGTGGAAAATAATACAAAACACAACTGAAAGTAATGCACGGATACAGAGCTTTCCGAGCATCGTTCCAGCTGTAAATCAGGACCCTGTGAATATAAATCTGCAAAACCAAAACTACTAGCTGCCCGTATGGAAAATAGGGGCACCCAGAGTTTAGGTTAAAACAATAAACTCCAGGTCATTCATGTGAATGGTGTGAGAACTAAAACAGTTATTTAAAACTTTACTTTAAAGATAGTAATTCAAGGGACCACGCCGTATAACACGGAACGGGTTTCCTTCCAAGAATACTAGTGCATATAACAAAAAAACGCAATGCTTTTTGGAAAGATGAAGCTATTATAAGACCCAGGTCCCATCACACAATGCAACGCAAGCCGGAGGATAGGGTTTTCCCTTATAATAGCCAAATAATGCTTGATACGTTTAAACAAATCATTTGATACTATCATAAGTGTATAATGTCAAAACATTTTTCAATCATAAATATCAATCATAGACGGCATGGGTACCATATATCATGTCGCCATACTAGTTCTACAATTAAAACCGCAATATCACGTATTGGAAATTGGATTCCATCATGAGTCGAGGCAAGGGGCAAGCTCCTCTCCGCGTTCGAGACACTCTAGCAAATGTCCCAGGACCCTACTATGATCCTTGGATCTTCAGGGCCGGTCCTCTCTTACTTTTGAGGATTAGTTATTCCTGAACACACGTTTCCCGGTCCTTATAGACCTATATCCGAGGCGCCTCGTATCCAACAACCACACAGGTGAAAAATATATAAATGTCAGGGCTGGTAGGTCACTGACACCACCCTAGCTAGAAAGAAACATCGTGCTATCCCTGCAGTCACTATCCCGTTTTTGACTCATACCGAGGTGTGAGGCTCGCGAATTCACGTTATACACAAAGCTGCGCCACACAGGCCGTGCTTTGATCATCAACCACAGGACTTTGCTTTTCAACAGAAGCCCTGATCAATTGTCACTTATGCGTGCCACACTGGCAATTCACTCCATGCGACTGATGTCCATCGATATACAACCTCTGAGCTCGTACGTCTCAGAGAAGGGCGTTAAGCAAGAGAATAAATTCTTCGCCGCCAAACAGATGTATATTTAATAGAGATCAATCAACACAGAATAAAATCCAATGTCAGACACACAATCCATTTACAAGTTCGTCCTGGGTTTGAACGAAACCGGAGGCACTTTCCTCGCATATCCATCCATCTCCAAGTACGTCTGGACGATCACCAACTGTTTCCCTCATCTTAGGTATACAGCCCAATCGAAATCATCAGTAATCACCCAAACGATGTGAAGACTTCCGGTCTTCAACCACCATCTTCATCTTCGACATCTCATCGAATCGGTTATTCAGAATGGGTATAAACCCGGCCTTTCCGAATAACCCACGTATATGATAAACAAGTGTTATACAAACACAACGAACGCCTCATTCCAATTCAAAATATTCTTTTATTCACAAAATCACATTCTTAGGGAAATGTTCCCATTAATTTTATCCAAGATAAATTCTTCTAAATTTATTCTTTAATCTTCCTTCGGATGTCATTTCAACCTAGTCGGGATTAGCGAACCACACCGAAGTAATTATTTATTTTATTTCCCAATCCCAACCTATTCATCCCCTGGAGAAAAACTGGTGATACTCCATTCCTAGCACCACAGGTTTATCGGTAAAATTAATTACCATTTCACGTTCAAATCTAATTAAAAATTTAACTATCGCTTTGGAGCAAAACTGGTGATACTCCATTCTCGATCACTTTCCACATTTGATAATTTAGATTATCAATTTGCATTTCAATCTAATTAAAGATTCATTAAAACTCCACTTAGTTTTAATCTTTTCAAAACTCAACATCCTGCCTTTAACTGGGTTAAAGAACCAATGTCATCTAAAACACGATCCACGATAAACCCAAATCACATTTGATATTAAATACAAGGCTCTGAATAGAAAATATATCGGCTTATATTCAATATCAAATTCTGAAACCAACAAATATCGTATTGGAAATAATGATATCAAATATATCTTTCAAATTCCCATAACAATATCTGTATAGTCACGAAATCCAACATCGAAATATTCCGAAGATAATTTCGATTCAACTCCAGTCCAATCCACGTATTGGGATTACTGATTATTTTTAAAATCACTTTCAAATTCAATTTATTTATTTCAAAAATAAATTGATTTTAATTTTAGTTCAAAACTAATTCATTTCGACAAAAATCTATTTTTATCTTTTCCAATGTGGAATTTTTCATCCCAGTTCTTTCCAATTCACATATTATGATTTTACACAAATTATCAATATTTTTAATAATTTTATCAAGTCTCGTACAGTCGATTTCCATCAATGGCCATCGAACTACACTTACAACAACCTTTTCTGAAATTGATTTGGACATAATTCCAAATCCAACCGTTAGATTTCAAATTTCTAATGTTCATTGGAAAGCTCTTTTCGATACGAACCCAACGGTTCCAGCTTTAGGAGAATCCGACGGTCGGATCTCCCGCAACGTCAATTCGAAGTCAATGGTCGAAATTCACGAACTTCTGCGGCGCGGTGCGTTCTATTCTGGCCATTATATATATAATATATATATATATTATATATATTTCGTCGATTTCCTTTTAAAACGTATTTTCTAAATCGTTTTAAATTCATTTTCAAAACCATTTCAACTCTATTTTCAATTTCTAATCAATTTGATTTCAATTCAATTCGAATTCATTTCAATTTTTATTTAATTCGAATTCAAAGTCGTTTCAATCCAATTCAAATTCTAATTCGTTTTAATTCAATTCAATTTGAATTTACCTTCTATTTACTTCAATTCGAATTCATTTCAAATTGATTTCAATTCAATTCCAATTCGTTTTAAATTTCATTCAAAACGATTTCAATTCGTTTTTAATTCAATTTCAATTTAATTCAATTTGAATTCATTTCTATTCAATTCGAATTCAAATTCACTTTCTATTTAATTCGAATCGAATTCATTTTCTATTCGATTCGAATTCATTTCAAATTGATTCAATAAAATTTCAATTTGAATTTTAATCTAATTTAATTTGAATTTCATTTCAAAATATTAAATTTTGAAATCACTTTTCAATATTCGTTATAAAACGAATAAAATCGATATAAATATCGTTCGCGTCAAAATAACGCAACTCAAATCAACATGGCTTTAAATATTTCAAAAATTCGTTATTCTATTCAACAAATGAATATTTATTCTATTCAACACATGAATCTATATTTCTTTCAACACACGACTATATTTGTTATATAAAATATTTTATTAAATCATGGTATCTATCGTTTGATTTTTAATTAGACTCCACCGTGAAGTAGTTCCTAATTGTAAATATGATAAAAATGTAAATTTTTTTATTAAAATATTTTACTCAACCCACGAATATTTTCAACACATGAACATTGTCAACACATGACTATTTTTATATTCAACACATGAATTTTCTTTTATAACATTCATTATTTTCCCAATTGGAATGAGGCCCAATCAATTACCGTATAACGTTAATTATATGGATTCCATACAACACATGTATATAATAGCCACGATAAACAATCAACCATCATCCAAAGTGCACCACACAACTGCATAAGCATCAAATATAAATAATCAACGCTTACACAGTCTGTCGACCAATCGATCGACATACAATTCAATAATTGGTTCAATTAGGCTAAATGTTTCAAAATTATCAAACAAATAAACAACCAATACAAACATCAATCAATTAGTGAATTAGAGTTTCAAACTCATAATTTTGATATATATACAAAAATCATGTTTTTGATGCCAATTCACAACAATGAAACTATCTATATAAGTTTTGGTTCTCACACCAGTCTGATGGAATTATATAGAAACCACACCTTCGAAACACGAAGACAAATATTGATGATGCCATGGTCATTATCAACATCATCTCAGGGCGACTAGAGCGTGATTCTATATCTATCCAGTATATTAAAACTTTGAATATACGTTGATGACGCGTATACACGAAATCTTTATATACTCGATTGTCCAAATTCAAAATAAATAAATATTCAAATACGTATAAAGCGATTTAGATTTTAAAACAAAATTTTTTCCATTTGAAAAATATACTCTTCACACTCGTTCTAGGATACTGCTGATCCTATCTCTAACGAGTCATTCTAATTGGATATTACTAATCCAATATCTGATGAATTCTTTCGTATGGTTCTAATGTGTCTTGTTCTCGAGCTCTGTAAACCAAAGCTCTGATACCAAACTGAGACGACCCGAATTCCCCGTGAAGGAAAGCACGGATAGAATTGAGGACAAGACAAAATAGAACGCAGACCGAAGAACATTTCATTGTTATTACAACAATTCCATCAGATACAAGAATATACAGAGTATAAATGAATAAAATGCACTCGATAAATATCAGAGATTACAATAAATTACATAGCAACGGAAAATAATACAAAACACAACTGAAAGTAAGGCACGGATACAGAGCTTTCCGAGCATCGTTCCAGCTGTAAATCAGGACCCTGTGAATATAAATCTGCAAAACCAAAACTACTAGCTGCCCGTGTGGAAAATAGGGGCTCCCAGAGTTTAGGTTAAAACAATAAACTCCAGGTCAGTCATGTGACTAGTGTGAGAACTAAAACAGTTATTTAAAACTTTACTTTAAAAATAGTAATTCAAGGGACCACGCCGTATAACACGGAACGGGTTTCCTCCCAAGAATACTAGTGCATATAACAAAACAACGCAATGCTTTTTGGAAAAATGAAGCTATTATAAGACTTAGGTCCCATCACACAATGCAACGCAAGCCGGAGGATAGGGTTTTCCCTTATAATAGCCAAATAATGCTTGATACGTTTAAACAAATCATTTGATACTATCATAGGTGTATAATGTCAAAACATTTTTCAATCATAAATATCAATCATAGACGGCATGGGTACCATATATCATGTCGCCATACTAGTTCTACAATTAAAACCGCAATATCACATATTGGAAATTGGATTCCATCATGAGTCGAGGCAAGGGGCAAGCTCCTCTCCGCATTCGAGACACTCTAGCAAATGTCCCAGGACCCCACTATGATCCTTGGATCTTCAGGGCCGGTCCTCTCTTACTTTTGAGGATTAGTTATTCCTGAACACACGTTTCCCGGTCCTTACAGACCTATATCCGAGGCGCCTCGTATCCAACAACCACACAGGTGAAAAATATATAAATGTCAGGGCTGGTAGGTCACTGACACCACCCTAGCTAGAAAGAAACGTCGTGCTCTCCCTGCAGTCACTATCCCGTTTTTGACTCATACCGAGGTGTGAGGCTCAAGAAATCACGTTATACACAAAGCTACGCCACATAGGCCGTGCTTTGATCATCAACCACAAGACTTTGCTTTTCAACAGAAGCCTTGATCAATTGCCACTTACGCGAGCCACACTGGCAATTCACTCCATTCGACTGATGTCCATAGATATACAACCTCTGAGCTCGTACGTCTCAGAGAAGGGCGTTAAGCAAGAGAATAAATTCTCCCCCGCCACACAGATGTATATTTAATAGAGATCAATCAACACAGAATAAAATCCAATGTCAGACACACAATCCATTTACAAGTTCGTTCTGGGTCTGAACGAAACCGGAGGCACTTTCCTCGCATATCCATCCATCTCCAAGTACGTCTAGACGATCACCAACTGTTTCCCTCATCTTGGGTGTACAGCCCAATCAAGATCATCAGTAATCACCCAAACGATGTGAAGACTTCCGGTCCTCAACCACCGTCTTAATCTTCGACATCTCGTCGAATCGGTTATTCAGAATGGGTACAACCCGGCCTTTCTGAATAACCCACGTATACGATAAACAAATGTTACACAAACACAACAAACGCCTCATTCCAATTCAGAATATTCTTTTATTCACAAAATCACATTCTTAGGGAAATGTTCCCATTAATTTTATCCAAGATAAATTCTTCTAAATTTATTCTTTAATCTTCCTTTGGATATCATTTCAAACTAGTCGGGATTAGCGAACCACACCGAAGTAATTATTTATTTTATTTCCCAATCCTAACCTATATATCTCATGGAGAAAACTGGTAATACTCCATATCTAACACCACGGTGTTATCGATAAAATTAATTACCATTTCACGTTCAAATCTAATTAAAGAATTAACTATCGCTTTGGAGCAAAACTAGTGGTACTCCATTCTCGATCACCTTTCAGATTTGATAATTTAAATTATCAATTCACATTACAATCTAATTAAAGATTCATTAAAACTCCACTTAGTTTTAATCTTTTAAAAATCGATATCTTGCCTTTAACTGGGTTAAAGAACCAATGTCATCTAAAACATGATTCACGATAAACCCAAATCACATTTGATATTAATTACAAGGCTCTGAATAGAAAATATACCGGCTTATATTCAATATCAAATTCTGAAACCAACAAATATCGTATTGGAAATAACGATATAAAATATATCTTTCAAATTCCCATAACAATATCTGTATAGTCACGAAATCCAACATCGAAATATTCTGAAGATAATTTCGATTCAAGTCCAGTCCAATCCACGTATTGGGAATATTGGTTATTTTTAAAATCACTTTCAAATTCAATTTATTTATTTCAAAAATAAATTGATTTTAATTCTAGTTCAAAACTAGTTCATTTCGATAAAAATCTATTTTTATCCTTTCAAACGTGGAATTCTTCAGCCCAATTTTTCTCAAATCATTTCTTATGATTTTACACAAATTAAAGATATTTTTAATAATTTTATCAAGGCCCGTACAGTCGATTTCCAACAACGGCCATCGAACTGCACTTACATCGACCTTTTCCAAATTTGATTTGGACATAATTCCAAATCCAACCGTTAGATTTCAAATTTCTAATATTCATTGGAAAGCTCTTTTCGATACGAACCCAACGGTTCCGGTTTTAGGAGAATCCGACGGTCGGATCTCTCGCAACGTCAATTCGAAGTTAATGGTTGAAATTCACGAACTGCCGCGGCGCGGCGCGTTCTATTCAGGCCATTATATATATAATATATATATTATATATATTTCGTCGATTTCCTTTTTAAAACGAATTTTATAAATAGTTTTAAATTCGTTTTCAAAACGATTTCAACTTCATATTCAGTTTCAAATCGATTTGATTTCAATTCAATTCGAATTCATTTCAATTTTATTTAATTCAAATTCAAATTCGTTTCGATTCAATTCAAATTCTAATCGTTTCAATTCAATTCAATTCAATTTGAATTTACCTTCTATTTAATTCAATTCGAACTCATTTCAAATTGATTTCAATTCAATTTTGGTTCGTTTTAATTTTCATTCAAGATGATTTCAATTCGTTTTTAACTCAATTTCAATTTAATTCAATTTCAATTCATTTCTAATTCATTTCTAATTCAATTCAATTTGAATTTACCTTCTATTTAATTCAATTCGAACTCATTTCAAATTGATTGCAATTAAATTTCAATTTGAATTTTAATCTAATTTAATTTGAATTTCATTTCAAAATATTAAATTTTGCAATCACTTTTCAATATTCATTGTAAGACGAATAAAATCGATATAAATATCGATCACATCAAAATAGCGCAACTCTAATCAACACGGCTTCATATTTTTCAAAAACTTCTTTATTCCATTCGAGAAATGAATATTTATTCTATTCAACACATGAATCTATATTTCTTTCGACACACGACTAATCTCAACACATGAGTACTGTCCACACATCACTATTTTTGTTATGTAAAATATTTTATAAAATTATGGTATCTATCATTTGATTTTTTAATTAGACTCCACCGTGAAGTAGACTCTAACTGTAATTAGGATAAAGATGTAATTTTTATTATTTAAAATATTTTACTCAACACATGAATAGTTTCAACACATGAACATCGTCAACACATGACTATTTTTATATTCAACACATGAATTTTCTTTTATAATATTCATTATTTTCCCGATTGGAATGAGGCCCAATCAATTACCATATAACGTTAATTATATGGATTCCATACAACACGTGTATATAATAGCCACGATAAACAATCAACCATCATCTAAAGTGCACCACACAACTGCATAAGCATCAAATATAAATAATCAACGCTTACACAGTCTGTCGACCAATCGATCAACATACAATTCAATAATTGGTTCAATTAGGCTAAATGTTTCAAAATTATCAAACAAATAAACAACCAATACAAACATCAATCAATTAGTGAATTAGAGTTCCAAACTCATAATTTTGATATATATACAAAAATCATGTTTTTGATGCCAATTCACAACAATGAAACTATCTATATAAGTTTTGGTTCTCACACCAGTCTGATGGAATTATATAGAAACCACACCTTCGAAACACGAAGACAAATATTGATGATGCCATGGTCATTATCAACATCATCTCCGGGCGACTAGAGCGTGATTCTATATCTATCCAGTATATTAAAACTTCGAATATACGTTTATGACGCGTATACACGAAATCTTTATATACTCGATTGTTCAAATTCAAAATAAATAAATATTCAAATACGTATAAAGCGATTTAGATTTTAAAACAAAATTGTTTCCATTTGAAAAATATACTCTTCACACTCGTTCTAGGATACTGCTGATCCTATCTCTAACGAGTCATTCTAATTGGATATTACACAGTCTGTCGACCAATCGATCGACATACAATTAAATAATTGGGATTAGTGTACCCAAATATCATCCCAACACCCGTGTGGGGTTTCAAATCAAAAAACACATATTTTTATTTGTGCAGTTGGGCGATGTGTAAAATTTATCGACCCAATCAATATCAGTCAAATCAGTGTATATAAACAAATCGACCGATTTGTTTATAAATATTTATTTATTCACTTTCACGTTAAAAATTATATTTTTAACGATAAAATATTTAATTTCAACTATCTACATTTTTTTATCGATTTCACATCAACAACACAAACAAATTTCACAGCACATCAATTAAACAAACAAGCCATCCATGGTCTGTGGATGACGGGTGTCGGGTGCTGCTAAGCACCGTCTGCATCCTAGTATATATATATATAACTAGAAAAAGAAATTTAGAGTGAGAAGTTCTCACCAATAGCTATCCCAATACCACGACACTTCATTTATAGAAATCTTCGTCGTTCTCGCCTTTTGTCACTTTCGTTGCCCGTAGCCACTACATATATAAAAATCACATTTTTATATTGCTATTCAATATATAAAAATTCTATTTTTACATCGCTATTCAATATATAAAAATTCTATTTTTACACTGCTATTCTCTATATAAAGATTTCGCCTTTTCAATATTAAAGATTTCACCTTTTCAATATTAAAGATTTCGCCTTTCAACCTATAAAAATATCGTCTTTTCAAATTTCAAAAATCTAATCTTTTCTATTTTAAAAATCTAATCTTTTCTATTTTAAAAATAAAAACCTCGTCTTTTCATTGATAAAAACCTCATTTTAATTCCTATATCATTTTGCACAAAATCTGCAGTTTAAACAACATTGTTACCTATTAAAATCTGAATTTAAACTACATAAAGAAAATAAATAAAAACAAAAGAAGCTTACAGGTTTGGGCGGAGCAGGAGGTATGGGTTGCCGGCGGTGGCCAGAGGGGTGGGGGAGCGGTTGTTGACAGGCGGTGGTCCTTGGGGGGGGGGGGGGGGGGCAGATTCCAGTGGGCTTGGGGGGGGGGAGGGTTTTCGGTCTACAACGAAGGAGGGGAGTTGGGGCGAGAGGGGTCTAGGGTGGGGTGCGGTGCCCTGGCGAGGTGGGCGGTGGCGATGTGGAGGCCACCGGTGGCGCCGTCGAGCGAGATTGGGAGGGGGAGGGGGGAAGGGAAGTGATTTCGTTTTTTTTCTTTTCCTTCTTCTGAACTAATGAAAACGAGAAGGAAGGGGGGGGCAGAACGAATAAAGGGAGAGGGTTTTTTTATTTTTATTTAATTATCTCCCAAAAAGTTGACTTTTACATACGACCTCTAAACGAGGCCCACCGCCTGTCATCCATAGCGTTTTACCCCCATTCCAAACACAATGAGATATGTATCGTAAGCTGATTCGATCGTTTCGATCAATTTTCGTTAAAATCAACATATAACTCTATATATTGAATTTGAACGCGCATTTCAATTTACTGGGGTTACATAATAACTTAAAAATTCTCGAAAAATATTTCTAGCTTTGTATTGACGGTACAGTCCTAACAAAACCAGTTTCGTCGAATTCTGAGACCGTTGGAAAAAAATGGCCATTTTCCAGTCGATTAAAATCAACTAAAACTGGTCAAACGTGTTTTCCTTTGCCACGCTCACATATTGAATCGAAAAATTATGAAATTTGAAATCTAGCAATAATTTTACGTCACGGATCCAACAAAAGTGGTTTCGTCGAAATCCGAAGTCATTTGCAAAATGTCTATTTTTAAGGGCCTGAATTCCATAGCGACTATTCAGAATTTTCTGCTGGGCGTATCTATTGATCCCCGCTATGAAATCCCAATTTTTCAGATTCGTTGGAAAGATATTCACAAATAGATCCAATTATTTTGGTTTCACTAAAATCCGGTTTGTTTTGCACCCGGTACGTTCAATTGAAGTTTGAAATCGAATTATCGAACTACCGCGCCATTTTTAATTCCTTTTATAATTATATATAATTATTTACATTCTAACGACGACGTATATAATATATACGTTCGAATTATATTCAAAATAAATTTCTCGTCGATATTATTTAAAATAATCTATTTTAAATATTCAAAATCCGCTAAAATTGCCAAAATAAAATTTTTAAACTGGCCCAGATTTTCGGGTTGTTACACTTTCTATTTATGATATTCCTGTTTGAGTATTGTTTAATACCGGGGCTTCTCGTTCCTTCATATCTAGTGACCTGGTAGATAAGTTGAGATTGGAACCCGAGATAGTCGATAAACCTTTAGCGGTGACGAACCCGACTGGTGGTTCGACTAGCCTTAGTATGATTTGTAGCAATGTGGTCTTATCGAGTCATGGATGTATGTTTCTTATAATTGCTTTGTTTTGTGCTTTACTGGGTTTGGCATTATACTGGGGGTCGATTGGCTCCAAAGGTACGGGGTGGTGGTAGACTGTGAGAGATTTTCGGTGACAATTAGGGCGGATGATGGGCGGAGGGTAGTGTTTGGTGGCCTACCTAGTGATGAGGTGATGGCTAGTTTTCTAAATTCCCTCGACATTCTGCAAGACGAGTTATCAGGGGTTCCCGTTGCTGGCCAGTATCCGAATATCTTCGAGGAAGTGACCGAACTTCCACCACACCGAGAGATTGAGTTCCATATTGATTTAGTGAAAGATTCCAGACCTATAGTGATGCCACTTCGTCATATGACACCAAGGGAGAGGAGAGAGCTCGGGGTGCAAGTAAGGGATCTTTTGAAGAAGGGATTTATCAGAAGAAGTGTCTCCGAGTCGGGAGCACCAGTTGTATTTGTTACCAAGGCATATGGTTCCCTTCGTTTATGTGTGGACTATTGCGAGTTGAATAAAGTGACTAGGAAGAATAAGTATCCTCTTCCGCGGATAGATGATTTGTTTGATCAACTGGAGGAAGCAAGGGTGTTCTCCCAATTGGACCTCACGAAGGATTTCATTAGCTCTGATTAGCAGCTGAGAGTGTTCCTAAGTGGCATTTCAGATGCCGTAATGGCATTTCAGATGCCGTATGGATTCTATAAGTGGTTGGTCATGCCATTCGGGTTGACCAATGCACCAGCATATTTTGTGGATATTATGAATAAAGTATTCCAAGATCAATTGAATAAGTTTGTTCTTGTGTTCGTAGATGATATCTTGGTTTACTCGAGGATAGAAGAAGAACACAAGGAACATTTGAGAATAGTGATGGAGGTGTTGAGAAAACACCAATTGAAAGCGATGTTTTCTAAATGTCACTACTGGAGGAGGGAAATAAGATTTTTGGGCCATGTTGTTTAAGAGAATGGTATTGCCGTGGACCCTGCGAAGGTGGCTATGGTACAAGATTGGTCTACGCCCAAGAATGCAACAGACGTAAGAAGTTTCTTGGGATTAGCTGGATATTATCGTAAGTTTATCCAAGACTTCTCCAAGATAAAGGCACCATTAACTCAGTTGATCAAGAAGAATCAAGCTTTCATTTGGGACGAAAGGTGTGAAAATGCATTCAAGAGCCTAAAGGAGAAGTTAACGTGTGCACCAGTATTGGTTATTCCCAAAGGGAATGAAGAGATGACAGTATACACGGATGCCTGTGGTACCGGACTAGGTGCTGTGTTGATGCAAGGAGGTAGGGTAGCAGCTTACGCTAGTCGACAACTGAAACCGCATGAGAAAATATATCCTACCCATGATTTAGAATTGGAGTGATCGTGTTCACGTTGAAGATGTGGAGACATTATCTCTTGGGAGAAAGATTCAAGTTGTTCACCGATCATAAGTCATTAAAGTATCTCTTCTCTCAGAAGGATCTAAATCTCCGACAGCAAAGTTGGTTAGAATTCTTGGCTTCCTATGATTTTGATATCGCATATACACCAGGAAAGGGCAATGCGCTAGCAGACGCATTGAGTAGGATAAATGCTAGTTTAGGGACTATGTTTCTTGAATGGAAGCAACTGGAGTACATCGCTGGGTATGATTTCAGACCAAAGTGCGAATTGGATCCAGTAATGTTGGCAAGTTTGACGATCGGACCCACTTTGATTAAGCGGATTGGTTCCAGTCAGAGGGACGATCCTAACCTACTACAAATCATCTACAAGTTAGAAATGTGTATCGACGGTGAGGAGATGAACACGTATAGGCTTGATCGAGAAGGATGGCTTCAAAAGAATGGTAGACTGGTTATACCCAATGTCAATGGATTGAGAGATGGAGTGCTTAGAGAATGTCATCACTCAAAACTGACTATACATCCCTGTGGTAATAAAATGTATCGAGACATGAAGCAGACTAACTACTGGGAAGGGATGAAAAGGGATGTTGGAAAGTTTATATCCAAATGCATGAACTGCTAGCTAGTTAAAACCGAGCAAAAGAAGCCTAGTGGTTTGTTACAACCATTGGAAATTCCAGATGGAAATGGGAACAAGTCTCAATGGATTTCATTGATGGGTTACCAAGGACTAGATCAGGCCATGACAGCATTTGGGTGATTGTAGACAGATAGACCAAGAGGGCAAGGTTTATACCCGTCAAGTCGAATAGAACAACAGCTAAGTTAGCAGAACTTTATATGAAGTGGGTAGTGAGATTTCATGGAGTACCCAAAGGCATTGTAAGTGACCGAGATCCGTTGTTCACTAGTGGATTTTGGAAGAGCTTACAAGAGGCTTTAGCATCAGAATTAAATCTCGGTACTGCGTACCATCCTCAAACCGACGGTCAGACAGAGAGGGTGGATCATATATTGGAGGATCTCTTGAGAGCTTGTATATTGGATTTTGGAGGATCATGGGATGACCATTTGCATCTAGTGGTGTTCTCATACAATAATAGTTATCAGTCCAGTTTTGGTATGGCTCCATTTGAAGCTTTGTATGGAAGACCGTGCAACTCACCACCATGCTGGTTGGAAACCGGTGAGAAATTCGTGCTTCGGCCGGATGTAATAAGAGAAACTTCAGACAAGATCAAGGTTATCCAACAGTGAATTAAGGCTGCCCAAGATAGGCAGAAGAGTTATGCTGATAAGAGGCGAAGAGATTTAAAATTCTCCGTAGGCGACTTGGTGTTTGTCAAGATTTCTCTGCTAAGCGTGATTCGATTTGGTAGGAGAGGAAAGTTAACACCAAGATTTGTTGGTCCATTCCCAGTTATCGAACAAGTTGGGAATCTAGCATATAAAGTTGAATTACCTGACAAGATGGCGGGAGTTCACAACGTATTTCATGTTTCCCAGTTGAGGAAGTTCGTGCACGACCCTGGTATGACTATTTCACCGGATCAGTTGGATGACATCGAAGTAGAACCCGAGGCGGTTGAGAACCGCAAGCTGATTCGTATTGTCGAGAGCGATACGAAGCAACTTCGAAGGAATGCGGTGAAACTGATCAAGGTTCAGTGGGGCGAGAATGAAAATGACTGTACTTGGGAAACAGAGGAGAGTATAAGGGAATTGTATCCAGAACTCTTTGCCTGGTAAGATTTTAAATTGCAATTTAGTTATTCCGCATGCTAGGATAGACTTGATGTGTTTGTAATGTATTTTTGATTGTTTGTAAATGGCTGTTAGGCATGCGGGACCCGCTGTATGCTTTAATTAGGGAATTTCGGGGGCGAAATTTCTAAGGGGGAGAATGTAACGACCCGTATTCTATATATCGGAGGGTCATAGAATATTTATTTCATTTTTATACGAGGTCGTATGGTCGTGTAACTTTGGGGAAAGACTATTGGGGTCATTTCCAATGTTCACGATTTTTGCCGATTTTTAAATGACTGTTTTCCCCCTAACGAATCTTGTTTTGCCCATAACTTTTTGTTATCCACCTGAATCGATCAATAGGTTATCAACAAATTTGTGCGGGTCGGTTCTGGACACTTGAAGAAGGGATCGGTTCTTAGACAAAGAAGGAAGGGTCGGTCGTCATGGGTGAAACCTCTGGTCGTTTCTTCCCTTAAACACCACTGGTCGTTCCAGATATGGAAGACGAATGGTCGTTCTGCTTTGAGCACAAGCCCTTGGATCGCACCAAATACGGGAAGATATCTGGTCGCCCCAGAGATGTAAAATAGTTGGTCGCTCCAAATACGGAAGGCATCTGGTCGCTCTCGTCTCCATGCTGACTTGGTCGCTCGCTAGCTTCTGATCGCTCCAACCAGCTTCAAGGGGTTAGGGTCGGTCCGCTTCAAAGCTTCAGATCCCTGGTTGGCCCGCCTGTCAAGAATATAGCGCCATCTGGCTCCCTCATCACCTGGTCGGTCCGCCTCATAACTTGAGCTACCTGGTCGTGTGTGAGCCCTTTGTCGTCTTTCTTCTAGCAAAGATCCCTGGTCGGTTAAAACACATAAAGAAGCATGACAGCTGGTGACAACTGGCAGTGGCACTCTCGTAAATACCCAAAATACCGACCAGAATCCTGAATTGAAGATTTCAGCCACTCCATCACCTATAAATAGCACCCTACCTCCACCATTTCGAGTGGACTTTCCCGGGAACCACGAGGAGGTGCTGTCAAATTGCTCTTCAGGCCTCTTCAAGCATTTTCAACATCTCTTCTTCACAATTCATCGAAGATCTACCAAGCTCATGATCATGGCTTCTATGGAGGAGATAGCATAAATTCTTCAAGCTTCCTACCATTCTCAAAGGAGTGAAAAGGATTAGTGCTTGTCAAAAGAGACTTTATGAATGTATAAGTGAAAGAATTTTGTAAAACTCTTGGTGATTAATGAGATTCTATCTTCTAAGTGGACGTAGACTCGCATAAGACTCGAACCACTATAAACTCTTGTGTTCATTTTGTATTTTGATGTTCTTAGATTTTGGATATGGCCTCACACAATTGTAAAAACCTACTTACATCTTGCCTCTGAAAAGGTGACGTGCTTTCTAAGCATCTCGCCTTCGATTAGGTGACGTGTTAAGCAATATTTCGGTTGTTTTGCCAAATTTTGGTGTAAACAATAAGGCGCCCACCGTGGGGCCGATCTACTTTCTGACATCAAGTATATTGTGAAGATCTTGGAGCTTTTAAGCCTAGTCTCAAAATAGGCCACTCGAATCTACGAGTTGGGCCTTCTGACGAACTATCCTCAAAATTCAAGCTGCTTTCTGAAATAATGGCGCCAAAAGCAAATAAGGAAGTAAGGGCTAGAGCATCTAACAAGGGAAATCGAGAGGAAACCCCCGCCGTTAACTGGTTTGAAGTAAGTGAAACATCGAATGGAGGCGTGAATGTCACTTGAGGCGAGCTTGATCAAGCCATCATGGGTCTGGCACAACCACAGGAAATAGCTAACAAAGCCATAATGGTAAGGCTAGATTCACTCTTTGCTCTTTAAACCCCTACAACAAAGGTAGCCACAAGGACTGCTCATGCAGAGGGTACCGGATCTTCTTCCTCTAGTCCGAACCGAGAAAAATCTATCCAACAGATCTCTGATCCTAATAAAGGAAAGCATGAGAATTCAAATCATGTTGATCGGAACCATAACGTGGGGATTACTTCTCATCAAGCGGCCAATTCTGCCAAAGGGGCACTTTCTAATGATGAAAGACCAAGACCCCGGAGTCACAACCGTGATGGCTTGCTTAGGCAAGCTGCCGGTCAAGACAAAAGCATCCGCCCCACAGATGTAATAACCCGAAAATCTGGGCCAGTTTAAATTTTTTATTTTGGCAATTTTATCGAATTTTGATTATTTAAAATGAATTATTTTAAATAATATCGACGAGAAATTTATTTTGAATATAATTCGAACGTATATATTATACGCGTCGTCGTTAGAATATAAATATTTATATATAATTATAAATAGAATTGAAAATGGCGCGGTAGTTCGATAATTCGATTTCAAACTTCAATTGAATGTACCGGATGCAAAACAATCCGGATTTTAGTGAAACCAGAAATCATAGGATCTAATTGATAATATCTTTCCAATGAATCCGACCAATCGAAATTTCATATCGGGAATCAAAAGATATGTCCAGTTGAAAATTCTGAATAGTCGCTATGGAATTCAGGCCCTTAAAAATGGACATTTTGCAAATGACCTCGGATTTCGACGAAACCACTTTTGTTGGGTCTGTGATGTCGAATTATTGCTAGGTTTCAAATTTCATAATTTTTCGAATCAATATGTGAGCGTGGCAAAGGAAAACGCGTTTGACCAGTTTCAGTTGATTTTAATCGACTGGAAATTGGCCATTTTTCCAACGGTCTCAGAATTCGACGAAACTAGTTTTGTTAGGACCGTATCGTCAATACGAAGCTAGAAAATATTTTTCTGGAATTTTTAGAGTTAGTATGTAACCCCGGTAATTTGAAATGTACGTTTAAAATTCAATATAAGGATTTAAATGTAAATTTCAACGGAAACTGATTGTAACGATCAAACCAGCTTACAATACATATCCCATTGTGTTCGAAATGGGGGTAAAACGCTATGAACGACAGGCGGTGGGCCTCGTTTCGAGGTCGTATGTAAAAGTCAACCCTTGTGCAAAATTAAATAATAAAAAAAAAATATATACTCCCTCCTTTTCTTCATTGCCCCCCCCCCCCGATTCAGTTATCAGAAAACGAAAAGAAAAAGAAAAAAAAACCTAACTAATCGCGCCGCCGCCTGACCCTCGAACCCGCCGACGAAGACTTCGCCGAAGCCCCCACCGCCCGACCAACCTCCTTCCAGTGTCGAAGCCGAGCAACCCTCGAACACCCCCAGTCGCATCGAATCGAAGAAGCGCCACCCTCGAACCCTCGCGACACCTCCCTGAACCCCCGAGCACCACACTACATCGCCGACGGCGCCTCCTTCTTCTTCCCTCCTCCCCTGCGCATACCACGGTGAGTGATAGGTAATTTCATTTTTATTTTTATTTTGTTTTTGTTCTGCTAAAACTGTTTTTTTTTTTAAGTTTTAAAAACCGATTCTTTTTTTTTTAGAAGATTATAAACTGATTTTTTTTATGAATTTTAAAACTGATTTAAAGAATTTTAAAACTGATTTTTTTTATATAGATTTAAAAACAGAATTTTTAAAGAAAATTAAAACTGATTTGAAAGGAATTTTTAAAACTGATTTGAAAGGAATTTTAAAAACTGATTTTTTTTAATGAATTTTTAAAAAACTGATTTTTATGAATTTTTAAAACTGATTTTTAAAAAGAAATAAAAACTGATTTTATTTTTAAGGTTTAAAATAGAAAAAAGGGTTAAATTTTGAAATAGAAAAAGGTTTAATCTTTTAAAAGAAAAAGATTTGAACTTGCAAAAATAAAGATCATATTTTTAAAAAGAGAAAAGACGGAATTTTTGATAAGTAGAAGAAGTAAGATATGATTCTTATATTTTTAAAGCAATAAAAATATAATTTTTACATCATAGGAATATTAAAAATATAATCTTTGTTTTTAGAATATAATCTTTATATATTGAATAACATAGTAAAAATTCGATTTTTACCTATGTAGAGAAAGCGGGCAACGAAGATGCGATAACGATGCAGATTTCTCTAAAAGGAAGAGACGTGATGTTTGGATAGCTATATGTGAGAACTTCTCACTCTTCAATTTCTATTATAGTTATAAATATATACTAGGATGCAGACGGTGCTTAGTAGCACCCGACACAATCGTCCACAGACCATGGACTTGTTTGTTTGATTACAAATTAGTTAGACTATTTGGTTTGGTTTGAATGGTTTGGTGAAATGAATTATATATATTGAAAGTGAATATATCATATATATTGAAAGTGAATATATCATATATATTGAAAGTGAATATATCGTATGTAGTGAAAGTGAATATATCATATATATTGAAAGTGAATATATCGAATATATTGAAAGTGCAAATATCGTATATATGAAAAGGGAAAACGATATATATATGAATTGAAAACGATGTATATGAAATATTTGAATTGAAAACGATGTATATGAAATATTCGATTTTGATAGAAAATAGAAAACGAATTCGAATTGAATTGAATAGAAAACGAATTCGAATTGAATAAAATTGAAAATGAATTCGAATTGAATTGAATAGAAAACGAATTCGAAGTGAATTGAATAGAAACGAATT
Organism: Allium sativum; assembly: GCA_030737875.1. Lineage (NCBI taxonomy): Eukaryota > Viridiplantae > Streptophyta > Magnoliopsida > Asparagales > Amaryllidaceae > Allium > Allium sativum. Next base: position 793,561,891 of record CM060921.1, on the reverse strand, counting down.
CGAATTGAATTGAATAGAAAACGAATTCGAATTGAATTGAATGGAAAACGAATTCGAAATGAATTGAATAGAAAACGAATTCGAATTGAATTGAAACCGAATTGAAATGAATTCAAATTGAATTGAAATTTGAATTGAATAGAAATGAATTTTAAAACGAATTTATAAGGAAGAATTCAATTTTGATTTGAATTGAAATGGAAGTTGAAATTGTTTTTGAAACGAATTTAAAACTATTTATAAACTTTGTTTTAAATAGAAATCGACGAAATATATATTATATATATTATATATATAATATAATGGCCTGAATAGAACGCACCGCGCTGCGGCAGTTCGCGAATTTCGACCATTGACTTCGAACGGACATTACGGGAGATCCGACCGTCGGATTCTCCTGAAATCAGAACCGTTGGGTTCGTATCGAAAAGAGCTTTCTAAGGAATATTAGAAATTTGAAATCTAACGGTTGGATTTGGAATTACGTCCAAATCAAATTCGAAAAAGGTCGCTGTAAGTGCAGTTCGATGGCCGTTGATGGAAATCGACTGTACGGGCCTTGATAAAATTATTAAAAATAGTAATAATTTGTGTAAAATCACAAGAAATGATTTGTGAAGAATTGGGATGAAAAACCCCATATTTGAAAAGATAAAAATAGATTTTTATCGAAATGAACTAGTTATTAACTAGAAAAATAATCCAATGGTTATAAATAAATAAATTGGATTAGAGTTAAATTGAAATTATCTTTGGATATTTTCGATATTGGATTCCGTGATTATACAGAGATCGTGATGGGAATTTGGAAGATATCGATATCGTTATTCCCGATATGATATCTGTTGGTTTCAGGATTTGATGTTAAATATAAGTCGATACTCTCTCTATTCAAAACCTTATATTTAATGTCAAATTTGATTGATTGATGGTTTGGATTGTGCTCGACCAGTTTATGAGCAAAATATGCTTTTACATTTAGCATTGGGTTGGGTTGAAAATATCTGTGTGCTAACGCCTTGTGAAACACTTCACGATTTGACGATAAGGTGTTTAGCGATGTTGTGTTCATTTCAAATTTAATGAATGATTGTGAAATGATATTTTTCTTAAGTGAAAAGAAATGTATTCCCGATTTTGGATAGGGAATGTTTTATAAAAATGTTTTATAAAACAGAAAGGATTTCGAGGCCCAAAACCCGATGATTTCTAAAATGATTTAGAAATGTATTATATGTTACATTGTGGTTCATCGCGTATTCGATCAGTTGCTATTAATGATGTATCTGTTTGGTGGCGGAGAATTTATTCTTTTGCTTAACACCCTTCTTTGAGACGTACGAGCTCAAAGGTTATGTGATTAATAGTGACTGATCATATGCGTGAATTACTGATGTGAAGTACTATATTTTGAAAGTACTTGTGATTATTATGTTGTGAAATGATTTTCCCTACTTCGGGATATGAAATGATTTAGTATGTGGCTAAGGATTCGGGTAACCCTGAGACTAAAAGTATGGGTGAGAGGGCGGTGTATGCTCTCCATGAGTGGGAGGTGCATCGTCGGTGTAGCCTACTCCTATGTGGGGTAGGTGCACATATATATATCGAGTTGCGAGGTGCGTACCCTTTGCCTTGTCGATGGGGAGCACGATATTTGGTTGCATACTTGTTTGTATGCATTGTTATGTTTTGGAATTCACATTTCCAAACGATTTGATTTGAGATCCCGAAGTGAAATCTACTTTGATATAGAAAGTTAGATATGTATTTCAAATGATTTGAAATAAGAAATCGGGAATAAAATCCAAAGGAATAATTTCTGTAAATTGAATTGGATTTAGAAAATCTAAGTGTAGTGATTAATCTAAATGGGTAGATTGGGATATTGCATGTTGATTGATGCATAGTAGATCCATATATCTATATTGATTATTGTTTATACACTGGTATTCATGGGGGTAAACCCGTTCCGCGTTAGCGGCGTGGTCCCGTGATATGCCATTTTAGTAAATAAGTTAATTATAACTGTTAGAGTTTCTCACACCAGTCCCATGACTGACCTGTAGTTTGCTTTTCCCTTGCAAACTCGGGTGCCCCTATTTTCCACACGGGCAGCCGAGTAGTTTTATTTTGCAGATGTTTTGAGCAGGATTCTGGATTGAAGCTTTAAGCTGTGTCCAGACATTTACAGTCTTCCACTGTGTAGTTTATATTTCCGCTGTGCATTGTATTACATTTATGTAAATTTATCTTCCGCTGTGTAATATTATATTTCGATATACTCTGATATTCTGTACTCTGATGTAACATTATTATGATGTTTATTGAAGTCATCTGTTATTTGTTCTGATGTGTTGTATACCCAAAGTTAGCGTATGCGGGATTCGAACGGTCTTGGTCGGTTTAGCGATCGATTAGGTCCGGGCGAAACCCGTTGTCGTTACACGTGGTATCAGAGCTTCGGTTAAACTCAAATCTTTGGCGTACAACTCGTTAGAACTGAACAAAAGACCCATCAGAGGTAGGATTAGTAATGTCCTATAAAAGAATCCTCATTAGAGATAGAATCAGTAGCATTCTTGAATGAGTGTCTCGTTAGAGATGGGGTTAGAAATGCCCCAGAATGAGTCGAGAGTTATTTGTTTATAAATAACGTATTTGTGATTATATATATAATCTGATTTTAGAAAATATGATTTTAAATATATAAAATTATATATTTGAAAATATAATCAATTAATTGATTGATGTTTGTGTTGTTGGTTTACTTGTTTGATAATTTTTAACCATTTAGCCAATTGAACCAAATAGTAAACTGTATTGAAATTTGGTTGCAAATGCATGCATATACTTGCACTTACATTGAACAGGTCATAGCAAGGAGGCTAGAGCAGAGAATAAAATTTGTTTGCCCGACAAATAGGTACATGTTTACTACATGATTTACTGTTTTGTTTGGGTGATGATGATTTTGTGAGCCTATTGGCTAGCCGCTTGGCTTTTTCTTTTTCTTTTTGAGATCTGAAGGACCGGGGAAGCTATTTAAAATTCCTCGATGCTCCCGGTGCAGGGGAGGTTATGGCGAAATTTTTCGAAAATTTAGGATGTTAGCCAAATTTTTGAAATCTTTGAAAAATTCTTAGAAACTGAAAAGTTGAAGAACTTAAGCCGTAATCGAAACAATGGAAGTTGAGTTGAATTGTTAAAAAACTTTCGACTTTGTTCCTTTTCGGGGACGAAAAGTTTTAAGTGGGGGAGATTGTAATAACCCGAAAATCTGGGCCAGTTTAAAATTTTTATTTTGGCAATTTTATCGAATTTTGATTATTTAAAATGAATTATTTTAAATAATATCGACGAGAAATTTATTTTGAATATAATTCGAACGTATATATTATACGCGTCGTCGTTAGAATATAAATATTTTTATATAATTATAAATAGAATTGAAAATGGCGCGGTAGTTCGATAATTCGATTTCAAACTTCAATTGAATGTACCAGATGCAAAACAATCCGGATTTTAGTGAAACCAGAAATCATAGGATCTAATTGATAATATATTTCCAACGAATCCGACCAATCGAAATTTCATATCGGGAATCAAAAGATATGTCCAGTTGAAAATTCTGAATAGTCGCTATGGAATTCAGGCCCTTAAAAATGGACATTTTGCAAATGACCTCGGATTTCGACAAAACCACTTTTATTGGGTCCGTGATGTCGAATTATTGCTAGGTTTCAAATTTCATAATTTTTCGAATCAATATGTGAGCGTGGCAAAGGAAAACGCGTTTGACCAGTTTCAGTTGATTTTAATCGACTGGAAATTGGCCATTTTTCCAACGGTCTCAGAATTCGACGAAACTAGTTTTGTTAGGACCGTATCGTCAATACGAAGCTAGAAAATATTTTTCTGGAATTTTTAGAGTTAGTATGTAACCCCGGTAATTTGAAATGTACGTTTAAAATTCAATATAAGGATTTAAATGTAAATTTCAACGGAAACTGATTGTAACGATCAAACCAGCTAACGATACATATCCCATTGTGTTCGGAATGGGGGTAAAACGCTATGGACGACAGGCGGTGGGCCTCGTTTCGAGGTCGTATGTAAAAGTCAACCCTTGTGCAAAATTAAATAATTAAATAATAAAAAAATATATATATATATACTCCCTCCTTTTCTTCATTGCCCCCCCCCCCCCCGATTCAGTTACCAGAAAACGAAAAGAAAAAGAAAAAAAAACCCTAACTAATCGCGCCGCCGCCTGACCCTCGAACCCGCCGACGAAGACTTCGCCGAAGCCCCCACCGCCCGACCAACCTCCTTCCAGTGTCGAAGCCGAGCAACCCTCGAACACCCCCAGTCGCATCGAATCGAAGAAGCGCCACCCTCGAACCCTCGCGACACCTCCCTGAACCCCCGAGCACCACACAACATCGCCGACGGCGCCTCCTTCTTCCCTCCTCCCCTGCGCATACCACGGTGAGTGATAGGTAATTTCATTTTTATTTTTATTTTGTTTTTGTTCTGCTAAAACTGTTTTTTTTTTAAGTTTTAAAAACTGATTCTTTTTTTTTAGAAGATTATAAACTGATTTTTTTTATGAATTTTAAAACTGATTTAAAGAATTTTAAAACTGATTTTTTTTATATAGATTTAAAAACAGAATTTTTAAAGAAAATTAAAACTGATTTGAAAGGAATTTTAAAAACTGATTTGAAAGGAATTTTAAAAACTGATTTTTTTTTTATGAATTTTTAAAAAACTGATTTTTATGAATTTTTAAAACTGATTTTTAAAAAGAAATAAAAACTGATTTTATTTTTAAAGTTTATAATAGAAAAAAAGGGTTAAATTTTGAAATAGAAAAAGGTTTAATCTTTTAAAAGAAAAAGATTTGAACTTGCAAAAATAAAGATCATATTTTTAAAAAGAGAAAAGACGGAATTCTTGATAAGTAGAAGAAGTAAGATATGATTCTTATATTTTTAAAGCAATAAAAATATAATTTTTACATCATAGGAATATTAAAAATATAATCTTTGTTTTTAGAATATAATCTTTATATATTGAATAACATAGTAAAAATTCGATTTTTACCTATGTAGAGAAAGCGGGCAACGAAGATGCGATAACGATGCAGATTTCTCTAAAAGGAAGAGACGTGATGTTTGGATAGCTATATGTGAGAACTTCTCACTCTTCAATTTCTATTATAGTTATAAATATATACTAGGATGCAGACGGTGCTTAGTAGCACCCGACACAATCGTCCACAGACCATGGACTTGTTTGTTTGATTGCAAATTAGTTAGACTATTTGGTTTGGTTTGAATGGTTTGGTGAAATGAATTATATATATTGAAAGTGAATATATCATATATATTGAAAGTGAATATATCATATATATTGAAAGTGAATATATCGTATGTAGTGAAAGTGAATATATCATATATATTGAAAGTGAATATATCGAATATATTGAAAGTGAAAATATCGTATATATGAAAAGGGAAAACGATATATATATGAATTGAAAACGATGTATATGAAATATTTGAATTGAAAACGATGTATATGAAATATTCGATTTTGATAGAAAATAGAAAACGAATTCGAATTGAATTGAATAGAAAACGAATTCGAATTGAATAAAATTGAAAATGAATTCGAATTGAATTGAATAGAAAACGAATTCGAAGTGAATTGAATAGAAACGAATTCGAATTGAATTGAATAGAAAACGAATTCGAATTGAATTGAATAGAAAACGAATTCGAAATGAATTGAATAGAAAACGAATTCGAATTGAATTGAAACCGAATTGAAATGAATTCAAATTGAATTGAAATTTGAATTGAATAGAAATGAATTTTAAAACGAATTTATAAGGAAGAATTCAATTTTGATTTGAATTGAAATGGAAGTTGAAATTGTTTTTGAAACGAATTTAAAACTATTTATAAACTTCGTTTTAAATAGAAATCGACGAAATATATATTATATATATAATATAATGGCCTGAATAGAACGCGCCGCGCTGCGGCAGTTCGCGAATTTCGACCATTGACTTCGAACGGACATTACGGGAGATCCGACCGTCGGATTCTCCTGAAATCAGAACCGTTGGGTTCGTATCGAAAAGAGCTTTCTAAGGAATATTAGAAATTTGAAATCTAACGGTTGGATTTGGAATTACGTCCAAATCAAATTCGAAAAAGGTCGCTGTAAGTGCAGTTCGATGGCCGTTGATGGAAATCGACTGTACGGGCCTTGATAAAATTATTAAAAATAGTAATAATTTGTGTAAAATCACAAGAAATGATTTGTGAAGAATTGGGATGAAAAACCCCATATTTGAAAAGATAAAAATAGATTTTTATCGAAATGAACTAGTTATTAACTAGAAAAATAATCCAATGGTTATAAATAAATAAATTGGATTAGAGTTAAATTGAAATTATCTTTGGATATTTTCGATATTGGATTCCGTGATTATACAGAGATCGTGATGGGAATTTGGAAGATATCGATATCGTTATTCCCGATATGATATATGTTGGTTTCAGGATTTGATGTTAAATATAAGTCGATACTCTCTCTATTCAAAACCTTATATTTAATGTCAAATTTGATTGATTGATGGTTTGGATTGTGCTCGACCAGTTTATGAGCAAAATATGCTTTTACATTTAGCATTGGGTTGGGTTGAAAATATCTGTGTGCTAACGCCTTGTGAAACACTTCACGATTTGACGATAAGGTGTTTAGCGATGTTGTGTTCATTTCAAATTTAATGAATGATTGTGAAATGATATTTTTCTTAAGTGAAAAGAAATGTATTCCCGATTTTGGATAGGGAATGTTTTATAAAAATGTTTTATAAAACAGAAAGGATTTCGAGGCCCAAAACCCGATGATTTCTAAAATGATTTAGAAATGTATTATATGTTACATTGTGGTTCATCGCGTATTCGATCAGTTGCTATTAATGATGTATCTGTTTGGTGGCGGAGAATTTATTCTTTTGCTTAACACCCTTCTTTGAGACGTACGAGCTCAAAGGTTATGTGATTAATAGTGACGGATCATATGCGTGAATTACTGATGTGAAGTACTATATTTTGAAAGTACTTGTGATTATTATGTTGTGAAATGATTTTCCCTACTTCGGGATATGAAATGATTTAGTATGTGGCTAAAGATTCGGGTAACCCTGAGACTAAAAGTATGGGTGAGAGGGCGGTGTATGCTCTCCATGAGTGGGAGGTGCATCGTCGGTGTAGCCTACTCCTATGTGGGGTAGGTGCACATATATATATCGAGTTGCGAGGTGCGTACCCTTTGCCTTGTCGATGGGGAGCACGATATTTGGTTGCATACTTGTTTGTATGCATTGTTATGTTTTGGAATTCACATTTCCAAACTATTTGATTTGAGATCCCGAAGTGAAATCTACTTTGATATAGAAAGTTAGATATGTATTTCAAATGATTTGAAATAAGAAATCGGGAATAAAATCCAAAGGAATAATTTCTGTAAATTGAATTGGATTTAGAAAATCTAAGTGTAGTGATTAATCTAAATGGGTAGATTGGGATATTGCATGTTGATTGATGCATAGTAGATCCATATATCTATATTGATTATTGTTTATACACTGGTATTCATGGGGGTAAACCCGTTCCGCGTTAACGGCGTGGTCCCGTGATATGCCATTTTAGTAAATAAGTTAATTATAACTGTTAGAGTTTCTCACACCAGTCCCATGACTGACCTGTAGTTTGCTTTTCCCTTGCAAACTCGGGTGCCCCTATTTTCCACACGGGCAGCCGAGTAGTTTTATTTTGCAGATGTTTTGAGCAGGATTCTGGATTGAAGCTTTAAGCTGTGTCCAGACATTTACAGTCTTCCGCTGTGTAGTTTATATTTCCGCTGTGCATTGTATTACATTTATGTAAATTTATCTTCCGCTGTGTAATATTATATTTCGATATACTCTGATATTCTGTACTCTGATGTAACATTATTATGATGTTTATTGAAGTCATCTGTTATTTGTTCTGATGTGTTGTATACCCAAAGTTAGCGTATGCGGGATTCGAACGGTCTTGGTCGGTTTAGCGATCGATTAGGTCCGGGCGAAACCCGTTGTTGTTACAACAGATATCCTCCACGAGAGGGAACGCCTCCTGAAAATGGTCCAACAGCTTATGAAAGAAAGCAAATCTCGAAATGATAATGAGGCTGAATGGGAGTTCACGCCATCAAAAACCCCTCTCACTGAGAGAATCAAAAAGGCAACCTTCCTACGGAAATTCAAGCCACCTACAATCTAAGCCTACAATGGGACAGGCGACCCCAATGTGTTTTTGTTTCGATATGACCAACACATGGATGGGGCCCAAGCAACCGACGAGCTTAAGTATTTGTACTTTCCATTGTACTTGGAAGGAGTAGCATCATTATGGTTCATTAAATTTCCTCCCAGATCTATTGATAATTTTTTCACACTAGCAAGACGTTTTCAAGACAAATTCCGCCTCCAGACCACGAAGGTTAGAGATATTATGTCCCTCAACGAGTTGGAACAAGCCCCGGGTCAAACGATTAGATCTTTTCTAAGTCGTTTTAATGCTGGCGCTGCTGAAGTAGGGACCCACGAGCCAAGGCTAATTCTAATGGCCTTGAAGGGGGGCATAGATGAACATTCTGAATTTGGAAGGTGGTTAAAGAGAAAGAAGCCCAACACATTAGAGAAATTCTATGACAAAGCCGAGGAATACATAAGTCTTGAAGATGATCCCATTTACTCTATTGGGAAGACCAAAACTAATGTGGTTCTAGAGAAAAAAGAAGCTTCTACAAAAACCGATCAGATAAATTCAGGTGGGGGGCAAAAAAGAGGAAACGGTAGTGATGCCAAGAACGATAAGGATTTTAAAAAGCGATGCATCTTCAATCCTATGGACCTTACTCCGTTGAATGATACGCTTGAGCACATATACATGGCAACTAAAGCTACGGAGGATTATCCTAGCCCGAAACCAATAAATGTGTTCGAAGAAGCTGCAAATTCAGGGAGGTTTTTCTGATTTCATAATCGATCAGGTCATGACACAAAAGAGTGTCGGCACTTGAGAAATATAATTGAAGAGTTGATAAGAAAGAACCGTCTTCAGGAGTACGTGAAACGTTCGTCGGATACTGAGCCTACTCAAGGGCAGCAGATTCATCCAAGTCAAGACGGAAGAACACCTGCAAATGGTTCTCGACCTATTATCAACACAATCAGTGGTGGACCTCATCCTGCAGGAGATACCTGGGAGGATATTGTCAGATAAACAAATGAACTAGGCAGTGCTTCAAAAGAAAATGGATTTGAAGTTTGCAGTAACTCACTTCGTTGGAAAATACCAAAAACATCATGGGAAGATGTGGTATTCCTAGATCGGGATTCCAGTGGAATATTGACTCCAACCATTGACCCAATGGTGATCACTATTGGCTTGGGTCCAGCAATAGTGAAGAAGGTACTGATTGATAATGGGGCTTCTGTAAATGTCCTGTTTTACAATACTTTCTCTAAAATGGGGTTGTCCATGGATAATGTGCGAGCAAGTAAAAATAAAATACTCGGTTTCACTAGTGTACCAACTCAGCCTATTGGTGTAATCGATCTCCTCGTAGAGCGTGGTGAGGGGAAGAAGCAAGTTTCCATGATGTAGTCTTTTGTGATAATAGACTCGCTGTCAGGGTATAATGCATTTTTGGGAAGACCAGCACTAGCTGCTTTCAAGATAGCTCTTGCTCCATGGTGTTTGACGATGAAGTTCCCAACTGCAAACGGAGTGGGAGTAATCAAAGGAGATCCTCAAGAGTCGAGAGACTGCTATATGGCAGAGTTGATTGAAGCTCGCGAGTATGACATCAAGAAGGATGTAGAGACTCCTCTCTGCATCCATGAAGCCCCCTTATAGCAATTAATGACCTCCCCCTGCGCTGGAGAATACAACGACATGCAAGAAGATATGGATCCGCAAAAAACCAATGCAGGGGAGGAAAGGGCAGCACCGGCTGAAGCTACCATTTCTATACAGGTCCATGATAACGATCTAGATAAGGTGGTAAAGATAGGCTCTCAGTTGGATCCTTTGCTGCGAAAGGAATTGATTGTTTTTCTAAATACGAATTTGGATGTCTTTGCTTGGAACGATTTAGATATGTGTGGAATATCTCCGGAAGTGATTGTGCATAAGCTGAACATTGATCCTAGCATACATCCTGTGAAACAGAAAAGACGGATGCAAGGCCCTGAGAGGTCTAAGGCTTTGGAGGATGAAGTGGATAGGCTATTAAGGAACAGCTTCATTCGCGAGTCCACCTATCCTAAATGGGTGTCCAACCCATTTCTTGTAAAAAAGTCAAACGGAAAATGGCGGGTGTGTGTTGATTATTCTGATCTAAACAAAGCGTGCCCAAAAGACAGTTTCCCCCTACCTCGAATTGATCAGCTTGTCGATGCAACGGCGGGGCTTGAACTGTTGTCTTTCATGGACACATATTCAGGCTACAATCAGATCATGATGCATGAGCCAGACCAGGATAGTACTAGTTTCATAACTGATCGCGGTTTGTATAGTTATAAGGTAATGTCGTTTGGTTTGAAAAATGCAGGTGCCACGTATCAACATCTGGTGAATTCGATGTTCAAAGGGCAAATTGGAAAAACCATGGAGGTCTATGTTGATGACATGTTGGTAAAATCCAAGGAAGCAAAAAGTCATATGGAAGACCTTGACGAAATGTTTCAAATCCTAAGGCGATACCGCATGAAGCTAAATCCACTCAAATGTTCATTTGGTGTAGCTTCAGGAAAGTTTCTTGGCTTCATGGTCAACGCCCGGGGCATTGAAACAAACCCAGCACAAGTGGTTGCCCTGCGAGAAATGCGAGCTCCGCGGACTAAAAAGGAATTCCAAAGTTTGAATGGCAAGGTGGCAACTTTAAGCCGCTTCATTTCAAAGGCGACGGACAGGTGCATTCCCCTCTTTGATGCATTGAAAAAGGAAAGGAAGAATTTCCAGTGGACTCCTGAATTCCAGCAAGCATTTGAGGATCTTATCAAGCACATGGAATCACCTCCGATGCTGTCAAAACCAAAAGATGGAGAAAACCTATTCCTATATCTTGCAGTATCATCCCATGCTCTAAGCGCAACCCTCGTCAGGGAAGAAAATAAAATTCAGTGGCCGGTATACTACGTCAGCAAAAGGTTTACCGGGGCAGAGATGAATTATTCGGAGATCGAAAAGCTTGCATATGCTTTGCTTATTGCATCACAGAAGCTCAAGCCTTATTTCCAATCTCACTCTATCAAGGTCTTTACAGATCAACCTTTGAAACAAGTGTTGTTACGTCCAGAAACCTCAGGGAGATTACTAAAATGGAATATTGAGCTCAGTCAGTACGATGTCACTTATCACCCCAGGAAAGCAATAAATGGGCAAGCCCTAGCTGATTTTATTGCCGAGTTCACTGATAGAGGAGAGGAAATGGAAGAAACCAATGAGTTGGTCGCCAGATGGAAGCTTTTCGTTGTTGGTGCTAGGAATGAATACTGTGCTGTGGCAGGAATCGTGTTTGAAACTCCAGAAGGATGACGGATATGTTGTGCTCTACGATTCGAATTCCCAGTCACAAACAACGAGGCCGAGTATGAAGCTTTGCTCGGAGGATTGAGAGTTGCGAAAGAATTAAGCCTGAGGAGTTTGTTGATCTTCAGCGATTCACAGTTGATGGTTTCTCAAATCAAAGGTGAATTTGAGACCAAGAGCGGAAATCTTCTAACGTATCTACGCAAAGTCAAAGAGTTTCTTGACAATCTAGAGTACTATTCTATCTCTCATATCCTTAGAGGAGAAAATTGGAAAGCCGATTCTTTATCAAAGCTGGCTAGTGCCGGAGATCCTCAAATCTTCGGCCTAGTTCCAGTTGAAGTTTTACCTAGTTCCAGTGTTGAAGAATCTGATATAGATTGGGTTATGGAGACAGCTAACGATCCATACTCGTGGATGACCCCAATCAAGAATTATATACTCCATGGGACACTTCCTGAAAACCCGAAGGATCGCAAGAAGTTGCTCCGAAAGTCCCGTTTGTATCTCGTTCAGGATGGTCACTTATACAGGAGAGGATATTCAACACCTTTGCTACGATATGTAACAAAGGAGGAATCCAAAGCAGTCCAGGCAGAATTACATGGAGGAGATTGTAGCGGACATATAGGTGGACAAACTCTAGCCAAAAAAGTTCTTCGATATGACTATTTCTGGCCAGAGGTAGATCTCGACTCTATGATCTTTGCTAAAAAATGTGACCAATGCCAGAAATTTGCAAAGATTCCGAGAGCTCCATCGACTGAGTTGACACAAATGTTGAGTCCTTGGCCATTCGCTGTCTGGGGCATAGATTTGATTGGAGTATTACCTACTGCAAAATCCGGTTTCAAGTACGCCATAGTTGCTGTGGACTATTTCACTAAATGGGCGGAAGCTGAGCCACTGGCAACCATCACATCAAGAAAAGTGATCAATTTTGTTTTGAAAAGCATCATATGCAGATTTGGAATTCCGCAGAAGATCATCACCGACAATGGCACGCAATTTGAAAGCGAAGAGTTCAAAGACTTTTGCGACAAATATCACATTTAGAAAAGCTTCGCAGCAGTTGCCCACCCGCAGGCCAACGGGGAAGTTGAAGCAATTAACAAAATCCTGATATCTACCATTAAGAAGCGTCTCGAGAAAGCTAAGGGTAACTGGATTGAAGAACTGCCGCTTGCACTATGGGCTTACCATACGACTCATAAAACTTCGACGGGGCATACGCCATTCTCTCTGGCATTTGGATCGGAAGCAATAATACCTGTGGAGTTAGAGGTTCCTACTCACCGCAGAATTCACTTTAACCAAAAAGAGAATGAAAAGTTGCAGCTTGAAGCCCTCGATTTACTCGAAGAAAAAAGGACTGAATCGGAGCTTAGGATAGTCTCCCATCAAAGGAGAATTGCCCGACACTTCAATCAAAAGGTCAGGCATAGAACATTCGAAGTGGGAGACTTAGTGTTAAAGAAGATCATGACCGCAACAGGAGTTTTTGGCCCCAACTGGGAAGGTTCATTTGTCATCGATCAAAAGCTCCTCGACGACACCTTTAAACTCAGGACTATAGACGGAATAGATGTCCCAAGGGCCTGGAACAGTGATCACCTCCGGCGTTATTTCAAATAACTCTTTTGACTCCTGTCTAAATTATACATCGCATACCTTTGATTATATACTCAAAGATGTTCAGTTATGATTTCTGATTACAGGACATAATTAAAAGAAAAAATTCGCTGGTTCATTCCCCGATGAAAGCCTGGTGTTAGTTCATAGCATAGCCCAAAAGGACAAATTAAGCACATGGATCCATAAAGCACTCCCGTCGAAATACGGTAAGTGAGGAATGTCTCCATAAGATAAAAAAGAAGAACAAAACACCAAGGCCAATCAGCGGGAGAAACCAATGGAGTAAAATCAAAGAAGACTCGCTGAAATTCCACCAAAGGAGTATCATTCGAGAGGATCGACCTAGGGTTCTGGATTTATAACCGAGGCATCTCGATCAACTCAAAGGTCCAACAAAATCAATACCCACTCTGTGGAACTAGGCAGACACAGTCTTGAACCCAAAACCTCTCTGGGGGTGCTCAGTCAAATAACTTAAAGTCAGTACAAATCTGACCATGTTATTACCAAACTGAGTCTTTAACCCAAAACCTCTCCGAGGGTGCTCAGTCAAATAACTTAAAGTCAGCAAAAATCTGACCATGTTATTACCAAACTGAGTCTTTAACCCAAAACCTCTCCGGGGGTGCTTAGTCAAATAACTTAAAGTCAGTACAAATCTGACCACATCATTACCAAACTGAGTCTTTAACCCAAAACCTCTTCGGGGGTGCTCAGTCAAATAACTTAAAGTCAGTACAAATCTGACCACATTATTGCCAAAACTGAGTCTTTAGCCCAAGACCTCTCCGGGGGCACCCGATCGATTGCAAAAGTCAGTGAATGTCTGACCAAATGCAAAAAAAGGGGGGAATTCCAAATAATACATGTAAAGTTCGTATGAAGAATAAAAAGTTCCGAATGTCACAATTCGATGGTAGACGCTTTTTAAATTCTGATTACAACGTAAGGAACCCAATCTCTACATTATATCAGGGTTGAAACGATCCATTGGTACAGGGGCATATCATATCGGAAAGCCGAAGGTAACTGTTTGATTCTTCACATGCCAAAGGATCATTACAACCATATATAATTGAAAAATCCATGGACAATTAGAATGTGTAAAGAAAGATGTGCAAGTGTGGTGTACAGACCAGAATATACAGAAGAAACATGATAACAAAGTTAAAAGTACAAAAACACAGACATTGTCACATCACGTTCAAGCACTGGATCAAGTCACAACATTGTCAAGTACAAATTATTCAGAATTCAAAACATTGCAAAGCAGTAAGCGAGGGCCGGCACTCGCATATACATCCGATCTAAATAAAGTCTTGTAAATGCAAAACAGGCGAGTCTAAGCCACTACTTCTTCAAATCGCCAGATCTCAATGCAGGTTTGGAAGCAGAACTCTCAGGGGTTGACAAGCTGGTGGTCTTCTTTTTGATAGAACGCTTTCGGTTTTTCCGACCAGTGGAAGAACTGACCTTTTCCCCTTGATTGTCGATCACATCATCGATTGTTTCTTCAGAATCATGGTCGTCTTCTTGGAGGTTGTGGAGGTCTCGATCAAGGTTGGCAATCACGTCAATCCTTTCTTCCTGAGAGCCTGGTTGAGAAAGCATTATGTCCGTGGAAGCATCAACAAGTGGGCCTGTATTAAATAAAGGCAAGTCAGTTTCAATGGCGTTCATCACCATGGCTGTGTATCCACCGACGGGGGGCAATGGGGAAAGTGAATTCATTGCATAATTATAATGGTCCACGAGCTTAAAATGTCCCAGAGGGGGAAAGAGACAGTCTAAGTCAAGCATAACTTGTCACATGTCATCTTTACCTAAGGCGGGAGGGTTCGCACTGATTTCATAATCATCAATGTTTATTTCTCCATCCGAATCCTGCTGTCTGTCTTCAGCAGAATTTCCAGCAGTAGGGGAAGGAATCGCGATATCTACACAAGTCGAAAAGCTTGAGATGTTAACGTCATCAGTCAACCTGGTAAAATTATTATCAACAATAGTACCTGAAGTCTTAGCTCCGGATGATTCACCATGTTGGCTCTTGAGGAAGTTTCTGCCTTCAGCTAAGGCCTCTCGATCCTCTTCATCCAGTAGATCAAGCTGGAGCTGGCTGTCCTCGGCCCCGTCAGATCGTTTTAATACCTCTTCCCAAACATAAGCAAGAATGTTCCCATAACCCTCTCCTAAGAAACGAAGGATCCCCCCATACATAACGCTGCAAACATAAAATTCCATGAAGGTTGCCTCGTCCTCTTCCTTAATCTTTCGGGCATTGTCCAAAGCTTCTTGCCTTTCTTTCTCCAAAGTAAAAGTTTTGACAGTTTCAACGACAAGTTTGTCACGAAGAGATATGATTTCCGACTCACGAGCAGATGAAGTCCTTCTTTCCAGGGCTAGCTAAGCTTCAACATCTTCTTGTTCTTTTAAGGCGTCTTCAGATTGTTTCTTCAATATGGCTTCCTTATGTTTAGCAGCTTCGAGTTCCTTATGAAGCCTTTCAATCTCGGATTCCAAATCGTTCACTTTAGAACCCCCTTCTAATGAAGAGATCTGGGTTTCCTGGGCTTTGATGACTTGAATAAGCTGGGCCTTTTCATCCTCCAAGTTTTTGATGCCTTCAATTCGGTGGGTGTTGAGATTCTGAAACTCATAGCCAAGTCGATGCCACGCTGAAAAACGCTTGTCAATGGTTTTGCCGATACCATCTAGAAGATCGCTTGCTATTGCCACATCCTCAATCATGTCCCGTTTGTCTTTGGGGCAGAGATCTACATCAAATTTTATCCCTCTCATATCCCAATCGCCAAATCTGTGAGAAAAAGGAGAACTGGAACCTCCAAGTTCCTTCTCTACGTCAAGTACTTCACGCGGCCTTAAAATAATGGCTTGAAGCTCGGCCGGGGTTGGAGAGGGAGGGACATATCCTCGTGCACGCTTCTGAGGGATCTCCATGCTCAGATCATCTCCACCTTTTCTCTTTCCCAGAGAGCTCTCTTTTTCTCGCCTTGCCTCATCATCCGTTGTCCTGAGATGATCGTAAAACCATGCTCTTTGCTCTGCAGTTCGCTCATAAGAAGCATGAGAAGGAATTGGGTGATGATCATGCAATCTCTGAGGTTGAGATGTCTTGGTTGAAGGAGGGGCTGGCTTAAAGCGTTTCTTCAAGGGATGGGGAAGGTTGGAGGAAGACTGTCTGTTCTTCCGAAAATTGTCGATAAGTGAGGGCGGCCTCATTCCTGCAAAAGTAACAGACTCCTTCAGCATTTAAAAAGTATGTGAGTAAAACAACATGCGAAGTAAGTAGACGAGATTACGACTATGAAAACGAGCTTAATCCTTAAAAACATGCCTAGCAAGCGTGTGTCGGGATTTGATCCTAAGTCTACCCTTGCATCCGGCATTGGCTCGGGAATTTTTTGAGGATTGGAATCGGGATGAACGTTGGGGGCTGTGGAACCTGAGGTAGGAGTTCTGTCCTTAATGAGATATTGCACGGTATCTAAGTCAGGAAGTTCACCAAAGGTACCCGTGGAATCTCCATCTTGGGCATTGGGAATAGATGAATCCATAAGAACATCTTCAATGATCTGTTCGTTATCTAAAGCCGTTTCCTCTACCTCAAGCTGTTTACCCTCCTGCTGTACAATTTCCTCTCCAGTGTTTAAAGGAAGCGAGGTTTCTGCAATTTTCTCCGAGATTGCCAAAGCGTCAACCTGTTTTTCAGAGGTGTGTTCATGTTTTTCAGGGGTGCTCACAGGTTTTTTGCTTCCACTAACAGATTGTGTACACTTCTTCATGTATTTCTTGGCTGTCTTCTTCACTGTCAAAGTATGGGATGGGGGAAGCAGGTTGTATTGTCAAAGGAATTCTTCGGAAAGCAAAAACTGTCCACTCCTTTCAGTTTCGCTAACAGATAATAATAATTCCAGAAGAGATTGGTTAATATTTGTTTCTTGGTCAGAAGGAGCTTCTGTAAAATGAAGAAAAGTCAGTAAATGATCGTAAAAGGTAAAACGAAATCTTTGTGGATATTTACCTCCTTCGGTCCATCGGCTGAAAAAGTTGTCAGGACATCGCACATAGAAAAATTGATCGGGAAATCCTTTGATACTCTCGAACAAGCCAGTTATAACCCTAGATTGCCTGCTTTCCATGAAGAAAAAGGAAGGACGATCCTTCTTCCATTTCTTAAAAGAGTATAAGGAGCATATATCTTTGAAAGTTGGTTCGTGTTTTATGATTCTCATGAACAACATGTATAAACTCATAAGGATAAAATAGCCATTAGGGTGTAACTGATAAGGAGCAATGGCCATATTCTTTAGGATCATTTCTATGAAAGGGTTGAAAGGAGGAATCGCTCCACTCTGGAGCATCCCCCGATTAACTGCAACATATCCAGGCGGAGGGTGGCCAGGAAAACCATCTTTTCCAGGGAACTTGACTTCGTCGTCAGATAGGCCATATTGCTTGCACAACTTAAGATACGAGTCAACTTCAAGCGTCGTCAAGTAGCTATCAACTGGTGTATGAGTAAGAAATCAAGGGCTCGGAAAGTTTTGAGTAACATTCATCTTAGTGGTAGCAGTCGAAGATGTTTCAATATTTCGATCAGAGGTCCCAGCTTCTCTAGTTGGTAAGGTTCCCTCAACAATTTTGCGAGTCCTTCGTTTGGTTGTCATTTCTACACAAACAAGCATGTTGGAAAAACAAACCACAAGAATATTAATTAAGCTCAAGCAGGGTCGGCCTTGGCCAGTTAAAAACCCGGTCGCTCAAAACTGGTAAAGCACCCGGTCGCTCTAAACCAGTCAAGCCTTGGTCGCTCAAAACTGGTAAAGCACCCGGTCGCTCTAAACCAGTCAAGACATGGTCGCTCTAAACCAGTCAGGATCTAGTGGTCGCGCAAAACTAACCCCTATTTGGTCGGTATAAACATCCTTGGGCTGGTCGTTCTACGATTAATCTGGAAGCAATCACAACCTGGTTGGTCAAAATTCAAATCCGCCTGGGTCGGTCCTATCGGGTAAAGTTGTTCAAACTCGAACGAGCTTGTTCCTGGATACATTTCTGGTCGGTCAATCAGACAAAAATAAAGCTGGTCGGTTCACACGCTGTTCTATCCCTTTAAAATGGTTGGTTAAACAAAAAATTGGCCAATAGAACCATGGAAAATCACCCAAGACTGACACAACGCAAGACCGATCAGGCTGGTCGTACATAAGATATTGGATATGATACGAATGCATAACAGAAACATTATGGGATGATGAACAAAGCAGAAAATCATACACGCATCAGTCATTCAAGTTTTCTCACAAACACATTGTAATCATTATCGCGTAAAGAAAAACCACAAGAATTCTCATTTCAAAAATCATCATCCACAAACTCAAGCCGAATACCACATTACTGTCAAGCATGTCAATACATAAGGGGATTCGGATTTAAGAATTCTACCACAAATTGCAATTATACATCAAAGTCATTCCGATTACATCCTAACCCCAAAGAATTCAGTCAGATTCCAAAACCAACACTAATCATTCTCGAATTATCAGTAAAATAAAGACATATACCTGCAATAAGATCAACTAGATGAAGAAGTTTAGATCGGACTTCCAGGCTTCGGTGAAAAATTGGGCTCGAGCGACTGAGATTCGGAAAGCTTGATCGAGAATCAAGGTGGGTGATCGAGGATGGATTGAATTCCCGAATTAAATCAGTAGAACGAAAATGAAGATTGAAGATTTTTTT
Organism: Allium sativum; assembly: GCA_030737875.1. Taxonomy (NCBI): domain Eukaryota; kingdom Viridiplantae; phylum Streptophyta; class Magnoliopsida; order Asparagales; family Amaryllidaceae; genus Allium; species Allium sativum. The sequence continues at coordinate 793,542,827 of CM060921.1, read as the reverse complement.
TCTCAGAGAAATGCCGCCATTAAAATGAAAAAATTCGGAGTTAGAAAAGTGAGGAATACTAAGGGTCAAGAAGAAGTTATATAGCCAAGACGACCAGCCGCCTCATCATTATCTGGACCGGATCAGAGGAAGTCTAAAACCGACCCATACAAATAAAGTCTAAAACCGACCCCTAGTTAAACATGATCGATCCACTAATATATCGTGTAATATTTCGAAGTCCATAGTTTTCTGTAAAAACTATGAAACTCTGAGGGGCAAAATGTTATCCACCTGAATCGATCAATAGGTTATCAACAAATTTGTGCGGGTCGGTTCTGGACACTTGAAGAAGGGATCGGTTCTTAGACAAAGAAAGAAGGGTCGGTCGTCATGGGTGAAACCTATGGTCGTTTCTTTCCTTAAACACCACCGGTCGTTCCAGATATGGAAGACGAATGGTCGTTCTGCTTTGAGCACAAGCCCTTGGATCGCACCAAACACGGGAAGATATCTGGTCGCTCCAGAGATGTAAAACAACTGGTCACTCCAAATACGGAAGGCATCTGGTCGTTCTTGTCTCCATGCTGACTTGGTCGCTCGCTAGCTTCTGATCGCTCCAACCAGCTTGAAGGGGTTAGGGTCGGTCCGCTTCAAAGCTTCAGATCCCTGGTTGGCCCGCCTGTCAAGAATACAGCGCCATCTGGCTCCCTCATCACCTGGTCGGTCCGCCTCATAACTTGAGCTCCCTGGTCGTCTTTCTTCTAGCAAAGATCCCTGGTCGGTTAAAACACATAAAGAAGCACGACAGCTGGTGACAACTGGCAGTGGCACTCTCGTAAATACCCAAAATACCGACCAGAATCCTGAATTGAAGATTTCAGCCACTCCATCACCTATAAATAGCACCCTACCTCCACCATTTCGAGTGGACTTTCCCGGGAACCACGAGGAGGTGTTGTCAAATTGCTCTTTGGGCCTCTTCAAGCATTTTCAACATCTCTTCTTCACAATTCATCGAAGATCTACCAAGCTCATGATCATGGCTTCTATGGAGGAGATAGCATAAATTCTTCAAGCTTCTTACCATTCTCAAAGGAGTGAAAAGGATTAGTGCTTGTCAAAAGAAACTTTATGAATGTATAAGTGAAAGAATTTTGTAAAACTCTTGGTGATTAATGAGATTCTATCTTCTAAGTGGACGTAGACTCGCATAAGAGTCGAACCACTATAAACTCTTGTGTTCTTTTTGTATTTTGATGTTCTTAGACTTTGGATATGGCCTCACACAATTGTAAAAACCTACTTGCATCTTGCCTCTGAAAAGGTGACGTGCTTTCTAAGCATCTCGCCTTCGATTAGGTAGCAAAATTTCGGTTGTTTTGCCAAATTTTGGTGTAAACACTTTTGGTAAGGAGTTTTGACTTGCAACCACTTCCATTGGATTCAGATGATGGTTTAGCTTTCCGTAGAATGGTCACATTAGCCAAACGGACTTACCTTTTGGGAGATATGGCTGAAATAATGTTTAGAAGGTGAAAAACAGCTTAACCGGGCCTAATTAAGGTGATTGGCAGCTAGGCCCATAATCCGTTTTGGGATTAGGGTTATAGGAGGGCTGATAGGGTTAGGAAAAACATTTCATTGCAGTTTTTACAGCCGCCACTTTCATCCTTTGAACCCTAGTAATGGCCTCCATCCTTTAAAACATCCCGAATCACTTTCTAATTACTAATTAAGAAGATCCACACCAAATCAAGGCAAATCAACACCAAATCAGAGTTGGAGCTATTGTGTTGCATAGGAAAATGCCCAAAAACAGTAGAGTTTCAGATCTAAAGTTTTATTTGTGGCTAAGGTGAGTGATTTGCATTGTTTTTCACTGATTACGGCCAATTAGGGGTGATTAGGGTTAATTAGCGAAATTATGCTTTATAAAAATCTGGAAAAATGTGTAGAAATTCTAAAATATTATTTTAGGGTTCTAATAGAAATTTGGGCTAATTTGGATAAGTTTTGCTAAATGTATGATTAAACATGATTAAGGGGGATTAAGGGGAAAACATAGGTTATTGGGTATGTTTGATCCATACTGACATGTTAAATTGTTGTTTCGGTGTTTATTGTTGATTCTCTATGATGTTATGACTGTATGGCATGCTTTGTGATTGATAATAAAAGTTAGAATGGTCAAAAATGCCATCGTATGGCATAAAACAGTCGCTGGAAAAGTTGCAGGAAATGTGCAGGGTTTCAGATCGGATAAGATATGGGGCTTGGATCGGAAAAGAGAACTGGGCAAGGGGATTCGATTCGGATCGGAACTTGGCACTAGAGGGGGCTTGGTAAGAAGGAAGGCCACCCGCATAGATTTGGAGATGGGACGTGGGATCGATTCAGAGTAAACGAGCTAGAGCAGGAGAGACGAACCGAACCGCTTTAGGAGCACCTAACCGAGCTGCATATGAAAGGCCGAATCGAACCGCATAGAGGAGATGAACCCGAACCGAACCGAGGGAAGAGAATTGAGCCGAACCGAATGGGGAGCTTAAGCACTGTAACACCCCGTATTTTCTGTGAACATTAAAATAAACAAATCTAAGAACACTTAATTTTTAGAAGAAGAACTAATGGAAACGGGTTACGCCATTGCGTTCGTCTCCGAATTCTGCTTGAGAAAGATTCTGAGTTTGCGTGAATCGGTGTGACGGCAAGGAATTTCGCTCGATCCAAATCAGTCGTTAAACCGATCTAGATCGTTCGAAACCCCTGATCGTTTGAGAACAGGACAAATCAGAACACAAACAGAAGAACATTTCATTGTATATTACAACAATTCCATCAGATACAAGAATATACAGAGTATAATTGAATAAATTACATTCGATAAATATCAGAGATTACAATAAATTACAAAGCAGCGGAAAAACGATATAAAACACAATTGAAAGTAATGCATGGATACAGAGCTTTCCGAGCATCATTCCAGCTGTAAACTAGGATCCTGTGAATATAAATCTGCAAAACCAAAATTACTAGCTGCCCGTGTCGAAAATAAGGGCACCCAGAGTTTAGGTTAAAACAATAAACTCCAGGTCAGTCATGTGACTGGTGTGAGAACTAAAACAGTTATTTAAAACTTTACTTTAAAAGAGAGTAATTCAAGGGACCACGCCGTATAACACGGAACGGGTTTCCTCCCAAGAATACCAGTGCATAGAATAAACAACGCAATGCTTTTTCGAAAAATGAAGCTATTATAAGACTCAGGTCCCATCACACAATGCAACGCAAGCCGGAGGATAGGGTTTTCCCTTATAATAGCCAAACATGTTTGGTACGTTTAAAACAAATCATTTGATAGTATAATAAGTGTATAGTGTCAAAACAATTTCAATCATAAATATAAATCATAGACGACATAAGTGCCCCGTACCACTATGTCGCCATACTAGGCTCTACAAATAAAGCCGAAATACACGTATTGGAAATTGGATTTCCGTCATGAGTCGAGGCAAGGGGCAAGCTCCTCTCCGCTTCGAGACACTCTAGCAAATGCCTCGGGACTACACACTCTGGGTAACCCCTGGATGCTTCAGGGCCGGTCCTCTCTTACGTTTGAGGATTAATTGTGCCTGAACACACGTTTCCCGGTCCTTACAGACCTAAAATCGAGGCGCCTCATCCAACAACCACATAGGTGAAAAGTATATAAATGTCAGGGCTGGTAAGTCACTGACACCACCAAAGCTAGAAAGAAACGTCGTGCTCTCCCTGTAGTCCTTATCCCGTTTTTAACTCATACCGAGGTGTGAGGCTCGCGAATTCACGTTATACACAAAGCTACGCCACAAAGGCCGTGATTTGATCATCAACCACAAGACTTTGCTTTTCAACAGAAGCCTTGATCCATGCAACTCAGTGTGCCACACAGGCAATTCATGCCATGCGATTGATATCTATCGATATATAACCTCTAAGCTCGTACGTCTCAGAGAAGGACGTTAAGCAAGAGAATAAATTCTCCGCCGCCAACATATATATATTTAACAGAAATCAATCAACACAGAATAAAATCCAATGTCAAACACACAATCCATTTACAAGTTCGTTCTGGGTCTGAACGAAACCGGAGGCACTTTCCTCGCATATCCATCGATCTCCAAGTACGTCTGGACGACCACCAACTGATTCCCTCATCTTGGGTGTACAACCCAATCAAGATCATCAGTAATCACCCAAACGATGTGAAGACTTCCGGTCTTCAACCACCGTCTTCGTCTTCGACATAACGTCGAATCGGTTATTCAGAATGGGTATAAACCCAGCCTTTCCGAACAACCCGCGTATATTAAAACGAATGTTACCCAAACACAACATACGCCTCATTCCAATTTAGCAGCCACTAACCGTAAATCAACAAGAGAACAATTTCCCAAATATTAACCCCGAAGGCCGAAACCAACATCAGATCAATACCCAGGACACCATTCTTCTTAGCTAACCTACAGCCAGTTTCTAAATTTCATATTCTTAGGGAAAGGTTCCCATTAATTTTATCCAAGATAAATTCTTTGAATTTATTCTTTAATCTTCCTTTGGATGTCATATCAAACCAAATTATGGTTTTCCAAACTAGTCGAGATTAGCGAACCACACCGAAGTAATTATTTATTTTATTTCCCAATCCCAACCTATTCATCCCATGAAGCAAAACTGGTAATACTCCATATCTAACACCACGGTGTTATCGGTAAAATTAATTACCATTTCACGTTCAAATCTAATTAAAGATTTAACTATCGCTTTGGAGCAAAACTGGTGATACTCCATTCTCGCTCATTTTCTAAATTTGATAATTTAGATTATCAATCCACATTTCAATCTAATTGCAGATTCATTAAAACTCCTTTTACTGGGTTAAAGAACAAGTGTTATTTAAAACACAGTTCACGATAAACCCAAATCACATTCTATTTATTATCGGGTTAAAGAACAAGTGTTGTTTAATACACTGTTCACGATAAACCCATGAATCAATTCTATTTAAACCCATTTCAAATCCAATTTATTTATTTAAAAATAAATGGGTTTTAATTTCAGTTCAAAACTAGTTCATTTCGATAAAAATCTATTTTTTTTATCTTTTCAAATAGGGATCTTTTCATCCCAATTTTTTCCAAATAATTTCTTATGATTTTACACAAATTATTACTATTTTTAATAATTTTATCAAGGCCCGTACAGTCGATTTCCATCAACGGCCATCGAACTGCACTTACAACGACCTTTTCCAAATTCGATTTGGACGTATCTCCAAATCCAACCGTTAGATTTCAAATTTCTAATATTATTTAGAAAGATCTTTTCGATATGAACCCAACGGTTTCGGTTTTAGGAGAATCCGACGGTCGTATCTCCTGTAATGTCCGTTCAAAGTTAATGGTTGAAATTCGCGAACTGCCGCGACGCGGCGCGTTCTATTCAGGCCATTACATTATATATATAATATATATTTCGTTGATTTCTATTTAAAACGAATTTTATAAATAGTTTTAAATTCGTTTCAAAAACAATTTCAACTCCCATTTCCAGTTCAAATCAAAATTGAATTTTTCCTTATAAATTCGTTTTAAAATTCATTTGAATTCAATTCAAATTTAAATTCAATTTAAATTCATTTCAAATTGATTTTAGTTCTATTCGATTCAATTCAAATTGGTTTTCTATTCAATTCAATTCAAATTGGTTTTCTATTCGATTCAATTCAAATTGGTTTTCTATTCGATTCAATTCAAATTGATTTTCTATTCGATTCAATTCAAATTGATTTTCTATTCGATTCAATTCAAATTGGTTTTCTATTCGATTCAATTCAAATTGATTTTCTATTCAATTCAAATATAAAAACGAATATAATCGTTATAAATATCGTTCGCGTCAAAATAGCACATCTCTAATCAATACGGCTTTATATATTTCAATAATTCCATTATTCTATTCAACAAATGAATCTATATTTTTGTCAACACATGACTAATCTCAACGAATGAGTATTGTCCACGTGTGACTCTTTTTGTTATTTAATATATTTTATTAAAATTATGGTATCTATCGTTTGATTTGAATCAGACTCCAACTGTAAATTAGTAAGAGAACGATTCCCTAAATATTAACCCCGAAGGCCGAGACCAACATCAGATCAATATCTAGGAGACCACTCATCTCATCTATTTTCCAGTTAATTTCTAATTTTATATATGATAAAGATGTAAATTTTATTGTTAAAATACTTCGTTCAACACATGACTAATCTCAACGGATGAGTACTGTCAACACATGAACCTTTATTTTATATATTCTTTATTTTCTAAATTGGAATGAGGCCCAATCAATTACCATATAAAGTTAATTATATGGGTTCCATACAACACATGTATATAATAGCAACGATAAACAATCAACCATCATCCAAAGTGCACTACACTGTATAAGCATCAAATATAGATATCTAACGCTTATAACAGCCTGTCAATCAATCGATCGACATACAACTAATTATTGGGATTAGTGTATGTCGTATTTCGTCCCAATACCCATGTGGGGTTTCAAACAATCAAACGCAGATTTTATTTGTGCAGTTGGGAGATGTGTAAAATTTATCATCCCAATCAATGTCCTTCAAATATGTGTACATAAAAAACCGTCTGATTTGTAAATGAATATTTATTTATTCACATTCACGTTAAAAATTATATTTTTAACGATAAAATATTTTTAACTATATAAATATTTTATTTCCTTCCAACACAAGAATATTTTATTATTCAATCATTCCACAACACAATCAATTTTCACAACACATCAATCAAACAAACAAGCCATCCATGGTCTGTGGATGACTGGTGTCGGGTGCTACTAAACACCGTCTGCATCCTAGTATATATTATAATATAACTAGAAAAAGAAGATTTAAAAGGTGAGAAGTTCTCACCAATAGCTATACCAAACGCCACAATTCTTCTTATGTAGAAATCTTCGTCGTGGTCGCGTTTTTGCCTATTTCACTGCCCGTAGTCACTACATATACAAAAATCACATTTTTATATTGCTATTCAATATATAAAAATCGAATTTTTACTTCGCTATTCAATATATAAAAATCGAATTTTACTTCGCTATTCAATATACAAAAATTGATTTTTTACTTCGCTATTCAATATATAAAAGTCGAATTTTTACTTCGCTATTCAATATATAGAAATCGAATTTTTACTTCGCTATTCAATATATAAAAATCGAATTTTTACTTCGCTATTCAATATATAAAAATCGAATTTTTACATCGCTACTATATAGATAAAAATTCTATTTTTACAACGATGTTACATAGATAAAAATTCTATTTTTACAACGATGTTACATAGATAAAAATTCTTATTTTTATCACGCTATTCTTCATATAAAGATTTCGCCTTTTCAAATATAAAGATGATATTTTTAACCCTTCTATATTATAAGAAGTTTATTTTTAAACTTCACATATAATAAAAATCATATTTTTATTATGTTATTCATATAAAAAGCCGACTTTTACTTTGCTAGAATCATCACTTTAACATCGTAACTATATACAAATAAATACCATGACATTGAATAAATAAAAATTAGATTTTTTTTCCTAATCAAATAAATAAATAACATTTTTAAAACTGATTTCAAAACCTATTTAATCTAAATACATGCAAATAAATAAATTGGAGAAGCTTACAGTGTTCGACTACGCAAGGGGGGTGGGGTACATCGTCGGTTTTGGATCCAGGGGGGGTTCTTCGTCGGTTTTCAAATCGAGGGGGGGCTGTGGGGTTGCGCGTCAGTTTTTGGTGGCAGGCGGCGCGGCGTGTGATTTAGGGCTCCGCCCTTTTTGTTTTTTTTTTGTTTTTTTTTTCTTCTGTTACAATTTTGAAAGGGGGGGCCTGAGAGGAGATAAGGGGAGGGAGGGATTTTTTTTTTTTTATTTAATTTAATTTTAAAAAGTTGACTTTTACATACGACCTCTAAACGAGACCCACCACCTGTCGTCCATAGCGTTTCACCCCCTTTCCGAACCCAATGGGATATGTATCGTAAGCAGATTCGACCGTTTCGATCAGTTTCCGTTAAAATCAACATATAACTCTATACATTGAATTTGAACGCGCATTTCAATTTACCGGGGTCACATACGAGCTTTAAAAATTCCAGAAAAATATTTTCAAGCTTCGTGTTGACGATACGGTCCTAACAAAACTAATTTCGTCGAATTCTGAGACCGTTAGAAAAATGGACATTTTCCAGTCGATTAAAATCCACTGAAACTGGTCAAACGCGTTTTCCTTTGCCACGCTCACATATTGATTCGAAAAATTATGAAATTTGGAATCTAGCAATAATTTGACATCACGGACCCAACAAAAGTGGTTTCGTCGAAATCCGAGGTCGTTTGCAAAATTCCCATTTTTAAGGGCCTGAATTCCATAGCGACTATTCAGAATTTTCAACTGGACATATCTTTTGATTCCCGCTATGAAATCTCAATTTTTCGGATTCGTTGGAAAGATAGTCACAATTAGATCCTATGTTTTTGGTTTCACTAAAATCCGGTTTATTTTGCACCCGGTACATCCAATTGAAGTTTGAAATCGAATTATCGAACTACCGCGCCATTTTCAATTCTATTTATAATTATATAAATATTTATATTCTAACGACGACGTATATAATATATACATCGAATTCATTTCAAAATAAATTTCTCGTCAATATTATTCAAAATAATTTATTTTAAATGTTCAAAATTCGCTAAAATTGCCAAAATAAAAATTTTAAGCTGGCCCAGAATTTCCGGGTTATTACAATCTCCCCCACTTAAAACTTTTCATCCCCGAAAAGGAACAAAGTCGAAAGTGGTTTGATTAATCAACTCTACGTTCGATCTGGCTTCCATTCTCCAAATTTTCAGTTTCTGAGAATTTTCAAATTTTCAAAAAAAGTTGGCTAACACCCTAAATTTTCGAAAAATTTCGCCATAACCTCCTCTGCACCGGGAGCCACGGGAAAATCCAAAAATTGCCATACAGGCCCTCTGATCTCAAAAAGAAAAAGAAAAAGCCAAGCGGCTAGCCAATAGGCTCATAAAATCATCATCACCCAAACAAAACGGTAAATTATAGTAAACATGTACCTATTTGTCGGGCAAACAAATTTTATTCTCTGCTCTAGCCTCCTTGCTATGACCTGTTCAATGGATATACATGTATATGCAAGCAAATACGACTAATTTTCAATACAATTCAATATTTGGAACAATTAGGCATAATGGTTCAAAATTGTCAAACAACTAAACAAACAACACAAACATCAATCAATTAGTGAATTTACGTTTCAAATTCATAAATTTGATATATATATATACAAAAATCATGTTTTGATGCCAAATCACAACAATAAATTTATCTATATAAGTTTTGGTTCTCACACCAGTCTAATGGAAATATATAGATATCACACCTTCGTCACTCGAAAATAAATGCTGATGATGTTTCGAACCACCATCAGAACATCTCCGGGCTACTCGAGTGCGGTTCTATATCTATCCGGTATATTAAAACTTCGAATATACGTTCATGACGCGTATATGCAAAATCTTTATATACTAGATTGTCCAAATTAATATAAATAAATTTTTCAAATACGTATAAAACGATTTAAATTTCAAAACAAAATTGTTTTCATTTGAAAAATATACTCTTCACGCTCGTTCTAGGATACTACTGATCCTATCTCTAACGAGTCATTCTAATTGGATATTACTAATCCAATATCTGATGATTTTTTTCGTATGGTTCTAATGTGCCTTGTTCTCGAGCTCTGTAAACCAAAGCTCTGATACCAAATGTGACGGCAAGGAATTTCGCTCGATCCAAATCAGTCGTTAAACCGATCTAGATCGTTCGAAACCCCTGATCGTTTGAGAATAGGACAAATCAGAACACAAACAGAAGAACATTTCATTGTATATTACAACAATTCCATCAGATACAAGAATATACAGAGTATAATTGAATAAATTACATTCGATAAATATCAGAGATTACAATAAATTATAAAGCAGCGGAAAAACAATATAAAACACAACTGAAAGTAATGCACGGATATAGAGCTTTCCGATCATCGTTCCAGCTGTAAACCAGGATCCTGTGAATATAAATCTGCAAAACCAAAACTACTAGCTGCCCGTGTCGAAAATAAGGGCACCCAGAGTTTAGGTTAAAACAATAAACTCCAGGTCAGTCATGTGACTGGTGTGAGAACTAAAACAGTTATTTAAAACTTTACTTTAAAAGAGAGTAATTCAAGGGACCATGCCGTACAACACGGAACGGGTTTCCTCCCAAGAATACCAGTGCATAGAATAAACAACGCAATGCTTTTTCGAAAAATGAAGCTATTATAAGACCCAGGTCCCATCACACAATGCAACGCAAGCCGGAGGATAGGGTTTTCCCTTATAATAGCCAAACATGCTTAGTACGTTTAAAACAAATCATTTGATACTATAATAAGTGTATAGTGTCAAAACAATTTCAATCATAAATATAAATCATAGACGGCATAAGTGCCCCATACCACTATGTCGCCATACTAGGTCTACAAATAAAGCCGAAATACATGTATTGGAAATCTGATTTCCGTCATGAGTCGAGGCAAGGGGCAAGCTCCTCTCCGCTTCGAGACACTCTAGCAAATGCCTCGGGACTACACACTCTGGGTAACCCCTGGATGCTTCAGGGCCGGTCCTCTCTTACGTTTGAGGATTAATTATGCCTGAACACACATTTCCCGGTCCTTACAGACCTAAAATCGAGGCGCCTCATCCAACAACCACATAGGTGAAAAGTATATAAATGTCAGGGCTGGTAAGTCACTGACACCACCAAAGCTAGAAAGAAACGTCGTGCTCTCCCTGCAGTCCTTATCCCGTTTTTAACTCATACCGAGGTGTGAGGCTCGCGAATTCACGTTATACACAAAGCTACGCCACAAAGGCCGTGCTTTGATCACCAACCACAAGACTTTGCTTTTCAACAGAAGCCTTGATCCATGCAACTCAGCGTGCCACACAGGCAATTCATGCCATGCGATTGATATCTATCGATATATAACCTCTAAGCTCGTACGTCTCAGAGAAGGGCGTTAAGCAAGAGAATAAATTCTCCGCCGCCAAACAGATATATATTTAACAGAAATCAGTCAACACAGAATAAAATCCAATGTCAGACACACAATCCATTTACAAGTTCGTTCTGGGTCTGAACGATACCGGAGGCACTTTCCTCGCATATCCATCGATCTCCAAGTACGTCTGGACGACCACCAACTGATTCCCTCATCTTGGGTGTATAGCCCAATCAAGATCATCAGTAATCACCCAAACGATGTGAAGACTTCCGGTCTTCAACCACCGTCTTCGTCTTCGAAATAACGTCGAATCGGTTATTCAGAATGGGTATAAACCCGGCCTTTCCGAACAACCCGCGTATATTAAAACGGATGTTACACAAACACAACATACGCCTCATTCCAATTTAGCAGCCACTAACCGTAAATCAACAAGAGAACAATTTCCCAAATATTAACCCTGAAGGCCGAAACCAACATCAGATCAATACCCAGGAAACCATTCTTCTTAGCTAACCTACAACTAGTTTCTAAATTTCATATTCTTAGGGAAAGGTTCCTATTAATTTTATCCAAGATAAATTCTTTGAATTTATTCTTTATTCTTCCTTTGGATGTCATATCAAACCAAATTATGGTTTTCCAAACTAGTCGAGATTAGCGAACCACACCGAAGTAATTATTTATTTTATTTCCCAATCCCAACCTATTCATCCCATGAAGCAAAACTGGTAATACTCCATATCTAACACCACGGTGTTATCGGTAAAATTAATTACCATTTCACGTTCAAATCTAATTAAAGATTTAACTATCGCTTTGGAGCAAAACTGGTGATACTCCATTCTCGCTCATTTTCTAAATTTGATAATTTAGATTATCAATCCACATTTCAATCTAATTGCAGATTCATTAAAACTCCTTTTACTGGGTTAAAGAACAAGTGTTATTTAAAACACAGTTCACGATAAACCCAAATCACATTCTATTTATTATCGGGTTAAAGAACAAGTGTTGTTTAATACACTGTTCACGATAAACCCATGAATCAATTCTATTTAAACCCATTTCAAATCCAATTTATTTATTTAAAAATAAATGGGTTTTAATTTCAGTTCAAAACTAGTTCATTTCGATAAAAATCTATTTTTTTTATCTTTTCAAATAGGGATCTTTTCATCCCAATTTTTTCCAAATAATTTCTTATGATTTTACACAAATTATTACTATTTTTAATAATTTTATCAAGGCCCGTACAGTCGATTTCCATCAACGGCCATCGAACTGCACTTACAACGACCTTTTCCAAATTTGATTTGGACGTATCTCCAAATCCAACCGTTAGATTTCAAATTTCTAATATTATTTAGAAAGATCTTTTCGATACGAACCCAACGGTTCCGGTTTTAGGAGAATCCGACGGTCGGATCTCCCTTAATGTCCGTTCAAAGTTAATGGTCGAAATTCGCGAACTGCCGCGACGCGGCGCGTTCTATTCAGGCCATTATATTATATATATAATATATATAATATATATTTCGTCGATTTCTATTTAAAACCAATTTTATAAATAGTTTTAAATTCGTTTCAAAAACAATTTCATCGGTTGTCAGATTAGGAGACGCAAAAATAAAAAATCGAAAATAATACTTCTTTTTTGCATCGGCTATAAAGAAAATTCGATGCAAACTTGACATTATTTTGCATTGGCTTTTTAAACAAGCAGTGCAAAATTTAAGACTTTACTAAGCAAAAAAGTCATTTTGCATCGAATGTTTTTGAAAAATGGTGCAAAAAGTCATATTTAGCATCGGCTTCTTTTAAACAGTCGATGCAAATAAATGGTTGCATCGGTTTTATAACCGATGCAACAGGTCGTCTGCAATTGCATCGCCTGTTGAACCGATGCAATAGGGGGGTAAACAACCGAATCAATTAGTCTGTTTTGTACTAGTGACCTAATTTCTATTGCATTATCTAAATAATTCTAACGAGCCTAAGATACTAGTTTGAATGATTTATGTTGATATTTTCCCATTTGCTGCTTGTTATTAATTATGTCATGGATTGAGTAGTTTAATATGGGAATTCAGCGTATATACCTTATATATGAACAGGTAGACAAAATTTACTATTAGAACATTTCTTAACTCGAACGGAAATTAGCATTTATAGCGCGTATTAAGTTATATATTTATATAACTTAATCAAACGTAATAATGACATCATAAATACGTAAGGATAAGATTGGAAATTTGTAAATGTCCCCATATGTATTGTTGCTTTTGTATGTTATAAATGACTTATATATATAATAATAATGATATAAACACGAGGTTAGTTGTCATTTGTGGTAGAAATCTGCCCAGAACCAACCGGCAAATCCAGCAAGCACAAGTGAGTTTGACTAGTGTGAGAGCCCTGGGTGCCATGGGCCAATAAACTTAGTATTCTATGACACGAGGTTTAGCCAGCTTGTAGTAGAAGTCTGCTCGGAACCACCCAACATATCCAACATCTACAAGTAGTCGGTCTAATGTGAGAGGTCTAATGTATATATATACCTATTTTGTGTGTAAATAGGTAGGTGTACTACCAGGCTTGAGAATGTCTTAAGCGGCCTGTGTAGTTAAAGTGCTTAGCGGTTCTATAGCAGCGGAGGTGCAAAAAAGTGTAGCGGGAATAAAGCGGGGAAATAGCGGAGGCACAAAAGGTTCACTAAATGTAAAACCAAATATTTGAAAATTGATTAATCAATTTTATCTTATTATATACGTACAAGAAACTAGTACGGATTAATCATATATAAAAAAATCAAGTAATATCATATTTATGCATGCTAAATTTGATGAGTGTAATTGATTACTACCATACATTGGACAATTGTGCCTTAAATTTTACCCTTTACGCTAAATTTACTGAATTTTTTGAAAAGATAACTCATCAAATCAAGCTTTATATATTAATACTACTAAAGCAAGCACTAAAAATTCTTGTTTAGCGGATGCAGCAGAAAATAGTGGGACTAAAAGTGGATCTACTGTTCATCGGTGCTAAATTGAAATATCATAACATTTGAAGAGCGCTATGGACTATAGTGGGGATATTACGGGATTTAGCGGGAATTTAACTGCATAGTAAGTGGCTGCCTTTCTTCTTATCTAGTTTGCGCCTTAAGTAGTTAGGCCTAAGCCCATTCCGAAGGTTTTTTAAACTAAAAAGAATAATATAACAAGAAGGAGAATCTAGCCATTCTCCAAAAACTCACAAAAACGGTTTCTGTAGAAATGGCTACCGAAACTGTGAGCACACATAAAAAACAAACGATACAACGCTAAGAATAGATCAAAAATGATACAACCAAAACAAAAATAAGGCCCCAAGCTAGACCGGCGAGGCCTTAGAAGGCAATCAGTTTTGAAAAAGGCGACGCCTAGAACTCCTTAGCGTCCCTAATGAACCAAGCAATTGCCAAAAGTAATGCCACAGGCTGGAAGGCAAGAATCACCAAAGGAAAGCTCTAGCTCTGCCAAATCCAAAAGTCCAGTTGTAAAAAAACACCGACAGCACCACTTGACCTTCGTAGAAACCAAATGCCTAAAAAGCAAGCCCTGCAAAACTAGCAAACATTATAAGATCCAATGAGGAGGCTGTGTGTAGATAAAGAGACCAGCATGCATGAGAAACATCACAAAAGCAAAAGGCAAAAAAGCAAAGAATCAAAGGAATCTACCTATTCACACCCTAGGAGGAGACGATACCGAGATCACACCGAAGGTACCAGCCAACCTCCTAAACCGGTAGCCAATAGTACCTCTAAAAGGTCTACCCCGAAATCAAGGAAAACATCATTCCTTACCTTCCGAATAATGGTAGGAGGATCCATCAGCACTTCGTCGAATATTTCCTTATTCCGCGAGCACCAGATATGCTAGCAAATAAGAAAAGGTATCGGACGAAAAAGGATCGAACGCATCGATTTACGTAATATGTCGGTCCACTAGAATCTCAGTAGATTAGCAAGAGAATTGGCATTGCCTCGACAATCCATCAGATTATCAAAGTAATTCCAAATTGACCTCGCACAAGACACAGAGAAAAGCAAATGAACAATGGATTCCGATCTACCAACACTAAAGCACCTGCACCAAGAAACGAATGAGATGTCGATCCTATATAGGCTCTCGTCTATTGGTAACCCGTCATAAAGGGTTTTCCACATAAACAAAGTGACCTTTGGAGGAAGTCGAACAACCCAGAAGAAAGAAATCAGGTAGAGACATGGAGCTAGTGTCTGCACCGAATTCCACACCGCCTTTATCGAAAAGGGACTTGCGTCCCAACCAGCTCCACCACCATGTGAATCCGATAAGTCCTTGATAGATTGCATCTGTTTCCATGTCTCACTAGCGTAGGACGGGACACCGGTGTAATTCGTACCCTCAAGCTTGTGGTATTTAGCGGGGAGGAACGTCGCCCAAAGGGAGTCGTTTACTCCAAACCTCGCCCACAGCTTGCAAGCAAAAACTGCACAAATGTCGTTTGGGTTATGGTGACCCAGGATTCCCTCACTTTTAGGATGATAAATGATGTTCCACGAGATCCAGTGATGTCGGGAAACATTGTCCTTGGAACCCCAGAAAAAGTAAGAAGCCAAGGAGCGGTAAGAACGAAAGTAGGAAGAAGTGGGATTCATAGCAACAAAGACATGGGATCTTATCGAGTCAAGAACGGACTTAATGAGGATAAGTCTTCCTTCCTGAGATAGCAGAGTCGCATTCCAATGTATGATCATATCCGTGGCTTTGTCAGTCAGGGGATCGAAGATGGCGCTGAGCTTCCTCCCTCGATATAACACAATACCATGGTAAGAAAGAGGGAGCGCGGTAGCCTTGAAACCTGTATAGGTCCTGATCCAGGAAGATCTAACCACAGATAAATCTTTTGCGGGCATGAATCTGTTGCTATCAGAGTTCACGAGTTGTCCCGAGCTTCTCTCATACTGCCTAATAAGACAAAGAAGGCGGTGGATTGAGCGATGACTACCATTAGTAAAAAATGATGATGTCATCAGCGAAAGACAAGGAAGAAATAATAGGGCATCCCCTAGGGATGCCAAACCTCTAAATCTGCCTAGCTATCGTTAATAAGTGCAGACCACGAACAAGGCATCAGCAGTGATAAAGAAAAGAGAAGGGGAGATGGGGTCTCCCTTTTGAAGAACCTTACCCTCCTTGGAAAAATCGTTGGTCGATCCGTTGATAAGAACTGAAAACCAGCAACTGGAGATCAGCCTATAATTGATATCGATAAGTGGTTCCGGAAAGCCTAAAGGCCTTATAACCTTGATGACGGAAAACCAAGACACGCGATCATAGGCCTTTTCCATATTCATCTTGACGACCACATTGGAACCTCAGACCTTCCTATTGTTATGAGAAACCAGCTCCTGAGCTAAATGGACGTTATCAGTAATCAAACGTCCTTTTACAAACCCAGCCAGCGAATAAAAGATGATATGCTCGAGAAACAGTGCTAGCCTAGTGGCTATTACCTTAGAAATAACCTTATTAGAAAAGCTGCACAAGCTGATTGGACAGAAGTCCACATAAGAGCGGGGATGTTCGCATTTTGGGATGAGGACTAAGTTGGTGGAGGTCATCCCAGAGGAAGGTCTCCACCAGAGAAGAAAAACTGAATGGAAAGACAAAAGTCTGCCTGAATAATCGGCCACACACTCCGGTAAAACACCCCATTGAAGCCATCAGGCCCACTCGCACTGTCCTTACTTAGAGAAAATACGCACGATCGTATTTCTTCCAAGGAAGGAGGAGCGGCAAGATCATAGTTATCCAAAGGGAGGGCCAATCTAGGAATGAAGGCAAAGAGGGTCGGGTCAGAGACCACACAGAAGGAGAACCGATGAAGGATTGGAAATGGGACAGAATACCATTCCGAAGGTTTATTCCTTGGATTTAGGCAAAAGTCATGGGACCCTTCCTTATTAGATTCGAAGTGGTCTATGGGTCCTACTTCTCTAAAGTGGTCTAGTTATAGCGATAACGGAGTAGGGTAGTTTACTGAAATGTCCACTTCCTCTAGGAGCTATGTGAGGGCTAACCTAGGGACGGGTATGTTATACGTAGGACGTAGCATGCAATTTAATTAACCCCGTCTAAGAGAAGTCTTAAGCAACATAAGCCTACTACTGTAATATTAGTTAAGTAGTAATATGAGGCATCCGCCGGAGGGGTCTTAAATGGCTATATGTTGGCTACCCTAAACCAGTGCTAAGCGACGAGGTACTACTTCTCATATTACTTATAAGAATATATATATATATATATGTGTGTGTGTGTGTGTGTGTGTGTGTGTGTGTGTATACTTATGACATTGACGTGTTAGGACAGGGCCTTAAGTGGCTAGGGTCCGCCTTAGGGTCATAAGAGATCATAAGAATCCAACCTTAATAAATATGCTAGAATGGTTCTTAAGTGACCAAGGATGTCCACTTCGTTGGGTCTTAAGTGATCGTTGATCCACCATAAATATATTAATGAAGGTCTTAAGTGGTTGATTCAAATGTCAACCTCATTAATTAAAATATACATATAATTTGAAGTATATAACCTGCCAAAATTTAGAATATAGCCTTTGAACACATGTTATTTACGTTCACCGAAACTTTATTTTCCGACTCTTCCCCTTAACATAACCAACAGGTCTGTAGGTGAGGCATAGGCATGGTGCAGGAGACGATGATGGAGCCTGAAGAAGGCAACGAGACTATTATGTTATCAGTTGACAAAAAACTTAGGCACCTTCCAAATGGTCAAACATGTCATCTATCTTAGGCAAAGGATACCTATTGTAATGACCCGGGTTTTTGTCGACTTTGGTTATCCCCATAAACTCAATGATGACTAACCAAACATCGAAAAAATACCGGTCATAAATGAAAGAATTGAGAGGGTGAGAATAGATAAGATAGAAAATTAGAAAAGAAGAAAAAGAAAAACACAACATCATAGTAACACGAACCTCACAGCGGAACGAATAACATATAATAGATAACATAACTTTGAAATATAACAGTTATGTATACAATAGCACTTATCAGAGTACAACACTTACAACACAGCGGAATATAAACTATAGCTATATGATCTTGAAGCCTCCTGCTCCAAGCTCTCCAAGTATATCTGTAAAATCCGGACTACTTGACTGCCCGTACAAATTTAGGCACCCAAGAGTTTAGGGAAATAAAACAAAATAAACTTCGGGTTAGTCATGGGACTGGTATGAGTAAAACAGTTTAAACACAGTTCGAACAAGTAAACGATATCTCATAAGACCACGCCGTATAACGGAATGGGTTTTCCCTTATGAGAATCCAAAATATCTTTATATCAAAAACATTTTGATATTATAATAATGTCTATCAACCACAATATAATAATCATCTAGCAGAAACGCTTTCATCTCACGTTCTACATATATAGTATACAATCAAAACCGCAAGCACATATTGGATAATGGATTTCCATCTATGACAAGGTATGGAACCACCTATCGCTAGTGTACCTCTAGAAAGGAATACACTGGGTTCAACAAGAACATCTTGCAACCCGGCCACACATGACCGACCACTCATTTCGCTTGAGTGTATCGAATGTATATCACCAACGGTTGGGATCAGCAACCGTTTCCCAAATGGGGCAGTATCGACAATAGATTTTTAGAAATAAATGAAACTCTAGATCAGGTGATTATACAACCTACTTCGGAGCGACCGACTTAGCCATGCTGCCTGCCCGATTTCTGTCGTTTACCATATGTGAGGCTAGAAGCTACGCTTTATCTTCACACCAGATTCACTTCGAATGTCACATCGTCAAATCCATCAAATCACCGATTGACGTCTACAACAATACATTATGTGTTAGCTAAAAGAAGTTTCCTTCTTCACTTCCACTCTTGGTACGGTTGGAGATATCAATATACGTGATCGTCTGGAAATACTCTGTTAGACATTCATCCATACAAGTCATCCAGGAATAGGATGAACCGAAGGCACTATTCAGTATATCCATCTTAGGCACTGTTATCTAAGATTTACACAACAGCCCTTGCACTTTACTCCGTCTTCAATTATCTTTGGCATATATGATTCACAATGCTTATGCCAATACAGAGTGGTTCTTTAGATAATAATCCAACCGGTCTCTCCATATTAACAACGTTAAAATGGTCAAAAACTTCGATAGTCGGTGAGTTAACTATCAAAGAAAATACGTGTGCAAACAACGATATTATTTCCAAATGGAAATTCTATCAATCAATCATCAATCATATATATATATTCACATTTCCTTATATTCTATGTTTAGAAAATATACGTTAACACTGGGAAACATTTCCATTGCTTATTTACATATCACTATCATTTCACAACTATCAGTCCCTGACTGTAAACTAGTAGGAGAACAATTCTATAAGTATAAACCCCGAAGGCCGAAACCAACATCAGATCGATACTCAGAAAACTATTCAACTTAACTAATCTCTAGTCAGTTTCTAATCTTGTTTAACTCTATTATTATTAACTATATTTCAAATACTAACATTCGATAAACTCTATTTCAAATAACTCTATATCCTATTAACTCTAATCGATTAATTCTAACTCGATTAATTCCTTTATATAATCCATTAAGTATCTAACACTTAAATCTTATTAAAAGTTCCGTTTTATAACTCTATTTAATTCGTAAATAAATAATTCCCTTTATAACCTTTATTTGTAAATGTTTTACAAATATTCCTCTTCCTATATTTGCCTATTTATTTTCTAAACAAATAATCCTCTTATATTTCTATTTATTTTCTAAATAAATATTCCATTTAATCCTATTTTATTTAACAAACTAATAATCCATTTAAATATCTAATTTATATATTCTAAATAAATAATTCACTTTATAAATATTCCATTTATAAAGATTTCCCTTCAAATAAAATTCCACTTAAACATATTTTCTATTTATAAATATTCCAATATCGTCCATACACATATAATCAACAACAGATTATAAACCACGTCATATATCACACTATATGAAAATAATAAAATAGTTGTTGAGGAATCCAGTCGGATTCCTCCAACCTGTCTCCCTGCATCCACAGATGTTACACAATAAAATCAACATCACTTTCAGTTCCGTATGATATATTCTATTAAACAGAATCAATATAGAAATTCAACTAACTGACTAGCAGTTCAATCAAACAGTCAACACACAGTCAATCAACCAATATTTAACAGTTCTAAAATACAACATGAAATTATAAACTGTTCAGAGTTAGTGAGAGTTACTCACATTTGACGATCATCGTTAATAACGATAACCATCGCTTGATTTGAACGAACAATTTATTTTGCTATAAATTGTAACGAGCTCGAATCCACTCCCAGTCAGTTCCATGTTGTAGTCGTCGTCCCCACGATCCCAACGGATCTTGTTTCGCTGAGTTTCGACCACATATGATAAAGTTATTTAGATTACCAGTTAATACACATTTAAATGAACTATATACTTAAATTATATTAACATTTTGGGCCTCACCACTATACCTTAGCCCGCTGTTCCCTACCCGACCAAATTACCATCGGATCCTTGTTCCTCTCAACGCCGAAAAAAAAGGGATCCCACTGGTACAGTTCTAAACACCATTCCCATTAATTTCGATCACACCTGAATGACCGTCTTCTCCGAACACAGACCTGCTCCTTCAACAAATCCTGAACTGCATCACGAAACAAACACCACCCTCACTTCTTCTGTACAACAACACAACATACAGGCTCCCTCAACTATTCCCAAACCGCCCAGTAAAAGAACAAGGTCGTAACGATGCATTTCTTACCACCAAACTCCTTCCATTCTTCTTATACGCACAGCACCGAACTCGCGCTCTCCATTTTGATTCGAGCTCACGCCTGCAGTGGGAAATCCCCATAACGATGTAAAACAACTCCCACGTCTCCTCTGACTTCAGCAAATTCCATCTCCAAAACCCATTTCAGACTTCACGTTCTCGAAGACTTCATCCCGGAACAGCAAACCATCACACAAAAAAGATACGACAGAAACCCATACAAGCCTCGACATCAACCTCCTCCGATAATTTCTCACGAGCTCACACTCCCCTAGCTGTTGCGTTCAACAGCGTATACGATGCCAAACCCTGCGATATTTTTCATCGAGGATTGCCCAAAACCCTCTCTAGAAGAGAAGAGCTTCACTCGATGATCTCCGATCTATACATCCCACGGTTTTAGAAATTTTATATGCTTTGTTCTTGAATTTAGGAGATCGGTTTTTGGCTGAGAAAAATGTTTTTTTGTGGCGGCTGGAAACATGAGGAAAGAATAGATTTGACCAAGTTTTTAGAAAGGTTGAGTGTCTTTATATAGGTTAGATATTTTGGACCATTTAAATGAATATTAAATTCTATTATACTTAGCTACGAAGTACCACCTTACAAATAGTTCATACGATCTCTGTTTTTGACAAACTAAGCTATTCCTAGCATAGAAAAATATTCTGGATCCAATGGGACAGGTTTCATCGAATTCCGACACCGTTTGCGAAAAACCCTTAGAAAAATCAATGAAAAACACCGAGCATTAATTCATTAAAATTACAGAAAAAATCCTAAAAATATGAGGCCTTCACGTTTCACTAGACCTCTTCCTAAGGTTTCGTATGGAACTTGTTTCGTTGAATTTCGAGTTCGTTTGACCAGTTAACCATTCAGTAAAAGTTACCCCTGTTTAAAACGTATAA
The DNA here is from genome assembly GCA_030737875.1 of Allium sativum. Lineage (NCBI taxonomy): Eukaryota > Viridiplantae > Streptophyta > Magnoliopsida > Asparagales > Amaryllidaceae > Allium > Allium sativum. The sequence continues at coordinate 793,520,778 of CM060921.1, read as the reverse complement.
ATGGTTAACTCAAAACAAGGCGTTTTTGGCCACCAAAGTCACATACATCATCGGTTTGCCGCGAAACTTGACTTTCTTATAACGATAAATTAATACGAACCCAATGGCACACACTTCGTCGCATTCCGAGACTGTTTCGCGGTACGCTGTTTTCTATGCACCCTAAGTGCTCCTTTGGACACCAAAATTTCAAATGTCCAGAAATAACAAACAATATATGTTTTCTGACTCTAAACGTCAATACGAATTCAACAGAATTCGTTTCGTATCTTAATTTGATCGTTATCTCAAGTTATAGTCAAAACCCCTTTTAAATCGAATTAAATTATTAATAATTCCATAGCGACTTTTCTAGAATTTGAATTGGACGTAAATCAAAATCTACACGACGAAATCCCGATTTTTCCATTCCACTAGAAAATTATACTTCACCAGCTCCATACATTTCTTGTTTCACAGAAATCCGGCTTAAAATGAATCATGTACATTCAGTTGAAGTTCGAATCGTCAATTTACGAACTGCAGCGCCATTTCGAGCTCGATTTTAATTATATTATAACTCTATGTTCAAACTGTCGTTTATATAATATATTCGTTATTCAATTTCAATTTTAAACCGAATTAGATATCACAGATGATCCAGTTCACACCATATCGCCATTTCAGCCAATTCTGATAAATTTCAGAATTAAATATATTATTTAATTTATTATTTTAAATTAAATATTCACCATTATTTAATTAAACCACCATTTGATTCACTATATCACTATTTATATAATTAAATAAATTAATTATTATACCTCTGCCAATGCGGGTCATTACAATCTTCCCCACTTAAAATAATTTCGTCCTCGAAATTGCTAAGGTAGAAAACAAACCCTATCGACTGGCTAGAACTTATTTGTTCACTTCCTAATTTCAGTTTCAACGGAACCAATTTAATTTCAATTAAATTATTAATTAATTCTTATCAACGAAAATTTTCAAAGATCCTGAAAATTTTCTAACGCCTTAATCTTTTGAAAAATTTCGCCAGCACCTCCTTTGTACTGGTCAATAGGTCAAACTCCAACTCGCCTCTCTGGGCCATCTCCAACCCAAAAGAAAATCAAACAGCCAAGCGGCTTGCCAATTCGGCTCATAAATCTTATATCCAATAGAAATATAAACTTGTACCTTTTGTCGGCATATCATTATATCCTTTCCACCTGTTATCGATTCAGTGGATACAGGGGTCATCCCAATCAAATTCCAATCTGCTTTTATCCAGAAATCCAACCATTCGCTTATATCCAAGCCAAATATCATTTCAACTCGAGTTTCTTCTCGATTCCCAACTCTTAACTTGATTATCACATTACACTTCAAATTTGAATCTCACAATCCAATTTGCCTTGATATCATTCTAATTCAATTTCAGTTACCACTTTACTGGCTTTACTTTAATTCAATCTTGCTTTCACAAATTTCTGTTAAATTTGTTTTTAATTCAAACAGTCTTTCCCTGGGAGTTTTTAAACAGTTTACTCTTTTCAAAATCAAATTTTCCTTTTCGAAATTCAACACAATTTGTCTTTCCCAAAACAAATTCAAAACAGTATCTCTGGTAGTAATTCGTCACTTACAACTCGAAAATGAATACTGATGATGCAGCTGTCAACATCAGAATCTATTTTCCAGCGATCGAAGTGAGTTCAATACTATAAAACCATTTCTAAACATTTCCATTTTGAAATTCATTTCAAAATATAATTCACACTGCTTGTAAAACAATTTAAAATCTCCCAGGATCTTAAAATTTCCTTACTTTTAATCCAAATCCATTTACAAACACTTATCCAATTTTTCCAAAATTTTAATTCAATTCCTGGTTTAAATTTTAGATTTACTCATCTGATTCCACGTATTTCACTTACATGAATTCTGGTTGGTTATTTACATAACCATTTAATTTATAATCTTACTCGATTATAATAACAACCAATATATCTAATATATTATAATCATTCCAATATAAATCCTTTATATAAAAATATAATTTGGGTAAAATTATTTCATTTACCCTCTTTTAAAAACATACCATGACGGTTCATCGTATTCGAGTGTTTACAAAATCCCTACCGATACAGTGGATCAAACTGACTGACTAGAACTCACAAACAACTCAACCAATAAATCTCCACAATATAAAACAAATTTTTATATCAATTAACAAATACGTTCACTCGTATATATATACACTCAACTCAATCTAGGGTTTTGCTAACCCTATCTCTACTGAGTCACGTCACAGAGCCAAGGTAATTCTTAACTTAAGCTCTTATACCAACTGTAATGACCCAGGTTTTTGTCGACTTTGGTTATCGCCATAAACTCAATGATGACTAACCAAACATCGAAAAAATACCGGTCATAAATGAAAGAATTGAGAGGGTGAGAATGGATAAGATAGAAACTTAGAAAAGAAGAAGAAGAAGAAGAACACAACATCATAGTAACACGAACCTCACAGCGGAACGAATAACATATAATAGATAACATAACTTTGAAATATAACAGTTATGTATACAATAGCACTTATCAGAGTACAACACTTACAACACAGCGGAATATAAACTATAGCTATATGATCTTGAAGCCTCCTGCTCCAAGCTCTCAAAGTATATCTATAAAATCCCGACTACTTGACTGCCCGTACAAATTTAGGGACCTAAGAGTTTAGGGAAATAAAACAAAATAAACTCCGGGTCAGTCATGGGACTGGTATGAGTAAAACAGTTTAAACACAGTTCGAACAAGTAAACGATATCTCATAAGACCACCCCGTATAACGGAACGGGTTTTTCCCTTATGAGAATCCAAAATATATTTATATCAAAAACCTTTTGATATTATAATAATGTCTATCAACCACAATATAATAATCATCTAGCAGAAACGCTTTCATCTCACGTTCTACATATATAGTATACAATCAAAACCGCAAGCACGTATTGGGTAATGGATTTCCAACTATGACAAGGTATGGAACCACCTTTCGCTAGTGTACCTCTAGAAAGGAATACACTGGGTTCAACAAGAACATATTGCAACCCGGCCACACATGATCAACCACTCATTTCGCTTGAGTGTATCGAATGTATATCACCAACGGTTGGGATCAGCAACCGTTTCCCGAATGGGACAATATCGACAATAGATTTTTAGAAATAAATGAAACTCTAGATCAGGTGATTATACACCCTACTTCGGAGCGACCGACTTAGCCATGATGCCTGCCCGATTTCTGTCATTTACCGGATGTGAGGCTAGAAGCTACGCTTTATCTTCACACCAGATTCACTTCGAATGTCACATCGTCAAATCCATCAAATCACTGATCGACGTCTACAACAATACATTATGTGTTAGCTAAAAAGAAGTTTCCTTCTCCGCTTCCACTCTTGGTCTGGTTGGAGAAATCAATATACGTGACCGTCTGAAAATACTATATTAGACATTCATCCATACAAGTCATCCAGGAACAGGATGAACCGAAGGCACTATTCAGTATATCCATCTTAGGCACTATTATCTAAGATTTACACAACAGCCCTTGCACTTTACTCCGTCTTCAATTATCTTTGGCATATATGATTTGCAACGCTTATGCCAATACAGAGTGGTTCTTTGGATAATAATCCAACCGGTCTCTCCATATTAACAACGTTAAAATGGTCAAAAACTTCGATAGTCGGTGAGTTAACTATCAAAGAAAATACGTGTGCAAACAACGATATTATTTCCAAATGGAAATTCTATCAATCAATCATCAATCATATATATATATATATATTCACACTTCCTTATATTCTATGTTTAGAAAATATACGTTAACACTGGGAAACATTTCCATTGCTTATTTACATATCACTATCATTTCACAACTATCAGTCCCTGACTGTAAACTAGTAGGAGAACAATTCTCTAAATATAAACCCCGAAGGCCGAAACCAACATCAGATCGATACTCAGAAAACTATTCAACTTAACTAATCTCTAGTCAGTTTCTAATCTTGTTTAACTCTATTTAATTCGTAAATAAATAATTCCCTTTATAACCTTTATTTGTAAATGTTTTACAAATATTCCTCTTCCTATATTTGCCTATTTATTTTCTAAACAAATAATCCTCTTATATTTCTAATTATTTTCTAAATAAATATTCCATTTAATCCTATTTATTTAACAAACTAATAATCCATTTAAATATCTAATTTATTTATTCTAAATAAATAATTCACTTTATAAATATTCCATTTATAAAGATTTCCCTTCATATAAAATTCCACTTAAACATATTTCCTATTTATAAATATTCCAATATCGTCCATACACATATAATCAACAACAGATTATAAACCACGTCATATATCACACTATATGAAAATAATAAAATAGTTATTTAGGAATCCAGTCGGATTTCTCCAACCTGTCTCCCTGCATCCACAGATGTTACACAATAAAATCAACATCACTTTCAGTTCCATATGATATATTCTGTTAAACAGAATCAATATAGAAATTCAACTAACTGACTAGCAGTTCAATCAAACAGTCAACACACAGTCAATCAACCAATATTTAATAGTTCTAAAATACAACATGAAATTATAAACTGTTCAGAGTTAGTGAGAGTTACTCACATTTGACGATCATCGTTAATAACGATAACCATCGCTTGATTTGAACGGACAATTTATTTTGCCATAAATTGTAACGAGCTCGAATCCACTCCCAGTCAGTTCCATGTTGTAGTCGTCGTCTCCACGATCCCAACGGATCTTGTTTCGCTGTGTTTCGACCACGTATGATAAAGTTATTTAGATTACCAGTTAATACACATTTAAATGAACTATATACTTAAATTATATTAACATTTTGGGCCTCACCACTGTTGATACCGAAAATTGGTATAACAACCAAAATGGTATTTCTAAACACGTTGCCTAATCAGAGGCGAGATGCTTAGAAAGCACGTCACCTTTTCAGAGGCGAGGCGTTAGAAAACCTTTAGAGTTATGTGAGGCCATATCTAACATTCAAAAGCATCAAAATACCAAAATAAGGAAAGAAGACAAGAATTTTATAGTGGTTCGACTCTTAATCAAGTCTACGTCCACTTTGAAGGTTGGATTTCATTAATAACCAAAAGATTACAACATTTGCTCCATTATACATTCATACAAGCTCCTTTGACATGCATTTGTCCTTACAACCGATTGAAAGAATGGATGAAAGCTTGAAGTATTTTATGCCAATCCCTCTATGGAAGCCATGGATGAAAGATCCTTAGATCTTTGGGTGAATGATCAAGAAGAAATGAAGAAGTGCGTGAAATGCTTATGCTTGTTCCTCCATGAAAGCTATGCTCCACATGCTCCAATGTTCCATAGACTTATGATTGATGATCGAGAAGAGATGTAGGAATGCTTGGGGAAATCCAGAAAGCAATTTGGCAGCACCTTCTCGTAATTCCCGAAAAAGCCCCCTTCAAATGGTGGAGGTAGGGTGCTATTTATAGATGATGGAGTGGCTGAATTCTTACATTCAGGGGTCTGGTCGGTTTTTTAGGTATTTACGAGAGTGCCACTGCCAGTTGTTGCCAGCCTGTCTTACTTTATGCATTTAGACCGACCAGGAGGCTTCGTTTAGAAGAAAAAACGATCAGGAAGCAACAAAGGCGATCTGAATGGCTTCAATGTAGGGCGGACCGATCAGGAGACCTAGAAGCGAAGCAGGCCGACCAGGAGTCTTGGAACAAACGGACCAGGAAGCTTTGGAGCTCGTTGGTGCGATCAGGAGCTAGTGAACGACCAGATACCTTGTATATTTGGAGCGACCAGAGATCTTTGGCCTCTGGAGCGACCAGAGCTCTTCAGCATTTTGGAGTGATCAAAGCTCTTCAGTATTTTGGAACGACCAGATCTCTTTAGCAGTCTGGAGCGACCAGGAGCCTTTTGTCTCTGGAGCGATTAAGAGCTTTTCCCCTTTTAGAGCGACCAGAAACGACCAAGAATTTTTTACTCTTTGGAACGACCAGGAGTCAATTTCTTACGACCGATCCCTTTTAATACCCGTTTGACCGACTCCCACTTCTAACATGTTCAAAACTGACCTGTATGCGCTCAAACCGATCAAGTGGATAACAATATGCCCCTCGGAGTTTCATGATTTTTATGAAAATTATGGACTTCGAAGTATTCATGGATCGATTTGATATGGATAAAGGTCGGTTTTGGACGTGGTTTCCAGAGGTCGGTTTTGAATTTGGCTTGAGGGATCGGTTTTCGGCGATGTGGCTGGTCGTTCTGCCTATATATACCTCTTTCGACCTTTGGTGTTCCTTACTTTCTTGATTCCAGAAATTTCCTCGTTTTAATGGCGGCGCTCCTCTGAGAAAATTCTTCGATCTTCACTTCGCTTTCTCTGATTTAATCCGAGAATTCAATCTTCCCAACAATCGTTCGCTTCGATTCTCTGCCAATTATCCGAAGTTTGATCGTACAAAATCTACAAATTCGGCCCCCAATCCTTCATAATACTGATTTTATTGCAGGTATGTTCTTCTTTTTTCAGTTGTTACTTCAAGAACGATGAATGTGGGTTTTTTGTATTGAATCCTTTGGGGGTAGTGAGCTGTTGGATCGGTTTTGAATGTAACTGCAGTAATATGAAATCGATTCTGAAAATTCGAACTGGTTTTGTATGATTGTAATTCTGTGAATTCGAATTCCCTTATGTATTGAGATGTTCATCGGTGCTGTAGCATTCAATTTGAATTGGTAAGTGATGATTTTGAAATGAGAACTTCATATTTTTCTTTGCTGCAATATTGATCGCGATATGCTTGAGTATATGTCAGAATGGTTCAAACATGTATGATTTTTACTTGAACCACTACGTTTTTATGTTTCCACTATGCATTTTCAACGAAAATTCATGCTTCTTTCCATCTGTGCGACTAGCTTGGTCGTCCTTAGACCAATTAAGTGATCGGTTTTAGACGAGCAGCCCTCCTTTTGACCGACCAGAACAGTCTGGGCTATGACTGAATTAACTTCATCTGATAGGACCGACCCAGGCGGATTTTGATTTCGACCATCAAGGTTGAGACTGTTTTTGACTTAATTATGGAACGACCAGCCTTAGGATGTTATTGCCGATCCAGCAGAGGCTAATTTTGTGCGATCAGGTCTTGACTGGCTTGGAACGACGAGGTGCTCTATCAGTCTCGAGCGACCGGGGCTTGAATGGCTTGGAGCGACCAGGTGCTCTATTAGCTTTGAGCGACCGGGCTTGACTGGCTTGGAGCGATCAGACGCTTTGCCAGTTTTGAGCGACCGGGGCTTGGCTGTTTTCGAGCGACCAGGTGCTTTTCCAGTTTTGAGCGACCGGGCCTTGGCTGGGTTAGAGCGACCAGGTCTTAACCAATTTTTGAGCGATCAGGTTTTTGCTGGCTTTGCTTAGCCTTCAGATGATTTTCCCGACCAAGAATCAGGACTTTTGTAGTTTAGGGACGACCAGAGCTTTACTGTTTTAGGGTGACCAAGTGTTTCTAATTCTTGAGTGACTAGAATTTTCTGCCCGGTTTTGGATTTTCCTGATCCTTTATTTGCCGTGACCGACCCTTCTCAAAAGTTCCGATCTTAATCTTGAGGCTTTTTTCAAGAAGAGGTCGATTTGGTGCGATCAGGGCTTTAATATTTTAGGGCGACCAGGTCTTTTGCCTAATTTGGAACGACTGGATTTTCAACCATCCAGGGCCGACCTAGTTTTGAGTTTTATGAATATTGTTGTAGTTTGTTTTTCCAACATACTTGTTTGTGTAGAAATGACGACCAGACGAAAATCTCGCCATTTTGTTGAGGGAACTTCTCCAACTAGAGAAGCTGGGACCTTTGATCAAAATATTGAAACTTCTTCCGCTGCTACCACTGAGATAAATGTTGATCAGAACTCCCCAATCATTCGATGTCTTTCTTACACACCTGCTGATAGTTGTGTTTCAAAACTTGACGTTGATGTATGTCATAGAATATGCAAACAATTTAGCCTTTCCGAAGATGAAGTCAAATTCCCAGAAAGAGACGATTTATCTGATCGCCCCCCATTGGATACGTAACAGTTTGTAAGGGGATGTTACAGAGTGGAGCGATCCCTCCCTTCAACCCTTACTTAGAAATGATTCTGAAAAATTTGGCTATCGCTCCTTATCAACTGGCTCCCAATGGCTACTTTATTGTTACATGCTTATATGTGTTGTTTATGAGAGTTTTAAAGCGCGAGCCCACCTTCAAGGATATATGCTCGTTATACTCTTTTAAGAGATGAAAGAAGGAGCGTCCCTCCTTTATCTTCATGGAAAGCAGGAAATCCAGGGTTATAACCGGCTTATTTGAGAGTATCAAAGGATTTCCCGACCAATTTTTCTATGTGCGGTGTCCCGACAACTTTTTCGGTCGATGGGCCGAAGGAGGTAAATGTTCATAGGAATTCTATTTTACCTCCGATTATCATGTATTGATTTTACTTTTTCTCACAAAGACTCCTTCTGATCAAGACACAGACATTAATGAACCTCTGCTGGAATCATTATTATCCGTGAGCGAAACTGAAAGAAGTAGACAGTTTTTAATTTGCGAAGAGTTCCTTCGACAATACAAGCTGCTTCCCCCATCCCGTACCCTGACGGCGAAAAGAACGGCTAAGAAATACTTGACAAAATGTGCACAAGCCGGCAGTGGTAGTGGTAGTAAAAAGCCTTCGAGTGCCCTCAAGGAACATAAAGATTCTTCTAAAAAACAGACCGATGTCTTGACGATTCCGGAGAGAGCCACAGAGGCCGTTTCTGAAAAACAAGCTGTCATCCCTGAAATCCCGGAGAAAACTACGGGGGATCAGCCTCCCTCAAACACTGAAGAAGAACTTGTTCAACATGAGGGTAAGGAACTCGCGGTAGGAGAAACTACCTTAAATGTTGAATAGAACATTGGAGATGTTCTTGAGGATCCGACTATGGCAAGTACTCAAGATAGAGACTCCGTGGGTACTTTTGGCGAACTTCCTGATCTAGAGTCTGCGCGATACCTTAGCAAAGATGATACCCCTGTTTCAGGTTTCACAGTTCCTAATGTTCAATCTGATCCCAACATTCCGGAGATTCCTGGGCCAGTTCCAGATACGAGAATAAACTTAGGATCGGAGTCTAACACAGGCTTATTAGGCATGTTTATGTTTTTGCTTTTAGGACTAAGCTTGCTTTCAGAGTTGCACTTTTAACTTCTTACTCTATATCTTGCTTTACTTCCATGTTCTCGAGTGCTAAATGAATTCATTATTATTTTTCTTTTTAGGGATGAAGTCATCATTCATTGACGATTTCCGGAAAAGGATGCAAAGTTCTGATACACTTGCTCAGCCAAAGAAAAAAAATAAGAAAGCTCCTCCTCAACCCCAAAAATTACACGGTCAACATCCCACTTCTTCTCTTCCTTCTTATGAACAACTTCCAGAGCAAAGAGCCTGGCTTGATGATTATGAACAATCGGCGGAGGAGGAGGCAAGGCAGAAAAGGGAGGAGCCTCAAAGGAGAAGACGAAGGAGTGGAGATGACCCTCTTACGGAGATCCCCCAGAAGCGTGCCCCAGGATACGTTCCTCCTTATCCAACCCAGGCCGAGCTTCAAGCTATCATGTCGAGGCCGCGTGAAATACTTGATGTGGAAAGGGAACTTGGATGCCCCAGCCCCCCTCTTAGTCATAGATTTGGAGATTGGGATTTGAGGGGTTTGAACTTTGATGTGGATGTCCATCCCACAGATAGACGGGACATGACAGAGATGGTGGCTAAAGCTCGGGGAATCCTGGATGATATTGGCAAAACCGTTGATCAGCGCCTCAAAGCATGGGAAAAATTTTGTTATGATTTTCAGAATCTTAACACCAAACGGATTGAAAGCATTAAAACCCTGGAGGATGAAAAGGCTCAACTTATCCAAGTTGTGAAAGCTCAAGATACGAAGATTTCTGTTTTAGAACGGGGTTCTAGGGTTAACGAGCTAGAATCCGAGATTGAAAAGCTTCGCAAGGAGCTCGAAGCTGCCAAGAATACAGAGGTCGAGCTTAATAAGCGGGCTGACGATGCTGTAAAAGCACAAGAAGAAGCTGAAGCTCAGCTGGCTTTGAGCAGAAGGACTGTGTCTGTTCGTGAATCTGAAATCGCCTCTCTTCGCAATAAGCTTGAAGTCGAAACCGCCAAGTCCTCCTCCTTAGAAAAAAAGAAGCAAGAAGCTCTGAACCAAGCCCGCAAAATTAAGGAAGAAGACGAAGCAACCTTCCTAGAATTCTATGTCTGCAGTGTTATGTATGGGGGAAGCCTCCGCTTCCTAGGAGAAGGCTATGGAGATACGCTTGCTCGTGTTTGGGAGGAGGTTTTGAAGCGTTACAAAGATTCTGATGACTACCAGCTCCAACTTGAGTTGCTGGATGAAGATGATCGAGAGGCCTTAGTTAAAGGCAGAAATTCTCTTGGGATCCATCGGGGGGAATCATCTGGGGTTAAGTCTTCAGGTATATTTATTGAGGATACTTTCACCAAATTAACTGATGGTGCCATAATCTCAAGCCCTGTATTCCATGCAGATGTTGCAATTCCTCCCTCTGCAGCTGGAGGAGATAGTGATTTGGAGGAAACAATAAACCTCGAGGATTATGAAATCAGCACACATCCTTCTGCTCCAGGTAGAGATGATATGGATGAAGTGATACTAGATTTAGATTACTTTTTTGCTTCTTTGGAGTATTCTAAGCTCATGAGTTGCTATAGTTATGCAACGAATTCGCTTTCACCATCACCTCCTGTTGGCGGGTATACTGCTATGGTGATGGATGCCGTTGAAACTGACTTGCCTTTATTCAATACAGGCTTACTTGCTGGTGTTTCCGAAGGACTAACATTCTCCCAACCAGGTTCGCAGGAGGAGAGAATTGATGTTATCGAAACCCTTGACCGAGATATTAGTAGGCTCCGTGAGGAAGAAGAGCATGATTCTGAGGCAACTATCGACGACATCATTGTTGATTCAGGTAAAGAGGATGCTTCTCCTTCTAAGCGGAAACATCATAAGCGTGCTGTCAAGAAGAAGAAGACCGTTGATTCGCCAACTCTTAAGGGTCCTTCATTGAGATCTAGAGACCCAAAGAAATAGTGGCTTGGATTCTTGCTTTGCATTTATCAATCTTTCATTCAGACCTGATGTATATGCGGGTGTCGGCCCTCGCTTATGACTTGAATAATTTGCACTTAATAATGTTGTGACTTGATTCTGTGTTTGAATGTGGTGTGGTAATGCTTTGTGTTTCTGCATTCTAATCCTTGTCCTTACTTTCTTCTGCATATTCTGGGTTATACATCATGCTCACACACCACACTTTGCACATTTTGCTCATTTATGAATTTCCCACTTATAAACGGTTGAGATGATCCTTTGGTATGTGAGAAATCAAGGAGCTGCTTTTTGTTTTGTGTCGTGATATGTGATATGCCCCCGTACCAATGGATTGTTTTAACCTTTATATATCGAAGGTGGATATTTGGATGTTTTTAATTCTTTATACGAACTTTGCATGCTTTGTTTGGAATTCTCCATCCTTTGCGTCCTAATGCGTTAGATGTTCGAGAAATGTTTGAATGCCTTTTGAAGGTTTTCCTTGTCAAATACTCAGTAATATCGTAGTCAAGTTTTATCTGACTTTGATTTATTGACTGAGCACCCCTGGAGAAGACTCAGTTTATTATTCGACTGAGAATCCTCGGAGAGGGTTTGGGTTAAGAAACTCGGTTATAACGCAATCAGATTTTGTCCGACTTTGGGTTATTTGGCCGAGCACCCCTGGAGAAGACTCAGTTTATTATTCGACTGAGAATCCTTGGAGAGGGTTTGGGTTAAGAAACTCGGTTATAACGCGATCAGATTTTGTCTGACTTTGGGTTATTTGACCGAGCACCCCTGGAGAAGACTCAGTTTATTATTCGACTGAGAATCCTCGGAGAGGGTTTGGGTTAAGAAACTCGGTTATAACGCGATCAGATTTTTTATGACTTTGGGTTATTTGGCCGAGCACCCCTGGAGCAGACTCAGTTTATTATTCGACTGAGAATCCTCGGAGAGGGTTCGGGTTAAGAAACTCGGTTATAACGCGATCAGATTTTGTCCGACTTTGGGTTATTTGGCCGAGCACCCCTGGAGAAGACTCAGTTTATTATTCGACTGAGAATCCTCGGAGAGGGTTTAGGTTAAGAAACTCGGTTATAACGCGATAAGATTTTGTCTGACTTTGGGTTATTTGACCGAGCACCCCTGTAGAAGACTCAGTTTATTATTCAACTGAGAATCCTCGGAGAGGGTTTGGGTTAAGAAACTCGGTTATAACGCGATCAGATTTTGTCTGACTTTGGGTTATTTGACCGAGCACCCCTGGAGAAGACTCAGTTTATTATTCGACTGAGAATCCTTGGAGAGGGTTTGGGTTAAATTTGCGCCTGCTTTTGGACAATATTTCTTCAGTAAAGCTATGGCGAGTTTTATGTCGGAAAACAGGATGACGGAGGTATCGTGTCCTGTAACCATAGCTGTGCATCTTTTGGATATATGATCAAAGACATGCGAATATAAAACTTAGACAGAATCAGAAGTGCTGCTGGATTTATACTCATGTAATTTCATACAAAGTATTTACTATATTCATAGAAAAATACAAAAGAATATGAGTTAGAAAATCATTTGAAATAGCGACGAAGGTGATCACTGTTCCAGGCCCTTGGGAGTTCTACTCCATCTGTAGTTTTGAGTTTAAAGGTACCGTCAAGAAGCTTTTGATTGACAATAAACGGCCCTTCCCAATTGGGGCCAAAGACTCCTGTTGCGGTCATGATCTTTTTTAACACTAAGTCTCCTTCTTCGAATGTTCTATGCCTGACCTTTTGGTTGAAGTGTCGGGCTATTCTTCTTTGATGGGAGACCATTCTAAGCTCTGCTTTGGTTCTTCTTTCCTCAAGTAGATCGAGAGCTTCAAGTTGCAGCTTTTCATTCTCTTCTTGGCTAAAGTGTATTCTGCGGTGAGTAGGAACTTCCAATTCCACAGGTATCATTGCTTCCGAGCCAAATGCCAAAGAGAATGGAGTATGCCCTGTTGCAGTTTTATGGGTTGTACGATAAGCCCATAGTGCCAGTGGCAATTCTTCAATCCAGTTGCCCTTAGCTTTCTCGAGACGCTTTTTAATGGTGGACTTCAGGATTTTGTTGACTACCTCAACTTGCCCGTTGGCCTGCGGGTGGGCAACTGCTGCAAAGCTTTTCTGAATATGATATTTGTTGCAGAAATCCTTGAATTCATCACTTTCAAATTGCGTGCCATTGTCGGTGATAATTTTCTGTGGAACCCCAAACCTGCATATGATGTTTTTCAACACAAAGTTGATTACCTTCTTCGATGTGATAGTTGCCAATGGTTCAGCTTCAACCCACTTGGTAAAGTAATCCACGGCCACTATAGCATATTTGAAGATCGATTTTGCGGTAGGTAGTGCTCCAATCAAGTCTATGCCCCAAACAGCGAATGGCCAAGGACTCAACATCTGTGTCAACTCAGTTGACGAAGATCTTGGAATTTTTGCAAATTTCTGGCACCGGTCGCATTTCTTAGTGAATGTCATTGAGTCGAAGTTCACATCGGGCCAAAAATAACCATATCGAAGGACATTTTTGGCAAGAGTCTGTCCACCAACATGACCTCCACAATCTCCTTCATGTAGCTCCGCCAAAATCGCTTTAGATTCCTCCTTTATTACACACCGTAGTAATGGCGTTGAATATCCTCTCCTGTATAAATGACCATCTTGGACGAGATATAGGCGAGACTTTCGGAGCAGTTTTCTGCGATCCTTTGGTTTCTCGGGAAGTGTTCCGTGAAGTATATAGTTTTTTATAGGGGTCATCCATGAGTCGGGCTCGTTGGTTGCTTCCATAACCCAGTCTATATTGGATTCCTCAATGCTGGAACTAGATAATACTTCCACAGGAACTAGATCAAAGATTTGAGGATCTCCGGTGCTAGCCAGCTTTGATAAGGAATCTGCCTTCCAATTTTCTCTGCGGGGAATATGAGAGATAGAATAATATTCCAAGTTGTCGAGAAGTTCTTTGGCTTTAAGCAGATATGTCGGAAGCCTTCCCATCTTAGTCTGGAATTCACCTTTGATTTGAGAAACCATTAGCTGTGAATCGCTGAATATTAGTAGACTTTTCAAGCTTAATTCTTTTGCAACCCGCAATCCTCCAAGTAACGCTTCATATTCGGCCTCGTTGTTGGTGATGGGGAATTCGAATCGTAGAGCACAGCATACATGTCGTCCTTCTGGGGTTTCGAATACTATCCCTGCCCCAGCACAATATTCATTCTTAGCGCCATCAACAAAAAGTTTCCACCTAACGGCCAATTCGTTAGTTTCCTCCATTTCCTCTCCCCTGTTAGTGAATTCAGCGATAAAGTCGGCCAGAGCTTGCCCATTTATTGCTTTTCTGGGGTAGTAAGTGATATCGTATTGGCTGAGTTCAATATTCCATTTCAGGAGTCTCCCCGAAGTTTCTGGATGGAACAATACCTGTTTCAAGGGTTGGTCGGTAAGGACTTTAATAGAGTGGGATTGGAAATAGGGTCTGAGCTTTTGTGATGCGATGAGCAAGGCATATGCAAGCTTTTCTATCCTTGGATAATTCATCTTTGCCCCGGTAAACCTCTTGCTAATGTAGTATACTGGCCACTGGACTTTGTCTTCCTCCCTAACGAGTGTTGCGCTCAACGCATGGGATGACACTGCAAGGTATAAGAGCAAGCTTTCTCCATCCCTAGGCTTCGATAACATCGGAGGGGATTCCATGTGCTTGACGAGATCTTCAAATGCTTGCTGGCATTCGGGAGTCCACTGGAAGCTTTTCTTTTCCTTTTTTAACGCATCATATAGGGGAATGCACCTGTCCGTTGCCCTTGAGATGAAGCGGCTTAATGCTGCTACCTTGCCATTTAAGCATTGGAGCTCCTTCTTAGTCCGTGGAGCTTGCATTTCTCGTAAAGCAATCACTTGTGCTGGGTTTACTTCAATGCCCCGAGCATTTACCATGAAACCAAGAAATTTTCCTAATGCTACGCCGAACGAGCACTTAAGTGGGTTGAGCTTCATGCCGTATCTCCTCAGGATTTGGAACATTTCACCAAGATCCTCTATATGATTCTTTGCCTCTTTGGATTTTACCAGCATGTCGTCAACATAAACCTCCATAGTCTTTCCAATTTGAGTTTTGAACATCGCGTTCACCAAGCGTTGGTAGGTGGCAGCTGCATTTTTCAAACCAAACGGCATTACCTTATAACAATATAAACCACGATCAGTTATGAAACTGGTACTATCCTGGTCTGGCTCGTGCATCATAATCTGATTGTATCCAGAATATGCATCCATGAAAGACAATAGTTCATGCCCCGCTGTTGCATCAACAAGTTGATCAATTCGAGGTAGGGGGAAACTATCTTTTGGGCAAGCCTTATTCAAGTCAGAATAATCAACACACACTCGCCATTTGCCGTTTGATTTTTTCACAAGGACCGGATTGGACACCCAATTAGGATAGGTGGATTCTCGAATGAAATTATTCTTCAATAGCCTATCCACTTCATCTTTCAAAGCTTCAGACCTTTCTGGGCCCTGCATCCATCTTTTCTGCTTCACCGGGCGCACGTTGGGGTCAATATTCAGCTTATGCACTATTACGTCTGGAGGTATCCCGCACATATCTGAGTGACTCCAAGCGAAGACATCCAAATTTGCTTTCAAAAAACTAATCAATTCCATTTGCAGCATAGGGTCCAATTGGGAGCCTATCTTTATTACCTTATCTATATCACTATCATGGATTTCTATGGAAATGGTAGCTTCAGCTGGTGCTACCTTTTCATCCCCTGCACTGATTTTTCGTGGGTCCATATCTTCATGCATGTCGTTATATGCTCCAGCGCAGGGGGAGGTCATTAATTGCTATAAAGGAGCTTCATGGATGCAGAGAGGAGTCTCCGCATCCTTCTGAATTTCGTATTTCCGAGCTTCAATCAGTTCTGCCATATAGCATTCTCTCGATTCCTGAGGATCCCCTTTGATAACTCCCACCCCATTTGCGGTCGGGAACTTCATCATCAAACACCAAGGAGCAAGAGCTATCCTGAAGTCGGCAAGTGCTGGCCTTCCCAAGAATGCATTATACCCTGAAGGTGAGTCAATTATAACGAAAGATTGTATCATGGAGACTTGCCTCTCTCCCTCTCCTAGCTCTACAAGGAGATCAATCACACCTATTGGCTGAGTTGGTACGCCAGTGAACCCGTGTATTTTGTCTTTGCTAGCTCGCACATTATCCATGGATAGACCCATTTTAGAGAAAGTACTGTAAAACAGAATGTTCATGGATGCTCCGTTATCAATCAACACCTTCTTTACTATTGCTGGACCCAAGCCAATAGTGATCACCATTGGGTCAACAGTTGGAACCAACATTCCGTCGGAATCCCGATCCTGGAAGATAACATCTTCGCAGGATGTTTTAGGCATTTTTCGACGAAGAGAATTATTGCAAACCTCAAAACCGTCTCCTTTTAGAACGCTTCTTGGTTCATTAGTATACCTGATCATATCCTCCCAAGTATCCCCTGCAGGATGAGGACCACTACTAATCGTATTGATTATTGGTCGGGAGTCACTTGCAGGTGTTCTTCCATCTTGAGTCGGACGAGTTTGCTGCCCCTAAGTAGGTTCGGCATCTGTTGACCACTTTACGTACTCTTGGAGGCGATTCTTCCTTATTAATTCTTCAACCAGATTCCTCAAGTGTCGACACTCATTCGTGTCATGGCCTGGTCGATTATGGAATCGACAAAACCTTTCGGAGTTCGCAGCTTCTTCGGACACCTTTACTGGCTTTGGGCTCGGATAGCCCTCTGCATCCTTCGTTGCCATATATATGTGCTCGATTGTATCATTCAACGGAGTAAAATCCGTTGGCTTGAAGAAACGCCGTTTCTTGGAATCCTTATCATTTCTAGCATCATTACTACTTCCTCTCTTTTGACCTTCCCCAAAATTTTCTTGACTATTCTTTTTGGGAGCTTCCTTCCTTTCCGGGACCACCTTAGCTTTGACATTGCCAACGGAATAGATAGGATCATCTTCAAGACACATGTATTCCTCGGCTTTGTCATAAAATTTCTCTAGCGTCTCAGGTTTCTTTCTTTTTAGCCACCTTCCGAACTCAAACAGCTTATCAATGCCCCCCTTTAAGGCCATTAGAATTAGCCTTGGCTCGTGGGTCCCTACTTATGCAGCAGCAGCATTAAAACGATTCAAGAAAGACCTTATCGTTTCACCAGGAGCTTGTTCTAGTTCATTGAGGGACATGATATCTCTGACCTTTGTTGTTTGGAGGCGGAACTGGTCTCAGAAGCATCTTGCCAATGTGGCAAAGTTATCAATAGATCTGGGAGGCAACTTTGTGAACCATAATGACGCAACCCCCTCCAAATACACCAGGAAGTACAAGCACTTAAGCTCGTAAGTTGCTTGTGCCCCATCCATGTGTTGATCGTATCGGAACAAGAACACATTAGGGTCACCTATCCCATTATAAGCTTGGATGGTGGGCGGTTTGAACTTTCGCGGGAAGGTCGTTTTCTTGATTCTTTCGGTAAGGGGGGTTTTAGATGGCGCGAATTCCCAGTCTGCTTCATTGTCATTTCGGTGCTTGTCCTCCTTCATGATCTGTCGGACCATCTTCAGAAGGCGATCCTTCTCGTCGAGGCTTTCTGCGGGGCGGACGCCTATGTCTTGGCCGGAGGCTTGCCTTTGCAAACCTTCACGGTTGCGACTTAGGGGCCCTGGCCTTTCTCGATTGGAAAGTGCCCCTTTGGCAGCTGTAACATCCCGCAACTTTTACGGTTCTAAAAGTTAAGTAATTAAGAATTAATTATTACTAAAAGATAAACCGGATGTCGTATCTATTACCATTGCGAAGGTCTTTCCAAGACGGTCAGTTTGATATATAATTTTGATATATTTGACATTATTCACAAGATATTTCATTTTTTTTAGAATGAAAGATATGCACATGAAACCATCAATTTTTCAGTGTTATAATTTTATGAATAAGAAATGTGTTTGGAGTAGTTAAGTTAGTGGACTTTCATACATAAAGTCATGAGTTCAATTCCCGTCATTGACATATTTTTGGTTTTTAGGTAAAACAATCAAATTTATGCATGTTCCAAATATGATATATTTGTATATAAATAAGAGACACGTAAGATAAAGAGTTGCATGTAAGGAAAGATTTTACGTGGTTGTATGTGATATGTTACATATATATAAGATGAATATTGTTTTCAGATTATAGTACATAGGATGTAAATTAATTGCACATTAACTAACATGTTATTTAAATACTTTTTGTGTGTATAAATATATATGCATGTATATAGTTTGATCATGCATAGACTTTCTATGTTATGGGGAAGTAGCAAAGAAAAAAAAGAAAAATTAAAATTATATTTGCTTTCCACTTTTGAAAAAAAACAGGTTAGTTATCAATTATGCAATAATCAGTGACATATTTGATTTATGGATGGTTATGGGGTTTATTGCCTATTCTTATAAATCTAAATTTACCTATATATGTATAAATATGTAAATGCCATAATTTTATATACTATGGAGCAATAACTGATTAAATGCATATGTGAAGATTAAGTAAGCATTGATTGACATGTATGTCAATTAATTTGTCATACTAGAAATTTGTTCCTAAAGAATAACAATTAATTCCCGTATATTAGTGGCATTTTTTTTAATTAATTGGTAAGCAATCCATTCGCATTAGTTGTCAATATATTCCACTTGTTAGACATTTGTTGACTTTACATATTATGGAGGGAGGGTTAATTGCATATTCATACAATTAATTAGTAAGATTCAAATCATCCTATGTATATATATATAAATATATATATACACACACACACAAATGTCTTTCATTTTATAAAGTAAAGAATTAATTTGCATCAATTGACAATGTATTTAATTACGGATGGTTGTGAGGTTTAAGCATATTTTGCAGCTATTAGACATTAATCGATATAACTTTGAATTATCATATATTCATGTATATATGTAAATGTTTTGATTAATCATGCATGTGAGGATTAATTAGGCACTAATTGACATGTAGGAGAATTGAATTGTTTTTATTAGGGGTTTATTTCCTTAAGACAATAAATTAATTCTCTTGTATAAACGGTAACTTTTTGATAAGTTTCAAAAATACATTTATATGTTACCTTTTTGGTGTATTTAAATCCCTTTTTATCATAGTTGGATTAAAGTAATAGCAATAGGCATATGAGATGTGCCTTAACATATTACTTCATTGCAAAGTAAATAAGAGAGAGGCTACGATTTAATTGGAGAATTCCTAGGAATAATCTAAGGCACTAAATCAATTTTAACTGTTCTATAAGTTAGCCAAATCTAACCTTAACCTCCATCTTTTTTTCTTCTTTCTTCTTCCTTTTTGGAAAAGTATTCAAACACATTCTATTTACTTCTTTAATTTTTCCTTAATGGAAATAATGGAAAGATTCATTCTAAAATAAAGAATAGAGAGAGGATCAAAATAAAGGAGAAAAAGGAAGAAAGCTTATACAAAGTTCACAGCTATGGTAAAAGGGAATAAATGTTAGATAAAACGGAGATGATACATGCATATGGCTTATATGAGTATGGATAATATTTTCAAAAGCATAGGTATGAGTTCTCTAACTTAACTAGTTGAATTTAGATTATTTATTTTGATGTCTCTTGGAGAATATTTATGATTATTAACTTTTGACATGATATGTTGATAATTGTTTGATATTTGAGATTTTTTTTGGTGTGTTGAGTCTAAGTTTACGATTCATTACTGATTATTGTACTATTCGAATTTTAATTGAAATTAGTGACAAATCTGAATATAGGAGCTATTCATTAAAATGAATGAAGTTTAGCAATGATGTTGAAATTGGTTGGATAAATGAAAAAAAATTGTGATTATCCATAGTTTGTATGCATTAACACTTTCTGAAGGAAAAAAAAAAGAAACAAAACTAATTAGAGATGTGAAATAATGTTATTACTTAATACTTAGTAATTCCTGAACAAAATCATAAATAAAGTAGAAGGATGTTAATTCTTGTTCAATAAAATAAGATTTTATATATGATGATATGGTTTTCCTATAGATTGCACTGTTTTGTGAAAAATGGAAATGACATGACTTTCTAGTATATTAGAAGAATTTAATATGCAATCACTATTATTCTAGCATTCAATTGATTTCCAAAGTGATTTAATGAAGTTATATTTTGATAAATATAACGTTTTGAAAGATAAGAAGCAACAAAAATTGTAAAAGGATAAATTAAACAAGAAAGGTCCTTTAATAATGAACAATAATAAGATAATCTTGTACTCATAAGAAAAAGAATTATTGTAAATTTGATTGAAATGTTGTAATGCATGGTTAATAATTAAGTTCTATTTACATCATGTTTTGTTTTATGATGATGGATCACATTAAGGATGAATATGTGATGTTTCACCATTATTACTACAAATTAATGTGTAGTTAATTATGGTTATTTAATGATGGATGTTTTGTTACTAATACTGATTGGAATAGTACATGTTCGATGATGTTAATGACAGCATTACTATTCAAGAGTAATTAGTATACAATGAATTGTTTATACTTACATTGATGGCATATTATTATTGGTTCATAAATAATAATCGTGTAAGTATATTTGTGTTTTTATCTTCTTATCCTATAATTTGGAGTTATCATTGGATATTGTTGGTGTTTGATGACTACATGTTAACATTATTACGATAAGTGAGTAAAATAGTATATTCTACTTTTATTCGATTACGTTGGTGCGGTGATTGCATTAATTATATTGATTGCAATGTTTACACTGGTATTAAATTACATTGATTGCAATGGTTAAATGGATGAAATGGTTGAATGGATGTAATGGTTTTAATGCACTAACAAGTATTTGGATGCAGGAGAAGAGCAGGAAATAGAACTACGTGGGCTTGATCTCCCAAAAGGGGTACGTAGGCAGTCTTTTCCTATGCAATAGCCACCGGAACCCTTAGATTGGGTCGGGGTGTATAGGGTTAGGCGCAGTCCAAACATAGTTGAAACTCTTTTTCCTCTTTGAACAGAATTTGTGAAGTTGGAAGATATGAGAAAAAAAAAATTGAAGAAGAAAGGAGCCTAGCCTGCATGTTGGATCTAGAGGTTGTTATTTAAATTTACTTCTTATTGTTTCGCTGCTATTTTGCTTTGTGGATGTTCAATGTAATAAAATGGATTATGATGTTTTAATTATGTGATTATTTATTTTGTGACATCATGAGATTTTCCATATTAGTAATCGTCTCTAGTATTTTTTTACTTAAGGTCCGCTACTTTTAATATCTAAAATTAGTTGTAAGCGTGTTTGATGACGTTTATAATTGATTTTGGACCGTTAAAAATAACGGGTCTTCACATTTGGTATCAGAGCTTAGGTTTAGCGATTACCTGAGCCTTGGGTAGGTTTAACCGTTATATTGTAATGATTTACACCTTAAGGTTGGTTCAAATATGGGAGAAAATGTTTCGATTTATAATTGCATGCTTTATGTGTATGTATTGTTTGTTTAGTTATTACCTCACTCTACAATGTTGTTTATTCATGAGAAACCTTTTATGGTGGATAAAGGAAAAAAAAGTAAGGCAGGATGAACGTTTAGGGGGTGAGTTATAACCTGAATGAACATACACATGGTGATTAGGTTGCAATTGAAACCCAAGCTTAGTAAAGATATAATCGTTTTAAGAGAACAACAATGGTCTAGAATTCTGTTTTTAACATATATCCTTTATTTTAAAGTTGTCTCCTTAGTTAATAGAAAATGATCATTTGTGAGTGATTTGCATGTTAGGGCTAATTAGGGGATTAGGAGTAATTAAGGTTAATTAGTCCCCTTCTATGAACATGAATGTTGTTTTGATCTTTTTTTGATTGAACCTATATGTTGTTACTGCTATTTGGTATGTTTTATGGTTGCATATAAAAGTTAGAATGGTTGAAAACGCCATCGTTCGACGAAAAATAGCTTGCTAGAAATTATGCAAGGATCCAGATCGGAACATAAGACGAACTAAACTGAACTGGAACATGGCAAAAAGGAGGGCCACTTGCATAGGGTTGGAGTTGGAGTGGAGCACCGAACCGAACCGAAATGGACGAGCCGAACAAGATTACCAAACCAAACCAAACTGGATTCGAGCTTTTACCACTACCACGCAACGATGATCGTGACCACTCTTCTGAAGACCAACTCCAATTTGACCAAAAACCGAGATGCAAAGGTAGTCCAAAGGAGAAGTTAGAGCTCAGGATCTAGATGAGAACCAATGAGTTCACTTCATGATTTGGGCTTTGCTGCGGGACGTGTGCTAAGGGGTTGTCGATGTCTATAACTTTGGATCACTATGTGTAGGGGGTACGTGAACGGGTTCAGGGCCGCAGTGGCCTAGGTACGACTAAAGAGCTATAGACCAATGAAGTGGGGTCATTTGTAAAGATTTGGTTATGACTCCATGGGGTGAGCTTGGTAGTAGCAGTAGTTGTACAAGTCGAACTCCGCCACTACTTCGATGGGTCTAGTGATTGAAAGCGGTGGACATCGTATGCTTTACGCACTGAGTGAGAGATGTGAGGATAATTGCTTTGTTTGATGTTTGCTAGCACCATGACACGCACACTTCCACTTTACACTCTATGCTTGATGTTTGCTTATTAGTTAATGTCATGTTTGTTTAGATTAATTCTTTTAATTGAATTGATTATTGTTTTCTTACTTGATATGTTTAGTTTGCTTGTATGTTGTTTGTTTGTTGTTTATGTTAATTGTATGATTAGATAGTAAGCTAGTGTTGACTATTGATTGAATCTACACTCGAGAAACAAAAGGATTGAAGGGGAACATGATTAGTTTAGGCATAATGTGAATATGTTGTTTTCTAAACTAAAGAAGACTAGTATTTGGAATGACTAAAAGTTTTGGAGATGTTCCTTGAAGGTGAGAAGAGTAAAATGGAGAATTTTAGTGATTAAAGACTTAACGTTTACCACTTGGGAATATGTATGAAAGTTGGAGTGATTCAAAATGCATATTTAATTTTTTCAAATAATTACCAGCTTCCATAACTTAAAAGAAAAATGTTTTGTGAACTTGAGAATTTTGCCAAAGGATTTTTATTTTAAACGTAGATGGAATTTTTGATTTGAAAGCAAAATCTTTAATTTTTAAAGGCATGTGAATCACTCCCATCTAGTGGATTCCTCTTTGGTATTTTGGACGGTTTAACTTTATTACAAAATGAAGGAACTTGCTATATATGGATTATCACTACTCCAATGCAAAGATGAAGAAATCTTTTGAAGATAAACTCCAATCGATAAAAATCCTAGATGCAAAGGTAGCTCAAGAAGGAAGTTGTCTTTAATGGTCCAAGTGGGGACCAAGGGATTCAAGATGGAATCAAGGGGTTCGGGTGGGAACCAATGGTTCAAGTAGGAACCAATGTGTCAACTTCCAAATTTGGGCTTTGCCGCAGGACGTTTGCAAAGGGGTAGTTGGCTTTTAAGACTTCGGTGCATCTTTGAGAGGTTGGTACAGGGAAGGTAGGGGACTCCACCATGTAAAGGGTTCCAAATGTCTGTTCCACTATGTTAGGAATTTGTCTATCTGCCGTGTGCTTGGGGGCATTCGCTATACCTGAATTGGGTGGATAACAGAAAATAGCGAATTCCATATGCTTTACGCGATGAGTAAGTAAATGTCATAATGAATGATGGACAGCAGTAATAGGAGGAGATGTCGTACTAACCTTTATAAAGATTTATACATTTATGAATGTGCACTTATTATTTTGAAGGAATGACCATAAGTGGGTGCATAAGATATTCTTAAAGAGGAAAGAAAGAAAGGACACATCGCTTCTACAAATGTGAGGCTTTAATAAATTTCATCACATTAGGATGATTATATGGTTAGCACATTAATGAACATACATGTGTTTATTGTTAGTTTCATGATGTGTTAATTGTTCTTTTGGTTTACTCTTGTGAACCACATTGATGGTTAATTTATGAGCGTTCTTTTCTTTGTATGAGGATGTTATAATAACTATTGTTTGTTGATGGATTTTTATTTTTACACACCATATGTCCCATAGAATGACAAGAAAATACATATTTTATTATAGTGTGTGGTGTGTTGTGACTGGCAAGAAACTATGGTTATTACATATGGGAAGTTAACTTATGACGGATGGTTTTATTTTAAAATCCTAATGAAAGATTTATTATTTTGAATGGGTTTTATATTTGGGGAATTTCGAGGGCGCAATTCTTTTAAGGGGGGAAGAATGTAACATCCCGCAACTTTTACGGTTCTAAAAGTTAAGTAATTAAGAATTAATTATTACTAAAAGATAAACCGGATGTCGTATCTATTACCATTGCGAAGGTCTTTCCAAGACGGTCAGTTTGATATATAATTTTGATATATTTGACATTATTCACAAGATATTTCATTTTTTTTTAGAATGAAAGATATGCACATGAAACCATCAATTTTTCAGTGTTATAATTTTATGAATAAGAAATGTGTTTGGAGTAGTTAAGTTAGTGGACTTTCATACATAAAGTCATGAGTTCAATTCCCGTCATTGACATATTTTTGGTTTTTAGGTAAAACAATCAAATTTATGCATGTTCCAAATATGATATATTTGTATATAAATAAGAGACACGTAAGATAAAGAGTTGCATGTAAGGAAAGATTTTACGTGGTTGTATGTGATATGTTACATATATATAAGATGAATATTGTTTTCAGATTATAGTACATAGGATGTAAATTAATTGCACATTAACTAACATGTTATTTAAATACTTTTTGTGTGTATAAATATATATGCATGTATATAGTTTGATCATGCATAGACTTTCTATGTTATGGGGAAGTAGCAAAGAAAAAAAAAAGAAAAATTAAAATTATATTTGCTTTCCACTTTTGAAAAAAACAGGTTAGTTATCAATTATGCAATAATCAGTGACATATTTGATTTATGGATGGTTATGGGGTTTATTGCCTATTCTTATAAATCTAAATTTACCTATATATGTATAAATATGTAAATGCCATAATTTTATATACTATGGAGCAATAACTGATTAAATGCATATGTGAAGATTAAGTAAGCATTGATTGACATGTATGTCAATTAATTTGTCATACTAGAAATTTGTTCCTAAAGAATAACAATTAATTCCCGTATATTAGTGGCTTTTTTTTAATTAATTGGTAAGCAATCCATTCGCATTAGTTGTCAATATATTCCACTTGTTAGACATTTGTTGACTTTACATATTATGGAGGGAGGGTTAATTGCATATTCATACAATTAATTAGTAAGATTCAAATCATCCTATGTATATATATATAAATATATATATACACACACACACAAATGTCTTTCATTTTATAAAGTAAAGAATTAATTTGCATCAATTGACAATGTATTTAATTACGGATGGTTGTGAGGTTTAAGCATATTTTGCAGCTATTAGACATTAATCGATATAACTTTGAATTATCATATATTCATGTATATATGTAAATGTTTTGATTAATCATGCATGTGAGGATTAATTAGGCACTAATTGACATGTAGGAGAATTGAATTGTTTTTATTAGGGGTTTATTTCCTTAAGACAATAAATTAATTCTCTTGTATAAACGGTAACTTTTTGATAAGTTTCAAAAATACATTTATATGTTACCTTTTTGGTGTATTTAAATCCCTTTTTATCATAGTTGGATTAAAGTAATAGCAATAGGCATATGAGATGTGCCTTAACATATTACTTCATTGCAAAGTAAATAAGAGAGAGGCTACGATTTAATTGGAGAATTCCTAGGAATAATCTAAGGCACTAAATCAATTTTAACTGTTCTATAAGTTAGCCAAATCTAACCTTAACCTCCATCTTTTTTTCTTCTTTCTTCTTCCTTTTTGGAAAAGTATTCAAACACATTCTATTTACTTCTTTAATTTTTCCTTAATGGAAATAATGGAAAGATTCATTCTAAAATAAAGAATAGAGAGAGGATCAAAATAAAGGAGAAAAAGGAAGAAAGCTTATACAAAGTTCACAGCTATGGTAAAAGGGAATAAATGTTAGATAAAACGGAGATGATACATGCATATGGCTTATATGAGTATGGATAATATTTTCAAAAGCATAGGTATGAGTTCTCTAACTTAACTAGTTGAATTTAGATTATTTATTTTGATGTCTCTTGGAGAATATTTATGATTATTAACTTTTGACATGATATGTTGATAATTGTTTGATATTTGAGATTTTTTTTGGTGTGTTGAGTCTAAGTTTACGATTCATTACTGATTATTGTACTATTCGAATTTTAATTGAAATTAGTGACAAATCTGAATATAGGAGCTATTCATTAAAATGAATGAAGTTTAGCAATGATGTTGAAATTGGTTGGATAAATGAAAAAAAATTGTGATTATCCATAGTTTGTATGCATTAACACTTTCTGAAGGAAAAAAAAAAGAAACAAAACTAATTAGAGATGTGAAATAATGTTATTACTTAATACTTAGTAATTCCTGAACAAAATCATAAATAAAGTAGAAGGATGTTAATTCTTGTTCAATAAAATAAGATTTTATATATGATGATATGGTTTTCCTATAGATTGCACTGTTTTGTGAAAAATGGAAATGACATGACTTTCTAGTATATTAGAAGAATTTAATATGCAATCACTATTATTCTAGCATTCAATTGATTTCCAAAGTGATTTAATGAAGTTATATTTTGATAAATATAACGTTTTGAAAGATAAGAAGCAACAAAAATTGTAAAAGGATAAATTAAACAAGAAAGGTCCTTTAATAATGAACAATAATAAGATAATCTTGTACTCATAAGAAAAAGAATTATTGTAAATTTGATTGAAATGTTGTAATGCATGGTTAATAATTAAGTTCTATTTACATCATGTTTTGTTTTATGATGATGGATCACATTAAGGATGAATATGTGATGTTTCACCATTATTACTACAAATTAATGTGTAGTTAATTATGGTTATTTAATGATGGATGTTTTGTTACTAATACTGATTGGAATAGTACATGTTCGATGATGTTAATGACAGCATTACTATTCAAGAGTAATTAGTATACAATGAATTGTTTATACTTACATTGATGGCATATTATTATTGGTTCATAAATAATAATCGTGTAAGTATATTTGTGTTTTTATCTTCTTATCCTATAATTTGGAGTTATCATTGGATATTGTTGGTGTTTGATGACTACATGTTAACATTATTACGATAAGTGAGTAAAATAGTATATTCTACTTTTATTCGATTACGTTGGTGCGGTGATTGCATTAATTATATTGATTGCAATGTTTACACTGGTATTAAATTACATTGATTGCAATGGTTAAATGGATGAAATGGTTGAATGGATGTAATGGTTTTAATGCACTAACAAGTATTTGGATGCAGGAGAAGAGCAGGAAATAGAACTACGTGGGCTTGATCTCCCAAAAGGGGTACGTAGGCAGTCTTTTCCTATGCAATAGCCACCGGAACCCTTAGATTGGGTCGGGGTGTATAGGGTTAGGCGCAGTCCAAACATAGTTGAAACTCTTTTTCCTCTTTGAACAGAATTTGTGAAGTTGGAAGATATGAGAAAAAAAAAATTGAAGAAGAAAGGAGCCTAGCCTGCATGTTGGATCTAGAGGTTGTTATTTAAATTTACTTCTTATTGTTTCGCTGCTATTTTGCTTTGTGGATGTTCAATGTAATAAAATGGATTATGATGTTTTAATTATGTGATTATTTATTTTGTGACATCATGAGATTTTCCATATTAGTAATCGTCTCTAGTATTTTTTTACTTAAGGTCCGCTACTTTTAATATCTAAAATTAGTTGTAAGCGTGTTTGATGACGTTTATAATTGATTTTGGACCGTTAAAAATAACGGGTCTTCACAGCA
Source organism: Allium sativum (assembly GCA_030737875.1). Lineage (NCBI taxonomy): Eukaryota > Viridiplantae > Streptophyta > Magnoliopsida > Asparagales > Amaryllidaceae > Allium > Allium sativum. Next base: position 793,492,425 of record CM060921.1, on the reverse strand, counting down.
GCATCGGCATCTCGACAAGAAGTAGCTTCTCCATTATGGTTCCGAGCGGCTTGCTTTGGATTATCGGGCTTTCCTTTACCAGGATTAGAGATTTCTTGAAAAGATTTTTCTCGATTTGGACTAGAAGAAGAAGAACCAGCATCCTCTGCACGAATGGGCTTAGAGGCCACCTTTGCCGTAGCAGCCTGAAGAGCAAAGAGCGAATCAAGTTTTGTCAACATGGCTTTGTTAGCAATCTCTAGCTGTTGCGTCAATCCAGCGACAACTTGATCAAGCTCGCCCCTTGTAACATTCATGCCTCCATTTGATGTTTCGCCTAATTCAAATTGGTTGATCATGGGGGTTTCCTCCCGATTTCTTTCATTAGATGTCCTAGTTCTCGCTTCCTTGCTCACTTTTGGCAGCATTATTTTAGAAAGCAACTTGAACTTTGAGGAGAGTTCGTCGGAAGGTCCAAATCGCAAGCTGGAGCGAGCTATTTTAAGGCTTAGCTTCAAGATCTCAAGATCTTCGTAGTATATTTGATGCCAGAAAGTAGATCTGGCCCCACGGTGGGCGCCTAATTGTTTATACCGAAAATTGGTATAACAACCAAAATGGTATTTCTAAACACGTTACCTAATCAGAGGCGAGATGCTTAGAAAGCACGTCACCTTTTCAGAGGCGGGGCGTTAGAAAACCTTTAGAGTTATGTGAGGCCATATCTAACATTCAAAAGCATCAAAATACCAAAATAAGGAAAGAAGACAAGAATTTTATAGTGGTTCGACTCTTAATCAAGTCTACGTCCACTTTGAAGGTTGGATTTCATTAATAACCAAAAGATTACAACATTTGCTCCATTATACATTCATACAAGCTCCTTTGACATGCATTTGTCCTTACAACTGATTGAAAGAATGGATGAAAGCTTGAAGTATTTTATGCCAATCCCTCCATGGAAGCCATGGATGAAAGCTCCTTAGATCTTTGGGTGAATGATCAAGAAGAAATGAAGAAGTGCGTGAAATGCTTATGCTTGTTCCTCCATGAAAGCTATGCTCCACATGCTCCAATGTTCCATAGACTTATGATTGATGATCAAGAAGAGATGTAGGAATGCTTGGGAAAATACAGAAAGCAATTTGGCAGCACCTTCTCGTAGTTCCCGAAAAATCCCCCTTCAAAAGGTGGAGGTAGGGTGCTATTTATAGATGATGGAGTGGCTGAATTCTTACATTCAGGGGTCTGGTCAGTTTTTTAGGTATTTACGAGAGTGCCACTGCCAGTTGTTGCCAGCCTGTCTTACTTTATGCATTTAGACCGACCAGGAGGCTTCGTTTAGAAGAAAAAATGATCAGGAAGCAAAAAAGGCGATCTGAATGGCTTCAATGTAGGGCGGACCGATCAGGAGACCTAGAAGCGAAGCAGGCCGACCAGGAGTCTTGGAACAAACGGACCAGGAAGCTTTGGAGCTCGCTGGTGCGATCAGGAGCTAGTGAACGACCAGATACCTTGTATATTTGGAGCGACCAGAGATCTTTGGCCTCTGGAGCGACCAGAGCTCTTCAGCATTTTGGAGCGATCAAGGCTCTTTAGTATTTTGGAACGACCAGATCTCTTTAGCAGTCTGGAGCGACCAGGAGCCTTTTGTCTCTGGAGCGATTAAGAGCTTTTCCCCTTTTAGAGCGACCAGAAACGACCAAGAATTTTTTACTCTTTGGAACGACCAGGAGTCAATTTCTTACGACCGATCCCTTTTAATACCCGTTTGACCGACTCCCACTTCTAACATGTTCAAAACTGACCTGTATGCGCTCAAACCGATCAAGTGGATAACAACCACTATACCTTGGCCCGCTGTTCCCTACCCGACCAAATTACCATCGGATCCTTCTTCCTCTCAATGCTAAAAAAAGGGATCCCACTGCTGCAGTTCTAAGCACCATTCCCATTAATTTCGATCACACCTGAATGACCGTCTTCTCCGAACACAGACCTGCTCCTTCAACAAATCCTGAACTGCATCACGAAACAAACACCACCCTCACTTCTTCTGTACACCAACACAACATACAGGCTCCCTCAACTATTCCCAAACCGCCCAGTAAAAGAACAAGGCCATAACGATGCATTTCTTACCACCAAACTCCTTCCATTCTTCTTATACGCACAGCACTGAACTCGCGCTCTCCATTTTGATTCGAGCTCACGCCTGCAGTGGGAAATCCCCATAACGATGTAAACCAACTCCCACGTCTCCTCTGACTTCAGCAAATTCCAGCTCCAAAACCCGTTTCAGACTTCACGTTCTCGAAGACTTCATCCCGGAACAGAAAACCATCGCATAAAAAAGATACGACGGAAACCCATACAAGCCTCGACATCACCTCCTCCAATAATTTCTCACGAGCTCGCACTCCTCTAGCTGTTGCGTTCAACAGCGTATACGATGCCAAACCCTGTGATATTTTTCATCGAGGATTACCCCAAACCCTCTCTAGAAAAGAAGAGCTTCACTTGATGATCCCCGATCTATACATCCCACGATTTTAGAAATTTTATATGCTTTGTTCTTGAATTTACGAGATCGGTTTTTGGCTGAGAAAAATGTTTTTCTTTGGCGGCTGAAAACGTGAGGAAAGAATAGATTTGACCTAGTTTTCAGAAAGGTTGAGTGTCTTTATATAGGTTAGATATTTTGGACCATTTAAATGAATATTAAATTTATTATACTTGGCTACGAAGTACCACCTTACAACCAGTTCATACGATCTCTGTTTTTGACAAACTAAGCTATTCCTAGCATAGAAAAATATTCCGGATCCAACGGGACAGGTTTTGTCGAATTCCGACACCGTTTGCGAAAATCCCTTAGAAAAAATCGATGAAAAACACCGAGCATTAATTCATTAAAATTACAGAAAAAATCCTAAAAATATGAGGCCTTCACGTTTCACTAGATCTCTTCCTAAGGTTTCGTATGGAACTTGTTTCGTTGAATTTCAAGTTCGTTTGACCAGTTAACCATTCAGTAAAAGTTACCCATGTTTAAAACGTATAAATGGTTAACTCAAAACAAGGCGTTTTTGGCCACCAAAGTCACATACATCATCGGTTTGCCGCGAAACTTGACTTTCTTATAACGATAAATTAATACGAACCCAATGGCACACACTTCATCGCATTCCGAGACTGTTTCTCGGTACGCTATTTTCTACGCACCCTAAGTGCTCCTTTGGACACCAAAATTTCAAATGTCCAAAAATAACAAACAATATATGTTTTCTGACTCTAAACGTCAATACGAATTCAACGGAATTCGTTTCGTAGCTTAATTCGATCGTTATCTCAAGTTATGGTCAAAACCCCTTTTAAATCGAATTAAATTATTAATAATTCCATAGCGACTTTTCTAGAATTTGAATTGGACGTAAATCAAAATCTACACGATGAAATTCCGATTTTTCCCTTCCACTAGAAAAATATACTTCACCGGCTCCATACGTTTCTTGTTTCACAGAAATCCGGCTTAAAACGAATCATATACATTCAGTTGAAGCTCGAATCGCCAATTTACGAACTGCAGCGCCATTTCGAGCTCGATTTTAATTATATTATAACTCTATGTTCAAACTGTCGTTTTTATAATATATTCGTTATTCAAATTCAATTTTAAACTGAATTAAATATCACATATGATCCAGTTCACACCATATCTGTAATGACCCGCATTCTACGCATCGGGGGATCGTAGAATATTTATTTATTTCCCGTATGAAGTCATATGGTCATGTAACTTTGGGAAACATCCATTAGAGTCATTTCCCATGCTTATGATTTTTGTCGATTTTTAAATGACCATTTTGCCCCTAGTTGATCTTGTTTTGGCCATAACTTTTGATTGGAAAGGAATTCTGACCTGAAACCACTTCCATTAGATTTGTTTGATGGTTTACCTTTCCGTAGATGGTCATAATAGTCAAAGGGACTTACTGTTTGGGAGATATGGCTGAAATAAGGTTTGGAAGGTGAAAAACTGCTTAACCGGGCCAAATCGGGTGATTAGTGAGTAGGCCCATAACCCATTTCGGGATTAGGGTTATGGGAAGGCTGAAATGAGATAGAGAATCATTCCATTTCAGTTTTCTAGCCTCCAATTATCACCAAGGAACCCTAAAAATGGCCTCCAACCTCTAAATCACCTCTAAATCATCTTTTGGTCAAGGATTTGGCTTAGCAACCCCTAATCAAGGAAGATCTACCCCAAAGCAACATTGGAGCTGCTGTTTAGCATTAAGATTCACATCAAATCAGAGATTTATTTCAGATCTTAGTTTATTTGTGGCTAAGGTGAGTGATTTGCATAGTTTTGTACTAATTATGGCTAATTAGGGGTGATTAGTGTTAATTAGCGAATTTAAACATGATAAAATTCGGGAAAAATGTTCATAAATTCCTAAATGATGTTTTAGACATCTGATATGAGTTTGGATTAATTTGGTTAAGTTTTGCTAATCCTATCATTAGTTTCACCTAAACATGCTTAAGGGGAAATATGGGATTTTGGGTATGTTTGATTCATTTTAACCTATCATATTGATGTTTTGATGTTTGTGGATGATTATGCATGTTGCTATGACTGTATGAAATGCTTTGTGATTGATTTCAATAGTTAGAATGGTCGAAAACGTCGTCGAATGGCGTAAACACTTGTTGGAACAGTTTCAGAAAACAGTGCAGGGTTCGGATCGAATAGGATATGAGGCTCGTATCGGACATGTTGAACTGGGCAAGGGATTCGATCGGATCGGAACCTGACACTTGGGAAAATTGGCAAAAAGGAAGGCCACGCTAACTGAACTGGGATCGGATCGGATTAAGGAGGACGGATCGTAGCGGAAGCATGAAGACGGATCGGAGCGGAAGTATGAAGATGGATCGGATAGGAGCATGTGAAGGAAGTATGAAGTCGGATCGGAGCGGAAGCACGAACTGGAGGGGAAATGACACTCGACCCGAACCAAGAAGGGACACCCGACCCGAACCGTACCAGAAGAGGACCCGACCCGAACCGTACCAGAAGAGGACCCGACCCGAACAGATGGAGGATACCCGACCCGAACTGATGGCTTGAGGAGGAACCCGACCCGACCCAGTATTGACCAATAACCGGAGATGCAAATGTAGTCCAATATGGCAAGTTAGAGCTCAGGATCCAGTTGGAAACCGATGAGTTCACTTCATGGTTGGACTTTGCTGCGGGACGTGTGCTAAGGAGTTGTCGACGTTCATAACTTCGATTCACCACTAAAAAGGAATGATGGCTACTTATCAGTGCAGTAGGGTCATTATGACCTGAGGGGCAAGGTGATGGTAGCAAGACTACGTTATCAGTGTAGTAGGGTCAATATGACCTGAGGGGCATGGTGATGCGTAATAAGACTATGACCCAGTGCAGATGGGGTGAACAACTCCATGGGGCAAGTGGACATAGTAAAGATTGGTAAGGCCATGAGCCAGCGCAGATGGGGTGAATAACTCCATGGGGCAAGTGGACATAGCGAGGAATTAGTGGCTACGTTATCAGTGCAGTGAAGCCATTTATGACTTCATGGGGCAGAGTGATCGTAGCAAGGTATGTTGGGTAATCGAAGTGGTGAACATCGTATGCTTTACGCACTGAGTGAGAGATGTGAGGATGGATGTTATGCTTGATTGTTTGCCACCATTATGACATGCACACCTCCCCCACCTCCGTATCTTTACACCGTTTGATATGGTACCTTAGAGTGTTGTACAGTATGTAGTGCTAACTCTTTGGTTGCAGGTCCAGGTTCAGGTATGTTTTAGTCTACCTGTTATTGTTCACTTTAGATGCTTATCGCTCATACCAGGCTTTATGTCTGACCCAGAGTTTTATGTCTCCTCTTATTACTCTGGGTGCTCACACGAGCAGACTAGAGACAGGTTAGCTGGTGATGCGCGAATGGTTGATTCGGAGGCGGGCAGGAGGCTTCCACGTATGATATATATATATATATATATATATATATATATATATACACACATTCTCCCTGTGTCGTTGGTGGTCGCTACTTGGGCATTAGTAGTGTACCTCATTTATCTTGCTTTTGTTTTGAGACAGTTTGAAAAGTTGTAATAAGCTATATTTTGGGTTTCCGCTGCTATGATGCTCAGTTCTGGTTTTTAGCTTATGCACTGTCTCTCCTGTTTTATGTCAAGTATGTTATTATTATATTTTGTTTTATGCGCTGTGAGACATTCTACAGGTTCTTTGTTAATTCATTTCTTTCTTCCTTTTCCTTCTGACGACCCGTTCCGTGCTAACTGGACATGTGTACAGCGCACTTTTGGAGTAAATGTCGGTTGGTGCGGGGCGGGCCGTCACACTTGGTATCAGAGCTCTAGGTTGCGTAGTTAACCTAGGGAAAGACACTGGGAGAGATAGTACGTATATGAGAGAGCATATTTGTGATTACTTTGGTTTTCAAAAGATATGTATATATGTACCATTAGTAGTATAAAGAATGAAGTCGCACTGCACTAGCACCACTATGGGGTCGTTAATCGTTTCCCTTTTTCAGATTGACGATGGGCCGAGATACGAGGGGTGCTGGTAGAGGGACCAACCAGGGGAATGCCGCTGACATGAGGGCGATGTTTACTAACCTCATGAGAGACATGCTTAGAGAAGTGCAAGGGGCAGTTCCCAATCCCGGAGTTGGTGTTGGCCCAGTAGTGCACGCGCCTAGGGTCGATTTCGCCAAGTTGTGTAAAGATTACACTAATCTTGGTGGAAAGCCGTTCCACGGAATGGAGTCGGCCACGGATGTTCAAGATTGGATGGATAGCTGTGACCGTATCTTCGATGACTTGGGTCTTGAGGATGCGATGAAGAGAAGGCTAGCGTCTCGTCAGCTGCAAGGGCGAGCGATGAATTGGTGGAATGCCATCAGAACAGCTACTCCAGAAGATCAGGTTACTTGGGATCAGTTCAAGGCTCGCTTTAGCGAGAAGTTTATTCCAGCTGCCCAGAAGTCAGTGTTGTTTAAGAGGTTCTTGGAACTCAAGCAGAACGGAAGGGCAGTTTCTGATTATATTGCTGAGTTCGATACTTTGTCGAAGTATGGACTGTCTCTCATTGACAATCCTGAGAAGAAGAATGAGAAGTTCATTATTGGTTTGGACGAATACTTGGGGGAAAGGCTTATCAACCACATCGATGAGACTTTTGAATCGATCGTGGGGAAAACTTTGAGATCGAAGAGTCTTTACCCTAAGTCAAAGACTGAGGCTGCATCTGCAGAAGGGCCAAAGCCGCAAGAAGGCGGTGGAGGCAAGAATAGCTCTCAGAATAAGAGGAAGCAGGACCAATCTAAGGGTGGCCAGAAAAAGTGCAAGAAGGATGATGAGTGCTTCAGCTGTGGTAAGAAGGGCCATTATGCTAAAGAATGTCGGGCCAAGCCAGCGGAAAGGAAGTGCTACAACTGTGGTCAAGTGGGACATCATAAGGATAAGTGTCCGCAACCGCTTAAGGAGAAGCAGATTGTGAAAGCATATGCAATTGATGTTGTTCCTTCTTCGTCGAATGCCCCAACTGCGGCAGAGAAAGGAAAGAATGTTGTTATTCAAGGTATGCTTTCTATTTATGATGTACCAGTTCGAGTTTTGTTTGATACCGGGGCTTCCCGTTCCTTCATATCTAGTGACCTGGTAGATAGGTTGAGACTGGAACCCGAGATAGTCGATAGACCATTGGTTGTGACGAACCCGATTGGTGGTTCGACTAGCCTTAGTATGATTTGCAGGAATTTGGTCTTATCGAGTCATGGATGTATGTTTGTTTGTGATTGCTTTGCTTTGGGCTTTACTAGGTATGACATTATATTGGGAGTCGATTGGCTCCAAAGATACGGGGTGGTGGTAGACTGTGAGGGCTTTTTGGTGACAGTGAGGGCGGATGATGGGCGGAGGGTAGTGTTTGGTAATCTACCTAGTGATGAGGTTATGGCTAGTTTTGTAAATTCCCTCGACATCCCGCAGGATGAGTTGTCAGATGTGCCCGTGGTTGGCCAGTATCCGGACGTCTTCGAGGAGGTGACCGGGCTTCCACCACACCGAGAAATTGAGTTCCGTATTGATTTAGTGAAAGATGCCAGACCTATAGTGATGCCACTTCATCGTATGGCACCAAGGGAGCAGCGAGAGCTCGGGGTGCAAGTCAGCAATCTTTTGAAGAAGGGATTTATTAGAAGGAGTGTCTCCGAGTGGGGAGCACCAGTTGTGTTTGCCACTAAGGCAGATGGTTCCCTTCGTTTGTGTGTGGACTATCGCGAGTTGAATAAGGTAACGAGGAAGAATAAATATCCTCTACCGCGGATTGATGATTTGTTTGATCAACTGGAAGGAGCAAGAGTGTTCTCCCAGTTGGACCTCACGACAGGATTTCATCAGCTACGAGTAGCGGATGAGAGTGTTCCGAAAACGGCATTTAGGACGTCGTCTGGATTTTATGAGTGGTTGGTCATGCCATTTGGGTTGACCAATGCACCAGCCTATTTTGTGGATCTTATGAATCGAGTATTCAGAGATCAGTTGAATAAGTTTGTTCTTGTGTTCGTGGATGATATCCTTGTTTACTCAAGGACAGAGGAGGAACACAAGGGACACTTGAGGATAGTGATGGAGGTGTTGAGGAAACACCAATTGAAAGCGAAATTCTCTAAGTTTCATTTTTGGAGAAGGGAAGTGAGATTCTTGGGTCATGTTGTTTCAGAGAGTGGTATTGCCGTGGACCCTGCGAAGGTGGCTACGGTACAGGATTGGCCTACGCCCAAGAATGCAATAGATGTGAGAAGCTTCTTGGGATTAGCTGGATATTATCGTAAGTTTATCCAGGATTTCTCCAAGATAGCAGCACCGTTGACTCAATTGACTAAGAAGAATCAGTCCTTCGTCTGGGACAGAGTGTGTGAGGATGCCTTCAAGAGTCTAAAGGAGAAGTTGATGCGTGCGCCAGTGTTAGTCATTCCTAAGGGGAATGAAGAGATGACGGTATACACGGATGCTTGTGGTACCGGGCTAGGTGCAGTGTTGATGCAAGGAGGTAGGGTTGTAGCTTATGCTAGTCGACAGCTAAAGCCACATGAGAAAAAGTATCCTACCCATGATTTGGAACTAGCAGCGATCGTGTTTGCGCTGAAGATGTAGAGACACTACCTCTTGGGAGAAAGATTCGAGTTGTTTACCGATCATAAATCGTTGAAGTATCTCTTCTCTCAGAAAGATCTGAATCTCCATCAACAAAGATGGTTAGATTTCTTGGCTTCGTATGATTTTGATATCGCATATACGCCTGGGAAGGGTAATGCGGTAGCCGATGCCTTGAGTAGGAGACATGCCAGCTTAGGGGCAATGTTTCTTGAATGGAAGCAACTGGAGTATATCGCGGGGTTTGATTTCAGACCAAAGTGTGAATTGGATCCAGTTATGCTAGCTAGTTTGACGATCAGACCCACTTTGATAGAGCGGATTGGTTCCAGCCAGAGGAACGATCCTAATCTATTGGAAATCATCTCCAAGTTAGAGATGAATATCGACGGTGAGGAGATGAATGTGTATGGGCTTGATCGAGATGGATGGCTTCGGAAGAATGGAAGACTAGTTGTGCCCAACGTGAATGGTTTGAGAGATGAAGTGCTTAGAGAATGTCATCACTCGAAACTAACTATACATCCCGGTGGTAATAAAATGTATCGAGACATGAAGCAAACCTACTATTGGGAAGGGATGAAAAGAGACGTTGGGAAGTTTATATCCAAATGCATGAATTGCCAGCTAGTTAAAGCTGAGCAAAAGAAGCCTAGTGGGTTGTTGCAACCATTAGAAATTCCCGAATGGAAATGGGAGCAAGTCTCGATGGATTTCATCGATGGCTTACCAAGGACTAGATCGGGATATGATAGCATTTGGGTAATTGTGGATCGATTGACTAAAAGTGCAAGATTTATACCAGTCAAATCGACCAGAACGGCAGCCAAGTTGGCATAATTGTATATGAAGTGGGTAGTGAGATTTCACGGAGTACCTAAAAGCATTGTGAGTGACCGAGACCCGTTGTTCACTAGTGGGTTTTGGAAAAGCTTACAAGAGGCTCTAGGGTCAGGATTACATCTCAGTACCGCATATCATCCTCAGACCGACGGTCAGATGGAGAGGGTGAATCGTATATTGGAAGATCTTTTGAGAGCTTGTATATTGGATTTTGGTGGATCATGGGATGACTAATTGCATCTAGTAGAGTTTACATATAATAATAGCTACCAATCCAGTATCGGTATGGCTCCATATGAAGCTTTGTACGGAAGACCGTGCAACTCACCATCATGTTGGATAGAGACTGGCAAGAAGTTTGTGCTTGGACCAGATGTGGTGAGGGAAACTTCCGATAAGATTAAGATCATTCAACAACGAATGAAAGCTGCCCAAGATAGGCAGAAAAGTTATGCTGATAGAGGAGAAGAGACTTGAAATTCTCCGTTGGTGACTTGGTGTTTGTCAAGACTTCTCCGTTAAAGAGCGTGATCCGATTTGGCAGGAGAGGCAAGTTGGCACCAAGATTTGTTGGCCCATTCCCTGTTCTTGAACTAGTCGGGAATGTGGCGTATAGAGTTGGCTTACCAGAGAAGATGGCGGGAGTTCACAATGTATTTCATGTTTCCCAACTGAGGAAGTTCGTTCACGACTCAGATATGACTATTTCACCTGGTCAGTTAGAGGACTTCGAAGTAGAACCCGAGGCGGTTGGGAACCGCAAGCCGATTCGTATTGTGGGGCACGATACGAAGCAACTTCGAAGGAAGGCGGTGAAGCTGGTCAAGGTTCAATGGGGCGAGAACGAGAATGATTGTACTTGGGAGACAGAGGAGGGCATTAGGAAGGCATATTTAGAACTCTTTGCTTGGTAAGACTTACTTCGTAATTTAGTTTTTCCGCATGCTAGGGTAGATTTGTTTTGCTTGTTTTGCATGTTTAATTGTTGTTTTATGATTGATAGGCATGCGGGACCTTTGTGTGTGTTTTGATTAGGGAATTTCGGGGGCGAAATTTCTTAAGGGGGGGAGAGTGTTATGACCTGCATTCTACGCATCGGGGGATCGTAGAATATTTATTTCTTTCCCGTATGAAGTCGTATGGTCATGTAACTTTGGGAAACTTCCATTAGAGTCATTTCCCATGCTTATGATTTTTGTCGATTTTTAAATGACCATTTTGCCCCTAGTTGATCTTGTTTTGGCCATAACTTTTGATGGGAAAGGAATTCTGACCTGAAACCACTTCCATTAGATTCGTTTGATGGTTTACCTTTCCGTAGAGTGGTCATAATAGCCAAACGGACTTACCGTTTGGGAGATATGGCTGAAATAAGGTTTGGAAGGTGAAAACTGCTTAAACGGGCCAAATCGGGTGATTAGTGAGTAGGCCTGTAACAACCCGGAAAATGCGAGCCAGTTTGAAATTTTTATTTTGGCAATTTTAGCGAAGTTTGAACATTTAAAATAGATTATTTTAAATAATATCGACGAGAAATTTATTTTGAATATAATTCGAACGTATATATTATTCGCGTCGTCGTTAGAAAATAAATAATTATATATAATTATAAATAGAATTGAAAATGGCGCGGTAGTTCGATAATTTGATTTCAAACTTCAAATGAATGTACCGGGTGCAAAACAATCCGGATTTTAGTGAAACCAAAAATAATGGAATCTAATAGTGAATATGTTTCCAACGAATCCGAAAAATTAAAAGTTCGTAGCGGGAATCAAAAGATATGTCCAGTTGAAAATTCTGAATAGTCGCTATGGAATTCAGGCCCTTAAAAATGGACATTTTGCAAACGACCTCGGATTTCGACGAAACCAGTTTTGTTGGGTCCGTGATGTTAAGTTATTGCTAGATTCCAAATTTCATAATTTTTCGAATCAATATGTGAGCGTGGCAAAGGAAAACGCGTTTGACCAGTTTCAGTTGATTTTAATCGACTGGAAATTGGCCATTTTTCTAACGGTCTCAGAATTCGACGAAACTAGTTTTATTAGGACCGTATCGTCAATACGAAGCTAGAAAATATTTTTCGGGAATTTTTCTAGTTAGTATGTGACCCCAGTAATTGGAAGTTACGTTTAAAATTCAATATAGTGATTTAAATGTAAATTTAACGAAAACTGATTGTAACAGCCGAATCAGCTGACGATACATATCCCATTGTGTTCGGAATGGGGGTTAAACGCTATGGACGGCAGGTGGTGGGCCTCGTTTTGATGACGTATGTAAAAGTCAACTTTTATAAAATAATAAAATAATAAAATAATAAAATAATAAATAAAAATATATATAAACCCCCCCCCCCCCTCTCTCATTTTCACTCCAGAAAAGAAAAGAAAAAAAAAAAAAAACAAAACCGAATCCCGTCGCTCCAAGAGGAAGCCGCCGCCTGTGCCCTGGCGCCGCCGCCCTCTGGCGTGCACCCCCCCCCCCCCTCCATGCTCCGATCTTTTCTCTCTCCTCCTTCTCGACTAGAAGCCGCGCGCCCCTCCCCCAAAATCGAGACACCAGACCGCACCAAACCCTCGCTCCACCCTTCGCCTCGCCTGCAGCTCCACCTCCCTCCGACGCAGGAAGAAACCCCCCCCCCCCTCTCTCGGCTGTAAGTATTTGTTTTTGTTTTTTTTTATTATTATTAATATTTTATTTTGTTTTATATTTAAAAATGTAAAAACTGATTTATTTTAATTAAGGGTTTAATTCTGTTTTTTTTAAAAAGCATTTAAAACTGAATTATATAAAACTGATTTTTGCAGTATTTAAAAAATGATTTTTACAGTGTTTAAAATCTGATTTTTAATTAAGTCTAAAAAACTGAAAACTCGTTTATTTTAATTTGAAAAACTGTTGTTTTTTTTATTAAAACCGAATTTTATAAAAGGATTTAAACTGATTTAGTTTAAAGGAAAAAAAAACTGATTTTAAAAAGATATAAAAAACTGATTTTTAACAAAAGTAAAACTGATTTTAAAAGTAAAAACTGTTTTTTTAGAAAAAAGGTTTGAACTTTAAAAATGAATTCAACTTTGAAATAAAAATTCGATTTTTATATATTGAACTTTGAAATAAAAATTCGATTTTTATATATTGAACTTTGAAATAAAAATTCGATTTTTATATATTGAACTTTGAAATAAAAATTCGATTTTTATATATTGAACTTTGAAATAAAAATTCGATTTTTATATATTGAATAGCGAAGTAAAAATGGGATTTTTACATATGTAGTGAAAGCGGACAACGAAGGTGACAATAAGGCGAAACGACGAAGACTTCTGCAAAGGAAGAGCCGTGGAGCTAGGATAGCTATAAGTGAGAATTTCTCACCTTTCAAATTTATTTTCTAGTTATATATATATATACTAGGATGCAGACGGTGCTTATTAGAAGCACCCGACACCCGTCCACATACCATGGACTTGTTTGTTTGGTTGTGTAGTTGGTTAGATTATTTGATTTGGATTTGATTGATTGGTTGAATTGGAAATTGATTAAAATTGATATGTGAATGGCGTGGGCCTTCACTAGACCGGGGATAAGGCTAGGCCTTGTCCCGTTTCTGGTATCGTGTCGTTATGCCGCCGAAATTTTCTAAAACATGTTAGAAAAATAAAAATATCATTTTATTGAATAAATGAATTGAATAGAAATTCATAGGTTGAAATAAAATGTTTTATCGTTAAAAATATAATTTTTAACGTGAATATGAAAATAGTGAAGTGAATAAATAAATATTCATTTACAAACCAGATGGTTTGTTTATGTACACTTATTTGAATGACATTGATTGGGACGATAAATTTTACACATCGCCCAACTGCACGAATAAAATAGTTGTTTGATTGTTTGAAACCCCACACGGGTGTTAGGATGAAATTTGAAGTTCACTCATCCTGATTGATTAAATATGTCGATCGATTGATTTACATGCTGTTATAAGCGTTAGATATCTTTATTTGATGCTTATACAGTGTAGTGCACTTTGGTTGATGGTTGATTATTTTTCAATGCTATTATATACATGTGTTGTATGAAAATCCATATAATTAATTTTATATGGTAATCGATTGGGCCTCATTCCAGTTTAGAAATAGAAATATTTGAAATAGAAATATTTGAAATAGAATATTGGAAAATAGAAATTTATGAAGCCGTATTGATTAGATTGACGCCATTTTGACGTGAACGATATTTATATCGATTTTAAAACGATTTCGAAATGAATTGAATTGAAAACGATTTCGAAATAAATTGAATTGAAAACGAATTCAAAATGAATTGAAAACGATTTCGAAATGAATTGAATTGAAAACGAATTCAAAATGAATTGAAAACGATTTCGAAATGAATTGAATTGAAAACGATTTCGAAATGAATTGAATTGAAAACGAATTCAAAATGAATTGAAAACGATTTCGAAATGAATTGAATTGAAAACGAATTCAAAATGAATTGAAAACGATTTCGAAATGAATTGAATTGAAAACGATTTCGAAATGAATTGAATTGAAAACGAATTCAAAATGAATTGAAAACGATTTCGAAATGAATTGAATTGAAAACGATTTCGAAATGAATTGAATTGAAAACGAATTCGAATGGAATAGAAAGCGAATTGAAATGAATTCAAATTGAATTGAAATTCGAATTGAATAGAAAATGAATTTTTAAACGAATTTATAAAGAAGAATTCAATTTTGCTTTGAATTGAAATAGAAGTTGAAATAGAATTTGAAACGAATTTAAAACTATTTATATAATTCGTTTTAAATAGAAATCGACGAAATATATATTATATATATTATATATATAATATAATGGCCTGAATAGAACGCGCCGCGCCGCGGCAGTTCGCGAATTTCGACCATTTATTTCAAACGGACATTACGGGAGATCCGACCGTCGGATTCTCCTAAAACCGGAACCGTTGGGTTCGTATCGAAAAGAGCTTTCTAAAGAGGGTTAGAAATTTGAAATCTAACGGTTGGATTTGGAGATACGTCCAAATCAAATTCGAAAAAGGTCGCTGTAAGTGCAGTTCGATGGCCGTTGATGGAAATCGACTGTACGGGCCTTGATAAAATTATTAAAAATAGTAATAATTTATGTAAAATCATAAGAAATGATTTGTGAAGATTTGGAATGAAAAACTCCATATTTGAAAAGATAAAAATAGATTTTTATCGAAATGAACTAGTTTTGAACTAGAATTATAATTCTATTTATTTTTAAATAAATAAATTGAATTTGAAATGGTTTTGAAAATAACCAAAATTTCCAATGATTGCATTGGAGTGGATTTGAATCGAAATTGTCTTCGGAATATTTCGATGTTGGAATTCGTGATATTACAGGTGTTGTTATGGAAATTTGAAAGATATATATTTGTATCGTTATTTCCAATGCGACATTTGTTAGTCGTAGAATTCGATATTGAATATAAGCCGATATATTTTCTATTCAGAGCCTTGTATTGAATATCGAATGTGATTTGGGTTTGTCGTGAATGGTGTCTTCACTAACACTGTTCTTGAACCCAGTTGAGAAAAGATTAAATCTTTTTACTTAGATTTAATGAAGTGTACCAATTAAATGATATTTAATTGGAATTGAATTGGTATTGATTTTTGGGTTTATCGTGAACAGTGTTTTAAATAACACTTGTTCTTTAACCCGATAATTAATGAAATGTGATTTGGGTTTGTCGTGAATGGTGTCTTCACTAACACTGTTCTTGAACCCAGTAGAGGAAAGATTAAATCTTTTTATTTAGATTTAATGAAGTGTACCAATTAAATAATATTTAATTGGAATTGAATTGATATTGATTTTTGGGTTTATCGTGAACAGTGTTTTAAATAACACTTGTTCTTTAACCCGATAATTAATGAATGTGATTTGGGTTTGTCGTGAATGGTGTCTTCATTAACACTGTTCTTGAACCCAGTTGAGAAATGATTAAATCTTTTTACTTAGATTTAATGAAGTGTACCAATTAAATAATATTTAATTGGAATTGAATTGATATTGATTTTTGGGTTTATCGTGAACAGTGTTTTAAATAACACTTGTTCTTTAACCCGATAATTAATGAATGTGATTTGGGTTTGTCGTGAATGGTGTCTTCATTAACACTGTTCTTGAACCCAGTTGAGAAATGATTAAATCTTTTTATTTAGATTTAATGAAGTGTACCAATTAAATGATATTTAATTGGAATTGAATTGATATTGATTTTTGGGTTTATCGTGAGCAGTGTTTTAAATAACACTCGTTCTTTAACCCGATAATTAATGAATGTGATTTTGGGTTTATCGTGAACCGTGTTTTAAATGACACTGATTCTTTAACCCAGTCACAGATTAAAACTAAGTGGAGTTTTAATGAATCTTTAATTAGATTGAAAAGATCGAGAATGGAGTATCACCAGTTTTGCTCCAGGCGATAGTTAAATCTTTAATTAGATTTGAACGTGAAATTTAGAAACTAACTGTCGGTTAGCCAAGCAGAAGGGTTTTCTGGATATTGATCTGATGTTGGTTTCGGCCTTCGGGGTTAATATTTGGGGAATTATTCTCTTGATTAATTTACGGTTAGTGACTAATGAATTGGAATGAGGCGTATGTTGTGTTTGTGTAACACTTATTTAAAATATACGCGAGTTATTCGGAAAGACCGGGTTTATCCCATTCTGAATAACTGATACGACGATAAGTCGAGGATGAAGACGATGGTCGAAGACCGGAGGTCTTCACGTCGTTTGGGTGATAACTGATGATCTTGATTGGGCTGTACACCCAAGAAGATGGAAACAGTTAGAGATCGTCCAGACGTACTTGGAGATCGATGGATATGCGGGGTACTAGGTGCCTCCGGTTTCGTTCAGACCCAGGACGGACTTGTAAATGGACTGTGTGTCTGACATCGGATTTCATTCTGTGTG
This sequence comes from Allium sativum, assembly GCA_030737875.1. Classification (NCBI taxonomy): domain Eukaryota; kingdom Viridiplantae; phylum Streptophyta; class Magnoliopsida; order Asparagales; family Amaryllidaceae; genus Allium; species Allium sativum. The sequence goes on along the minus strand of CM060921.1, from coordinate 793,475,369 downwards.
ACTGATATCGGTTGCATAGGATGGTTTGCCTGTGTGGCATGCTAAGATGCAAATGATCAAGGCTTCTGTTGAAAAGCAAAGTCTTGTGGTGATGATCAAAGCACGGCCTTTGTGGCGTAGCTTTGTGTAACGTTTACCTCGCGTGTTTCACACCCGGTATGAACCAAAAACGGGAGACGGACCTCAGGGAGGACTTGCGTTTCTTTCTAGCTAGAAGTGGCGTCAGTGGTTTTACACGCCCTGACGAGTTTGACTTATGTGGTTGTTGCTGTTGCGAGGCGCCTCGGATTGATCGGTCGTTCTCGAATCGATGGAGTCATTCGTTGGCTCGTTTGCGCCCCAAAGGGCGGGGAAACGTAGTGTTCAGGCATTTTAATCCACATCGGTGGACCGGCCCTGTCGCTCCTAGGGTCACTCGAGCTCTGATCCTGAGACATGGTAGGCTAGATTGTCTCGAATCGGTTGAGGACTATCTTTTGCCTCGGTTCATAGATGGAAATCCAATTTCCAAATACGTGACATTTGCGGTTTTAATTGTAATCCTATATATGGCGACATAGTGGGATGGGGCGCTTATGCCGCCTATGATTGATACTTATGATTTGAAGTTGTTTTATACACTATGCACTTATAATAGTATCAAATGATTTGTTTTAAACGTATCAAGCATTCTTTAGCTGTTATAAGGGAAAACCCTATCCTCGACTGCGTTGCATTGTGTGATGGGACCTGGGTCTTATAACAGCTTCATTTTTCTTTATTTAGCATTGCGTTGTTTGTTTTATGCACTGGTATTCTTGGGAGGAAACCCGTTCCGTGTTATACGGCGTGGTCCCTTGATTTACCTAATGATTTAAAATAAAGATTAACTGTTTTAGTTCTCACACCAGTCACATGACTGACCTGGAGTTTATTGTTTTAACCTAAACTCTGGGTGCCCTTATTTTGACACGGGCAGCTAGTAGTTTTGGTTTTGCAGATTTATATTCACAGGATCCTGGTTTACAGCTGGAACGATATCCGGAAAGCTTTGTATCCGTATATCTCCTCTAGTTGTGTATTGTATTATTTTCCGCTGCTATGTATTTAAATGTAATTTAAATCTCTGATATTTCTGTGTAATATTCGTTTATACTCTGTATATTCTTGTAATCTGATGCATTGTTGTAATAAACAGTGAAATGTTCTTTTATATGCGTTCTGCTTTGTCGTGTTCTCAAACGATAGGGCGTTTCGAACGGTCTGGGTCGGTTTAGCGACTGGTTCGGACCGGGCGAGATTCCTTGCCGTCACAGTTGGTATCAGAGCTTTGGTTTACAAAGCTCAGAGAACAAGACACATTAGAACCATACGAAAGAATTCATCAGATAATTGGATTAGTAATATCCAATGGGATGACTCGTTAGAGATAGGATCAGTAGTATCCTAGAACGAGTGTGAAGAGTATATTTTTGAAAATGAAAACAAATCTTTGTTTTGAAAATTTAAATCAATTATACGTATTTAATTGTTTATTTACATTGATTTGGACAATCAAATATATAGAGATTTTAGTATACGTCTGATCCACGTGTATTGGAGCCTCAAATATATTCGATAGATATAGAATCACACTCTAGTCGCTCGGACATGATTCTAATGATTGACGCGTCATCATTAGAATTTATTTTCGTGTTCCGAAGGTGTGACTTCTATATATTTCCATTAGACTGGTGTGAGAACCAAAATTAGATAGGGCCTATTGTTGTGATTTAGCATCAAAAACATGATTTTTGTGTATGTATCAAAATTATGAATTTCAAATGATAATTCACTAATTGATTGATGGTTGTATTGTTTGATTATGGTTTGAATAATTAAAATTTGAACCACTTAGTTCATTTGAGTCAAATATTGAATTTTATTGAAATTTGGTCGCATTTGCTTGCATATACATATACTTACATTGAACAGGTCATAGCAAGGAGGCTAGAGCCAGAGAATAAAATTTGTTTGCCCGACAAATAGGTACATGTTTACTACATAATTTACTGTTTTGTTTGGGTGATGATGATTTTGTGAGCCTATTGGCTAGCCGCTTGGCTTTTTCTTTTTCTTTTTGAGATCTGAAGGACCGGGGAAGCTATTTGAAATTCCCCGATGCTCCCGGTGCAGGGGAGGTTATGGCGAAATTTTTCGAAAATTTAGGGTGTTAGCCAAATTTTTGAAATTTTGAAAATTCTCAGAAACTGAAAGGTTAGAGAATGGAAGCCAGATCGAACGTAGAGTTGATTAATCAAACCACTTTCGACTTTGTTCCTTTTCGGGGACGAAAAGTTTTAAGTGGGGGAGATTGTAACAACCCGGAAAATGCGAGCCAGTTTGAAATTTTTATTTTGGCAATTTTAGCGAAGTTTGAACATTTAAAATAGATTATTTTAAATAATATCGACGAGAAATTTATTTTGAATATAATTCGAACGTATATATTATTCGCGTCGTCGTTAGAAAATAAATAATTATATATAATTATAAATAGAATTGAAAATGGCGCGGTAGTTCGATAATTTGATTTCAAACTTCAAATGAATGTACCGGGTGCAAAACAATCCGGATTTTAGTGAAACCAAAAATAATGGAATCTAATAGTGAATATGTTTCCAACGAATCCGAAAAATTAAAAGTTCGTAGCGGGAATCAAAAGATATGTCCAGTTGAAAATTCTGAATAGTCGCTATGGAATTCAGGCCCTTAAAAATGGACATTTTGCAAACGACCTCGGATTTCGACGAAACCAGTTTTGTTGGGTCCGTGATGTTAAGTTATTGCTAGATTCCAAATTTCATAATTTTTCGAATCAATATGTGAGCGTGGCAAAGGAAAACGCGTTTGACCAGTTTCAGTTGATTTTAATCGACTGGAAATTGGCCATTTTTCTAACGGTCTCAGAATTCGACGAAACTAGTTTTATTAGGACCGTATCGTCAATACGAAGCTAGAAAATATTTTTCGGGAATTTTTCTAGTTAGTATGTGACCCCAGTAATTGGAAGTTACGTTTAAAATTCAATATAGTGATTTAAATGTAAATTTAACGAAAACTGATTGTAACAGCCGAATCAGCTGACGATACATATCCCATTGTGTTCGGAATGGGGGTTAAACGCTATGGACGGCAGGTGGTGGGCCTCGTTTTGATGACGTATGTAAAAGTCAACTTTTATAAAATAATAAAATAATAAAATAATAAATAAAAATATATATAAACCCCCCCCCCCCCCTCTCTCATTTTCACTCCAGAAAAGAAAAGAAAGAAAAAAAAAAAAAACAAAACCGAATCCCGTCGCTCCAAGAGGAAGCCGCCGCCTGTGCCCTGGCGCCGCCGCCCTCTGGCGTGCACCCCCCCCCCTCCATGCTCCGATCTTTTCTCTCTCCTCCTTCTCGACTAGAAGCCGCGCGCCCCTCCCCCAAAATCGAGACACCAGACCGCACCAAACCCTCGCTCCACCCTTCGCCTCGCCTGCAGCTCCACCTCCGTCCGACGCAGGAAGAAACCCCCCCCCCCTCTCTCGGCTGTAAGTATTTGTTTTTGTTTTTTTTTATTATTATTAATATTTTATTTTGTTTTATATTTAAAAATGTAAAAACTGATTTATTTTAATTAAGGGTTTAATTCTGTTTTTTTTAAAAAGCATTTAAAACTGAATTATATAAAACTGATTTTTGCAGTATTTAAAAAATGATTTTTACAGTGTTTAAAATCTGATTTTTAATTAAGTCTAAAAAACTGAAAACTCGTTTATTTTAATTTGAAAAACTGTTGTTTTTTTTATTAAAACTGAATTTTATAAAAGGATTTAAACTGATTTAGTTTAAAGGAAAAAAAAACTGATTTTAAAAAGATATAAAAAACTGATTTTTAACAAAAGTAAAACTGATTTTAAAAGTAAAAACTGTTTTTTTAGAAAAAAGGTTTGAACTTTAAAAATGAATTCAACTTTGAAATAAAAATTCGATTTTTATATATTGAACTTTGAAATAAAAATTCGATTTTTATATATTGAACTTTGAAATAAAAATTCGATTTTTATATATTGAACTTTGAAATAAAAATTCGATTTTTATATATTGAACTTTGAAATAAAAATTCTATTTTTATATATTGAACTTTGAAATAAAAATTCGATTTTTATATATTGAATAGCGAAGTAAAAATGGGATTTTTACATATGTAGTGAAAGCGGACAACGAAGGTGACAATAAGGCGAAACGACGAAGACTTCTGCAAAGGAAGAGCCGTGGAGCTAGGATAGCTATAAGTGAGAATTTCTCACCTTTCAAATTTATTTTCTAGTTATATATATATACTAGGATGCAGACGGTGCTTATTAGAAGCACCCGACACCCGTCCACATACCATGGACTTGTTTGTTTGGTTGTGTAGTTGGTTAGATTATTTGATTTGGATTTGATTGATTGGTTGAATTGGAAATTGATTAAAATTGATATGTGAATGGCGTGGGCCTTCACTAGACCGGGGATAAGGCTAGGCCTTGTCCCGTTTCTGGTATCGTGCCGTTATGCCGCCGAAATTTTCTAAAACATGTTAGAAAAATAAAAATATCATTTTATTGAATAAATGAATTGAATAGAAATTCATAGGTTGAAATAAAATGTTTTATCGTTAAAAATATAATTTTTAACGTGAATATGAAAATAGTGAAGTGAATAAATAAATATTCATTTACAAACCAGATGGTTTGTTTATGTACACTTATTTGAATGACATTGATTGGGACGATAAATTTTACACATCGCCCAACTGCACGAATAAAATAGTTGTTTGATTGTTTGAAACCCCACACGGGTGTTAGGATGAAATTTGAAGTTCACTCATCCTGATTGATTAAATATGTCGATCGATTGATTTACATGCTGTTATAAGCGTTAGATATCTTTATTTGATGCTTATACAGTGTAGTGCACTTTGGTTGATGGTTGATTATTTTTCAATGCTATTATATACATGTGTTGTATGAAAATCCATATAATTAATTTTATATGGTAATCGATTGGGCCTCATTCCAGTTTAGAAATAGAAATATTTGAAATAGAAATATTTGAAATAGAATATTGGAAAATAGAAATTTATGAAGCCGTATTGATTAGATTGACGCCATTTTGACGTGAACGATATTTATATCGATTTTAAAACGATTTCGAAATGAATTGAATTGAAAACGATTTCGAAATAAATTGAATTGAAAACGAATTCAAAATGAATTGAAAACGATTTCGAAATGAATTGAATTGAAAACGAATTCAAAATGAATTGAAAACGATTTCGAAATGAATTGAATTGAAAACGATTTCGAAATGAATTGAATTGAAAACGAATTCAAAATGAATTGAAAACGATTTCGAAATGAATTGAATTGAAAACGAATTCAAAATGAATTGAAAACGATTTCGAAATGAATTGAATTGAAAACGATTTCGAAATGAATTGAATTGAAAACGAATTCAAAATGAATTGAAAACGATTTCGAAATGAATTGAATTGAAAACGATTTCGAAATGAATTGAATTGAAAACGAATTCGAATGGAATAGAAAGCGAATTGAAATGAATTCAAATTGAATTGAAATTCGAATTGAATAGAAAATGAATTTTTAAACGAATTTATAAAGAAGAATTCAATTTTGCTTTGAATTGAAATAGAAGTTGAAATAGAATTTGAAACGAATTTAAAACTATTTATATAATTCGTTTTAAATAGAAATCGACGAAATATATATTATATATATTATATATATAATATAATGGCCTGAATAGAACGCGCCGCGCCGCGGCAGTTCGCGAATTTCGACCATTTATTTCAAACGGACATTACGGGAGATCCGACCGTCGGATTCTCCTAAAACCGGAACCGTTGGGTTCGTATCGAAAAGAGCTTTCTAAAGAGGGTTAGAAATTTGAAATCTAACGGTTGGATTTGGAGACACGTCCAAATCAAATTCGAAAAAGGTCGCTGTAAGTGCAGTTCGATGGCCGTTGATGGAAATCGACTGTACGGGCCTTGATAAAATTATTAAAAATAGTAATAATTTATGTAAAATCATAAGAAATGATTTGTGAAGATTTGGAATGAAAAACTCCATATTTGAAAAGATAAAAATAGATTTTTATCGAAATGAACTAGTTTTGAACTAGAATTATAATTCTATTTATTTTTAAATAAATAAATTGAATTTGAAATGGTTTTGAAAATAACCAAAATTTCCAATGATTGCATTGGAGTGGATTTGAATCGAAATTGTCTTCGGAATATTTTGATGTTGGAATTCGTGATATTACAGGTGTTGTTATGGAAATTTGAAAGATATATATTTGTATCGTTATTTCCAATGCGACATTTGTTAGTCGTAGAATTCGATATTGAATATAAGCCGATATATTTTCTATTCAGAGCCTTGTATTGAATATCGAATGTGATTTGGGTTTGTCGTGAATGGTGTCTTCACTAACACTGTTCTTGAACCCAGTTGAGAAAAGATTAAATCTTTTTACTTAGATTTAATGAAGTGTACCAATTAAATGATATTTAATTGGAATTGAATTGGTATTGATTTTTGGGTTTATCGTGAACAGTGTTTTAAATAACACTTGTTCTTTAACCCGATAATTAATGAAATGTGATTTGGGTTTGTCGTGAATGGTGTCTTCACTAACACTGTTCTTGAACCCAGTAGAGGAAAGATTAAATCTTTTTATTTAGATTTAATGAAGTGTACCAATTAAATAATATTTAATTGGAATTGAATTGATATTGATTTTTGGGTTTATCGTGAACAGTGTTTTAAATAACACTTGTTCTTTAACCCGATAATTAATGAATGTGATTTGGGTTTGTCGTGAATGGTGTCTTCATTAACACTGTTCTTGAACCCAGTTGAGAAATGATTAAATCTTTTTACTTAGATTTAATGAAGTGTACCAATTAAATAATATTTAATTGGAATTGAATTGATATTGATTTTTGGGTTTATCGTGAACAGTGTTTTAAATAACACTTGTTCTTTAACCCGATAATTAATGAATGTGATTTGGGTTTGTCGTGAATGGTGTCTTCATTAACACTGTTCTTGAACCCAGTTGAGAAATGATTAAATCTTTTTATTTAGATTTAATGAAGTGTACCAATTAAATGATATTTAATTGGAATTGAATTGATATTGATTTTTGGGTTTATCGTGAGCAGTGTTTTAAATAACACTCGTTCTTTAACCCGATAATTAATGAATGTGATTTTGGGTTTATCGTGAACCGTGTTTTAAATGACACTGATTCTTTAACCCAGTCACAGATTAAAACTAAGTGGAGTTTTAATGAATCTTTAATTAGATTGAAAAGATCGAGAATGGAGTATCACCAGTTTTGCTCCAGGCGATAGTTAAATCTTTAATTAGATTTGAACGTGAAATTTAGAAACTAACTGTCGGTTAGCCAAGCAGAAGGGTTTTCTGGATATTGATCTGATGTTGGTTTCGGCCTTCGGGGTTAATATTTGGGGAATTATTCTCTTGATTAATTTACGGTTAGTGACTAATGAATTGGAATGAGGCGTATGTTGTGTTTGTGTAACACTTATTTAAAATATACGCGAGTTATTCGGAAAGACCGGGTTTATCCCATTCTGAATAACTGATACGACGATAAGTCGAGGATGAAGACGATGGTCGAAGACCGGAGGTCTTCACGTCGTTTGGGTGATAACTGATGATCTTGATTGGGCTGTACACCCAAGAAGATGGAAACAGTTAGAGATCGTCCAGACGTACTTGGAGATCGATGGATATGCGGGGTACTAGGTGCCTCCGGTTTCGTTCAGACCCAGGACGGACTTGTAAATGGACTGTGTGTCTGACATCGGATTTCATTCTGTGTGACTGATATCGGTTGCATAGGGTGGTTTGCCTGTGTGGCATGCTAAGATGCAAATGATCAAGGCTTCTGTTGAAAAGCAAAGTCTTGTGGTGATGATCAAAGCACGGCCTTTGTGGCGTAGCTTTGTGTAACGTTTACCTCGCGTGTTTCACACCCGGTATGAACCAAAAACGGGAGACGGACCTCAGGGAGGACTTGCGTTTCTTTCTAGCTAGAAGTGGCGTCAGTGGTTTTACACGCCCTGACGAGTTTGACTTATGTGGTTGTTGCTGTTGCGAGGCGCCTCGGATTGATCGGTCGTTCTCGAATCGATGGAGTCATTCGTTGGCTCGTTTGCGCCCCAAAGGGCGGGGAAACGTAGTGTTCAGGCATTTTAATCCACATCGGTGGACCGGCCCTGTCGCTCCTAGGGTCACTCGAGCTCTGATCCTGAGACATGGTAGGCTAGATTGTCTCGAATCGGTTGAGGACTATCTTTTGCCTCGGTTCATAGATGGAAATCCAATTTCCAAATACGTGACATTTGCGGTTTTAATTGTAATCCTATATATGGCGACATAGTGGGATGGGGCGCTTATGCCGCCTATGATTGATACTTATGATTTGAAGTTGTTTTATACACTATGCACTTATAATAGTATCAAATGATTTGTTTTAAACGTATCAAGCATTCTTTAGCTGTTATAAGGGAAAACCCTATCCTCGACTGCGTTGCATTGTGTGATGGGACCTGGGTCTTATAACAGCTTCATTTTTCTTTATTTAGCATTGCGTTGTTTGTTTTATGCACTGGTATTCTTGGGAGGAAACCCGTTCCGTGTTATACGGCGTGGTCCCTTGATTTACCTAATGATTTAAAATAAAGATTAACTGTTTTAGTTCTCACACCAGTCACATGACTGACCTGGAGTTTATTGTTTTAACCTAAACTCTGGGTGCCCTTATTTTGACACGGGCAGCTAGTAGTTTTGGTTTTGCAGATTTATATTCACAGGATCCTGGTTTACAGCTGGAACGATATCCGGAAAGCTTTGTATCCGTATATCTCCTCTAGTTGTGTATTGTATTATTTTCCGCTGCTATGTATTTAAATGTAATTTAAATCTCTGATATTTCTGTGTAATATTCGTTTATACTCTGTATATTCTTGTAATCTGATGCATTGTTGTAATAAACAGTGAAATGTTCTTTTATATGCGTTCTGCTTTGTCGTGTTCTCAAACGATAGGGCGTTTCGAACGGTCTGGGTCGGTTTAGCGACTGGTTCGGACCGGGCGAGATTCCTTGCCGTCACAAGGCCCAAAACCCATTTCGGGATTAGGGTTATGGGAAGGCTGAAATGAGATAGAGAATCATTCCATTTCAGTTTTCTAGCCTCCACTTATCACCAAGGAACCCTAAAAATGGCCTCCAACCTCTAAATCACCTCCAAATCATCTTTTGGTCAAGGATTTGGCTTAGCAACCCCTAATCAAGGAAGATCTACCCCAAAGCAACATTGGAGCTGCTGTTTAGCATTGAGATTCACATCAAATCAGAGATTTATTTCAGATCTTAGTTTATTTGTGACTAAGGTGAGTGATTTGCATAGTTTTGCACTAATTATGGCTAATTAGGGGTGATTAGTGTTAATTATCGAATTTAAACATGATAAAATTCGGGAAAAATGTTCATAAATTCCTAAATGATGTTTTAGACCTCTGATATGAGTTTGGGTTAATTTGGTTAAGTTTTGCTAATCCTATCATTAGTTTCACCTAAACATGCTTAAGGGGAAATATGGGATTTTGGGTATTTTTGATCCATTTTAACCTATCATATCGATGTTTTGATGTTTGTGATTGATTATGCATGTTGCTATGACTGTATGAAATGCTTTGTGATTGATTTCAATAGTTAGAATGGTCGAAAACGTCGTCGAATGGCGTAAACACTTGCTGGAACAGTTTCAGAAAACAGTGCAGGGTTCGGATCAGATCGGATATGGGGCTCGGATCGGACATGTTGAACTGGGCAAGGGATTAGATCGGATCGGAACCTGACACTTGGGAAAATTGGCAAAAAGGAAGGCCACACTAACTGAACCGGGATCGGATCGGATTAAGGAGGACGGATCGGAGCGGAAGCATGAAGACGGATCGGAGCGGAAGTATGAAGACGGATCGGATAGGAGCATGTGAAGGAAGCATGGAGACGGATCGGAGCGAAAGCACGAACTGGAGGGGAAATGACACTCGACCCGAACCAAGAAGGGACACCCGACCCGAACCGTACCAGAAGAGGACCCGACCCGAACAGATGGAGGATACCCGACCCGAACTGATGGCTTGAGGAGGAACCCGACCCGACCCAGTATTGACCAATAACCCGAGATGCAAAGGTAGTCCAATATGGGAAGTTAGAGCTCAGGATCCAGTTGGGAACCGATGAGTTCACTTCATCGTTGGACTTTGCTGCGGGACGTGTGCTAAGGAGTTGTCGACATTCATAACTTCGATTTACCACTAAAAAGGAATGATGGCTACTTATCAGTGCAGTAGGGTCATTATGACCTGAGGGGCAAGGTGATGGTAGCAAGACTACGTTATCAGTGCAGTAGGGTCATTATGACCTGAGGGGCAAGGTGAGGCGTAGTAAGACTATGAGCCAGTGCAGATGGGGTGAACAACTCCATGGGGCAAGTGGACATAGTAATGATTGGTAAGGCTATGAGCCAGCGCAGATGGGGTGAATAACTCCATGGGGCAAGTGGACATAGCGAGGAATTAGTGGCTACGTTATCAGTGCAGTGAAGCCATTTATGACTTCATGGGGCAGAGTGATCGTAGCAAGGTATGTTGGGTGATCGAAGTGGTGAACATCGTATGCTTTACGCACTGAGTGAGAGATGTGAGGATGGATGTTATGCTTGATTGTTTGCCACCATTATGACATGCACACCTCCCCCACCTCCGTATCTTTACACCGTTTGATATGGTACCTTAGAGTGTTGTACAGTATGTAGTGCTAAATCTTTGGTTGCAGGTCCAGGTTCAGGTATGTTTTAGTCTACCTGTTATTGTTCACTTTAGATGCTTATCGCTCATACCAGGCTTTATGTCTGACCCAGAGTTTTATGTCTCCTCTTATTACTTTGGGTGCTCACACGAGCAGACTAGAGACAGGTTAGTTGGTGATGCGCGAATGGTTGATTCGGAGGCGGGCAGGAGGCTTCCACGTATGATATATATATACACACACATTCTCCCTGTGTCGTTGGTGGTCGCTACTTGGGCATTAGTAGTGTACCTCATTTATCTTGCTTTTGTTTTGAGACAGTTTGAAAAGTTGTAATAAGCTATATTTTGGGTTTCCGCTGCTATGATGCTCGGTTCTGGTTTTTAGCTTATGCACTATCTCTCCTATTTTATGTCAAGTATGTTATTATTATATTTTGTTCTATGCGCTGTGAGACATTCTACAGGTTCTTTGTTAATTCATTTCTTTCTTTCTTTTCCTTCCGACGACCCGTTCCGAGCTAACTGGACATGTGTACAGCGCACTTTTGGAGTAAATGTCGGTTGGTGCGGGGCGGGCCGTCACAATATCGCCATTTCAGCCAATTCTGATAAATTTCATAATTAAATATATTATTTAATTTATTATTTTAAATTAAATATTCACCACTTTTTAATTAAACCACCATTTGATTCACTATATCACTATTTATATAATTAAATTAATTAATTATTATACCTCTGCCAATGCGGGTCATTACACCTATTCTTCTTAGTCAATTAATTGAGTTCCATGTAGTAAACACATAATCTTAACGAACCATCGGCTTTAATGGTGAATACTATGGGTGCTCCCCACTTTAAAGTACTTTTTCAGATGAATCCATTTTATAGTAACTCAGAAATTTGTTTGTCTAATTCCCTCTTTTCCTTAGGAGCCATGTGCTGTAATTGCAATGCTACTGGTCCCGCATCCTTCTCGGGTTCTATTTAGAATGAGATCACTCTATGGGGGCAGAAGTCCCATAACTACCTTGAAGACAACTGTAAACTCACAAATAATAGGCACTGAAGATGGCTCTTCTAAACCAGACGATAAAAAATGCAGTAAGGATGAATCCTTATTTCCAGTCCTACAAGGGATCACTAAGCTACGGCCTCCACGACTTCTCAAGCAAACAACCTTCCTACTAAATTAAGGATGGCCCTATAATATGATAGCCAATCCATCCTTAATATATGACCATACCCCTCGATATCTAACACATATGCATTACATAAAAAATCAACATCATTGATATCTAATACTAGATCTTTACAAATTTGAAAAGGTTTTTAGCTCCTCGATAGGGTTAGATACCTCTATCGGGCTGCTAGCAAAGGACATAGGAAGATTTAAGAAATCAACGATGCTTTTAGCAATGAAGTTTGAGTAATTTGGTTTGGTTATTAGTCTTAAAATACATATATAAGAACTATTTGAATTTGTATAAATACTATAGAATTAGGAATTTGGATTGATATATTTGTATGGATTAATTATGGTTTGATTTATATTTAATTTAAATGTATGTATCAAACTGATTTAATGAATTGTAATGAATGATTTCAATTAGTTAAAGCTATTGAATCACGAGTTTTTGATCAATGACAAGATGAAAGAACAAGTCAACATATCACAATTAAAATGTCTTGCAAACACATCGAAGACTCTAGAAAGAAGTATGTTAGTCATTTTATTAAAGTTGAGTCTTGTGTAAGATTATAATGTAAAAATCTCTCCTTGAATTTTTTTTTTAATTCTCAATAAAACTTTATGTATGTATGAGAATCTTGAAAATACACATTTCAGTTCACCGATTTAGTTAGTTTAGTCGACTGAATATGTATGCACAGAAAAGTTGTGTGCATGTTCCTGATTCAATCGACGAAACATACTTATTTTGTCAACTGGATTTGATCGTATACAAGAAAATTATTTGCTTCTAGTTCAGTCAACTGACCATAGTTATTAATGGCGCACGGCGCAACATCAGTCTGGAGCCTTGGCGCACGGCGCAGCAAATGGCACGCGCCTTTCTGATTTACTGTGCATTTTTGTTTTTTTAATTTAACATATAACAAAAAATTTAAAAGTTTAGTATTTTTTGCTAAAACATATGCAATCAATTTTTTTACTATTTTGCAAAAAGAAACATCATCATATTTGATATCATTAGCATAGAATTTCAAACATAATAGTTTTCAAAATCCAAAATAATAATACATATTACTACTAAACTAGAATTCCGAATCTGATTCAACATTCATATTTTCCAAATAAACAGCTGCATCATCGGATTCATAAGGACAATTAGATTATATCAAGTCCATTTATTGTTATGATGTGGTTATATTTAGCAACACAAATGACAATTGGTATGGAAGAATAACATATCGATTGGTAATATTGTTTCCCTGATGTAATCGATAACTTTATGCAAAAATAAATAAAAATAAATATTTATTGATAATCTATTTGGTCTATCTGCAAATTGTTTGAAATAAAATACACAATCAATTGAAATACATGTTTTCTGTACAAACAATATTACATTTGATATAAGAGTATTACATAAAATATAATATATTTTCAACATCGATATATTTGTTTATTTTTAAGGAAAAAGAACTATAGAAAAGCCATCCATCAGAACCCATGAAATAAGTAAAAACCGAATACAAAACATTAGCAAACGTAATAATATGATCAACAATACTGTAGAAAAGCCATCCATCATAACCCAAAAAATAAATAAAAACCAAATACAAAATGTTAGCAAACGCAATAATATGATCAAAAATAATTTTATGTGAAATACAAAAAAAATGCAAAAAATGAAAAAATAAACAAAAAACAAGCAAAAAAACAAAAAATAAAACAAAAGGCGTGCCGTTTGCACCATGCGCCTTTTTTGCGCCGCGTGCCTTTTGCCGTGCCTTCTCATATGCGCCGCACCGCAAGAAGAAATGGCGCCGCATCGTGCGCCGTAGCGCGCCATTCATAAGCATGCAACTGACTATCAATACTCAGTCGACTGAACAAAGTTCCAACTGTCATATTTTGAAGAGACATGAATTTTTCTGAAGAGTTTTCTTGATCTTAAAAGGTTGCAACTCTCTGGTTTCGGTCATGGAACTTCACCAACAGTTGTAACTCTTCATTCACTATACATACACGCAAGAACAACATCTTAAATAACTTAATGAAAAGTGTGGTTGTAGCCCGTTCAAATCAACTAGGTGTGAATGTATCCCGTAAACTAATTAGGTGATCATGTAGCCTTGTTAAATCAAGAGAGTGTGCTAAGAAGCAGGTGGTGATGGACCTCGCGTCCATTTAAATCAAGGATTGTAATTGAAGATTATTAGTGAAAAGAAATTCGCGTCAACCCAGAGTTGTGTGAGACTATATGTATGGTAACTCTGAACCAATATAAAATTTTGGGTGTTCCTTCCTTTTACTTTTTTTTTTTTAATTATTATATGCATCTATGTTTGATTATGTGATTATCTCTTATCTGCAATTCATTCTGAATAATTTAAAAAGACTTCAGGAAAATTATAAAATCCATTATACACTATTCACCTCCCTTTAGTGTTTAGTTTGCCTTAAGATATTTAACCCGCACTCCCCAACATATGGGTCTGCCTTCCTCGAATTGTTATGAGGTATTAAATGGTCTCAAATGAGTCAGGTGGTTCTTTGGAAGTTGTCCGCTTCTTCTAGGTGATGGTATATCCAGTGGATGGGCTACTAAGTGTCTCCCTAACATGTAAGGGGAACCGCCTGTCTAAGAGAAGTATTAAGTGACTAGGAGCCCATCTTTATTGTCAGTTATACAGCAACGTAAGGCCGTTGGTAGGGTCTTAAATGACAAGAAGTGACCCACCTAAAAAACCGACATTAAGTGGTTGTTTACTATCTCTCGCATTATCTTGAGAGTATTTATATAGTTGTGAGGTCTATTAGGAAAGGAGGTCTTAACTGACCAAGGTTCGCCAATATATATTAAGCGATAATGGGAATACATCCTCATTTTATTTAGCCTATGTGATCGAAGGGTTCACCTCTTTCCATTTGATATACGTGTACCAGTAGACAAACATCCGTAGATATGTGTATGGTTGCCTAGACATATCCTTGGTATTTTTTATACTGCCCAAACATAGAAAATGTTTCTAGGCTTAAAGATTTTATTCATTAGAACTGTTGTTCAGGCCGTCTCCTCTTAAAAATATAGGATAGGTAGGATTGTTTAGTGGAGAAAGCTTGATGATGATGATTATGGGTTTGACGATGGCGACTAGTACTACTATGTTACCTAATTAGTATCTCATTGCTTCTTAATTATTATGATGATGTACTTTGGTTTAGTGTTTGTGAAATTTTAACTATAACCCGTTTCGGCATTATGATAGTTTTATGATATGATACATCTATTTCATTATTATATTTTATCGATTTCGCTATAAGATCTGGTTTCACCATAGTTTGACTCTGTTTAGTTTATTTCTTAAAGTAACCAACAATCTATTTAGAGAAGCGCTAAGTTTCAATGGGTCGTTTCTAGATCGAGATTTAGACACATTGCGAGTGGGTTATTACACACGTATAAATAATGATTAATACGTTAAAAATCTAGTACAACTGCACAACGGTGACATGTCGTTACACCAAATAAATTAAAAGGATTGATATGCTTTTTTATATTAATTTTAGTAAATAGTTCATTAGACATATTTAAGAAGATGTTCGTTGCCATAAATAATTCAAAAGCAAAACAAACTGAAAGTTATACTTTAATTAACAAGTGTTCTTACGGTGCAAGTGTGTTCACAAAGGTTTAGAAAGGTGTAATAATTTATTTTATGCAAGTTTTTAAAGTGTAAACTTAAAGAAAAAAAAAAAAAAATGTGGGTAGACAGATTTATAATTTAGTGTTAAAACTTTAAAAACATTAACGATCGTTTTATTTATTTTATGTTTTGAGTTTTTAACATTAATTACAAAATGCTTGAAAAGTGAAGAAATGATGGAGGAGGTGGAATAAAATAGAGGGATGAAGGGGTGGACGGAGGACTGACAAAAGAATGAATTATTTCTCATTCTTCCGTTAACTGTTTCTCAAAACACCAAAAATAAAAGATGTCTCATGATTATGTTTTAACTTCATTTTCCACGTTCGTCATTTATTACATTGTACATTCTCCTGTGCACTTTCGTATGTGTAAAATCCCAAAATTAAAAAGATAAACCAACCGCATTTTGGGGTGCGTTTGATTTATCGTTGTTATTTTTGAGTTTTCGCACATACACAAGGGCGAATATCATAATTATGCTGTGAAAAATGATCATTTTAGAGAATGAAATTAGTACATAAATTGGAAAATGATTTTTTCTCCCTATTTGTGTTTTGTGAATTAAAATAAGAACATGACACAATTCGTTCTTTCTTTTCCACGTCTTTCCTAAAATCCTCTCAATTTTTTGTAGCTAACATAGAAAATTCAAGTTTTCAAAATACAAAATATAAAATAAATTAACCGGTCATCTTAAGTTTTTGAAAATGCACATTTTCTTGAAGTTTGAAATCCTTGAAAGTGAAAGTACAAGCGTTATTTTGACTGCAAAAATCTGCTCCAAAACAAGTAAGGCTGACAGTCGAAAGCTTTGGTGTAAAACGATGTAAACCTAACTGGTCTGCCAGTTTTTGTCAAAATTTTGGATTATAGTTGGGCTACCTAACTGGAAATCGCTGTAGTAGAGGAACAGTCTTGAATGAGACTCGAATAATGCAGAGACAGCACAGTTAAACCAGTATTTTTGTTCCCCACATCTACAATCATTGGTTTGTTGGATTCTTCTTATTTTCTGCATTGCTCCAGCCTTTCTAAACATAAGTGTGATAAATATGGATCACTACATGACAATAATTTTCCTGTTTAAAACATCATCAGAGTTGAAAGAAACAAATTAGACTACACGTTTCCACGTAAACCATTGCTTATGGTATATGTCACCTATAATTTCAGTGGCTCTATAGGCTTAGCTAAACTTAGCATGTTCAGACAAGACTGAAAATATCTTTAAAGCCTGTCCCAGCATTGCATTTCTCTCTATATATCACTGTATGAATTTATATTAATGTCCCTTATTATTCATTAAGGCTATGATTAGCTATCAGACTAAACAGTGTGGGACATTCCTAACTAAATGTCGGTTCTTGTATTGATTAAACTAGATATGGAAACCAATCAAAAAGATTTCAACCATTGAGATCACCAGCAATTTGTATGTGTATAGTCAAAATTATGTATTTATTGCGTTCTGTAAGGTTAGCATTGACACTGTCATTATTCTTTGTTTGCTTATTACTGTGTTTTCATCAAATTGTGTTTTCATCAAATTTATTTATGTTGTTGCACAGTTGTGCACCTGCTTCAACATCATCTTCCCACTCCTGTAAAACTTGTTCAGGCCTCTCTGTTATCCCTCACTTAAAGCATGATATTAAAGCATCTCCAACAATGAGTTCGGGTATTAGGATTAGACCTGTCAAAATATGACCCACCCTTTTACCCAACCCATTTTACCCTAATTACAACCCTATCGGGTCAACCCTTTTATAATTTTTTATTAGATAAATCATAAAAGGGTTGACCCTTTTTTATAAGGGTTACAAATGGGTAACCCACTTACCCAAATAGTAAAAAAGTAATACTTTAAAATAACGATTTTTAAATGTAAAAAGGTCAAAATTACAAAAATACCATTTATTTTGGAAAAAGTGAGAAAAAGAAAAAAATTCAAAAAATCTTGAAAATTATGAAATGAGAATTAAAAAAAATGAAGTATTCGAAAATAATGATTTTTATAGCTAAAAGGACCAAAATTACGAAAATACCCTCCATTTTGAAAAAAGTAAAAAAAAAATTCAAATAATCCAGAAAATTACGAAATGAAAAGTAAAAAAAGAATTATTCGAAAATTACGATTTCTAAAGCTAAAAATGGAAAAATTACGAAAATACCCTTTATATTGGAAAAATGAAAAAAAATGAAAAAATTTCAAAAAATCCAGAAAATTACGAAATGAAAAGTAAAAAAAGAATTATTCGAAAATTACGATTTCTAAAGCTAAAAATGTAAAAATTACGAAAATACCCTTCATATTGGAAAAATGAAAAAATAATGAAAAATTTTCAAAAAATCCAGAAAATTTTGAAATGAAAAGTAATAAAAGAATTATTCGAAAATAATTATTTCTAAAGTTAAAAAGGCCAAAATTACGAAAATACCCTTCATTTTGAAAAAAGTGAAAAAAATAAAAAAATTCCAAATAATCCAAAAAATTACGAAATGAAAGGTAAAAAAAGAATTATTCAAAAATTACGATTTCTAAAGCTAAAAATGTAAAAATTACGAAAATACCCTTCATATTGGAAAAATGAAAAAATTTCAAAAAATCCAGAAAATTATGAAATGAAAAGTAATAAAAGAATTATTCGAAAATAATAATTATAAAAGTAAAATAAGGTCAAAATTACGAAAATGCCCTTAACGTTGAAAAAGTGAAAAAAATAAATAAATTTTAAAAAATCCAAAAAATTACGAAATGAAAAGTAAAACAAGAATTATTCGAAAATTACGATTTTTAAAACTAAATATGTCAAAATTACGAAAATGACCTTCATGTTAAAAAAAGTGAAAACAATAATAAATTTAAAAAAATCCAGAAAATTATGAAAAAATAATAATTTTTTATACTTTTCATTTCGTAATTTTCTGAATTTTTTTCACTTTTTTCTATTTTATCCAAAATAAAGGATATTTTCGTAATTTTAGCATTTTTAGCTTTAAAAATCCTTATTTTTAAATAATTCTTTTTTTACTTTTCATTTTGTAATTTTCTGGATTTTCTGAAATTTTATCATTTTTTTCACTTTTTCAAATATGAAGGTCATTTTCGTAATTTTACCATTTTTAGCTTTAAAAATCGTTATTTTAAAATAATTTTTTTTTAATTTTCATTCCGTAATTTTCTGGATTTTCTGAAATTTTTTCGTTTTTTTCACTTTTTCAAATATGAAGGGCATTTTTGTAATTTTGGTCCTTTTAGCTTTAAAAATCATTATTTTCAAATAATTCTTTTATTACTTTTCATTTCATAATTTTCTGGATTTTTTGAAATTTTTTCATTTTTTTCATTTTTCCAATATGAAGGGTATTTTCGTATTTTTTGTCCTTTTAGCTTTAAAAATCATTATTTTTGAATAATTCTTTTATTGCTTTTCATTTCATAATTTTCTGGATTTTATGAAATTTTTTCATATTTTTCAAAATAAAAGGTATTTTCGTAATTTTGGTATGTTTAGCTTTAAAACTCGTTATTTTAAAGTAATATTTTTTAATATGTGGGTTAAATGGGTAACCCACATAATATGTGGGTTGGGTCAGGTAAAACGTTATGCTAAAAGGGTCAAAATAAAAGGGTTGCAAAAAGATAGGGTCAAAATTTACTTGACCCTTATACGACCCTAAATGACCCATTTAACACCCCTAATTAGGATTACATAATCCAAATCTCAAATGATCTTCCAACAGTCGACTACGATGACTACGACTCGTAGTAATGCTACGGAATGGAGGCGGCTTGGCTGTAAACATGTAACCAGATCTAAACGCAATGCTTAATAGAAGCCTGACATATATATAGGTGCCTATCAAACCAGGCTGGTGGCTTATTGGTGCATGTTGAACATGCATCTATGTCAAAGCAGCAAGCCCAACGGTTCAATCCTGGCCTTGGAGGAAAATATTCAATTTACCCTATTTTACACACTCAAAACTTCACTGCATCTATCTTATTCTATGACACACAACTGAGTTTATTAATTTTGATCCGCTAACACAAATGACAACATTCAATAATTTCTATTTTAACGAAGGAGGACTCTCAAAAAAAGTGTGGTTGAGTTATATGCTGCTAAGGTTTGGAAACCAGAAAGAATGATCACCGTCTCCGTTGCATATGGCTTCATTTTTCCATCGATCCAACATGATGAAATGATCAGCCTACTGACACATTTTGGAGAAAGATCCGTCCAGCTACAATGTGAAGCATCTGCAAATAAAAAATGTTCGCTTTGGACGCAAAAGAAACCAGTGGAGAATAGTTAGTTGTCAGACTTAGCTAGGTCTTTGAATCTCAACCGTACATGATACGTTTAATCGAATTCAAGTCGCATGGATGGTCATTACTTCGTGGCATGCGTTTATTTCTAAATTTATATCATATTATGACTTATGTTATACTAGTATTACCGCATAACGATATGAAAACCAACTTTGTAATACTACATAATTAATTTAAAAAAAGTGTGATGTTAAGAAGACTCCAATTTGCTCTTTTTATTACCATAACTAGAAAATTAAAATATATTAAATTTTGTATGTTTCATAATATCACATTGATCTCTTTCTAATCTCTCACTCAACCATTAAATTTTAGTTGTGGTAATAGAAAGAAGAAATTGAGATATCCTTAGTATCACAAAAAAAAAAAAAAAAAAAAAAAAAAAAAAAAAAAAAAGTTTTGATGTTTCTTAATAATTTAAAACCACATACGAATGACAATACATGAAAGAAAAATTACATATACTACTAAAAACCAAAAATAATTATTTTCACCAATTAACCAAGCATAAAGATTAAATACACAAATAAATATTTATTGAAAATATCAAAAAAGATTGATATAGTGATTCTAGTATTGCAGAAATTCGATATTTGAATAATAACTTAACTATCCATAAAATATTGTATTTTTTTTTTAAGTACATCCATAAAATGTTGTACTCGCAATTTGCCATTTTATTTATAATACTGTTAATTTTGATACAAATATGAAGAAAAACAACAGACTCCTTTTTGTATAGCAAGCACAAAACTGAAAATGCTATGGAAAACAAGATCTTCCATCATAAAAGGCAATCCCTTGTGCAAGGCATATAATTATACAATTAATAATGTAGAATATTCATTCTTCATGCCAAGATGCAACAATCATGCATTTTTTTTTTTTTTCTAAATATAAACATGGAATAATAAACTAACAGTTAGTGGTGACAACCTTAAAAAAGTAAATGGAAAATGGTAAATAAATACTTACAAAATCTTACATAAAAAGGAAAATGAAAATTAAAGCTTTGCGGGTCATAGGACATGTAAATCATATGTAATAGCAAGGAAAACAATCATCTTCAATTAAAAATGCTCACTCAAACATTGACTTGAAACTTCAAGCTATATGACCAAACCAAGCATATCCATGGGTTTTTTCAGTTATTGTGGGCGTTTCCCATAAACAAAGGTATCACATGTTGACTAACAGGATATTGCTGTCCTCAACCAAAGTTGACTCACAAAACTATCATGCAGCATCACTTCTACGGCATATATTGACACGTTGGTTGCATTGAAACTCAGTAGAGAAGATACAAACAAATGGCATATGCGTGTAACTTCCACCAGATTATGCACCCAATAATGGAACCTACTCTTCGTCAAAATTGTTCAGTGTCCAAGTGCAGATTGAGAAGACCCGGTCCATTTGAATTCTTCAGTCTAAGTGGACTTCTACGGAACATCTTCGACGAGATATTACTGTTACTCCATTAGAGTTATTGGGATCCAGATTTTGATCTGGTTGATCCGAAAAAAACCAACTACGTTAAAATAACAATTTTCGCAGAGCTGGAAAAAGAAACCAATTTCTAGAACTGTGCAGATATGGAGAAGATGGAAAGCAACTGACGGCTTGGAACATGCTTTGCCTTTTGCTAGAATGCTAAACCTGAAACAAAGATAAGTTAAATAATAATGTTAGTAAAATCTACTTTGCATTGCTAAATAAAAGTAGCATCATAATATAATGATTTCAATACACACAAAGGAAAGATGAAATGCATAAAATAGAAACAAAATAGCATATGATTTCCTTTACGAGCATTTAAGCCATATTTGAACCTGCACAACCACACCTTCGTACTAGAAACGGAAATGAAAAACTATACCTAAGGGCTTGATTTGATACCCAAACATCAAATAAAAAGACTACACCATCTTGAATATTCGACAGTCCCATATACCCAAAGAGAAAAGAACCAAAAACTAAAATCAACTTCTAAAACCCTTATAGGTCATCTGGATCGACTTTATGTCATAGCAAACAGGTTAAAACTAATTTCAAATGTATTTAATACAACTCCTCAATATACCACTGACTGCATATTCCTCAATAAAATGCAGTTTGGGTGCATGTGCATATATAAAATCTTCGATTGCCTAATCAAAAAATGATTGGTACTAACACACAGCTCACAAAATAAAGGTGCAATATGTTAGCATCTTGCTTTATTCCTTGAGTTACTTCTTCGTACAACGAGAAAAAACTACGTAATCTGACTCATCATCCATAGGCTGCTCCTGCTCTGCCCATTAAAAAAACTTGCACCACAAGCTCAGAAACATCAGTCAGCACTAGACAAATTTGTATGTCTCTCTCTAGTTTCATAATCACGCTTTAACGATTAAATTAGGCCACATATATATTATTTTGCATGTGATGTTTTTTTTTAAATATCGGGTATACGTTTCCGAACAAAACAATAAAGACCGACAATCACCAGCAATAGAAATGAAGTGATAAACCTTAATACATGTTTTGCATTACTCTTTGCAGCTATTTAAAATCAAGCTGATAATGTATAAAACAATTTTTTGACTACATCATTTCTTTTATTATTTGGTGGGTTTCATTTTCGTTATATAAATATTAATCACAACTGCCTCTTATTTTATTTTATACTCCACTCAATGCTCTGTGCAATGAAACAGTTTTTCCGTATCTTATTTTCTACATACCACATGATTTACTTTACAAAATAATGCCTAACTTTGGTTGTTAACTTTACAATCATACTTTGCTTCTGAGAGTCTTCATGTTAAGAATTACAAGTATTGATTCTGGTTGTTAACTGAGACAATGTATGATTTACTTTTTTTGGTTCTTTTGGGTTGCAATTTCGCTTTTTAAAAGTTATGGGGCTATTGTTGTTTGAACCTCAAAAAATACTACTGCCGTAATTTATGCAATTGTTGTGTTAGGGCCTCTTCTGTATGCAACTGCTGTGTATGTTCCTATGTATCATTATACAGCCGGGCTACCTTAGCTAGCTCTATTTACCTTTCAAGAAGAAAACCGACTGTAACCACTGACTACTATACAAATATAGTAAAACAACATTGGTATTATATACATTCAATTTCAACATGTGATAAAACAACATTCAAATCAAGCCTACTGGATATGGAAGCACATGAATTGCACATGGTATTTCAGTTATTTCCTGAACATTGGTATTCATTTTCTTATACAAAAGCATTCAATTTCAACATCAGTGTGTAACTCATGAATTTGTATTTATTTGCTTATAAAACAGCATAAAGATCCACAAAACATCATTCAGTTTCAACATTGGTATTTATTTGCTTATAAAGATCTGAACCATTAGTGTGTAACTCATGAACTGCACGTGGTATTGCAGTTGGACTTATTGCATGGATTATGTTTAGCTCTAAAGCCATGTTCAAAAACATATAGGCAGCATGATAAAGATATATAGTGTGTGTATATAAGTAAGATCCCTTGGATACACTTCAGTAAGCAATCACCACAGAATCATATACCGAATAAACTTAATCCATAACTTTCAGCCAATATATCTATCAAATATAATTCAGTATTCGAAGAATTAGTTTAAAAAATTGATTATCAATTGTTGATCTCTTTTAAACAATCAAATCGATTGAAAGAAAAATCTGTAATATACCATGGGTTATTTAATATAACACCAGTCTGGCTACTTGAAAACAGAAGTAAAAATGTGGATGGCTTGAAAACCGCTTCAAGCCAAGGTATTCGTTTCTTTCAGTTTAAAAATAAAAAACGAGGCGTTTATTCTATTAGATGTCATGTCCTAGCTATATGTCATTAGATTTATGCACCAGGTAAATTTTAGCATATAAGATTTCTAAAATGCATATAAATTTCTTACGTATCCAAGACTTATAATAATAAAACTATGAGTTGCTGTTAGCATGAAAAAAAAAAGTGCAGTAGGTTTTCACCTAGTTATCTATAAACCAATTATCTTATTAGTAAGTTATGTACATCATCTTTGGACTTACGTACAACTATTTAAAACTTGGTTGTTGAGGGTTTATAATAAAGTTTGTATCATATACTGGTACACATACTCATTCAGATACATATATAGACCTCTTTTAAGTTTCATAACTCAGCGTATTATCAAACATAGGCTTGCAGGAATATAAAGTTATACAATTGCTAACCAACACGGTTCAGAAATAATCGTCCTACGGATATAAGTATATTGTATATAGGATGAGCTTTACATATTACATTACTAGGCTAATTGAAAACTTGATTCATTTCTAGGTGTACAACAAAAACACATGAGCAGGCCACTAAGGGCAAGAAAATGCAATTGGTTCACAAAGTTTTATTAAATGAAATAATGGTAGTTTAAATGATGAAACTCAAGGGACATGTTGCACGAAATAAAGTGGAAGTGTGGAGGTGATACTAAACAATATAGCAAGGGAGCAGCCATTGCTTTGTATGCAACAGAGAAGCCGAAATGAATTAATGCACAACCAATTAGAAGATAAAAGCAAGCATATCTGGTTGCTTGATTGTAAAGTGACGAGACCGTCTCCGACCAATGTGAGGGCTGAACCGAGTGGTAGTTGGGCTATTAGTTGTAGATGATAGTATGGTACCATTGGTGTAGAAGATAGATATAGTATCGAGTTGGAGTGTTAACTTATGTGATACTATATGGTAAAATTGAAGAGGATGGAAGTAGCTTCGTGTAGGAGTCAAGCTTTTAAATCTCGGAAATCTCAGCCAAGATCTCGTTTTCAACATGAGGCGATTCGAAACAGCAAAAATTGAAAGTATCTCGTTGAAGTGGAATCTCAGCCGAGATTCAAAAATCTCGAACGAGATTAATTTGCGAGAACTCGACCGAAAATGGTACATCTTGAATTTTAATTGTTATAATGAGCTGGGCCTATGTATGTAACTTATAACTTATGCCCAAATTACTTTTTCAATATAAACAAACTAAACCTTTGTTACTTTATTTCATTCCGGATCTTTTAATTTATTCTCAAGTCATCGTAACTGACATGCCTGGGATTTTTCCTTCCAGGAAAACATTCTATTCCTCTTTGTGAAGCTTCATCTTCAAACTTAAGCAAGTCTTTATTTTCAAATCATACTTTTAACCTGAACCTTAAATCCCTAATTCTCATATTCTATGTGTTTCTATTTCTCTTTCATCCTTGCTGTTTTTTTTTTCCTTCTACTTGTTATTCTCAACTCTTCCATGTTCGATTCATTGCAAACAAAAATTCAGTTGACAACGAAGATCAAGTTTGTAGCAAAACACTTGCTTTCAGCTGAAAAAGGACAAAATGACTTCAAAATATGAAAATAATATATGAATGTAAAACTCAATTAGTTAAATAAATTAGTAATAGTTTGAGTTAAATAAAATTAGTAATAGTGGTAGCATGATCCATTCTTATTAAAGGTTCAAAACTTACAACAACTTTTGGTACAAATTGACTGCTATGCACGTCCAGCTTCGTAGAAAATTCAAATTTTGGTAATTAGTTTAAGGTTTTTTTATTTGGTATTGGTTTCTTTTTTTCTATGTAATTTTACTTTTTTACTACTTTATTTTCCTTGTGGTAATTGAACTGAATTATCTTCTTTATTTTTCAGCACGGATGTATTGCCAAGTGAGCAGTTTTTGGTATAAATTCACTGCAATGAACATCCGAGATCATTCCAAGATGTATTTTAAGATCCGAGATGTGATTCTGAGATGAACGTCGATATACATTTATCTCGTCCGAGATCTCAACCGATACGAGATTGAATCCCAAATATTTTCAAAACTAAACGTGACCGAAACTCGAGATTTAAAACCTTGGTAGGAGTAGACCGTTCGCAAATCGGAGCTTGTATGTGGATGATATGGCGAAGAAGGCAGGAAGATTTAGACTGGGAGCAGTTTCAGACGTCTAAAATTATTTTTAAATGTATGAAATCAAGCTGTGTAAAATCCGAATAGCCATTTAGACGTATGAAGTTATTTTCAGACATATGGGAAGCCATTCAGACAACAGAAACATCTGGCAAACGTCTGAAACGAACCAGGGAGAATCCCAAATGTAATTTCTGACATCTGAATAGGGATCTGGCTGATTTCGAGCTTGAAAAGCTGGTGTTGATTTGTGAATTTGCAAGGGACATTGTGAACAATTGTCTGGGGTTTCTACCCAAGTATATAAGCTATTTTTAAGATTTGAAAGGATGAGGGTTTTAGATTGATTAATCCATCAAACCAAAGGTTTAGTCCTCCAATAATTAGGGTTTGACAATCCTAATTGTTTCTTCAATTCTAATCTCCACAAACATATATATTCTCTATTGAATATTGGATCATTGTAATTAATCTCTTGTACTCTTCTTATTTGGTGATAATAAATCTCCTTTTCAAAGTGGATGCACAATAACAAATCGTTAGTGGAACCACTATAAATCTTGGTGTGATTTAGTTTATTGGTATCATTCTTTTATATTGCTTATTTTGTGATTATAATTGGGTTTGAATCATTTGAGGCTAGTTTGATCATAGATTGGTTGTTTGTGCACTATCTAGCACGATCTAGCTTGTTTTCCGCTGTGTTAGGGATTGGACCGAGTGGTCTAAATTATGTGTTTTCCCCCAATAATTATACTTAGTCAAATGTACTCTGAAAACAGAGGAGAAACTATACCCAATGCTTAGCAATAAAGAAGTATTATTAATGCATTGCAATATGCTACCATAATAGATCTGACATAACTTTCAGCACTAACAAATTGTCTCAATTCACACAGAATCCACTTAACAGTCACTAGAAAGCAACTAAAATAGTTTTAAGATACTTTAAATGCAGAGAAAATTATGTATTACTACTACGAAAAGCAGGAATCTAGATCTAATTGGATACAACGATGCTGATTGGGCAAGTGATCCAAATGACAGTAAATCAATTTTTGGCTAATTCATTTATTTTAGGGATAATCTAATTTCTTGGAGTTTGAAAAAGCGATCATCCATCTCTAAATCTAGTGCAGAAGCATAGTACAGAAGCGTGGCAAAGGCCACTGTTGAAATTATGTGGTGGCATACTTTATGAAAAGAGCTAAAAGTCAAAAATGAAAGCAAAGCAACACAATGGGGTGACAATCGAAGTACGGCCTACATGTCAGCAAATCTCCTACTCAACACTCTCGAATAAAACATATTAATTAGTATTTCGTTCGAGAACAAGTAATCAAAGAGGAGTTGCAAGTTTGTCATGTACCAGCATACTATCTGAAAGCAGACATACTTACAAAGGCTTTGTTAACTGCAAATTCCCAGCGACTCAGATCTGAACTCAAAGTGGAAGAAGCCAAAGCCAAGACAATCAAGGAGACCCAGTCGGAATCTCATCAGAATCAGCCAGATCTACTCCAATCATAGGCATCTGTTCATTTGCATCACGATTGCCCTCATTCTGGAATATCTCTCCATATTTGCCTCAATCGTAGGCATTAGTTCCTAAGCACCATGACTGATCCCCAATCTATATCTCATATCTTAAATCGCTCCAGATCTACTACGGCGACCGTTATTTTGTTGCAGAGGCGCATGAAAGTGATGCAATTTTCTCAGGATTGCCACTAAATTTGGAGCGACGAAAAACCCTAACCCCAGTATTGAATTTAGGAGGTGGTAAAACCGTTCGATTATTTCTGCATCGAGCAAATCTTTTTGTTACTGGGTATTTTGTAAATGGGTTAGCCTGTTTAGGCCTAAAGGTTGTTTAGCCTATGAATACTTCCACATGTACAATGTACGGTTTAATCAATTGAATACCGGAAATACTTCATTTCCATTTCTCTCTTATTATTCTTGCAAGCATAATTCTATAGTTCAATATATTAATTAAGACAATATTGGGAAATTAATCGATTCTAAGTGTTATATCATGAATAACAGCCCAGAAACGAATATGAGGCTATTAATTATTTTGCAGATTTGCTTAAAAATACCAAAAATATTCATAACTTTTCTGAAATCGGTGCAAATATATATTAAATGAAAATAGTTAAGAAATTTTGCTTGCTCCCATTAGATTGGATGAAATTAAAAACATTATTTTCAATCAAAATATTGATGAAAGCCCAGGGCCTGATGGATATGGTGCTAAGTTTTATAAAACTCGTTGGGAGGACATCAAAGATGAAATTTATGATGTCGTTTATGAGTTTTTTTTTTTAAATCTGATAACATTTTAAAAACCATAAATCATACGTTTATTACTTTAGTGCCAAAGGTTAAAAATCTCAATAGTCTAAATGATTACAGGCCGATCTTTTGGTGCAACTTTATTTATAAAATTATTTCAAACATTTTAGGCAATAGATTGAATGTCATTTGGTAATTTTTATTTTTTGAAAATTAAAGTGCTTTCATATCAAGTAGGTTTTTTAGTGAAAATACACTTCTGGCTCATGAGCTAATCAGAAATTTTAATATTAAAAATAAAAGTCTTATGTGTATAAAAGTTGATCTTCATAAAGTCTTGTAAACATAAAGCAACAAATGGGATTTAACAAAATATTATGGTCTCTTATCTTTGAACGTATTACAATGTTTCATACTCAATTATAATAAATGGTTCCCCTAAAGGTTTCATACATAGTAATAGAGGTATAAGGCAAGGAGACCCACTGTCTTCCTGTCAATTTACTATTGTTATGAAATATGGTTCCACTTCTATGGATTAGTAAATTAGACGGAACATTAAGCCCATTAATAGAATTAAACAAACAAATTTCCATCTACTTAATGCTAATGATATGCTTTAATTTTTAAGAGTTGATATTAAAAGTACTACTATTATCGTTAATATGTTTGAAAATCTTAACGTCTTTGCAGGTCTAAATGTCAATGAAGGTTAGAGTAAAGTGGACTTCAGCAAAAATTGCTTTTATATGGATAAAGTTCTTCATATTTTTAAGTTCAAAGAGAACTACCCATCAAACATTTGAATCTGTCTTTAAGTTCTAACCAAATTAATGACAGAGATTGTATAACGTTGTATGATACTATTTGGAATAAACCTAAAGCGTGTTCTAGCAAAATTTTATCCTTAGTTGGAAAGATAGAATTGACACACACTGTCATCACCGCAATTATCGTGTACTAGATCCATGTCACAACATTCCGATCAGAATAATTTAGAAAATTGAAAGAATGAGTGCAAACTTAATATCGAAGGGAAACCACCGCAAAATTGCATCGAAAAATTTGTACAACAAAGAATGCAGGTGGTTTCAGACTTAGGGATATTAATGATCTTAAAGAAGCCTCTAATTTCAAATTATTTTGGAATTTTTTTAAAGAAAAATCACTATAGGGAAAATGGATGAGAGCTAAATATCTATAAAATAAATAAAAATTGACTACAAACGTTGGAAAGAATCATTCATTCACTTGGGAAATTTTCTCAACTACAGATAAATAACTGCAAATTTGCTGGAAAGAAAAATCAACTAGTCTGTGATTTGATCCACGGATTCGTGGAAAATCATTAATCAATCTACTTGTTTAGAACAATTTTTATTTTCTAGGTAGTGCAAATAAAAATGTTTAGTAAACTCAAAATTTTGGATGGATAACCTCTAACCAAAAGGCTGATAACATTTTCAATTTAGCGATAGTGGATATCCCAATAGATAACAGCCTTACGAAGAATAAATGGAAGTGGAGACTAAATTCTAAAGGTAAATTTTCATTCAAAAAAATATGGGAATTTATTAAAGGGGTGAAAACTGAAGTTGGTCGGTAGGAAGTTATATAGAGTATAAGATGAGTTGTCCCAAGATACCCCACTGTCTTTTATTTGCAATTACAAACAAATTACCAACAAGAGACAAAAGTGTCAAATGGAGAAAGATGCTAAAACCATATGTATATTAGGCAAAAATGATAATCGAAGCACTAATCACTTATTCTTTGATTGTTCATATTCAAATCATATTTGGTAGACTACAAAGAATTTCTTATAATTCAATCAAACTAATCTATCTTAAATATAAAAGAAAGTGTTCAATGTATTCAGGATAATTACATGTCTAATTCAAAAGAATTCAGAGAAGCATTCATTATGTTAACTACGATAATTTATCGCATATGGAGAAAAAGAAATCGAATAGTACATCAAAACAAAGAAACAAGTAGCACTCTATTATGAAAAATAATTGAAGCAGCGAGAAAAATTATAGCTAAAAAAGCCAAATATCAGCATTCTAACCCAAATAATACTGATATCAAAATATCATATAGAGCAGAAGCATTTTAACAGAATGGAAAATTGTCTACTGACATATCAAGTAGGATTGTCCATGGTAAAAGGCACTGTAATTCGAACTTCCTTAAGACATCAAAAAAGCAGGCCTTGTATGCATTCGAGCATCTATGCTAAAAGTGGCCACCCTAGTGAATTTTTCAGGATAGAGTCCTACAAGGAGTTAAAAAAGTTATAATAAGATCAAAAAATAATTTAAAAGGAAAAAATTAATCACAAAGATTTGCACTTTACCTGATGCACGTGACTGGGGCTACAGCCATGTCAATAGTGCTCTCGAAGACTCAACTACACAAAGAAAAGAATTATTGCATATGGATGCTGATAAGGATTGACATAATCTATGTCAATCTTTTCATATTTGTCATGACATTGAAATATAATAAATATCATGATAAGCATTGACATACTCTATGTCAATCTTTGCATATATGGTATGCCATTGAATTATAATAAATATCATGATAAGTATTGACATAATCTATATCAATCACTACATATATGGTATGCCACTGAAATAAATTAAATATCATGGTAAGGATAGATTGCATATATTTGTAATTATATATATTTGTGATTCATGAATAAACAAAAGTATCCTTCTCTTCAACTCTTCTTCATGGTATCAGAGCCTTGATCCAAAACAGTTCAGCTTCCTCTTCTTCAATGGCTCTCATTAACCAAACTTCATCCTATCAGATTCTTAATGACAGTAATCCCACAAAGCCCTACACTTTTCTAGGAAAATGTCAATGGTGCCGAGAATAAGGACATATGATTGCTCATTGCCCTTTATTTAAGAAAAAGTTTCCTAATGCCGTTCCTCCTTCAAATTCTCAACTTCCATCAAACCTATTCACATCAAAACCACAAGCAAACATTGTAATTCCCTCTGCCTCTTCATCCTCTTCAACATGGCTTCTCGATAGTGGTGCTTCCCACCACGTCACGACAAATTTGAACAATCTATCCCTCTATGCTTCTTATGATGGAACCGAAGAGTTGACCGTCAGTGATGACAAAGACCTTGAAATCACTCACGTCGGTTCTTGTTCTTTATCATCACTCGAACTAAATAATGCCTTAGTTGTTCCTGCCATGTCCAAAAATATAATTTCTGTTTCTCAACTTTGTCATGATAACAATATCTCAGTTGTCTTTTCTTCCACCTCTTTTCATATGAAGGATCTCAAAATGGACGAATCTCTATTCCAGTGGCTGGTTGCAACAGGCATTTACCAGCTCAAATCCACAACCCCTACAGTCTATGCAAGTACAACTAGTTCACTTGATTGGCATCATCGTTTAGGGCACCCATCTCGTAATGTTTTTAGGCAAATTGTTTCCAAAAATAAACTTCATGTTCCTAGCATCTCCACTTTAGATTGTGATTCATGTGCTTGCAATAAAAGTCATAAACTTCCTTTTTCTACTTCCTCTATTGTGTCTACTGCCCCACTTGAGTATGTTTATTCTGATCTTTGGACATCACCGATTTACTCTCATGATAGCTTTAAATATTATCTTATTTTCGTTGATCATTTTTCTAAATACATTTGGTTGTTTAATTTGAAAAGAAAATCAGATGCAAAATAAATATTCATTCGCTATAAAGCTCTAGTTGAAAAATACTTTCAACTGCCTCTCAAAGCTCTCTACTCGGACAATTGTGGTGAGTATGAAAGCCTACGTAACTACTTTTCCATCGATGGAATTTCGCATCTCACAACTCCACCCCACACCCCTCAATACAATGGCTATTCGGAGCGACGATATCGACACATTGTTGAGACATTTCTATCTCTCTTAACTCATGCTGAAATGCCCCTTGAATATTGGACAAATGCTTGCTCAACAGCTGTTTACTTGATTAATCGACTTCCCACGCCAAATCTAAACAATATGTCACCATACTTTAAATTATTGAGCCAACATCCTAATTATTCCAAGCTTCGAACTTTTGGATGTCTTTGCTACCCATGGCTTAAACCCTACAATTCTCACAAACTTGAACTCAAATCTCAACCATGTATTTTTGTTGGTTATTCACCTACTCTAAGTGCATATTATTGTCTCGAATTAAACACTAATCGTGTTTATGTTTCTCGTCATGTTCACTTTAAAGAGAACATTTTTCATTTTTCTAAACTTAAAAATTCAACTGCCTCCTTGTCCGACCTAGTGGAACAATGGGCACCTCTCACATTATCTATATTATCAAACACTCAATCTTCCTCCTCTCATTCATTGCAAACTAACTCACCATCCAACACACCTCCTACCTCATTCCCCACTTCACCCCTTTCATCTCCTATGTCCGCAACAAACTTATCTCAACCTCCTAATACCACTACTGAGCT
This sequence comes from Allium sativum, assembly GCA_030737875.1. NCBI lineage: Eukaryota > Viridiplantae > Streptophyta > Magnoliopsida > Asparagales > Amaryllidaceae > Allium > Allium sativum. Next base: position 793,442,480 of record CM060921.1, on the reverse strand, counting down.
TTCCTCTACTTCATCTCAGTCAAACTTCGATATATCCACATCTACAAATTCAACACCCAACATTCCTGTACATTCTTCTCAAATAACCAGAAGACTTCAATATGGAATTAGGAAACCAATCAGTAAACTAAATTTAAATGCGAAGGTCCATGAAATGGAGATCCCAAAAAATATCACCCAAGCATTAAAAAGCCCCGTTTGGCGCAAAGCTGTGGATGAAGAGATTAATGCATTGATGAAAAATAGAACTTAGGTTCTTGTACCTTCATCTATGTCACAAAATGTAGTGGGATGCAAATGGATTTTTCGAATTAAAAAGAATAAGGATGGTAACATTATTCAGTACAAGGCTCGCTATGTTGCAAGAGGTTTTAATCAGAGAGCTGGCATTGACTACGGTGAGACTTTTAGTCACATAGTTAAACCTGCCACGGTTCGACTTGTGCTCTCACTTGCGGTTAGTCAAGGTTGATCATTGCGTCAACTTGACATAAATAATGCTTTTCTACAGGGCACACTCACTAAAGATGTATAACACCATACAACCTCCTGGATACACAGATCTTATACATCCAACACATATATGTAAATTAAATAAGGCACTGTATGGGTTAAAACAAGCTCCAAGAACTTGGTATAAAAAACTGCGACAATATTTAATAGAGTTGGGCTTCAAGAACACGGTCTCTGATTCATCCTTATTCACATTGCACAAAAATGGTGACATCATTCATTTGTTGGTTTATGTGGATGATATTATTGTTACAAGTAATGCAACTCATGCACTGGAAGCTTTTATAAAAAATATAGTGACACGTTTCTCACTCAAAGACCTTGGAAAATTGTCTTACTTCATAGGAGTGAAAGTAATGCCTCATCCAAAAGGTATTTTCTTGAGTCAAAAGAGGTATATTACTGATATTTTGTGCAAAGCTAATATGGACAATGCAAAACCAACTGCAACACCATTAACAACTCATCCTCCGTTAACTATACATGGAAATCTTCTCAACGATCCTACCGAGTATCGTACTTTGATAGGAAGTTTACAATATTTAAGTCTTACAAGGCCTAATGTGGCTTTCGCAGTGAACAGGATAGCTCAATACATGCAGCGTCCAACTGAGGAACACATGCAATCTCTACATCGTCTTCTTCGGTATCTAGTGGTACACCTAACATGGATCTGATTATACACAAAGATTCACCTCTCACTCTCCATGCTTATTCTGATGCGGATTGGGATCGTGACAAAGACGACTACATTTCTACAACAGCATATATATATAGTCTATTTGGGCAAGAATCCAATCTCCTGGACGTCAAAGAAGCAGCGTACAAGAGTTAGATCATCTATCGAGGCTAAGTACATGGCAGTGGCAAATGCTACTGCCGAAATTCTTTAGGTAGGAAATTTATTCAAGGAGCTTGGTCATAACCTCACTCTCGCGCCAGTCATCTATTGTGATAATGCTGGAGCTACATATGTGAGTGTTAATCCGGTTTTTCATTCTAAAATGAAGCATCTGGGATTGGATTACCGTTTTGTCAGAGAAAATGTGCAAAGTGGAAATTTGATGGTCTCTTACATCTCCACCAATGATCAGCTTGCGGATGCTCTCACCAAGCCACTACCACGTACCTCTTTCACAACATTGATTAGCAAAATCGGTCTTTCATCTTGGCCGTCCATTTTGAGGGGGCGTGATAAGGATTGACATAATCTATGTCAATCTTTTCATATATGGCATGCCATTGAAATATAATTAATATCATGATAAGGATTGACATACTCTATGTCAATCTTTGCATATGTGGTATGCCATTGAATTATAATAAATATCATGATAAGTATTGACATAATCTATGTTAATCACTACATACATGGTATGTCATTGAAATAAAATAAATATCATGATAAGGATAGGTTGCATGTATTTGTAATTATATATATTTGTGATTCATGAATAAACAAAAGTATCCTTCTCTTCAACTCTTCTTCAGATGCTTCAACACAAAGAATTGGTGAATTTCACTACAGAAGAAGATTTAACAACAACATTTATCACTCATCTAAATGGTGCAAAGGTGAATCCAACAATGAAAAGGAACTGAAGAGCAGCTATGAACTTATGCAAAGAGGATCTGGACACAGGTTAAGAGATTTAAACCATCGGCTCAATTGGGAGAAGAAAGAAACTGATCGCCTTAAATCTATGAGTATCATGGCTAACAAAATGGATTATTAGCAGAAAATCGACAAAACATTAAATTGGAAGCCACCGTCGTTCTATCATAGAGGATATCGCTATGTCATGAGCAAATGAAAAAACTTTAAGGGTCCGTTCGCAGAAAAAATTTGGCACGTTTAAACTTTTGGTGGCATTAGACGCATTCGACTTTTTCCCCTTCCAGATAGAACGATTCGTGAACATTGGAAAATTAACCGTTGGCATCTTCATCCACTATAAAATCACCTCCACCCTCCCATTCTCCTCCAACAAACCCGAACTCAGCCCTTTTCAGCCCAAAAAACGATTTTCTCGAGCCATTTGAAGCTGCAAAAAAGGTTTATTTTTTATACCGTTATGTTTATTTTTCAATTTTCTATAACATATGTTTTTTTCGAATTTTTCTGAATTTTTTTTTGGGTTATGCAGATGTTTGCCTCTTCTACCTCTGCTACTTCGTAGCTATTTGCATACTGGACGGACGACCGGGAGTCCACGTTTATAGATATTTGCATAGATTTTATAGCCGAGAGCGATACTGGCGTCAGCCACTTCTACTCAACAGTCGCGACAGCAATGAACGACCATTATAATTTGGATTTCACAGAAACCCAAATTAAAAATAAATAGGATAACATGAAGTGCTTATTTCGCAATTGGGACAAACTGTTAAAAACACCTGGCGGTGTATGGAATGCAGAGTTTGATTTCCTGGACGGTTCTGATGTTTTTGGGGTACCGGCGGTGGCAGACCATACAGACGATTCAGGAGAAACTCGCCGTTAAAGTTCTGAGAGCAGGACATTATGTTCGAGGGTTGTTTGCGCAAAGCTACTTGTGCATGCCCGATTCCTGTTGTTGCGCCTCCTACTGCACCTCCACCATCGCCTGTGCCAGCTGCTTTTTCAAAGCTGCCTAAGCCGGTTACTATATTAGTTGGATGGCTTTGGGCGATCCCCCTTCTGGTCAGCCCTCTAGGCGCAGACAGGTAGAGCATGCCAACTCGTTTATGACTGACCATGTGAGACAGCTTGCTGCTCGTTGGTTGGAGATTGTTCAGGGGTCGACGCGTGTCGAACTTTGGGAGATTCTGACGATTTTCCGCAATGATGCGCAGAATGTGGAGATTGTTCAGGAGCTTACCGATGAGGGCATACGTGGGTTTATTTTAGCAGAGTTGAACGCATTACCACATCGTCGTTTATTTTAGATTATACATATATTTGTTTTAATTTCAGTCTTGTTGTGTTCTTTATGTTTGTATTTCTGATCGTGTAATGAAAAATGTATTGTTTTATGCAATTAGTATTTAATTAATTCAAAACAAATAATTTAATAATCAAATACCATGCTCAAATACCCCTTTCGTAGCTAAAAACACATCCCCCGTTCGCTACAGTACCACGCTCAAATTCTCCGCTCAAATGCCACGCTCAAATACCCTGTTCCCGTTCATTAAGAATGCACCCTAAGTCGGCTAGGGTTTTCGGAGTTCTCGAATATGTTGAAGTCTTTATTTGGCTGCTTGTTGTAATATGTCCGTTTGTTTTGACTTGGGCTATATCGGCTACGGGCAGATTTTAGTTACCTCTCTTCAGGAAAAAAAATCATCGTAGTACATCCTTTTAGTTGAAACGCATTACGGAAGTTAACATATGTTAATTTTCTTGGTTTTATTTTGAGTATTGTTAATGCCACTCCGAAAACGGTTAAGAGAGGTCATTTTTTCTCTTTAAATTTTTTTTACTAAAGGAAGAATCATTTAACATAGCCACCCCTTAAGAATTTGTAAAATATTGTAACACCCCGTAATTTTATAACATTAAAATTCACAAATTAAAGTATACTTAATTTTTAGAAAAGAATTAAGTGAAATGGGTTGCGCAGAGAAATATATATATATTGATATATATATATATATAAATTAAAAATTAAATAAATAAATATGCGAAAAAGTTCAAAACAGCGAATTGGGAGGGGGAATAACCGAACCGGCCCATTTTTGAGGTCAACCCGAGCCCCGCTGGGTCGACTAGGGGTTAATCCAGGGTGTTTGGCTGTCAACCCATGGGCCGATTCGCTCAAATGCAGATTTTGCATTTGATTGGTTCTCATGGTTCAGGGTTAATCTAATGGTCCTAAATAACTTCCTACACCTATAAATACATCCCAATGCTAACCCTAAACCTAATTAAAATAGAATAGTTACCGTCATACCATCTCCATGGAAATCAATGGAGCCGCCGCCAACTAAGAAAGAAGAAAAGCAAATTCAATTCTAATTCTCTCAACCCTAAAGCAAAGCAAAACTCTCTCTTTTCTTCTCTAAATTGTGAGTATGATGATCTTAACAAGATTATTATCATTTTAATTAGGTTGAGTTATGAATGGATTATGAGTAGATGATGTGAATTATCATATATGTTGTTGTAAACCCCTTTTGCTATCATGTATATTGTAAATCCAATGTTATGTGATGATGATATCTTATATGTTGTAAATCATGCTATGATGATGTTATGTATGTTGAAAGTTTCTATGCTAAGTTGTGATGAATCATACATGTTAAAAAGGCCATGATGTTACCATCTATGCTAGTTAGTTCATATTAATTAAATCATCATGTTTGGGTTATGTTGATCTATATGACAAGTCACATATGCAAGTCAGATTGATTAGAAAAGTTATGAACATATGCCAAGACATCTATTATGACATCTAGAATTATGCTATGACATATGTGATATCCTATGCTAGTTCACACCATCATTATGCTGCCTAAAAACCCCATATGCAAGTTTATGTATAGATTTGGGCTATGATCATATCATGTAAATTGTGACCTTTAACAAGTTGGCACCTTTAGATCCTTAACATGTGTAGTTTATGCAAGTTTCACCCCTATTATGATTAGATTTATTTTAATTGTCTATATGTTGTGATAATTTATCTTTGTGCTATGTGTTAGACTATTCAAGTCTAGCCTATATTATGCGTTGAATAAGCGAACGTATAAACGTGGGGAAAGGGTAATATTAAGGATTTAATATTAAAAAGTTGGGGTGCAATTGATATGATTTTGCATGCCATAAGTGGATGGCCATAATTGAGTCAATTATGGACATCATTAAAAGTTGACTTAATTAATAATTTGAATAGGGAATTATTAAAACTGGGGTAAAAGATTTTAAGTGTTAATCAATGCTTAGGACACGAGGTTGGACTCGTTTGTGACGTAAACCTGCCCAGACCCGCCCGGCAAATCCAGTGGTCACAAATGTCAGCCCAATGTGAGAGGTACTAGGCCTAAACTAAAGCATAATAGTTGTAAAGACACGAGGTTAGACTCTTATATGGTGTAAGACTGCCCGGACCCGCCCGGCAAATCCAGCTGCCATAAATGCCAGTCTAATGTGAGAGGTCTTTATGAGGTTATGGCCTGAATGAATTAAGAAATACTTAACCAGATAAACATGTAAGGTGGGACATGGGGGTTAAGTAGGTGCCTTGGGTGGCATGAGGAATCTAGGGGGTGCCCTTAGTGGCATGTGAAATATGATTAGTAAGACTTAACCAAACACACATGTAAATGAACATGACTAAGAGGGTTAAGTGGGATATACTAGTGACAAGCTTAGGTGGGTAGCTTGTGGGGCCCATTTCGTCCAGTATCCCAAATGTATCTTTGTGGGCTCGACCCAAGTCGAGGACGGGACACGCATGCTGGGTTCGATTGTAAGAGGCCAAAACGGGGAGCGGTGGCAACGCAAGTCCAACGGGTTTCATATGCGTGTGTGGACCCGGGCTGGTAGGTAAGACGTTGTCGCATCGTGTAGGTATAAGCCGTGCATTCTCAAGTTGTATCGGGTTGCCACTTTAGGGGAGTGATACACCCCACTGTGGGGCCAACACGGGTATCTACGAGTAGGGAGCCGATCGAAAGTGGGTAGTGGGGTACACCTAGTGGAGATAGGGGCAGACGACACCTATGTAGTCAGCTAGGGGTACGTAAGGCTATTTATAAAGTTTCTGTGTGAAGCAAGTGGGATCAAACAATAGGGTGACTGGTGTGGTATAGTGTAGTAATGTGTGGTGCAGTGTAGTAATAATTCGTTAGTAATTAGGTGTGCCTTTACCGTTATCTTTAACGTTATCTTAAACGCTATCTTTATCTTCCTAAGAGTTCATAGACATTTACTTGTCTTCCAGCTTATGCCTTAGTCTAGTTGTTTTGATAATAGTATTGTTAGAATTATCATACTCGCCAGACTTTATGTCTGACCCCCTCTATTTCTATCCTTTTTCCCCCTCCAGGTCCTCAGGTTGGGCCCAGCTCTAGTGGAGTTTGATTGAATTGCTTCATCTCTCTTTGGAAAGCTTGGACCGTTGAAGTAAAGTCCAGCTTGTTATCTTTTTAATGGCTATTTATGTAATGGGATTATGTAATTTGTTTTTATGAAGATGGATATTGTACTTGGTTATGATCTATGGTTTTATGATGTAACAAACATGTTTAATTTCCGCTGCAATAAAATGAAGTTTTAGATTTCCAAGTACTATTTACTATCTGTCTTGTTGTAATTTTTCTGTTCTATATTCACTTATAACCTCCATGGAAGTTAATGCATTCCCTTCGTGAGTGACATTAATGGACGTGGGGTGTTACACGTGGTATCAGAGCTTAAGGTTACCAGAACAGATAAAAATACTTTAGAAAAATAGTTATTTTTGGAAGAAGTGCTTTCAAAAACATGTTTTAATGAGAAATTTAAAGAGAAAAGTTTTTAAGAAAAAAAAACATAATCCCCAATAGCCCATATCTTTATCTTTCGAATTCTCCATTCTGAATCTTTCCTTTTTCGTTTCAGCATGGCTGAAGATCTTAATCTACCCGACGGTGTAACGATACCAGGATGGTATAGGAGGTTATTAGAGGCTAGGGCCGCTGCAGGTCCAGCCAATGTTCCTCCACCACCAGTTGCACCCGTTCCTCCTCCTCCTCCTCGCGTAGATACTTTTGCAAAGACGTGCAAGGAATTCAAGGCTATGGGTGGAAAACCATTTCAAGGGTCAGAAACGTTTGTGGAAGCTAGAGATTGGATTAAGGAGGTGGAAGAATTGCTAGAAATCTTTGAAGTCGAAGAAGGGAGGAGAGTTCGTTTAGCAGCTTGGTTGATGAAGGGAGAGGCCTCGTTTTGGTGGGAGGTCACTAATGGGGAGCGTCCTGTTGACTCTTGGGCGGATTTCAGACGTAGGTTCGAGGCGAAGTTTCTCTCAAGGGCGGAAGAAAATCTATATATGGAAAGGTTCTTGACATTGAAGCAAGGAAGCTCATCAGTGAAAGAATATGTCAATAAATTTAATCAGTTAGCAAGGTTTGGCTTGGACTTAGTGAACACGCCGGAGAAGAAGGCGCTGAGGTTTGTGAATGGCTTGAATGAACCATTGCAAGGGTTGGCTATGACCCACATCCCTATGGGGGCCACCTTTGAGAAGTTAGTAGAAATGGCGCTTATGCATGAGGAGAAAAGAGATAAAGCTGATAAGGCACCCGAGAAGAAGGGGGATCAGAAGAAACCACAACAGCAAAACAAGAAGGGTGGTAAAGACAATAACGGCAAGGGAAAGAAGAAATGTTTTAACTGTGGGACACCAGGCCATCTCAGCAAGGATTGCCGAAAGAAAAAGAAGACAGGCTGTTTTCATTGTGGCGATGCAGGACATTTAATGAAGGACTGCCCAAAGAAGGGGCAGAGGGCAGGAGCTACCTCAGGAGGACAGGTGCAGGCTCTTATGGCACCAGGGCAGGCAAGAGGACAAGTTCAGGCTCTCGCGGTCCCACTGCTGCAAGAAAGAGGTAGAACAATTTCTGTTGAAAGTTTAGTTTTTCTGTTTGATCATCCTTCTGTACCTTATTCGATTCGGGCACTTCACATTCGTTTATCTCTACATTATTAGTTGAATCACTGCACTTAAACACCTGTTTAGTAGAGGATCCCTTAGTTGTTTCGAATCCAATAGGGGGCTCAGCTTATTTGTCTATGATGTGTTTGGATTTGAAAATTTCCATACTTAGCGTTGAATTTAGATGTGATGCTTATGTGTTGGGCTTCACGGGCCATGGGCTAATTTTAGGAATGGATTGGTTATCCAGAAATGGGGCCGTTCTTGATTGTGAAAGGAGAGTAGTTAGGCTCGTGACTCGCCTTGGCAACACTCTCGAAATCTTCTGTAATCCCATAAATTCGGTTATGCTAAGTTATCTAGAATCGCTTGACGCGTCTGAGGAAAATCTACGATCTGTTAGAGTGGTCCGAGAATATTCGGATGTGTTTGAGGAGGTGAAGGGCTTGCCTCCGAAGCGGGAGATAGATTTTCGAATATATCTTGTAAATAATGCGAAACCAGTATCTTTGCCAGTACGCCACATGGCTCCACGTGAAAGGAGGGAACTCGATAAGCAAGTGAAGGAGTTGCTTGAGAAGGGGTTCATAAGACGAAGTATATCGGAGTGGGGTGCTCCAGTAGTATTTGCCACGAAGGCGGATGGGTCCCTTAGACTTTGTGTGGACTATAGAGTACTTAATAAGCTTACTAAGAAGAACGGACACCCACTGCCGAGGATTGACGATCTCTTCGATCAGTTAGTTGGCGCCTCAGTGTTTTCGCAGTTGGACTTAGCCACTGGGTTCCATCAGTTGAGAGTGGCCGAGGATAGCATAGACAAGACTGCCTTTAGGACTCCGGACGGTTTCTATGAATGGCTAGTGATGCCCTTCGGTTTGACAAACGCCCCAGCATACTTTGTTGATTTGATGAGTAGGGTGTTTAGGGAGTACCTTAACAAATTTGTGGTAGTCTTTGTAGATGACATCTTGATCTTTTCTAAGGATGAAGAAGAGCATGCCGTACATCTTAGGGAAGTGTTGGAGACCCTACGAGCGCATAGCCTTAAGGCTAAATTTTCTAAGTGTCACTTTTAGAGGAAGGAAGTACGGTTCTTGGGGCACGTGGTTTCCAAAGAAGGGATAGCCGTGGATCCCGCGAAGGTGGTGGCCATCCAAGATTGGAAGGTTCCTAAAAATGCTACCGAAGTGAGAAGTTTCTTGGGGTTGGCTAGCTACTATAGGAAGTTTATCAAAGACTTCGCAAAGATATCAGCTCCATTGACACGCTTGACGAAGAAGAACCTAGTTTTCACATGGGACGTAGATTGTGATGATGCGTTCCAACGTTTGAAGAGAGCTTTGACTTCAGCCCCAGTCTTAGTATTGCCAGACAGGAGTAAGTCGTTTACCGTTTATACTGATACTTGTGGGACAGGACTAGGCGCAGTCTTAATGCAAGAGGGTAGGGTAATAGCCTATGGTGGAAGGCAGTTGAGAGCGCATGAGAAAAATTATCCTACACATGACCTAGAATTGGCCGCTATTGTTTTCGCGCTTAAGTCTCGGCGTCATTATCTTCTTGGCGAGAAATTCGAATTATTCACTGACCACAAGTCTTTAAAATACCTATTCTCTCAAAAGGACTTGAACTTAAGGCAGCAAAGGTGGATGGAGTTCTTAGCGTCCTACGACTTTGAGATAGCATATACCCCTGGCAAGGGTAACGTGGTGGCCGATGCCTCAAGTAGAAAAAGTTAATCCTTAAGTCCTTTGTTTGTTGAGCGGCGAAGTTTAGAATTCATTTCGATGTTTGACTTTAGACCTTCCGTTGACTTCATACCCGGTTTGCTAGCATCCTTGGAGGTCAGACCTACGCTTTTGGGACGGATTGGCGAGGCACAGCGAGACGACCCACAGTTAGTTGAGTTAGTAGAAAAGCTCAAAGGAGGGGAGTCATCAAGCTATCTCCGTAGGTATACCCTAGATGATAAGGGTTGGTTACGTGACTTTGTGTACCAAAAGACGATGACCTAAGGAAGACTATTCTTGACGAAGCACATCCTTCGAAGATGACCATTCATCCCGGCGGGGACAAGATGTACAAAGACATGAAGAGAGTTTACTTTTGGGCCGGCATGAAGAAAGACGTGGCCGAGTATGTCGCTAGATGCTTGGTATGCCAACAAGTAAAAGCGGAGCAAAAGAAACCCGGTGGGTTGCTTCACCCATTGGAGGTTTCACTATGGAAATGGGAAAGCATCTCGATGGATTTTGTGGATGGATTACCGCGATCGAGGAAGGGTAATACGGGAATTTGGGTTATAGTAGATAGACTTACTAAGAGCGCTCATTTCATTCCCGTGAAGAGTAAGAGGACTGCTCCATGGTTAGCTTCTGTATACGTTCGAGAAATAGTTCGTTTGCACGGTGTTCCTTCTAGCATAGTGAGCGACCACGATCCTATTTTCACTAGCGAATTTTGGAGAAGCTTACAAGAGGCAGTAGGGACTCAGTTATGTTTGGACACCGCATATCATCCTCAGACGGACGGCCAGACCGAGAGGGTGAATCGCATTCTAGAGGATCTGTTGAGGCTAAGTATCCTAGACTTTGGGGGTACGTGGGAAGAGCATCTTCCATTGGTGGAGTTCGCATTTAATAACAGCTTTCAGTCCAGCATTGGTATGGCACCATTCGAAGCTCTTTATGGACGACCTTGTCGTTCACCTACATGTTGGTGGGAATCTACGGATAAGGTCTTACTTGGGCCCGATATGATTAGGGAGAATTCAGAGAAGATCGACTTGATTCGAAGGAGGATGAAAGCAGTGCAAGATAGGCAGAAATCTTATGCGGATAAGAGGAGGACAGATCTCGAGTTTGAAGTTGGGGACATGGTCTTTGTCAAAGTGTCTCCATTACGAAACGTTGTTCGCTTTGGGTCCGTTGGGAAATTAGCACCAAGGTTTGTAGGGCCGTTTCCTATTAAGGAGAAAATTGGATAGATGGCATATAGAGTGGAGTTGCCCGAGAGACTTAGTGGTGTACACGACGTATTCCATGTGTCACATTTGAGGAAGTGCTTGCACGAGACCGCGGAAGTGGTAGAGCCGAGCTTTCTTAGAGAGGTGGAGATAGAGCGTGATGCGACAATTCGACGAGCTCCTATGTGCATTCTTGGGTCGGAGATCAAGAGGTTGAGGAATCGAGAGGTCAGACTAGTCAAAGTGCAATGGGGGAGATTATGAGAGCAACGCTACTTGGGAGACAGAAGAGAAGATGCGTTCACGATACCCTTTTCTTTTTGAGGGTATGACTTTTAATTTCTCCTTTATCGCTTAGCTTGTACTTATCTTATCTTTAGTATATCCTCTCGCTAGTATCTTTGATCTTTAGTTAGGATAATCCTATGGTTGAAACATGTGTTTGAGACATGTTATTTATGGTGGATGCAAAGTGGATGCAAGTGTTTGCTAGTGGTTGCTCGTGGATGCATATACACACACTATTCGGCACCAGATCGGCTCAGTCACTTCATATTGCATATTGCATATATATGGATGTATTTAGTAAAATGGATGTATAATGGTTGTATTATCATATAGTTGCTGCATTCGGGTGGATGGTTGTGCACGCATATAGAATTAATATGTATCATTAGGAATCTTTTGCATACATATTGGATGCATGGAACTATCATGAATTGCACTAAGGAGATCGACTGAATCAGTAGACCGCCTAATTTTGCATTAGATATGGACATATACACACACTGTGCATATAAACATTAAAGCATTAGAAGTCTTTTAAGGACAATGGATGTTGGTGTTTGATGGTTGAGTAGATGGACGATTAGATGGTAGAGTATACATTCTTCTTGACTTGGAGATTTCGGGGACGAAATCCTTTAAGGAGGGGAGAATGTAACACCCCGTAATTTTATAACATTAAAATTCACAAATTAAAGTATACTTAATTTTTAGAAAAGAATTAAGTGAAATGGGTTGCGCAGAGAAATATATATATATATTGATATATATATATAAAAATTAAAAAATAAATAAATAAATATGCGAAAAAGTTCAAAACAGCGAATTGGGAGGGGGAATAACCGAACCGGCCCATTTTTGAGGTCGACCCAAGCCCCACTGGGTCGACTAGGGGTTAATTCAGGGTGTTTGGATGTCAACCCGTGGGCCGATTCGCTCAAATGCAGATTTTGCATTTGATTGGTTCTCATGGTTCAGGGTTAATCTAATGGTCCTAAATAACTTCCTACACCTATAAATACATCCTAATGCTAACCCTAAACCTAATTAAAATAGAATAGTTACCGTCATACCATCGCCATGGAAATCAATGGAGTCGCCGCCAACTAAGAAAGAAGAAAAGCAAATTCAATTCTAATTCTCTCAACCCTAAAGCAAAGAAAAACTCTCTCTTTTCTTCTCTAAATTGTGAGTATGATGATCTTAACAAGATTATTATCATTTTAATTAGGTTGAGTTATGAATGGATTATGAGTAGATGATGTGAATTATCATATATGTTGTTGTAAACCCCTTTTGCTATCATGTATATTGTAAATCCAATGTTATGTGATGATGATATCTTATATGTTGTAAATCATGCTATGATGATGTTATGTATGTTGAAAGTTTCTATGCTAAGTTGTGATGAATCATACATGTTAAAAAGGCCATGATGTTGCCATCTATGCTAGTTAGTTCATATTAATTAAATCATCATGTTTGGGTTATGTTGACCTATATGACAAGTCACATATGCAAGTTAGATTGATTAGAAAAGTTATGAACCTATGCCAAGACAACTATTATGACATCTAGAATTATGCTATGACATATGTGATATCCTATGCTAGTTCACACCATCATTATGTTGCCTAAAAACCCCATATGCAAGTTTATGTATAGATTTGGGCTATGATCATATCATGTAAATTGTGACCTTTAACAAGTTGACACCTTTAGATCCTTAACATGTGTAGTTTATGCAAGTTTCACCCCTATTATGATTAGATTTATACTAATTGTCTATATGTTGTGATAGTTTATCTTTGTGCTATGTGTTAGACTATTCAAGTCTAGCCTATATTATGCGTTGAATAAGCGAACGTATAAACGTGGGGTAGGGGTAATATTATGGATTTAATATTAAAAAGTTGGGATGCAATTGGTATGATTTTGCATGCCATAAGTGGATGGTCATAATCGAGTCAATTATGGACATCATTAAAAGTTGACTTAATTAATAATTTGAATAGGGAATTATTAAAACTGGGGTAAAAGATTTTAAGTGTTAATCAATGCTTAGGACACGAGGTTGGACACGTTTGTGACGTAAACCTGCCCGGACCCGCCCGACAAATCCAGTGGTCACAAATGTCAGCCCAATGTGAGAGGTCCTAGGCCTAAACTAAAGCATAACGGTTGTAAAGACACGAGATTAGACTCTTTTATGGTGTAAGATTGCCCGGACCCGCCCGGCAAATCCAGCTGCCATAAATGCCAGTCTAATGTGAGAGGTCTTTATGAGGTTATGGCCTGAATGAATTAAGAAATACTTAACCAGATAAACATGTAAGGTGGGACATGGGGGTTAAGTAGGTTCCTTAGGTGGCATGAGGAATCTAGAGGGTGCCCTTAGTGGCATGTGAAATACGATTAGTAAGACTTAACCAAACACACATGTAAATGAACATGACTAAGAGGGTTAAGTGGGATATACTAGTGACAAGCTTAGGTGGGTAGCTTGGGGGGCCCATTTCGACAAGTATCCCAAACGTATCTTTGTGGGCTCGACCCAAGTCGAGGATGGGACACGCATGCTGGGTTCGACTGTAAGAGGCCAAAACGGGGAGCGGTGGCAACGCAAGTCCAACGGGTTTCATATGCATGTGTGGACCCGGGCTGGTAGGTAAGACGTTGTTGCATCATGTAGGTATAAGCCGTGCATTCTCAAGTTGTATCGGGTTGCCACTTTAGGGGAGTGATACACCCCAATATGGGGCCAGCACAGGTATCTACGAGTAGGGAGCCGATCGAAAGTGGGTAGTGGGGTACACCTAGTGGAGATAGGGGCAGACGACACCTATGTAGTCAGCTAGGGGTACGTAAGGCTATTTATAAAGTTTCTGTGTGAAGCAAGTGGGATCAAACAATAGGGTGACTGGTGTGGTGCAATGTAGTAATGTGCGGTGCAGTGTAGTAATCATTCGTTAGTAATTAGGTGTGCCTTTACCGTTATCTTTAACGTTATCTTAAACGCTATCTTTATCTTCCTAAGAGTTCATAGACATTTACTTGTCTTCCATCTTATGCCTTAGTCTAGTTATTTTGATAATAGTATTGTTAGAATTATCATACTCGCCAGACTTTGTGTCTGACCCCCTCTATTTCTATCCTTTTTCCCCCTCCAGGTCCTCAGGTTGGGCCCAGCTCTAGTGGAGTTTGATTGAATTGCTTCATCTCTCTTTGGAAAGCTTGGACCGTTGAAGTAAAGTCCAGCTTGTTATCTTTTTAATGGCTATTTATGTAATGGGATTATGTATTTTGTTTTTATGAAGATGGATATTGTACTTGGTTATGATCTATGGTTTTATGATGTAACAAACATGTTTAATTTCCGCTACAATAAAATGAAGTTTTAGATTTCCAAGTACTATTTACTATCTGTCTTGTTGTAAATTTTCTATTCTATATTCACTTATAACCTCCATGGAAGTTAATGCATTCCCTTCGTGAGTGACATTAATGGACGTGGGGTGTTACAAATACAAACTAAAACGTTCTTTTGTTATTTTACCTTAATTACATTTTACTGTTCGTTAAAGACTAATCCTCTTCTTCTTGTCAAAGTAAACAGTTAATCACTGTTTTCATGGAGAAACCAATTTCTAGCGAAATTTCTAACTTTGAAAAAGAATTTAACATGATTCTTACTCAAAAAAGCTAACGGCATGTTGAATTTGTTGAAGAAAATCATCGAAAATGTAACGATTTACTGGGGAAAACAAAGGTTCCGTTTTCGGCCATAAACGTCGTATTCGTTGATAGTGAGCTGAAGTTAAACAATTAAAACGACATGTACTCGGCGAATTGGGTGAACACATCAAATCATGACAATAACACAAATTCAGTGATAGGCCACCGAATAAAATCATGTTTTCCGATGTACTATCGCCGAATATGTAGGATTTTTATTTTTCTTCAGTTAATCTATTTTTGCCATATTATTTCTGAACTTTGTACTAAATTTCGATATGTCCTTATCTATTTTTACCATGCTTTGTGTATTTGAATGGAAGGTAAAATCGGGTTTTATTTATTTATTTGTCCACTGTATTTGGCTCCCCCTTAACAATTTAATTTTTAATGGAGTGAAAATAATATATGACCTCCCCTACCCGTTTTTGGAGTGACATTAACGATACTCTTTATTTTATACTATCACATGAATTTATAAATCCTAAACTTAAAAAGAAAGTAAATTCACTAAATTACAAGAATAAAATTGAGTCCGTAAACTATAAATTGATATAAATAAAAACCAACAAACACACTATAAATTTGAAAATAGATATTAAATTCTAAACAAAACAATAAAATAATTTTTTTTAAATTAATTAAGAACAAAATATACAAGACATATGTCAAACAGACGCCTAGTAACTACAACAATTGGTATGAAATCCTGCAACTAAATTTTCAAAATACTTTACTCGAGCTCGGCTTAGAATTTAGCAGTTAATACCCGACTATTATCCCGCTGTGACTTCATTATATCTTATAGCGGATTTCTATCGCTATGATTTTCCTAAATAGTCTCTAAAATAGATTTTACTTTTTAAGCCTCGCTATTTTCCACTGTTCCCATTATATCCTATTCTTTCCACTAGTCGTGCAATACTTTTAACAAAAGAAATAAATTGAAAAGATATTTATACATATAAAATAATGAAATCATCTTTTTTAATTGAATTTTTTAATAAATATTTTAGAAAACAAAAATACTCCAATATCCTATTAAATTTAATTAAGTGCAATAAAAGTTTACGTATATTTACGCATGTTTCTATTTAAAATTAATAAGTACCGATTACAATTAAATTGAGCGTTTGTTATTCAATTAATTATCATTTATATATTTGTAAAAACATCGAGTACAAGTTTTATATGTTATTTTATAGTCATCTCCTATATCCTCGTTATTTTTTCGGTTTAATCCCGCTATGAATTTTTGCACCTCCATAGTATTGAATCCGCTAGGCGTTTTAACTGCATAGCTTGGAGATATAATGCTATATGTTTTAGATTATAGAATTAGCGCATAGAAGTCAAACGTAGTGGCTGGTCTTTGTTGGATGTCGAATTCGTCACTGGATTGTCTGATCTTAGAATACACAAATCTACGAGGGACGATGTGGTGATCGCTATCCTAAAACAGTATTTGCCCTCTTAATTCTGTGCACGAGTAATGACAAATATGTTCAAAGATACAACAGAGTAGATATCGAATATCTTTTAATCAGTGTGTTTGCACAGACACGGCAATTCACTACCTTGGAATTGATCGTTGTAGTGACAAGATGTAAGAGTTATAGCCTGCAGAACTATAACTCGTATAATTTACTGAAGAATTTGGCAAAGTCTCGAGTTATTTTAATGGCAAAAAACGAAGAAAAGGAAGGAGAAGAAGAGGAATTCAAGTTATAGAAAACTGAATTCAGGGCAGCCTATTTATAATAAATGAAGAGATGCAACCGTTTTCCAACGGTTATGGCTGTTTGAATTCAAACACTCGCACCCATTGATTTGCAACAGTCTAGAAGTGTTGCAATTTCAAATGAATAGACGCAGCCATTTGTTTGCAACGGTTCAGAAGTGCTGCGAATTTTGAATGATGAATGGATGCGTCTAGTCATTAGCAACGGCTCCGAAGTGTTATAAATCCGCACGCGTAAAAAGTCAACGGATCTGCGCCAGCCCATTAGCATTTCGTGGCCCATCTGATTATGAGACCCCAAGAGCCTCAAGGCTCAACTTTTGACATTTTAAATATTAATGTCCATGAATTTGCTCTTGCCTCATGCCATTGTCTATTCTCTTTCCATCTCCCCTTTCCTTTTGATATCATATGTATTGTATTTACATATATAGTGGCAAACACACTTACATTTCATGATATGGGACATATCAAACTTCCCTCTTTGTGCTTTCCTTCTTCCTTTTATTTTAAATTCCTACAACAATCCTCCACCAAATTTTAAATAAATTCCTCTTGTCGTTTATATGCAGGAAAATTTGTGCATAAATATAGATGTCTTACAGACTTGAATCTACATGTAGTGAAAACCCATCAAAGTATATCAGGATGGAGTGGTTGACTAAGATTTGAACCATCGATCCTATATGATCAATCGGATGTGATTATCACACACTCATTTTCATATTTTCCAGATAGTAGTTAGCCCGACCCGTGGATTGGCCTTGGGTTTGTATCTTCTTTCATGAAATGCCCTTAAAGATCAAGCCAAAATCTTGCAGAAGGCGGCACCACCTTCGTTGCATTCATATAGGTAGGTTTATCAGAAGTGCCTTATAACACACACCTTAACAGTATATCTTTTATAAACTTATTAAGTTCTAAGTAGAACATCCTCTCTTTGTCATTAAAAGTACCAACCACTTTTCTTTGGAATGTATGATAATACTTAGCTTTTCAGACTAAATATTATAGTGCTTCCAACCGCAAACATATGAAGTACTTTTGCTCTTTGGACTCAAGATAACAAATTTCTTTATTATGTTGAGTTGAGTTTGTTTCATTGGCGAGTGTGTTGTATAGGCTTTAAACCCATTCGCTGTGATGTTTTTATCACTAAGTTCCTTGCAAGTCCTTTAGTAAATGGATATACCAAATTCTGGCTAGATCTCACAAAATCTATGGTAATTACCCCTTTAGTGAGCATTTGCCTAACCAAACTGTGTCTTAGACCAATATGTCTAAATTTACCATTATAAACTTGGTTATATGCTTGTGATAATGTAGATTGACTATCACAATGCACATATATCGGTGGCATAGGTTTTGGCTACACAGGAATTTCTAATAATAGATTACTTAACCATTCCGCTTCTTTACTACCGGAAGTCAGTGCTATAAACTCAGCAGCCATGGTTGAATCAGCAATACATGTTTGTTTCTTTGAGGCCCAGAATATTGCTTCCCCACCAAGAGTGAATATCCATCCACTAGTTGATTTATTACCTTCACTTCCAGTGTTCCAACTAGCATCTGTGTATCCTTCTGTCACACTCGGATAACCGTTGTAATGTATACCATAATTTATGGTACCTTTTAGATACTTTAAAATTCTATGTATTGCATTCCAATGGATATGACTAGGGTTACTAGTATATCTACTCATTTTGCCGACATCATAGGCAATATCTAGTTGTGTGCATGTCATTGCATACATCAAACTTCCAACAACTCTAGCATATTCCAATTGCTCTATAGCTCTTCCAGTATTAATGTATAACTGCATATTTGGATCAAACGGAGTAGACATAGGTTTACAATCGAATAGATTGAATATTTTCATAATTTTCTCAATGTAATGAGATTGGGTAACTAATAACCCATCTTTAGTTTTCATGATTCTTATTCCAAGAATCATTTTAGCTACTCCCATATCTTTCATGTCAAAACATGAAGATAGATATCGTATAATTTTCAATACTTGAAGTATCCGTTCCAAATATAAGCATATCATCCACATAAAGGCATATAATTACACCTTTACCTGAATGAAACTTGCTATAGACACATTTGTCAGATTCAAATATCCTAAAGCCATTAGAAATAATAGTTTTATCAAACTTTTCATGCCATTGCATTGGTGCTTGTTTAAGACCATAAAGTGATTTGATAAGTTTACATACTTTACGTTCTTGTTTAGGCATCACAAAACCTTCTGGTTGAGACATATATATCTCTTCATCAAGTTCACCATTTAAAAATGCTGTCTTGACGTCCATTTGATGAATTTAATTATAAATAGAAGTTAATGCAATTAAAGTCCCAATAGTTAAAAATAGCTATTGAGGCATACATATCAAAATAATATATTCCTTCTTTCTGTGCGAATCCTTTGGAATCTAATCTAACTTTAAATTTTTTGATTGTTTCATCTGCCTTTAACCTTTTCTTAAATATCCATTTACATCCTATTGGTTTAGAATCAGGAGGTAAATCTATTAGTTTCCATGTTTTATTTCCTATAATAGAATCCATTTCATCATTTATGGCTTCTTGCCAAAATGATGAATCTTGAGATTTCATTGCCTCGGCGTATGTTAAAGGGCCAGTTTCTATATTTGTAGATGTCATTAATTGATGATCTACATTTTTTCTAGATCCTTCAACCAAATATATGACAAAATATGGTCCAAAGGATTTTTCTATCCTTCTTCATTTACTTCTCCTAAGAGAATCACCATTTTCATCGATATTTTCATCAGTGTTTTGTACAGGTTCAATAGTTGATTCATTAACCTCCACCGTTTCACCAATAGGTGCATTAACCTCCACCATTTCATGAATCAGTTTATTTTGAATAGATGTAAATCTATTCTCATAAAACACTATGTCCCATGATTCTATTACTGTATTTATTTCAATAGAGCTATTGGGTTCTATTACTATAAACCTATATCCTTTGCTATGTTGAGCATATCCTAAGAATATGCACTCGATAGCCTTTTGTCCTAATTTCCTGATTTTTTGTTCAGGTAATCGAACAATCACTCTACAATCCCAGACTCGATAATAATCAAGATTTGGTTTCTGTTTCTTCCAAAGTTCATAAGGAGTAACTTTATTTTTCTTATGAGGTATTCTATTTAGAATATAACATGTGGTAAGTAAGGCTTCTCCCCAGAAACTAGTATTAAGACCAGAATTACACAACATTTTACCATTTTGGTAAGAGTTCTGTTTTTTCTTTCAGCCAATCCATTTTATTGTGGAGTGTAAGCAATAGATGTCTCATGTATAATTCCTACTGATTCACAATATTCAGGAAATTGATACTCACCACCCCTACCAGACCTAAGTGTTTTTATTTTGACATCACATTGGTTTTCTACTTCAATTTTAAAAGTAAAGAATGAATTTAACACTTCACTTTTAACATGCATAAGATAGACATAACAATATTTAGAGTAATCATCTATAAATGTGATAAAATATCGTTTTCCTCCTCTAGTAGGAAAACTGTGTATATCACATACATCACTATGAATAAGTTGTAACAATTTTGTTGTACTTTCTGGTTTATGAGGAAATGGTTTTCTAGTTATCTTAGTTAATGAACATATCCTACACTTATCTAACATATCATTTTGGTGTTTGGGAATTAGATTCAAAGATATCATATCAAGCACGCGTTTATGATTAAGATGTTCTAATCTATTATGCCAAAATGAATCAAAAATATAAGCATAATTCATACTTTTATTAATATCAACATTGAATTTAAACATACCATCACACATGTACCCTTTTCCCGCAAATAACCGCCTTTGGTCAGCACATATTTGTCTGACTCAAAGACTTGTTTAAATCCAAACTTATTAAGAAGACTTACCGATACAAGGTTCTTCCTAATTTCAGGTACATATACACATCATTTAATGTCAGAACTTTTCTGGATGTGAATTCCAAATCTACAATCCCCTTCCCTTTGACCACTGCCTTTGTTGAATTTCCCATATAAAGGTAATCTTCATCTTCAATTGGTTCTAGTTTCTTGAATTGATTCTTGTCAATGCAGACATGCTTAGTAGTGCCAGAATCGATCCACCAAGAATTGTCTTGTTCAATCATATTCACTTCTGATATGACTGCGGCAAACTTTTCATTTTCAGATTGTTGTTTCTTTTTCCAGAAATGACAACCCCTTTTGAAATGTCCTGGTTTACCACAAAAGTAGCAACCACCATTTTTGCCTTTCTTGTTCTGATTTTGGGAATTGTTGTTGTTCTTCACTTTCCTCTTTTCATTAGAAGAATTATTCGAAGAATTATTTGCTTGCTTTTCTTCCACCATATGGACCTTTGATGTATCAACAACTTTTTCATCTTGGGCATCGTTTTGCCTCAATTGTTGTTCAACTTGCAAATATTGTGCAAGGCTGTCTAGACTCATACCCTCCTTCTTGTGTTTCAGTAGTTTCCTCTGATCTTTCCAAGAAGGGGGTAATTTGTCCATTATCGAGGAAACCTTAATTTCCTCATCCATATTTAACTTATGTTGACTGAATTGGTTAAGTATGTGTATGATATCATTGAATTGCTCTACTACTAAACGATCATCAATCATTTTGTTATTAAAAAATTTGGTGGCTAGAAATTTCTTACTTGTTGCGTCTTTCATCATATACTTCGCCTCTAATGCATCCCAAACATCCTTTGCAGTTGCCTTGTTGTCATACATATCAAAAAGTGTGTCCGTCATTGCATTACAGATTTGGCCTTTGCAAATATAATCATCCTGTTCCCATTTGATCTGATCTCGTGTTTGTGCAATGGTTTCATCTTCTATCTCCACTGGTTTTGGCGTAGTCAAAACATAAACAACTTTCATATCAGCCAATAAGAAATGCATCTTCTTCTGCCAGCGTAGGAAATTGACACCATCAAAGCGCTCTAGTTTTGCGAAATCAGCGGTGAACTCTTTGAGACTATGAGGAGCCATTGCAGAAATACTATTTTAGATTGTTGGATGTCGAATTCTTCGCTGGATTTTCTGATCTTAGAATACACACATCTCCGAGGTACGATGTGGTGATCGCTATCCTAAAACAGTATTTTCCCTCTTAATTCTGTGCACGAGTAATGGCAAATCTGTTCGAAGATACAACAGAGTAGATATCGAATATCTTGGCGTGTTTGCATAGACATGGCGATTCACTACCTTGGAATTGATCGCTGCAGTGACATGATGTAAGAGTTATAGCCTGCAGAACTATAACTCGCATAATTTACTGAAGAATTTGGCAAAGTCTCGAGTTATTTATTGGCAGAAAAGGAAGGAGAAGAAGAGGAATTCAAGTTATAGAAAACTGAATTCGGGGCAGCCTATTTATAATAAATGAAGAGATGCAACTGTTTTCCAATGGTTATGGCTGTTTGAATTCAAACAGTCGCACCCATTGATTTGCAACAGTCCAGAAGCATTGCAATTTCAAATGAATAGATGCGGCCATTTGTTTGCAACGTTTCAGAAGTGTTACGAATTTTGAATGATGAATGGATGCGTTTATTCATTAGCAACGGCTCCGAAGCGTTATAAATTTGAAATCCACGCACGCAAAAAGTCAACGGATCTGCACAAGCCCATTATCATTTCAAGGCCCATCTGATCACGAGACCCAAGAGCCCCAAGGCCCAAGGCCCATTTTTTGACATTTTAAATATTAATGTCCATCAATATGCTCTTTCCTCGCGGCATTGTCTATTCTCTTTCCATCCCCCCTTTCCTTTTGATATCATATGTATTGTATTTACATACATAGTGGCAAATGCACTTACATTTCATGATATGGGACATATCAAACTTCCCATTTTGTGCTTTCCTTCTTCCCTTTTATTTTAAATTTCCTCCAACAGTCTTTGGTCTCTGTTTCTACCAGTAACACTATTACTACTAGTATTACATTATTATTACTACTAGTCTATTACCACTTGTTTTCTCAAAACTATTTTATTTATATATTTATTATTATTATAATAATATATTTTAACTATTTTTACTTTATTTTATTTTTATCTTCATTTCTATTTTTATCTGCAAAACTTTTATTATTATTATTATTACTTTTAAATTGACTTGTCATTTGGCTTTGGGTTTCATCCATACATGATCCTAACTTCTTTGGAAATAAGTGTTTTATCGTTGTTGTTGTTGTGATATGTAAACAATTAGAGATTCCCTTATTGTTTCATTAACCTAGTACAGTTGACACATGAATAAGTTCAAAAAATAATAATTAAATAAGCTATAATATGAAATATTTCTAGCTTAGAACATAAAAAGACATTTGAAAAGAGCTTATCTAGAAACGACTTGATCGTTGTCATGAAAAGTTGACATACGCAGTTAAATATGGCATAACATGATATTTATTTCTATGTAGCTATACAAGCTACATGTATATCTACTGTAGTAGACTATTTGTGTAACACCCTTTAAAATACACCTAAAACATAAATAATAATAATTAAAATATAAAATATACACAGACCGGAAAATGAAATTTTGCAGCATTAAGAATTCGGCTATGAAAATCTTTTATTTGGATTCATGGCAAAATTATGAATCGTTTCCATATATAATATGTTGAAAATGGTAATATTATGAAGAAGTTACAATCAAAAGAAATTAGACGGTAGACGCATACATACATATATATATTTTAAAATGACATACAAATATGTATATATATGGTTAAATAAATAATATATATATATATATCCAAGAAATAAAATAAATTGGATAAATTTGAATTTCAAATGAAGATAAGAAGGAGGGGACAAAGAATAATATAAACAAGGTGAGAAATAAATCAAATAATTAAACATTATATATAATTTAATATCTCAACCCCACATACGTTTATTGGGCACTTAAGCGACCAAGAGGTTGACCGCCCCTCTAGAAGGGTTGTCGATTGCCCGTCGACCGCCTTTTAGAGGGGAGGTCGACAGTTTGTGCGACGACCGCCCATAACTCCTGCACTAAACAAGAGGAATAGTGCACTGAAAGACGTGCCAGGCAGCTATGGACGATCATCAGGGTAAGATAACACAAGCGGAATCTGTCGTATGACTCACAGCGCAAGGATAAAGTATGATATAACTTATACAACAGACTATAATAGTGAAGCATAATTGCATAGTAATTTAAACTTCCAAATCACCAAGGAATATCCATAACAACTATGGATTAAATCAATAAAATTTGTACATAACGCCTCACCACAACTCTCATAGAATACGTCAGACAACGGAAAAACATCATATAATAAATAGTAGAAACTAATACGGAAGCCTCCTACTCATCGTCGCTCAGCAACATCGTCCTCATCAAGATATCACCTGTCATCTGCTACCCAGTCCGCCCCATCCAAAACCGGATCAACATCCCAAGGTAATAAGAGGGAGACATAAAACCTTGAGCCAGACAACAGTCTTAATAAGCGATAAAACAACTAACTAACATCATCAATAAAGTATATGAGAATAGGCAGATTAATCATCCAATCTACCCACATCAACAGAGAAGAACCCAACCCGTCTTTCCACATCCGATAGTGGTAGCCTTTACAACAATCATTAAGGAAACTACAATACATTCATAGCAATTAGTTATCAAGCATAGACCACCCTAATCGATATCGACATCTCCCAAGCACAAGCCCCGAAGGCCTAAACCAACATCAGACAAGCACCCAAGAGATATCTCCTTCGATGTCGAATAATCTACATAGGACGATACAAGCAAAACAATCAACATCCATGACTCTGGCTATCACAACCAATCCTGCTTTGAAACCATCGTTAATTATATGATCGGCTAAACGCCTTGCCATCAACTGTCAAGGGGTAATGGTAAACCCCGGTTCTAGCAAAACTCCATACGCCATACAATGAAACGTAACTAGGCCTGTTGAGCTACCTAGGGTACTCGACCGGTCACTTTTAGTCTTATGGGCGTACCAATTATACCCCTGTTTTAAGGCCGTTAGAACCTACGACAACGATAATCTCTCGGCCTTCAGCATCTCTAGCCAACCCACATAATGACTGTTCATAATCTCAAGTCACTTCTCGAGCAACCATTATCCACGAACTCACCCCCTTGAGTCATCCTCACATTCTTTGCATTACGGCGATCAACGAACACACCACAACACTTCGAACATTCCTACTTGAATTCACTTCGAAGTTACTTTCACTTTCGAACCAAAATAACAACATTTAAGCTCACTTTGGATCCACCAATCCAATTCTTAAGTCATGGCCGACCCATGCCTAGGTCATTTTCTAAACCCAATGACCCGACCCCATGAGTCCAATGACCCGTACTTCACCAAGCTTGAACGACCCGATGTTCTGCGACCCAATCCAGGCCCCGAACGACCTAACTTCCTAATCTTGAATGACCCAGAAATCACTTGGAGGCCTCAAACGACCCACGACCTGATCCATTTGGTACCCAATGACCCAACACACATGAAGATCCACAAATGATTGGACGACCTAACTTCAACCGACCCGTTGACTTTGAGACAACCTGAAGCATCACGACCTGGAGCCAATGTAACACCCTAAAATTTAATACACAATAACTATACATTACGATGATTATTTGGGTATAAATTAATTAAATATTTAGAATTAAGTAAAATTAGCATTACCGTTACGTTCGTCTCGAAATTTTGGTTTAGATAGACCTCAAGTTTGCGTAAAACGGATAACGTATGAAGTAGTGGACCTTAGAAGTTTATATACATATAAGGAGATTGTATATAAATAAATAATTCCAGACTATAAAACAAACACAGCGGGAAAAAGAGCGGGAAGCAGGCCGTTAGGCGCCGACCCATAGGTCGACCCAAGGGGGGCTGGCTTAACCTTATGGTCAACCCACCGCAGATCTGGGCGGATTCGTCCACCGGACCTGGACTGTTTTGTGGCTTTATTCGTTGATGACTCAACGTTATGTGTACGGTTTGGGTTTAAAACCTAGGATCTAGGGGCTGATGTTGACTCTGTGAACTTATAAATAAGTGACTTCTCCATTTCCAATTCACACAAATTATTCACATCTTCTTTTGCCTCTATTTTGAAAAAATATAAACATATAATGGTGGAATGCAGCTAAGGATCGGATCAAATAGAGACAACATCATGACTTGTATACACACAAGATTAAAGTGGACATTTTTAGTATTTATATTCTTCACTAAGTCCCACCATGAGTTTTATGCGATTTTTATATTTGACTATTTAAAAAGGTTTTAGACAGTAAATAAGATTGGATCTGATATAAACAGTGCCTAAATAATTCCTATATATGTTCATACATGTTTTTCTATTCAGATCTACAAGTTATATTATGAACTTTAATCTTCCTTATCCCTATTATGCCTTTAATTTATTTACAGTCTTTTCTATATGCCTTTATCAGTCTGAGATATGTTTTCTCCTCTTTTCCTTTTATTTTACACGGAGCCTAGGCTACTCAAGCCTAGGCTATTACAATAATTGCATGTAAATGACATAAATTAGAATGATTAGATAATGACACATAAACGGGGGGAAATTGGGCATAATATATATTAAAATCTTTGATTGTAATAATTTGGGATAATTACATGTTAACCTGTTAGGTTTGGATAATTATATGTTAATCTATTTGGGATAATTACATTTTAACCTATTAGGTTTGGATAATTATATGTTAATCTATTTGGGATAATTACATGTTATTCTTTTAAAGTTGTGTTAATTACATGAACATGATAATTAGTTAAACTAGACTTAATGTGATATTAAGTATGAGTTGTAAGATTGAATAGTACCGGTAGTGAAAACCAAGTAAATTATGGTAAGTCTAGTTGTACATCTGGGCAGGTGCTTGCTGGGGGTAAAAGGGTTGTACAATAATAACATTTAGATAAATGTAATTTTACAACTGGGCTTATTACTAAACTTAAAACTGCTAAGTTACACTTGTTAAATAATACGCTAAAGAGGTCCTAAGTCTAGCTGTTGTATCAGGTTGTCGGGACTCTTAAAGTCAAGAGGTTGGCTTGTGTTAATTTGTATGGAAACCAATCAGTATTCCTGTTGGTATCATATACGGACCCCAAACTAGGTAGGGGTAAGGGCACTCTATACTGAACTTGATTATAAGGGGTTCAAGGATTAGGGGTGTACAGGGCGCATTCTGTGACGGCCCGCCCCGCGCCAACCGACATTTCCTCGAAATGCGTTGTGCCAATGCCCGACTAGCACAGGACGATCATCAAAGGAAATAGATTATGAAACTATGAATCACCAAAGAACCTATAGTATATCTCGCAGCGCATGGAATAAAATATAATAATAACATAACTTGACATAAAACAAGCGAGACGGTGCATAAGCTGAAAACTAAACCATCACAGCACCGAAATCCAAAATACAGCTTATGATCCAATCCATTATTACAACTTCAAAATACTATCTCTTAAGCAAGATAGAAAAGGTACACTACTAATGCCCAAGCAGTGACCAGTAACAACACAGGGAGAATATATGTAAATAGTACATGGAAGCCTCATGCTCATCTCCGGACAGCTACTCGTGTATACCACCTAACCTGTCTCTAGTCTGCTCGTTTAGGAGCACCCAGAGTAATAAGAAGAGACAAAAAACTCTGGGTCAGACAAAAGTCTGGTATGAGCGATAGCAGCAAAACAGAACAATAACATGTATAAATAATCATACCTGAACCTGGACCTGCAACCAAAGAGTTAGCACAACAAGATGTACAATACTCTAAGGTAACACTAACATAAAGTGTAAAATGGGGGTGTGCATGTCATGGTAATAGCAAACATCAAACATAACAATCAACCTCACATCTCTCACTCAGCGCGTAAAGTATACGATATCCACCACTTTGATCACCAAATCCTTCACTACGACCACTTCGCCCTTGGGGTCTTGGTGATCCCATTGCACTGGTCCGTAGCCACTAATCCCTTGTTATGTCCACTTTTCCACATGGGGTCATGACGACTCCACTGCAATGGCTCATAGCCATGCTACAATCACTTTCCCTTGGGAGTCTTAATGGTCCCATTGCGTTGATCCATAGCCATTAATCCGTCTCTCAGTGGCGAACCAAAGCTATAGATATCGACAACCCCTTTGCAAGCAAAGCCCAATCATGAAGTTAACTCACTGGTTCCCATCTGGATCCTAAGTAATAACTTCCCATTTGGACTTCCTTTGCATCTCGGGTTTTGGTCTCCTCTAGTTCAGTTCGGTCTTTCTAAAGCGGTTCGGTTCGGAATCATCATTGGGGTCGGGTCGTGATTCCCCTCCTACGGTTTGGGTCGTGATCCCCTCTTCGGTTCGGGTCAGTTCGTGATGTCCTCCCCTTGGCGGTTCGGTTCGTGATGCCTCTTCCAAAGCATCGGGTCGGTTCATGCTTCTTCTACCAGGTCGGGGTGCTTCGGATCGGTCGCGAGCTTCTGGTTCGTGGTGCTCTCCAGGTGAACGGGTCGGCTTGGGAGGCCTTGTCCGAGTCGGATCATGGCACCTTGGTCACGAACGGGTTGTGATACCTGGTCATGAATCGGTTCGGTTCGGGGTTCATGACCCGATCCAATTTCCTGCACTTATTTCCAACAACTGTTTATGCCACATGACGACATTTTCGACCATTCTAGCTTTCCTATGCAAACACAAACCATAGCAAACAATAATAGCAACATGTACATTCAACCATAATCACCAAAACAATAGTTATAACATGTTAATATGGATCAAACATACCCAAAACCCATGTTTTTCCCTTAATCCCCTTAATCATGATTTAACTATAAGATTAGCAAACTTAATCCAAATTAACCCAAATTTTTATCAGCCATAAAATAATATTTAAGAATTTTTACATATTTTTCTGAGTCATAATTTCGCTAATTATTACTAATCACCCCTAATTAACCGTAATTAGTGTAAAAACATGCTCATCACTCACCTTATCCACAAATAAATTCTTAGATATGAAATTCCACTGATTTGGCTCGAATTCCTATGCAACACAACAGCCCTAACTCTGATTTGATGCCAATCCGCGTTGATTTGATGTAGATTTACTTAATATTGGATTAGAAAGTGATTAAGAGGTAGTTTAGAAAGTGGAGGCCATTACTAGGGTTCAAAGAATGTTTGTGGCGGCTAGAAAAATGAAATGAGATGGTTTCCTAACTGATTTCAGCCTCTCCATAACCCTAATCCCGAAATGGGTTATGGGCCCTTCCACTAATAACCCTATTAAGCCCAGTTAGGCTGTCTTTTACCTTTCAAACCTTATTTCAGCCATATCTCCCAAACGGTAAGTCCGTTTGATTAATGTGACTACTCTACGGGAAGGTAAAACATCGTCTAAATCCAATGGAAGTGGTTTCAGGTCAAAACTCCTTACCAATCAAAAGTTATAGGCAAAACCAGATTCACTAGAGGCAAAACAGTTATTTAAAATTCGGCAAAAATCGTGAACATGGGAAATGACCCTAATAGTCGTTCCCCAAAGTTACACGACCATACGACTTCGTATGTGAATGAAATAAATATTCTACGATCCTTCAATGCGTAGAATGCAGGTTATTACACTCTCCCCACCTTAAGAAATTTCGCCCCCGAAATTCCTTAACTAAGAAAACATATGAAGGGTCCCGCTTGCCTATCAACTATTTACAAACATTCAAACATACACAATAATACTATGAGCTTATCCTTGCATGCAGTTTACTAACAGGGGAATAACTATATCGCGATTAAAATCTTACTAGGCAAAGAGTTCTGCATGCATCTTTCTTATGTTCTCCTCTGTTTTCCAAGTACAATCGTTCTCATTATCACCCCACTGGACCTTGACTAGTTCCACCGTCTTCCTTCGAAGTTGTTTTGTATCGTGCCCAACAGTACGAATTGTCATATGGCTCCCAACTGCCTCAGATTCTATCTCGATATCATCCAACTGATCAGGTGAAATAGTCATATCAGAATCATGAATGAACTTCCTTAACTGGGAAACATGAAATACGTCGTGAACTCCGGCCGTCTTGTCAGGCAATCCGACTTTATACACTAAATTCCCAACTTGTTCGAGAATTGGGAATGGACCAACAAATCTTGGTATCAATTTGCCTCTCCTACCAAAATGAATCACGCTCTTTAATGGAGAGATCTTGACAAACACCAAGTCACCAATGAAGAATTTCAAGTCTCTTCGTCTCTTATCAGCATAATTCTTCTGCCTATCTTGGGCAGCCTTCATTCGCTGTTGAATAACCTTGATCTTGTCAGAAGTTTCTTTACTTCTGGCCCAAGCACAAATTTCTCATCGGTTTCTAACCAACATGATGGTGAGTTGCACGGTCTTCCATACAAAGCTTCAAATGGAGCCATACCAATTCTGGACTGGTAACTATTATTAAATGTGAACTCAACTAGATGCAAATGGCCATCCCATAACCCTCCAAAATCTAATATACAATCCCTCAAGAGATCCTGTAATACAAGATTCACCCTCTCTGTTTGACCATCGGTTTGGGGATGGTACGCGGTACTGAGATGTAATTCTGACCCTAAAGCCTCTTGTAAGCTCTTCCAAAACCCACTAGTAAATAACGGATCTCGGTTACTCACAATGCCTTTAGGTACTCCATGAAATCTCGCTACCCACTTCATATACAGTTCTGCTAACTTATCTTCCCTTCTATTCGACTTGACTGGTATAAGCCTTGCACTCTTGGTCAATCGATCCGCAATCACCCAAATACTATCATGACCCAATCTAGTCTTCGGCAAATCGTCAATGAAATCCATTGAGACTTGTTCCCATTTCCATTCGGGAATTTCTAACGGTTGTAACAAACCACTAGGCTTCTTTTGTTCGGCTTTAACTAGTTGGAAATTCATGCATTTGGATATAAAATTTCCAACGTCTTTCTTCATCCCTTCCCAGTAGTAGGTCTGCTTCATGTCTCGATACATCTTGTTACCACCGGGATGTATAGTCAGTTTTGAGTGATGACACTCTCCAAGCACTTCATCTCTCAATCCATTAACATTGGGTACAACTAGGGTTCTATTCAATCGAAGCCATCCCTCTCGATCAAGACCATACTTGTTCATCTCCTCACCGTCGATATACATCTCTAACTTGGAGATGATTTCCAATAGGTTTGGATCGTCCCTCTGACTGGAAACAACCCGCTCAATCAAAGTCGGTCTCATCGTCAAACTTGCTAACATCTCTGGATCTTTTTCACACTTAGGTCTGAAATCATATCCCGCTATATACTCCAGTTGCTTCCATTCAAGAAACATAGCCCCCAAACTGGCATGACTACTACTAAATGCATCGGCTACCGCATTTCCCTGAAAATGTGTGCGTGTATGTGCCAAGTATAATACACTCACAAGGATCGTGTAATATGACAAACAATATTCAAGTATAAAGTAATAGCTAATCACAGAACAATATAATCGATTCGTAAATGCAGTAAAAGGAAAAAATCACACCAGAGATTTTTATACTGGTTCGGAGCACCATCCTACGTCCAGTCCCAGACTTCTATCTGGATTTTCACTAACAACAACCTCACTTCACCCGGAGGAACAGGTTTACAACACCCGAGCAGCCGAACGGGAATTTCACGCCTCTATCAACACGAGGACTTCACAACTTGCCTCTTACAACACGAAGGACTTCAAACAAGATGAGTAGACTTATGATTTGACAATGTGTGCTCTTAATAACACGAATTTGTCAATTCTTGTACAACCTTCCTATAATCTTATCCTCAAATAGAAATTATGTATGTGAAGATTTGGAAGATGATATCGTGTTTGAATCAAAAAAATAATATATAAATTCTAGGGTTCAAGAACGATATAAGAAGATTATGAGCGTTTGAGTGCTTTGAAAGAACAAAAATGAAATCAACAATAGATAGAATAGATAGAAAGAATTGGTTGTTTGAATCGATGATTTCATGTTGTTTTATAGAAGATAAAGAGT
The DNA here is from genome assembly GCA_030737875.1 of Allium sativum. NCBI lineage: Eukaryota > Viridiplantae > Streptophyta > Magnoliopsida > Asparagales > Amaryllidaceae > Allium > Allium sativum. Next base: position 793,410,466 of record CM060921.1, on the reverse strand, counting down.
TGCAATCATTGGTGAAGAGAAGTATTGAATAGAAATGATTTTTGATGAAAGGAAAAGGAAGCAACTTTGATGAATGAAGATGTCTGTACGAAGAGTTGCTTTCAGTTCGAAAATCGGTCGACAGGTCAAAAATAACCAGTAGACTGAAATTTTAATATATATATATATACGTTATATATATATGTGTGCATGTTCATTGTGCATTCTACCCAGAAATGGTTGACCACCTATTTTGAAATTGGTTGACCGGTTTCTGGAAATATGCACAATGAATGTGCATTCATATATATATATATACATATATATATTCAAAATAATGAGGTATATGATTATTTGAGGACAGATTTTAACATTTATAACACGGCTAAATCACTAAATAATCAACCTCTAACTTACAATACCATTGATTCTCTTCTTTTTGTCGATCATGAAACTTCTCCTTGTCATTAATCAAAATGCTATGAATTCCTTGATTCAACATTCTCCCCCATTTTGATTGATGACAACATGGATCTGAAAGTATTTCTAACTCCCCCTGTCTATGTACTCCCCCTGAAATATATATTAAAAATCTGCAAAAAATATTGTTAGTAAACATTTTTCTCCCCAGTTAAACATTTTTCTCCCCCTTTGTCATCCACAAAAAGGAGTAGTTAAGACACACATACCATAAAAAAACACAAAATTCATTCTAACAATACACACCATACATACCCAACCAAGTTTTGTAGATAAGAGTTAATACGTACAAACCCAAAATAAAATATAGTACTACTTACGTACAAGTGCTAATTTAAGTTTTACTTAAATAAGACATAATATGACAAAACATGGATAAAGAGAGCTAATGAGATGGTGAGTCAGATTCAGTCGTATCTCCTTCTTCTTCTTTGTCTCCTTTTTCTTCTGTGTCTCCTTCTTCTTCGTCGTCTTTTTCCTCACTATCAGATTTTCCATGACCACGTGCATTACTCGTTCCAGAACTTATGCCTTCCTCTGAAGATGACCATGTAAACGTAGGAGGCATTGGACGTTTGCCTGGATCTTGTATATGCCTAGAGGAGAAAGACGATCCACATGATATTGCATCCCAAAGTATACCAAAGAAAGACTTAAGTTTTGAAAAGCATTTGTCAAGCTTTGTATTTAAATGATCAATCTTATTGTCTGTACGCTTAAGTCTTGCTTCAAGAAGGAATTGATTCCGTGCAATTTGTTCAAGTGAATCTTTCGTCGAAGAGGATGTTTGAAGAAGCTTAACCTCTTCCGGTTTAGGTTTAGAGGGTTTTGACGAAGTGCTTTCTTGGTGACCTTGTTCCTGGTATTGTTCGAAGGGTATGATATTTAAACATGGTTCAGGAAGCTTTATTCTCTTTTTCAATGCTTTGTTGATACATTTTGGTTTAGAGACTTTTGATTCGGGAGATTTGAGACCGCAATCAAGTATAAGTCACATGATATATCCATTGTAGAATAAATGTGGTCGCTTACGATCATTTACGAGTAAAATCTCATCAAAGATCATACTTATCCAATTGATTTGTATATCTCCATATATAGCGTACAAAGTCTTAACATTCTTCTTATATATCACATCGAAGTTACCAACTCTTGGTAATAAAGAATGCGTAATAGCATGATGTAGAATTCTAGCGGTAGGCCGTAAGTTGATCGCTTTTGTACTAAGCTTATGATCTTCAATAAAAAGATGACCTACCTTGTCTCGAGTATGAATAGTACAAAAATCGCTAGAGAACTTTCTTCCATTATTATTTGAACCAAGTACCATTGCCATCCTTTCCTTTGAAATAAATATGTGCTCACCACATACAACTGTAACGACTGGAAATTTCCGACTCCTCGAGAGTCGGAAATTCCGAGACGTTATTGAAAGAATCTAGAAGGTGAGAAAGAAAAGATAGAACTAATAGAATAGAAGAAGAATAAGAACATCAAAATCATCAGAGTAACACGAATCTCACAGCGGAACGAATAACATATAATATATAACATAACTTTGAAGTAAACAGTTATATATATACAACAGCACTTATCAGAGTACGACACTTACAACATAGCGGAAATAACTATAGCTATAGAATCTTGAAGTCTCCTGCTCCAAGCTCTCCAAGTATATCTGTAAATCCCGACTACTTGACTGCCCGTACAAATTTAGGCACCCAAGAGTTTAGGGAAAACAACAAAGTAAACTCCGGGTCAGTCATGGGACTGGTATGAGTAAAACAGTTTAAAACAATTGAACAGGTATATGATATCTCATAAGACCATGCCGTGAATACGGAACGGGTTTTTCCTTATGAGTATCTAAACAACTTTGACAAGCAATATCATTGTGATATTATAATAATGTCTAAGTACAAATAGGTATCAATCTAGCAGAAACGCTTGCATCTCACGTTCTACATACATAGTATAAAATCGTAAACCGCAGGGCGCTTATTGAAGATTGGATTCCAACAGACAAGGTATGGGAGCACCTTCCAAATAGTGTACTCTAGAGGGGATACACTCAGGGTTCAACAAGAACGTCTTGCAACCCGGCCACACATGACCGCTTACTCATTTAGCTTGAGTGTCGCGAATATATTGCCACCACGGTTATAGGCCATCAAACCGTCATCCGAAGATACAGAATCAAAAAGAAGTATAAATATGGATATTCCCTAGATCGGTGACAATACACCCTGCTTGGGAATGACCCAACTAGCCATGCTGCCTAGCCCAACTTTTGTTACTTCCTGGTGTGAGGCTAGAAGCTACGTCTATCTTCAGAACATCTGATCACCATTCACTTTGAATGCCACATCGTCATACCCGCCAAATCACAAATTGAACTATTCAAAAATAACACGGGTATACAGCTAAGAGAAACGAATTCCTCCGCCACCAAACGTGAATACGTTTGAACAGATCAACTTACGCGATCCATTGGATATACTCTGTCAGACCTTCTTCCATATACGTTGTCCTGGGACTGGACAAACCGAAGGCACTATTCAGTATATCCATCATAGTCACTATTATCTAAGACTTATACAACAGCCCTTGCACTTTACTCCGTCTTCAATTTATCTTTGGCAGATATTGCTCGCAACGCTTATGCCAATACAGAGTGGTTCTTTGGATAATAATTCAACCGGTCTCTCCATATTAACAACGTTAAAATGGTAAAAACTTTGATAGTCTGTGATTCAACTATCAAATGAAAACATGTCGGTGTACAAACAACGATCTTATTTCCAAATGGAAATTCGATCAATCAATCATCATATGTTCATATTTCCTTATTTCATATATTTAGAAAATATATGTTATTAATCATTGGAAAACATTTCCATAGCTTATTTTCACATCACTATTATTTCGCAACTATCAGTCCCTAACTGTAACTAGTATGAGAACAATTCTCTAAGTATCAATCCGGAAGGTCGAGACCAACATCAGATCGTCACTTAGAAGACCATTCAACTTACCCTCTCCAGTTAGTTTTTGAATTTGCTTAACTCTATTTCTTAAATTCTTATCATGAAAACATTTCATTTTCTATGTTTAGAAAACATATCTGACTATATTTGGAAAACATTTCCAAAACTCATTTACGGATTTCCAATGAACGTTGTATAAAACATCGTTTCGCTTAATCCATTTATCGCTTATTACTTAACTATATTTCAAATCAACCTTTTCTATCGAACCACAACTATTCCTTTGTCAATTCTGAAGTTAATCAAGTTGGGGTATAATTACCTCTCAGACCTTAATTGAACAACGTCCTTTACTGTGAAATAGATGAAGCTCGTCACTCACTTTTTTCAATCATCTGTTTACGCAAATTCTCGGATTCAGGTTACGAATCCACTTCTTATATGAAAACATTTGATTATAACTATAACGTTATAATCCTACTCCTGCAATGTCTAACCTAAATTATAACTTTATCTCCTAACTCGAATTATTTAACAGACACCTAATTTCTAAATCAATAACTAAATCTTGATTTAAACCCTGGAAAGTAAATAGTACTTTCCCGAATTCGCTATAATCGAATTCGACGTATAACTCTCTTTCGAGTAATCTCTATTCGATTAACTCTCCCTTTTTAATAACTGATATTCGATAAACTCTTTTTCGATTAACTCCTATCGAATAACTAATATTCGAATAACTCTTCTTGGTTGGCTCTATTTCATTAACTCTTATCGAATAACAAATATTCGATTTTCTTAAATGTGTCAATTCTTATCGAATAACTAGCATCCGATTTACTTAAATGGATTTACTCTTATCGAATAACTTATTCGATTAACTCAACTTGATTTTCTTAACTCGATTATCTCAAATCGATTACTTAACTTGATTACTTAACTCGATAAATCTAAACTCGATAACTTAACTTAACCCAAATCGATTAACTCAACTCTAATCGATTAACTTAACTCAAATTGATTAACTCTTTTCGAATAACTAAATTCGATTTAACTCTTCTCGAATAACTAAATTCGATTAACTCAAATTGAATAACTAATATTCAATTAACTCTTACATGTTTAACTCTATTCGAATAAGTAATTCGAATCACTCAAATGTGTTTAACTCTATTCAAATATCTAATTCGAATAACTTATTTCGAATAACGAAATTCGATTAACTCTTTTAACTTTACTCGAATAACTATATTCGATTAACACCTTCTTTCGAATAACTATATTCGATTAACTCTTCGACTAACTCCTTTGGATTAACTAACTTCGAATAACTCCTTTGGATTAACTAACTTCGAATAACTACTTTGGATTAACTAACTTTGAATAACTCCTTTGGATTAACTAACTTCGAATAACTCCTTTGGATTAACTAACTTCGAATAACTCCTTTGGATTAACTAACTTCGAATAACTCCTTTGGATTAACTAACTTCGAATAACCAATATTCGATAACTACTCTTTGAATAAATAATATTCGGTAACTCTTCTCAAATGAATAACATTTGATTTCTCCACTCGAATAAATTATATTCGATTACTCTACTTGGATAACTCTAACCGGTCAACTCAACTGGTTTAACCTAACTGGTTAACTCTAACTGATTAACTCAAATGGTTTAACCTAACTGGTTAACTCGTCTCGATTAACTGAACTAATCCACTTAGTTTAACTTAGCTAATTCACGTTGATTAACTCTAACCGATTTACTTAGTTTAACTCAACTAATTTACTTCGATTAACCACTTAGTTAACTTAACTAATTCACTTCGATTAACCACTTAGTTTAACTTAACTAATTCACATCGATTAACCACTTAGTTTAACTTAACTAATTCACATTGATTAACTCTAACCGATTCACTTAGTTTAACTCAACTAATTCACATTAATTAACTCTAACCGATTCACTTAGTTTAACTCAACTAATTCACTTCGATTAACCACTTAGTTAACTTAACTAATTCAATTTGATTTACTCTAACCGATCCACTTAGTTTAACTTAACAAATTCACTTCGATTAACTCGACCAATTCACTTGGTTAACTCGACCAATTCACTTGGTTACCTCCTATTTATTTAACAAATAAATATCTCCTTTAGTTTAATTCTATTTATTTAATCTCTAAATAAATATCCTTTATATTTCTTTTAACGAATATAATTCCTTTATATTTTGATTAACAAATATATCCCCTTATATTCGATTAACATATATATTCCCTTGTATTTGATTTACAAATATAATTCTTTTATATTTGTTTTTACCAACTATATTCCTTATTATTCAGAATCCTTTTTCTTATATATATATATAATCCCTTGATTTTATATAAATAAACTATTTTCAAAATATACTTTGAAAACCCCTTTCCTACATTTTGGTATTTCTCATGGTATTTAACACACCATATAATAACGATAAATATCATCCCACCCCACATAGTCATACAGATTATATACTTCACATTATATATCACACTATAAAAATCACAGTAAAATACTGTTGATGAATCCAGTTGGATTCCTCTAACCTGTTTCCCTGCACCACAGATGTTAGACAACACCCGTATAATATTCTGTTAAACAGAATCAACATATAACTATTTGACGGTTTATATATATATACATATATATATCATCTCTACTAACTGACTAGCAGTTCAATCAAACCATCAACACACAGTCAAACAGACAATATTTTAACAGTTCTAAGAATACAACGTGAAAATAAAACTATTTAGAGTTTGTGAGATTTACTCACCTTCGCGCGTTAACCGTTAAATACGATTTTCGTCGGTACACCGGATCAGACCGTTTGTGACTCTGTTAATTACCGGCCCCAAACAATCCAAACTCGCTCCATTGTATTTCTTGAATCTGCTAGTAAAAACGAGCTCCCACTTCACCTCATCAACATTCCGTCCACGTCGAAACTTCAGTTCCATTCTGATGCCACCGCAAGCTCTAGGGAATAAACATTTGCCCATTGCCAATAATGCTCGTTTCTTCTGCTCATTGTCAACACTTCTTGCTCACAGTAAAACCCGTATCCAGTTGTTCACCATTAACGTGACTTTTGACTATCATCAAAAATTGATTACCACTTTATTTAATGACGGCTTTGCTTCCTTATCTTCTCTTTATATTCGAACTAACAAAACTCGCGTCATCCTCCTCCTCGATTGACGCCAAACTGTTTCTCCATAAAATGTATCTGCACTCCTCTCTTTTCTTACTGCTTTGCCTCATGCTATGCCACATATATCAAAAACATGACATGCTGTACCTCACCGCCCTCTTTCTTTCCTTCTTGTATGATTATAATACGACAATATCATGTTCATAATAATCCAGAAGTAATTGACTATGATTATTATTGAATCATGGCCTTACTAAACTATTAGTTAGATGCATAAAAGAAGGACAGAACTCTGTGGATACGCCAAATTGCTCTACCTCACACTCATGCACGGCTGTAAAAGTTGCTCCACCGACACATCTTTGGTACTTTTTGACAGGCAGAAAGCAATTTACATTGTTTTCCACCTACAAGCTTCATCCCACTATTCCTTCACATGCATACGTTCCCCCTTTAACACATCCACAGACGCGCTTCGTCCGGACCAGAAACAATGACCCATATTTCTTGAACACTGCGCCCACCGAACCCCTACCCAGTTCGCCAATGCCACCACCAACACCGGCTACTTCCTCCTCACCATACTTATGTACACACGCTTCAACTCTTCTCTTCACAATGGATATAAGCACCAAGTCGTGCCCCTGCTTCAAGCCAAAACAGATGCTCCCCTATCCTACTGACTCGCGCCAAGAAACCCAATGAACGTCACCGCTCTTGCCCCGTTTTCTGGCCTCCATCGTGAACCAGAGTCCATCACCGTCAGTCAGATGCTCTAGCTCAACGAGTAGAAGGGATTTTTAGTAAGAGTTGATCGAACAGATGAGGGGAGAGGGAGATCAAATGGTTTTTCTTTGGGAGTAGGTGGTTCGTTTGTTTGGTTAGCAGAACAAAAATGGATGAACGAAGTAGCGGCTCGTTCAGAACGAAAAATGAGGGCATTCGGTTTTCTGTGTTAGAAAAGGGGTTGAGCATGGAGAGTTAAGCACCAGAGAAAACGAGGATATACATACTTTGATCGACGTGGATGATGGGTCTCCATGTTCGCCGAAAATAAAAGAGTCCGGCTGAGAATAATGGCAACGTGGTGTTGTTTAGGTCTAGTAAAGTTAGGATATTTTGCTTATTTTATTTATAGATAATTATTTAAACCATCATCTAATCTATGAATTTATATAGTTACGTAACGCTACAGACAGAAATAAAAACACCATCGTGACGAGCGAGGTGTCCCGACTCCAGAAATATAATAATATCGGTAGGTGGACTCATATTTTGAAACTTCAAAATATTGTTTTTAGGGTGCAAAATACTCCAAATAAAAAGTCGCGTATTTAATTAATTAAAAATTACAGTAAAATTCTAAAAATTAAATTATCGCTATTTCCCAAAAGAACTTTGTCTGAATTCACACCTGATATCTAGTTATTTTGAAATAACCGTTATGGCCGATAAACGATTCTATAGCGACTATTCTGAAATTTGATTTGGACGTACATCAAAATCTACACGACGAAATCTTCATTTTTCTCTTCCATTAGAAAAATATAGCTTAACAGATTCAAACGTTTCTTGTTTCACAGAAATCCGACTTATAACGAATCTTGTATATTCAGTTGAAGTTCAACTTGCCAAATAACGAACTGCCGCGTCGTTACGGGCTCGATTATAATTATTATTATAATTTATACGTTCAACTATCGTTTATTTAATATATTCGTTATTTAAATAATTAAATAACTTAATTATTATACCTTACAAAACGCGCCATTACAGACTTCCCCCCTTAAAATAATTTCGTCCTCGAAATTGCTAAGCTAGGAAAATGCTACCAACTTTACTAACTAGATTCAAATATCTTTTAGTTTACTTCTCAACTCCAGTTTCACTGAACCATTAAATTTTCAATTAAATTATTAATTCATTCTGGCTAACTGAATTTACATAAATCATGAGAATGTTCTAACGCCTGGAATTTTCGAAAAATTTCTCCAGCGCCTCCTTTGTACTGGTCCATATCTCAAACTCCAACTCGCCTCTCTAGGCCTTCTTCAACCCAAAAGAAAATCAAACAGCCAAGCGGCTTGCCAATTCGGTTCACAAATCTCATGCTTATACAAAATATAAACTTGTACCTTTTTGTCGGGCATATCAACTCTTATCACTTCCACCTGTTATCAACCCAACATACACCAATGTCATCTCAATCCAACCTTCAACTCAAATACTTGGTTCTATCCAAGTTATTCTATTCAAACTCCAATATCAGATTTCAAACTCTTAACCCATCAACTTAATTCCAATCCAGATTATCCTCTAACCAAATCCCGATTTATTTAACTTGGTTCAGGTTTAAATTCCAAGGTATTTATTCACTTATGTCTTCTCAATCCATTTAACTTTATTAGTTAAATTTTTAATTCCAACATTCAAAATTCCTGGGTTTATTTCAAATCAATTTCCAACCATAACACCAATTCAAAACCTTTGAATTTTTAAACAACTTGTTTTCTCAACACAATTTGAAAACAAAATCTTTGGTAGTAATCCGTCACTTAGAACTCGAAAATGAACACTGATGATGTCAAGATTCATCATCAGAATCTATTTTCCAGCTATCGAAGTGAGTTCAATACTATATCATTTTAAATTTGAAAAACATTTTCAAAATCTCCCAGGAACTTAAAATTTCCTTATTTTAAATTCCAAATTCTGATTCAAATTCATATTTAATTCAAACTATTTCATATATTACATTCATATGAATTCGTATTGGTCATTTATAACCATTTCACCCTTTTATAATCTTATTCGATTATAATAACAACCAACACAATCAATATACTATAATAATTTCAAGATATATATTTCTTCTATAAACACATATATTTTGGGAAAAATTATTTCATTTACCCTCTTTCAAAACATACCATGACGGTTCATCGTATTCGAGTGTTTAGTAACCCTTATCGATACAGTGGATCAACTGATCGACCAAAATCCATAAGCCACTCAACCAATGAGTCTCCACAATATAAAACCATTTTATATTGAATAACAATTACGCGCTCATATATATACACTCAAACTCAATCTAGGATATTACTAATCCCATCTCTATCGAGTTATGCCACAGAGCCAAGGTAAATCTTAACCTAAGCTCCGATACCAACTGTAACGACTGGAAATTTCTGACTCCTCGAGAGTCGGAAATTCCGAGACGTTATTGAAAGAATCTAGAAGGTGAGAAAGAAAAGATAGAACTAATAGAATAGAAGAAGAAGAACATCAGAATCATCAGAGTAACACGAATCTCACAGCGGAACGAATAACATATAATATATAACATAACTTTGAAGTAAACAGTTATATATATACAACAGCACTTATCAGAGTACGACACTTACAACACAGCGGAAATAACTATAGCTATAGAATCTTGAAGTCTCCTGCTCCAAGCTCTCCAAGTATATCTGTAAATCCCGACTACTTGACTGCCCGTACAAATTTAGGCACCCAAGAGTTTAGGGAAAACAACAAAGTAAACTCCGGGTCAGTCATGGGACTGGTATGAGTAAAACAGTTTAAAACAATTGAACAGGTATATGATATCTCATAAGACCACGCCGTGAATACGGAACGGGTTTTTCCTTATGAGTATCTAAACAACTTTGACAAGCAATATCATTGTGATATTATAATAATGTCTAAGTAAAAATAGGTATCAATCTAGCAGAAACGCTTGCATCTCACGTTCTACATACATAGTATAAAATCATAAACCGCAGGGCGCTTATTGAAGTTGGATTCCAACAGACAAGGTATGGGAGCACCTTCCAAATAGTGTACTCTAGAGGGGATACACTCAGGGTTCAACAAGAACGTCTTGCAACCCGGCCACACATGACCGCTCACTCATTTAGCTTGAGTGTCGCGAATATATTGCCACCACGGTTATAGGCCATCAAACCGTCATCCGAAGATACAGAATCAAAAAGAAGTATAAATATGGATATTCCCTAGATCGGTGACAATACACCCTGCTTGGGAATGACCCAACTAGCCATGCTGCCTAGCCCAACTTTTGTTACTTCCTGGCGTGAGGCTAGAAGCTACGTCTATCTTCAGAACATCTGATCACCATTCACTTTGAATGCCACATCGTCATACCCGCCAAATCACAAATTGACCTATTCAAAAATAACACGGGTATACAGCTAAGAGAAACGAATTCCTCCGCCACCAAACGTGAATACGTTTGAACAGATCAACTTACGCGATCCATTGGATATACTCTGTCAGACCTTCTTCCATATACGTTGTCCTGCGACTGGACAAACCGAAGGCACTATTCAGTATATCCATCTTAGTCACTGTTATCTAAGACTTATACAACAGCCCTTGCACTTTACTCCGTCTTCAATTTATCTTTGGCAGATATTGCTCGCAACGCTTATGCCAATACAGAGTGGTTCTTTGGATAATAATTCAACCGGTCTCTCCATATTAACAACGTTAAAATGGTAAAAACTTTGATAGTCTGTGATTCAACTATCAAATGAAAACTTGTCAGTGTACAAACAACGATCTTATTTCCAAATGGAAATTCGATCGATCAATCATTATATGTTCATATTTCCTTATTTCATATATTTAGAAAATATATGTTATTAATCATTGGAAAACATTTCCATAGCTTATTTTCACATCACTATTATTTCGCAACTATCAGTCCCTAACTGTAACTAGTATGAGAACAATTCTCTAAGTATCAATCCGGAAGGTCGAGACCAACATCAGATCGTCACTTAGAAGACCGTTCAACTTACCCTCTCCAGTTAGTTTCTGAATTTGCTTAACTCTATTTCTTAAATTCTTATCATGAAAACATTTCATTTTCTATGTTTAGAAAACATATCTGACTATATTTGGAGAACATTTCCAAAACTCATTTACGGATTTCCAATGAACGTTGTATAAAACATCGTTTCGCTTAATCCATTTATCGCTTATTACTTAACTATATTTCAAATCAACCTTTTCTATCGAACCACAACTATTCCTTTGTCAATTCTGAAGTTAATCAAGTTGGGGTATAATTACCTCTCATACCTTAATTGAACAACGTCCTTTACTGTGAAATAGATGAAGCTCGTCACTCACTTTTTTCAATCATCTGTTTACGCAAATTCTCGGATTCAGGTTACGAATCCACTTCTTATATGAAAACGTTTGATTATAACTATAACGTTATAATCCTACTCCTGCAATGTCTAACCTAAATTATAACTTTATCTCCTAACTCGAATAATTTAACAGACACCTAATTTCTAAATCAATAACTAAATCTTGATTTAAACCCTGGAAAGTAGATAGTACTTTCCCGAATTCGCTATAATCGAATTCGACGTATAACTCTCTTTCGAGTAATCTCTATTCGATTAACTCTCCCTTTTTAATAACTGATATTTGATAAACTCTATTTCGATTAACTCCTATCGAATAACTAATATTCGAATAACTCTTCTTGGTTGGCTCTATTTCATTAACTCTTATCGAATAACAAATATTCGATTTTCTTAAATGTGTCAATTCTTATCGAATAACTAACATCCGATTTAACTTAAATGGATTTACTCTTATTGAATAACTTATTCGATTAACTCAACTTGATTTTCTTAACTCGATTATCTCAACTCGATTATTTAACTTGATTACTTAACTCGATAAATCTTAACTCGATAACTTAACTTAACCCAAATCGATTAACTCAACTCTAATCGATTAACTTAACTCAAATTGATTAACTCTTTTCGAATAACTAAATTCGATTTAACTCTTCTCGAATAACTAAATTCGATTAACTCAAATTGAATAACTAATATTCAATTAACCCTTACATGTTTAACTCTATTCGAATAAGTAATTCGAATCACTCAAATGTGTTTAACTCTATTCAAATATCTAATTCGAATAACTTATTTCGAATAACTAAATTCGATTAACTCTTTTAACTTTACTCGAATAACTATATTCGATTAACACCTTCTTTCGAATAACTATATTCGATTAACTCTTCGACTAACTCCTTTGGATTAACTAACTTCGAATAATTCCTTTGGATTAACTAACTTCGAATAACTCCTTTGGATTAACTAACTTTGAATAACTCCTTTGGATTAACTAACTTCGAATAACTCCTTTGGATTAACTAACTTCGAATAACCAATATTCGATAACTACTCTTCGAATAAATAATATTCGGTAACTCTTCTCAAATGAATAACATTTGATTTCTCCACTCGAATAAATTATATTCGATTACTCTACTTGGATAACTCTAACCGGTCAACTCAACTGGTTTAACCTAACTGGTTAACTCTAACTGATTAACTCAAATGGTTTAACCTAACTGGTTAACTCGTCTTCATTAACTGAACTAATCCACTTAGTTTAACTTAGCTAATTCACGTTGATTAACTCTAACCGATTTACTTAGTTTAACTCAACTAATTTACTTCGATTAACCACTTAGTTAACTTAACTAATTCACTTCGATTTACCACTTAGTTTAACTTAACTAATTCACATCGATTAACCACTTAGTTTAACTTAACTAATTCACATTGATTAATTCTAACCGATTCACTTAGTTTAACTCAACTAATTCACATTGATTAACTCTAACCGATTCACTTAGTTTAACTCAACTAATTCACTTCAATTAACCACTTAGTTAACTTAACTAATTCACTTTGATTTACTCTAACCGATCCACTTAGTTTAACTTAACAAATTCACTTCGATTAACTCGACCAATTCACTTGGTTAACTCGACCAATTCACTTGGTTACCTCCTATTTATTTAACAAATAAATATCTGTTGGGTCTAGAATAACCCTAGAGGGGGGGGGGGTGAATAGGGTTTTTCACAGTTTTTAACTGAATTAAAAACTTAACGAGATAAATAATAATAAACTGATCACAGAATATAGCAGAAACAGAAATGCAGAAAATAAATCACACAAAGATATACCCAGCTTCGGCAAAACCCTGCCTACTGCTGCATTTCTAAGATTTCTACTAGGTGATAGAACAGTTCCCGCATACAAGACCATGTACACTCGCAAACCCCTGCTCCTATTCTAACCCTACGCTCAAAATCCTAGACTGATTCAAACCCCTGAATCAGATTTTCCCCAGATTACAAATCAGTAACCTGTATTCCTAGATTTTACAGATTCTAGTACTGTCAGTTAACTCCTAACTGAAACTCCCCTAGAGTTTTACAGACCTGGAACTGTATGTTTGTTTTTACAGATAAACAACACAAATTGAAAAACAAAAACAAAACAAGAATAAACCAAAAAGAAAACCCTAGGAGTTAATTTTAAAAAGGGTCATCCCCTTTTAATTTAAAAACACATATGCCCTTTAGTTTAAAAACTTAGGCCGGCCCATTTTCTTTTCTTGCTTCATTCTTCTGCCCGATTCCTCTTTTGTTCTAAAACTCAAGAATGGCGGCGGCGATTAGAAACTAGGGTTTCTGATAAATCCTCTAAACCCAGATCGATCTGATGATGATTTTGTTTCAGTGATGCCTTGAATCGAAGGATGCTTTCAGTGTTTTGATTTGAGAATTGCTCCAAAAAAAAAACGATTCTAGGGTTTCTCGTCTTTGCCCCAATTCGATTGCGATAGCTCCAGATAGATGAATTCTGGTTCTCTGATGAACTTCAGTTCTTCGATGGATATCTTCACGTCTGATATCGGATTTTCTGGTGGTCGAAACTTGGTAAGATTTCTGATTTTAATTCTTTGGTTGCTCGGTTAATTTGCTTCGTTTCGATCCATTCTTGCCAGTGATGAATGGTTGTGTTTATAGGATTTAGAAATCCTTTAATTGAGCTCTGATTTCAATTGATGCCTTGGCCTGATTTTGTGTTGCCCCTTTTGCTAAATCGGCTTGAATGCTTGCGTGAATATTGGCTATGAATTCTGACATGTTTGTGGTCTTTTGTGACGATTTTCTTTTGCGTGAATTATTCTGTTGCTCCTTTTGAATTTAAACAGCTTGAGAAAATGTGTCTGTTTCCCCTTTTGATCTAATCACCTCGGCTTTGATTGACACTCTACAATGTTTGCTCCAAGATTTTGATTGAATTTGTGGCCTTGATTTTTCTAACTGATTTCAGCCCTGTTCTTAGCACACTGTGATTTTAGGAAGTCATTCAATTTATTTTACTGGCCCTTCTTTGATTGTTGAATGCTGGAAATAGATTCTGAAATCATTAAGCACATTCCATAAAAAGTTGTGATTGAATTTGCATGAAATTCCATGATAGATGCTTGGAATAAAATTGGCTTTGAAAACAAATATTGGAAATTTCCTTGATTTAAAAAAAAACTGCCTTGAAATAACTCGGATTTTTCTGAAAATCTTCTCGCCAATTTTACACTACTGTAAATCAGATGAAATTGATTTTCTTGCATTGTCACATTCCATATATGTTGGAGAGATTCCTGAAATGCATTTGAACCCCTTGTATGAATTTGGCTTTTATGTCCCTTGGCAATTCTGGAAATAAATCAAAAAAGAATTTTTGCCAAAACAAAAATTAATTTCTGATTTCTGATTTCTTGAATCGGTTTAATACTTGCCAAATAAAAACAGACCAATACTGCAAGTTCTCACGCAGATTTTATTTCTTACCAAAGACAATTCTTGATTGAATCTGCACAAAACTTTCTGACTTGAATATGAATCATTTGATTGTTAATGCTGTTCATATTTGATGTCCCACTCGACCACTTAATTATTGTTGCACTTTGATGTACTTGCTGTGTCAAGTATTTAGCAGTTGTACAGCAGCTATACATGTTGCATTTGGATTTCTTATACCTGTGTTACCATGTCAGTTTGCATGCAAATGTAGCTCCATAAATTTTTCTGCGTGTATACTTGACAAAATACAATACCAAAAAAAAAATGTGCAGATTTGTTTGGTCATTTTTGTAAAATCTAAACCTGATCATTGCTGTGTAGCATCACCATTTTTAAAACTGCTGATTTGCCATGTCTTTAACAAATTCACCACTGTGTTTGGCATTTGACCATTCATACTTGGATTTGGCTTGTCCCATATACATGTTGTATTGATTATGTATGTCACTTGAATGCTACTTCACTTGCCTCTGTATATGCTTGCTTACTGACCATCATGTTGTGTTGAAACTGCCCTATAGCTGATCTGCCATGATTGTTTGTCCACTAGTTTTATCTGAACTGATTTGAATGTGATCTTGCATGAACTTTTGTTGCACTGTTGTATTTGTACATGGTCATATTGTTGCACCATTATTTGTTGCCTGCTTTGACTTGCTCTCTGAACCATGTCTCGATCATTTGTACTCCTTGTAAGTTCTTGTGACCTTGCTGTTCACTTTGACTTTTGCTTGGCTACCTTTCTTTTTGTATTGGCACCATCAATTATATTTTTGCCTCTTTGCTGATTTTATATGCATATTTGATTTCCATTTCTCCTTTGACCTGTCTTGTGTTGATTTTGACATTTGTGTTTATATGTATATCAGCAGACTAGTCACACTATGTTGAGGCTGATCAAAAATCAGCAAACTAGTGTGATTATGTCGAGGCTGATCAAATCAGATCAAGTCAGAAAAATGATGAGAAACACACCAGAAATCTGAGGCAAATAAAAAATAAAATTTATATTTGCATATATTCAGTATTATTTCTATTGCAGTATACTGTGTGTTTCTGTTTTATGTGACAGGTAAGAAGATGACTGGACTGATAGTGAAGTGCTGTGAAGACTAAAGCTTGAAGACAGAAGATGAAGACAAAAGACTAAAAAAAAATGTCAGAGTTTGTGAATGTTATAGTGAGGAGCAGTGTATGAATATGTGAATTGTACTGAGTATTGTAATAAACAAGTTTGATTGAAATAAAATATCATTTTATTGTTGTCAAACGAACTTGTCTATTTTATTCTGTCTATACAAGTACAAATATTCTGTGAATGTATAAATAGTGGAGTTACAAATAGTTGTACTGTTTGAATATTGAAATAAAATATTCTATTTAAATAAAATACTGTGTTAATATTTGAATTTCTGTACAGTCGTATTTTATTTAAATATTATATTCATTGCTGTGATGTATATATAACAGTACAGTACCAAACACATAAAAAAGTACCAAACACATAAAAATATATTTGGTTGTTATCATCAAACAAAATTCATATAATTGTGTATACAACACCGTTATATACAACAATCTCCCCCTTTTGATGATGACAAACAAATAAAAGATTTTGAATATAATCAATGTGTTTGTTCGTGGATATTTGAACTCCCCCTATTTAAATGCTCCCCCTACAACAGAACTCCCCCTATTTAAATGCTCCCCCTACAACAGAAACTCCCCCTATAACTATGCATGAGTGAAATGTATGAATAATTAAATTTTCAAAATTAAAAATATTTATAAAATATTCACTCATAAATCAAAATCTAATCCATTCTCCCCCTTTTGTTATCATCAAAAGAATACAGAACTTAAAATATAGATGAAAAATGACTTACAAACATTATATCAGCTTAAGAGGAAGAACAGTCATCATAAATCTCAATCAGTCAAACAAAAATCATAATATTCTGAGAACAAGTGGCATATTTCACATTTTAGAGAATGACGGATATACGATGAATTTTATAAAAATGAGGAGAGTTATAAAAAATATGAATATTTCCCAATTATTTTCAAAAGAAAAAATTAAAGCACAAAAAATGGTGATGGATTTGGATTATAATTAAAAATTCAATTTAAGTGAGAAAATCGAATAATCTCAATATCTATCAATCAACAAATCATAATACGTCATAATATTTCAACACATTTCACAGATTAGAATATGGATTGATAGGCAAGTTTTTATATACACAAAGGAGAATTTCAAATTAATTTCAATTTATAGCACAATTTCCCTTTTTTTTTTTTTTTATTTAAGAGCACACTGACCACGCATAACCAGAGCTTGGATTTTTAAATGAAGTCAGTCGCAGCTTAAATTATAAGTCGTCTCTTAACCATGCATGACCAGAGCTTGGATTTTTAAATGAGGTTAGAGACACACTTATATATTTATTATATATTTATCATTTCACCTTTTAAAAAGAAAACACTCCTTGGTATAAAACCAATATATGGATGATAAAACATGTGGTAGGTACAGAAATGGACTGTGAAATAAATTTCTAAATTAATTTTATTATGAAATATGACCAACTGTACCGGGATTATTGAAAATTTTCAATTATCACTAATTCTGAATAATAATATAATCATAATTCCATCACAAATATTTTCATTGTTTATTTAAAATGATTTTAAGAAAAAAAATTGAACTCTCCACATTTATATAAAATCATAACGGATGGCAGAAGGATGATAAGTAATGAAGATTGCCGTGAAATAAAGTTCAAAGATATTATAATAAATATTTAACCATCATGAAAATCTAAATAAAATTCTCCTCTTGTTGTGAAATATACTGCAGTCACAATTCATCACAAATTCTAAATCTGATTATAATTTTGATGAATTATAAATACAGTTTAATTTGGATATTGATTTCAATTTCTGAAAGAATAATCAATAAATAATTTTAAAATTGAAAATCAATTACAAGAGTAATATGCTGATCTATACATGACAAGAGGGAAAATATATATATATATATACAGCAAAAAAATATGCAGCACTTTTAAACTGATACCACATGGTGTCTCTACAAAGTGAAAAATCAGAACAGATGGATGAGGCAAATATAAGGCGCTTCTGATACCAAATGTTCTCGCTTTCTCAAGGATTTTAATGACACCCCGGTGGCAAACAATGGTACTTCAGTCAACAGAAAAGACTTAATTACAAAGCAAGCAACCCAAGTACACAAATTTCATTTATCAGAACACGATAAATCTTTGATACCAAAGCAAGCAGTCCTAAAAAAAAAAATTACAAATCATTTTCTTATAATCAGAGCAGCATGATTCCAAAACAAACATTTTTCAAAAACAGTATCAGAGCAGCACAGAGAAATCAGTATCACAACAGACTTGTCAAGATGTTGGTCACATAAGGTGGTTCATGATCCAAGATTTGCAAATATACTCCATTTTAAATCATTTGAAGAAATGTGAAAGTATTAGGATTTAATGAATCAATCACACCAGGTTATATTTCAGATTCAAGATATGTGTGAGATCCAATAAATCAATAATTTCAAATGATTTTAAACAACCATATATTCAAATCAAATAATCATGAAATAATAATGATTTTCAAAGACCATCTAAAAAAAATTCAAGAATTTCTCAAAACTATTTCTTACAAGCCCAAAAAGAAATTTCAGGTCATTTACATCAAATTTGAAAATATTCATGATCGGGATAATTTATTTGAAAACACATGAATCAATGTAAAATTTTGAGATATAATGAACCAATCACACGAGATTGACGATTTCAAAAAAAAAAAAATGTGTGATATTCAAAATATCTAGAATTTCAGATGATTTCAAACAAACATATTTCAATATAATGATCATGAATAAAGATAAATTCCAAGATGTATCACTGATTCAAGCCAATTTGAAAATCAATGAAATTATCACAACTGATAAATAACAGAGTGTTGTAATGAGTATAATATTTTGAGCTTTTCTAAAAATGAATTAGAATAAACTCAGAACAACAAAGGTGTGTGACATTTCATTAGATATTCAGATCTTCAAAAATTTAGAATTCTAGTTAACAGTGTTCAAGATATGATATGAATGCATCAACACTGTTATGAATTCAACAATCAGAAAATAAACTTCAAAATAATTGCAGATATATACAAGTTCAAACTCAGGATATGGAAATGATTAACACATGATGATTTTATACAAGTAGGACAAATTTCCAGAAAATCATTAATTCTGCAACTGGAAGTTTAAGAAGTACAGACAAAGAAGAATATGGCAGTGTCAAATAAAAAAAAACAGAAGGAGATAGAGGAAGGAATAAACACAGAAAATAAAAAACAAACAAAGAGAATATACAAAGGTGAGTTTAGAGATCATACCAGAATCCAATGTAAAGCAGAATCTCTAACTCAACAGATGTGGCTAAGGAACTGTGAATGATTCTGTGATATGTAGCAGTTTTGAATCCAGTTTTTCTTTAGCTATGCAGTTCCTCAGCCTCCTTTGGTACCTAACTGTTAAGAGAATT
Source organism: Allium sativum (assembly GCA_030737875.1). Taxonomy (NCBI): domain Eukaryota; kingdom Viridiplantae; phylum Streptophyta; class Magnoliopsida; order Asparagales; family Amaryllidaceae; genus Allium; species Allium sativum. The sequence goes on along the minus strand of CM060921.1, from coordinate 793,390,513 downwards.
GAGCGGTCTAACAAAATTTGTGAAACCACCCACAGTTTTGTTCAAATCTTTTGGTACCCAAACTTGTTTATATAACAAACCATCCGAATTTACCTTTGTGCCTTTAGGAACCCAAATCGTTTTGAATTTAACAAAACCCGTTTTATTTCCATTTGAGATCCAAGAATATTTAAATGATTTGTTACAAAACAAAACGTCATCTCGATTGTGATTTACAAATCCTTTGAAGTTTTCAGAGTTAGAACTTTCAAAACAAACATTTCTAAAGTGATTTGAGAGATTTTTAAAATCACAAGAATTTTGATTTCTAAAAACATCATTTTTCCCGAATCCAAGTCCAGATTTATTTCCATGATAAACTTGGTTTTGTAACAACATATTCAACGATTTTTCCCCATTAGAAAATTTATCCAATGTTGAATCTAATCGTTGAATTTTGGATTTCAGATCGCTATTTTCTTTTAATAAATTTGAGCAATTATTTATAGCGATCATCTGTTCAGCATTGGTCTGTTTCAAAACCAAATTCTCATTTTCTAACGATCTAATTTTGGCTTGGGATTTGGAAATTTCAAGTTCAAATTGTTTTTGCTTTTCCGACTCAAACTTCTTGGATTTTTCAATCTCATTTTCAAGTTCTTTTAAAATCAAACCACTTTTCTCCAAATTTTCATTTTCAGCAATTTCAAATTTGGAATATATATCAGTCTTAAAAATTTCAAATTCCTTTTGTAGAAGATTGTTCAAATTTGATAACTCAATCTTGTTTTCTTTTAAGATCAGAATTTCCTTTTCAAACTTTTGAATATTTTTATTGAGATGAACAAGATTGGTTTTCAGTTTTAAACAATTTTTGCAATTAGAATTTGAAGAATTCTTAATGCTTTTGAGTTTTGATTCCAAAACATTATTTTTGCAGATCAACTCAAGCTTCTCAGATTTCAGAAGTTTATTTTTAGATTTTAACTTCTCAACAGATTCAGTTAAACCATTTAAACGGTGAATCAAAGAAATATTTCCTGTTGAGTCTCCATCTGGATTTCCATCTGTACAACCTGCCAGGCACAAATCTGAAGCCGAGTTATCTTTCTGGGATTTTGAGCATTTGTCAATTTTTCCATATAGCGCGTTGAGAGTCTGCCAGATTTCCTGCGCAGTCAAACAATGAGAAATAAGGCTATATTGAATATCATCAATATACGAATATAAAATATGAGTAGCATGTAAATTAAATTCAATATCAACCCTACTTACAATATCATACCCATTTTTAATACTATTCCAACATTTCATATCAACAGATTTTAAATAAGATTTCATTTCTGATTTCCAATTTAAAAAATCTGTACCATTGAAAATAGATGGAATATGACTGGACTGACTCTCTATGGACTGACAACTAGGATTCACCATTTCTCTAGAGTTAAAGAAAACCTTGCTCTGACACCACTTGTTGGGTCTAGAATAACCCTAGAGGGGGGGTGAATAGGGTTTTTCACAGTTTTTAACTGAATTAAAAACTTAACGAGATAAATAATAATAAACTGATCACAGAATATAGCAGAAACAGAAATGCAGAAAATAAATCACACAAAGATATACCCAGCTTCGGCAAAACCCTGCCTACTGCTGCATTTCTAAGATTTCTACTAGGTGATTGAACAGTTCCCGCATACAAGACCATGTACACTCGCAAACCCCTGCTCCTATTCTAACCCTACGCTCAAAATCCTAGACTGATTCAAACCCCTGAATCAGATTTTCCCCAGATTACAAATCAGTAACCTGTATTCCTAGATTTTACAGATTCTAGTACTGTCAGTTAACTCCTAACTGAAACTCCCCTAGAGTTTTACAGACCTGGAACTGTATGTTTGTTTTTACAGATAAACAACACAAATTGAAAAACAAAAACAAAACAAGAATAAACCAAAAAGAAAACCTTAGGAGTTAATTTTAAAAAGGGTCATCCCCTTTTAATTTAAAAACACATATGCCCTTTAGTTTAAAAACTTAGGCCGACCCATTTTCTTTTCTTGCTTCATTCTTCTGCCCGATTCCTCTTTTGTTCTAAAACTCAAGAATGGCGGCGGCGATTAGAAACTAGGGTTTCTGATAAATCCTCTAAACCCAGATCGATCTGATGATGATTTTGTTTCAGTGATGCCTTGAATCGAAGGATGCTTTCAGTGTTTTGATTTGAGAATTGCTCAAAAAAAAAAAACGATTCTAGGGTTTCTCTTCTTTGCCCCAATTCGATTGCGATAGCTCTAGATAGATGAATTCTGGTTCTCTGATGAACTTCAGTTCTTCGATGGATATCTTCACGTCTGATATCGGATTTTCTGGTGGTCGAAACTTGGTAAGATTTCTGATTTTAATTCTTTGGTTGCTCGGTTAATTTGCTTCGTTTCGATCCATTCTTGCCGGTGATGAATGGTTGTGTTTATAGGATTTAGAAATCCTTTAATTGAGCTCTGATTTCAATTGATGTCTTGGCCTGATTTTGTGTTGCCCCTTTTGCTAAATCGGCTTGAATGCTTGCGTGAATATTGGCTATGAATTCTGACATGTTTGTGGTCTTTTGTGACGATTTTCTTTTGCGTGAATTATTCTGTTGCTCCTTTTGAATTTAAACAGCTTGAGAAAATGTGTCTGTTTCCCCTTTTGATCTAATCACCTCGGCTTTGATTGACACTCTACAATGTTTGCTCCAAGATTTTGATTGAATTTGTGGCCTTGATTTTTCTAACTGATTTCAGCCATGTTCTTAGCACACTGTGATTTTAGGAAGTCATTCAATTTATTTTACTGGCCCTTCTTTGATTGTTGAATGCTGGAAATAGATTCTGAAATCATTAAGCACATTCCATAAAAAGTTGTGATTGAATTTGCATGAAATTCCATGATAGATGCTTGGAATAAAATTGGCTTTGAAAACAAATATTGGAAATTTCCTTGATTTAAAAAAAACTGCCTTGAAATAACTCGGATTTTTCTGAAAATCTTCTCGCCAATTTTACACTACTGTAAATCAGATGAAATTGATTTTCTTGCATTGTCACATTCCATATATGTTGGAGAGATTCCTGAAATGCATTTGAACCCCTTGTATGAATTTGGCTTTTATGTCCCTTGGCAATTCTGGAAATAAATCAAAAAAGAATTTTTGCCAAAACAAAAATTAATTTCTGATTTCTGATTTCTTGAATCGGTTTAATACTTGCCAAATAAAAACAGACCAATACTGCAAGTTCTCACGCAGATTTTATTTCTTACCAAAGACAATTCTTGATTGAATCTGCACAAAACTTTCTGACTTGAATATGAATCATTTGATTGTTAATGCTGTTCATATTTGATGTCCCACTCGACCACTTAATTATTGTTGCACTTTGATGTACTTGCTGTGTCAAGTATTTAGCAGTTGTACAGCAGCTATACATGTTGCATTTGGATTTCTTATACCTGTGTTACCATGTCAGTTTGCATGCAAATGTAGCTCCATAAATTTTTCTGCGTGTATACTTGACAAAATACAATACCAAAAAAAAAATGTGCAGATTTGTTTGGTCATTTTTGTAAAATCTAAACCTGATCATTGCTGTGTAGCATCACCATTTTTAAAACTGCTGATTTGCCATGTCTTTAACAAATTCACCACTGTGTTTGGCATTTGACCATTCATACTTGGATTTGGCTTGTCCCATATACATGTTGTATTGATTATGTATGTCACTTGAATGCTACTTCACTTGCCTCTGTATATGCTTGCTTACTGACCATCATGTTGTGTTGAAACTGCCCTATAGCTGATCTGCCATGATTGTTTGTCCACTAGTTTTATCTGAACTGATTTGAATGTGATCTTGCATGAACTTTTGTTGCACTGTTGTATTTGTACATGGTCATATTGTTGCACCATTATTTGTTGCCTGCTTTGACTTGCTCTCTGAACCATGTCTCGATCATTTGTACTCCTTGTAAGTTCTTGTGACCTTGCTGTTCACTTTGACTTTTGCTTGGCTACCTTTCTTTTTGTATTGGCACCATCAATTATATTTTTGCCTCTTTGCTGATTTTATATGCATATTTGATTTCCATTTCTCCTTTGACCTGTCTTGTGTTGATTTTGACATTTGTGTTTATATGTATATCAGCAGACTAGTCACACTATGTTGAGGCTGATCAAAAATCAGCAAACTAGTGCGATTATGTCGAGGCTGATCAAATCAGATCAAGTCAGAAAAATGATGAGAAACACACCAGAAATCTGAGGCAAATAAAAAATAAAATTTATATTTGCATATATTCAGTATTATTTCTATTGCAGTATACTGTGTGTTTCTGTTTTATGTGACAGGTAAGAAGATGACTGGACTGATAGTGAAGTGCTGTGAAGACTAAAGCTTGAAGACAGAAGATGAAGACAAAAGACTAAAAAAAAATGTCAGAGTTTGTGAATGTTATAGTGAGGAGCAGTGTATGAATATGTGAATTGTACTGAGTATTGTAATAAACAAGTTTGATTGAAATAAAATATCATTTTATTGTTGTCAAACGAACTTGTCTATTTTATTCTGTCTATACAAGTACAAATATTCTGTGAATGTATAAATAGTGGAGTTACAAATAGTTGTACTGTTTGAATATTGAAATAAAATATTCTATTTAAATAAAATACTGTGTTAATATTTGAATTTCTGTACAGTCGTATTTTATTTAAATATTATATTCATTGCTGTGATGTATATATAACAGTACAGTACCAAACACATAAAAATATATTTGGTTGCTATCATCAAACAAAAATCATATAATTGTGTATACAACACCGTTATATACAACAATATCTCCTTTAGTTTAATTCTATTTATTTAATCTCTAAATAAATATCCTTTATATTTCTTTTAACGAATATAATTCCTTTATATTTTGATTAACAAATATATCCCCTTATATTCGATTAACATATATATTCCCTTGTATTTGATTTACAAATATAATTCTTTTATATTTGTTTTTACCAACTATATTCCATATTATTCAGAATCCTTTTTCTTATATATATATATAATCCCCTGATTTTATATAAATAAACTATTTTCAAAATATACTTTGAAAACCCCTTTCCTACATTTTGGTATTTCTCATGGTATTTAACACACCATATAATAACGATAAATATCGTCCCACCCCACATAGTCATACAGATTATATACTTCACATTATATATCACACTATAAAAATCACAGTAAAATACTGTTGAGGAATCCAGTTGGATTCCTCCAACCTGTTTCCCTGCACCACAGATGTTAGACAACACCCGTATAATATTCTGTTAAACAGAATCAACATATAACTATTTGACGGTTTATATATATATATATATATATACACATATATATATCATCTCTACTAACTGACTAGCAGTTCAATCAAACCATCAACACACAGTCAAACAGACAATATTTTAACAGTTCTAAGAATACAACGTGAAAATAAAACTATTTAGAGTTTGTGAGATTTACTCACCTTCGCGCGTTAACCGTTAAATACGATTTTCGTCGGTACACCGGATCAGACCGTTTGTGACTCTGTTAATTACCGGCCCCAAACAATCCAAACTCGCTCCATTGTATTTCTTGAATCTGCTAGTAAAAACGAGCTCCCACTTCACCTCATCAACATTCCGTCCACGTCGAAACTTCAGTTCCATTCTGATGCCACCGCAAGCTCTAGGGAATAAACATTTGCCCATTGCCAATACTGCTCGTTTCTTCTGCTCATTGTCAACACTTCTTGCTCACAGTAAAACCCGTATCCAGTTGTTCACCATTAACGTGACTTTTGACTATCATCAAAAATTGATTACCACTTTATTTAATGACGGCTTTGCTTCCTTATCTTCTCTTTATATTCGAACTAACAAAACTCGCGTCATCCTCCTCCTCGATTGACGCCAAACTGTTTCTCCATAAAATGTATCTGCACTCCTCTCTTTTCTTACTGCTTTGCCTCATGCTATGCCACATATATCAAAAACATGACATGCTGTACCTCACCGCCCTCTTTCTTTCCTTCTTGTATGATTATAATACGACAATATCATGTTCATAATAATCCAGAAGTAATTGACTATGATTATTATTGAATCATGGCCTTACTAAACTATTAGTTAGATGCGTAAAAGAAGGACAGAACTCTGTGGATACGCCAAATTGCTCTACCTCACACTCATGCACGGCTGTAAAAGTTGCTCCACCGACACATCTTTGGTACTTTTTGACAGGCAGAAAGCAATTTACATTGTTTTCCACCTACAAGCTTCATCCCACTATTCCTTTTCATGCATACGTTCCCCCTTTAACACATCCACAGACGCGCTTCGTTCGGACCAGAAACAATGACCCATATTTCTTGAACACTGCGCCCACCGAACCCCTACCCAGTTCGCCAATGCCACCACCAACACCGGCTACTTCCTCCTCACCATACTTATGTACACACGCTTCAACTCTTCTCTTCACAATGGATATAAGCACCAAGTCGTGCCCCTGCTTCAAGCCAAAACAGATGCTCCCCTATCCTACTGACTCGCGCCAAGAAACCCAATGAACGTCACCGCTCTTGCCCCGTTTTCTGGCCTCCATCGTGAACCAGAGTCCATCACCGTCAGTCAGATGCTCTAGCTCAATGAGTAGAAGGGATTTTTAGTAAGAGTTGATCGAACAGATGAGGGGAGAGGGAGATCGAATGGTTTTTCTTTGGGAGTAGGTGGTTCGTTTGTTTGGTTAGCAGAACAAAAATGGTTGAACGAAGTAGCGGCTCGTTCAGAACGAAAAATGAGGGCATTCGGTTTTCTGTGTTAGAAAAGGGGTTGAGCATGGAGAGTTAAGCACCAGAGAAAACGAGGATATACATACTTTGATCGACGTGGATGATGGATCTCCATGTTCGCCGAAAATAAAAGAGTCCGGCTGAGAATAATGGCAACGTGGTGTTGTTTAGGTCTAGTAAAGTTAGGATATTTTGCTTATTTTATTTATAGATAATTATTTAAACCATCATCTAATCTATAAATTTATATAGTTACGTAACGCTACAGACAGAAATAAAAACACCATCGTGACGAGCGAGGTGTCCCGACTCCAGAAATATAATAATATCGGTAGGTGGACTCATATTTTGAAACTTCAAAATATTGTTTTTAGGGTGCAAAATACTCCAAATAAAAAGTCGTGTATTTAATTAATTAAAAATTATAGTAAAATTCTAAAAGTTAAATTATCGCTATTTCCCAAAAGAACTTTGTCTGAATTCACACCTAATATCTAGTTATTTTGAAATAACCGTTATGGCCGATAAACGATTCTATAACGACTATTCTGAAATTTGATTTGGACGTACATCAAAATCTACACGACGAAATCTTCATTTTTCTCTTCCCTTAGAAAAATATAGCTTAACAGATTCAAACGTTTCTTGTTTCATAGAAATCCGACTTATAACGAATCTTGTATATTCAGTTGAAGTTCAACTTGCCAAATAACGAACTGCCGCGTCGTTACGGGCTCGATTATAATTATTATTATAATTTATACGTTCAACTATCGTTTATTTAATATATTCGTTATTTAAATAATTAAATAACTTAATTATTATACCTTACAAAACGCGCCATTACAACAACCGACCATAGACAATGAGTAGAATTCTCGAGTTTAATTTTTTCTAAGTTAAGATTAGCATAGAACAATTTGATCATGATATGATTGATTTCCATATTGTTCTTGTAACACCCCACTCCCGCTATGATCACTCACTAAGGGAATGCCATAGCATCGGTGGAGTATTTTAGTGAATATAGAACAGAAAAATTACAACAAGACAGATATAAATAGTACTTGAAATTTTAAAACATCATCTCATAACAGCGGAAGTAAAACATGTCTGGTTACATCATAAAACCACAATAAAGGTCAAGTACAATATCCATCAAAATAAAGAAGTACATAATCCCACTCTCATACAATAGCCAAACAAAAGAAAAGATAACTGGATAACTGGAGCTTTACATCTATCCAAGCTCCTAAAGACTGGAACAGCAATCCGATCAAGCTCCACTACTGCTAGGATCCACCGTAGGACCTGAGGGTTGGGAAAAAGATAAAAACAACAGGGTCAGACATAAGTCTGAGCGAGTCCTATAACTTTAACAATACAATCGTTAAAGTAACCAGAGAAGACATAAACTGATATACGGTAACATATAGGGATGAATGGCTACCCTAAGCAGTCAACTAAACGAAGATAAAGGATAAAGACGCATCTACCCTCCCTAAGGTAAATTACTAAACTGCACCACACCAGTCGTTCCTAACTTAAAGGTTGATCCCACCCAAGGACTTATAAAATTCACTAATTAGTACCTGCGTACCCCTAGGTGACCAAGTAGGCGCCACGGGGCCCTACAATCCACTAGGTGTACACACTACTTCCCATTCGATCGGCTCCCTAACGTAGATACCCGTGCTGGCCCCACCGTGGGATGTATCATTCCCCAATGTGGCAACCTGATGGAACTAAAGGTGCACGGCTTATATCTACTCGATGCAACAACGGCTTACCTACCAGCCCGGGCCCACTCACGCATATGAAGCCCGTTGGACTTGCGTTGCCACCGCTAACCCGTTTGCCTCTTACAGTCAAGCCCAGTATGCGTGTCCCGTCCTCGACATGGGTCGAGCCCACAAAGATACGTATGGGTTACTGGTTGAAATGGGCCTCCACAAGCTACCCACCTAAGCTTGTCCCTTTTTCTAGTATATCCCACTTAACCCTTTAATCATGTTTTAATTACATGTTCCATTTTGGTTAAGTATTCTAATCGTATTTTCTATTGCCACCCAAGGCAACCACTAGATTTTCTCATGCCACCCGAGGCACCCACTTAACCCCTCATGTCCCTCTACATGCTAATATGGTTAAGTGTTTCTTAATTAATTAATTAAGAACGTAACCTTTGTAAAGACCTCTCACATTAGACTGTCTTTTATGACCGCTGGTTAAGCCGGTTGGGTCCGGGCAGCCTTATGTCATAACAGAGTCTAACCTCGTGTCTTTACATTAATTACGTATTTAGTTTGTGCCTAAGACCTCTCACATTGGGCTAACATTTGTAGCAACTGGTTAAGCCGGTTGGGTCCGGGCAGTTTTACGCTACAACTGAGTCCAACCTCGTGTCTTAGTCAATTAATTACACCTAATTAATCACCCTCATAATTTTATATTAATTATCCCTAATTAATCAAGTTTTCTTAACATGGGTAGACCTAACTTAATAGGTAAACTCCCATGGGGTAGACCTAACTCAATAGGTAAATTCCCAACACATAGTATGGGTACACCTAACCAAATAGGCAAATTCCCATACTATGTTTATTTATTTTGTGTTATGCATAATCATATTAATTTCACACAATCTTATTAACTTATGCATTTAATTACCCCATCGTTCCCACGTAATTTCGTTCATGATATAACACATATAAAAGGTGTCAACTTGCATATGAATGAACATGTTTCAAAGGTGCCATCTTGCATATTAACAAACACATAACTTGCATATGAACTTGCATAACATGTCACATAACTTGCATATAATATGTCACATAACTTACATATTCATTTTGCATAACAAACTTGCATATTAGCTTATAGACTTGCATAATGTGTCATCATGAACTTGCATATTAATAAACATGTAACTTGCATATTTACATACATGTAACTCGCATATTAACAAACATGTAACTTGCATATAAAGAAACATGTAACTTGCATATTTACATACATGTAACTTGCATATTAACAAACATGTAACTTGCATATTAACAAACATGTAACTTGCATATTTACATACATGTAACTTGCATATTAACAAACATGTAACTTGCATATTAACAAACATGTAACTTGCATAGCATATTACCATGAACTTGCATAACATGCATATGATTACATAGCCCACAACTTGCATATTTAGCATCATGCAAACATAACATACATCATATTAAACTTGCATAAGCTTACATACTCAACATGCATAAACATAAGATTAATGCTAACATCATATCATATGATTCAAAGCTCATTAACCCACATACAAAACCATAAATCTCATCACATCTCATCTAATTAGTTTACCAAAAGATCATCAAAGTGATAGAAACTCACAACTAGCAACTTTGAACACCAAATGAAGAAGATTAAGATGCTAAGAAGGGATTAGAAGTTGATTAGAGAGTGATTAGTATGCAACCCTCTTCATAAAATTAGTGGAGGCCATGAGAGCTAGCATTTTGCCATAGTTTAGTCACTAGGTTTAATTATGAATGAATTAGGGTAGGTTAGGGTCTTATTTATAGATTAGGCAAGTGTTTTAGGCCATAGGATTAACCCTAGATTCAATCCAAGCCATCAAAGCATGTCTTGGGGAAGAAGTCAAGTGTAGGAACCATCTAGGGCCTTTAGATTAAAGATGGACCATGAGAACCATTCAAATGCAAAATCTGCACTTGAGCGAATCGGCCCACGGGTTGACAGCCAAACACCCTGGATTAACCCCTAGTCGACCCAGCGAGCTCGGGTCGACTTCAAAAATCGGCCGGTTCGGTTATTCCCCTCTCCCAATTCGCTGTTTTGAGCATTTTTGCATATTTATTTATTAAATTTTCAATTATATATATATATATATATATATATCAATATATATATATATATATATATATATATATATATCTACACAACCCATTTCACTTAATTAAGTATACTTTAATTTGGGAATTTTCGTGAAACTTCGCGAGGCCATATCTTGGTCATACGGACTCCGATTTTCGAAAACTCGGACTCTATTTCGCGTATTTTTCCGAGACGAACACAATGGCATAGCCCGTTTCCCTTGATTCCCATTTTAGAATTAAATTCTGCCTCGATTTATGTTATTACAGGTTATTGAAAATACGGGTTGTTACATTCTCCCCTCCTTAAAGGATTTCGTCCCCGAAATCTTCAAGTTAGGAAGAACGTATCCTACCATCCAATCATCCATCTACTCAAAGCATCATCCACGAGCAATCATTGTCCTTACAAGATTCTAAATGCTGGATGGATATATGCAAAAGTGTGTGTATATGTACTTACCTAATGCGAAAATCAGGCGGTTACTGATACAGTAAACCTCCTTAATGCAAACCATGATAGTGCCATGCATCCAATATGTATGCGAAACCCTATTGACACATACAAATTTCTACATGCGTGCACAACCATACACAAAAATGCATCATCCATATGATAACACAGCCATGATACATCCATCAATCTAACTACCACATCCATTTATGCAATATGCAACATGAAGTGACTGAGCCGATCTAGTGCCTAATGTGTGTGTATATGCATCCACGAGCAACCACTAGCAAACAATTGCATCCATATGCATCCATCAACCATAACATGTTTCAAACACATGTCTCAACCATAGGTTTTACCCTATCTAAAGGTCATAGGTATTAGCGAGAGGATACACTAAAGATAAGATAAGTACTAGACAAGCAATAAAGGAGAAGTTAAAAGACATACTCTCAAAAAGAAATGGATACAAAGAACGCATCTTTGCTTCCGTCTCCCAAGTAGCATTGCTTTCGTCATCTCCCCATTGCACTTTAACTAGCTGAACTTCTCTGTTCCTCAACTTCCTAGTTTCTGACCCAAGGATGCGAGTAGGAGCTCGTCGAATCGTCGCATCACGCTCTACCTCTACATCTCTAAGCAAGCTCGGCTCTACCACCTCCGCGGTCTCATGTAAGCACTTCCTCAAATGTGATACATGGAATACATCATGAACACCACTAAGTCTGTCGGGCAACTCCACCCTATATGCCATCCGTCCAATCCTTTCCTTAATAGGAAACGGCCCAACAAATCTCGGTGCTAACTTCCCTACGGACCCAAAGCGAACAACATTTCTCAATGGAGATACTTTGACAAAAACCATGTCCCCAACCTCAAACTCAAGATCCGTCCTTCTCCGATCCGCATAAGATTTCTGTCTATCTTGCGCTGCTTTCATCCTTTTTCGAATTAAATCAATCTTCTCTGAAGTCTCTCTAACCATATCCGGCCCAAGCAAGATCTTATCCGTAGATTCCCACCAACATGTAGGAGATCGACAAGGCCTTCCATAAAGAGCTTCGAAAGGAGCCATACCAATACTGGACTGAAAGCTGTTATTATATGCGAACTCCACCAAAGGAAGATGTTCTTCCCATGTACCTCCAAAATCCAAGATACAAAGCCTCAAAAGATCTTCTAAGATACGGTTCACCCTCTCAGTCTGACCGTCCGTCTGAGGATGATATGCGGTGCTCAAACACAACTGAGTCCCTACCGCCTCTTGCAAACTTCTCCAAAACTCACTAGTGAAAATAGGATCTCGATCACTCACAATGCTGGATGGTACGCCATGCAATCTAACAATCTCTCTAACATAGACTGAAGCAAGCCATGGAGCGGTCCTCTTACTCTTTACGGGTATAAAATGGGCACTCTTTGTAAGTCTGTCTACCACAACCCAAATTCCCGTATTGCCCTTCCTCGATCTCGGTAACCCGTCGATGAAATCCATCGAGACACTATCCCACTTCCACTGTGGAACTTCCAATGGGTGTAGCAACCCACCGGGTTTCCTTTGCTCCACTTTAACTTGTTGGCACACTAAGCATCTAGCCACATACTCGGCCACATCTTTCTTCATACCGGCCCAAAAGAAAACTCTCTTCATGTCTTGGTACATTTTGTCTCCACCGGGATGAATAGTCATTCTTGAACGATGTGCATCATCCAAAATAGCCTTCTTCAAACCCTCATCTTGCGGTACACAAAGTCTACCGTCTCTATGCAACCATCCCTTATCATCTATGGTGTATCTACCCAAATGGCTGGACGACTCCCCTCTTATAAGCTTCTCTACCAACACAACCAACTGTGGGTCGTCTCGCTGAGCCTCGCCAATCCGTCTCAAAAGAGTAGGTCTAACCTCCTAGGATGCCAACAAACCAGGTACAAAATCAACAGAAGGTCTGAAGTCAAACAAAGAAAGAAACTCCAAGCTTCGTCGTTCCACGAACAATGGACTCAAAGATAGCCTTTTTCTACTTAAGGCGTCTGCCACCACGTTACCCTTACCAGGGGTATACGCTATCTCGAAATCATAGGATGCTAAGAATTCCATCCACCTTTGCTGTCTTAAGTTTAAATCCTTCTGAGAGAATAAGTACTTCAATGATTTATGGTCGGTGAACAACTCGAATCTCTCACCAAGAAGATAATGGCGCCAAGACTTAAGTGCGAAAACAATCGCGGCCAACTCTAGATCATGGGTAGGGTAATTCTTCTCATGCACTCTCAATTGTCTCCCTCCATAGGCTATTACCCTTCCCTCCTGCATCAAGACTGCGCCTAATCCTGTTCCACAAGCATCGGTATAAACAACAAACGGCTTACTCCCATCTGGAAGCACTAAAACTGGAGCGGTGGTCAAAGCTCTCTTTAACCGTCGGAAAGCATCATCACAATCTACGTCCCATGAGAAAACCAGATTCTTCTTCGTCAAGCGGGTTAATGGGGCTGATATCTTCGCGAAGTCTTTGATGAACTTCCTATAATATCCTGCCAACCCCAAGAAACTTCTTACCTCGGTAGCATTTCTAGGAACTTTCCAATCCTGGATAGATACTATCTTTGCGGGATCCACAGCTATCCCTTCCTTAGAGACCACATGCCCTAAGAATCGCACTTCTCTTCTCCAAAAATGGCATTTAGAGAATTTAGCTTTAAGACTATGCGCTCGAAGAGTCTCCAACACTTCCTTGAGATGTAAGGCATGCTCTTCTTCATTCTTGGAAAAGACCAAGATGTCATCCACAAAAACTACTACAAACTTATTCAGATACTCTCTGAACACTCTACTCATGAGATCAACAAAGTATGCGGGGGCGTTTGTCAACCCAAATGGCATCACTAGCCACTCATAAAAACCATCCGGAGTCCGGAAAGCAGTCTTCTCTATACTGTCCTCCGCCACTCTTAACTGATGAAACCCTGTAGCTAAGTCCATCTGCGAAAATACTGACGCGCCAACCAACTGATCAAAGAGATCATCTATCCTCGGTAATGGGTGTCTATTCTTCTTCGTGAGCTTATTAAGTTCCCTATAATCCACACAAAGTCTGAGGGACCCATCCGCCTTCGTGGCAAACACTACTGGAGCTCCCCACTCCGATATACTTCGCCTTATGAACCCCTTCTCAAGCAACTCCCCTACTTGCTTATGAAGTTCTCTTCTCTCACGAGGAGCCATGTGGCGTACTGGCAAAGACACTGGTTTGGCATTATCCACCAAATAAATTCGGAAATCTATCTCCCGCTTCGGAGGCAAACCCTTTACTTCTTCAAACACATCCGGATATTCCCGGACTACTCTGACAGAACACAAACTTTCGACCGAAGCATCGAGCGATTCAAGATAACTTAGCAAAACAGATTCCATGGGATTGCAAGAGATCTCGAGAGTGTTACCCAAGCGGGTCATGAGCCTGACAACTCTCCTTTCGCAATCAAGAACGGCACCATTACTGGATAACCAGTCCATGCCCAAGATCAACCCATAGCCCGTGAAGCCCAATACAAAAGCATCACATCTAAACTCAACGCTAAGTATAGAAATCTTCAAACCCAAACATATCATAGACAGATATATGGAGCCCCCAATTGGGTTTGAGACAACCAAGGGATCATCAACTAGACTGGTGTCTAAGTGCAGTGACTCAACTAACGATGATGAGATAAAAGAATGCGATGCGCCAGAGTCAAACAAAGTACGAACTGGATGATCAAACAGAAAAACCAGACTTTCAACGGAAATAGTTCTACCTCTCTGCTGAATCGGTGGAACTGAGAGAACCTGAACTTGCCCCCCTGACTGAGGTGGTGCTATAAGAGCTTGCACCTGGCCTCCTGAGGTAGACCTCGTCTTCTGCCCCTTCTTTGGGCAGTTTTTCACAAGATGCCCTGCTTCACCACAATGAAAGCAACCGGTCTTCTTCTTTTTGCGACAATCCTTACTAAGGTGTCCTGGTGTTCCACAATTGAAGCACTTCTTCTTCGTCTTCTTTTTGTCACCATTGCCTTTTCCGCCCTTGCCTTGTTGTTGCTGTTGCGGTTTCTTCTGATCCCCCTTTTTCTCTGGTGCCTTAGAATTCTTATCATCCTCATGCATAAGTGCCATGTAGACAAGCTTCTCAAAAGTGGCCCCCATAGGAATGTGAGTCATAGCTATTCCTTGCAATGGTTCGTTCAAGCCTCTAACGAACCTCAAAGCCTTCTTCTCCGGTGTATTCACCAACTCTATGCCAAACCTTGCTAATTGATTGAATTTGTTGACATATTCTTTCACCGTGAGATTCCCTTGCTTCAAATTCAAGAACTTCTCCATAAACAGATTCTCTTCCGCCCTTGAGAGAAACTTAGCCCCAAACCTTTGCTTAAAATCTGCCCAAGAGTCAACAGGGCGTTCTCCATTAGTGACCTCCCACCAGAATGAGGCCTCTCCCTTCATTAACCAAGCCGCCAACTTGACTTTCTTTCCCTCTTCCACTTCAAAGATATCTAGCAACTCTTCCACTTCCTTAAGCCAATCTCTAGCCTCTACGAAAGTCTCTGAACCAAGAAAAGGTTTTCCTCCTATAGCCTTGAACTCCTTGCAAACCTTAGCAAAATTATCCACTCTAGGCTGAGGAGGAGGAGCGGTTGTCTCTGGTGTAGTAGCATTGGCCGGACCCGCAGCCGCGGCCCTAGCCTCTTGCAACCTCCTATACCATAGTGGTATAACTAAACCCTCCGGGATGTTAAGATCTTCAGCCATGCTGAAACGAAAGAGGAAAGATTCAAAAAGGAGATTCCGAAAGATAAAGATATGGCTATTGGGGATTATGCTTTTCTTTTTCAAAAACTTTTTCTCTTAGAAGACATGCTTTTAAAAATCCTTTCTTCGAAAATACTCTTAGAAAGTAGTTTTTCTCAAAAATTTTATCTGTTCTGGTAACCTTAAGCTCTGATACCACGTGTAACACCCCACTCCCGCTATGATCACTCACTAAGGGAATGCCATAGCATCGGTGGAGTATTTTAGTGAATATAGAACAGAAAAATTACAACAAGACAGATATAAATAGTACTTGAAATTTTAAAACATCATCTCATAACAGCGGAAGTAAAACATGTCTGGTTACATCATAAAACCACAATAAAGGTCAAGTACAATATCCATCAAAATAAAGAAGTACATAATCCCACTCTCATACAATAGCCAAACAAAAGAAAAGATAACTGGATAACTGGAGCTTTACATCTATCCAAGCTCCTAAAGACTGGAACAGCAATCCGATCAAGCTCCA
The DNA here is from genome assembly GCA_030737875.1 of Allium sativum. Taxonomy (NCBI): domain Eukaryota; kingdom Viridiplantae; phylum Streptophyta; class Magnoliopsida; order Asparagales; family Amaryllidaceae; genus Allium; species Allium sativum. Next base: position 793,373,993 of record CM060921.1, on the reverse strand, counting down.
CTACTGCTAGGATCCACCGTAGGACCTGAGGGTTGGGAAAAAGATAAAAACAACAGGGTCAGACATAAGTCTGAGCGAGTCCTATAACTTTAACAATACAATCGTTAAAGTAACCAGAGAAGACATAAACTGATATACGGTAACATATAGGGATGAATGGCTACCCTAAGCAGTCAACTAAACGAAGATAAAGGATAAAGACGCATCTACCCTCCCTAAGGTAAATTACTAAACTGCACCACACCAGTCGTTCCTAACTTAAAGGTTGATCCCACCCAAGGACTTATAAAATTCACTAATTAGTACCTGCGTACCCCTAGGTGACCAAGTAGGCGCCACGGGGCCCTACAATCCACTAGGTGTACACACTACTTCCCATTCGATCGGCTCCCTAACGTAGATACCCGTGCTGGCCCCACCGTGGGATGTATCATTCCCCAATGTGGCAACCTGATGGAACTAAAGGTGCACGGCTTATATCTACTCGATGCAACAACGGCTTACCTACCAGCCCGGGCCCACTCACGCATATGAAGCCCGTTGGACTTGCGTTGCCACCGCTAACCCGTTTGCCTCTTACAGTCAAGCCCAGTATGCGTGTCCCGTCCTCGACATGGGTCGAGCCCACAAAGATACGTATGGGTTACTGGTTGAAATGGGCCTCCACAAGCTACCCACCTAAGCTTGTCCCTTTTTCTAGTATATCCCACTTAACCCTTTAATCATGTTTTAATTACATGTTCCATTTTGGTTAAGTATTCTAATCGTATTTTCTATTGCCACCCAAGGCAACCACTAGATTTTCTCATGCCACCCGAGGCACCCACTTAACCCCTCATGTCCCTCTACATGCTAATATGGTTAAGTGTTTCTTAATTAATTAATTAAGAACGTAACCTTTGTAAAGACCTCTCACATTAGACTGTCTTTTATGACCGCTGGTTAAGCCGGTTGGGTCCGGGCAGCCTTATGTCATAACAGAGTCTAACCTCGTGTCTTTACATTAATTACGTATTTAGTTTGTGCCTAAGACCTCTCACATTGGGCTAACATTTGTAGCAACTGGTTAAGCCGGTTGGGTCCGGGCAGTTTTACGCTACAACTGAGTCCAACCTCGTGTCTTAGTCAATTAATTACACCTAATTAATCACCCTCATAATTTTATATTAATTATCCCTAATTAATCAAGTTTTCTTAACATGGGTAGACCTAACTTAATAGGTAAATTCCCATGGGGTAGACCTAACTCAATAGGTAAATTCCCAACACATAGTATGGGTACACCTAACCAAATAGGCAAATTCCCATACTATGTTTATTTATTTTGTGTTATGCATAATCATATTAATTTCACACAATCTTATTAACTTATGCATTTAATTACCCCATCGTTCCCACGTAATTTCGTTCATGATATAACACATATAAAAGGTGTCAACTTGCATATGAATGAACATGTTTCAAAGGTGCCATCTTGCATATTAACAAACACATAACTTGCATATGAACTTGCATAACATGTCACATAACTTGCATATAATATGTCACATAACTTACATATTCATTTTGCATAACAAACTTGCATATTAGCTTATAGACTTGCATAATGTGTCATCATGAACTTGCATATTAATAAACATGTAACTTGCATATTTACATACATGTAACTCGCATATTAACAAACATGTAACTTGCATATAAAGAAACATGTAACTTGCATATTTACATACATGTAACTTGCATATTAACAAACATGTAACTTGCATATTAACAAACATGTAACTTGCATATTTACATACATGTAACTTGCATATTAACAAACATGTAACTTGCATATTAACAAACATGTAACTTGCATAGCATATTACCATGAACTTGCATAACATGCATATGATTACATAGCCCACAACTTGCATATTTAGCATCATGCAAACATAACATACATCATATTAAACTTGCATAAGCTTACATACTCAACATGCATAAACATAAGATTAATGCTAACATCATATCATATGATTCAAAGCTCATTAACCCACATACAAAACCATAAATCTCATCACATCTCATCTAATTAGTTTACCAAAAGATCATCAAAGTGATAGAAACTCACAACTAGCAACTTTGAACACCAAATGAAGAAGATTAAGATGCTAAGAAGGGATTAGAAGTTGATTAGAGAGTGATTAGTATGCAACCCTCTTCATAAAATTAGTGGAGGCCATGAGAGCTAGCATTTTGCCATAGTTTAGTCACTAGGTTTAATTATGAATGAATTAGGGTAGGTTAGGGTCTTATTTATAGATTAGGCAAGTGTTTTAGGCCATAGGATTAACCCTAGATTCAATCCAAGCCATCAAAGCATGTCTTGGGGAAGAAGTCAAGTGTAGGAACCATCTAGGGCCTTTAGATTAAAGATGGACCATGAGAACCATTCAAATGCAAAATCTGCACTTGAGCGAATCGGCCCACGGGTTGACAGCCAAACACCCTGGATTAACCCCTAGTCGACCCAGCGGGCTCGGGTCGACTTCAAAAATCGGCCGGTTCGGTTATTCCCCTCTCCCAATTCGCTGTTTTGAGCATTTTTGCATATTTATTTATTAAATTTTCAATTATATATATATATATATATCAATATATATATATATATATATATATATATATATATCTACACAACCCATTTCACTTAATTAAGTATACTTTAATTTGGGAATTTTCGTGAAACTTCGCGAGGCCATATCTTGGTCATACGGACTCCGATTTTCGAAAACTCGGACTCTATTTCGCGTATTTTTCCGAGACGAACACAATGGCATAGCCCGTTTCCCTTGATTCCCATTTTAGAATTAAATTCTGCCTCGATTTATGTTATTACAGGTTATTGAAAATACGGGTTGTTACAGTTCTTATCGAAGTCAAGAAGATTTTGAATACGAGCTTTGATTGCTAATTCTTTAACATCATAGAGAATAAAATCAGAGAATTTGATGAAAGAACCTTCATGAATCGTATAATCTTTCATTTCATTCCATCGCTTGACTGCCATTGGATCCATTAACCATTGTTTGATATTGGATTCAATGGGTTGTAGTTGCGTAGAAGATGGTTTCTTCAATCTCTTTTGTGGTGGAGCCATTGATTTTGTGAAGGAAATGAATTTGGGGATTTTAGGGTTGATAAAGGTTTGAGAGTTTGAGGGAATAAAAGGATAAATGAATAGGTGTGAATAGGAACCGTCGGTTTTAAGTTTGAAATTTAAAAAATAGAGAAAGACAAAACCGGTCGACCGCTACGAATTCACCGGTCGACTGGTTTGAGATAGAGACTTAAACGGTCAATTGGTGAATTTCTGTCAGTTGACTGGTTGATGAATTTTTTTTGTTTCCAACCCGAAACTTAACCAGTCGACTGGTCATATTGTACCGATCGACTGGTTTCTCTGTCCCTGTTTTTTCTTGTTTTTATGAGAATTTTCCGAAGCTCCACTATTCCATATAATATAAATTTATTTCAAAACTCAAACTAATCAACCAAAAATCCGTTAAGATTGAATCCACTTATTAGATCAACAACAAAGAGATGAATCTCACGATATATAAAATCAATGAGAAGTGGAGGAGTTGTTCTCGGAATCTTCTTTGATATTGGTAACTCTTGGTGTCTATGGCGACCATGTTCCTTAGCTCCTTCATTTCGACTATAATTCTTATCCCATGAATTAGGACTCCTTGATGATGAAGGAATATGAGGCATAGGTTAATATAACTCCATGTTTTTCCGTGCCACAGAAAAATGAGGCCATGCGTTCCAAAAGAGTTAAACGATCAGACGTAAGTTTTTGTTCATAATGGAGTGGTCGCTGGAGATCCATTTGATGTTTTTGGTAGTGGTGAATCTCACTTATCTTTTCTCTAGTTCATGGGGAGAAAAATAATGCATTCTTTGCACGTTTAGACTTTGGTGTATTTCCGGGGGTATGAGTACATTTTAGTCTACTTTTCGGTGTTTCTGGTGAATAGTATTCCTCTGGTTCAGAATTAGTGACCGAAATGTGTGACCTCTGTGCACATTCATCACATATATGAGCCATATTTGATATAATTGAACTTGTTTTATGTAACACCCCACGTCCATTAATGTCACTCACAAAGGGAATGCATTAACTTCCATGGAGCATTTTAAGTGAATATAGAACAGAAAATCACAACAAGACAGATATAAAGCAGTACTTGAAAATTTAAAACTTCATTTATTGCAGTAGAAGGTAAATATGTTTGGTTACATCATCAAAACCATAAACCAAAGTCAAGTACATCATATCCATCTTGATAAAACAAAGTACATAGACTGAAAGACATAATCCCCAACATCAAAGTAGCCATAAATAAAGAGAAGCTGAACTTTACTTCAGCAGTCCAAGAAATCTTCTAAAAGCAGTCCAAAATTAAGCTCCTGGTGCTAGTTCCAACCTGAGCACCTGAGGGGGAGAAGGAAAGAGATGGAAAAATGGGGGGTCAGACATAAAGTCTGGCGAGTGCGATAATTCTAACAATAATTAACAAAGTAACTAGGCTAAGGCATAAGTTGGAAAATAAGGAAATGATCATGAACCATTGAGTATGACAGAGTAAACAAGGAAACAAGATGAACAACGATATCGTTAAAGGGCACCTAACCCACTAAGATAAATTTACTAAACTACACCAACACTATAGGATAATTGCTATACTGCACCGCCACTAGTATACTGCACCACCACTAGTCACCTTAAGGTTGATCCCGCTTACAGACTGAATAATGATATTGGTAGTTTCGTGCACCCCTAGCTACCTTCATAGGTGCCGTCTGCCCCTATCTCCACTAGGTGCACACACTACCCCCAAACGATTGGCTCCCTAACTCATAGATACACGTGTTGGCCCCACAGTGGGGTGTATCACTCCCCAAAGTGGCAACCCGATACCACTAAGAATGCATGGCTTATACCTACACGATGCAACAACGTCTTAGCTACCAGCCCGGGTCCACACACGCATATGAACCCGTTGGACTTGCGTTGCCACCGCTAACCAGGTTTGGCCTCTTACAGTCAAGCCTAGTATGCGTGTCCCGTCCTCGACTTGGGTCGAGCCCACAAAGATACGTATGGGTTACGGGTTGAAACGGGCCCCCATTACTTGACACAAGCTATCCACCTATGCTTGGCCCCCTCTAGTACATCCCACTTAACCCACTTCTTATTCATGTTTCAATTACATGTTTCAATTTATGGTTAAGTGTTTCTAATCGTATTTCCAAATGCCACCCAAGGCACCCACTAGATTCCACATGCCACCCTAGGCACCCACTTAACCCCCTCATGTCCCACTACATGCTTATCTGGTTAAGTGTTTCTTAATTCATTAAGACCGTAACCTCATAAAGACCTCTCACATTAGGCTGACATTTGTGGCAACTGGATTTGCCGGGCGGGTCCGGGCAGTCTTACACCACAAAAGAGCCTAACTTCGTGTCTTTACAACTGTTACGTATTTAGTTTGTGCTTAAGACCTCTCACATTAGACTGGCATTTGTGGCAACTGGATTTGCCGGGCGGGTCCAGGCAGTCTTACACCACAAAAGAGCCTAACCTCGTGTCTTAGACGATTAATTACTCCTAATTAACCATTCCCCGAATTTGAATTACTTTCCCTATTCAAATTATCAGTCAATTAATGATGTCCATAATTGACTCAATTATGTCCATCCATTTATGGTATGTAAAATCATACCAATTTTTCATCACAATGATATTTTATGCCTTTTAAGGCATTTATGCCAATTAAATATTTTTAATATTATCCCCTTTTTCCCCACGTAGTATGTTTGTTCGTTTAACGTAAAAATATACGTTAGACTCGAATAGTCTAACTCATAAAATAAAAGAAAACATCACAAATCTAACATAGGGATGAACTTGCATATGTGAATGATGTTCTACATCTAAAACTTGCATAGGCCAAAATTACAACTTGCATAAATAACATATGTCATGGATCCAAATCTAAAGGTGTGAACTTGATGAGATAATGGCCACAAGCTTGCATAAACATCATATGTCATGGATCCAAATCTAAGGTGTGAACTTGATGAGATAATGGCCACAAACTTGCATAAACATCATATGTCATGGATCCAAATCTAAGGTGTGAACTTGATGAAATAATGGCCACAAACTTGCATAAATAACATATGTCATAGTTTTATATTTTCATAGGTAATAATCCTAAACTTGCATAACATGATTCATATCCAACTCATAAACTTACATATGTGATTCATACATCGCAACAATGGTGTAGACATGTAAAGTATCATGTAGAATTTAGCATATTTCATAGCCTAACTTTCAATTAAATTCTCACATAAACTAGGTGCCATAGCCATGTAAGGTCACATATAATTCTACCCAAACTTGTATATGGTTCATGTTTGAATCAACATCTAAACTTTCCTATATATGATTTATCATATGAATCAATATAACAAACTAGCATAAGAAACATGATAATTCAACTAGACCTAAGCCAATCATAGGATTATAACATGGGTGATAGCATCATAACTTTACATCGTAGAAGATAGCATCATAACATAGTATCATAGAAATTACAACACAATCCTACAACATAATTACAACATGCAATCAACAATTCATATCACATCCGAATTATCCACATTATAACTCAATCCAATTCATTTATTAATTATTTTGTTAAGACTATCGAACTCATAACTCAAAAGCAATCTTGAGTTATGAATTCTGGAGTTGAATTAGCGCTCCTTTGATGAAGATTCGTTGTTAGAGTTGAAAAGGATTGAATTTGATTTGCTTTCTCCCTCTCTAATTGGTGGCGGCTATGCTGAGTTGCTAGGTGACGACATAAAGGCCATGAATCCAATTTTATTTTGATTTTAGGGTTTGGGTCTATAAGTGTTTTTATAGAGTTTAGGATTAGTTTAAGTCGTCCGATCAACCCAGAATTAATCCCAGCAAATCAGAGCATATCAGAAACCCTAATGAGTCAGCACACAGACATCTACAGGTCATAAATCAAATCTTCCCCGGGAGGCAGGTCGACCCCCAGGTCGACACTATGGTCGACCTGGTCAGGGTAGGTCGACCCTATGGTCGACCTGGCCCTGGCGGGAATTTTCCCGCCTAGCCGGTTTGACTCTGAATTTTTGAAATTTGAAATCTGTTTTGAATTTTCTGAAACTTCCGATCGCCATAACTTCTTCGTACGAAGTCCAATTCACGCAAACTCAGACTCTATCTCAACCAGAATTCCGAGACGAACACAATGTCGCAACCCGTTTCCCTTAATTCTCACGTCTGATATTAATTATTCTTTAATTTAGTTAATTTGACTATTCAAAAATCCAGGGTGTTACATTCTCCCCTCCTTAAAGGATTTCGCCCCCGAAATCTCTAAGTTAAGGAGAATGCATATCCTAACATCCGAACAACCATTTACTCAACCATCAAACACGAGCATCCATTGTCCTTATAGATTCCTAATGCTGTATGAACATATGCAAGAAGTGTGTGTATATGTTCCTTATCTAATGCAAAATCAGGCGGTCTACTGATTCAGTTGACCTCCTTAATGCAAACCATGATAGTGCCATGCATCCATTATGTATGCGAAGAACCCTATCGATACATATCATTTCTACATGTGTGCACAACCATTCACAAAAATGCAACATCCATATGATGGTACAACCATTATACATCCATTTCTTAAATATGTACACACATTTATATGTAATATGCAGTATGAAGTGACTGAGCCGATCTAGTGCCTAAAGTGTGTGTATATGCATCCACGAGCAACCACTAGCAAAAACTTGCATCCACTTGCATCCATCATACATACCATGTCTCAAACACATGTTTCAACCATAGGACTATCCTATCTAAAGGTCAAAGATACTAACGAGAGGACATACTAAAGATAAGATAAGTACGAGATAAGCGATAAAGGAGAAATTAAAAGACATACCCTCGAAAAGAAAATGGTATAATGAACGCATCTTCGCTTCCGTCTCCCAAGTAGCGTTGCTCTCATCATCTCCCCATTGCACTTTGACTAGTTTGACCTCTCGATTCCTCAACTTCTTAATCTCCGACCCAAGAATGCACATAGGAGCTCGTCGAATCGTCGCATCACGCTCGATCTCCACCTCTCTAAGCAAGCTCGGCTCTACCACTTCCGCGGTCTCGTGCAAGCACTTCCTCAAATGTGATACATGGAATACGTCGTGTACACCACTAAGTCTCTCGAGCAACTCCACTCTGTACGCCGTTTGCCCAATCCTTTCTCTAATAGGAAACGGCCCTACGAATCTTGGTGTTAACTTCCCAACGGACCCAAAGCGAACGACGTTCCGTAATGGAGACACCTTGACAAAGACCATGTCCCCAACATCAAACTCAAGATCTGACCTCCTCTTATTTGCATAAGATTTCTGTCTATCTTATGCCGTCTTCATCCTCCTTCGAATCAAATCGATCTTCTCCAAAGTCTCTCTAATCATATCGGGCCCAAGCAAGATCTTATCCGTAGATTCCCACCAACATGTAGGCGAACGACACGGCCGTCCATAAAGAGCTTCGAACGGTGCCATGCCAATGCTAGACTGAAAGCTATTATTATATGCGAACTCTACCAACGGAAGATGTTCCTCCCATGTACCTCCGAAATCTAAGACACATAATCTCAATAGGTCCTCTAGAATACGATTCACCCTCTCGGTCTGGCCGTCCGTCTGAGGATGATATGTGGTGCTCAAACATAACCGAATCCCTACCGCCTCTTGCAAGCTCTTCCAAAACTCGCTAGTGAAGATGGGATCGCGGTCGCTCACTATGCTAGAAGGAACACCGTGCAAACGAACTATTTCTTGAATGTATACGGAGGCTAACCATGGAGCAGTCCTCTTACTCTTCCCGAGAATGAAATGGGCGCTCTTAGTAAGTCTGTCTACCATGACCCAAATCCCCGTATTACCCTTCCTCGATCTTGGTAATCCATCAACAAAATCCATCGAGACGCTTTCCCACTTCCATTGTGGGACCTCCAATGGGTGTAGCAATCCACCGGGCTTCTTTTGCTCTGCTTTTACTTGTTGGCACACCAAGCATCTAGCAACATACTCGGCCACATCCTTCTTCATGCCGGCCCAAAAGTAAACTCGTCTCATGTCCATGTACATCTTGTCCCCGCCGGGATGAATGGTCATCTTCGAACGATGGGCATCATCAAGAATGGCCTTCTTCAGATTCTCGTCCCGTGGTACACAAAGTCTACCGTCCCTACGCAACTAACCCTTATCATCTAGGGTATACCTACGGAGATGGCTCGATGACTCCCCTCCTTTGAGTTTTTCTACTAACTCAACCAACTGTGGGTCGTCTCGCTGTGCCTCGCCAATCCGTCCCAAAAGCGTAGGTCTGACCTCTAAGGATGCTAGCAAACCAGGTACAAAGTCAATGGAAGGTTTAAAGTCAAACGTAGAGATGAACTCTAAACTTTGCCGCTCAACAAACAACGGACTCAAGGATAATCTTTTTCTACTTAAGGCATCTGCCACCACGTTACCCTTGTCAGGGGTATATGCTATCTCGAAGTCGTAGGATGCTAAGAACTCCATCCACCTTTGCTGCCTTAAGTTCAAGTCCTTCTGAGAGAATAAGTATTTTAGCGATTTGTGGTCAGTGAACAATTCGAATTTTTCGCCAAGGAGATAATGACGCCAAGACTTAAGCGCGAAAACAATAGCGGCCAACTCAAGGTCATGTGTAGGGTAATTTCTTTCATGCACTCTCAACTGCCTTCCACCATAGGCTATTTCTCTTCCCTCTTACATTAAGATAGCGCCTAGTCCTGTCCCACAAGCGTCGGTATAAACGGTAAATGGCTTACTCCCATCTGGCAACACTAAAACTGGGGCTGTGGTCAAAGCTCTCTTTAAATGTTGGAACGCATCATCACAATCTACGTCCCACGTGAAAACTAAGTTTTTCTTCGTCAAACGTGTTAATGGAGCTGATATTTTTGCGAAGTCTTTGATGAACTTCCTATAGTATCCAGCCAACCCTGAGAAACTCCTCACCTCGGTAGCATTTTTAGGAACCTTCCAATCTTGGATGGCCACTACCTTCGCGGGATCCACGGCTATCCCTTCTTTGGAAACCACGTGCCCTAAGAATCGCACTTCCTTTCTCCAAAAGTGACATTTAGAAAATTTAGCTTTAAGGCTATGCGCTCAAAGAGCCTCCAACACTTCCCTAAGATGTAGGGCATGCTCTTCTTCGCTTTTAGAAAAGATCAATATGTCATCTACAAAGACTACCACGAATTTATTAAGGTACTCCCTAAACACCCTACTCATCAAATCAACAAAGTATGCGGGGGTGTTTGTCAAACTGAAGGGCATCACCCGCCACTCGAAGAAACCGTCTGGAGTCCTAAAGGCGGTCTTGTCTATGCTATCCTCAGCCACTCTCAACTGATGGAAACCAGTGGCTAAGTCCAACTGCGAAAACACTGAGGCGCCAACTAACTGATCGAAGAGATCGTCAATCCTCGGAAGTGGGTGTCTATTCTTCTAAGTAAGCTTATTGAGTTCTCTATAGTCCACACAAAGTCTAAGGGACCCATCCGCCTTCATGGCAAACACTACTGGAGCACCCCACTCCGATATACTACGTCTGATGAACCCCTTCTCAAGCAATTCTTTCACTTGCTTACTGAGTTCTCTTCTCTCTCTTGGAGCCATGTGGCGCACTGGTAATGCAACCAGCTTTGCATTATCTACTAGATATATTCGAAAGTCAATTTCACATTTTGGGGGTAAACCCCTCACCTCATCAAAGACATCAGCGTATTCACGGACTATGGGAGCAGAATGTAAATCATCATCGGATGCGTCAAGGGATTCTAGGTAACTAAGTGTGACGACCCGAAATCCCGTTCAGACGGAAACAAAGGGTTATCTTTGGAATATAACACAGAAACAGGTAATAGCAGAACAAAATTAAATAAATACACCAGATAATGAACAATAGAATATACTGGATAAAAGTAATCATCAGAGTTACACAGTATACAAGATCTTACTTAGTACAAATACAGTTCAACTATACATAAATGTCTACAGCGGATATGTACAATAGGAGCTGAACAGCATAAAAAGAGATAAATGATAGAATCCATCTTCAGCTCCAGCTATCCAGAAAGAACCAGCTAAACCTGAATACAAGGCTACCCGTATAGAAAAAGGGGCACCCGAGTTTGAAAGTGAAACAAACTACGAGTCAGTCATGGGACTGGTATGAGAAATCTACTCCACACATATATTGTTTGGCTAATCACAGGACCACGCCACTTTCGTGGAACAGGTTTACTCCATTGGATTGCCAGTGCTTTAAAACAAATCTTTCTTTTAAACATCGCTATGCTTTTTGTAAAAATGAAGTCGTTATAAGACTCAGTTCCCATCACACAATGCAACGCAAACCGGAGGATAGAGTTTTTACCTTATAACGGCCAAATATGCTTGATACGAATAAAACAAAGGCATTTGATGTTATTGCTAGTGTTTATATGTTTCAAAAACAATTTCAAATCATAACTATCAATCATAGACGGCATTAATGCCCCATACCACTATGTCGCCATATATAGGTATACAATCAAAACCGCACAGTCACGCAGTTGGAAATTGGATTTCCATCATGAACCAAGGCAAAAGATAGTCCTTACCGAATTCGAGACGCTCTAGCCCGCCCCTCAGGACCCAGACTCAGGTGGGCCCTTGGATCGTCAGGGCCGGTCCACCGATGTGGATTAAAATTCCTGAACCTGCGTTTCCCCACCCTTTGGGGTGTAAACGAGCCAACGAATGACTCCATCGGACCCGGATCGTCCGATCAAACCGAGGCGCCTCGCAACAGCAACAACCACATAGGTGAAAAGTATATAAATGTCAGGGCTGGTAGGTCACTGACACCACCCTAGCTACGCAGGCCCTCCCTGATGTCCTCTCCCGTTTTAGGTTCATACCGGGGTGTGAGGCTCGCGAATTCACGTTATACACAAAGCTACGCCACACAGGCGGTGCTTTGATCATCACCACAAGACTTTGCTTTTCAACAGAAGCCCTGATCACTGCATCTTAGTATGCCACACAGGCAATTCATGCCATGCGACTGATGTCCATCGATATACAACCTCTGAGCTCGTGCGTCTCAGAGAAGGGCGTTAAGCAAAATAATAAATTCTCCGCCGCCAAACAGATGTATATTTAATAGAGATCAATCAACACAGAATAAAATCCAATGTCAGACACACAGTCCATTTACAAGTCCGTTCTGGGTCTGAACGAAACCGGAGGCACTAAATACCTCGCAAATCCATCGATCACCACGTACGTCTGAACGATCACCACTCATTATCCATATTTCGGGATGCCTCCCAATCAGGACCTCGGTTACCATCCAAACGAGGTGAAGATCTCCGGTCTTCGACCATCATCTTCATCTTCGACTTTCAATCGTCGGTCAATTATTTGAAATGAGAATTAACTCGGCCTTTTCAAATAATTTTCGTATATTTAGAATTTCAAATCAATTTATTTCAATGGTTAAATTATTCGACAACACCAATATTGTTCTTTAATGTAATTTTCACACCAAACACATTCAACCATCAAATACAACATAAATCGAGCAAATTCAGTTTATTTCCACTCCATATTGTTTATGGTACTTTATAATGATTTATCGCTATTTTTATTTATTTTTAAAATAACCCATTTATTCAAAACGACGCTTCGGGCCATAACGCGGCCGTGGCGCTGTTTTTCTTCAGATTTGATTTACACATATCTGAAAATCTAACCGTTGGATCTTCACAAAATTTACATCATTAGAAAGGTCTTTTCAAAACGAATCCAACGGTTCTAGTTTCGGGAAAATTCGACGGTCGGATCTCCCGGTACAATCGTTTGAATTTTCGATTTCAAATTACGAACTGCAGCGTCGTTATTCGATTAAATATATAATTATATTTATATATATATAAATATAATCTCTTCTGGCGCTGTTTTTCTTCAGATTTGAATTAAACATTCCAGACAATCCAACCGTTGGATTTTTGCAAGGTTGGTGCCGTTGGGAAGATATATCCAAGGCGAACCCGATAGTTGAGGTTTCGGGAAAATCCAATGGGCGGATTTCCCGCACTAGTTGTTTGAAATCACGGTTTCAAAATAAGAACTGCACGGCCTCGTTTCGTTTTAATTTTATTTATATTTATATATTTATATAAATATAGTTCGTTCAATGATTTCAATATCGTTTTCACTTCAAATATTTCACTAACGCCTTAAATTTTTGGAAAATTTCGCCATAACCTCCCCTGCACCGGGAGCATCGGGAAATCGCAAATAGCTTTCCCGGTCCTTCTAATCTAAAAAAGAAAAAGAAAAAGCCAAGCGGCTAGCCAACAGGCTCATAAAATCATCACCCAAACAAAGCAGTAAATGTGTACCTATTTGTCGGGCACAAAATTTTATTCCTCTTCTCTAGCCCCTTTGCTATAACCAGTTCAATGAATATGCATGTACATATATATACAGTTCTTATCATTTATCATTTTCTATTCAACTTCATATTTGATTTCTATTTGGTTTAAAAACACCATTTATCCTAATGTTACATACATTGGTGCAAATCATTTCATTAGCTAATTTATGAATATTTCAACTCATATATGTTTATTTTGAACAAGTGGCTATTTTTAACACTTCACATTTCAACGATTTATGCATACAATAAAAATGTGATTTTTATTGTAAAACAATTCATTTCAAAACACTATTTTTCTATATAGTTCATATAGGTGACAAAAATAGGATTTTTATCATAAAACAATTTCTTTTAAAACGAGATTATTTTACACAGTTCATATAGTCGATAATAGGTGATTTGTATTATCAAACAATTTATTTCAAAATATGAATACCATTCAACACATGAATTTCTAATCAACGAATGAATATCAATTCAACACATGAATGTTTTCTATAGTTTTTATATATAGATAAAAGGTGATTTTTATTATCAAACAATTTATTTCAAAATATGAATACCATTCAACACATGAATTTCTAATCAACGAATGAATATCAATTCAACACATGAATGTTTTCTATAGTTTTTATATATAGATAAAAGGTGATTTTTATTATCAAACCATTTATTTCAAAATATGAATACCATTCAACACATGAATTTCTAATCAACGAATGAATATCAATTCAACACATGAATGTTTTCTATAGTTTCTATATATAGATAAAAGGTGATTTTTATTATCAAACAATTTATTTCAAAATATGAATACCATTCAACACATGAATTTCTAATCAACGAATGAATATCAATTCAACACATGAATTTTTCTATAGTTTCTATATATAGATAAAAGGTGATTTTTATTATCAGACCATTTATTTCAAAATATGAATACCATTCAACACATGAATTTCTAATCAACGAATGAATATCAATTCAACACATGAATGTTTTCTATAGTTTCTATATATAGATAAAAGGTGATTTTTATTATCAAACAATTTATTTCAAAATATGAATACCATTCAACACATGAATTTCTAATCAACGAATGAATATCAATTCAACACATGAATGTTTTCTATAGTTTCTATATATAGATAAAAGGTGAATTTTATTATCAAACAATTTATTTCAAAATATGAATACCATTCAACACATGAATTTCTAATCAACGAATGAATATCAATTCAACACATGAATTTTTCTATAGTTTCTATATATAGATAAAAGGTGATTTTTACATTTTAAAACGCGAATACCATTCAACACATGAATTTCTAATCAACGAATGAATATCAATTCAACACATGAAGGTTTTCTATTCAATGAATAAATATAGTTTAAGCATATGAAAATAATTCAAACACACGAATATTATTCAAAATTTCGGCAGCATAACGGCAGGGTAGTTAAAACCGGGACCGTCCCTAGTACGGCTCCTCGCTCTACCTTAAAACCTCGCGGTTTTTGACAATGGGGATCATGCATCTAGTTCGCACGCAGGCGGCATGTATATATTTATTTCATTTCATTTCCACAAAACTAATCTTATGTGGTTTCAACCAAATATTTCTCAACCACAAATGGGTATTTTTCAACCACAATCAACCACAAACAATCCCAAACAACCATTCGCTATCAATCAATTTTCACACCAATTTCAATCAATAAATATCGTCCATGGTTTGTGGACGAGGGGCGTATATATATATATATATATATTATATAGCAATTCTTTTTTATTTCAACACATATATATATAGCTAGAAAAAGAAATTGAAGAGTGAGAAATTCTCACCAATAGCTATCCAATACTACGACTCTTCCTTTAGAAATCTTCGCCAATCTCGCCTTTTTGTCGCTTTCGCCCGTATTCTCTACATATGTAAAAACGAATTTTTACTATGTTATTCAATATATAAAAATCGAATTTTGACTTCGCTATTCAATATATAAAAATCGAATTTCAAAAATATAGATTCCGCCTTTTCAAAAATAAAGATTATATTTTTAATATTCCTATGATGTAAAAATTATATTTTTATTACTTTAAAAATATAAAAATCATATCTTACTTCTTCTACTTAATAAAAATTCCGTCTTTTCTATTTTAAAAATATGATCTTTTCTGTCCAAGTTCAAATATTTTTTTATTTAAAGTTCAAATCTTTTTCTATTTAAAGTTCAAATCTTTTTCTATTTGAAGTTCAAATCTTTTTCTATTTAAAGTTCAAATCTTTTTCTATTTAAAGTTCAAATCTTTTTCTATTTAAAGTTCAAATCTTTTTCTTTTTAAAGTTTAAAATAAAATCAGTTTTTCTTTTTAAAGTTTAAAATCAATTCAGTTTTAAACCTTTTTCAAAAATCAGAATTAAATCTTTTCAAAAATCAGTTTTAAATCTTTTCAAAAATCAGTTTTAAACCCTTTTTAAAAATCAGTTTTAAACCCTTTTTAAAAATCAGTTTTAAACTTTAAAATCGAAATTTTCAGATTAAAATAAAAATAAAATAAAATACTTACTGTAATGCGAAGAAGGGGGGCGATGTCAGGGTCGGCGGCAGGAGGTCGTCAGGGCGGAGCTGGCTTCGAGGGGGGCGGCGGAGGCGGGGTGCTCGCGGATTGGGCGTCGCGATGCTTCAAGGGGGTGGATGCGTCGCAAGGGGAGGGTTCGGGTGCGTCGAGGTGGAGAGGAGCGGGATCGGAGGGCGGAGCGAGGCACGGCGGTCGTGGGTGAAGCTTCGGTGGAGGCAGCGGCTGCTGCTGCTCCTTTCTTCTTTTTTTTTTGTTTTTTTTGTTTTCTGTTTAATGAAATCGGGGGGGGGGGGGGGGGGGTGGGGGCAGAAAGAGAAGAGGGAGGGAGATATATATATATATTTTTATTTTATTAATTAATTTAATTGCATAAAGTTGACTTTTACCCACGACCTCGAAACGAGGCCCACCGCCTGTCGTCCATAGCGTTTCACCCTCATTCCGAACACAATGGGATATGTATCGCAAGCTGATTTGCTCGTTATAATCAGTTTCCGTTGAATTTACATTTAAATCACTATATTGAATTTTAAACGTACATTTCAAATTACCGGGGTCACATACTAACTCTAAAAATTCCAGAAAAATATTTTCTAGCTTCGTATTGACGATACGGTCCTAACAAAACTAGTTTCGTCGAATTCTGAGACCGTTTGAAAAATGGCCAATTTCCAGTCGATTAAAATCAACTGGAACTGGTCAAACGCGTTTTCCTTTGCCACGTTCACATATTGATTCAAAACATTATGAAATTTGAGACCTAACAATAATTTGACATCACGGATCCAACAAAAGTGGTTTCGTCAAAATCCGAGGTCGTATGCAAAATGTCCATTTTTAAGGGCCTGAATTCCATAGCGACTATTCAGAATTTTCAACTGGACATATCTTTTGATTCCCGTTATGAAATTTCGATTCGTCAGATTCGTTAGAAAGATATTACCAATTAGATCCTAATGTTTTTGGTTTCGCTAAAATCCGGATTGTTCTGCACCCGGTACAGTCCAACAAAGTTTGAATTCAATTTTCGAAACTACAGCGCCCTTTCAGGCCTTATTTATAATTATAATTAATTATATTCGTTTTCAATTGTCGATTCAAACTCAGTTTTCATCGCCATTATTTAAAATATTTATTTTAAATATTTAAAATCCATTATTTTAGCCAATTTAAAAATTTTAAATTGGTTCAGATTTTCTGGGTCGTTACACTAAGCATTACTGGACCTCTAGGGTCACAAGAAATATCAAGGGTCTTTCCAGAACGAGTCAACAATCTAATTACCCTTCTTTCACAATCTAGGATTGCCCCATATCTAGTTAGCCAATCCATACCTAGAATTAAACCGTAGCCCATGAAGCCAAGAACAAAAGCGTTGCACTCAAACTCAACGCCCAAGATAAACACTCTCAAATCCCGACAAATCATAGAAAGATGAGCCGAACCACCAATAGGATTTGAGACTACTAAGGGACCAGTAACTAGACTAGTATCTAGGTGCAGTGTTTCAACTAATGATGTAGAAATAAACGAATGCGATGCGCCAGAATCGAATAAAGTACGGACAAGATGGTCAAACAGAAAAACTAAACTTTCAACGGAAATTGCTCTACCTCGTTCTTTCAGCGGTGGAACCACGAGAGCCTGAACTTGTCCCCTTGCCTGCCCGGGTGCCATAAGAGCTTGCACCTGTCCTTCCGAGGTAGACCCTGCCCTCTGCCCTTTCTTTGGACAGTCCTTAATAAGATGTCCCGCTTCGCCACAGTGGAAACAACCAGTCTTCTTTTTCTTCCTACAATCTTTGCTTAGATGGCTGGGTGTCCCACAGTTAAAGCATTTCTTCTTCCCCTTACCATTGTTGCCTTTGCCACCTTTCTTGTTCTGTTGTTGCTGTTGCGGCTTCTTTTGATCCCCTTTCTTCTCGGGTGCCTTATTAGCATTGGCGCCCTTCTCTTCTTCATGCATGAGTGCCATGTCAACTAACCTCTCAAAGGTACCCCCCATGGGAATGTGGGTCATAGCTAACCCGTGAAGCGGCTCGTTTAAGCCCTTAACAAATCTTAGAGCCTTCTTTTCTGGAGTGTTCACCAAGTCTAAGCCAAACCTTGCCAATAAGTTGAATTTGTTAACGTACTCTTTCACCGATAGGCTCCCTTGCTTCAGTGACAAAAATCTTTCCATGTATAGATTCTCTTCAGCCCGTGAGAGAAACTTCGCCTCAAACCTTTGCCTAAAATCTGGCCACGTATCGACTGGGCATCCCCCATTAGTGACCTCCCACCAAAACGAGGCCTCATCCTTCATTAGCCACGCAGCTAGCTGGACTTTCCATCCATCATCCACTTTAAAGATTCTAAACAATTCTTCCACCTCCTTTAGCCAGTTACCAGCTTCAACAAATGTCTCCGTCCCATGAAAAGGTTTTCCACCCATTGCTCTAAAGTCCTTACATATCTTTGCGAAATTATCGACACGAGGAGGAGGAGGAGGATTTGCTGGACATGCGGCTGCGGCCTTAGCCTCAAGATATTGACGAAACCAACCGGGCACATGAACGCCCTCTGGTATCTCAGATGCTTCAGACATGCTGAAACGAAAAAGGAAAGATTCAATACAAAAAGGACTGAAGGAAAGATATAAGGCTCTTGGGGTTGTGCTTTCTAAAATATACTTTTCTCTTGAAAATACTTTCCTTAAAACATACTTTTGAAAGTACTTCTTTAAAAAATTGCTTTGAAAAATAGTTTTTCAAAAATTCATATCTGCTCTGGTAACCTTCAGCTCTGATACCACGTGTAACACCCCACGTCCATTAATGTCACTCACAAAGGGAATGCATTAATTTCCATGGAGCATTTTAAGTGAATATAGAACAGAAAATCACAACAAGACAGATATAAAGCAATACTTGAAAATTTAAAACTTCATTTATTGCAGCAGAAGGTAAATATGTTTGGTTACATCATCAAAACCATAAACCAAAGTCAAGTACATCATATCCATCTTGATAAAACAAAGTACATAGACTGAAAGACATAATCCCCAACATCAAAGTAGCCATAAATAAAGAGAAGTTGAACTTTACTTTAGCGGTCCAAGAAATCTTCTAAAAGTAGTCCAAAATTAAGCTCCACTGGTGCTAGTTCCAACCTGAGCACCTAGGGGGGAGAAGGAAAGAGATGGAAAAAAAGGGGGGGTCAGACATAAAGTCTGGCGAGTGCGAAAATTCTAACAATATAATTTACAAAGTAATTAGGCTAAGGCATAAGTTGGAAAATAAGGAAATGATCATGAACCATTGAATATGACAGAGTAAACAAGGAAACAAGATGAACAACGATATCGTTAAAGCGCACCTAACCCACTGAGATAAATTTACTAAACTACACCAACGCTAAAGGATAATGGCTATACTGCACCGCCACTAGTATACTGCACCACCACTAGTCACCTTAAGGTTGATCCCGCTTACATACTGAATAATCGCACAAAGCTTGGGTCGAGCCCACAAAGATACGTATGGGTTACTGGTTGAAACGGGGCTCCATTACTTGACACAAGCTATCCACCTAAGCTTGGCCCCCTCTAGTACATCCCACTTAACCCACTTCTTATTCATGTTTCAATTACATGTTTCAATTTTTGGTTAAGTGTTTCTAATCGTATTTCCAAATGCCACCCAAGGCACCCACTAGATTCCACATGCCACCCAAGGCACCCACTTAACCTCCTCATGTCCCACTACATGCTTATCTGGTTAAGTGTTTCTTAATTCATTAAGACCGTAACCTCATAAAGACCTCTCACATTAGGCTGACATTTGTGGCAGTTGGATTTGCCGGGCGGGTCCGGGCAGTCTTACACCACAAAAGAGCCTAACCTCGTGTCTTTACAACTGTTACGTATTTAGTTTGTGCCTAAGACCTCTCACATTAGACTGACATTTGTGGCAGCTGGATTTGCCGGGCGGGTTCGGGCAGTCTTACACCACAAAAGAGCCTAACCTCGTGTCTCATACGATTAATTACTCCTAATTAACCATTCCCCGAATTTGAATTACTTTCCCTATTCAAATTATCAATCAATTAATGATGTCCATAATTGACTCAATTATGTCCATCCATTTATGGTATGTAAAATCATACCAATTTTTCACCACAATGATATTTTATGCCTTTTAAGGCATTTATGCCAATTAAATATTTTTAATATTATCCCCTTTTTCCCCACGTAGTACGTTTGTTCGTTTAACGTAAAAATATACGTTAGACTCGAATAGTCTAACTCATAAAATAAAAGAAAACATCACAAATCTAACATAGGGGTGAACTTGCATATGTGAATGATGTTCTACATCTAAAACTTGCATAGGCCAAAATTACAACTTGCATAAATAACATATGTCATGGATCCAAATCTAAAGGTGTGAACTTGATGAGATAATGGCCACAAGCTTGCATAAACATCATATGTCATGGATCCAAATCTAAGGTGTGAACTTGATGAGATAATGGCCACAAACTTGCATAAACATCATATGTCATGGATCCAAATCTAAGGTGTGAACTTGATGAAATAATGGCCACAAACTTGCATAAATAACATATGTCATAGTTCTATATTTGCAGAGGTAATAATCCTAAACTTGCATAACATGATTCATATCCAACTCATAAACATACATATGTGATTCATACATCGCAACAATGGTGTAGACATGTAAAGTATCATGTAGAATTTAGCATATGTCATAGCCTAACTTTCAATTAAATTCTCACATAAACTAGGTGCCATAGCCATGTAAGGTCACATATAATTCTACCCAAACTTGTATATGGTTCATGTTTGAATCGACATCTAAACTTCCTTACATATGATTTATCATATGAATCAATATAACAAACTAGCATAAGAAACATGATAATTCAACTAAACCTAAGCCAATCATAGGATTATAACATGGGTGATAGCATCATAATTTTACATCGTAGATGATAACATCATAACATAGTATCATAGAAATTACAACACAATCCTACAACATAATTACAACATGCAATCAACAATTCATATCACATCCGAATTATCCGCATTATAACTCAATTCATTTATTAATTATTTTGTTAAGCCTATCGAACTCACAACTCAAAAGCAGTCTTGAGTTCTGAATTATGATTTCTGGAGTTGAATTAGCGCTCCTTTGATGAAGATTCGTTGTTAGAGTTGAAAAGGACTGAATTTGATTTGCTTTCTCCCTCTCTAATTGGTGGCGGCTATGCTGAGTTGCTAGGTGACGGCATGAAGGCCATGAATCCAATTTTATTTTGATTCTAAGGTTTGGGTCTATAGGTGTTTTTATAGAGTTTAGGATTAGTTTAAGCCGTCCGATTAACCCAGAATTGATCACAGCCAATCAGAGCATATCAGAAACCCTAATGAGTCAGCACACAGTCATCTACAGGTCATAAATCAAATCTTCCTGGGGGGGGGGGGAGGGGCAGGTCGACCCCCAGGTCGACACTATGGTCGACCTGGTCAAGGTAGGTCGACCCCCAGGTCGACCCTATGGTCGAGCTGGCCCTGGCGGGAATTTTCCCGCCTAGCCTGTTTGACTCTGAATTTTTGAAATTTGAAATCTGGTTTGAATTTTCTGAAACTTCCGATCGCCATAACTTCTTCATACGAAGTCAAATTCACGCAAACTCGGACTCTATCTCAACCAGAATTCCGAGACGAACACAATGGCGCAACCCATTTCCCGTAATTCTCACGTCTGGGATTTATTATTCTTTAGTTTAATTAATTTGACTATTCAAAAATCTGGGGTGTTACATTTTAAGAATAATATGGTCTCTGAAGTAGGAGATGTAGAAAGGAGAAAGAATGAACTCATATATATAAGTTTGTCTAAGAATAGATTAATGGTTGACAAGGTTCAAAGCATATATACCATAAAAAAATGGATAGCTCATAATTTTATTACTAATAATAGTGATAGCTACTTAATAGCTAAAATATGAAAAATGAAGCACCGGTTAGAAGAGAACTTGACAATTCATATGTATATATGTTTAAAATTTGTACATCAAGTTCAGTTCTAGAGATTAATCCAAGCTCTCTGTGCAAAGAAATAAAACTTGATTCGAGTAGAGGCTTAGTCAAAATGTCTGCTAGTTGATGTTAAGTCTGGACATATTTGAGACATATTATTCCTTTTTCAATATTATCTCTCAAGAAATGATGTCGAATATCAATGTGCTTTGTTCGAGAATGATTTACTGGATTTTCTGATAAGTTGATCGCACTTGTGTTATCATAGTATATGATGGAGTTCGATAAATGAATATCAAAATCACGAAGTGTTTGTTGCATATATAGTACTTGAGTACAAGCAAGAGCTGCTGATATATACTCAACTTCACATGTCGATAATGAAATGCAATTTTGTTTCTTACTAAACCAAGAGACAAGTGATATTCCAATAAAATGGCATGTACCACTTGTACTCTTTCTATCCGTACGAGAGCCTCCAAAATCAGCATCACTATAGGATACTAATTCGAATGGACAATCTTTTGGGTAGAAAAGACTAAAGTCTTTGGTATTATTAAGATACCGTATTATACGTTTTACTGCTCGTAAATGTGATTCTTTAGGATTTGCTTGAAATCGCGCACATAGACAAACACTTATCATTATATCAGGATGACTTGCGGTAAGATAAAGAAGAGAACCAATCATGCTTCGATATAATTTCTGGTCAACATTTTTACCATGTTCATCTTTTTCAAGATGTGTAGTCGTACTCATAGGAGTAGGTTTACCAGATGTATTTTCCAAACCGAAGCGTTTGATAAGATTTCCACAGTATTTTTCTTAATTAATAAAAATACCGTTAGAAAGTTGTTTGATTTGAAGACCAAGAAAATATGATAGTTCTCCCATATGAGACATTTCAAACTCCTTGGTCATAATATTTGCAAACTCTTTGCAGAGTTTCTCGTTTGTTGAACCAAAGATGATATCGTCTACATATATCTAGATAACTAATATATCTTTTCGAGAATGTTTGATTAATAAAGTCAGATCGACTTTACCAATTTGAAATCCTGAGTCAGTAAGATAGCTGCGTAATCGTTCATACCAAGCACGAGGTGCTTGTTTTAATCCATATAAAGCTTTCTTAAGTTTATATACGTGATCAGGATGTTTTTCATGTACAAACAAGGGAGGTTGTTCGACATATACGTTCTCTTTGATAAATCCATTTAGAAAAGAACTTTTGACATCCATTTGATAAAGTTTGAAATTATGATGATAAGCAAAGGATAATAAGATTCTAATAGCTTCTAGTCGTGCAACTGTCGCAAAAGTTTCTTCGTAATCGATACCTTCTTCCTGATTGTATCCTTGTGCTACTAATCTTGCTTTATTTCTGGTTATATTTCCTTGTTCATCGGCCTTATTTTTATAGACCCATTTAGTACCAATAACTGATTGATCAGTTAGTCTTGGAACAAGTTCCCAGACATCATTGCGCTCAAACTGATTTAGTACTTCCTGCATGGCAATGATCCAGTAATCATCAGTAACAGCTTCTTTTGGATTCTTAGGTTCGATATTTGAACGAAACGCGACATGACCCATTTGATTTAGTTGACTCCTTGTTCTAATTTGTGATGTTACTTCTCCAATTACATTTTGAACTGGATGATCTCTTAGAATTCTTGGAGGAGATCAAAATCTTGGTAGAGAAGGTATCACAACTGGCTGAGGAATATTCTCAATAATTTCTAAGTCAGAGTCATTATTTGTGATGATAGGATTTTTAGTGATTATAACTTCGTCGTCATCAGATATGTTATGTGACGGTTTATAGAATTCATCGAATGAGACATGAAGTGATTCTTCAATAGTTTTAGTTCTTTTATTAAATATACGATAGGCCTTGCTTCGTTCCAAATATCCAACAAATATACCTTCATCGGATTTTGGATCAAATTTTCCAAGATGGTCTTTCGTATTTAAAATAAAGCACTTAGAACCAAAAACTTTGAAGTATGAGATATTTGGCTTTCTTTGATTAAATAACTCATAAGATGTATTCTTGGTGAGAGGTCGAATGGATACATGATTCAAAACATAACACGCAGTTGCAACAGCTTCTGCCCAAAAATGTTTTGGTAAAGTGGATCCATTTAATAATATTCTTGCACATTCTTGTAAAGTCTGATTTTTCCATTCTAGAACTCCGTTTTGTTGTGGAGTTCTAGGAAACGAAAAATTATGATTATACCTTTCTTTGTACAAAAATGGTTAAATTCATTATTTTCGAACTCTCCGCCATGATCACTTCTTATATTCTTAACCTTAAGCCCTTTCGATTTTTGAATTCTCTTGACGAAAGATTTGAAATGATTGAAAGTGTCACTTTTGTTTTTCAAGAAAATCACCCAAGTATAAAGAGAGTAATCATCAACAATTACAAACACATATCGACTATGATTTATTGACTGAACCTGTGTTGGTCCGAATGAATCCATATGTAATAGCTCAAATGGTTGTAACGTTGATATGACTTTCTTGGATTTAAATGAAGATTTATTCAATTTTCCTAATTGACATGCATCATAAATATTATCAACCGTATAGCTCATTTTGGGTAGTCCTCTAACTAGGTCATTTTTGGCTAGCTTGTCGATAGTTCTGAAGTTTATATGACAGAAACGTTTGTGACATAGCCATGGATCATTATCATTTGCTACAAGAAACATATCTGAATTATGATTGATATTCGTATTCAGAATATAAATATTTCTGTCTCTATATCCTTCAAAAACTAAATTTCGATCTTTATCTAAAATACTGCATTTGTTATCCGAAAAGGAAATGGTAAAGCCCTTGTCACATAGTTGACTGATACTGAGTAAATTGTGTTTCAAATTTTTAACTAGCATGACATTAGTAATAAGAGGTAAGTTAGATGTACCGCATTTGCTCACATCGCCTTTGCCGATGATATAGCCTTTTGAATTATCTCCAAAAGTGACGAAGCCACCATCTGAATAAGTGATATTTGTCAATAAGCTCTTGTCTCCAGTCATATGCTTCAAGCAACCACTGTTCAATATCTTTCATAAGTGGGAACTGCAAAAAATAAAATTAAGTCCATGGTACCCACTTTTTTTATGGGGTCCTAAGAGTTAGGTCTTAGGAGTCCAAACCCATACGGGTCCGGTATCCCCTTTATATAGATAATTGGAATTACGATGCACAGTATTCAAAAAATTCTGAATGCATTTGTTCCTAATCAATTGTTATTTGTTTTAGGAACCCATATTTTGATAGTCTTGACATTTTTCTTTTGAAATTTCACAACCGGTTTTGGTTTGGAATATAATAAACTGAGATTTTTCTTAGCTTCAGTTTCTTGTACTGTTATATGTTTTCTTTTTCTTTTATTACCAAGATATTTCTTGATATCTTGCTTCTTATACCCCAAACCTTGTTTATTCGAAGCATATTATGAATTTTCAATAATTTTTGTCAAGTTTTCTCGACCTTTGTTGAAGTTAGAAACATTTTGAGTAATGTGTCTAACTTAGTTTGTAAACTAGCTTTTTCTAGGTCTAGAATCTTGACTTTTGCCTTAAGCTCATGATTTTCAGTATTAAGAGCATCATTTTTCTCTTTTTAAGTTTCAATTTCTTGACTCAAAATAGATAATTGAGAATCAATATTAGATGACGATTCTTGAACTTTTTCAAGTTCCTTCTCTAATATTTTCTTCTCGTTTTTTAACATATCTCGTTCAAATTCTACTCTACTTAAATCTTCTTTGGCTTGTTTGCATTATCGTTTCATATCTTTAAATTAAAAAATTAATTCAGCTTTAATATCAAGAACTTCTTCAAAAGCAGGAATTTTTACCTCATCTTCAGTTGCCATGAAACATACATTAGCTTGTTCATTGTCTGAATCACTTTCACTATCAGATGAAGATGAGTCTAAATCATCCCATGTACTGAGAATGCTCGTTTCTTCGACTTTTCTTTCTTGTATTTGATTTTTTCATTTTCTGACTTCTTCTTTTGCTCCGGACAATCCTTTTGCATATGTCCCTTTTAATGACAATTGAAGCATTCTATATTTGATGATGATGATGGTTTATTTGAACCGAACTTCTTTTTGCTGTATTGACTAGCTTTTCGTTGCTTTAAGAATTTCTTGAATCCTTTTGCAATGAACGCTAGATCTTCATCTTCGGAATCTGAGTTGTCTTCATCTTTTTCAGCATGAAAAGCTACAATTTTCTTTTCTTCTTTTTGTTCTTTTCTAGCCTGCAAGTTAGCTTCATAGGACATTAGATTTCCTATCAATTCATCTGGCTTCATGGTGGAAAGATCATTAGCTTATTCTATTGCTAATACTTTTCCTTCCCATTCATTAGTCAGAGAATGCAGGACTGTTGAAACAACATCAAAATCAGAATATTTTTGCCCTAAACCGATAAGTGCATGATGAATTGTTTGAAATCGTGAATACATGTCATTGATTGTTTCATTCGAGTTCATTTTGAAAATTTGAAATTGACTTTTCAACATAGCTATTTTGGCTTGCTTAACCTTGTTAATACCTTCATGAGTGGTTTTTAGCATTTGCCGAATTTGATATGCAGTGGTGCAGATACTAACACGGTTATATTCGTTTTGATCTAATGCACAAAACAACATATTTATTGCTTTTGCATTTACGGCTGCTGCCGTTTTCTCAGCCGGTGTCCATTCTGAATACTCAGTTGCTGGATTTACTATTTCTTTCTGAGTAGCATTCAAGCATCATAGCTAGTAGATTGCATGTAAAAAGCCTTACGTGTTGCCCAATAGCTATAGTTAAGACCATTGAAGAAAGGAGGTCTTTGTGTTGATTGATCTTCAGTGTAAGTGGTGTTAGTGCTACTACTAGGGTTATTTCCCTTATTACTAGAATATATCAAATAACTGTGTTACGGTTATGTGATGACCGTGCTCCGACACTAATTGAAAATGTGTGTGTGTATGTGCCAAGTATAATACACTCACAAGGATCGTTTAATATGGCAAACAATATTCAAGTATAAAGTAATAGCTAATCACAGAACAATATAATAGATAAGTAAATGCAGTAAAAGGGACAAATCACACCAGAGATTATTATACTGGTTCGGAGCACCGTCCTACGTCCAGTCCCAGACTTCTATATGGATTTTCACTAACTACAACCTCACTTCACCCGAAGGAACAAGTTTACAACACCCGAGCAGCCGAACGGGAATTTCACGTCTCTATCAACACGAGGACTTCACAACTTGCCTCTTACAACACGGAGGACTTCAAGCAAGATGAGTAGACTTTTGATTTGACAATGTGTGTTCTTAATAACACGAATTTGTCAATTCTTGTACAACCTTCCTATAATCTTATCCTCAATTAGAAATTGTGTATGTGAAGATTTGGAAGATGATATCGTGTTTGAATCAAAAGAATAATATATATATTCTAGGATTCAAGAACGATATAAGAAGATTATGAGGGTTTGAGTGCTTTGAAAGAACAAAAATGAAATCAACAATAGATAGGACAAATAGAAAGAATTGGTTGTTTGAATCGATGATTTCATGTTGTTTTTATAAAAGATAAAGAGTTGCAATCATTGGTGAAGAGAAGTATTGAATAGAAATGATTTTTGATGAAAGGAAAAGGAAGCAACTTTTGATGAATGAAGATGTCTGTATGAAGAGTTGCTTTCAGTTCGAAAATCGGTCGATAGGTCAAAAATAACCAGTAGACTGAAATTTGAATATATATATACACGTTATATACATGTGTCCATGTTCATTGTGCATTCTGCCCAGAAACGGTCGACCGCCTATTTTGAAACCGGTCGACCGGTTTTTGGCAATATGCACAATGAATGTGCATTCATATATATATACATATATATATTCACAATAATGAGGTATATGGTTATTTGAGGACAGATTTTAACATTTTTAACATGGCTAAATCACTAAATAATCAACCTCTAATTTACAATACCATTGATTCTCTTCTTTTTGTCGATCATGAAACTTCTCCTTATCATTAATCAAATGATATGAATTCCTTGATTCAACATTCCCTTCCCGGATGTGTATGCGATATTGAAATCTTATGAAGCCAAGAACTCTAACCATCTTTGTTGACAAAGATTTAAATCCTTCTGAGAGAAAAGATACTTCAATGACTTATGATTGGTAAACAACTCAAATCATTCTCCCAAGAGATATTGTCTCCACATCTTTAACGCAAACACGATCACTGCCAATTCCAAATCATGGGTAGGATATCTTTTCTCATGTGGTTTCAGTTGCCGACTAACATAGGCTACAACCCTACTCCTTGTATCAATACAACACCTAGTCCGTTACCATAGGAATCCGTGTATACCGTCATCTCTTCATTCTCTTTAGGAACAACTAACACTGGTGCACACGTCAACTTTTCCTTTAGACTCTTAAATGCATCTTCGCACCTTCTGTCCCAAGCAAAAGTTTGATTCTTCTTGGTCAACTGAGTTAATGGTGCTGCAATCTTGGTGAAGTCTTGGATAAGCTTACGATAGTATCCAGCTAACCACAAGAAACTTCTTACTTCTGTTGCATTCTTGGGCGTAGACCAATCTTGCACTGTAGCCACCTTCGCAGGATCCACGACAATATCATCCTTTGAAACAACATGGCCCAAGAATCTCACTTCCCTCCTCTAGAAGTGACACTTAGAAAGTTTCTCTTTCAATTGGTGTTTTCTCAACACCTCCATCACTATTCTTACATGTTCCTTGTGTTCGTCCTCTGTCCTCGTGTAAACCAAGATATCGTCCACGAACACAAGGACAAACTTATTCAACTGAACTCTGAAAACTCTATTCATAAGATCAACAAAATATGTGGGTGCATTGGCCAACCCAAATGGCATGACCAACCACTCATAGAATCCAGACGGCGTCCAAAATGCCATTTTAGGAATACTTTCAGCTGCTACTCGGAGCTGATGAAAACCTGTCGCGAGATCTAACTGGGAGAACACTCTTGCTCCACTCAACTGATCAAACAAATCATCTATCCGTGGAAGAGGATACCTATTCTTCCTCGTCACCTTGTTCAACACGCAGTAGTCTACACATAAACGGAGGGAACCATCTGCCTTAGTGGCAAATACAGCTGGTGCTCCCCACTCGGAAACACTTCTTCGGATAAATCCCTTCTTCAAAAGATCGCCCACTTGCACCTCGAGCTCTCGCTGCTCCCTTGGCACCATACGACAACGAGGCATCACTATAGGTCTGCCATCTTTCAGTAAATCAATCTGAAACTCAATCTTTGGTGTGGTGGAAGTCTGGTCACTCCCTAGAATATGTTCGGATACTCGCCAACAATAGGCTCATCTGACAACTCATCATGCGGGATGTTGAGGGAATTTAGAAAACTAGCCATCACCCCATCACTAGGTAGGCTACCAAACAGTACCCTCTGCCCATCATCCACTCTAATGGTCACCGAAGACCCCTCACAGTCTACCACCACTGCATACCTTTGGAGCCAATCGACTCCTAAAATAATGCCAAACCTAGTAAAGCCCAAAACGAGGCAATCACAAGCAAACATGCATCCATGACTCAATAAGACAAATTTTGACAAATCATGTAAAGGCTAGTCGAATCACTGATCGGGTTCGTCACAACTAAAGGTCTATCGACAATCTCGGGTTCCAATCCCAACCTATCTACCAGATCACTAGATATGAAGGAATGGGAAGCCCTGGTATCAAACAACACTCGACATTGATAGCATATGCTTTCACAATCTTCTTCTCTTTAGGAGGTTGTGCACATTTATCCTTGTGATGTCCCACTTGGCCACAATTGAAGCACTTCCTATCTGTTGGCTTTGCTCGACAATCTTTGGCATAGTGGCCCTTCTTGCCACAACTATAGCACTCAACATCTTTCTTACTCTTCTTCTGACCATCCTTAGCTTGCTTCTGTTTCCTCTTATTCTGCGAATTATTCTTGCATCCACCGCTTGCTGCAGCTTTGGCTCCTCTGCAAATGCAACAACAACCTCGGTCTTCGACTTAGAGTAAAGGCTCTCTGATCGCAATGCCTTTCCCACAATAGATTTGAACGTCTCATCGATGTGGTTTATAAGCCTTTCCCCCAAGTACCCATCTAAGCAAGTTATGAACTTCTCATTCTTCTTCTCGGCAGTATCGATAAGGGATAACCCATACTTCAATAAAGTATCAAACTCAGCAATAAACTCCGAGACTGCCCTACCATTCTGCTTAAGTTCCAAGAATTTCCTAAAAAATTCTGATTTTTGAACAGCTAGTGTAAACTTATCACTGAAGCGAGTCTTAAACTGATTCCAAGTAACTTGATCCTCAGGAGTAGCTGCTTTAATAACATTCCACCAATTCATAGCCCGTCCTTGAAGTTGACGCGATGCTAACTTCCTCTTCATTGCATCCTCGATTCCCAAATCCTCGAAGATAAATTCACAACTATCAATCCAGTCTTGAACTTCCGTAGCTGACTCCGTTCCGTGGAACGGCTTCCCACCAAGACTAGTATAATCCTTGTTAAGCTTGGCGAAATCGGCTCTAGGCGCCTGCACCGCTGCACCACCATCATTAGTAGCATTAGGAACTGCTCCTTGAACATTCCTAAGCATCTCTCGCATGAAGGTAGTAAACATCGTCATCATGTCAGGGACATTCCCATTGTTGGCCCTTGAACCCGTACTCCTCCTATATCGGCTCATCATTCAATCTATAAAGAGAAAACGATTAACCATCTCCATAGTGGTGCTAGTGTAGTGTGACTTCATCCTTAGATATACTAATAGTACGTATATATATAGTTTTGAAAACCAAAATATCACAAATATGCGCTCTTATCTATGTATACTATCTCTCCCTAATGTCTTCCCCTAGGTTAACTACGCAACCTAGGCTCTGATACCAAGTGTGACCGCCCCGCACCAACCGACATTTCCTCGAAATGCGCTATGCCAATGCCCGACTAGCACGAGACGATCATCAAAGGAAAAGGATTATGGAACTATGAATCACCAAAGAACCTATAGTATATCTCGCAGCACATGGAATAAAATATAATAATAACATAACTTGACATAGAACAGGCGAGATAGTGCATAAGCTGAAAACTAAACCATCATAGCAGCGAAATCCAAAATACAGCTTATGATCCAATCCATTATTACAACTTCAAAATACTGTCTCTAAAGCAAGATAGAAAAGGTACACTACTAATGCCCAAACAGTGACCAGCAACAACACAGGGAGAATATATGTAAATAGTACGTGGAAACCTCCTGCTCGTCTCTGGACAGCTACTCGTGCATACCACCTAACCTGTTTCTAGAATGCTCGTTTAGGAGTACCCAGAGTAATAAGAAGAGACATAAAACTTTGGGTCAGACAAAAGTCTGGTATGAGCGATAGCAGCAAAACAGAACAATAACAGGTATAAATAATCATATCCGACCCTGAACCTACAACCAAAGAGTTAGCACAACAAGATGTACAATACTTTAAGGTACCACTAACATAATGTGTAAAATGGGGGTGTGCGTGTCATGGTGATAGCAAACATCAAACATAGCAATCAACCTCACATCACTCACTCAGCGCGTGAAGTATACGATATACACCACTTTGATCATCAAATCCTTTGCTACGACCATTTTTCCCTTGGGGTCTTGGTGACCCCATTGCGCTGGTCTATAGCTACTAATCCCTTGCTATGTCCACTTTGCCCCCATGGGGTTATGATGACTCCACTGCACTGGTTCTTAGCCATGCTACGATCACTTGCCCTTCGGAGTCTTAACGGTCCCATTGTTCTGATCCATAGCCGTTAATCCGTCTCTCAGTGGTGAACCAAAGCTATAGATATCGACAACCCCTTTGGACACGTCCCACAACAAAGCCCAATCATGAAGTTAACTCATTGGTTCCCATTTGGATCCTGAGTAATAACTTCCCATTTGGACTTCCTTTGAATCTAAGGTTTTGGTCTCTTCCGGTTTGGTTCAGTCCTCTTGAAGCGGTTCGATTCGGAATCATCATTGTGGTCGGGTCATAATTCCCCTCCTTCGGTTTGGGTCGTTACCCCCTCTTCGGTTCGGGTCGGTTCGCGATGTCCTCCCCCTGGCGGTTCGGTTCATGATGCCTCTTCCAAAGCATCGGGTCGGTTCGTGCTTCTTCCACCGGGTCAGGGTGCTTCGGATCGGTCGCGAGCTTCTGGTTCGTGGTGCTCTCCAGGTGAGAGGGTCGGCTCATGAGGCCCTGTCCGGGTCGTATCGTGGCACCTTGGTCACGAACGGGTTGTGATACCTTGGTCATGAATCAGTTCGGTTTAGGGTTCATGACCTGATCCGATTTCCTGCACTTATTTCCAGCATCTATTTACGCCACACGACGGAGTTTTCGATCATTCTAGCTTTCCTATGCAAACACAAACCATACTGAACAATAATAGCAACATGTACTGTCAACTATAATCACCAAAACAACAATTATAACATGTTAATATGGATCATACATACCCAAAACCCACGTTTTCCCCTTTATTCCCTTAATCATGATTTAACTATAAGATTAGCAAACTTAATCCAAATTAACCCAAATTTTTATCAAAGCCATAAAATAATATTTAAGAATTTTTACATATTTTTCTAAGTCATAATTTCGCTAATTATCACTAATCACCCCTATTTGGCCGTAATTAGTGTAAAAACATGCTAATCACTCGCCTTAGCCCCAAATATATTCTTAGATCTAAAACTCCACTGATTTGGGTCAACTTCCTATGCAACACAGTAGCCCTAACTCTGATTTGATGCCCATCCGCCTTGATTTGATGTAAATTTGCTTAATATTGGATTAGAAATTGATTAGGAGGTAGTTTAGAAGGTAGAGGCCATTACTAGGGTTCAAAGAATATTTTTGGCGGCTAGAAAACTGAAATAAAATGGTTTCCTAATTGATTTCAACCTTTCCATAACCCTAATCCTGAAATGGGTTATGGGCCCTTCCACTAATTACCCTATTAAGCCCGGTTAAGCTGTTTTTCACCTTCCAAACCTTATTTTAGCCATATCTCCCAAACGGTAAGTCCGTTTGATTAATGTGTACCGTTTGATTAATGTGCCTATCTACGGAAAGGTAAACCATCATCTGAATCCAATAGAAGTGGTTTTAGGTCAAAAATCCTTACCAATCAAAAGTTATAGGCAAAACAAGATTCGATAGGGGCAAAACGGTCATTTAAAATTTGGCAAAAATTGTGAACATGAGATAGTCGTTCCCCAAAGTTACATGACCATACGACTTCGTATGTGAATGAAATAAATATTCTACGATCCTTCGATGCGTAAAATGCGGGTCGTTACTCCGGTGGAGTCATGAGCGTGCATGAGTCCAACTACAGGATACTAAGCCACAAGTAATACCTACAGATATGGCTGTGTTCTATAAGTTACTGGGTTAGGGACTGATATACCCTACTGCCGGGGCTGATATATGATATTCGGGTATTGGCGGATGTAGCCAAGTGGATCAAGGTAGTGGATTGTGAATCCACCACGCGCGGGTTCAATTCCCGTCGTTCGCCCATCACATTATTTCAAATTCAAAAAATTCTATTGTCAATATTCCTATTTACGGCGACGAAGAATAAAACTATCACTATATTTTTTCCTTTTCCGACTTCTTCTTCCAAGCGCAGGATAACCCCAAGGAGTTGTGGTTTTTTTCCTACCAATTGGGGCTTTCCCTTCCCCACCTCCATGGGGATGGTCTACAGGGTTCATAACTACTCCTCTTACTACAGGACGCTTACCTATCCAACACTTCGATCCGGCTCTACCCAAACTTTGTTGATTCACCCCAACTAGGAAGCCGATCGCATGGGTAGTAATTAGGGTAACCCCTAATCATGTTATTACTGGTAAATTTGGTGTCGTTAGTTTGATTCTTTGGATATAAATGAGAAATTTAATCTATGTTTATCTTGTTTAACATCTCGTTTACCTCTTGCGCATATACATATTTTACTGTACTATTTCTTCCACTATTATTGATCTGTCTTGACACCTTTTCATATGCTTATGCTAGAAATCACTAGAAGTCGCCAGACATTATGTCCGACCCTTTTTGTTTTCCTTCTCTCTCTTCTTTCCCCCTCCTCAGGTTCCCAGAGTGGGAGTGGTCAATAGTTAATATCATGATTCTTCTTGGACTTTGATAGCTCTTCTTTTGCAAGTATTTTCTTCAGTCATTCATGCTCATTGTAATACCACTTGAGGGATATTATTATGGATTTTGTACTCTAATTATGAGACAGATTGCTTTTGATATTTGAGAAACATGATGATGTAACTTTGGGTTTGAAATGTTGTTTTTCTGATTAATAAAAAATTTAAGTTTTTCCGTTGCATTATCTATTTGTCTTGTACATTCAATTACTGTTTACCTATTGTGCTTCATGGAACTTAATGCATTCTTATAAGAGTGACATTAACGGACGGGGGTGTCACATTTGGTTTCAGAGCCTAAGGTTACAAGATCACATAAAAAAATTTTGAAAATGTTTTTTAAACAAAGGATTTTAAAATAAAAAGTGATTTTTGAAAAGCAAAATCCCCCCAAGTAATTTACAATATTCCTTCGATTCTCTTTCTAAATTCTTGTTTCGTCCTTTTTCAGCATGTCTGGGGCTCCTAACTTTCCAGGGGGCATTCCCATATCCACCTGGTTTCGTAGATACATAGAAGCTACAATGCCTATTAGGGTATAAGAGCATGTCCGCCCCCAGCTGCAGCCGCGGTAGCACCTCCTCCTCCTTCTGTTATCAACTTTTCTAAGCTCTGCAAAGACTTGGGCGCAATGGAAGGAAAACCTTTTCATGAAACTGAAACTTTTGAAGAAGTACGAAGTTGGTTAAGAGAAACGGAGCATGTATTTAACTTGTTAGAACACGATGATAGGAGGAGAGTCTAGTTAACCACTTTTCAGCTTAAAGACGAAGCATCGTACTGGTGGGAAATAGTTCAAGCCAGATCAGAAGTAGCTACTTGGGGTAACTTTAAAGTTGTCTTTAAGGCAAGATTCTTATCACAAACCGAAGAAGGAATGCAAGTGGAAAATTTTCTAAACTTTAAACAATCTTGCATGACTATAAAGGAGTACGTCAATGCTTTTAGCCAACTAGCAAGGTTTAGATTGGAGTTAGTAAAAATTACTCACAAAAGGCCGTGAGATTTGCTAAGGGATTAAACTAGCCACTCCAAGAATTAGCACTATCACATGTACCTATGGGATCGACCTTTGAAAAACTGGTAGACAAGGCCTTAATGCACGAGGAGGGAAAAGAAGGAAACAAAGAAGGAAATGAGGAGGAAAAGAAAGAGGAAGAGAAACCCGAATAGAGAGAAAGAAATAGTGGAATGATAAGAACAAGAAAGAGGGAAAGCCTGACAAAGCTCAAATCAAGACAGAAGTGAAATGTCGTTGTTGTGGTGCTTTAGGACACTTCGTGAAAGATTGCAGAAGACTAAAGAACACTTGCTTTCATTGTGGCTAAGTTGGACATTTCAAGGGACAGAGCCCTCAGAGACAAGGACAGAAGGCTGGAACGTCTGGAGGGCACGTTAACGCTTTAGAGGCAGGAGGACCAGACCGGGGTAGAATAGTCACGGTTGAAGGTTTGATTTCTATTTTGGACTATTCACTTAGAACTCTTTTTTATTCTGGTGCATCACACTCATTCATATCCAACTCAGTAGTAGAAAATCTACACCTAAGTACTAGCATTATTTATGATCCCGTCATAGTCTCAAACCTCATAGGAGGAATGACTCATTTATCCATGATATGTAGGGGTTTGAGGATTTCCGTTCTACGCGTCGAATTTGGATGTGATGCATACGTTCTTGGTTTCATGGGTTACGGATTAATTATAGGAATGGATTGGCTAGCCATGTATGGTGACATCCTTGTTGCGAAAAAATAGTTGTTAAACGTCTCACTTGCCATGGTAGAACTCTCGAAATCTCTTATGACCCACAGGGGTCAGTAATGCTTAGTTACCTAAAATCTCTTGATGCTTCCATTGATGATCTTCGATCAGTACCCATAGTTGGAAAATTTCCAGTCGTGTTCGACGAGGTTAAAGGGTTACCTCCAAGGTGGGAGATAGACTTCTGAAGATACTTAGTAGATAATGGGAAGCCAGTCGCATTGCCAGTACGCGACATGGTTTCCGAGGAGAGGAGGGAGCTCAACAAACAAGTGGGTGAGTTGTTGGAAAAAGTATCCATTATGTAGAGTATTTCAGAATGGGGAGCTCCAGTCGCCTTCGCATCCAAGGCAGACGACTCTCTCTGTCTACGTGCACACTACCGAGAACTGAACAAACTCACCAAGAAGAATAGGCACCCACTACCAAGAATTGTTGACTTGTTTGACCAACTAGTAGGCACTTCAGTTTTCTCGCAATTGGATCTAGCCACGGGATTTCATCAGCTTAGAGTGGCAGATGATAGTATTGACAAGACAACTTTCAAGACTCTGGATGGTTTCTTCGAGTTGATGGTTATGCCTTTTGGGCTGGCCAATGCACCCGCATACTTCGTGGACTTGATGAGTCAGGTGTTTAGGGAGTATCTGAACAAGTTCGTAGTGGTGTTCATAGATGACATTCTGATCTTCTCCAAAAGCAAAGATGTACATGCCTAACACTTAAAGGAGGTTCTAAGTACACTTAGAGCACACCAACTTAAAGCAAAATTTTCTAAGTGCCATTTCTGAAGGAAGGAAGTGTGGTTCCTTGGGCATGTGCTCTCCAAGGAAGAGATAGCATTGGATCCCGCTAAAGTCATTGCTGTGCAAGAATGGAAGGCTCTAAAGAATGCAACGGAGGTGAGAAGTTTTCTTGGATTGGCGGGTTACTATAGAAAGTTTATTAAAGACTTTACAAGGATCTCAGCTCTGCTTACCCATTTGACAAAGAAGATCTTGACTTTTGCTTGGAGCATGGATGCTGAGGATACTTTTCAAAGATTGAAGCGGGCTATGACAACAACCCCAGTTCTGACTCTCCTACACGGAAGCAAGATGTTCACAATTTACACAAATGCTTGCGGCATAGGATTAGGTGTTGTACTAATGCAAGAGGGCAAGGTAGTACGCTATGGGAGTAGGAAACTGAGGGTTCATGAGAAGAACTACCCCACACATGACTTAGAGTTAGCAACATTAGTGTTCGCACTTAATTCTTGGCGACACTCTGTACTTGGAGAAATATCTGAGCTATACACGGATCATTAATCACTCAAATACTTGTTTTCATAGAAGGACCTCAACCTAAGACAGCAAAGGTGGATGGAGTTCCTAGCATCCTACGACTTCGAGATAACTTATACCCCAGGCTAGTGTAACGTAGTGGCGGACGCGTTAAGTAGGAAGAGAATGACCTTGAGCCCTTTATTCGTAGAAAGGAAAAGCTTGGAGTTCATCTCAACCTTTAATTTCAAGACATCTACAAATTTCACACATGGTTTGTTGGCATCGTTGGAGGTACGACATACTCTATTAGAGCGAATTGGATCTTTGCAACAAGAGGACCAACAATTGAAGGACCTCTTGGACATACCTGGTCAAGAGAAACTTCTAGTCACTTTGCTAGATATATCGTGGACGAGAAGGTGTGGCTAAGACGAGATAGAAGGCTGTGTGTCCCTAGAATTAGAGAATTGCTAAAGCAGTACTAGAGGAAGCTCATCACTCTCAGATGACTATCCATCTGGGAAATGACAAGATGTATAGAGACATGAAGCGTGTTTTCCATTGGACGGGTATGAAGAAGGATGTGGTAGAATTCGTGGCCCAATGTTTTACTTTTCAACAAGTCAAGGCTGAACAAAAGAAACCTAGTAGATTACTTCAGCCCTTAAATTTACCGCAATGTAAATGGGAGAGCGTCTTTATGGATTTCACCGATGGACTACCCAGATCGAGGAATGGCAACATGAGCATTTGGGTAATAGTGGATAGGCTTACAAAGAGTGTTCATTTCATCCCAGACAAGAGAAAGAGGACGGCAACTTGGCTAGCTTCAGTTTATGGCAAAGAGATCAATTGACTATATGGGGTACCTTCAAGTATAGTAAGTGACTGTGACCCTATATTTACTAGTGAATTTTGGAGGAGATTGTAAGAAGCTCTAGGTACATAGTTAATACTTAGCACAACTTATCACCCTCAGACGGATGGGTAAACAGAGAGGGTTAATAAAGTTCTCAAGGATCTATTAAGACTGTGTATACTAAACTTCGGAGGGACTTGGGAGGAGCATCTCCCAATTGTGGAGTTCGCATATAATAATAACTATCAATCGAGCATAGGCATGGCACCCTTCGAAGCACTATACGGATGACCTTGCAAATCACCGACTTGTTGGTGAGAGTCTACTGACATACTTCTATTAGGGCCTGGCATGACAAGAGAGAGACTTCAGAAAAGATACACCTCATTCGAAGAAGGATGAAAGCTGCTCAAGGTCGACAGAAATCTTATGCCGATAAAAGGAGGACCGACTTGGAAGTTGAAGTGGGAGATATGGTCTTCATCAAAATTTCACCGCTAAGGAATGTAGTTCTCTTTGGCTCGATAATGAAATTGGCGCCAAGGTTCGTAGGGCAACTCCCTATAGTAGATAGGATAGGTCAGATGGCCTATAGAGTCAAGTTACCAGATAGGTTAGTGGGCGTGCACGATGTATTCCATGTTTCCCATTTGAGGAAATATCTCCATGATATGGAAGAGATAGTTGAGCCGAGCACACTTGAAGGCGTGGAAGTTGAGAAGGAAGCATCAGTAAGGAGAGTTCCTACTCATATCCTTGGACCAGAAATCAAGAAGCTACATAACAAGGAGATCATATTAGTGAAAGTGCAATGGGGAGAAGACCGCGAAGATGCAACGTGGGAACCTGAAGATTGGATTCATGCTTCTTACCCTTTTCTTTTTGAAAGTACATTCTTGACTTCTTTTCCAAAGCTTTTACTTAGCATTTGCTTCTACCATTCAAGTTTAGCATCCTATCGTTTGAACCTCTCGACCCTTAAGTAGAATCCAATGGTTGGAAACATGTGTTTGAAACATGTTATGGTTGATGGTTGCAAATGGATGCAAATGTTTGCTAGTGGTTGCTTGTAGATACATATACACACACTAGGCACTAGATCGGTTCAA
The DNA here is from genome assembly GCA_030737875.1 of Allium sativum. Lineage (NCBI taxonomy): Eukaryota > Viridiplantae > Streptophyta > Magnoliopsida > Asparagales > Amaryllidaceae > Allium > Allium sativum. The sequence continues at coordinate 793,334,407 of CM060921.1, read as the reverse complement.
TCACTTACATATTGCATATGTATGTGTGTGCATTTAAATTTTCTATGTATGGAAATGGATAGATCATCATATGGATGTTGCATTTTGATGAACGGGGGAGCACACATATAGAACTTATATGTATTATTAGGATTATTTTCATACATTTTGGATACATGGCACAAACACATACTGCATTAAGGAGGTTAACTGAATCAGTCGACCACCTAATTTTCACATTAGTGTAATGGCATATACACACACTTTTGCATATGATCATGCAAGCATTAGAAATACCTAAGGACAATGGACGCCTGTAGATGATGGATGAGTAGATGGTTGTGGTTGTTAGGATTATAACATTCTTCTTAACTTAGAGATTTCAGGGACGAAATCCTTTATGTGGGGGAATGTAACACCCCAAAATTTAATACACAATAACTATACATTAAGATGATAATTTGGGTGTTGTTAACATCGTTGTGAAAACGTGGTTCAAAATTATGAAGTATTCACGAACACTGGCACGGGGTTTCATTTAGCCTGTGTTTTCATTTGGATCGCTCCAGTTAGGTCGTACAAGATTGCAACCAACGAGCTAATGGACTGCATGGCTTATGGTTTGAGAGCTTGCGCAACCTACATGCTTGTGCGACCTACGGGCTAATTTTGAGTCGTTCACCACCTTGTTGGGTCGGTACCACGTCAACACCCAGTTCAACTAGCTCGCACCTCATTTAGGTTGTTATGACCATGTCTAGTTAGGCTGTGACTATGCTTAGTTTGTTCCAGGTTGATTGATAGCTTAGTTCGTAAAATGTTCATTGATTAAGTGGTGCAACATGTAGACCGCATGAGTAAAAAATGCAATGCAACTTGTAATAGTTGGAGCGCTCGTACATTGGACATCTGCTCATAATATAATATAAGCCTGTCATACTCGTCCACTTAGGTCGTCATTACCCAAGCTGCATGTACCAAGTTTGACCCGCAAATGCAATTCCCATATGTTTAGCTCGTTCAAGGAGGGCGGACTAATTAATTGGGTAATTGGCACTTTCACTATCTTAGATCTTTGATAGCTGGATATATTTTAGGTCGCTATTATATAGCTATCAAATTTAGATTGTGACTTGCAAATGACGAGTCATCATATAATGCGATGCAACAAGCGGGTCGTGGCTCATATGCAAGCTTCGGTTCGTTCCGCAACTTTTAGCTCGTTCCATGCTTCAACATTTAAGTTGTTGGCCATCAGCACTAATTATATGGTAACGAGCAAGGCTCAATTCATTTTTTTTGCATCATGGTGCCACGTGGCACAATCTATACCAAAGAACACTGATATGTGAGAAACATAAAATATTCATGACATGTGGCAGAGTGCTCGAGCGTATGGCCTAAAATCAATGTTTAGTTCGCCAGTGTATTTAGCTCCTTTGGCATGGTCTTAGGACGTTGCACCAGAGGGTTTTAAGGTCACCATCATCAGTTTTAGACCGTCAGCATGCTTGGGCAGGTCATCAACATGCATTAGGTCGTTAAACATGTGTTAGACCGGGCTTATGAAGTTAAGTCGCAAACTATTTCTTTTGCCAAGCTGTTGAGCTCATTTGCACGTGAAGGTTTAAAACCAATCAGGTTGTGGAGAGAATGGAGACACGTGTATAGTGGCAGGTCGTTATTTGAATGGGAATTAGGCTGCTATCATTTTAGACTGCCAGATGTTTTTAGCCCGCAAGGAAGCTCGTCTTATTATCCACAAGCTTTTAGTTTGTCGAACCATCGTTGGACCGCCAACCATACACACTTATGACTTCGCCACTCCACACCAACTCCAACTATAAATACCCACATATTTCCCACTTGAGGGGGATCCAATTTGTTTCCTACCACAAAGTGCCGCCAAATTTGAAGCTCTCCTCCAACTTCATCAATGGCTTCCAAGGATCAAACAACTTCTCTCTAACATCATATGGATCAAATCCATTCCAATCAACACTAGAGTTCTCTCCAATTCAATCAAAGCTCCTCTAATCTCCTTCATGCGCCATGGAAAATCACTCTAACTCAATTCAAATGATCTCCATCCGCTTCTAATCCTCTCTAAAGCCTAAATCTAACACTAAATCGCTATGGAATCCGTGGAGATTGTCCATTTGCTAAAGTGATTGAAGATTCATACATCCACCATCACAAAGCAAGAGATCTCTCCAATTCCTTTGCTAAATCAAGTGCAATTTTGATCATAAAGAGAGTGAAAAGAGAGGAAAGAGAGGAATGAATGTAAAAAGAGAATTCATGTATGTTGTAAAGCAAAGTTTCATAATGAGAAGTGATTGAAAAGTGGATGTAGATCCATTTTGGATCGAACCACTATAAAATTCCTTTGTCTTCCTTTTATTCTCTTTATTTTGTGGTTACATGGTTCCAAATTCTAATCTAACCATTTGGTGAAGTGTTTTCATAACATCTTTGGTGTTTAAATCATATTTTGGTTTAAACATTTGGCGCCCACCGTGGGGCCGTTTTCGCACTTCCTTCTCTCACACTCCTTTCAAGTCTAAGAGCCTTGCATTAAAGTCCTAAACCATCTTCTTCTCCGAAATCATGGCTAAATCTAAGAAAGTTACAAGCAAACCCATTGGAGGAAATAATAATGTTGCTAATGAGACTACGCCACTCAATAATCATTTCGAAGTTGGCAAAAACTCGGTAGGTGGAGCCGGTGTGACTAAGAATGAGTTAAATGCCGCTATTGCCAACGTAAATCAAAGAGTGGATGCTTCTACTAAAGATATGATGGAGAAACTTGACGCTAACCTTAATGCTTGACCAAATCCAGCCCCTCCAAAAGTCCATGTTGATCTCGAAGAAAATGGCAACTCGCCCGCTTCGGATCTTAACCGCAACGACAACATGGAAGACGATAATGATTGGTTGAGTGACAAGGACGAGGCTAACGTCAAAAACTCAAAACAAAAAGCCAAAAATCATTCCGAGATGAAAGTAGAAGGGTTACCAGTCCCGTTACGGGGGCACCTCCTCGTCGAGAAAGCAAAGGACCTAAGCTCTTTAATCATGACCGCTTGCCTAGACGAACGTTTAGCAAAGAGCTCAGCTTCGTAGAGCGCCATAACACTGAAGAATACATGTCTGACATGATAGAAAAAATCATGAAAAGGAATCAAGTCGGAAAAGATGATGAAAGAGAATGGGACTTCTCTCCTGACAGGACTCTGTACACCGAAAGAATCCTTGAAGCAGAATGCCCAAAGAAGTTCAATCCTCCAATTTTGCCTCTGTACAACGACCTGTTGATCCTAACTACTTTCTATTCAAATACAAGTGGCATATGAGCGCAGTTGAAGCGACTGATGAGATGAGATGCACATACTTACCTCTCTACTTAGAAGGTGCTGCATCATTATGGTTCACAAAGTTACAACCCAAATCCATATATTGGTTCTCTGACCTGACCAAAAAGTTCAAGGAGCAGTTCCACTTGTATGCTACCAAAGCCAAGGATGCTATAACGCTCTCGGCAATGAAACAGAAGCCAGGGGAAACTGTTAAAGCCTTTCTCAGTCGATTCAATATTGCCTTGTCTGAAGTAAGGAATCCGGAGCCACGCATAGTCCTTATGGCTTTACTCGATGCTATAGACAATATAGGCAAATTTAAAAGATGGATAAAGATGAAGGAACTGACCACGCTTGAAAAGTTCTATTAGAAAGCAAAGGAGTACATGAGAGTGGACGATAATGCTATACCTCTTCAGATCATTAGTGGTAACCAACTTCTTGAAGCTCCTAAAATTGCAGATATTCAATCCAATCAGAAGAATACCCAAGGGCAGAAGCGAGCCAATGACGAAAACGACAACAAAGCTAATAAAAAGTTTGGTCTTCTTAACTCGTTTAACCTAACTCCTATGAATGACACTCCTAAAAATATTTACCTTGCCACAAAGGATGCAGAAGATTATCCGGAGCCTCGGCCAATAAATATGAATGACCATCTAACCAAATCTGGGAAGTTCTGCCGGTTTTATAATCAGCCAGGCCACAGTACCAATGAATGTAGGCATCTAAAATCATTGATTGAAGAACTGATCAGGAAGAACCGTCTGTAACAATATGAGAAGAATCCCCAAGATGCAAATCCTTCTGCAACACCCTAGAGGCAAGGGGTATCAAATGGCCAATCCGGTCCAAGCAACATAGCTTATGCTCAAACTAATCCAAGGCTGATAATCAACTGGCGACCGTTGATGATGATCTAATATCTGCGGCTCAGGATAAGCGATCACTATTGCCTTTACTTTTACTTCTTGCTTTACTTTACTCTTTTCTATGTTCTACTTTCTTATAAAAAGTCTGTAATGATTTACATGCGTTGTACCGAACAATAGCTTTCTGCCTGTATAAATCTCTTACTTGCAAAATACATTAAATTTGCTAAAGACAATTTTCTCATCACAGGCTCTTCCATAGGCATTCGCTTCATCAAATTCCGACCAAGTGAGACAATCCTAGTAACATCAATTCGAATGTCAAGTGCTATAACCATCGATATGCATAATGCAAGGATGAAAAGCACCACTTTGAAGAGTGAATAGGAAAAGTCTCAATGAGTTAAAAGGAAAAGAAGGAAGCAAACAACCATGGATCCGAAATCCCAAAGATTTGCGGGAATTCGTTGCGCGAAATGAAGCGCTGGAGTTCACTAGAGTGAAACAAAGCATGGGAGTTCGTGGCGCGAAGCGATGCAACCCTCCAAAGGTTTTCTGGAATTCATTGCGTGAAACGAAGCGCTGGAGTTCACTATAAGTGAAACGAAGCATGGGAGTTCATGGCGCGAAGCGATGCAACCCTCCAAAGGTTCACTAGAATTCGTTGTGTGAAACAAAGCACTGTAGTTCACTATAAGTGAAATGAAGCATGGGAGTTCATGGCGCAAAGCGATGCAAAGCGCTGGAGTTCACTATAAGTGAAATGAAGCGTGGGAGTTCGTGGCGTGAAGCGATGCAACCCTCCAAAGGTTCATGGGAATTCATTGTGCGAAACGAAGTGCTGAAGTTCAATATAAGTGAAACGAAGCATAGGAGTTCATAGCGCGAAGCGATGCAACCCTCCAAAGGTTCGTGGGAATTCGTTGTGCGAAATAAAGCACATGAGTTCACTATAAGTGAAACGAAGCGTGGGAGTTTGTGGCGCGAAGCGATGCAACCTTATCTGAATGTCGTTGGAATTCGTTGCGCGAAACGAAGCATGGGGGTTCACTAAAAGTGTACGAAGCATGGGAGTTCGTGGCGCGAGGCGATGCGGCCCTCACCTCTAAGGTTCACAGGAATTCATTGCGTGAAACGAAGCGCGGGAGTTCACTATAAGTGAAACGATGCATGGGAGTTCGTGGCGCGAAGCAATGCAACCCTCAAACGTCGCTGGAGTTCGTACTGCGAAACAATGCGACAACCTAAAATCCTTTCCATAGAGAAAACAATTTCTCCATAGGAGAAACCAACAGTGCTCAATGAACTCTATAATGTTGATTCAGTCAACAGGTGAAGACGAACATTGGATTATAACGGCCTCTCCAAAAACATGGGGCATCCGATGGAGTCTCCAATGTTAGAACTGATTGACGAACAAACATTGAGCTATAAAAATTCTTCCCATAATGAAGACTAATGAAAACCTTCTAGGCGGGGGCATAGATATCAAAGCTCCTCCAAGAAGGAATAAGAAAATAAATCACAGATACATATTTCACAAACATAAAATATCGTACTTTACCATATAAGTTGATTAAAGCAATAATGTTTGAAATCCACAGTCAACTTTAGTCGATTGGTTGATCTTTAGCGTTAGCGCGAATTTGAATTAGAATATTGTACTTGTGTAGATAATAATTTGATGAGTTATAAACCATCGAGTAAAATAATCCTGTGCAAATACTTTATTTAGTTCAAAATAAAATTCGCTATGATTCATTTTTCTAATGATTAAACAAATCCATTATCGATATGAACGGTCGATGGTGAAGTATAGGTCCAAAATCGTGCTAGTGCTTGTTTTGATCATAGAACAGGTGACATGAAGCATATGAATTCAAAGCGTGGTTCAACATAGTAAGACGGAAAGCTATAATCGGACCTCGACCTAAAATATGTCAATAACAACGTTCATTTCGAAGCCCGCATTTCTCGCAAGAAAAAAATACAAGCTTCGAGGGGCAAATGTTAACACCGTTGTGAAAACGCAATTTAAAATTATGAAGTATTCACGAACACTGGCACACGACTTCATTTAGCCCGTGTTTTCATTTGGCTCGCGCTCCAGTTAGGTTGCACAAGATTGCAACCAATGAGCTAATGGACTGCATGGCTTACGGTCTAAGCGCTTGCGCGACCTACGGTCTAATTTTGAGTCGTTCACCACCTCCTTGGGTCAGTACCACATCAACACCCAGTTCAACTAGCTCGCGCCTCATTTAGGTCGTTATGACCATGTCCAGTTAGGCCGTGACCATGCTTAGTTAGTTATAGGTTGATTGATAGCTTAGTTCGTAAAACGTTCACTAGATTAAGTGGTGCAACATGTAGACCGCATGAGTAAAAAATGCAATGTAACTTGTAACAGTTGGAGCATTCATACATTGGATAGCTGATCATAATATAATAGAAGGTTGTCATACACGTCCACTTAGGTCATCATTATACAAGATGCATGTACCAAGTTTGATCCGCATATGCTATTCCCATATGTTTAGCTCGTTCCAGGAGGGCGGACTAATTAATTGGGTAGTTGCCACTTTCACTATCTTAGATCTTTGACAGCTGGATATATTTTAGTCGCTATTATATAGTTGTCACATTTAGATCATGTTTCGCGGATGATGGGTCATCATATAATGTGAAGCAACAAGCAGGTCGTGGCTCGTATGCAAGCTTTGGTTCATTCCGCAAATTTTAACTCGTTCCAAGCTTTAGATTGTCCCATGCTTCAACATTTTAGTTGTTGGCCATCAGCACTAATTGTATGGTAACGAGCAAGGTTCAATACATTTGTTTTGCATCATGGTGCCACGTGACACAATCTATACCAAAGAACGCTGATATGTGAGAAACATAGAACATTCATGACACATGGTAGAGTGCTCTAGCGTATGGCCTAAAAATAATGTTTAGTTCGCCAGTGTATTTAGCTCGTTTGGCATGGTCTTAGGACGTTGCACTAGAGGGTTTTAAGGTCGCCATTATTGGTTTTAGACCGTCAGCGTGCTTGGGCAGGTCATCAACATGCGTTAGATCATTAAACATGTGTTAGACCAGGCTTATAAAGTTAAGTCGTAAACTATTTCTTTTCCAAGCTGTTAAGATCATTTGCACGTGAAGGTTTAATACCAATCAAGTTATGGAGAGAATGGAGACACATGTATAGTGGCAGGACGTGTGACACCCCACGTCCGTTAATGTCACTCACTAAGGGAATGCATTAAGTTTCGTTAAGCGCTTATAGGTAAACAAACACAGAAAAATTACAAGGCAAATACGTTAGACCAAAAATTGGCTCTAACACCCAAATGAGCTATGAATTTAATGAAATAGAACTAAAAAGCAACGAAGAACGCACGATTTATAGTGGTTCGACATTAAAGAGCCTACGTCCACTTTCTATTCTTTTAATTGATGATTCGAATGCAAGTACAGCAATGATTCTAACTCAACTTCACAATTACAATGCATAAACTCACTCAAATCTCTCAATAATAGACTTTAAGAGATGATTTTGATCTGAATGTAGTTATGAAATTCGGCTATGGAGGAAGTTAGAACTGAGAATTTGCAAAAAGATCCTTTCTAATGCCTCTAAATGGTGTATCTATAGGTGAAAAATCTCTTTGAAGTGGCTCCGGTTCGGAATTACGTGGCACCCATCCCATAAGAGTCGGGTTCAGACGCTTCCAGATGGTGACAGCGCATCGATTTAGTTGGAGATCGTGGGAGAAATGCTCATGCTTGGTCCGAGTCTTCAGGAAACGTGTTTAGCAACGGTCACAGGCTCAGAGAAAGGGGTTCATATCGGCTGCCTCCAATCTGATCCAATGAGGCTACTTGCTATTTTATGATGTTGCTGACGTACTCCTCCGATCTGAACTGGTATGGTATCTGCGTCTTTGATCTCTACTTTTTTTCCTGCGCTATCTCCTTTCGATCTGGACCGATTGGTGGCTTTCTTACTATTTGCTCTTTGTGTAGCCTAGTTCACAAAGTAGGTTAACATTTTGCCCCCTCGAAGTACACTCTTATTTAAGATAAAGTGTGCTTCGAAGCAGTTTACGAAATATCCTTAGAACAACTGAACGATCGCTTCCATTTACTTGTAGCGTTGTGCTGCTTCACATAGTCGTGCCTTTTGCTGCTTATATGTACCCACAAACCATATGAATTACTTTCTTCATTTCCAAACAACTTCAAGAGCTTCTATTTAATGTCCAACAATTCCTCCAGGTAAGCTTTTCTTTATTTCTCCTCGAATTCACCCTTCGTGACAAGTCGGTGTGTGTAATCCTCTTCGGTTCAGACTCCGATCCGAATGGATTTCCCTCCTGTATTGCTTATCAGTGGACTAACAGGCCAAAATGCACTAGTGGGCCTGAATCTCGGTCCGAATGGGGTTAGAAAGGCTAGGAAAACGAGTGGTCACCGCAAATCTATATAAGTTCTCCTCCCATCTTTTTCTTTCTCTCCTTCTTCTATTGCTCTCGCCCAACAGTTTTTACATTGGAATCCAAAAACTTCAAAAACTCCGAAACTCTCTCGTCCTTCTTTAAATTAAATATCTCGGTAGTTTTAAAATCTCGAATTGCCTTGCTGTAATCGTTTTCAGTTTAGATTTGTGGTAAAATTGAGCGATTCGAACATGTTGTTTGTTTAATTCTGACGCCGCCGCCTTCTCTCTCCTTGCCTTCGTCGTTGGTCGTTCTGTCATCACCTTGAGGCACTGGGAGAGGGGATTAGGAACTTAATGGATAGTTGAGCACGTAAGTGCTTGGTTTTAATTGGGGTTTTTGAGATAGAGTTGGGTTCGGTATTGGTTAAGCGAGGTGAAAAATGAAGAAGATGAAGGAGAGGAACTAGGATCGGTTCGGGTGAAGAAACGTTGGAATGAAGGAAAGGTAGAGATGTTTACAAGATCGAATCGGGTCGGAGCAAAAGAAAGAACAGAAAAGGGAAAACAAAGCCTACCTGACCGGGTCAGATCAGAATAAAAGACAAGGAGGAAAAGAGGCATGATTATTCAAGTCAATCCGAACCAATTCGGTCGCCTACATCTGAACCGATCCGGTTTTACTTACTGGGTGTGAATATCCGCTTCAGACCAAAACATGACTTTGCCCTCCAATCCGATCCCAATGCACATACCCGAACCGAACCGAAATAGTCCAACTCAATGCGCGAGAATTTATCCAACTATTTTAATCAATGCTTGGCATAACCTTCAACTTGATGAACAGTTAGGATAGCGCCTTACGAACATAACAAACATCAAGAACTATTCTGAAACATTATTACTTCTTTGAATCTTAATATCACGCTCTCATGTGTTTACTTTGCATTTTTGTTACACGTAGCACACACTTTAGTTCACATACACACACGGGGGACACGGGCAACTTTACTCTAATTCTTGCTATTGTTTCTTCAATAGTCTAGTGATCATGGCCGAGAGACGTTCATCTAGGTTAGCAAAGAAGATGGAAGTTGCGGAAACTTCTGAGAAAGTTACCATTGATGACATATCTTCTTCTTCAGACCCTGAATGGGACGATGAGGGCCCAGATTATGAAGTAGGAGCGCATGACAATGAAACGCCTTCCGATAGTGAAGTTTCTCTGGGTGATGAAGAGGAAGGAGGGATTGGAGATAATCGAGCTCCTGATGAGTTTAAGTCTGCCATTATATTGGAGTCACCCAAAGACTCCGTTGAATCAACGATCAACGACAACAGACTTGTTCGTATATGTTTAAAGCACGATATACTGAAAAGGGATACGCTGGTTCCATCAAAAACCGATCGTCCTCACAATCCCCCAGAAGGATTTATGGCAATTACCCGAATGATGTGTATGGTTGGCGCTATTCCACCGTTTCCTCCTTTTGTTGTCGAATTTATGAGATAGATGCGGATTGCCCCCATGCAGTTACATCCCAACTCCTATGCTTACTTATATACCTTATATATAGCATACAGAGAGATTTTAGGTACAGAGCTCACTTTCGACGACGTCCACTTTTTTATAATTTCAAGCATCGGACTCGGGAAACTCCTTCCTTCTCTTATTTCTAATCAGTCCCAAAAAGGAAAATTATTTCAGCTCCATTTAGCAGCAAGGCCGACGATTCCAAGTTAGAATGGTTTTATATCAGGCAACAGCCGGGGTGCACCAGGAGATGGACAAAATCAAGTAAGGCATCGATTTTCTAGATCTCAATTTTAAATGTTCATGTCAACACATTAACCTGCTTTCTCTTTCGTTTGCAGTTGATAACCCAAAACAAATATCGGATCAATTGTACTTTGATCGGATGCATCGGCTCCTCAATGGCGATCAAAAATTTCTAACCATTGATGAGGTTCTTAAGGATGAGTACCTCCATCATCATGGGTTATTATCCATTACCCGTAGCATAGGTCATGGGTCGGGTCCATATGTATACATCCCCCCAGTGGACATTATTCCCGGTACGGGCGAGGGCTCGAAAAGTCCAATAATACCTCTTCGGACTTCACCTTCTCCATCTTCAACTCATGACGATGAGTTGGCCAACACAGCCGAAAAGCATAGAGAAGGGTACACCGTCCCTGATGATGCTATTTCTCCTGAGAAGTCAATGTCTCCTAAAGAACTGCCAATAAACGCTTCTCAAGGAGATGTCCTCCCTACCGGTGATTCCACATTTTAAGGTTTAGGAGATCTCCCCCTACCTAAAACCATCTACACTTCAGAGGATTTTGGCACAAATCCTTTAGTTTTCACTTCTTCAGAGGAGACTACTCCCGTTAAGGCCAAAGAGCCCACTCGCGCTGGCCTGGCTTCGGATTCAGGTTTGTCGAGGGGAACACCACTTAGGATGCACTTAACACAATAGCACCACACTTCACAGCACTTACTTTTTATGAGAATACTGATTCTGAATTCCACTTACATTGTTGCGCAGGTTCAATGTCTCGCCCCTACTATGACGTCAGGAAAATATGTCGCAGCATGTCCATACCCCCTTCCGATGTCGAGCATGATCATCGTGAAAGCCGGGGTAGAGAGGATAGAAGGCCTCATGATTCTTATCATTCGCACACCTCGCACTCTTGCTCCCCCGTCCGGTTGGATCCAGACCGATATAAAAGCTATCAGAGTCGTCGAGGAGAACACACATTGCAGCCCAAAGACCGAACTTCTCCTCAAGACAAACATAATAAGTACTAAAATGTCGTACTCTGTTTTGAAAAACATTTTCAATTTGATATGTATTTTTTGAAAAAAAAGAAACCTTAGTATTCATTGTTGAAAACCGTAATTGTTTTTTTTATTTCTTTGGGTACTTCTTTTCCCCATAAGGATATTGAATAGAAAGAACTATTTTGAGCGCTACTATAATTTTGAAAATGAATACGCAAATGTCCATCAAAGGTAAGTAAATACATTCGAAACATGTAAAATGCAGTGAATCCTGCTGTAAATGAAGCAATTATTGCGAAAATTGGCGAATATAACCAACTATCATTAAGAATTTCATCTTTCGACCAAAAACAAGCAAGAGGTGGAATACCACAAAGAGAAAGTGTACCGCCGAAAGATACCGACTCACGAGGCAAACATAAGGTTTATGATAAGCAGCCTAGAAGGGGTGATGCAACCATCGTGCCCATTAAACATAAGGATACTGAGCTAACATACTACGAACCTCCACCACTGGATGCTGAATCTAAAGTTAAGCGAGCATATCTGGAGAAGTAGTTCCCCGACCACTATTTTGAAAATCTGACTTTCTTACCTGCTCTCGATCCTATTTCCTCAAAGTGGGCGGATGAGACCAAAGCGAAGATTGACGCAGTCGAGAAGCAATATTCGGAGATGTTCAAGTATTCTCGTAACTTCTCCAGAATCATTCGAACTTTAATTACAGATGTTAATTCGATGAAAAAGACTGCAGATGCCAACGCAAAGGCCTTGAAAAATTTGGAGAAGGACCTTAAGGACACACAGGCCTAACTTGTCATAGCTCAACGAGATGCTACCAACTTCAAACAACAATTTGAAGAGTTACAAAAGCGTTATCATGAGTTGCTCGAATCTCATAGTCAAGAGCGTTTGGATTTGAAGAAACAAGCGGAAGATGCTAAGTCGGACAATGCCAAAATGCAACTAGCTTACAATACTCTTGAGCGAGAAAAAGCCGAGTTAGCGAGAAAAAATACTGAATTGGAGAAACGAAACATTGACTTGGAATCCAAGTTAATGGAAGCCGAGAACAGGGTTGCCCTAGCAGAGGGGAATGTGGAAAATGTTATTAAGTCTGCTAATGAGACCCGCAAGCAGCTGTCAGAGGCTCAGGAAGAAGTGCACTGTTTCAGCGAATTACTGATTGAATTCTTCGCGCACATAATTCGTCGCCGAAACATCTCTTGGATTGAAGATTATCCAACTACCTTGGTTCACGTATGGAGTCAAATTATCGAGTGGGAGAAAGAGGAACTCAAGGTAGACTTCGTCGACGAAGATAAGCTTATGGAAAAATATCTAAGAGATGATGAGCCGGCACGTCTGGCCGAGGGGCGTCGCCTCATCGCCGCTGCTATGGAGGAGTAGAAGCGAATGGCGAAACAAAAGAATATCCCTGGGGTTGGTTCTTCTTCTATGTCCGCTGAAACTTTTGAGGTCGAAGGATATGATCCCGAGAACCCGGGGATCCCTCAGGCATCTCTTTTATCTCCCATACCCGAGTCAACGTCAGAAACGGCAGTCACTCCAGCTGAGAAATCATCGGAAGGTATTTCTACCTTTTCACCTCAATTCGTCAAGGTCGTCTCCACTTTCCACCACATAATTGGGCAACCGACGAAGGATCCTTTATTTTCTCCTGAGTTGATAACTGTTTCTTCTCATTATGTAGGTGTTGAACCGACCGAGAAGACTAGCGGGCCTCAGGGAACCACCACCGAAGCAAAATCCGTGGAAAAGGCTCAAGGAGAAAAGGATAAGGCTGCCACTGTAGAGTCAGGAGGAGGAGCTGAATTGTCTAAGGCCAATGCTCCTCATGATGAGGAGATGATAGATGCCTTGAAAGACGATGGCGGTAGCGAGGGGCATGAGGAAGACCCTGATGTGGCTATAATTGGGGATTCAAAAAGCGCTGATGACATCACTTTAGCTGAAATGAAAGCCGAACAAGACAAACGTATGCAGCTAAAAGTTGATGACCTGAACCCTGAAAGCCTTAAGACTCTTGCAGTGGTGGATCCTGGATCAAGGTTAGTCGTTAAGCGCTCAACTAGGTCTATTACAGAAGAGTTTTCTAAAATGTCTTCTCTTGATTCCAGTGTTCCGACTCCTGGAAAAAAAATCAACCGATTCTAGCACTTCAGTTGCGGAGAAGAAAAAGCCAAAGCGCATTTTGACTGATGCTGAGAAAGAGGCTAAGAATGCTCAGAAGGCTACCAAAAAATCCAAGCCCGCTCCAAAGCCCAAGTGATGAAGTGTTTTGTTTCATTTTGATACTCAATTAGTCCGCAATTGTTGCAGCGAGTGCGGCCCTCGCATCTTCTTTTTTGCTTGTTTTCCTTGTACAAACTTACATGTTTGCAAATAAAAAATAGTTTATTTCCTGCAATGTTTGATAGTCGTTAGTTCAGCACTTGAGTGAAAATACAAAAGTATGTCATATTAAAGTTATATAATAAAGTCATTGTTGAGGGGAATATGTATGCACATATATGCCCCCAGTAATTCTTGGATAACCGAGCCAGAATTATTCAAGATTAATTAAATTAAAAAAAATCCAATTGCCCCCGATTCTCTGACGGGGCCATATACCTTTTGATGCCTATTCTTTCTAGCATCTTTATACTCTCCTGTCTCATAACCAGGTTAGAGTCTCGTTGAGGTGGTCTCTCATCTGGGTGCACCTTCACGCCTCCGGGGACGTCGTCTTCCCGTCCTTTATACTCTCTCTAAATTCTTGAGAGTTAGAGTTAAGAATGTCGTCTTCCCATTCTTCTGTGTTTTATCGCACAAACAGTCATTTTATTTGCTCCTGCACATAGGTCATCTCCAACTTTCCAAATTTAATTTAACATTTCGTGTTTCACAGTCATGAAAGAATAATTGTTGAAGATATAAATAATGCACGAAAGTAAATGACACACGATATTTTTATAGTGGTTCAGCTAAGTCGTAGCCTACATCCACTTTATAATCCTTTGTTCACATAAACAGACTTTTTAAGGCAAGTCGTGCCTTTTTACATAGCTTATGAAAACAAAAGAGATGACATTTCATATTTAGCTCAGATATCGTCGTAGGTGCTGAGCGTTCCAAGCTATAGAAATCTCTCCTCACCGTCCACGGTCGTTATCTTGAATGCTCCTGAATCAAGCTTCTGTTGGATGGTGTATGGCCCTTCCCATTTTGGACCCAATTGGGTTGAAGGCGGGAAGATTCGTCTCAGTACTAGGTCTCCTGGTTTAAAGGTTTTGAGGCGAACCTTCCGGTCATAATAACGTGCTATTGATGTCGATGTCTCGAGGCACGCAAGTCGGCTTCATCTCTTTTTTCTTCAATCATATCAAGAGATTCTAGGAGGATTTCTTTATTTGTCATTGGGTCATAGTACGCAACTCGATGAGAAGGGACTTTCAATTCTACCGGGATCACTGCTTCTGACCCAAAGGAAAGTGAATAGGGAGTATGGCCGGTAGCCGTCTTAAAGGTCGTCCTGTAGGCCCATAAAGCTAATGGCAACTCATCTACCCATCTAGCTTTGGCCTGCTCCAACCGCTTTTTTAGAATTGATTTAATGACTTTATTTACGGCTTCGACCTGGCCATTTGACTGCGGGTGAGCTACTGCAGTGTATCGTTTATCAATGTTATATTTCTGGCAGAAGTTTTTGAACTCGATGCTGCCAAATTGCGTCCCATTATCGGTTATGATGGTCTTCGGAATCCCAAATCGACAAATAATGTTTCTGACCACAAAACTGATCACCTTCCTCGCCGTGATGGTTGTTAGAGGTTCAGCTTCCACCCATTTTGTGAAGTAGTCCACGGCAACGATGGCGTATTTAGCTCCTCCTCTAGCAATAGGTAGCACTCCAATAATGTCAATTCCCCACATGGAAAACGACCATGGACTTACCATTGACTTGAGCTGAGTCGGAGGCGCTCTGGGAACTTTGCCATATCTTTGACATCTATCGCAGAGTCGTGAATTATCAGCCGCGTCTTTGTTCATGGTAGGCCAGAAATATCCGTACCGTAATACCTTCTTTGCTACGGTTTGGCCCCCAGTGCGATCTCCACACTCACCTTCATGCACTTCTTGCAGTACACGTTTAATGTCGTCGTGTGCGATACACCATAATAGGGGCATTGAAAACCCTTGATGATAAAGAACGTCATCCTGCAAAACATATCTTGCAGCCTTGCGTCTTACAGCTCGTCTTTCGCTCTTTTTCAATGGGAGGGTTCCATTCTTGAGGAAATCCTTAATTGATGTCATCCAGGATTCTCGTTCTGGTTCAACTTCCATGGCTATCTCTGCTTCCATTATGTCGAAACTTGGTGAATCCAACATCTCTATCGGAACCATTTCAGTTTCTTTAGGATTATCAGAACTCGCTAGCTTCGCCAGTCGATCTGCTTTCTGATTTTCCGCTCTTGGGATGCGTGTTATGCTATAATGCTCCAAACCTTCCAATAACTCCTTTACCTTTTTGAGATAGGTGATGAGTCGAGGTCCTTTAGCACCAAATTCTTCCCGAACTTGGCATACAACTATCTAGGAATCGCAATATATATCTAGTGTCTTCACTCCCAAATCTTTGACGAGCTTCAGCCCGGCAATTAGGGCTTCATACTCGGAATCATTGTTAGCAGCAGCGAACTCTAACCGTAATTCATAGTAGATTGATCGTCCTTCAGGAGTTATGAAAACAACTCCGGCGCCGGACTTTCTATCATTCTTGGCCCCATCCGTATATAATTTCCACGGACTGAGTTCTAACTCTCGATCCAAAGCAACTACCTTGTCACCCACCGTTTCCTCTTTAGGGATTGTAAATTCAGCTATAAAGTCAGCCAAGGCCTGCCCCCTTGTTGATCTTCATGGCTGAAAGTTCAAATCAAACTGACTCAGCTCGATATTCCATTTAAGTAATCGTCCCGATGCTTCGGGTTTCTACAACACTTGTCTCAAAGGTTGATCGGTATACAACTATCGGGTGTGCCTGAAAATAATGGCGAAGTTTGCGAGAAGCAATCACGAGGCTATAAGAAAGCTTCTCTATCTTCGGATAGTTACGTTCTGCAACAGCCAGTTTTTTGCTTATGTAATACACAGGTTTCTGGACTTTATCCTCTTCACGTACTAATGCTGCGCTGACAGCGTGAGATGATACCGCCAAGTAGACGAACAAATCCTCATGCTCCACAGGCTTTGATAATATTGGAGGCTTTTCTAAGAAGTCTAACAGACTCTGGAATGCCTCCACACAGTCAGGAGTCCACTCAAAATTTCGCTTTCCCCGTTTTATGAGATCGAAGAAAGGCACACACTTGTCCGTTGCTTTGGAGATGAACCTGCCTAGTGCTGCAACCTTCCCAGTTATGCTTTGAACATCCCTAATCTTTCGCGGCTCCTCTATATTCCGGATTGCTGCTATTTGGTCCGAATTGATTTCAATTCCTCTGGAACTCACGATAAAGCCAAGGAACTTGCCTGATGCCATGCCAAAAGAACATTTCAAGAGATTCAACTTCATCCCATACCTTCGTAGTATGCCGAACATTTCTGCTAAGTCCTTCGTATGATCGGGAGATTGCTTGGATTTCACGAGCATATTCCACATAAACTTCCATGGTTTTCCCGATCTGATTGTAAAACATGCGATTGACTAGGTGCAGATATGTGGCTCCCACATTTTTTAACCCAAATGGCATTACCACGTAACAATACAACCCCAAGTCCATGATAAAGCTTGTATGCTCCTGATCTGGTATGTGCATGGGAATTTGATTGTACCCGGAATAGGCGTCCATAAAGGATAAGAGTTCATGCCCGGCCATTGAATCTACTAGTTGATCAATTATGGGAAGAGGAAAGCTATCCTTCGGGCAAGCCTTGTTTAAATCAGAAAAGTCGATGCACGTTGTCCACTTCCCGTTTGACTTTTTGACCAGGACAGGATTCGATATCCAGTCGGGATATTTCGAATCCTTAATGAATCCATTACCTTTTAATTCTACTTCTTCTTTCAAAGCTGCTGACCGCTCTGGGCCTAAAATCCGTCTCTTCTGCTTGACTGGTGGATGCTTTGGATTAATACACAAAGAGTGGCTCATGATAGTAGGCAAAATCCTACGCATGTCAGCGTGAGTCCAGGCAAACACGTCCAGATTTGCCTTTAAGAAATCATCCAATTCCCTCGCTCTAACTAGGTCCAGTTGCGAGCCGATCTTTAGTACTTTTGTTGGATCTGTTTCATCAATAGGTATATCGATTGTTATTTCGTTGGGAGTTGCCTTCCTGTCCCCGGGTTCTCTATCCTCTCTGGGATCTGTATCCTCGAGCACGTCTGAGGGCGACTCTCTTGGGGCAAGACCCCTTAATTGCTATGCTGAGGCCTCCTTTGGAGGGGCGGAATCATCTTTAGCATCTATATTCAACCCCTTCATTAACATCTTTAACTCTGTCACGTAACAAGCTCGTCCCGTAGCTTGGTCACCCCTCATCACCCCAACTCCTGAGTCAGTCGGGAATTTAAGCAGCAAGCACCAAGGTGCAATACATGCCCTAAATTCGGCAAGGGCCGTTCGACCTAGGAAGGCATTGTAAGGCGATTCCACATCCACAACTACAAATGGCAGGATCCTTACTCTCTGGTGATCTCCCTGCCCTAGTGTGTCCGGTAATTCCACAAAATCCATCGGAGCTGTAGATGCTCCGTTAAAGCCACATATCCATCCTTCACATGGCTTTAAGTCTTTTGCTTCGAGTTTCTTTTGTTCGAAAGCTTTCTTGAAGAGGATATTAACCGAGCTCCCGTTGTCCACTAACACTTTATGGACTAAAGCAGGGCCAATTGTCGTGGTAATCACTAATGGATCGTCAGTTGGAGATTGAACTCCAGAATCATCTCTATTGCGGAATACGACATCATCTGACATCGTTTTTTGTTGTTTTATTAGAGTGACGTCTTCAAGGCTACTGCATTCTCCTACTTCAAAATGCTTGGCGGCGTTGACGTACTGGTCCATTGCTTTAAAACTACGACCAACTAAGTGAGGTCCGCCCATAATAGTATTAATGAAGATCCTCTTACCTTTTTGCTGAGTTGTGGGTTTTGAAGCAGGCTGGTCTTGGTTTGGGGCTTGTCCCCCTTGCCCCCTATCCCTTGGGGCGACCTTGTACTCATCCAACTTCCCTTCTCGCAGCAATTTTTCAACAATATCTCTCAAATGACGACACTCATTGGTGGAATGATCGTGCGTACCATGAAACAAGCAAAACTTTCCTGTTGCAATCTCTTTCTCAGTAGAATCTCTAGGAGGTGGTTTTTTGTACTGCAATATGCTATATGTATCTAAATAAATGTTCTCCAACTTATCATTTAACGGCGTGTAATTTTCAAAAGTCTGGAATCTGGGTCTTTTATTAGAGCTATTCCCTCGGTTTCTATTCCTTCTGTTGCCGTTCCCACTTTTGTTGCTATTACCACCACTCTGGTTGCCAACATTTACTTCCACCTTCCCTGAACTGTCACCAGATTGCTTCACAGCAACGTTACTCTGGACAGCTTCCTTCGAAGCCCCTTCGGACTTTCTCTTTCGATTTGCCTTAGCTTCTTCTCGCCTTAAGAGGATATTAGCCTTTTCATAGAACAATTCTCTAGTAGGAGGTGGTTTCTCAGCTAAGTAATCCCCAAACTCTGTGTCAAGATCTACCCCTTCTATCAAGGCCATTAGGATAATGGGCTCATGGGGATTACTAACTTCAGTGACGGACAGGTTGGAGCGATCCAAATATGACTTCAAAGATTCTCCTGGGCCCTGTTTAATCCGTGACAATTCTATGACAGTCTTGGACTTTTGGGCATAGAGTCGAAACTGATTCATGAAGCACTCACTCAATTCTGTGAAATTTGATACTGACTGAGGAGGGATTCGGGTAAACCACATTAGCGCTACATCTTCGAGATAGATTGGAAAAGCTTTGCATTTTATGGCATCCGGAGGTGCTGCCGCATTCATGAACCACGCATATCTCATCAGATGTTGCCCTGGGTCTGTTCTTCCTGAATATCGATCCATCTGAGGCAAGTTAAATCGCCGGGGAAACTGGAAATTCAGTATGTCATCTGTGAAGGGAGTATGACTTCGTTCAATGCCCCAATCTTCATTAGTATACCGCCGGCTCTCAGACACAATCTGGCGCACCAATGCCCATACATCGGTGTTTGTTAATGTCTGAACAGACTCTCTAGATCTGATGTTCGGATTACCCCTGGGTTCCTGGTCAGGGGATAACCTCCTGTTTCTGGCGGCAGCTGCTCTACGTTGCTCTCTGTGCTCCCGGTCGATCTCAGGAGGTAGAGGTTGGAGAAGCAGTTGCTGTGTGGGGTTGGTAATATTAGGATCCCTGGGTAAGACGTGGGATCCGTACATGGGTAGCAACATAGGCTG
This sequence comes from Allium sativum, assembly GCA_030737875.1. Taxonomy (NCBI): domain Eukaryota; kingdom Viridiplantae; phylum Streptophyta; class Magnoliopsida; order Asparagales; family Amaryllidaceae; genus Allium; species Allium sativum. The sequence continues at coordinate 793,314,461 of CM060921.1, read as the reverse complement.
TTGCAGGCTCGGGTCATCAGGGCCCAATACACGAGCAGCGTCTTCTCGGGATCCCAAAGATCCAAAAGTCAATTGATCAAGGTTCTGAGGTCGTTCAAGCGGCCTTCTCTCGCCAGGGCATTCCTCTTCCAAAGAAGACGAATCATCTGTAGCAAGGCGGCGCATTGGGGAAGGAGTCTTTTGTCTCCGGAGCTCCTGCAGTTCTCTACCCATAGTGATCATGTTTTCCTGCATGCGAATGTTGTCACGCCTTCGGGCTTCCAATGCTTCTTTAGTGCTCTGTAGCATGTCAAGAAAACATGAAAAGTCTCCCTGGGTAATGGGTGCAGATGGATCAGGCTGAACATTAGTCATCGTGGCTGGAATCGGAGCATTGGAGGGAGCTCGAGTAGAAGTTCCAGCTTCATTCTGGTTCGGATCGGATCGGTTCACAGTAGCCTGGTCGGGGCGTTTCGGATGGAGAGAGTGAGTGCCCTCGACCTCATCAGACCGGATCGAATCGGTGCCTTCCACTCGGTTCAGATCGGCACCTCCCATCCGGTTCGGATCCTCCTAATCAGAGTGGTCTGCTCCAGAGCTTTGAGCGCGTGACCTTGTTAACACAATAGCTTACTGATCTTCTCTAGCATCATTTCCCCTAGCGCTTTGCACTTCTTTTCCTTTGGTCTTAGCCATAATACTTGATTCTCCAACGGTTAGTCAACAAGTACTGAAAGATGTCAGAGACAGGGATTAACTTCTTTGAACTTGAAAGTCCAAATAGTAGAATGATAATCCCAAACAGGCTGAAAATTCGAAGGTTTCCTAGTGAAAGCACCAAAATGTTAGACCAAAAATTGGCTCTAACACCCAAATGAGCTATGAATTTAATGAAATAGAACTTAAAAGCAACGAAGAACGCACGATTTATAGTGGTTCGGCGTTAAAGAGCCTACGTCCACTTTCTATTCTTTTAATTGATGATTCGAATGCAAATACAGTAATGATTCTCACTCAACTTCACAATTACAATGCATAAACTCACTCAAATCTCTCGAAAATAGACTTCAAGAGATGATTTTGATCTGAATGTAGTTATGAAATTCGGCTATGGAGGAAGTTAGAACTGAGAATTTGCCAAAAGATCCTTTCTAATGCCTCTAAATGGTGTATTTATAGGTGAAAAATCTCTTTGAAGTGGCTCCGGTTCGGAATTGCGTGGCACCCATCCCATAAGAGTCGGGTTCAGAGGCTTCCAGATGGTGACAGCGCATCGATTTAGTGGTAGATCGTGGGAGAAATGGTCATGCTTGGTCCGAATCTTCAGGAAACGTATGTAGCAACGGTCACAGGCTCAGAGAAAGGGGTTCGGATCGGCTACCTCCGATCCGATGAGGCCACTTGCTATTTATGATGTTGCTAACGTACTCCTCCGATACGAACCGGTATGGTATCTGCGTCTTTGATCTCTACTTTTTTCCTGCGCTATCTCCTTCCGATCTGGACCGATTGGTGGCTTTCTTACTGTTTGCTCTTTGTGTAACCTAGTTCACAATGTAGGCTAACAAAATATAAATAAAACAGTAGCAGAAATTTAAATTTATATTTCAAACGTACATCATAATACCGTGGTCCATAATTCCATAAGTCACAAAAACCATTACAATAAAATAACTTCTGTCTTGCACCATCAGAGTACATAGGTAAATAAAAAAGGATAATTCCCCATTTAAAAGAGTTAAGCCATAATAGAGACATGAACTTAAGCCATACTTCATAAGTAGCTCGTAGCAAGACGATATATGATTCCTGACTAAGCCTGAGTGTTTCCTTCCTGAGAACCGGGGGGGGGGGGCAGAAGAAAGAAGGAGAAACAAAAGGGTCAGACATAAAGTTTGGCGAGTCTAGTTACTTTTAGTCAATAGATAAATAAAAGCAACATGATAGGCATATAAAGTGGATAAGAGAGATCACAACATAAATGGTAGGTGTGACATGGTAAGAAAGATAAGGTGTTTGTGCCTCACTAATGATTAATCTGCACTATTACTAGTATAACTTAAATGAGATGATCCCTTCCACTATAAGTTAGTAGATCTAGGGCATACGTCCGAGTATACCCTAACCACTACCCTAATCGATCGGCTCCCTACCCCGTAGATATCGTGTGCTGGCTCCACGATCGGAGGTATTAATCCCTAAAGTGGTAACCCTTTGTTTCCAAGATGTGCACAACCATATCTACTGGTGTCACGGTAATCTTATCCGCTTTTGCTCGGCTCATACACGCACATGGCCCGGCCGGTTGGCGCCGCCCACAACGTCCATTCCGTTTGGATCTCTTATATTCAATCAGTACGCGTGCCCCTTCTCCGCCTAGTACGAAGTTCTTTATTTGATACCTACTCCGGGTTACTGACTTGAAATGGGTCCCACACAATGTGGTACAAGCTCTCCCCTTTGTCTTGTATCCCCACTAAGTTTTCCACTGACTATGTATACCCTTAGGTGTCTTTAATTACATTGACCTATGTCAGTTATGCTTACCCTAAAGGGTGTCTTTAATTACATAACTTTATTGTATTTACCACTAGTTATGTATACCACTAGGTGTCTTTAATTACATAACCTTATTGGGTTAAGTTCATGGGCCTATATGTAAATATTGCCCACCCCCTCTAATTTACTTAACCCACCCACTACCCATCCAAATTTACTTAACCCTAACTTAAGTTCATAATCATACAATCTTTATGGATTAAATTAGGTTAAGTAGTCCAATTCTTTACCATGTCCATTTATGGTTTTATAACGGGCTAGACCTCCCACATTAGGCCTTCAACATGTGGATGCTGAATATGCCGGTCGGGTCCAGGGAGACTTATTCCAAAGTTCGATCTAACCTCGTGTCATAACCTGATTCGTATTTACATACTTAGACCTCCCACATTAGGTTCAACATTAGTGGCTGCTGGATATGCCTGTCGGGTCTGGGCGGACTTCCACCACTAATGCAACCTAACCTCGTGTCATAAGTACAATTACAATTCCTAATTGTAATTAAAAAACATTCCATTTTATTCAAATCTACCTATGTCATCATAGGTTATTATTTCTATGTTTCCCTATTTGAATTATATGTCTAATATTACATAAATTATGCCAATTATAAATCCTTTTTTCCCTGTTTCCTAACTAACGTATTCGCATGTATTTTGGCGGCATCTAGGCTATAAAGTAACCTAGCCACAACAATGAAAAATGGAATATGACAAAGGAGATAGTTTTCAACATACCTTGGCATACACATAAACTTAACATGATAACAAGGTGAGTGGACATGTAATTTTCATCATAACAAGGTGGACATAAAACTGATGAACTTGTGGCAACTACGATGTAAAAGTAACATAATGAGATCTAAATTAACCCTTTAGGTGTCCAACTATTTAGATCTAGCATAATTAGGGTGACGTAGCAACATGTTTAGATCTAAAATTGGCTTCACATGTCAAGTTTACAACATATTAGATTAATCACAATATGACAGGTGAAAGCTGATTTACATAAGGAACTAGATCTAACCAATGTTATAACTACCCAATTTAATAGATGTACATTCACCATAATATAGTTACAAGTCAAGATCCACATAGGCAATATAATAGAACAACCACAATTATATTAGATCTAGGGGAATAGATCTATCATGACAAAGTATAGGATTTAACGCAAGCACAAAATCACACTTTACAACATATCCAAGTCATAGTCTTTCACAATTTACTTTTATTTATCTAAACCTAAAAACAACTTGAAACTCACAGCATAAGCTGTAGAGAATTAAGAAAGAACGGATCTAGAATTTCTAGATTTGATTTGCAAAGTATGTTGTTGTAGAAAACTGTTCAGTTCACACTCCAGCAGCATATGGCCTCATGATTTCCAATGAATAAAATAGGAGAATATGACACATATATATAGTTATTAGACCCCTTCAAACCGAGTGCCACGTCAGACCTAGGGGTGTCGACACCCCTGTGGGTGGGTCGACTCCCTAGAGTAGGAATTTTGGCACTCTGAGGAATTTTCGAATTTGAATCGTTCTGGATAAAATTCTGACTCATCCCTGACTCATGCGTATATATAATTTTTCTGCACGTATACAAACTTAAAACCCTCATAACTTCCTCATATGGTGTCCGTTTTACGCAAACCAACTGTCCTTCTTGACCAGAATTTCGAGACGGACGCAATGGTGCAGTTTGTTTCCTCTAATTATGAATATTAAATTAATTATCATTTAATTTATTCTCTTTAATGTCGTTAAAAATTCGTGGTGTTACATTCTCCCCTACTCAAAGGATTTCGTCCCGAAATCTCTAAGTTGAGAAGAATGCATATCCTACCATCCATCATCCATCTACTTATCCACCAGCCACTGGAATCCATTGTCCTTAAAGATTTCTAATGCTTATATGAATAAATGCGAAGGTGTGTGTATATGTCCCAACACTAATGTGAAGATCAGGCGGTCTACTGTTTCAGTTGACCTCCTTAATGCAATGTATGTTAGTGCCATGAATCTAATATGTATGCAAATAAACCTATTGTATCATATAAGTTCTATATGTGTGTGCACCCATCTGTCCAAATGCAACATCCATACGCTAGTTCATCCATTTCCATCCATTAAAAAAAATGCATACACATCCATATGCAGTATGAAAGTGATTGAGCCTGATCTTAGTGCCTAATGTGTGTGTAGATGCGTCCACAGGCAACCACTAGCAAACACTTGCATCCACTTGCATCCATCAAACATAACATGTTTCAAACACATGTTTACAACCATAGGATTCCTATCTAAATGTCGAAAATACTATGGATAAGATATACTCTATTAACATAAACTAGCACTGATAAAACTTAGGAAAAGGAGTTAAGAACATACCCTCGAAAAGAAAACGGTAAGAAGCACGAATCTTGTCTTCGGTCTCCCAAGTTGCATCTTTTGGGTTATCTCCTCATTGAACCTTTAGCAACTTGATCTCCTTATTGCGCAACTTCTTAACTTCTGACCCAAGAATACGGGTATGGACTCGCCTGACTGTCGCATCCCGTTCCACTTCGACTTCTTCCAACATACTCGGCTTAACAACTTCTGTGGTGTCATGCAGGCACTTACGCGGATGAGAGACATGGAAAACGCCATGAACACTAGATAAATTTCCTTGGAGCTTTACTCTGTAGGCCATTTGGCCAATCCTCTCGGTTATGGGAAATGGTCCCACAAACCTAGGTGCCAACTTCCCTACTGATCCGAAGCTAACCACACTCCTTAAAGGCGATACTTTGATAAACGCTAAGTCTCCCACTTCGAATTCGATGTTAGTCCTTCTCTTGTCTTCATAGGACTTCTGCCTATCTTGAGCTGTCTTCATCCGCCGTCAAATAAGGTTAATCTTTTCGGATGTTTCCCTAACCATATCTGGTCCAAGTAATAATCTTTTTGTAGATACCCACCAACAAGTTGGCGATCTACAGGGTCGCCCATATAATGCTTCGAAGGGTGCCATGCCTATGCTAGCTTGATAACTGTTATTATAGGCAAACTATACAAAAGGAAGATGCTCTTCCCAAGTCCCCCCGAAGTCTAGGATACACAACCTCAAAAGATCCTCAAGAATCCTGTTCACCCTCTCTGTGTCCCCATCGGTCTGAGGATGATAAGCGGTGTTTAAACACAACTGTGTACCTAATGCTTCTTGCAAACTCCTCCAAAATTCTCTAGTAAAGATGGGGTCACGATCACTCACGATGTTGGAAGGTACTCCATGAAGACGAACTATCTCACAAACATAAATTGCTGCCAACCATGATGCCGTCCTCTTACTCTTAACTGGAATAAAGTGAGCGCTCTTAGTGAGTCTATCCACTATCACCCAGATACTAGTGTTACCTTTATTCGATCTAGGCAAACCATCTATGAAATCCATAGAGATGCTCTCCCATTTCCACTACGGAACCTCCAACGGATGAAGTAATCCACCGGGCTTCTTTTGCTCAGCTTTGACTTGCTGGCAAACTAAACTTTGAGAAACAAATTCGGCTACATCTTTCTTCATTCCAGCCCAAAAGAAAACCCTCTTCATGTCCCTGTACATCTTATCACTGCCTGGATGAATGGTAATCTTAGAATGGTGGGCTTCTTCTAGGACTGCCTTTATCAAGCTTCCAGTTTGAGGAACACAAAGTCTTCCATCTCGTCGCAACCACCCCTTTTCATCTATGGAATATCTACTGAGGTGACTAGAGGTCTCCTCTCTTCTGAGCTTATCTATATGTCTAGAAACTGTGGGTCACCTTGTTGTGAAGCTCCTATCTGATCCACAAGAGTCATTCATATCTCCAAGGATGCAAACAAATCAGGCAAAACCTCGATGGAGGGTCTAAAATCAAAAGCTGATATGAACTTCAAGTTCTTTCTTTCCACAAACAAAGGACTCAGGGCCACCCTCTGCCTACTTAGTTCGTCTACCACCACATTACCCTTGCCAAGGGTATAAGCAGTCTCAAAATCATATGAAGCTAAGAACTCCATCCACCATTGTTGCCTTAAGTTGAGATCCTTCTGTGATAGTAGATACTTGAGAGATTTATGATCGGTGTATAACTCGAACTTTTCTCCAAGTAAATAATGATGCCACGTCTTTACGCGAATACTATGGTAGCTAGCTCTAGATCATGGGTGGGGTAGTTCTTCTCATGATCTCCCAACTGTCCACCCCCATAACATATTACTTTCCCTTCTTACATCAGCACCGCACCAAGCCCTGTACCGCACGCATAAGTGTAAACAATAAACACTTTACTCCCATCGGGCAAGGTCAAGACTGGGGTTACTGTCAGAGCCCTTTTTAGTCGTTGGCAAGCAACGTCCCAATCTATGCCCCATGAGAATGCCAAATTCTTCTTTGTCAGCCTGGTGAGAGGGGCTGATATCTTCGCGAAATCCTTAATGAACTTCCTGTAATAACCTCTCAACCCAAGAAAGCTTCTCATCTCGGTTGCATTTTTAGGAATCTGCCAATTTTGCACTGCAACCACCTTCACGGGATCTACAGCTATCCCTTCTTTGGAGAATACAAGCCCTAAGAATCTCACCTCCTTTCTCTAGAAATGGCATTTGGAGAACTTTTCTTTTAGTTGATGGTCATGGAGAGTTTTCAAAACTTCTCCCAAATGCTGGGCATGCTCTTCTTCACTCTTGGAAAAGATCAAAATATCATCAACGAAGACTACGACAAATTTGTTTAGGAACTCCCGAAACACCCTGCTCATCAAATCAACAAAATAGACGAGTGCATTTGTCAACCCAAAAGGCATAACTAGCCATTCAAAAAAACTGTCCGGAGTTCTGAAAGCAGTCTTATCTATGCTGTCCTCAGCCGCCCTCAGCTGATGGAACCCCGTAGCCAAGTCCAACTGGGAAAATACCGAGGCACCAACAAGCTGATCAAATAAATCATCAATCCTCAGAAGTGGGTGCCTATTCTTCTTGGTGAGCTTATTCAATTCTCTATAGTCAACACACAAATGAAGTGAACCATCCGCTTTAGTTGCGAATACTACTGGAGCACCCCATTCTGATATGCTTCGTCTGATAAACCCTTTCTCAAGTAGCTCCACTACTTTCTTACTAAGCTCCCTCCTTTCCCTTGGAGCCATGTGGCGCACTGGTAATGCATATGGCTTTGCATTGTCCACCAGATATATGCGGAAGTCAATCTCGCGCCTTGGAGGTAAACCCCGTACCTCATCAAAAACATCGGAATAATCTCGAACCACTAGAACAGATTGCTAATCATCTATGGTAGCATCTAGAGACTCTAGGAAGCTAAGCATAACAAACCCTTGGGGGTCACAAGAAACTTCGAGGGTCTTCCCATGACAAGTCAGGAGTCTAACAACCCTCCTCTCACAATCCAGAATGGCCCCATACGTGGTAAGCCAATCCATTCCTAGAATCAACCCATAGCCCATAAACCCAAGCATATACTCGTCGCATTCAAACTCGACGCCTAACATAGATATTTTCAAACCTCGAAAAATCATTGATAAATGAGCTGAACCACCAATGGGGTTTGAGACAACTACGGGGTCTACTACCATACTAGTAACTAGGCGCGGAGATTCAACTACAGAACTTGATATAAACGAGTGTGAAGCACCAGAATAAAAAAGTGTTCTAACCGGATGGTTTGTAAGAGAAACTAAACTTTCTACGGAAAATTTTCTACCTCTTTCAGGAGCACTGATCGTGAGAGCATGCACCTGCCGTCCAGAAGTCCCTGCTCTTTGACCTTGTCCCTGCGATCCCGGTTTCTTCGGGCACTCTTTAGAGAAGTGCCCGACCTCTCCGCAATTAAAGCAATTGTCCTTCCTTTTACAATCTTTGATCAAGTGACCCTCCTTTCCACAATTGTGACATTTTCTCTTATCCTTGCCTTTGTCATCTTTCCCTCCTTTCTCCGCTGTTGCTGCGGTGGTTGCTGTTGTTGTTGCCCCTTCTTGGGCCACACCTTCCTATTATGCGATGTCCCCTCAGTCTTTGCTTTCTTCTTGTCTCCCTTATCCTCCTCATGCATTAGGTCCATATCAACAAGTTTTTCAAAAGTGGACCCATTGGAATATGGGACATGGCTAAACTATGCAGAGGCTCATTCAGTCCTTTAACAACCCGCAAAGCCCTTTTGTGCGATGTATCCACCAACTCTAACCCGAACTTTGCCAGCTGGTTGAACTTGTTCACATACTCCTTCACCGTCAAATTTCCTTGTTTGAGTGCTAAAAACCTCTCCATCTGTATGCTTCTCTCATTTTGGGAAAGAAAATTCATTTCGAACCTCTATCTAAAATCTTCCCAAGTTTCCACCGGATGTCCAGCTTGGGTGACTTCCCACCAAAACGAGGCTTCGTCCTTTAACAGCCAAGCAACTAATTGAATCTTTCTTCGGTCCTCCACTTCAAAAATTACGAATATGTCCTCGGTCTCCTTAAGCTAATTCCGAGCTTTTACGAATGTCTCGTTCCCATGGAATGGCTTTCCTCCCATAGCACGGAAGTCCTTGCAGATCTTTGTGAAGTTATCTGCTCTTGGAGGGGGATGAGGAGGAGGAATGACTGGTGCAGCTGGGGGAGGAACATTTCTGTAACACCCCACCTCCGCCAGGGTCACTCGCAAGGGAATGCACTAGCTTTGGAGGGGCATTATTGGTAAACATGCATAATGATATAGCAAGGCAGGACATGACATATATATATATATGTAAATAAACAGAGTAAGTAAATAAAACAGCGGAAGATTTTTAAACCATTTCAAAACACAAGTCTGGTACATCAAAATGTCAATTTCCCAAAATTACAAGTCTAGATAAATACATCATCTGATAAACTGAAAATACATAAATACTATCCCCAATAAGAGTGATAAACCATAGCGGCTCAAGTCCAAAGCCTACTTGAGCTATCCAAGGAAGCGGCTAAAATCCAAGCTAGGCTCTTGTATTCCCTCCCTGAAAACCTGGGGGGGGGGGGGAAACGGAAGAAAAGAGGCGAAACAAAACGGGTCAGTCAAAAAGACTGAGTAAGCCCTGCTACGATCAGTCTATAAACTAATAAAGCTAACATCATGATGGAAACTGAGATGATCATAAATAACAACATACTGGCATGATAAGTCAACTAAAAGATAGTTAGAGGTGTCATCGCATACAGCAAGGTTAAGTTTTGCACCACGGTGTACTAGCAAGCCGACATAACAGGTATCGATCCCTTAGCCCAAACTTTGGCCCAATAACATGAAGTGACCTTAATATAAGGTCCAACCCAACGGTCTAGTCGATCGGCTCCCTATAAGCCTAACACGTCAAGTGTTGATGTCCATACGGCCCACATATGGATGTAGTTAGTCTGTGCTGGGTCCACCTTTGGGTGTATCAAGCCCTCGGGTGTCAACCCCGGACACTTAAGCAATAATGCACAGCCCTAACCTACTGGTACCCGTGCCTCGAGTTTTGTCCAACATCGGACTACGTGCACGTCCGTAGCCCGCCGGACCCGCACCGCTGTACCACTCGGCCATCGCCCTTTGGTCGCTTACATCAGTCCAGTAATCGTGCCCCGCCCTAGCCTAGCCTCTAGGGTTGTGAATGATACCAAACTGGGATTACTGCTGGAACAGACCACGTTGCTAGGGTTTCTAAGAGGGTTAGGTGTGATTTAACCCTTCACTGATCCTGGATTAAACTGGTTAAGTGTGGCTTAACCCCATTTTAATCCCTTGAACTCCCAAATGGATTAAACTAGTTAAGTGTGACCAACGGTTCACAACTTAACCACATTCTAATCCCTCGAATCCCCAAATTGGTTAAGTATTAGTGGACCCTGACTTAACCCTAATCATGAGGCATTAATTAATTTAATGCACCTTAACCTCTCACATTAGACCTTGTTGTGGTTACTAGTTAGGCCGGGCGGGTCCGGGTAGCTTTACACCACAACTTGGTCTAACCTCGGGTCTTGGCACCCCATGACCAACTTCCCACATTGGGTCCTATTGTTTGTAGCCACTAGTTAAGCCGGTCGGTTCCGGGTAGAATTACGCTACAAACTCAACCCAACCTCGAGTTGGCCACACTTATGTTTTCTAAGTGTCATGTCCACTTTATTTCAAAACATAATTACAAGTCAACAATTACTTGGGTAGACCTAACTTAATAGGTAAATTCCCAAGGGGTAGACCTAACTTAATAGGTAAATTCCCAATCTTATATTTTCATGTATTTTAAGTTTACCCCAAAACCCCCAACGTCATTCTATCGCTTACATATTCGTAGTAACGCATGAAGGATAGGAAGAGGGAACTTGGCACAACATACATGATAAACTTGCACAACAATCATGCATAACATGTTAGACTTGCACAACTTAGCATAGTGAACTTGCATATTACCATAAACGTGCATAACATGTTAAACTTGCATAACTCGTCAATTTAAACTTGCATAAATATGCATAACTTGTCAAACATGCACAACTTGTCATTTTAAACTTGCATAAACATGCACAACTTTGTCAAAACATGCACAACTTGTCAAAACATGCACAACTTGTCAAAACATGCACAACTTGTCATTTTAAACTTGCATAAACATGCACAACTTGTCAAAACATGCACAACTTGTCAAAATATGCACAACTTGTCAAAACATGCACAACTTGTCATTTTAAACTTGCATAAACATGCACAACTTGTCAAAACATGCACAACTTGTCAAAATATGCACAACTTGTCAAAACATGCACAACTTGTCATTTTAAACTTGCATAAACATGCACAACTTGTCAAAACATGCACAACTTGTCAAAATATGCACAACTTGTCAAAACATGCACAACTTGTCATTTTAAACTTGCATAACTTATTAAACATACAAACCATGGCTTAGCAAACTCGCATAAACATGCATAACTTAATAAACATATAAATCATGGCTTAACAAACTTGCATGAACATGCATAACTTATTAATCTTGCAAATCATGGCTTAGTATACATGCATAACTCAATAGATTTGCAAATCATGGCTTAGTACACTTGCATAAACATGCATAATCCATTAAACATGTAGAACATGGTATAATAAGCTCGCATAAGCATGCATAACTTGTGAAACATGTAAAACATGGCATAGAAATCTCGCATATGCATGCATAACTTATGAATCATATAAAACATGGCCTAGCGAGTTCGCATAAGCATGCATAATCAACTAAACTCACATAAATCTCAACTTTCACCAAACATTAACTTTAGAGTTTGTAAAGTGAAGGTAAGAGGGCTTACAATGCTTATGCGGACTCAAATGAGTATAACAAATGCAAGAAACCCCTTATGCAACTAATTAAAACCCCCAAATGCAAGCAAACTTGATCAAGACTCCTCCTTTATGATGCCAATAGAAAAACAAGCCTTTAATGCAAGCTAAGGAGGATCATACAAGCCTAAATACCCTTGTATGCATGGAAATCTCTTAGGGATTTGATTAGGAATTGTATGAAGAGGGTGGAGGCCATGAGAGTTTTGATTTTGGCATAGTTTAGTTACTAGGATGATTAATGAGGCTTTAGGGTAGGATTAGGGGTATATTTATAGAAGATTAGAGTGATTTAGACCATAGGATTAACCCTAGGATAGTTTTGGCCCGTCAGATCTCGGAACTCTCTAGAACCAAGCCACCCAATCAAGCCCAAATCAGAAATGGTGCACCAGGCTAGACTGCCTGGGCACCCCCTGTCGACAGGGCTGTCGACAGGGTAGTCGACATGCCTAGGGACCCTGTCGACAGGCCTGTCGACATGCGGGTCCTGGCGGGATTTTTCCCGCCTTGGCCCAGCTGGCCCAAATCCTTGTTTTTAATTTAAATTTTAAATCTGTTTTAATTATGGAAATTTCTGAAAACTTCCATGGGCCTTAACTGGGTCATACGGACTCCGATTTTCGAAAACTCGGACTCTATTTCGCGTATTTTTCCGAGACGAACGCAATGGCATAGCCCGTTTCCCTTGATTCACATTTTATAATTTAATTCTGCCTCAATTTCCATTATTACAAGTTATTGAAAATACGGGTTGTTACATTCTCCCCTCCTTAAAGGATTTCGTCCCCGAAATCTTCAAGTTAGGAAGAACGTATCCTACCATCTAATCATCCATCTACTCAAGCATCATCCACGAGCAATCATTGTCCTTACAAGATTCTAAATGCTGGATGAACATATGCAAAAGTGTGTGTATATGTACTTACCTAATGCAAAAATCAGGCGGTTACTGATACAGTAAACCTCCTTAATGCATATGTATGTAAATCAGGCGGTTACTGATACAGTAAACCTCCTTAATGCATATGTATGTCAGTGAAATGAATCCATATGTATGCAAATTCCTAAATTCATAGTATCTATATGAGTGCACATAACATCCACCCATATGCAACATCCATGTGATAACACGACAAGTTTCAATCATGGATAAACATAAACACTCATGCGTATGCAACATGAAGAGTGTGTGAGCCGATCTAGTGCCTAATCGTGTATAATGCATCCACGAGCAACCACTTGCAAACACTCGCAGCCACTTGCAACCATCAAGCATAACATGCTTCAAACACATGTTTCAACCAAAGGGTTTCTACCTAAGGTTCTCATGACAAGATAGACTCGATGAACTAGATAAACTAGATAAACTCCTTTTTGGGTTACAAGAAATCCATTCAAATTTTGACATATAGTACTAACCGATGAGTCTTAACCCCTTATGGAGTTTACAACAGAAATACGGTTGAGAATGGGACCGAGAGGATATATACACCAAAGATATCTTGCAAGCAAGCTCCACAGGAAAGCAAGGATCAAAGGTGCACTCTTAAAAAGAGATATGATGCGCGTATCTAGTCCTCACTCTTCTTAGTTACGTTTCCTTGAGCTTAACTCCACTGTGCTTTGACTATCTTTCACTTCATAATTCCTTAGCTTCCTAACTCCTATTTCCCAAATCCGAGTTGAAACTCATTTCGTTATCGCCTCTCATCTTTCTTTTCCACTTGTTCTTCTTTCTGCATACTTGGGTCAAACATAACTGTAATCTTATGATTTCATGCAAGCTCTCCAAAATTCACTAGTGAATCCTGGATCTCGTCCACTTACTATACAGTATTTCACGCAGCAGAGCTTTCCTTGAAAATACCAATCCACGTTGCTAGTTGCCCTTATAAACGTGATTTCCTATAACTCAGGCTTAATCGACATGAACCATCCGCCTATAGGCCGTACCTAGATTCAGTTGCCTACCCATGACTTTCTGTAGGCTATTTCAAAACTGGCCAACTTCTTGAGGATGAACCGTTGCTAACGATGATGCAATCCTCTCGCTCTTCACCGGACTGAAATGAGCACTCTTCGTGAGTCTTCCTATTATGACCCACATACCCGTACTCCCTTTCTTTGATCTAGGTAGCCTATCCACATACCCTATCGAAATGTTTTCATACTTCCCTTGCGGAACCCCCAATGGAGGTAATGGCCCACTGGGCTTCTATGACTTGGCCTCAACCTGGTGGCACAACATGTATCCCGAAACCAACTCGGCCACCTCCTCGAGTGATGCGCATCTTCCAGAACCTTCTTTACCAAGTCTTTCACTCGAGGAACACATAATCTCTTGTCGTGCCTTAGTCATCCTTTATAATATATCTAGCGAGGTGACCTAACATCTTGCCTCGAATCAACCGGTCCATGTTCTGGACCAACTGCGGGTTTTCTTCCTGTGAAACCCCCTTCTTGATCCAGAAGAGTAAGTCTATGCTCCGGGAATGCTAACTAACTAGTCAAACGGAGAAAGCTTCCTACTTCAATTGCCCTTCTCGGAGCCTTCCGGTCACAAACCGCAGCCACTTTAGCGGAATCCACCGCTAAGCCTTACTTAAGAACTATATGCCCAAGAAATCCCACTTTTCCTCCAAAATGACATTTGGAGAACTTGACCTCCAACTAGTGGCTCTAAGCGTATCCATCTCCTTCTTGAGATGTCCAACATGCTCTTCCTCGTTCTTATGAGGAGATCAAATATCGTCTACGACGACCCTGACAAACTTGTTCAAGGACTCCCTAAACACCCTACCTATCAAGTCCACGTAATATGCGGGTGCATCCGTCAAATCAAATAGCATGACTAGCCATTCTAAAAATCCATCTAGAGTCCTAAACGCCGTCTTGTCAATTCCATCCTCAGCCATCCTAAGCTGATGGAATCCGGTAGCTAGGTCAAAAGAAAGAAAAAGGATGCTCCTACCAGCTGATCAAACAAATCATCGATCCCTGGTAACGGTTGTCTATTCTTTTCAACATGTAAGCGAAGCAAACTATCCATATTAGTAACGAATACTACTGGAGCACCCTACTCGGAAATGCCTCGTCTCAGGAAGTTCTTCCCAAGCAACTCCTTGGCCTGCTTTCTTACTCTCACCTCGTGAGGTCACGTGCCTAACCGGTCACGAAACTGGCTTGGTATTACCAACCAGATAATACGGAAATCTATCCCACGTCTAAGGGTAACCCCTTCACTTTCCCCAAGATATCAGGATATTCTCGGACCACCCTCAAAGATTTCAAACTATCGATAGACGAGTTGAGGGATTCACGATAACATAACATGACGGGACCCATAGGGTTGCTAGAAATTCCTAGGGTATTACCGAGGCGAGTCATGAGCCCCCACACCCTATATACAAAAACCCAGAATGGCTCCAAAATAGGACGACCATTCCATGCCCAAAACCAACCCACATCCCCCGAAACCGAGAATATAAACATCCCACGAGAATTCTATACTCAAGATAGAAATTTTCAAATCCACTCAGACCACAGACAAACGGGCAGAACCCCCAATGGATTTGAAACACATACGGGATCATCAACTACACTAGTACTTAGGTGCAAAACTTTTAACTGGATCAGATGAAATAAAACTATGCGATGTGCCAGAACCAAACAAAGTACGAATCAGGGAAAGTCAGAAAATGTAAACAAGATTTTCAACAGAAACACTACCTCTATCATGAGCTGGAAGAACGGGGTTGAGGGGATGAATTCGCCCTTCAGATAGTCCTGCACACTGAGTCTGGCCTCGCCCTTGTTTCCTCGGGCAATCCTTGCTGAAATGTCCAAACTCTCCACAAATGAAGCATTCGCCCCGCTTTCTCTTTTCCTTCTTCCTACATTCCCTGGCTATATGTCCAATTTTACCATAGAAGTTGCATTTCACATTCCCTCTTGGCTTGTTCTTGCGGTTGTGGTTATTCTTGCCCCGTTTCCCGGAATTTACTCTCTTGCCTTGAGACTCATTCGCCTTGACCTCTTTCTTGTCATTGTTATCTTCTTCTTGAAGTAGGACCAGATTCACCAAATTCTCGAAAGTCGCCCCCAAGGGTATATGAGACATGGCCAAACCATGTAATGGCTCGTTTAATCCTAGAGCAAAGTGTAGGGCCTTCTTCTGAGCTGTATTAACCAAGTCTAAATCGACACGAGCCAGTTGATTAAACTTATCTATGTATTCCCTAATAGTCATGTCCCCTTGCTTTAGTGATAAGAATCTCAGTCCAAACCTTCCTCTAAAGTCATCCCAAGTCTCAATTGGCCTGGTCGCGGTGGTGACTACCCACCAACGTGCAGCTTCTTCCTTTAGCAACCATACTGCTAATAAAACCTTCCTGCGGTCACCTATATCAAAGGTGGCTAAAAGATCTTCGGTCTCTTTCAACCAATTCCCTGCTTCTACAAAAGTCTCTGTTCCATTAAAATTCTTGCCACCCATCCTCTTAAAGTTCTTGCAAGTTTCCGCGAAATCCGCTTGTGGAGGCTGAGGGGGAAAAGGAACATCAGCTACGGGAGGAGGAGGAGGAACAGCGGCCTCGACTGGGGGAACAACATTAGGGACATCCGGGACCGGTGCCGTGACTTCCAAGTACCGACGAAACCAATCGGGTATCGTTACTCCTTCGGGCAAGACGAGATTATCAGGCATGCTGGAAACGAAAAGAAAAGAGTTCAAACGAGAAGTCAAAGGATAGTGCTAATGGCTTTTGGGGAATAGCCTTTTTAAAAATAACTAGACTTTTCTTTGGAAAATACTTAATACTTGGTTTTGAAAATAGTTTTTCAAAAGTTTTTAAAACCCTTTTTATCCCTTCTCGTAAACCATATGCTCTGATACCAAATGTAACACCCCACCTCCGCCAGGGTCACTCGCAAGGGAATGCACTAGCTTTGGAGGGGCATTATTGGTAAACATGCATAATGATATAGCAAGGCAGGACATGACATATATATATGTAAATAAACAGAGTAAGTAAATAAAACAGCGGAAGATTTTTAAACCATTTCAAAACACAAGTCTGGTACATCAAAATGTCAATTTCCCAAAATTACAAGTCTAGATAAATACATCATCTGATAAACTGAAAATACATAAATACTATCCCCAATAAGAGTGATAAACCATAGCGGCTCAAGTCCAAAGCCTACTTGAGCTATCCAAGGAAGCGGCTAAAATCCAAGCTAGGCTCCTGTATTCCCTCCCTGAAAACCTGGGGGGGGGGGAAACGGAAGAAAAGAGGCGAAACAAAACGGGTCAGTCAAAAAGACTGAGTAAGCCCTGCTACGATCAGTCTATAAACTAATAAAGCTAACATCATGATGGAAACTGAGATGATCATAAATAACAACATACTGGCATGATAAGTCAACTAAAAGATAGTTAGAGGTGTCATCGCATACAGCAAGGTTAAGTTTTGCACCACGGTGTACTAGCAAGCCGACATAACAGGTATCGATCCCTTAGCCCAAACTTTGGCCCAATAACATGAAGTGACCTTAATATAAGGTCCAACCCAACGGTCTAGTCGATCGGCTCCCTATAAGCCTAACACGTCAAGTGTTGATGTCCATACGGCCCACATATGGATGTAGTTAGTCTGTGCTGGGTCCACCTTTGGGTGTATCAAGCCCTCGGGTGTCAACCCCGGACACTTAAGCAATAATGCACAGCCCTAACCTACTGGTACCCGTGCCTCGAGTTTTGTCCAACATCGGACTACGTGCACGTCCGTAGCCCGCCGGACCCGCACCGCTGTACCACTCGGCCATCGCCCTTTGGTCGCTTACATCAGTCCAGTAATCGTGCCCCGCCCTAGCCTAGCCTCTAGGGTTGTGAATGATACCAAACTGGGATTACTGCTGGAACAGACCACGTTGCTAGGGTTTCTAAGAGGGTTAGGTGTGATTTAACCCTTCATTGATCCTGGATTAAACTGGTTAAGTGTGGCTTAACCCCATTCTAATCCCTTGAACTCCCAAATGGATTAAACTAGTTAAGTGTGACCAACGGTTCACAACTTAACCACATTCTAATCCCTCGAATCCCCAAATTGGTTAAGTATTAGTGGACCCTGACTTAACCCTAATCATGAGGCATTAATTAATTTAATGCACCTTAACCTCTCACATTAGACCTTGTTGTGGTTACTAGTTAGGCCGGGCGGGTCCGGGTAGCTTTACACCACAACTTGGTCTAACCTCGGGTCTTGGCACCCCATGACCAACTTCCCACATTGGGTCCTATTGTTTGTAGCCACTAGTTAAGCTGGTCGGTTCCGGGTAGAATTACGCTACAAACTCAACCCAACCTCGAGTTGGCCACACTTATGTTTTCTAAGTGTCATGTCCACTTTATTTCAAAACATAATTACAAGTCAACAATTACTTGGGTAGACCTAACTTAATAGGTAAATTCCCAAGGGGTAGACCTAACTTAATAGGTAAATTCCCAATCTTATATTTTCATGTATTTTAAGTTTACCCCAAAACCCCCAACGTCATTCTATCGCTTACATATTCGTAGTAACGCATGAAGGATAGGAAGAGGGAACTTGGCACAACATACATGATAAACTTGCACAACAATCATGCATAACATGTTAGACTTGCACAACTTAGCATAGTGAACTTGCATATTACCATAAACGTGCATAACATGTTAAACTTGCATAACTCGTCAATTTAAACTTGCATAAATATGCATAACTTGTCAAACATGCACAACTTGTCATTTTAAACTTGCATAAACATGCACAACTTTGTCAAAACATGCACAACTTGTCAAAACATGCACAACTTGTCAAAACATGCACAACTTGTCATTTTAAACTTGCATAAACATGCACAACTTGTCAAAACATGCACAACTTGTCAAAATATGCACAACTTGTCAAAACATGCACAACTTGTCATTTTAAACTTGCATAAACATGCACAACTTGTCAAAACATGCACAACTTGTCAAAATATGCACAACTTGTCAAAACATGCACAACTTGTCATTTTAAACTTGCATAAACATGCACAACTTGTCAAAACATGCACAACTTGTCAAAATATGCACAACTTGTCAAAACATGCACAACTTGTCATTTTAAACTTGCATAACTTATTAAACATACAAACCATGGCTTAGCAAACTCGCATAAACATGCATAACTTAATAAACATATAAATCATGGCTTAACAAACTTGCATGAACATGCATAACTTATTAATCTTGCAAATCATGGCTTAGTATACATGCATAACTCAATAGATTTGCAAATCATGGCTTAGTACACTTGCATAAACATGCATAATCCATTAAACATGTAGAACATGGTATAATAAGCTCGCATAAGCATGCATAACTTGTGAAACATGTAAAACATGGCATAGAAATCTCGCATATGCATGCATAACTTATGAATCATATAAAACATGGCCTAGCGAGTTCGCATAAGCATGCATAATCAACTAAACTCACATAAATCTCAACTTTCACCAAACATTAACTTTAGAGTTTGTAAAGTGAAGGTAAGAGGGCTTACAATGCTTATGCGGACTCAAATGAGTATAACAAATGCAAGAAACCCCTTATGCAACTAATTAAAACCCCCAAATGCAAGCAAACTTGATCAAGACTCCTCCTTTATGATGCCAATAGAAAAACAAGCCTTTAATGCAAGCTAAGGAGGATCATACAAGCCTAAATACCCTTGTATGCATGGAAATCTCTTAGGGATTTGATTAGGAATTGTATGAAGAGGGTGGAGGCCATGAGAGTTTTGATTTTGGCATAGTTTAGTTACTAGGATGATTAATGAGGCTTTAGGGTAGGATTAGGGGTATATTTATAGAAGATTAGAGTGATTTAGACCATAGGATTAACCCTAGGATAGTTTTGGCCCGTCAGATCTCGGAACTCTCTAGAACCAAGCCACCCAATCAAGCCCAAATCAGAAATGGTGCACCAGGCTAGACTGCCTGGGCACCCCCTGTCGACAGGGCTGTCGACAGGGTAGTCGACATGCCTAGGGACCCTGTCGACAGGCCTGTCGACATGCGGGTCCTGGCGGGATTTTTCCCGCCTTGGCCCAGCTGGCCCAAATCCTTGTTTTTAATTTAAATTTTAAATCTGTTTTAATTATGGAAATTTCTGAAAACTTCCATGGGCCTTAACTGGGTCATACGGACTCCGATTTTCGAAAACTCGGACTCTATTTCGCGTATTTTTCCGAGACGAACGCAATGGCATAGCCCGTTTCCCTTGATTCACATTTTATAATTTAATTCTGCCTCAATTTCCATTATTACAGGTTATTGAAAATACGGGTTGTTACAATTTCCTTGGCCTTTGGCAGGCGTCATGGCCTCAAAATACCTACGGAACCATCCGGGTATTGTGACGCCCTCTGGAATATTAGGTACACTACAACAAAAACATCATATTACAACTTTAATTTTACAACTGTGCGAAAAGCACAGTTGTAATAAATGCTTTTTTACAACTGTGCAAAACGCACTATTGTAATAAATGTTTTTTACAACTGTGAAAAAATCACTGTTGTAATAAACATATATATCACAACTTTTCTTTTTTGTCTGTTGTAATAACTAATATATACTAATTAATTTCTGATAATTAATAGTTAAATTAGAAAGTTGTTTAAACTTATTTTTAGTAACTCTTTTATCTATTTCTTGTATTAGAGACCTATTAAATATTAATAAGTCTCTTATATTTAATAATTAGTAATTTAAGCCTTGCCCAAAAAAACATTTAAGAATAATTCGTATTCAATAATAAATTTACAAATTAATACCAATTACTATTAATTACTATTAGATTGGATAAAAACTGCTTAATTGATGATTAATAAATAATAGTTACTTTCTAAAAATTACTATTAAATATTTAATAGTATATAATCAATAACATTTACATAATAACTAACTTTTAATAGTTGGAATTCAATTATAACTTTGAAGAAATAGGTAATAATTAATAATAACTACTACTAATCAGTAATATTTAATATTTTAGTAAAAATCAATTCTCAAGAAATTCATATTATATTTATATTCAATTATAACTAAGAAGAAACAAGTAGTAACTAATAATAGCTGTTATTATAAGTAATATTTAAATTACAAATAATTCTGAGGAAATTCAAATTATATTTAATATAATTTTTTATATATTAGTTATGATTTATAATATTTGATTTTATAAATTTGGATGAAATTTTGATTATGACAAATAACAATTGGGTGTGCCTTTAAAAAACCGGCTGTCGTGTTAATGGAAAAGATGAAAATTCGAGCGGTAGGCATGAAATTTTGGTGCGTGTTATATTTGACTCCTTAGGTCGGTCCTTATTCTTCCCTAAATCAAAATCGATCCCTAATTTCTTCCTCAACTCTAGTTCTCCCATGTCCGCTCAAGTCTCCCTGCTTCGTATAATCTTTTTTCCGTCGCAAGATCCACTGCAACCTCATTTTTCACATTTAGCTTCCAGATCGCTTCCATCTCTGGTTCCACTGTACTGATAATCTCCCCTCCTCCTTGGCGCCCGAGTCCCCCTTTCCATTTTAACCCTACTTCGCCACCAGATCCCTTTTTTGTTGTCTTCAATCTATTAGTTTCCACTCCGCTCCATATGCTAATCCTAGCTTTACGGCTTACTCTCTCTAGTCTAGATCTGGTATTGTAATCGACACTTCTTGACAAGCGAGGAGTCTACCCGAAACTACAGTGTTCTTGGTGTCTCAAAGTGGTTTTATGGGTTTGGATGTTATCGTCTTTCTTAGGGAGGTTTTACGGTGGTGTTTCGTGGATTTTGCCGAAGCTGGTTTATTTTTGGGTGAGTTTACTGTTCGTTTAGTATTTTTGCTATGTTAGATACTATTATTATGATACTTTCCCTATTGGAGCTATCTAAGGCATATACTGGCATTTGCAGAGCACGGTTCACCGTTGGTCCTTTACTGGTCCACTGGTGGGGTGATAAACTGGAGTGTTTCTATGTTTCTAATACAAGCTGGTCAGTTTCGTTCTTCCTACTCACTTGTTTTCAGTTGTTGAATAATGTATTGACTTACTTAGTCCTTTAGATCCTGTTTAAGCTAATCTTACATGCAGTCCTATGTTTCTAATACAAGTTGGTCAGTTTCATTTTTCCTTTGTCGACTTATCTTCTCCCCTATTCAATTGAATTTTACTACAATGTCTATAAATACTGCCAACATATATACAGTTCAAACACGTTCTGCAAAGAATGTGAAATAAAGAAATTATTGTCATTTGCCGACGCTGTATCTGCAGTTCTGAGAGCTTCTACTTCTTACCTTTATACCGTTCTACTAGGTAACATTCTTTAACACAGTCAATTGTTTCAGTGGTCTAATATGTGTTATACTACCTGTGCAATGTGTGTATACCCATACTCTGCATCTACGTTAGATGAACTGAAGAATTCTTTAGTGTGCTGCAATTTTGTATTGTGATGGAAATCATCCTTAGCATCCCACCGATTATTACATATAATTTCACTTTTCTATTTGTTAACAAGTGTTGTGTATTAAGTATAATAAGACTTTCAGCTTAGGGACCAGTTCTGAGACAGTCCCAGTTGCAATATTTATATGGTTGATTCCCATATGTTTTATATTTGCGTCCCAGAACTGGTCATTGGTGATTTCCGACTATATACAAATGCTACAACTCAGTTTATTTCCGATTGCCTATAAAATATTCAATCGGTAGATTTCACCCTACATTTATTCACATGTGCTGCAATACCTGTATAAACCTGACTGTGCTTACTGACGCCAATTATTTATGTTAACAGGTAAATCGAATATGGTGATCAAGCTGACGATCCATAGACGAGGGGTTGATATTGGAAGTAGGAGTATGCAAGGTGTGATCATGTGAGGTGGAATTTGGTATATCGATGGCTGGCAAGTTTGGTTGTACGCTATAATATTTTTAAATGTCAGCATAAGGTATGTTATTGTTTAATTCAATATAATTAGCTAAAAGTTGTCATAGTTTAAAACCTGTTAATATCCAACTTACACTGTGAAAATCATCTGTTGACATGGTGTAGCAGATGGTAAATCGTTCACCATAAAATACTAAAGCTTCGAACAAGTATTTACTCAATTTATACGCCATGAAATATTTTGTTCTTTTCTTACATTTATTTTAATTTGCAAGTGGGTATAATTCCAAGATACACTTGGATTTTTCTGGTATATGCTAATTTATAACTCATGGTCAATCATATTGGTTCACTTGCACAAACTACAAATTAATATTTTTTTTCAAATGTCCTTAAATTAAGTTTAGTCAGTGTATACTTTTATAAAAATAAAAAACTTTGGAATAAGAAAAGTTTTTGAGATATACAATATAAATGAACCACTGTACACCTAGTACAGATGAAAATAAATCACAGTCTGCTTATTTTATTTTTTTTATTCATCATTTGTAACTTCCGTACAATGACAGGAAGATGTAAGGTTGATGCATGATATAGGTTTGGCTGCCCATCGATTCTCAATATCTTGGTCTCGGCTTATTCCTGGTAAAATAATCACTTGGTTTCATTTTTATCCGAACAAAAATGGTAAACATTAACATCAAAACTCAATAGTAATAAATATGCTTTTTGTAGATGGAAGAGGGCCTGTAAATCCCAAAGGTCTACGATACTACAACGATCTGATTGATGCACTTGTTAGCTATGGTATTAATAGCTGAAATTTTCAAGTAATCCAGTCTCTTTGAAATTTGTAAATTAGAATAAGAGATTTCAATACTTGCAGGTATTGAGCCTCATGTTACATTGTATCACTTTGATCTTCCACAAGCATTACAAGCTGAGTATGAAGGTCTCACAAGTCAAAGGATCGTGTAAATTTCTAGTTCTTATAAAAATTGTAGCACTTGTTGAAGATTTTGAATTATTGTTACAACGGTGTTGTCTAAAACTTATTGTTTGTAATACTGAATATTTGAGTATTTTAATAAATAAATTTGCAAATATTTGTAATATCGTATTTGCTTATGGAGTATTGCTATATTTAGTGTATAGTTCCTTTCAGTTGCAAAAGATGTTTATTTTTTAAAAACCCAAATGTCAATCACAACGGTGCATAACAGTTGTAGTAGATTTTATTACAACGGTGCATTACTGTTGTAATAAAGTTTATTACAACGGTGGAAAAAAGTTGTAAAATATACATATTACAACGGTGTTGCAACAGTGCAAAAAAGTTGTAAAAGATATTAGTCTATTACAACTTCTTAATACACGACGGTTTGCCCACCGTTGTAAAATGTATATTACAACGGTGTTCCACCGTTGTAGTAGGGTCATTTTGTTGTAGTGGTATGTTTTGTTCCCCAGACATGCTGAAAAAAGGGAAAAGGAAGAAATTCAGATAAAGGACCGAAGGATACTAAATATTGCTTTTTTTGGGGAATGTTTTTCAAAACAGACTTTTCTTTTGAAAATGCTTTCTTTTAAAACCTTTTTTGAAAATAATTTCCAAAAACTTTTATCTAATCTGGTAACCTTCAGCTCTGTTACCAACTGTGACACCCCACGTATGTTAATGTCACTCACTAAAGGAATGCCTTAAGTTTCATGAAGCGCTTATAGGTAAACAGACACTGAATAATTACAAGATAGGTATAAATAAGACAACAACGGAAATTTAAATTTTTATTTCAAACATAAATCATAATACCATTGTCCACTATTCCATAAGTCACAAAAATCATTACAATAAAATAACTTTTGTCTTGCACCATCAAAGTACATAAGTAAATAAAGAGCATAATTCCACAATTAAAAGAGTTAAGCTATAGTAGAGACAAGAACTTGAGCCATACTTCATAAGTAGCTCCTAGCAAGATGATATATGAGTCTTGACTAAGCCTGAGTGTTTCCTCGAGAACCTAGAGGGGAACAAAAAAAATGAAGGAGAAACAAAAGGGTCAGACATAAAGTCTGGCGAGTTTAGTTACTTTTAGCCAGTAGATAAATAAAAGCAACATGATAGGCATATAAAGTGGATAAGAGAGATCACTACATAAATGGCAGGTGTGACAAGGTAAGCAAGATAAGGTGTATGTGTCTCACTAATGATTACTTTGCACTATTACTAGTATAACTAAAATGAGATGATCCCTTCCACTATCAGTTGGTAGACCTAGGGCATACGTCCGAGTGTACCCTGATCACTACCCTAACGGATTGGCTCCCTACCCCATAAATATCATGTGCTGGCCCCACAGTAGGAGGTATCAATCCCTAAAGTGGCAACCCTTTATTTCTAAGATGTGCACAACCATATCTACTGGTGTCACGATCGTCTTATCCCCTTCCGCCCGGCTCATGCACGCACATGGCCTGGTCGGTTTGCCACCATCCGTTCCGTTTGTATCTCTTATATTCAATCAGTAAGCGTGCCCCTTCTCCGTCTAGTACGGAGTTCTTTATTTGATACCTACTCTGGGTTACTGACTTGAAATGGGTCCCAAACAATATGATACAAGCTCTCCCCTTTGTCTTGTATCCCCACTAGGTTTTCCACTGACTATGTATACCCTTAGGTGTCTTTAATTACATAGCCCTATGTCAGTTATGCTTACCCTAAAGGGTGTCTTTAATTACATAACTTTATTGTATTTCCCACTGGTTATGTATACCACTAGGTGTCTTTAATTACATAACCTTATTGGGTTAAGTTCGTGGGCCTATATGTAAATATTACCCACCCCCTCTAATTTACTTAACCCACCCACTACCCATCCAATTTTACTAAACCCTAACTTAAGTTCATAATCATACAATCTTTTTGGATTAAATTAGGTTAAGTAGTCCAATTCTTTATCATGTCCATTTATGGTTTTATAATGGGCTAGACCTCCCACATTAGGCCTACAACATGTGGATGCTGGATATGCCGGTCGGGTACGGGCAGACTGATTCCACAGTTGGGTCTAACCTCGTGTCATTGACCGATTCGTATTTACGTATTTAGACCTCCCACATTAGGTTCAACATTAGTGGCTGCTGGATATGACGATCGGGTCCGGGCAGATTTACACTACTAATTCAATCTAACCTCGTGTCATAAGTACAATTACAATTCCTAATTGTAATTACTAAACATTCCATTTTATTCAAATCTACCTATGTCATTATAGGTGATTATTCTATGTTTCCCTATTTGAATTATATGTCAGATATTACATAAATTATGACAATTATAAACCCCTTTTTCCCCGTTTCCTAACTAACGTATTCGCACGTATTTTGGCGACATCTAGGCTATAAAGTAGCCTAGCCACAACAATGAAAAAGGGAATATGACAAAGGTGATAGTTTTCAACATATCTTGGCATGCATATAAACTTAACATGATAACAAGGTGAGTGGACATGTAAATTTCATCATAACAAGGTGGACATAAAACTGATGAACTTGTGGCAACTACGATGTAAAAGCAACATAATGAGATCTAAATTAACCCTTTAGGTGTCCAACTATTTAGATCTAGCATAATTAGGGTGACATAGCAACATGTTTAGATCTAAAAATGGCTTCACATGTCAAGTTTACAATACATTAGATTGATCACAATATGACAGGTTAAAGGTGATTTACATAAGGAACTAGATCTAACCAACGTTACAACTATCCAATTTAATAGATGTACATTCACCATTATATAGTTACAAGTCAATATCCACATAGGCAATATAGTAGAACAACCACAATTGTATTAAATCTTGGAGAATAGATCTATCATGACACAGTATAGGATTTAACACAAGCACATAATCATACTTTACAACATATCCAAGTCATAGTCTTACACAATTTATTTTTATTTATCTAAGCCTAAAAACAACTAGAAACTCACAGCGTTAGCTTTTAGAGAATTGAGAAAGAACGGATCTAGAATTTCTGGATTTGATTTACAAAGTATGTTGTTGTAGAAAACGGTTTAGTTCGCACTTCAGCAGCATATGGCCTCCATGATTTCCAATGAAGAAAATAGGAGAATAGGACACATATATATAGCTACCAAACCCCCTGAAACCGAGTGCCACGTCAGCCCTAGGGGTATCGACACCTCTGTGGGTGGGTCGACCCCTAGGTCGACACCCCTCTAGGGGGTCGACCCCCTAGAGCGGGAATTTTGCCGCTTTGAGGAATTTTCGAATTTGAATCGCTTTGGATAAAATTCTGACTCATCTCTGACTTATGCGTATATATATAATTATTCTACGCGTATACAAACTTAAAACCCTCATAACTTCCTTATACGATGTCCGTTTTACGCAAACCAAATGTCTATCTTGACCAGAATTTCGAGACAGATGCAATGGTGCAGTCCGTTTCCTCTAATTCTGAATATAAAACAAATAATTTATTCTCTTTAATGTCGTTAAAAATTCGGGGTGTTACAAGTTGTTATTTAAATGGGAATTATGCTGATGTCCTTTTAGACCGCCAGATGTTTTTTGCCCGCAAGGAAGCTCGTCTTATGATTCACAAGCTTTTAGTTCGTCGAATCATCATTGGACCGCCAACCATACATACTTATTTAGGACATCTCCACTCCACACCAACTCCAACTATAAATACCCACATATTTCCCACTCTAGGGGATACAATTTGTTTCCTACCACGAGGTGCCGCCAAATTTGAAGCTCTCTTCCAACTTCGTCATTGGCTTCCAAGGATCAAACAACTTCTCTCCAACATCATATGGATCGAATCCATTCCAAACAACACTAGAGTTCTCTCCAATTCAATCAAAGCTTCTCTAATCTCCTTCATGCGCCATGGAAAATCACTCTAACTCAATTCAAATGATCTCCAACTGCTTCTAATCCTCTCTAAAGCCTAGATCTAACACTAAATCGCTATGGAATCCGTGGAGATCATCTGATTGCTAAAGTGATTAAAGATTCATACATCCACCATCACAAAGCAAGAGATCTCTCCAATTCCTTTGCCAAATCAAGTGCCATTTAGATCACAAAGAGATTGAAAAGAGAGGAAAGAGAGGAAAGAGAGGAATGAATGTAAAAAGAGAATTCATGTATGTTAAAGCAAAGTATCACAACGAGAAGTGATTGAAAAGTGGACGTAGATCCATTTTGGATCGAACCACTATAAAATTCCTTTGTCTTCGTTTTATTCTCTTTATTTTGTGGTTACGTGGTTCCATATTCTAATCTAACCATTTGGTGAATTGTTTTCAAAACACCTTTGTTATTGAAATCAAATTTTGGTTTTAACAGGTACCACAGAATTAAATATTCAGAATTCAGTAAAACTGGCATTATCGTTGCGTTCGTTTTGAAATTCTTGTTCACATAGACCCCAAATTTGCGTAAAACGGATAATGTATAAGGAAGTTATGGACCTTAGAAGTTATGGACATATAAGGAGCTTATACATAAATAAAAAATTATAGGAAATCAAACAAACACAGCGGGAAAAAGAGTGGGAAGTAGGCCCGTTAGGGGCCGACCCATGCTCAGCCTTGGTCGACCCATAGGTCGACTTAAGGGGGTTGGGTCGACTTAACCCAGATTTGGGCTGATTCATCCGCAGAACCTGGATTGTTTTATGGCTTTATTCGTTGATGACTCAGCATTATGTGTACGGTTTGGATTTAAAACCTAGGATCCAAAGGATGATGTTGACTCTGTGAACCTATAAATAAGTGACATCTCCCATTTTCAATTCACACAAATTCTTCACATCTTCTTCTACCTCTATTTTGAGGAAAAAACATATAATGGGGGAATGCTGCTAAGGATTGGATCAAACAGATGCAACATCAGGACTTGCATACACACAAGATTAGAGTGGTCATTTTCGGTAAGTCCCACTGTGATTTCTATATGATTTTTATATTGGACTATTTAAAAAGATTTTGGACAGTAAATAAGATTGGATCTGATATAAACAGTGCATAAATAATTCCTATATATGTTCATACATGTTTTTCTACTCAGATCTACAAGTTATATTATGAACTTTAATCTTCCTTATCTTTATTATGCCTTTCATTTATTTACAGTCTTTTCTATATGCCTTTATCAGCCTGAGATCTGTTTTCTCCCTTTTTACTTTTATTTTACATAGATGCTAGGCTACTCAAGCCTAGGCTATTACGATAATTGCTTGTGAAGGACATAAATTGGAGTGATTAGATAATGACACATAAACGGGGAGAAATTGGGCATATTACGTATTAGAACCTTCGACTATAAGAATTTGGGATAATTATATGTTAACCTATTAGGTTTGGATAATTACATGTTATTCTATATGGTATAATTACATGTTATTCTATTTGGTATAATTACATGTTAACCTGTTAGGTTTGGATAATTACGTGTTAATCTATTTGGGATAATTACATGTTATTCTTTTAAGGTTGTGTTAATTACATGAACATGAGACATGATAATCATTAAATTGGACTTAATGTGATATTAAGTATGGCATGTAAAGATTGAATAGTACCATATGTGAAAACCAAGTAAATTACCATAAGTCTAGTTGTACATCTGGGCAGGTGCTTGTTGGGGGTAAAAAGGGTTGTACACTAATAACATTTAGATTAATATAATTTTACAGCCGGGCTTATTATTGAACTTAAATCTGCTAAGTTACACTTGCTAAATAATAAGCTAAAGAGGTCCCAAGTCTAATTATTATATCAGGTTGTTGGGACTCTTAAATACTAGTTACACAGGGACTCAAGCCTTGGGGTTGACTTGTGTCAAATTGTATGTAACCCATATATGTCAGTATCCACGTCAGTATCACGTATGGACCCCGCACTAGGTAGGGGTCAAGGGCATGCTTTATTGAACTTGATTATAAGAGGTTCAAGGTTTAGGGGGTGTACATGGTATGTTTCGACGGAGTCATGTGTCAGACCTTACGTTTTTGATGACGACAAACAATATACACATATATCACATATTTAATGCAGGAACTATACAAGGAAGAGATACACAAGGGAAGAATCAAGATTACAAGGATACTTAGTCATAGAGAGTATATTTCTCTCGTATAATTAGATAGATTGAATGTAAAGTCTCCTTGATCAAATATGAGAATTTAATGTGTTTGGGCATAAACAGACGTCTGTCCTTAATATAGACAGACGGCTGACTGTAAGATAGAATTTCTTCCTAACTTAGCACAGACGTCTGTCCTATTCAAGATAGACGTCTGTCTGAAGCCTTGGGATGCAATCCAATCTTACATAGACGTCTGTCTCATTACTTGATAGACATCTGTTTGTGTATTTTGAACATTCAAAATAAACATACAGACGTCAGTCCTACAACAGACACACGTCTGAGCGGATACAGACGCTCTACAAACAAGCACCTTTTCAAACTGTCGTATCTTCTCTAAATCAGTTTTCCAAAAGATGTCATCTATCAAAAT
This sequence comes from Allium sativum, assembly GCA_030737875.1. Taxonomy (NCBI): domain Eukaryota; kingdom Viridiplantae; phylum Streptophyta; class Magnoliopsida; order Asparagales; family Amaryllidaceae; genus Allium; species Allium sativum. The sequence continues at coordinate 793,283,987 of CM060921.1, read as the reverse complement.
GAAGAGTTTTGAATTCTCTTTGCTCAAAAATTACAACACTTGATAACAACTCTTCATCTATTATAAATATGTCTAAGATCAAGATCTAAAGACACCAATTCTTCTTTCTAGATCTATAATCTATTTTCTGAGAAACTCTCTAATTTCATTGCTTAACAATTCTCTATTCAAGCATTTTAGAATCCTTCTATATTCTCTTAGTTCTTCAATAATCATATCTAATCAAGGAGACTATAGGAGCTATTTGTATACAACAGTCAAAATCAGTGTTGAAGGAACACAAGTTTGTCAAAAGATATTCTTACTGTAAGCCTATTCCTCCGGGCAAAGTGAGGGAAGTTTTCTGTGAACAAAGAAAAGGCCGAAGGGGAGCTTCGGGACTGGACGTAGGTTAGGAGGTCCGAACCAGGATAAAATATCGGTGTGATTATTTTTTATTTTACCTTTACTGCTTAACATTGCATCATCTTAATTCTTGAAACTGTTTAGACTATCATACGATCCTATTATAAACTATCAATTGGTATCAGAGCCAGGTCATAACAAATAACAGTAATTTGTGTTTTTTTCATTATATTTAATATGGCAAGTAATAGTGTTAGTAGCATTTTTCAAGAAGGACAATCTACAAAAAGACCTCCACTATTTAATGGGTCTAATTATGCATACTGGTCAACACGTATGAGAATTTTTATGGAAGCTAATGGTTTAGAAATATGGGCTGCTACTCAAAAGATATATGAATCACCATCCACTGAATTAAGTACTTGGACTGATGTTCAAAAAGCAGCAGCATAAAATAATTCAAAAGCCATGAATGTATTATTTTGTGCATTAAATAAAAATGAGTTTTCACGAGTAATGATGTGCACTACTGCTTATGATATATGGAGAACTCTACAAATCACTCATGAAGGTACTACTAAAGTAAAACAAAGCAAGATATCGATCTTACAAAATCAGCTTTCATCTTTTAAAATGAAGGCAGGTGAAAATATTAGTGATATGTATACTAGATTTCAAACTATTCAACATGATTTAATGGCTCTTGGAGTTAAGTTTACTGATTTCGATCTAGTCACACGTATTTTGAATTCTTTGACTAATGAGTGGGAAAGAAAAGTTTTAGCCATAGAAGAGGCTAACGATCTTTCTCAACTTAAAGTTGAGGAATTAATAGGAAATCTTTTGTCCTATGAGGCTAACTTACAGGTTAGGAAAGAACATAATGTTGAAAAGAAGAATATAGCTTTTCAAGCAAATAATGAAGATTCAGACTTGGATGAAGAAGAGATAGTATTCATAGCAAAGAATTACAAAAAATTCAAGAAGCTCAGAAAAATGATGAAATTTCAAAAGAGAGATAAACCAAATTCTACCAATCAGACCTTGGTCAAATACTTTAATTGTGATGAGTATGGTCACATAAAGAAGGAATGCTCAAAGAATGATAAGAAGAAACAAAAATTTGAGAAATTTAAAAAGAAAAAAAGTGCTTTTCAAGTCACATGGGATGATTCAGGTACATCTTCCTCAGAAAATGAAAGTGAAAGCGACTTAGAACAGGCAAATGTATGTTTTACGGCTGATATTGATGAGGTATGTCCTGAACTTTCTTATAATGAAATCTTAGAAATTAGCATGGAACTAGATGATAAATTTAGAGAACAAAAGAAGCTGAATAAAGAGCTCATTTCTAAATTAAATAGAATGAAAATTGAGATTGGACTATTAAAAGACGAGAAAACCATTCTAGAAGAAGAACTAGAGAATACACAATTAAAAAATAACAAGTTATCTTTAGAAAATGATTCTCTATCTAGCAAGTTAAGAAAAATTGAATTAGAAAATGAAGATTTTTCTGAAAAATATAATAAACTAAGTAGTGATTTAGAAACTTCATGTTCCGAGAATTCAAAAATAAAAAGTGAATTAGAAAAAATCACTACTAATGTTTCCAAGTTTAACAAGGGTAAGAAAAATTTAGAAAATTTAATCAAAACTTCAAAACCATCAGGGAATAGAAATGGCTTGGGATTTAAAAAGGATGGTAATTTCAAAAATCATAGTTTTTTGTATAAAAAGATTAAGAAGAAGAATTTTCATGAAAAAGAAGATATATTTTTAAAGGAGAAGATAAAGTCTAAAAAGACTATATTACCTAAGGAAGTAAAAATATGGATTCCTAAAACTAATAACAAACTTATTAGGCAAAAACATATTAATACTTTCTTACAAAATGTAATATATAATTCGAATTATGTTTTCAAAGGTCCCAAACCCACATGGGTATGGTTACCTTCTCCGCCTAACATTTAGGACCCTAATGGAGGAAGTGGGTACCAATAAATTCTTTCTATCTTGTAGGTATCCAAGATAAAACAAAAGGAGAAATGGATATTGGATAGTGGCTGCTCCAAGCACATGATAGGAAATGTAAACATGCTTTCAAATATAAAGTACATGGATGGTGGCACTGTTACATTCGGAGACAATTCAAAAGGCTATGTCATTGGCATTGGTGAAGTCATAAATACTGGTGTATCTAACTCTCCTATTATTTCAAATGTTTTATTAGTTAAAAATCTAAAATATAATCTATTAAGCATAAGTCAACTTTGTGATAAAAAAATTCAAATATGTTTTGAAAAAGATAAATGTAACATTTTTTATGAGCATAAAAATTTAAAATTTGAAGGTATTAGAAAAAGAAACATATATATTTTAAACATGAAATCAAAGCAGAAGACAAAATTATGTCTATCCGTTAATCATGAAGATCCATGGTTATGGCATAAAAGATTTTGCCACATAAATTTTAAGAATATTAATAAACTAGCAAAAAAGGAGTTAGTTAGAGGCTCACCAAAAATTAATTTCAAAGTAAAAAATCTATGTGATGATTGTCAGATTGGCAAACTTAAAAAGAGCTCTTTCAAATTAAAGAATAAAATTTCTACAAGACAACCCTTAGAATTATTGCATTTAGATCTTTTTGGTCCTACTCAAACTCGTTCACTAAACCATAATAAATATGTTTTTGTTATTCTAGATGATTTTTCTAGATATACTTGGACCTTATTTTTAAAACATAAAAGTGATACTTTTGCATTATTTAAAATTTTCGCTAAACAAATAATGAATTTATTTGATTTAAAAATTAAAAGATTAGAAGTGATCATGGAGGAGAATTTGAGAATGATCTTTTTAAAGAATTTTGTAACAAGAAAGGAATTAGTCATAATTTTTCAATTTCGCGAACACTACAACAAAATGGTGTTATAGAAAGAAAAAATCAAACTTTTCAAGAATGTGCCAGAACCCTTTTAAATAGTAGTAACTTACCAAAATCCTTTTGGGCTGAAGCAGTAGCTACGTCTTGTTATGTTCTTAATAGAGTAACCCTTCGACCATTAACGAAAAATACATGTTATGAAATACTATATGGCAAGAAACCAAATGTCTCGTATTTCAAAACCTTTGGATCAAAATGTTTTATATTAAATACAAAAGATAATCTTGAAAAATTTGATCCAAAAGCAGATGAAGGAATTTTTATTGGATATTCTGATAGAAGTAAAGCTTACAGAATTTTTAATAAAAAAACAAATTCTATTGAGGAAAGTTTACATGTTTCTTTTGATGAAAATTTTCAAAATAATAATAAACTTCCTGATGAAGATGAAAATGAATTACAAAATAACACTAACATTAATAAACCAGAAACTAATTCTACTCTAAGATCAGCTTCTCATATTTTAAAAGATCATCCGACAAATAATATTATTGGAGACTTAAATTCAAGAGTTTCTACTAGACATCAACTTAATCAAATGAGTCATGTTGCTTTTATTTCATCTTTTGAACCTAAAAACTATAAGGACGCAGCCAATGATGAATCATGGAACTTAATCAATTTGAAAGAAATGAAGTATGGGAATTAGTCCCTCGACCAACGGAATAATCAGTAGTTGGAACAAAATGGATCTACAAAAATAAATCTGATGAATATGGGAATATAATTCGTAATAAAGCTCGACTGGTTGCACAAGGATATAATCAAGAAGAAGGAATTCATTATGAAGAAACCTTCGCCCCTGTAGCACGTTTAGAAGCAATTCGTATTTTATTAGCTTTTGCAGTTCATCATAATATAAAATTGTTTCAAGTGGATGTAAAAAGTGCATTTTTAAATGGTTATATAAAAGAAAAAGTTTATGTTGAACAACCTCCACTTTTTATACACGAACAATTTCCTAACCATGTTTACAAATTAAAAAAGGCTTTGTATGCTTTAAAACAAGCACCTTGTGCTTGGTATGAAAGGTTAAAATCACATTTAATAAATTCTAGATTTGAAATTGGAAAAGTAGACGCAACCCTTTTTATTGAAAGAATTCAAACAGACATTTTAATTATCCAAATTTATGTTGACGACGTCATCTTCGGATCAACAAATGAACTTTTATGTAACGAATTTTCAAACATAATGAAAAATGAATTTTAAATGTCACACATGGGTGAACTAATTTTTTTTCTTAGGATTACAAATTAAACAACTCGAAAATGGAATTTTTCTAAACCAAGAAAAATATTGTAGCAATCTCTTAAAAAGATTTAACATGGAAAATACATCAGGGAAACCAACACCTATGAGCATTACTACTCATTTAGAAAAAGATAAAGATGGAAAAGACTTTGATCAAAAATTATATCGTAGTATTATCGGTTCTCTCTTATATCTCACTGCGAGTAGACCAGACATCATGATGAGTGTCTGCCTGTGTGCACGGTTTCAAGCTCACCCAAAAGAATCGCACTATAAAGCTGTAAAACGAATCTTAAGATACTTAACCAAAACAAAAGATTATGGACTTTTTTATCCAACAAGTAGTTCTTTTGATCTAGTGTCATATAGTGATGCAGATTTCGGAGGATGTAAGTCCGATAGAAAAGGCACTAGTGGTATGTGTCACTTTATAGGTCAATCTCTGGTATCATGGTTTAGTAATAAACAAAACCCTGTTCCACTTTCAACTTGCGAAGCAGAATATATATCAGCAGCCTTAACATGTGCTCAAGTAATTTATATGCAACAAACATTAAGGGACATTCATCATTATCAACAGAGACAACTCAGACTTCAAAAAGAGCTCTACTTCGAACATAAAACCTCTTCTACTATATTGGCATACCTACAACAAGTTGCTTTAAAGTTCTTTTGCTCTAAACTAAAAGATGATTCTGAACCTCTTTCACGACCAGTTAATCCACTAGATCCATCATCCTCTTATCGTACGTCACACGATCCAGTCAACCCATGGACTTCTCCAACAAGACCACCTTTCTCACTGAATCGCTGGTTTGATCAAAATGAAAACTTGAATTCATGTTTTATGTTTTATGAATAACATGCATTAGTATAACTATTTATTTCATTCTTTGTTTGTACTTTTTCGGTATGAAAATAAAGAATTTTTTCTGAACAAATTAAAAACAGATGTCTATCAAATAGATAAACAGACGTCTGTACAAAGTTTACAAACCTTTCTACATTTTGTCTCAGCACAGACGTCTGCCAATATTATGTCAGACGTCTGTTTACTCTCTCGGGTTTCAAACTCAAACAGAACAGGCGTCTATAACTCCTCTCCACAGACGTCTAATATACCGGATTACAATCTTTTTCGTTCTAGCTCAGCTCAGACGTCTTTCAGCAATCCAACAAACGTCTGACATAGCTCTCGGGAAATCCTTTGTCTAAACACAGACGTCTGGCACAAAGCATGACAGACGTTTGAAACCCTCTGAAACCATTTTTTAAAACCTCCACCTATATATTATCTTTTACCATTTCAATTTTTATTCCTTACTTTTACCATTCTATCCACTCAAACCCTAAATCCCCAAATTCAACTTCTTCAAATCCATGGTTCCTAAAATGAAAAAACCTTCCAATAAATGCAAAAAGGCTACTGAAGGATCCTCCTCTCAACAAGAAACTCCTAATTATGCAACTGATCAGCAAATTGAAGGATGGATGAAAGCTTCCGATAGCCAACAAATCTTGGATTCACTGAAGAAGAAATCAATTCACACAGGGTCTTTCTATCCTTTGAGACAATTAACTCATTACGATGTTAATGACACTCTGTCTCTTGCAAATTTAACTAAACTTGTGAATTATGATGCCAATCAAGGTATGATTGATTCTCTTGCACTATACTTGTTTTTCATCAACTTGTGCTTGCCTTCAATTTGGTCTCCACCAGATCCTAATAATTGGATTTGGTCTTTAGTGTATGGCCAACTAATTACAATCAATATTGATATGATCGATCAAATTTTGGGAACATCATCTACTGGTACTCGTTTGCAAGATATTCCGGACATGCGGTATAAACCAAGGGATAGAACTACCCATCTAATATGGCAAGATCATTGCCCAAAGATGACTCCATCTAATTTTTTCCCTAGACCACGTATCATAAATCGTATGCTTATTAACACAGTCATGCCACGTCTTGGAAGCCATGAGCAAGTGTATCATAATGATCATAAAGCTTTGTATGCTATCTTTGGAAACACTCGAGTAAATTGGGCACTATTTATTTATGAGAAAATTAGAGATTTTTGGACCCCATCCAAACGAACTATACCATATGGTGCATATCTTATGAGAATTTTCAGGTCACAAGGAATAAATCTTTATCTTTCCACATATCCGGAAAAAGAAGTAGAGAAGAGTGGCATACGATTTGCTGCTTTAATGCACTTACTTGATCGCCCTCCACGAATCATTCCCTTTGAACAATGGCAAGCACAACAATACCAACCTCAACAACCGGTACAACCTCAAAGACGACAACGACCCAAAACTAGCGAACAAACCAAATATCACTCTAATCCGGATATCCAGGAAGCTAGACTAGATATCGGGCATGGGGAAAGTGTACATGATGTTACTTTACAGAATCAACGATTACTTTCGTTAAATCAAAAAAATTTAGGTACAAAGGTGACAAGGCTAGAACTCTCTTTCTCCACACGTATTACAAAAGTTGAAAACACTTTGGATAAAGTTGTGCACTCTCTTGGAAAAAATTATCGTAAAATTCGTGGTCATTCATCCTCCTCCCGATCATCGTCAGCATCACCTACTCCTCCTCCGTCTGTACCCCTTATAAGAGACATACCACCTGAAACCAGCACTAGACAACAATCTCCTCTTGAACATGCTCCTGGCAAGGAAACATCAACTGCTTCCGACGATGAGGAAGATGATGACTGGCCTCCTTACGTTGATCCCGGTACTACTCAGCATGCTTTTCATGGACTTTCCATTCATGAGAATATAAGTTATAATGACGAATCTCAATGGGACTATTACGGAAATCAGTCCACTGATCTATGGGGATACTTTACAGAGGCCTAAGAACTTTATTTATCTCTCTTTAAGTGTGCATTATGGTTTGTACTTTAAATTTATTTTCATTTGGCACACTATGACTTCTGTTTGATCTTGTATGTTGACATCTATATTGTATTTGCTATCACTATGTCTTTCTATATTTTTGATAATGCCAAAAGGGGGAGAAAACAAGGGGTATCATCAATTCAGGGGGAGCTTGACACGCATATGTTTGTCATCATCAAAAAGGGGGAGAATGTCAGACCTTACGTTTTTGATGGCGACAAACAATATACATATATATCATATGTTTAATGCAGGAACTATATAAGGAAGAAATACACAAGGGAAGAATCAATATTACAAGGATACTTAGTCATAAAGAGTATATTTCTCTCGTATAATTAGATAGATTGAATGTAAAGTCTCCTTGATCAAATATGAGAATTCAGTGTGTTTGGGCATAAACAGACAACTGTCCTTAATATAGACAGACGTCTGACTGTAAGATAAAATTTATTCCTAACTCAGCAAAAACGTCTGTCCTATTCAAGAAAGACGTCTGTCTGAAGCCTCGGGTTGTAATCCAATCTTATAGAGACGTCTGTCTCATTACTTGACAGACTTCTGTACGTGTATTTTGAACATTCAAAATACACATAAAGACGTCTGTCCTACAAGAGACAGACGTCTGAGCGGATACAGACGCTCTACAAACAGGCACCTTTTCAAACTGTCGTATCTTCTCTAAATCAGTTTTCCAAAAGATGTCCTCTATCAAAATGAAGAGTTTTGATTTCTCTTTGCTCAAAAATTACAACACTTGATAACAACTCTTCATCTATTATAAATATGTCTAAGATCAAGATCTAAAAACGCCAATTCTTCTTTCTAGATCTATAATCTATTTTCTGAGAAACTGTAATGACCCGCATTTCCAGGGGTATAATAATTAATTTATTTAATTATTTAAATAGTGGTTTAGAGAATTAAAAGGTCATTAATTAAATTATATTGAATATTTAATTAAAATAATAATTAAATAATATATTTAATTCAGAAATAATCAAAAAATATTGGAAATCACAATATTTTGTGAACTGGGTCATCCCGAAGATTTAATTCAGTTTAGGGTTGAAATATATTAGCGAATATATTAAAATAACGTCAGTTTGAACGTATAATTATATTATAGTTAAAACCGGGCTCGAAATGGCTTGGCAGTTCGCGATTTGGAAACTTGAACTTCAACTGAATGTACAGGTTTCGTTTTAAATCGGATTTCTGTGAAACAAGAAACGTGTGGAGCTAGTGGAGTATATTTTTCAAGTGGAAGAGAAAAATCGGGATTTCGTCGTGTAGATTTTGATTTATGTTCAAATCAAATTTCAGAAAAGTCGTTGTGGAATTCCTTTATAATTCGTAATGCTTTATTTACGTTATAAAAGGAATTTAAATAAAAATCGAATATCGATATAACTGAGAACTTCGAAATATCGAGTTATAAATCCCAGTGGAGCTGTATGGTATTCTATTGTGAATATATATGTTAATATTTATTTTTAAATATTAAATTTAATTATATTTAAATATATTTATATATTTAAATGGGTCATCTAGAGCTTTAAAAATAAGCCACTTTTGCAAACTAAGTCGGAATTCGACGAAACCAGTTTTGTTGGGACCGTAATGTCGAACTCTAGCTGCATGTCCAGTTTCATGATTTTTAGATATTGTGGGTGATCATAGGAGTTTAAAACATTTAAAGAGAAATAGAAATAGAATATTCTATGGAATATTCCCATCTCTAAGTGCTATAAATACCCTCACATCCTTAGTAACCCTAGAATTTTCATTCCATAGTCAAACTCCCTTTCCGCCGTTCTCTTTTACCTCACAGTAGAAAAATCGAAATTCTGTTCTTCAAAAGAATCAAAGTAAAATCCAAGAAAAAAATCAATAAAATTCCATAGTTGCGTATCCGAGCTTCTGTCCAGTCTCTTCACACTTCTGAACACTTGTTATTGGGATCGATCACGAGTTGTTTTGCTTGGCTCTGGATGGAGAGACTAGGGCTTCGAATGATATGAAATCGAGGTGATTAAATGAAGGTTAAGTGCGGGATTCTGGTTCGAGTCATGGAGTTGATTCGATTTTTGGTTTTCTGGGTGTGTTCGGTTTCGAACTGGAGCGATGATGCTCAGGCGAGTGGAAGGTTGGCAAAGTCGATGGTGAAGTTGGTGTGTCGTTGTGGAAGGAAAACAGGCATGGCATTGTAAATATGAGGAGTAGCGTGGCTTTCTGGAACGAGCAGAAATTGTGAAAGAAGGATGCGAAGGAGTTGTTTTCGTTTTAAAATGGGTTTTCTGGTTTGGGAATGAATGGAGCAGCGTCTCCAGTTCGGGAAGGGGAGGTAGTTCATGTCGGTTAAAGGAGGAGGAGGAGTGCAGTTAGGAGGTGGGGTGATTTGTGTTGCTCGTGTATGGGATTGAAGGGTCAGAAGGATTGAAAAAGGGTTTGTAGTGGGACCCTTGAAGTTGAGGTCAAGCTTTGGATTACGGGAATGGAGACAACGTCGGTCTGATGTTCAAATAAGGACGGTGAAGTTCTGACAATATAAACCAAAGTAAAGATCGCCATTAATTTTTGTATAAGTATAATTAGTTTAAAACTAAAACTTAATTAAGATCTGAACCAAGATTTATACAATGTTCCAACTGATGATAAGATGTTAATCAAGCCTTTTTAGGACACAGGAAACATTTAAAAGATCAAATTTAGCATTTTCTTAGGTTATTAATTTAAAAGAGTGATCAAACGTTAATTATTATAATTAAGGAACAGGTTTAAATAAATTAAATATCGTATACATTGAAACGTATATAACATGCTCAAACGTTATCAGAATTCGACCGAACAGGATCCGACAGGATCACATGGATGGGGCCTACAACATGAGATCAGTTGGAATGATTCAGAGATTTATTGGAAAATATGACGGGAAAATATCGTCAGAACAGGACTGTTAAACGGTTATCGTTGTTTAACGATACATCGTCCAATGTGAGTAAAACTCACCAACTCTGAACAGCTATATTTTTATAACGTACTTTTAGAACCGTTAGATATTGATTGACTGTTGTGTGTAGATTGGTTGATTGAACTACTTGTCAGTTAGTTGAATATATATATATATAAACCGTTAAATATATGTTGATGTTGGTTATCAGAACATTTCATATTGAAATGAAATTGATGTATATTATACTGTGTAACATCTGTGGATACAAGGATACAGGTTGGAGGGATCCGACTGGATTCCTTAACATTTATTTTACTGTTTTCATATATTGTGATATATGATGTGATGTATATCTGTTATGGGTTATGTGTGTTAGAATGATATTGATCATTTATTATTCGATATTTTAAATATCATAAGAAACCCTGGGATGTAAAAAGGAATATTTCAATGTATATTGAAATAAAGGAATTTTATAAAATCAACCGATTTTGTATAAGGAAATAAATTTGAAAATAAAGCATTATAGAAATCATAGGATATTATAAAGGAGGATATTTGTTTAGAAAATAAATAGGATATTAAAAAAAGGAAAACGTTATTAAAAGTAAATCTTTATAAATGGATAAACGTTGTTAAAAGGGAAAATCTTTGTAAATCAATAAAGTAATCGAATATTAGTATTCGAAAGGAGTTAATCAAAAAGGAGTTGAATCAAATAAGTTATTCAATTAGAGTTAACCAGTTAGAGTTAATCAGTTAGAGTAAATCAGTTAGAGTCAAATCGAACTAGAGTTATTCAAACATAGTTAATCGAATTTGGGTTAGTTGAATATTAGTTATTCAATTAGAGTTGATCGAATTTAGTTATTCGGGATAGAGATAAAAACAATATTAGAAACTGACTAGAGATTAGTTAAGTCGAATGGTTTACTAAGTGTGGATCTGATGTTGGTTTAGGCCTTCGGGATTTATACTTAGAGAATTGTTCTCTTACTAGTTTACAGTTAGGGACTGATGGTTGTGGAAGAATAGTGATACATGAATAAGCTATGGAAATGTTTTCCAGTGTTAATAACGTATATTTTCTAATTATAGAAAACAAGGAAATATGAATATATATATATATATATATATTTATATGTTGGATGATTTGATCGATAATTCTATTTGGAAATAAGATCGTTGTGTGAACACCGACATGTTTTCATTTGATAGTTAAATCACAGACTATCAAAGTTTTGACCATTCTAACGTTGTTAATATGGAGAGACCGGTTGGATTCTTATCCAAAGAACCACTCTGTATTGGCATAAGCGTTGCGAATATGCCAAAGAAAAATTGAAGAAGGAGTAAAGTGCAAGGGATGTTGTATAAGTCCTAGGTAGAGATTGCCTAGGATGGATGTACTGAATAGTGCCTTCGGTTTCGTTCAGTCCCAGAACGAACGTAAATGGACGAATGTCTGACAAAGTATTTCCAATGATCGAATGGATTGGTCTGTATAAATTTATACAGTTGCAACGGATTTATTCCCTTAGCATAAAATCCAGAATATTTGTGTAAACCAATTAATGATTAATGGATCTGACAATGTGGCATTCAAAGTGATCGTGTTATCAATGAATGGAAAGTAACTGTAACCTCTGGCCTCAATAACCGGTAAATGACAAAAATCGGCCAGGCAGCATGGCTAAGTCGGTCGCACCGAAGTAGGATGTATAATCACCTATCTATCGAATATTCATTTGCTTCTTTAATCCATCAATGCTGTCCCATATATATACGAGAAACGGTTGTTGATCCCAACCGTTGGTGATATACATTCGATACACTCAAGCGAAATGAGTGGTCGGTCATGTGTGGCTGAGTTACAAGATGTTCTTGTTGAACTCCAGTGTATCGTTCCTAGAGTACACTGATCGGAAGGTGGTTCCATACCTTGTCATAGTTGGAAATCCATTACCCAATATGTGCTTGCGGTTTTGATTGTATACTATATGTAGAACGTGAGATGAAAGCGTTTCTGCTAGATGATTATTATACTGTGGTTGATAGACATTATTATAATATCAAAGGTTTTGATATAAAGATGTTTTGGATTCTCATAAGGGAAAAACTCGTTTCGTTATACGGCGCGGTCTTATGAGATATCGTTTACTTGTTCAAATTGTTTAAACTGTTTTACTCATACCAGTCCCATGACTGACCCGGAGTTTATTTTGTTTTGTTTTCCCTAAACTCTTGGATGCCTAATTTTGTACGGGCAGTCAAGTAGTCGGGATTTTACAGATACACTTGGAGAGCTTGGAGCATGAGGCTTCAAGATTCTATAGCTATTATTATTTCCGCTGTTGTTGTAAGTGTTGTACTCTGCAATGTTATTGTATACATATACTATTTGTATTTCAAAAGTTATGTTATATTTTATTCGTTCCGCTGTGAGATTCGTGGTTACTCTGATGATGATGTTTGTCTTCTTCTTCTATTCTAATAGTTCTATCTTATCTATCCTCACCCTCTATCTTCTTTCTACTAGTTTCTTGAATTTCCAGTGCAATTTGGGGTTGGACTTGTGTTATTTGGTCAACTCAAATTGGACCGAATTTTCGGGTCATTACAGTTGGTAACAGAGCTTAAGGTTAAGTGATTTATCTTGGCTCTGTGGCGTGACTCAGTAGAGATGGGGTTAGTAATACCCTAGATTGAGTTTGAGTGTATATATACGAGTGAACGTATTTGTTATTTGATGTAAAAATTTGTTTTATATTGTGGAGCTTTATTGGTTGAGTGGCTTATGAATTCTAGTCGATGGTGGGGCACCACAATTTCGATAAGGGTTTCTAAACACTAGAATACAATGGGTCGACACGGTATGTTTTGAAAACGGGTGAATGAAGTAATTTTACCCGAATTATATTTTGATATAAAGAATGGTTAAGATTTGAATCATTATAGTATATTGGATGTGTTGGCTGTTATTTAATCGGATGAGATTATAATTGAATTGGTTATATAAATGACCAAGTAAAATTCATATAAGTATAATATATGAGAATTTTAAAATCCTGGGAGATTTTAAATGTGTTTACAAACATTGGAAGGATATTTTGAAATAATTTCAAAATGGGAAATGTTTAAGAATGATTTTGAAAATGATATAGTATTGAACTCACTTCGATAAACTGGGAAAGAACCCTGATGAGTGTGGCCACATCATCAATGTTCATTTTCGAGTTGCTAAGTGACGGATTACTACCAATGATTTTGTTTTTGAATTGTTTTGAGAAAACAAGTGGTTTAGAAATTCATATGTTTTGAATTGGTATTATGATTTCAAATTGATTTGAAATAAACCCAGTGATTTAAATTCCAGAATGAGATGGTAAAAGTGAATAATAAACTAAAATTTAACTTGAACTAAGTTAAATAAAATTGGATTTGATTAGTGAATAATCTGGAATGGTATTGGAATTGGTGATTTAAAATTTTGAAAATCGAGAATGGAATTCGAGTTAAGAATGAGATGTGATTTGAGGATATAAACTGTTTGGAGTTGATTGGTATGGCATGATATATGCAGAATTGGTAACAGGTAGATGAGATATAATGATATGCCCGACAAAAAGGTATCAGTCTATATTTCATATGAGTTTGAGATTTTGATGAGCCTGTTTGGCAAGCCGCTTGGCTGTTTGATTTTCTTTTGGTTGGAGAAGGCCTAGAGAGGCAAGTTGTGGTTTTACCGATAGGGCGGTACAAAGGAGGTTATGGCGAAATTTTCCGAAAAATTTAGGCATTAGAATTTTTTTAGAAGTTTTGAAAGTTTTGGTCAGTCGGAATAAATTAATATTTTAGTCAATATAAATTGGTCCAGTTGAAACTGAAGATAAGAGGTAAACAGATAAATTTTTACCCAATAGATAGGGTCGTCCTCTACCTTAGCAATTTCGAGGACGAAATTATTTTAAGTGGGGAAGAATGTAATGACCCGCATTTCCATGGGTATAATAATTAATTAATTTAATTATTTAAATAGTGGTTTAGAGAATTAAATGGTCATTAATTAAATTATATTGAATATTTAATTAAAATAATAATTAAATAATATATTTAATTCAGAAATAATCAAAAAAATATTGGAAATCACAATATTTTGTGAACTGGGTCATCCCGAAGATTTAATTCAGTTTAGGGTTGAAATATATTAGCGAATATATTTAAATAACGTCAGTTTGAACGTATAATTATATTATAGTTAAAACCGGGCTTGAAATGGCGCGGCAGTTCGCGGTTTGGCAATTTGAACTTCAACTGAATGTACAGGTTTCGTTTTAAATCGGATTTCTGTGAAACAAGAAACGTGTGGAGCTGGTGGAGTATATTTTTCTAGTGGAAGAGAAAAATCGGGATTTCGTCGTGTAGATTTTGATTTGTCCAAATCAAATTTCAGAAAAGTCGCTGTGGAATTCCTTTATAATTCGTAACGCTTTATTTACGTTATAAAAGGAATTTAAATAAAAATCGAATATCGATATAACTGAGAACTTAGAAATATCGAGTCATAAATCCCAGTGGAGCTGTATGGTATTTTGTTGTAAATATATATGTTAATATTTATTTTTAAATATTAAATTTAATTATATTTAAATAAATTTATATATTTAAATGGGTCATCCAGAGTTTTAAAAATAAGCCACTTTTGCAAACAAAGTCGGAATTCGACGAAACCAGTTTCGTTGGGACCGTAATGTCGAACTCTTAGATGCATGTCCAGTTTCATGATTTTTGGATATTGTGGGTGATCATAGGAGTTTAAAACGTTTAAAGAGAAATAGAAATAGAATATTCTATGGAATATTCCCATCTCCTAATGCTATAAATACCCTCACATCCTTAGTAACCCTAGAATTTTCATTCCATAGTCAAACTCCCTTTCCGCCGTTCTCTTTTACCTCACAGTAGAAAAATCGAAATTCTGTTCTTCAAAAGAATCAAAGTAAAATCCAAGAAAAAATCAATAAAATTCCATAGTTGCATATCCGAGCTTCTGTCCAGTCTCTTCACACTTCTGAACACTTGTTATTGGGATCAATCGCGAGTTGCTTCGCTAGGCTCTGGATGGAGAGACTAGGGCTTCGACTGATATGAAATCGAGGTGATTAAACGAAGGTTAAGTGCTGGATTCTTGTTCGAGTCGTGGAGTTGATTCGATTTTTGGTTTTCTGGGTGTGTTCGGTTTCAAACTGGAGCGATGATGCTCAGGCGAGTGGAAGGTTGGCAAAGTCGATGGTGAAGTTGGTGTGTCGTTATGGAAGGAAAACAGGCATGGAGTTGTAAATATAAGGAGTAGCGTGGCTTTCTGGAACGAGCAGACATTGTGAAAGAAGGATACGGAGGAGTTGTTTTCGTTTTAAAATGGGTTTTCTGGTTTGGGAATGAATGGAGCAGCGTCTTCAGTTCGGGAAGAGGAGGTAGTTCACGTCGGTTAAAGGAGGAGGAGGAGTGCAGTTAGGATGTGGGGTGATTTGTGTTGCTCGTGTATGGGAATGAAGGGTCAGAAGGATTGAAAAAGGGTTTGTAGTGGGATCCTTGAAGTTGAGGTCAAGCTTTGGATTACGGGAATGGAGACAACGTCTGTCTGATGTTCAAATAAGGACGGTGAAGATCTGACAACATAAACCAAAGTAAAGATCGCCATCAATTTTTGTATAAGTATAATTAGTTTAAAACTTATACTTAATTAAGATCTGAACCAAGATTTATACAATGTTCCAACTGATGATAAGATGTTAATCAAGCCTTTTTAGGACATAGGAAACATTTAAAAGATCAAATTTAGCATTTTCTTAGGTTGTTAATTTAAAAGAGTGATCAAACGTTAATTATTATAATTAAGGAACAGGTTTAAATAAATTAAATATCGTATACATTGAAACGTATATAACATGCTCAAACGTTATCAGAATCCGACCGAACAGGATCCCATAGGATCACACGGACGGGGGCTACATCTTGAGATTAGTTGGAATGATTCTGAGATTTATTGGAAAATTTGACGGAAAATATCGTCAGAACAGGACTGTTAAACGGTTATCGTTGTTTAACGATACATCGTCCAATGTGAGTAAAACTCACCAACTCTGAACAGCTATATTTTTATAATGTACTTTTAGAACTGTTAGATATTGATTGACTGTTGTGTGTAGATTGGTTGATTGAACTGCTAGTCAGTTAGTTGAAATATATATATATATATATATATAAACCATTAAATATATGTTGATGTTGGTTATCAGAACATTTCATATTGAAATGAAATTGATGTATAT
Organism: Allium sativum; assembly: GCA_030737875.1. Lineage (NCBI taxonomy): Eukaryota > Viridiplantae > Streptophyta > Magnoliopsida > Asparagales > Amaryllidaceae > Allium > Allium sativum. The sequence goes on along the minus strand of CM060921.1, from coordinate 793,267,222 downwards.
TATACTGTGTAACATCTGTGGATACAAGTTGGAGGGATCCAACTGGATTCCTCAACATTTATTTTACTGTTTTCATATATTGTGATATATGATGTGATGTATATCTGTTATGAGTTATGTGTGTTAGAATGATATTGATCATTTGTTATTCGATATTTTAAATATCATAAGAAACCCTGGGATGCAAAAAGGAATATTTCAATGTATATTGAAATAAAGGAATTTTATAAAATCAACCGATTTTGTAAAAGGAAATAAATTTGAAAATAAAGCATTATAGAAATCATAGGATATTATAAAGGAGGATATTTGTTTAGAAAATAAATAGGATATTAAAAAAAGGGAAACGTTATTAAAAGTAAATCTTTATAAATGGATAAACGTTGTTAAAAGGGAAAATTTTTGTAAATCAACAAAGTAATCGAATATTAGTATTCGAAAGGAGTTAATCAAAAAGGAGTTGAATCAAATAAGTTATTCAATTAGAGTTAACCAGTTAGAGTTAATCAGTTAGAGTAAATCAGTTAGAGTCAAATCGAACTAGAGTTATTCAAACATAGTTAATCGAATTTGGGTTAGTTGAATATTAGTTATTCAATTAGAGTTGATCGAATTTAGTTATTCGGGATAGAGATAAAAACAATATTAGAAACTGACTAGAGATTAGTTAAGTCGAATGGTTTACTAAGTGTGGATCTGATGTTGGTTTCGGCCTTCGGGATTTATACTTAAAGAATTGTTCTCTTACTAGTTTACAGTTAGGGACTGATGGTTGTGGAAGAATAGTGATACGTGAATAAGCTATGGAAATGTTTTCCAGTGTTAATAACGTATATTTTCTGATTATAGAAAATAAGGAAATATGAATATATATATATATGTTGGATGATTTGATCGATAATTCCATTTGGAATTAAGATCGTTGTGTGAACACCGACATGTTTTCATTTGATAGTTAAATCATAGACTATCAAAGTTTTGACCATTCTAACGTTGTTAATATGGAGAGACCGGTTGGATTCTTATCCAAAGAACCACTCTGTATTGGCATAAGCGTTGCGAACATGCCAAATAAAAATTGAAGACGGAGTAAAAAGCAAGGGCTGTTGTATAAGTCCTAGGTAGAGATTGCCTAGGATGGATGTACTGAATAGTGCCTTCGGTTTCGTTCAGTCCCAGAACGAACGTAAATGGACGAATGTCTGACAAAGTATTTCCAATGATCGAATGGATTGGTCTGTATAAATATATATGGTTGCAACGGATTTATTCCCTTAGCATAACATCCAGAATATTTGTGTAAACCAGTTAATGATTAACAGATCTGACAATGTGGAATTCAAAGTGATCGTGTTATCAATAAATGGAAAGTAATCGTAACCTCCGGCCTCAACAACCGGTAAATGACAAAAATCAGGCAGGCAGCATGGCTAAGTCGGTCGCACCGAAGTAGGGTGTATAATCACCTATCTAGAGAATATTCATTTGCTTCTTTAATCCATTAATGTTGTCCCATATATATACGGGAAACGGTTGCTGATCCCAACCGTTGGTGATATACATTCGATACACTCAAGCGAAATGAGTGGTCGGTCATGTGTGGCTGAGTTACAAGATGTTCTTGTTGAACTCCAGTGTATCGTTCCTAGAGTACACTGATCGGAAGGTGGTTCCATACCTTGTCATAGTTGGAAATCCATTACCCAATACGTGCTTGCGGTTTTGATTGTATACTATATGTAGAACGTGAGATGAAAGCGTTTCTGCTAGATGATTATTATACTGTGGTTGATAGACATTATTATAATATCAAAGGTTTTGATATAAAGATGTTTTGGATTCTCATAAGGGAAAAACCTGTTCTGTTATATGGCGTGGTCTAATGAGATATCGTTTACTTGTTCAAACTGTTTAAACTGTTTTACTCATACCAGCCCCATGACTGACCCGGAGTTTATTTTGTTTTGTTTTCCCTAAACTCTTGGGTGCCTAATTTTGTACGGGCAGACACGTAGTCGGGATTTTACAGATACACCTGGAGAGCTTGGAGCAGGAGGCTTCAAGATTCTATAGCTATTATTATTTCCGTTGTTGTTGTAAGTGTTGTACTCTGCAATGTTATTGTATACATATACTGTTTGTATTTCAAAAGTTATGTTATATTTTATTCGTTTCGCTGTGAGATTCGTGGTTACTCTGATGATGATGTTCGTCTTCTTCTTCTATTCTAATAGTTCTATCTTATCTATCCTCACCCTCTATCTTCTTTCTATTAGTTTCTTGAATTTCCAGTGCAATTTGGGGTTGGACATGTGTTATTTGGTCAGCTCAAATTGGACCGGATTTTCGGGACATTACAGAAACTCTCTAATTTCATTGCATAACAATTCTCTATTCAAGCATTTCAGAATCCTTCTATATTCTCTTAGTTCTTCAACAATCATATCTAATCAAGGAGACTATAGGAGCTATTTGTATACAACAGTAAAATCAGTGTTTAAAGAACACAAGTTTATCAAAAGATATTCACACTGTAAGCCTATTCCTTCGGGCGAAGTGAGGGAAGTTTTCTGTGAACAAAGAAAAGGCCGAAGGGGAGCTTCGGGGCTGGACGTAGGACGGGAGGTTCCGAACCAGGATAAAATATCGGTGTGATTATTTTTTATTTTACCTTTACTGCTTAATATTGCATCATCTTAATACTTGCAACTGTTTAGACTATCATACGATCCTATTATAGACTATCATCCTGAGCGTGAATGAATCCAACTACAGGATACTACATCGCAAGTAACACCTACGGATATGGTTGTGTTCTATATGTTGCTGGTCTAAGGACTATACACCCAACTGCCGGGGCTGTCACAGGATATTCGGGTATTAGAAAGTCGATCGAATGGGTACTAATTACGGTAACACATAATCATGTTATTAATGGTAAATTTGGTGCTGTTAGTTTGATTCTTGGGATATGAATGCGAAATTTAATCTATCTTTATCTTGTTTGACATCTCATTTACCTCTTGCACATATACATGTTTTATTGTACTATTTCTTCCACTATTATTGATCTGTCTTGACACATTTTCACATACTTATGGTAGAAATTACTAGAACTTGCCAGACTTTATGTCTGACCCTTTTTGTTTTCCTTCGCTCTCTTCTTTCCCCTCTTCAGGTTCTCAGAGTGGGAGTGGTCAATAGTAAAGATCGTGATTCTGCTTAGACTTTGATAGCTCTTCTTTTGCAAGTATTTTCTTCAGTCATTCTTGCTCATTGTAATACCACATGAGGGATATTATTATGAATTTTGTACTTTGGTTATGAGACATATTGCTTTTGATATTTGAGAAACATGATGATGTAACTTTGTGTTTGAAATGTTGTTTTTCTGATTAAAAAAAGTTTAAGTTTTTCTGAAGCATTATTTATCTATCTTGTACATTCAGTTACTGTTTACCTATTGCGCTTCACGAAACTTAATGCATTCTCACAAGATTGACATTAACGGACGTGGGGTGTCACAACCAATGACCCATCCCGTAATGACCTGGCTTCAATTCTTGCTAAACAACCTGAATTTTTCCACTTGAATGACCTTCCATGGGTCGTTGAACGACCCGAGCTTTTCCACTTCACCAACGATCTGCCTCATCACTCCAAACGACCCAGTTCATTTCGTGTTCTCCAAGTTGCTAAAACGACCCGACTCCAGGATTTTACAATTGAACTCAAATCTCAGTCAACCCATCACCAAACGACCACATCGATAAAAAAAACTCATCCAATTCAATCATAAACAGGTTATGAAATCATCATCAACACTAAAACAACTATTCATCAATATCCATAAAGAATTCACCAAAACATGATAAATCAATGAATAAACAAAATAGCGGATCTAAACTTGCATAAATATATGAATTTACATAAGAATTATCGTTTTAAGTTGCTAGGTTAGATCCTATGGTGATTCACATGAAAATAAGATCAAACACTCATATACTTGATTGAATTTGCGCAAGAGATGCTTATCACTCACCAACTCTTCAAATTAACTCGAAATCACTAAATTCCCAATCCGGGCAGCGAAGAACACTCTTCAAACCTCCCAATTTGATGCGATCTTACTTCACACGATGTAGATCTAGCTTTACTCGATGTAGATCTTCAATCATCTCACGTAGATCTAGAATTTTAATGGAGGAAGGTGTATTTGTTTGAGCAAGGAGGATAACGAGCTCAACCAAATGAGAAAATGAAGTATTTAAACTATTTTCCATGCCTCTACTCCCCTATTTATAGCCTCCCACTAGCCCACTAATGGGCCACACCAATTCAACCCATTAATGACTACCCAAACCTGAACAAAAATTGTGTAGCACTAAAACAGCGATTCCTCCCAAACCGATGAACCAAGTCTTTAATGTGGCAACTCTATGGAATTGGAAACACCATTTCCTTTCCAACGAGATCAATCTCAGCACCTGATGATTCGATCCCAGTCAAAAGTTATTCCCTGTACAAAACTGATAGGGGTAAAATCGTCACAAATAAAACTGGTAAAATTTTTGGACATGTCTCACATCCCCATAAACAATATATCAAAATATGAGAATGATCCAACCCTCAGGGAATTAAATAAGAATATTTTATGATCCTCCGATACATAAAATGCGGGCTGTTACATTCTCCCCTTCTTATGAATTTCGCCCTCGAAATTCCAAACAAACACAAGCAACCACAATAATTCTGCATGCCTATCATCCATGAGCAACCAATTTATCATCCAAACTTGCATTCATCGCCATGCATCCATAGCTTTAACCTAACACGTGGAATTCTAACAGCGATGGTACAAGTTACAATGGTGTAAGGTGACACGACGTCAATGGGTCATACCAACGAAGAGTTCTGGATGGGTCATCTTCGTACTCCCTTCCGTCTCCCACGTACAATCGTCATCACCCTCACTCAATTGCACGTTGACTAGCTTAACCGTCGTCCTCCTAAGTTGTCTCGTGTCATTCCCCACAACGTGAAGCGGCTTACGAGGGTTCGTAACTATGATCTCGACATTTAGGTCTTCGTACTACTATGGAGATACCACCACATTTGAATCATGCAAGCACTTCCATAAAACCGACATATGAAAAACATTATGCACACTCTACATCTTCTCGGGTAAATCCAATTTATGTGCAAGCCTTCTGAATCCGCTTGACTATTGGAAACAGTCCAACAAACCTAGGAGCTAACTTTCCTTTACTTCAGAATCGAACCACGTGCTTCAATGGTGAAATTTTCACGAAAACCATATCGCCTACGCCGAATATCAAATATTTTCTATGTTTATCAGCATAACACTACTAACGGTCTTGGGCTGCCCTCGTTCGCTGCAAAACGATCTCAATTCACTCCGACGTCCCTCTAATCATCTCTGGCCCAAGTATCAACTTATCTCCTGTTTCTAACCAACAAGCTGGAGAATTACACAGTCTTCCATACAACGCCTTGTATGGTGCCTTCCCAATGCTCAACTGGTAGTTGTTATTATACGCAAATATAGATGGTCTTCGCATGATCCTCCGAAGTTTAATACATAAGCCCTCAGGAGATCTTCCAAAACTTGGTTAACCCTCTCGGTTTGTCCATAGGTTTGGGGATGATGAGCTATACTCAAATACAACTCGGTTCCCAAAGCTTCTTATAAACTCTTCAAAAATCCATTCATGAGTAATGGATCTCGATCACTCACTATGCTCTTCGGGATACCATGGAATCAAACTATCCATTTTATATAAAGATCAGCCAACTTCGATGATGTCCTAGTCGATTTGACTGGAATAAACCTTGCACTTTTGGTCAAGCGATCCACGATGACCCAAATCCATTTGTTTCCTGCCCTGGTTCAAGGAATTCCATCGATAAAATCCATCGATATCTGCTCCCACTTCCACGTAGGAACTTCCAATGGCTAAAGAAAACCAGTCGGCTTCTTCTGTTCAGCTTTCACTAACTGACAGTTCATACACTTGGAAATAGACTTTTCAACATCCCTCTTCATCCCTTCCCAGTATTAGGCTCGCTTCATATCCTGGTACATCTTGTTACCATCGGGAAGAATCATCAACTTTGAGTGATGACATTCCCTTTGAACCTCATCTCTCAGTCAGTCGATATCTGGAACAACCAGTCGCCCTTGATTTCGATGCCAACCTTCTCCATCGACCTCAAATTCCTTATCTTCTGGTTCCAACTTCTGGATAATCTCGACAAGCTTTGCATTACGCTTCAGGCTCTCGCCAATCCTTTTGATGAGAGCAGGTCTTATCGATAAGCTTGCCAACATTTCAGTTTCTAACTCACACTATGATCTGAAATCAAATCCTGCCAAGTACTCGAGGTATTTCCATTCTGAAAATATCGCTCCCAAACTTACATGTCTTCGACTCAACGCATCATCCATTGCGTCACCTTTACCAGGAGTATAGGCTATACCAAAATCATACCATGCTAGAAACTCTAACCACCATTGCTGTTGAAGATTCAAATCCTTTTAGGAGAAAAGTTACTTCAACGACCTGTGATCCGTAAACAACTCGAACAAACTCCTAACAGGTAATGTCTCCACATCTTCAGAGAAAACATGATCGCTGCTGTAACACCCCACATCCGTTAGTGTCACTCACAAAGGGAATGCACTAAGTTCTGTGGAGCATTTAGGGTAAAAGATGCAGATAAATTACAAGATAGACAGAAATTAAACAGCGGAAGATAAAACTTTGCTTTATTGATAAAATAATTTGTACAATGATTTCTTTACAATATCAGAGTATCATCTGTCTTACAAAATAAAGAAGCATAAAACAACATTTATATTCCCCAATTTTTGCATGAGCCAGCCATAGCATCTGATAAGAGAATCCAAGCAGACTTCGATAAATCTTCAAGCTGGGAAAGAGTGACAGTCCAACTTAACCTGAGCTATACTACTCCCTCCTCTACTACCGGGGGGGGGGGGGGGGGGAACGGAAGAAAAGAAGACGAAAGAAAAACAGAGTCAGACATAAAGCCTGAGTAAGTTCAGTAACTTCTAGCATGTGAACATGGAAAACAAAACGACATGAATTAACTGAATACAAGATTACACCATGACGATAGGGTCAACAAGATTGGACAAGGTAATCACAAGATATGCTAAGATAAGATAAACTGGATACGCTCTAATACTTTCGCCGCTTCGCTCTAATACTTCGCCGCTTCGCTATTTCCTTGTTATACTGATTTCTATATCTCTGCACCACCTACCTAGTGTCCCAACTAGTAACGATAACGTGATCCCAATCCCTGTATTTTCCATTGCCTTCCGGCATACATTCATTATTTATTACCTAGATCAAATCTAGGGTTTTCTATCAGGTGCTTTCTAGATTTAACTAGAGTTTACGCTATCTGCTGAACGCTTCTCGGATTTATGCCACCTAGTCCAACTAGGGATTACGCTACCTGTCGAACGATGCCCCCAAGTCTAAGACACACTACCTAGAGTGGTATATGTTCCTATACTTCCCCACGCATGTATCGCGAATCGTTATCGCTTGTCTAGATGCACATGTCCTGTAATGTGCGGTCCGAGTCCTGTGACAAGGAAAATCAAGGAATACAGAACTCGGTCGGGAGCTTTCAGATATCTGCCGATGCAGATGCTAAGGTCTGTTTTTATTCCAGTGGCTATGGTCCCACTTGACCCCTCCCTCAACTAATGAAAGGCACCCTTTGTAAAATGAGAACTATACGCCGGCCCCCGGTGCCCCACTATCCTATGGCCATCCTCACCCATAACTAGATAGCAATTATGGTCTTTTGGAGTTCTCCGCCTTTCCGCTTCACGTATCTCGACTGACTCAAGATGGATGGTAGACGACGAGTTGCTATCACAGGGCTACCGTTTTCTCGCCGAATCACGCCGGTCCATCCTAGTCTTTAGGTTGCCATATATATATATTGCAACCAAGGCATACCCTCGGTTCTTCTAACGCAGACCTTAACCTCTGTGAGCCCAAGATGATCATCTGCAGCCTCACAGAGGGATACCAAGAGTACCCTCACGTCCCCTCGAAGCCTCGGGCTTCGTAACCCAATTCGTTGGAGCCTTCTTAAAACCAGATGGATGTCTGCTCCTTCATGTTATACTAAGAATTACTACTTAGTTCTACTAACTAAGGTTTACCACTTAGTTTCCAAATTCCTTGTTTTCTTAACTAAGTTTTACTACTTAGTCCCTTTTTCAACTGAGGTCTACTACTTAGTTTTCTTTCTCGCCAGGTTGGGTTGGTTAAGTGTCTTTAGTCGATTCAAGCTATCTTAACCCTCTTCCCTTTTCCTATTACACTGGTTAAGTGTTATCCCTTCATGCTTTTTACTTAACCCTATTCATTTATCATATTCTGATGGTTAAGCGTTCAAGTTTACTTAACCCTATGGTCTAGTCCAGTTAACATATTAATTTGGCTAAGTGTATTACTTAACCCCAACCTCTAGTCTAATTAACATGTTAAATTGGCTAAGTGTATTAACTTTACTTAACCCCACCTTCTAGTCTAGTCAACATGTTAATTTGGCTAAGTATTCCCATGGACTTAACCCTCCCATTCTAGCTTTAACTGTGCTAAGTTGGTTAAGTGTTCGTTAACCTTCCCATTCTAGCTTAACCGTGTTAGGTTGGTTAAGTGTTCCTATGGACTTAACCTTCCCATTCTAGCTTAACTTTGTTAAGTCGGTTAAGTGTTCCTATGGACTTAACCCACCCATTCTTGCTTAACTGTGTTAAATTGGTTAAGTGTTTCTATGGACTTAACTCTCCCATTCTTGTTCTAGCTTTAATTAATAAATTAAAGCCGCAACCTCTCACATTAGACAGATATTGCTGCGGTTACTGGATGTGTCGGTCGGTTCCGGGCAGGTTTACACCGCAACTCAGTCTAACCTCGGGTTAGGCATATTCATGTTTTCTAAGTTCAAAGGGTTTTTGATTAATTTCCAAATCCGGTTTTGAAAACAACCATCCCGTCCTTCGGATCAGTTAGGGATAGCCAGGGAGGGCGGGAAACTTGTATTTTCCAAACCCAAGCCTAGACACTATCCTCTCTGTCACCCTAGAACCTTCTGGTCTATGTGTTATAAAAAAGGATGTTATCAAAATACTTTTCTTTTGTTTATAAATTGTTAACAATTTATTTCAAAAGCCCATTTCCCCTTTTTAGACAAATTTGGCCTATATTTATTTGTCAAGCCTACTAGTATACTTATATTCTAGGCCCAAGTCCTAACCCAACATGCAGTTTAGGCCATTTCCTATTTCATTGCCGAAACTAGATTAAATATCCTAGTTTATAATTTATGGCCAAAACTTAACCAAGTTACATATTTTGTGGTAAATGAACAATTTAACATTTATGACGAATTCTATAAGTAAATTACTCCTAATTTACTTATTTCATTACTACTCTTTTAATGTACATTGTCACATTTATTATTATGGCCCATTCTCTCTTATTTATCATATTTATACTTTTTGGTATGTAAATTATACCAAATTTAGTGTCGCTAACCATAATTTATTCCAAACATGACAATTGCTCACAATTATGAATAAATTCAAAATTGTGCTAATATACTTATTCCAAATCAACCTTAATTAACCCAATCTTGGTTTAACACCCTAATTCACAATTTATGGAAAAACTAGAATTATTTTTCTAGTTTACATTTTATGCCTAAAATTTAGCTTACTAACGCTAAATTTAATATGTCAAAATCACATATTCCCTAATCCATGTCAAATTTCCCCGTTTTCATTTTAATATGCATGTCATAATACATATTCCAAATTATGCCAATTTCCAAGTTTACAATTACGTTCATATTCATTTCCATGTTTTTCCCCAAATCGCATTCCCACCGTTCGAATAATCGTGATTCAACCTAGATTATAAATAAATCTAGATTCGTAGATAAAAAGGGAATGAATCAAAATGACAAGAAGGAATAATTGGCATAAAAAGGTTTGGATAACAATGTAGGTTCAAGAATATGGGTAGACCTAACTAAATAGGTAAATTCCCACTGTCTTAAAACCAAAGAATGGGCAAAATAGGTTCAAGAACGTGGGTAGACCTAACTTAATAGGTAAATTCCCACTGTCTTAAAACCAAAGAAAAACCAAGGAACAGGTAGAATAAATAATTGGGTTTAGACCTAACTTCTCAATCAAAACTAAAGCAATATTTTCCTAATCATAAATCATGGGTGTCAAAATCACAGTTGTCCTCATTATGTCATAAGTAATAGTTTATGTCCAAATCAAAGGTATAGGCCTAGTCAAGGAAATAATCCTTGTAGTCACAGTCACAGTCATAGGAAATGTCCATAGTCATATGCGATGTTCATAGTCCAAAAGGAAAATAATTCCCATAGTCATAAGTCATTGTCATAGGCAATGTTTATATGTCCCAAAATCAAAGGCTTATGTCATAGTCCAATGGCATATGCTTTCAAAGGCCACAGTTCTATAGTCATAGTCACGGTTACAGTCTTACTTGTCCTCGAATCATAACAGTTCTTAATTCAGTCCAAGAGTATAAACACAAATTCGAAGAGAGAGAGAGAGAGATTTGGCATATTCCTTTATTCCTTTAATTTCATGTCACAAATAAAACAAAATATTCAGATCTAGAAATAACCAACTTACAGAAAATAGATCTAGAAAAGAAGGAAAGCATGGCTATGATTCGTGCGTCGTTGCTTGAAACTTGTTTGAGCTAGCCTTTGAATTCTTCACTTGAAATTTTGATTTGAATCCCTCCTTAAAAGTCTTTTAGCAGCATCTCCTCGTCTTGAATCATATTTTATTTTATTTATTTAAGAAAATTTAGAGGAGGGGAAGAAGCCATGAATCTTAGCAGCATAAGGATAGAAGAGAATTGGTGCAAAGAGAATGAAAACTAGGGCTGTTTATATAGCTGCTCAAGACCTTATCATACACGCAACGCTGAGTCAGCATTGAACCTAGTTAAGAAAATAGTCCAGGTACGTAGATGAATCTAGCCAAACCTTATCATACACGCAGTGCTGAGTCAGCATTGGGTCCCACAAGCTATTTTGGCGTAAAAGTTTGATTTTCAAACTTTTGAATTTCTGGAATTTATTTAACTGTTTTATTCACATGAAATATTCTTATATGTATACAATTCCTCTAACGACCATTTTACGCGTATATATATACGCACAACTTTCATTTTATTTTCAAAATTCAAATGATGTTGCCATATTTCATTGACTGTAGCCTTATCTTGAATTTTATCTTTCGTATACATATATTTTTGCATATATATATATATATATATTTATGTTCTCATATGTATATATATATTTTCTTTATTTCCTTATATGTACGTTCTTATCCTTTCAAATTTTGAATTTGTATACGCACATATATTTGCATGTTCAGTTGGCCCTCTCTAAAACAAAGATAAAAAAATTATGCCGCCGCCGGGGTTCGAACCCCCGGCCTCCATGCTACAAATCCAATGCCTTAACCAACTGAGCTACAGAGGCTTTTGTTAATAAGTCTTAGAACAATAATAATTATTGTTCTCTCCTTACTTCTCTTTTTCATGTTAGTTACAATACTTAAATTAAACAACTGCATGGATCTTTTTCTTTTAAATTTTCTTTTAAAAATTAATTATACTTTAATTTGAGAATCTTAATGTCACAGAATTACGGGGTGTTACAGCTGCCAACTCTAAATCATGAGTTGGATAATTCCTTTCGTGCGGCTTCAGTTATCGAATCGCATAGTCCACAACCTTATCCTTCTGCATCAGCACTACTCCAAGTCCAGTGGCACATGCATCAGTGTATATCACCATTTCTTCTTTCTCTCTTGGAATCGTCAAAAAGGAGCACTCGTCAGTCTCTCTTTCAGGATTTCAAAAGTTTGCTCACACTTTGCATCCCATGTGTACACTTGGTTTTTCTTCATCAATCATGTTAATGGTGCAATTATCTTGGAGAAATTCTTTATAAAATGATGATAATATCTTACCAACCCAAGGAAACTTCGAACATCCGTCGCATTCTTAGGTCTATTCCAGTCCTGAATTGCTGCATCTTAGTGGGGTCAACCGCTATCCTATTTCTAGAAACAACATGGCCTAAGAACCTCACTTCACTCTGCCAGAAGTGACACTTCAAAAAATTAGCTCTTAGCTGATGCTTTTGCAAGATTTCCAAAATAGCTCGCAAGTTCATCTTATGCTCTTCGCCATTCCGAATGTAAAACAGAATATCATCCACGGACACAAGCACGAACTTGTTCAACTGATCTCTGAAAACCATATTCATAATATCCACAAAATACGCTGGCGTGTTAGTCAACCCGAATGGCATTACCAACATTCGAAGAAACCGGAAGATGTCCTAAAGCAGTCTTCGGCACACTATCTTTCGCCACCCTCAACTGATGGAATACCGTTGCCAAATCCATTTGAGACAACACTTTGGCCTCGTGAAGCTGATCGAACAAGTCGTCAATCCTCGGCAACGGATACTTGTTTTTCTTAGTTACCTTTCTTAGCTCCTGAAAATCAACACACAATCTCAAAGATCCATCAGCCTTAGTTGCAAACACAACTTGTGCACCCCATTCGGATACACTTGTCTAAATAAATCCTTTTCCCAAAAATGTCACGTAGTTGCACCTCTAACTCTCATTGTTCCTTAGGCGCCATCCTCCTAAGAGGCATGATGATAAGTCTAACACCCTCGACCAAATTGATTCTAAACTCAATCTCACGATGTTGCGACAACCCTTTGACATCTTGAAAGACATCATCATACTCACTTGCGATCAACACCAATGAAAAGTCTTCCTGTGGAATCACAAGCGAATATAAATAAATCACGAAGACACCATATTCAGGTTTACATCGAATCACAACTATTCACCTTTCCACATTCTCGACTGTCACCTCCACCTTCTCGCAATCAACTTTTGCCGCATACCTCTTGAGCCAGTCCTACCCAAAATAATCCCGTACCCAGCGAAATTTAAAACAAAGCAATCACACAAAAAGGAGCAACCATGACTCGACAATATTAGACCATGACAAATTATACACAAGCTAGACGAACCCCCAACTGTATTACTCACAACAAAAGGTCTATCACAAATCTCGGGTTCCAAACCCAAGTGACAAACAAGCTCATTACAAATGAATGAATGCGATGCTCCAGTATCAAAAAACACACGAACTGAAACATCTCTAATGTAAAGAATACCTTAAACGACGACACTCTTTCCTTTATCCTCCGCCGTAGGAGCCCTTGATGGCACACCTTCCAAAGCATATGCCTTCACAACCTGCTTACCCTTAGCTGATTCTGGACAATCCTTCTTGTCATGCCCAGGCTTTCCATACTTTAATCAATTCCTTTTAGCTTTTGGATTCTTACAATCCTTGGGAAAATGGCCCTTCTGCTAGTAGTTAAAGCAAGTCACTTCTCCCTTCTGCTTCTTCTGACCATCTTTTCCTTTCTGCCGTTGCTGCTTCCTCTTTTTGTTGTTACAACCCTGATGTGGTTTCGGTTCTTCCTTAGCTGCAATAGCAGTCTCTTCCTTGGGAAACAAACTCTCATTCCTTAGAGATTTCTCGACGATTTTCATATAAGTATCATCTAGATGATCCACCAACTGATTCCCAAGGTACTTGTCCAATCCCATGACAAACTTCTCGTTCTTCTGGTAAGGAGTATCGACATATGAATGATCATACTTCGACAAAGCCTCGAAGTCAGAAACATACTCAAGCACTGCTCGACCGTTCTGCTTAAGCTCGACAAAACTCTTAAACAGAATAGACTTCTGAACGGTGGAGATAAAATTTGTCTCAAACTTGACCTGGAATTGCTCCCATGAAATATCAACTTCTGGAGTCTCAAGAGTGATAGAGTTCCACCAATCCATAGCTCTGCTCTATAGCTGTCTCGATGCAAACTTCCTTTTTGCTGCATCGTTAATGCCCAAGTCTCCAAAGATCCAAATGCAAGTATCAAGCCCCCTTGAATTTCTTCAATCTGTTCCGTCCCCTTAAACTGCTTCTCTCCTGGGGTAGTTAAGTCTTTGCATAACTTCGCAAAGTCCATGACCCTTGGAACGTGCACCTGAACTCCTACATCTACTTCAACTGTCTCTAGAGTGGATACCCTCCTCATGATCGCTGCCGCCATGGCCTCGAACATAGCCAAGTAATCAGGTATACCTCCATCACCCCCTCAAAGAACATTCTCCTCCCTAGCAGTGTGTCTCGATGTTCGACGACTCATTCTAAATCTGCAATATAGAATGATTAGCCCTTGTACGAGAAAAATGCAAATGGAGTTCAAATGCTATTATACTACTATATAGTATACATCCATCTGAAATCTATAAATACGAGTCTCATATGTAATTACGTCCTTGAACTTTGGCTAAAATTGATAATCAGAGCTCTGATACCAAATGTGACGACCACCCATAACTCATGCTCGTATGACTCACAACGCAAGGATAAAGCATAATAGAACATATACAACATGCTATAATAGTGAAGCATAGTTGCACAGAAATTTAAACTTCTATATCACCAAGGAATATCCATAACAACTTTGGATTATATTAATAAACTCTGTACAAAAGGCCTCACTACAACACTTAGAGAATACATCAGACAACGGAAAAACATCATATACTAGATAGTTGAAACTAATACGGAAGCCTCCTGCTCGTTGTCGATTAGCATCATCGTCCTCATCAAAATATCACCTATCACCTGCTACTCAGTCTTCCCATCCAAAATCGGATGAACAACCCAAGGTAAATAGAGGGATACATAAAACCTTTAGTCAGACAATAGTCTTAATGAGCAATAAAACAGCTAACTAACATCATCAATAAAGTATATGAGAATAGGCAGATTAATCAACCAATCTACCCACATCAACAGAGAAGAACCCAACCCGTCTTCCTCATATCCGACAGTGATAGCCCTTACAAAAATCATTAAGAAAACTACAATACATTCATGGAAAACAGTTATCAAGTGTAAACCATCCTAATCATATCGACATCTCCCAAGCATAAGCCACGAAGGCCGAAACCAACATCAAACAACCACCCAAGAGATATCTTCTTCGACATCAAATAATCTATATAAGACGATACAAGCAAAACAATCAATATCCATGACTCTGGCTATCACCGCCAATCCTGCTTTGAAATCATCGTTAATCGTATAACTGATTAAACACCTTGCCATCAACTATCAAGGGCTAACGGTAAACCCCAATTCTAGCAAAGCTCCATATGCCATACAACGAAACATAACTAGGCCTTTCGAGTTGCCCAGGGTACTCGACCAGTCACTTCTAGTCTTTTGGACATCCCTATTATACCCCTGCATTGAATCCGCTAGAAACTACGACAACAGTAATCTCTCGGCCTTCAATATCTCTAGCCATCCCACCTGATGACCGTTCATAAGCTCAAGTCACTTCTCGAGCAACAATTATCCACGAACTCACCCCCTTGAGTCATCTTCACATTCGTTAAATTACGACGATCAACGAACACACCAAAACACTTCAAATATTCCTACTTGCATTCACTTCGAAGTCACTTTCACTTTCAAACCAAAATAACAACATTTAGGCTCACTTTTGATCCACCAATCAAATTTTTAAGTCACGACTGACCCATGCCTAGGTCGTTTTATAAACCCAGCGACCCGACCCCATGAGTCCAACGACCCGTACTTCACCAAGCTTGAACGACCCAATGTTGTGCGACCCAATCCAGGCCCCGAACAACCTAACTTCCTATGCTTGAACGACTCAAATACCACTTTGAGGCCTCGAACGACCCACGACCTGATCCATTTGGTACACAATGACCCAACACACACGAAGACCCCTGGTTGCTTGGACGACCTAACTTCAATTGACCTGTTGACTTTATGACGACCTGAAGCATCACGACCTGAACCAACGACCCATCCTGTAACGACCTGGTTTCCGTTCTTGCCAAACAACCTGAAGCTTTTCACTTGAATGACCTAACATGGGTGGTAAACGACCCGAGCTTTGCCACTTCACCAACGACCCGCCTCATCACTCCAAACGACCCAGTTCATTTCGTGTTCTCCAAGCAACACGACCCATGCTAAAACAACCCGACTTCAAGATTTTCCATTCTAACTCAAATCTCAATCAACCCATCACCAAACGACCACATCGATACAAACAACTCATGCAAATCATCCAATTCAATCATAAGCACATTACGAAATCATGATCAACACTGAAACAACAATTATTCATCAATAACCATATAAAATTCACCAAATCATGATAAATTATTGAATAAACAAAATAATGGATCTAAACTTGCATAAACATATGAATTAACATAAGAATTACCGTTTTAAGTTGCTAGATTAGATCCTGTGGTGATTCACATGAAAATATTCTTACCATGATGTAGACCTTGGTGAAAACAACTTAAAATGATGAAAATAAGATCAAACAACCTATATACTTGATTGAATCTGCGTGAAAGATGTTTATCACTCACCTATTCTTCAAATTAACTCGAAATCACTAAATTCCCAATCCGTACAGCGAATAACACTCTTCAAACCTCTCAATTTGATGCGATCTTCCTTCACACGATGTATATCTTCAATATTCTCCTGCAGATCTAGAATTTTAATAGAGAAAAGGTGTATTTTTGATTGAGCAAGGAGGATCACAGCTTAACCGAATGAGAGAATGAAGAAAGTAAACTATTCTCCATGCCTTTACTCCCCTATTTATAGCCTCCCACCAGCCCACTAACGGACCACACCAATTCAGCCCATTAATGACTATCCAAACCTGAACAGAAATGGTGCAGCACTATAATAGCGATTCCTCCCAAACCGTTGAACCAGGTCTTTAACGTGACCACTCTCAACACCATTTCCTTTCCAATGAAATCAATCTTCGCACCTGATTCGACCCCAATCAAAAGTTACGCCCTGTAAAAAACTGATAGGGGCAAAATGGTCACAAATAAAATTGGTAAAAATTATGGGCATGTCTCACATCCCAATAAACAACATATCAAAATATGAGAATGGTTCAAACCTTAAGGAATTAAATAAGAATATTATACAATCCTCCAATACATAAAATGCGGGTTGTTACAGCTTGACGGTTGAAACGCCCAATAATGCTAGGTTTGGTTAAGTTTTTAGGGGTAATATATATAAACGGATGACTAGGATTATATCTAAATAATCCTACGGTCCTTGCTTACACAAGTAATTATAAATAGACCCCTAGACTCCCCCACTAAACCCTAGCCATTTTCTCCGTTATGCCTCCACTCTACCTCTACCGCCATTGATTCTAGAAATAGGTTTTTCACCTTCTTCTATAAATCAATTCCTCTTTCTCTCTAATCTTTTCTTATAGATTTAGATTAAAATATATTCATGGAACCATATGGAATATATATAAAAGAATTTAATCAATTTATTCTTATGTATATTGATCTCTAGAGTTGGAACTTACGTCAAAAAGGCACAACAACATCGGATCGACGCCCTTCCAATCAATGTGAGTGGAATTAGTGTTTTTATAGGCATATTGTACATTTGCAGATGATCATATGGATTTTTATGTCCAAGAAGATTTGGTACAACGATAATATTAAAATATGAAGCCCCCAAATCCTCTGTTTTTAATTTTTTTTTCGCAAGAATTGTCAATTTATTGGGTTTGTAGATCTTGGTCTTAGTAGTGAATTGAGAACATTTGGGTGATGTGCTTCTATTTTATGTAATTTATCCTTTTGTCTAAATATTTGTTTGTAACCTAAAAAGGTTTAGATTTGGTTTGATTCATTATTTGATTAGGTTTGGGTTCTATTCTGAACCCACACATATTTAGGTTTAAAGCCTATCAAATTTGAACGTTTTTATGTGGAATACATAAAAATGGGTAAATTAGGTAAAATAAAGCCTATATACCTTTGCATAAATGCTCTTAATTGATCCACTAATATTTCCCGTTTCCAATATTCATTCACTTATTGACCATTTAGTTTTCTTTCAAATTCGAATTTCCATATTTATTATTACAGATGTTTATACCATCCAACAAAAGTTGTACTTCCATTTTTCCTTAAGACTCAATATTTTCTTATACAATAGAAATGAATTTTTACTTATTACTGGTTATTCAAATGGACATCTATTCCAAATTCGTTGTATTTATTTCTCCATTATCCTCCCTATAAATGATAATTAAGTCACCAACTTGATTTCCGTTACTACCTATTAAATAGGAAGTTTATATCCTTTCCACTTTTCCAACCTTGTGGTCCTTACAGCCATTATGCAATTACAAGTTTCTAAATTGATAAGGAAGTTACTAAATCACTATATGGTTTCTAGGGTATTTCTATAAATTAAGGTTAATCCTCTCCTAGACTAACCTACCAGTACTACTCTATAGAGATAACATACTTAACATATATGTACACTTACATATAATAAAACTTTTGAAAACTCTTTTTTCAAAAGAATAGGTACATCTCTCATACATATGGTTTCCCCATGATCAAGTAACCTAAGCCATAAAACCAAATGTAACAACCCACCTAGAATGTGCCTAAATTCTGACCCAAAAAAGAATCATAGGAACTCAGAACCATTCTAAACTGACCATTGGTTCGTATAAGGATTACATAAATAAAGCCAACTAAAAAAAATCAGAATTTCACAATAGAAGGGATAAAATATAATAAAAGAAAAGATATGTACCACTGAATAAAAAAACAATAATGTTGATTACATCAGGTCTGAACTGTCATAAATGGGACATCAATAATAATAATATCCCATAGGTAAAATAATACTACCAAACATTATAATAATAACTATAGCTCCTCCTTTGTCAGGCTGCAGTCTCGATGACTTCATCACTCAAGCATTCCCATCTACTAACCTGTTTAATTTTTATGACGATGGAGGTCAAAACAATAAGTTATAGTGAATAAAAATCTCATAAGTTTAAGGAATGTCTATTTCCTATATTTGGAAATATAAATTCATCTAATGATGTCTACGCGAATTCAACACACAAATATATGTATTAATTAGGCCGACTACTTTAAATTCACTTAAGGCCTTGTCTTATAACCGTCATCAACATTAAATATACTTTCAATGTAAATCGAGAGATAGTAATATGCCACTTAATACTAGGTTTAGTAGTCATTCATCGCCATTTATGACCCAATTGGCGAACCGATGCATTAATATCTAGCTGTCATTATAAGTGAACTCCTAGTTACATAATACATCCCTTAGATTGGCAGTCCCATTATCTTTTTTAGGAACTCTTATTTGCCCATCCCTAGGTATGCCCTCACATAGCCCCTTGATAAGAAGCTAACAACTTCTAGAGAACTATATTACTCATACATATATCGTTTTAATATGGACCATTTAGTATCTCATAAGTTTATAAGAGAAAGGCGGACCTAATGATGACTTAAGAACTAATAAGGGCGTGTCCCATGAATTTGGCCCAGTACTAAGGAATAAACCTTAGTAGCAGGCCTAGTCCTAACCACTTAGTACCCAAACAAGGTAGGTCAGCCACTTAATACCTTCTCGAAGAAATCCTGCTACACACAAATATATATATATATATTAACACACACAAGACATCTCACATTAAACCAACCATTTGTAGATGCTGGATTTGCTGGGCGGTTCTGGCCAGACTTATACTACAAGTTGGGCTTAACCAGCATCTTTCTGTAATAATTATAATGGCCCATGGCACTTAGACCTCTCACATTAACCTGAATAACTTGCAGATGTTGGATACTCCAGTCAGTTCCGGACAGGCTTCTACTACATGTTGGTTTAACCTCGTGTCTATGTGTCATTAATCCTAATAAAATCCATTAATACTCACATGCATACAAATTTCATATGGGGACAATTATAATTCGAATTTCTTATTTGGACACATTTAATATGCTCTTAATATGAATTTAATATGTATTTATAATACGTTAATTATGTTATAAATACTAATACATTCAAACTATCTATTTTAAAAACAAATGCTTAAACTGATTAAATGTATAATACGCAAGTCTTATGCCTTTGTAGTCACATATATAATTTTTATAATTTTACAAGGAAGTAAATCAAACAATTGTCAGATACTGTACAACACCCAAAAGACTATCTTCTATTACATCAATAACTAAACCTACTTTTCACCAATTGATTGACCATTTTCACAAATTATAAGGGATTTGGCAGATTTGTTTATATTTTGTTTTCGTGAAAATCCAAACCCCTTTAGGCCTAACATTCCAAATCTACACTAGAGAATATAGTAAATAGAATAGCAATGTAAATTTGGATAATGAATTTAGTGTATAATCGAATAAATCTGGATTGGGCCTTTCGAATAAACGTACTCCAAATCCTCCAATATATATATATATATATATATATATATATATATATAAGAATCAGATTTCGAATCCCATATATATACACTACTTAATTCCACAATCTGGATAATAATTTGGATTTAAAAGAGATAGAATATAACATGTTTCTGGAATTAAGAAAAATGGTGGAGAGACAAAGTGGAGGCGTAGAGGAGAGTGAAATGCAGGGTTTAAGGGAGGGAATGAGGGTTGTTTTATAGTTTCAAGTGTGTATGTGGACTATAGGATTAGTCATATAAAATATGGACAGTCCGTTTAAGCAAAACTATATAAAAACTCAAAATAAAATAAAACCTTCCCTGCTCATCATACTCAAGGGCGGTCGACATCCTCCCTCGGATGGAGGTCGTCCCCTGGTCGAGCCCCATAAAAGGGAGAGTTCTTACCCCTCTTAGGGTTGAATTCTAGGGGATTTATTCACCTAGTCGTTAACCTTGTTTATTAAATAGTTATCAATGTGATCGATTATATTCCATTTCTTTTCATTCTTGTCCTCTCTTGTATATATATTTACACACAAATTCAAATCTTCAAGGAATATTATATTATGCCAATCAGTAATAATTTTTTTCTAGATTTATATTCATTCAGTTTGAATTTCAATTCTTGTGTGTATGATACTGAAGATTTATATTCATTCGGTTTGATTTAACCTTATTATGCCAAGTTAACTTAATATGATACTGAAGAACCCTACACAATCTGGTTTATGCTCCATAGGAAATACAACATTTCAAATTATTCCAAAAAAGCGATGGATTTTACTTGTAGGCTCATGAATAAAGCATATCTCAACTAGTCGTCTCATTCAAAACTTACTGCAGAGTTGAGTTTTTTTTCTCCAGGTCATTATTTGTGCTTGTGTGATTTGTAGTTATGCAATTTCGAATTGCATAAGCATAAAATCTCAGTTTGTGCTTACAATAAAATTTTGGATTTTTTTATGCTCTCGCAATTTCGTTTTATGCAAGTATAAAATGTTGTTACGTGAAATTTGTGCTTTATTTTTGTAGTAAATTTTGAATGAAGCCAATAATTAAAATAAGTGTTTTCCATTGACCTATAGATTAATTTTATTTGTCCTATCGAGATGCTTAAGCAGTTTTTAACCCTAAATTAGAAGTAACTAAAAAAAATCTTGAACCCGAAAGATGTAAATAGAATGGCACTAATTTTATTCTTAAAAGAAAATGCTTATAGGGAAACAATACCAATCACTTAGTACAAAAGAACATGAGAATTTAAAGTGAGACAAGCTGATGCACCACCAGATATTATAGCAGGGCCCAAATGCATTGCATCTAAACTAGCAGGATACATGAGTTAATATCACATGTTGCACATTTTAGAACGGAGAAAGGGTTACAATGCATTATG
Source organism: Allium sativum (assembly GCA_030737875.1). Classification (NCBI taxonomy): domain Eukaryota; kingdom Viridiplantae; phylum Streptophyta; class Magnoliopsida; order Asparagales; family Amaryllidaceae; genus Allium; species Allium sativum. The sequence goes on along the minus strand of CM060921.1, from coordinate 793,245,216 downwards.
AATGTACTGGCAGTTTGTTATTTCCTTTTTTATTAATTGCACGCTTTTTATTACAATTTGCATGGCCAAACGTGCATTGTCCTTTACCCAACTGTCAAAGTTTGTTGCATGTGTCCCTTGAAAACTTTACCAAAATACCATTAGCTACACCTATATAATGACCCCCTCTTCATCATTTCAAGCCACTCCCTTCTCCGTTCCTTTTTTTCCATGCCTTCCTAAGCCATTTCACTCCATCTTCTCTATCCTTCTCCTCCTCTTTCCCTCCCCTTCCCTTCCTCCATTCATGGCCCAAAGCCCTTCCCACATCACCACCTCCTCTCGGCCCTCTAGTTTACCACAATGTAATAACCCGGAAATCTGGGTCAATTTAAAATTTTTATTTTGGCAATTTTAGCGAATTTTGATTATTTAAAATGAATTATTTTAAATAATAACGACAAGAAATTTATTTTGAATAGAATTAGAATGTATATATTTATATACGTCGTCGTTAGAATATAAATATTTATTTATATATATAAAAGGAATTGAAAATGGCGCGGTAGTTCGATAATTCGATTTCAAATTTCAATTGAACATACCGGGTGTAAAATTAACCGGATTTTAGTGAAACCAAAAATATTAGAATATATTTGTGAATATCTTTCCAACGAATCCGAGAAATCAAAATTTCATAGCGGGAATCAAAAGATATGTCCAGTTGAAAATTCTGAATAGTCGCTATGGAATTCAGGCCCTTAAAAATGGCCATTTTGCAAACGATCTCGAATTTCAACGAAACCACTTTTGTTGGATCCGTGATGTCAAATTATTGTTAGATTTCAATTTTCATAATTTTTCGAATCAATATGTGAGCGTGGCAAAGGAAAAAGCGTTTGACCAGTTTTAGTTGATTTTAATCAACTGGAAAATGGTCATTTTTCAAACGGTCTCAGAATTCGATGAAACTAGTTTTGTTCGGGCCGTATCGTCAATACGAAGCCAGAAAATATTTTTCTGGAATTTTACGAGTTAGTATGTGACCCCAGTAAATTGAAATGCACGTTCAAAATTCAATATATAGAGTTATATGTTGATTTTGATGAAAATTGATCGAAACGATCGAATCAACTTGCAGTACATATCCCATTGTGTTCAAAATGAGGGTAATTAGCTAAGGACGACAGTCGGTGGGTTCAATTTCGAGTTGAAAATAAAAAGTTGCTTTTAGAATTTAAAATAATTAAATATATATTTCTCAACACTTGGTCAACAAAGTCAAGCCCCTCAATCCATCTTTCCAACCCGACATTCAGAAGAAAATAAAAAAATCAAGGAGGGTGACGGAGCTCAAATCCACCGATGTCGCCATCACACGCCCCCACGAATCGCCTCCCGCCCCACCTGGCCTCGCCGCACTTCCCTCCTCCTCCCGTTCTCTCTCTCCTCCGTCTAGAGTTCAAATCCGCCACGCCCTAGGCCCCTAAACCCTACCGCATCCCTCAAATCCACCGCACCACCCACCTCCGACCTCGCTAACCCCAGCGTCGCGGCCCCCTATTGCTCCTTCACCTGGCGCCATCACCAAATCCCCCTTTTCAAATGACGACAGCGAATTCCCTCCCCCTCCGTAAAAGTAAGGTAAATGAAATTTACTTTTATTTAGTTTCTTTTAGATGTTTATTTTAAAACTGAAATAAAACTATTTTTAAAACTGAAATTGACATTGAAAATATAAAATACAATTGGTTTTTTTTTAAAAGAGGAAAGCTTGGATTTTTAAAAGAGAAAAGCTTGGTTTTTTTTAAAAAGAGAAAAGCTTGGATTTTTGCTTGTAAAGTTTTGATTTTTATAGCAAAATGATTATATTTTTAAAATAGAAAGATTCGATTTTGAGTAGAAGAAAAATATTAACTTTCTTATGTATGAAGCGATAATATAAAAATATAATTTTTATCGTATAGAGAAGAATATAAAAATATAATTTTTATCGTATAGAGAAGAATATAAAAATATGATCTTTATTGTGAAGTGACCAATATAAAAATATGATTTTTAATGCGATAAAGACTCGATTTTTATATATATGAAGTGGAGATAAAAATTTGATTTTTCTATTATGTAGAAAATAAAATATGATTTTCATTTATAAAGATCGATGATTAAAAATGTGATTTTTAATATCGACTACGTGAAACAAATCTCGTTAGAAGCGAAGTGAAGATTTCCAACAGATGAAGACGGTTCAGCAGTTCACGGCGGAGTGGAACTCTCAGTGAGAATTTCTCACTCTTTAATTTAATTTTTCTATTTAAAATATATACTAGGATGCAGACGGTGTTTAGTAGCACCCGACACCCGTCGTCCACAGACCATGGACGGCTTGTATGCTTGTTTGTTTGATTTTGATGTGTAGTTGATTGTATGATGTGATGTGAAATGTAATAAAATATTTATGTAGTTAAAAATATTTTATAGTTGAAAATATAATTTTTAACATGAATGTGAAATAAATAAATATAAACAAATCGGACGATTTTTTTATACACACACATTTGATTGATATTGATTGGGACGATAAATTTTACACATCGCTCAACTGCACAAATAAAATCTATGTTTGATTGTTTGAAACCCCACATGGGTATTGGGATGATATATGACGTTCACTAATCCCAATAATTAGTTGTATGTCTATCGATTGATCGACAGACTGTTATAAGCGTTGAATATTTATATTGGATTCTTACACAGTGTAGAATGCACTTTGGATGATGGTTGATTATTTGTCATTGTGGATATATACATGCGTTGTATGAAAATCCATAGAAATAAAATCTATGGTAATTGATTTGGCTTCATTCCAGTTTTGAATAGAAATATTTGAAATAGAAATATTTGAAATAGAATATTCGAAAAATAGAAATATACGAAGCCGTGTTGAATAGATTGACGCCATTTTGACGTGAACGATATTTTTATCGATTTTGTTCATCTTATAATGAATATCGAAAGGGATTTCAAAATCTGATATTTTGAAAAGAATTAGAATTCGAATTGAAAGTGAATAGAAAAGAATTCGAATTGAAATTGAATTGAAATCAATTTGAAATGAATTTAAATCGAATTTATAAGGAAAAATTCGATTTTGATTTGATATTTGAAAAGAAGTTGAAATCGTTTTGAAAACGAATTTAAAACGATTTATATAGCATGTTTTGAATTGAAATCGACGAAGTATATATTATATATATTATATATATATAATATAATGGCCTGAATAGAACGCGCCGCGCCGCGGCAGTTCGCGAATTTCGACCATTGACTTCGAATGGATATTGCGGGAGATCTGACCATTGGATTCTCCTAAAACTGGAACCGTTGGGTTCGTATCGAAAAGAGCTTTCTAACGAATATTAGAAATTAGAAATCTAACGGTTGGATTTGGAATTATGTCCAAATCAAATTTGGAAAAGGTCGCTGTAAGTGCAGTTCGATAGCCGTTGATGGAAATCGACTGTACGGGCCTTGATAAAATTATTAAAAATAGTAATAATTTGTGTAAAATCATAAGAAATGATTTGGGAAGAATTGGGATGAAAAACTCCAAATTTGAAAAGATAAAAATAGTTTTTTATCGAAATGAACTAGGTTTGAACTAGAATTATAATTCTATTTATTTTTAAATAAATAAATTGAATTTGAAAAATGGTTTTGAAGGTAACTAGAATTTCCAATAATTGAATTGGAATGGATTTGAATCGAAATTTTCTTTGGATTATTTCGATGTTGGATTTCGTGATTACATAGATATGTTATGGAAATTTGAAAGATATATTTATATCATTATTTCCAATACGATATTTGTTGGTCGTAGAATTTGATATTGAATATAAGTCGATATATTTTCTATTCAGAGCCTTGTATTTAATATCAAATGTGATTTGGGTTTGTCGTGAATGGTGTCTTCATTAACACTGTTCTTAAGCCCAGTTGAGAAAAAGATTGAATCTTTTTATTTAGATTTAATGAAGTGTACCAATTAAATAATATTTAATTGGAATTGAATTGGTATTGATTTTTGGGTTTATCGTGAACAGTGTTTTAAATAACACTTGTTCTTCAACCTGATAATTAACGGAACGTGATTTTGGGTTGTCGTGAACGGTATCTTCAATAATACTGTTCTTAGACCTAAAGGAGTTAAGAAAATCAGAAACTAACTAGAGATTAGTTAAGTTGAATTGTTTCCTATGTATTGATCTGATGTTGGTTTCGGCCTTCGGGGTTAATACTTAAGGAATTGCTCGCTTGCTAATTTACGGTTAGGGACTGATTGAAATGCGATGTGATTTCGGGGTTTATCGTGAACCGTGTTTTAAATGACACTGATTCTTTAACCCAGTTAAAGATTAAAACTAAGTGGAGTTTTAATGAATCTTTAATTAGATTGAAAAGATCGAGAATGGAGTATCACCAGTTTTGCTCCAGGCGATAGTTAAATCTTAAATTAGATTTAAACGTGAAATGGTAATTGAATTTACCGATAACACCGTGGTGTTAGATATGAAGTATAACCAGTTTTACTTCAAGGGATGAATAGGTTGGGATTGGGAAATTAAAACAATTGATTACTTCGGTAAGGTTCGTTAATCCCGACTAGTTTGAATTGATATTCAAAAGTAGATTAAAGAATAAATTTAAATGATTTATCTTTGATAAAATCAATGGGAACCTTCCCCTGTGAATGTAAAATTTAGAAACTAACTGTCGGTTAGCTAAGCAGAATGGTTTTCTGGATATTGATCTGATGTTGGTTTCGGCCTTCGGGGTTAATATTTGGGGAATTATTCACTTGTTAATTTACGGTTAGTGACTGATGAATTGGAATGAGGCGTATGTTGCATTTGTGTAACACTTGTTTATAATATACGCGAGTTATTCGGAAAGACCGGGTTTATCCCATTCTGAATAATTGATACGACGATAAGTCAAAGATGAAGACGGTGGTCGAAGACCGGAGGTCTTCACGTCGTTTGGGTGATTACTGATGATCTTGATTGGGATGTATATCCAAGAAGATGGAAATAGTTGGTGATCGTCCAGATGTACTTGGAGATCGATGGATATGCGGGGTACTAGGTGCCTCTGGTTTCGTTCGGACCCAGAACGAACTTGTAAATGGACTGTGTGTCTGACATTGGATTTTAGTCTGTGTGATTGATTTCTATTAAATATATATCTGTTTGGTGGCGGAGAATTTATTCTCTTGCTTAACGCCCTTCTCTGAGACGTACGAGCTCAGGGGTTATATACTGATGGATATCAAATGCATAGAGTGAATTGCCTGTGTGGCATGCCTAAGTGGCAAATGATCAAGGCTTTTGTTGAAAAGCAAAGTCTTGTGGTTGATGATCGAAGCACGGCCTTTGTGGCGTAGCTTTGTGTAACGTTTACTTCACGAGTTTCACCCCCGGTGTGAACCAGAAACGGGAGAGGACATCAGGGAGGACATGCGTTTCTTTCTAGCTAGAAGTGGCATCAGTGGTTTTACACGCCCTGACGAGTTTGACTTATGTGGTTGTTGCTGTTGCGAGGCGCCTCGGATATACCGGTGACTATGTGAAGCCGATAGAGTCATTTGTTGGCTCGTTTACACCCCCAAAGGGTGGGGAAATGCAGTGTTCAGGCGTAATAATCCACATTGGTGGACCGACCCTGACGATCCAAGGGGCAGTTGCGACTGTTCCTGAGGGGCGGGCTAGAGCGTCTCGAATCGGTAGAGGAATATCTTTTGCCTCGGTTCACAGATGGAAATCCAATTTCCAAATACGTGATTCTACGGTTTTATTTGTAGAGCCTAGTATGGCGACATGATATATGGTACCCATGCCGTCTATGATTGATACTTATGATTTGAAGTTGTTTTATACACTATACACTTATAATAGTATCAAATGATTTGTTTAAAACGTACTAAGCATGTTTGGCTATTATAAGGGAAAACCCTATCCCCCGGCTTGCGTTGCATTGTGTGATAGGACCTGGGTCTTATAATAGCTTCATTTTTCCAAAAAGCATTGCACTGTTTTGTTATATGCACTGGTATTCTTGGGAGGAAACCCGTTCCGTGTTATACGGTGTGGTCCCTTGATGTATCTGATTTAAAGTAAAGTTTTAAATAACTGTTTTAGTTCTCACACCAGTCCCATGACTGACCTGGAGTTTATTGTTTTAAACCTAAACTCTGGGTGCCCTTATTTTGACACGGGCAGCTAGTAGTTTTGGTTTTGCAGATTTATATTCATAGGATCCTGATTTACAGCTGGAATGATATCCGGAAAGCTTTGTATCCGCATATCTCTTCTAGTTGTGTATTGTATTATTTTCCGCTGCTATGTAATTTATTGTAATCCCTGATATTTTCTGTTGTGTAATATTTATTTATACTCTGTATATTCTTGTATTCTGATGGATTGTTGTAATATGCGATGAAATGTTCTTTCGTCTGCGTTCTGTTGTGGCTTGTTCTCGAACTATCCGTGCTTTCCTTCACCGGGGAAGTTACGGGTTTTCACACACAACTTCGGCCAAGCACCCCCACCCTCCTCCACCAGGTGCGCCACCACATCCACAGCCTCCCTTCCCCTTGCGCCTCCAACTCCTCCCACCCTAGTCCAACCCTTCTCCTCTTATATAAAAAAAGAGGGAAAGAAAAAGAAGAATATATATATATATGTATGTGTGTGTGTATATATATATATATAGTGGAAGAAAATATAGAGTACAGTACGCGATTTCGCTGTCCGGATGCACAACCAATGTCCGTAATCAAGGTTCTTTAAGTTAAAGAAAGAAGGAGTGGATATATTGATGAGAAACAATTATTTACACATACACACACACACACACACACACATATATATATATATATATAGTTCTTTGTTAAGTAACTTGATTGATATATGTGATTTGGATGAGTAGTTGTTAGTTTAGAACCAAATAATTGTTAGGCGTTGAACTGTAACATTTATACTATAGAAACAGTAATTGACATTGCTAATTGTTGTTATGGATGATTATATGCTTATTGTGGTTTGTTATTATTGATATGTCATTTTTGCACATATATACCCTAAATTATGGAATTATACATATATTTGTTAAGTCTCTTCCAAATCAGTAAATAAAAATGAATACTTTATATAGTTAAGTGAAAATAAAGAAAAAAAATGAAAGTTGGAATCTTATATCCGGAACTAGTTTGAAATGAAATAAAAGCGATTATAAGAAATTTTTGTAAAGGTGGAAACAAATTTGAAAGAATTTTAGTTACAAAATTGTTTGCTCAAATTTAAAATGAATTGTACATTGATTTTGAATATATTGCAAAATTGAGTATGAGTTATATATATATAAATGATAGTTTAAACTCAAATTGATTGTTCCGATAAGCTTATATAATGTATAATTTGATTTCTGCAAAGTTTAGAGTTCAAAGGATAAACTTTTGAAAAACATTAATATTATATTAATATTATAATGTTAAAATATTCAATTAAGGTAAATAAAAGCTTCCTCTTCGCAGAAATGGCCCCGAAGTAAGAAAGTCATTCGCTGGGCCTTAACTTAAAAGTTTATTCTTTTGTTCTTTGATTCTTTTAAATTGAAACTTGCAATTGAAACTTCTTACACGCCATTCTTTCTTCCGTGAATTCCTCTTATTTTAAAGTTAAGACTGCAGCGCCAAATAGTTGAATGTGAAGTTAAAATTTGAAAATATTGTTTTGAAATGGATTTATATATTTTTATAAAGGTTTATAAACATATTTGAAGTAAATTGGAAGAATTTTAGTTCAAAGTTATAATATGGTGCGAATAGCGCTTGTCGCGCTGCGGTAGTTCGCGAATTTCGAACCATAAACTTCAAACAGTTATACCAGATGCAATTTAAGTCAGATTTGCCTGAAACGAATAACGTTTGGTTTTAAATGATAATAGTTTGCAAATGGAAAAGCAAAATTCAAATTTGAATGAATAGATTTGGAATTATGTCCAAATCAATTTTTGAATAAAATTGCGATTTTGAAGTTCGGTGACCGAATTTGCAGATCGTTAGAAATGGCTTTATAAAAATCTTAAAAAATATGGAAAAAATTATGATGAATCATTTAAAATGATTTTTAAGTGATTTGGATAAGAAATATGAAGTTTTGAAAAGAATTTTGAGAGTTTTTATCCTAGCACGATATCTTGGAAATATAACTGAAATTAAAGTTTTCTGGTTACGAATCAAATTGGATTTGAATGAGATTGATCTATTTATATTTGATATTAATTCCGTAGTTAGAACTCATACTATTCGAGGAATTTAAAAGGTGGATATATTATATTCTGCTTAAAATATCTATTAAATGCGAGAGTTGATATTGAATATGAGCTGATATGATTTCTGTCTAAAATTTATATTTAATATCAACTGGTTTTGGGTTGTTGTGGACGATGTCTTTAATAACGTCATCCTTAACCCAACAAGTTTTAAGTTACTTAATTTATCAAAGATAAAGTTATAAAGAATGTTTATTAAGATGTAATGATATTAATTACCTTTGGTTTAAAGATATGTTTTGAATAAGAAGTATATGGTTAATTAATCCTTTGATTATGATTATTAAGTTAAAATTAGTTTCTTGAATATAGATGAGAAGAAAGTTTTCGTAATCTTGGACTAAAAGTTAGGATTTTGAAGATAGGAAGGTTATAATCTTTTTATTAACATTAATAAAAATGTTAAATTTGTCTAATTATAAATGAATTGGACCCGGATGGAAATAATCTTCAGGTATTTGATATTAAGTTCCATAGTTAAAACTTATGCTATTTGAGGAAATTGAAAGTTATTTATACCGTTATTCCATTTATATTATTTTTTGATTACGAGAATTGATACTGGATATAAGTTGATATAATTTCAATACAAATCTTATGTTTAATAATTATCGGTTTTGGGTTTGTTGTGAATGGTGTCTTAAATGACATCATTCTTTAACCCAGTTAAGATTAGCTATGTTTTGAATTTAAGAAGGATTATAATCTTTTAATTCAAGGTTAAAGAAAATAATGTTAAATAATTTTTGATTAAGATGGATTTTAAATTGGAAAGTTAAGGGGTAAAGACTTAATGAATATTTGTTAAAAATTAATGAATGATTTACTGGAATAATTCTTAATTAAGGAATGTGTAACACCCCGTAATTTTATAAAATTAAAATTCACAAATTAAAGTATACTTAATTTTTAGAAAAGAATTAAGTGAAATGGGTTGCGCAGAGAAATATATATATATATATATATATATATATATATATATATAAATTAAAGAATAAATAAATAAATATGCGAAAAAGTTCAAAATAGCGAATTGAGAGGGGAAATAACCGAACCGGCCCATTTTTGAGGTCGACCCAAGCCCTGCTGGGTCGACTAGGGGTTAATCCAGGGTGTTTGGCTGTCAACCCGTGGGCCGATTCGCTCAAATGCAGATTTTGCATTTGATTGGTTCTCATGGTTCAGGGTTAATCTAATGGTCCTAAATAACTTCCTACACCTATAAATACATTCTAATGCTAACCCTAAACCGAATTAAAATAGAATAGTTACCATCGCCAGGGAAATCAATGGAGCCGCTGCCAACTAAGAAAGAAGAAAAGCAAATTCAATTCTAATTCTCTCAACCCTAAAGCAAAGCAAAACTCTCTCTTTTCTTCTCTAAATTGTGAGTATGATGATCTTAACAAGATTATTATTATTTTAATTAGATTAAGCTATGAATGGATTATGAGTAGATGATGTGAATTATCATATATGTTGTTGTAAACCCCTTTTGCTATCATGTATATTGTAAATCCAATGTTATGTGATGATGATATCTTATATGTTGTAAATCAAGCTATGATGATGTTATGTATGTTGAAAGTTTCTATGCTAAGTTGTGATGAATCATACATGTTAAAAAGGCCATGATGTTACCATCTATGCTAGTTAGTTCATATTAATTAAATCATCATGTTTGGGTTATGTTGATCTATATGACAAGTCACATATGCAAGTTAGATTGATTAGAAAAGTTATGAACATATGCCAAGACATCTATTATGACATCTAGAATTATGCTATGACATATGTGATATACTATGCTAGTTCACACCATCATTTTATTGCCTAAAAACCCCATATGCAAGTTTATGTATAGATTTGGGCTATGATCATATCATGTAAATTGAGACATTTAACAAGTTGACACCTTTTGATCCTTAACATGTGTAGTTTATGCAAGTTTCACCCCTATTATGATTAGATTTATTTTAATTGTCTATATGTTGTGATAATTTATCTTTGTGCTAGGTGATAGACTATACAAGTCTAGCCTATATTATGCGTTGAATAAGCGAACGTATAAACGTGGGGTAGGGGTAATATTAAGGATTTAATATTAAAAAGTTGGGGTGCAATTGATATGATTTTGCATGCCATAAGTGGATGGCCATAATTGAGTCAATTATGGACATCATTAAAAGTTGACTTAATTAATAATTTGAATAGGGAATTATTAAAACAGGGGTAAAAGATTTTATGTGTTGATCAATGCTTAGGACACGAGGTTGGACTCGTTGTGACGTAAACCTGCCCGGCAAATCCAGTGGTCACAAATGTCAGCCCAATGTGAGAGGTCCTAGTCCTAAACTAAAGCATAACAGTTGTAAAGACACGAGGTTAGACTCTTTTATGGTGTTAGACTGCCCGGACCCGCCCGGCAAATGCAACTTCCATAAATGCCAGTCTAATGTGAGAGGTCTTTATGAGGTTATGGCCTGAATGAATTAAGAAATACTTAACCAGATAAACATGTAAAGTGGGACATGGGGGTTAAGTAGGTGCCTTGGGTGGCACGAGGAATCTAGGGGGTGCCCTTAGTGGCATGTGAAATACGATTAGTAAGACTTAACCAAACACATATGTACATGAACATGACTAAGAGGGTTAAGTGGGATATACTAGTGACAAGCTTAGGTGGGTAGCTTGTGGGGGCCCATTTCAACCAGTATCCCAAACGTATCTTTGTGGGCTCGACCCAAGTCGAGGACGGGACACGCATGCTGGGTTTGACTGTAAGAGGCCAAAACGGGGAGCGGTGGCAACGCAAGTCCAACGGGTTTCGTATGCGTGTGTGGACCCGGGCTGGTAGGTAAGACGTTGTTGCATCATGTAGGTATAAGCCGTGCATTCTCAAGTTGTATCAGGTTGCCACTTTAGGGGAGTGATACACCCCATTGTGGGGACAACACGGGTATCTACGAGTAGGGAGCCGATCGAAAGTGGGTAGTGGGGTACACCTAGTGGAGATAGGGACAGACGGCACCTATGTAGTCAGTTATGGGTACGTAAGGCTATTTATAAAGTTTCTGTGTGAAGCAAGTGGGATCAAACAATAGGGTGACTGGTGTGGTGCAGTGTAGTAATGTGTGGTGCAGTGTAGTAATGTGCGGTGCAGTGTAGTAATCATTCGTTAGTAATTAGGTGTGCCTTTACCGTTATCTTTAACGTTATCTTAAACGCTATCTTTATCTTCCTAAGAGTTCATAGACATTTACTTGTCTTCCAGCTTATGCCTTAGTCTAGTTATTTTGATAATAGTATTGTTAGAATTATCATACTCGCCAGACTTTATGTGTGACCCCCTCTATTTCTATCCTTTTTCCACCTCCAGGTCCTCAGGTTGGGCCCAGCTCTAGTGGAGTTTGATTGAATTGCTTCATCTCTCTTTGGAAAGCTTGGACCGTTGAAGTAAAGTCCAGCTTGTTATCTTTTTAATGGCTATTTATGTAATGGGATTATGTATTTTGTTTTTATGAAGATGGATATTGTACTTGGTTATGATTTATGGTTTTATGATGTAAGAAACATGTTTAATTTCTGCTGCAATAAAATGAAATTTTAGATTTCCAAGTACTATTTACTATCTGTCTTGTTGTAATTTTTCTGTTCTATATTCTCTTATAACCTCCATGGAAGGTAATGCATTCCCTTTGTGAGTGACATTAATGGACGTGGGGTGTTACACGTGGTATCAGAGCTTAAGGTTACCAGAACAAATAAAAATACTTTAGAAAAATAGTTATTTTTGGAAGAAGTGTTTTCAAAAACATGTTTTATTGAGAAATTTAAAGAGAAAAGTTTTTAAGAAAAACATAATCCCCAATAGCCACGTATCTTTATCTTTCGAATTCTCCATTTTGAATCTTTCCTTTTTCGTTTCAGCATGGCTGAAGATCTTAATCTACCCGACGATGTAACGATACCAGGATGGTATAGGAGGCTATTGGAGGCTAGGGCCGCTGCAGGTCCAACCAATGTTCCTCCACCACCAGTTGCACCCGTTCCTCCTCCTCCTTGCGTAGATACTTTTGCAAAGACATGCAAGGAATTCATGGCTATGGGTGGAAAACCATTTCAAGGGGCAGAAACGTTTGTGGAAGCTAGAGATTGGCTTAAGGAGGTGGAAGAATTGTTAGAAATCTTTGAAGTAGAAGAAGGGAAGACAGTTCGTTTAGCAGCTTGGTTGATGAAGGGAGATGCCTCGTTTTGGTGGGAGGTCACTAATGGGGAGCGTCATGTTGACTCTTGGGCGGATTTTAGACGTAGGTTCGAGGCGAAGTTTCTCTCTAGGGTGGAAGAAAATCTATATATGGAAAGGTTCTTGACATTGAAGCAAGGAAGCTCGTCAGTGAAAGAATATGTCAACAAATTTAATCAGCTAGCAAGGTTTGGCTTGGACTTAGTAAACACGCCGGAGAAGAAGGCTCTAAGGTTCGTGAATGGCTTGAATGAACCATTGCAAGGGTTGACTATGACCCACATCCCGATGGGGGGCCACCTTTGAGAAGTTAGTAGAAATGGCGCTCATGCATGAGGAGAAAAGCGCTAAAGCTGATAAGGCACCCGAGAAGAAGGGGGATCAGAAGAAACCACAACAGCAAAACAAGAAGGGTGGAAAAGACAATAATGGCAAGGGAAAGAAGAAATGTTTTAACTGTGGAACCCCAGGCCATCTCAGTAAGGATTGCCGAAAGAAAAAGAAGACAGGCTGTTTTCATTGTGGCGATGCGGGACATTTAGTGAAGGACTGCCCAAAGAAGGGGCAGAGGGCAGGAGCTACCTCGGGAGGACAGGTGCAGGCTCTTATGGCACCAGGGCAGGCTAGGGGACAAGTTTAGGCTCTGGCGGTCCCACCGCTGCAAGAACGAGGTAGAACCATTTCTGTTGAAAGCTTAGTTTTTCTGTTTGATCATCCTGTCCGTACCTTATTCGATTCGGGCGCATCACATTCGTTTATCTCTACATCATTAGTTGAATCACTGCACTTAAACACCAGTTTAGTAGAGGATCCCTTAGTTGTTTCGAATCCAATTGGGGGCTCAGCTTATTTGTCTATGATGTGTTTGGATTTGAAAATTTCCATACTTAGCGTTGAATTTAGATGTGATGCTTATGTGTTGGGCTTCACGGGCTATGGGCTAATTTTAGGAATGGATTGGTTATCCAGAAATGGGGCCATTCTTGATTGTGAAAGGAGAGTAGTTAGGCTCGTGACTCGCCTTGGAAACACTCTCAAAATCTTTTGTAATCCCATAAATTCGGTTATGCTAAGTTATCTAGAATCGCTTGACGCGTCTGAAGAAAATCTACGATCTGTTAGAGTGGTCCGAGAATATTCGAATGTGTTTGAGGAGGTGAAGGGGTTGCCTCCGAAGCGGGAGATAGATTTTCGAATATATCTTGTGGATAATGCGAAACCAGTATCTTTGCTAGTACGCCACATGGCTCCACGTGAAAGGAGGGAACTCGATAAGCAAGTGAAGGAGTTGCTTGAGAAGGGGTTCATAAGACGAAGTATATCGGAGTGGGGTGCTCCAGTAGTATTTGCCACGAAGGCGGATGGGTCCCTTAGACTTTGTGTGGACTATAGAGAACTTAATAAGCTTACTAAGAAGAACAGACACCCACTGCCGAGGATTGACGATCTCTTCGATCAGTTAGTTGGTGCCTCAGTGTTTTCGTAGTTGGACTTAGCCACTGGTTTCCATCAGTTGAGAGTGGCTGAGGATAGCATTGACAAGACTGCCTTTAGGACTCCGGACGGTTTCTATGAATGGCTAGTGATGCCCTTCGGTTTGACAAACGCCCCCGCATACTTTGTTGATTTGATGAGTAGGGTGTTTAGGGAGTACCTTAACAAATTTGTGGTAGTCTTTGTAGATGACATCTTGATCTTTTCTAAGGATGAAGAAGAGCATGCCCTACATCTTAGGGAAGTGTTGGAGACTCTTCGAGCGCATAAGCTTAAAGCTAAATTTTCTAAGTGTCACTTTTGGAGGAAGGAAGTACGGTTCTTGGGGCACGTGGTTTCCAAAGAAGGGATAGCTGTAGATCCCCCGAAGGTGGTGGCCATCCAAGACTGGAAGGTTCCTAAAAATGCTACCGAAGTGAGAAGTTTCTTGGGGTTGGCTGGCTACTATAGGAAGTTTATCAAAGACTTCGCAAAGATATCAGCTCCATTGACACATTTGATGAAGAAGAACCTAGTTTTCACATGGGACGTAGATTGTGATGATGCGTTCCAACGTTTGAAGAGAGCTTTGACTTCAGCCCCAGTCTGAGTATTGCCAGACGGGAGTAAGCCGTTTACCGTTTATACTGACGCTTGTGGGACAGGACTAGGCGCAGTCTTAATGCAAGAGTGCAGGGTAATAGCCTATGGTGGAAGGCAGTTGAGAGCGCATGAGAAGAATTACCCTACACATGACCTAGAATTGGCCGATATTGTTTTCGCGCTTAAGTCTTGGCGTCATTATCTTCTTGGCGAGAAATTCGAATTATTCACTGACCACAAGTCTTTATAATACCTATTCTCTCAAAAGGACTTGAACTTAAGGCAGCAAAGGTGGATGGAGTTCTTAGCGTCCTACGACTTCGAAATAGCCTATACCCCTGGCAAGGGTAACGTGGTGGCAGACGCCATAAGTAGAAAGAGATTATCCTTAGGTCCATTGTTTTTTGAGCAACGAAGTTTAGAATTCATTTCGATGTTTGACTTTAGACCTTCCGTTGACTTCGTACCCGGTTTGCTAGCATCCTTGGAGGTCAGACCTACGCTTTTGGGACGGATTGGCGAGGCACAGCGAGACGACCCATAGTTAGTTGAGTTAGTAGAAAAGCTCAAAGGAGGGGAGTCATCAAGCTATCTCCGTAGGTATACCCTAGATGATAAGGGTTGGTTACGTAGGGATGGTAGACTTTGTGTACCAAAAGACGATGACCTAAGGAAGATTATTCTTGACGAAGCACATCATTCGAAGATGACCATTCA
Organism: Allium sativum; assembly: GCA_030737875.1. NCBI lineage: Eukaryota > Viridiplantae > Streptophyta > Magnoliopsida > Asparagales > Amaryllidaceae > Allium > Allium sativum. The sequence goes on along the minus strand of CM060921.1, from coordinate 793,229,807 downwards.
TCCCGGCGGGGACAAGATGTACAAAGACATGAAGAGAGTTTACTTTTGGGCCGGCATGAAGAAAGATGTGGCCGAGTATGTCGCTAGATGCTTAGTGTGCCAACAAGTAAAAGTGGAGCAAAAGAAACCCGGTGGGTTGCTTCACCCATTGAAGGTTCCACTATGGAAGTGGGAAAGTGTCTCGATGGATATTGTGGATGGGTTACCACGATCGAGGAAGGGTAATACGGGAATTTGGGTTATGGTAGATAGACTTACTAAGAGCGCCCATTTTATTCCCGTGAAGAGTAAGAGGACTGCTCCATGGTTAGCTTCTGTATACGTTCGAGAAATAGTTCGTTTGCACGGTGTTCCTTCTAGCATAGTGAGCGACCGCGATCCTATTTTCACTAGCGAATTTTGGAGAAGCTTACAAGAGGCGGTAGGGACTCAGTTATGTTTGAGCACCGCATATCATCCTCAGACGGACGGCCAGACCGAGAGGGTGAATCGCATTCTAGAGGATCTGTTGAGGCTATGTATCCTAGACTTTGGGGGTACGTGGGAAGAGCATCTTCCATTGGTGGAGTTCACATATAATAATAGCTTTCAGTCCAGCATTGGTATGGCACCATTCGAAGCTCTTTATGGACGACCTTGTCATTCACCTACATGTTGGTGGGAATCTACGGATAAGATCTTACTTGGGCCCGATATGATTAGGGAGACTTCGGAGAAGATCGACTTGATTCGAAGGAGGATGAAAGCAGCGCAAGATAGGCAGAAATCTTATGCAGATAAGAGGAGGACAGATCTCGAGTTTGAAGTTGGGGACATGGTCTTTGTCAAAGTGTCTCCATTACGAAACGTTGTTCGCTTTGGGTCCGTTGGGAAATTAGCACCAAGGTTTGTAGGGTCGTTTCCTATTAAGGAGAGGATTGGATGGATGGCGTATAGAGTGGAGTTGCCCGAGAGACTTAGTGGTGTACATGACGTATTCCATGTGTCACATTTGAGGAAGTGCTTGCACGAGACCGCGGAAGTGGTAGAGCCGAGCTTGCTTAGAGAGGTGGAGATAGAGCGTGATGCGACAATTCGACGAGCTCCTACGCGCATTCTTGGGTCGAAGATCAAGAGGTTGAGGAATCGAGAGGTCAGACTAGTCAAAGTCCAATGGGGAGATGATGAGAGCAACGCTACATGGGAGACAAAAGAGAAGATGCGTTCACGACACCCTTTTCTTTTTGAGGGCATGTCCTTTAATTTCTCCTTTATCGCTTAGCTTGTACTTATCTTATCTTTAGTATATCCTCTCGCTAGTATCTTTGATCTTTAGTTAGGATAATCCTATGGTTGAAACATGTGTTTGAGACATGTTATGTATGGTGGATACAAAGTGGATGCAAGTGTTTGCTAGTGGTTGCTCGTGGATGCATATACACACACTATTAGGCACCAGATCGACTCAGTCACTTCATATTACATATTGCATATATATGGATGTACTTAGTAAAATGGATATATAATGGTTGTATTATCATATAGTTGCTGCATTCGGGTGGATGGTTGTGCACGCATATAGAATTAATATGTATCATTAGGAATCTTTTGCATACATATTGGACGCATGGCACTATCATGAATTGCACTAAGGAGGTCGACTGAATCAGTAGACTGCCTAATTTTGCATTAGATATGGACATATAAACACACTGTGCATATAAACATTAAAGCATTAGAAGTCTTTTATGGACAATGGATGCTGGTGTTTGATGGTTGAGTAGATGGACGATTAGATGGTAGGATATACATTCTTCTTGACTTGGAGATTTCGGGGACGAAATCCTTTAAGGAGGGGAGAATGTAACACCCCGTAATTTTATAACATTAAAATTCACAAATTAAAGTATACTTAATTTTTAGAAAAGAATTAAGTGAAATGGGTTGCGCAGAGAAATATATATATATTTATATATATATATATATAAATTAAAAAATAAATAAATAAATATGCGAAAAAGTTCAAAACAGCGAATTAGGAGGGGAAATAACCGAACCAGCCCATTTTTGAGGTCGACCCGAGCCTTGCTAGGTCGACTAGGGGTTAATCCAGGGTGTTTGGCTGTTAACCCGTGGGCCGATTCGCTCAAATGCAGATTTTGCATTTGATTGGTTCTCATGGTTCAGGGTTAATCTAATGGTCCTAAATAACTTCCTACACCTATAAATACGTCCTAATGCTAACCCTAAACCGAATTAAAATAGAATAGTTACCGTCGCCAGGGAAATCAATGGAGCCGCCGCCAACTAAGAAAGAAGAAAAGCAAATTCAATTCTAATTCTCTCAACCCTAAAGCAAAGCAAAACTCTCTCTTTTCTTCTCTAAATTGTGAGTATGATGATCTTAACAAGATTATTATTATTTTAATTAGATTAAGCTATGAATGGATTATGAGTAGATGATGTGAATTATCATATATGTTGTTGTAAACCCCTTTTGCTATCATGTATATTGTAAATCCAATGTTATGTGATGATGATATCTTATATGTTGTAAATCATGCTATGATGATGTTATGTATGTTGAAAGTTTCTATGCTAAGTTGTGATGAATCATACATGTTAAAAAGGCCATGATGTTACCATCTATGCTAGTTAGTTCATATTAATTAAATCATCATGTTTGGGTTATGTTGATCTATATGACAAGTCACATATGCAAGTTAGATTGATTAGAAAAGTTATGAACATATGCCAAGACATCTATTATGACATCTAGAATTATGCTATGACATATGTGATATCCTATGCTAGTTCACACCATCATTTTGTTGCCTAAAAACCCCATATGCAAGTTTATGTATAGATTTGGGCTATGATCATATCATGTAAATTGAGACATTTAACAAGTTGACACCTTTAGATCCTTAACATGTGTAGTTTATGCAAGTTTCACCCCTATTATGATTAGATTTATTTTAATTGTCTATATGTTGTGATAATTTATCTTTGTGCTAGGTGATAGACTGTACAAGTCTAGCCTATATTATGCGTTGAATAAGCGAACGTATAAACGTGGGGTAGGGGTAATATTAAGGATTTAATATTAAAAAGTTGGGGTGCAATTGATATGATTTTGCATGCCATAAGTGGATGGCCATAATTGAGTCAATTATGGACATCATTAAAAGTTGACTTAATTAATAATTTGAATAGGGAATTATTAAAACTGGGGTAAAAGATTTTAAGTGTTGATCAATGCTTAGGACACGAGGTTGGACTCGTTGTGACGCAAACCTGCCCGGCAAATCCAGTGGTCACAAATGTCAGCCCAATGTGAGAGGTCCTAGTCCTAAACTAAAACATAACAGTTGTAAAGACACGAGGTTAGACTCTTTTATGGTGTAAGACTTCCCGGACCCGCCCGGCAAATGCAACTGCCATAAATGCCAGTCTAATGTGAGAGGTCTTTATGAGGTTATGGCCTGAATGAATTAAGAAATACTTAACCAGATAAACATGTAAAGTGGGACATGAGGGTTAAGTAGGTGCCTTGGGTGGCACGAGGAATCTAGGGGGTGCCCTTAGTGGCATGTGAAATATGATTAGTAAGACTTAACTAAACACACATGTAAATGAACATGACTAAGAGGGTTAAGTGGGATATACTAGTGACAAGCTTAGGTGGGTAGCTTGTGGGGGCCCATTTCGACCAGTATCCCAAACATATCTTTGTGGGCTCGACCCAAGTCGAGGATGGGACACGCATGCTGGGTTTGACTGTAAGAGGCCAAAACGGGGAGCGGTGGCAACGCAAGTCCAACGGGTTTCGTATGCGTGTGTGGACCCGGGCTGGTAGGTAAGACGTTGTTGCATCGTGTAGGTATAAGCCGTGCATTCTCAAGTTGTATCGTGTTGCCACTTTAGGGGAGTGATACACCCCACTGTGGGGCCAGCACGGGTATCTACGAGTAGGGAGCCGATCGAAAGTGGGTAGTGGGGTACACCTAGTGGAGATAGGGGCAGACGGCACCTATGTAGTCAGCTAGGGGTACATAAGGCTATTTATAAAGTTTCTGTGTGAAGCAAGTGGGATCAAACAATAGGGTGACTGGTGTGGTGCAGTGTAGTAATGTGTGGTGCAGTGTAGTAATGTGCGGTGCAGTGTAGTAATCATTCGTTAGTAATTAGGTGTGCCTTTACCGTTATCTTTAACGTTATCTTAAACGCAATCTTTATCTTCCTAAGAGTTCATAGACATTACTTGTCTTCCAGCTTATGCCTTAGTCTAGTTATTTTGATAATAGTATTGTTAGAATTATCAAACTCGCCAGACTTTATGTCTGACCCCCTCTATTTCTATCCTTTTTCTCCCTCCAGGTCCTCAGGTTGGGCCCAGCTCTAGTGGAGTTTGATTGAATTGCTTCATCTCTCTTTGGAAAGCTTGGACTGTTGAAGTAAAGTCCAGCTTGTTATCTTTTTAATGGCTATTTATGTAATGGGATTATGTAATTTGTTTTTATGAAGATGGATATTGTACTTGGTTATGATCTATGGTTTTATGATGTAACAAACATGTTTAATTTCCGCTGCAATAAAATGAAGTTTTAGATTTCTAAGTACTATTTACTATCTGTCTTGTTGTAATTTTTCTGTTCTATATTCACTTATAACCTCCATGGAAGTTAATGCATTCCCTTTGTGAGTGACATTAATGGACGTGGGGTGTTACGGAATGAAAGGTTAAGGAGTCGGTTTAAGAAACATTAATTTAAATATGTCAAATTTACGTATGTAAAGCTATTGGAAATGATTAGTAAGTTTAAGGAGGCTTAATAATCTTTGGTTTAAAAGATATGTTTCTAAAAATGGGGAATTAATGGAATTAATCTTTTGATTAAGATTTAATTGGATATGAATTTAAAAGGAATCTCGGTTAAGGTTAACGAATCTTGGTTTAAAGATTTAAAGGAATGAATTTTTGATTGAAAAATTTAACAACTGAGGATTTTGTTAAGACCAAAGTAAGATACTGATGGAGATTAATCTTTAATGAATGATTTGGTATTAAAGATTAAAGGAAAGCATTTAGTTCGAGAAGATTTTTATTTACTAAGTTTAAAATGGAAGGGATTTATTGAGATTCCGTGTCATCCATATTGTTTTTATAACCCATGATAGTAATTCAAATAGACCCGAGTCGAATATGGGGGATACCTATCTGAAAAACCCTCTTAATAATTTTATGATGTACGGAAGCAATTAAAGATATTGAAGACAATGCTATAAGACTGGAGCTCTTCACATCGAAGAGATTGCTTGTTGATGTCTCTATTGGATGGCATCCAATAACGTGGTTATTTATAGCAGTTCTCTCGACTTACTTAAATAGATTCGGGATTTGAAAGGGCTTCTCTCCTTTATTGGACAAAGAACAAAGAACCTTCAGTTTCGTTCAGTCCTAAAATGAACTTGTATGCTTGTGTGTGTGACATTGTATTTTGTAATGTATTGGTTGATCTTTACTAAAAATTTCTCTGGTTTGCTATGGAGAATTTATTCTCTTAGCTTAACACTCTTCTTTGAGACGTACGAGCACAAAGGTGATATGGTTAATAATTATCATTTGTATGATATGAAATGATAGTGTGGATTGCGAAATGTTAAGAGCAATAGATGATCGAAGCATGGCTTAGTTAAGTGTGGCTTTGTGTTTAACGAGACCTCAATCCTCACAAGCCAGTAATGACCTAAAATAGGATTATTGCGACATGGTTATAATGGTCGCTTCCATTAGGGTATGATTATTCCCTTCTAGACAAAAGTTATACCTTGGTATTGATCCCAGGCATTTGCTTACGTGGAAAATTCTACTTTATGTGGATAATGGAAGGAGAGCTCTCGGGAAAGGTCATTTACAACCATGGAAAGTCATATTCGAGTTGCCTCCTAGCGGGTTAGCATGTAGGGATGATCCGACCTTGTATTGGAAGGGATTCATCAGTTATTACTTAGGGGTGCATCCCGTTAGATGTGTTCCCATATGTTAAGGAAGATCCTTTGCCTTGGTCATTGTTTGCATCCAATATGAACCTTCGATTTTCAAACTAAAGGCACTATAGCCACCAGAATTTAATCAATGTAACAATTTTGAATAATTCAACTATATTTATTTGAAAAGGTTTTTGGAAAATTTAGTCATTAATGATAATATCAATGGTTTTGACAAAGAAAGTATTTTGCTTATCATTAGGGGAAAAACCCGTTCCGCACTTTTAGTGTGGTCTTATGACATACCTTACTTTTCTTTGTTTTCAAAGAAACTATTTTAAGTTTCTTACACCAATCCCATAACTGACTTGAAGTTTATTGTTTTCCATCTAAACTTTGGGTGACCTTAAATTTTCACGTGGAAAATCTAGTGGTTAAGGTTTGCAGATAGTCTTGGAGTCATTTTATAGAGTTCGTGCTAGGGAAAGGCTGGAGTTGTATTTGGAACATTTTGGATTCTTCCGCTATAGTCTTAATATTTTTCCCTGTGTGATTATTGTAGTCTAATATGATCTATGTAACTCTGATGTAAAATATATTGTATTAATACTAAGTTCATTTCGTTTTTATTCTAATGTGTTATTATCCCAAACAATCTATCTTTCTAGCACTTGGGTTTTGGGACATGAATACCATGTATGTAATAAATATCGATTCTCGAGGGTCGAATAGGAAGGTCTCATTAGATTTGGTATGAGAGTTGTAGTTTATACCCAGCTTATATGGGTATGACTCATTAAAGCTGACGATAAATACATACCTGGGATAGGATTGGTAATATCCTAGGATGAGTAACTCATTAGATATAGGGTTGATAATGCCCTAGAATGAGTTTGACAGTTATATACGAGAGAAGGTAGTTGCTAAATGAATTTGGTTTTGAAAGATTATATTTTGAATATAAAAGAAAGGATTCTGAAATATATATATATATATATATACACATATATATATATGGTTATATTATAACTTGGATGATTGGTTGAATAATTAAGATGGTTAAAATATGGATGAGGACATCATGTAATTTGAATTTCACAGTTTGAATAAAAATATTCATATGGAGTTGTAATTATATCCATTAACTAATTAGAATAAATAATCCAAGTATAAAGGGTAATAACCCAAGATAAAGAAAAAGTAGTTAAAGGCTAAAAATTTAATTAAAAGAATATTTGAAGACTATATGGGAAAAATGTTAAGGGGAAATCAAGTTTTAAACTTAAGAAATTTGGGAAGAACTTTAGTTAAACCATTTAAGTTGGGATTATCGATGATTTTGGACAATTGATTAATTATGTAATAAGCTGTATATATAAAAGCAGTATAAATACCTTGTAGATTAAGTTTTGGTAAATAAATAGATTTAAAGTTAAGAAATTTATATGTTTGAATAAGAGGATATGGGTATTGGTATTGGTATGATATTTTGTATTTATGGGGTTATGCTTATTTTCGTTCAAATTTCATGGATGAAATTTCCTTAAGGGGGAAGAATTTAACAACCCATGATTTTTTTCAAATTAAAGTAATTTTAAATTATTTTGGGGATAATAAATATAATTTTTAAAAAATTGGAAATTACTTAAAAATGTTTATTTTGAACTATCAAATTTATTCGGGAGAATACGTCAAAAGCAGTATCGGGTTTTGTCAAAACTAGTTGTTCGAAAGCCAAAATAGTTGAATAAATTGCTTGAATACTATAGTTGCTGAATCGATTTCAAAATTGGATTTAATTTTGGTTAAAATAATAAATAATTTATTTTAAACTAAAAAATACAATTATATAAATATTGGTGTTTGTTTGAATAATTTTTAGATGTTATTGTAACGACCCGAACTTTCCCAGTCTCCGAAGAGAAGAGAAAGAACGAATTGTCTGAGAATAAGACAAATCAGAACACAACAGAAGAACATTTCATTGCTTATTACAGCAATTTACATTAGAGTACAAGAATATACAGAGGATGAATAAATATTATACATCAGAAAATATCAGAGATTTAAATTACATTTAAGTACGTAGTAGTGGAAAAACAATACTAAACACAACTGAAAGTAATACACAGATACAGAGCCTTCCAAATATCTCCTCAGCTGTAAATCAGGATCCTTTGAATATAAATCTACAAAACCAAAACTACTAGCTCCCCGTATGGAAAATATGGGCACCCAAAGTTTAGGTTAAAATAATAAACTCCAGGTCAGTCATGTGACTGGTGTGAGAACTAAAACAGTTATTCAAAACTTTACTTTAAAAGAGAGTAAATTAAGGGACCACGCCGTATAACACGGAACGGGTTTCCTCCCAAGAATACTAGTGCATATACAGTTATAAACAACGCAATGCTTTTTGAAAAAATGAAGCTATTATAATACCCAGGTCCCATCACAGAATGCAACGCAAGCCAGAGGATAGAATGTTCCCTTATGATAGCCAAACATGCTTGGTACATTTAAAACAAATCATTTGATACTATTATAAGTGTATAGTGTCAAAACAACTTCAAATATAAATTTATCAATCATAGGCGGCATGAGTACCATCTATCATGTTGCCAATACTAGGCTCTACAAACAAAACCGAAATGTCACATATTGGAAATTGGATTTCCTTCATGAGTCGAGGCCAGGGATGGATCCTCGCCGCTTCGAGACACTCCATCCAATGTCTCCGGACTACACACTCTGGGTAACCATGGATCGGTTGGGCCGTTCCACACTTACGTTAGTGGATTGGCAATTCCTGAACACACGTTTCCCCGTCCTATCGAACCTATCCATCGGCTCCGAAGAGACCGATAAATCCGAGGCACCTGGCGATCCAACAACCACATAGGTAAAATAATATAAATGCCAGGGCTTGTAAAACGCTGACACCACCCATAGCTAGAAAGAAACATCGTGTTCTCCCAACGGTCCGATCCCGTTTTTAACTCATACCGAGGTGTGAGGCTCGCGAATCAACGCTATACACAAAGCTATGCCATTTAAGGCCGTGCTTTGATCATCAACCACAAGACTCTGCTTTTCAACAGAAGCCTTGATCATTTGCATCTCAGCATGCCACACTGGAAATTCATGCCATGCAACTGATGTCTATCGATATATAACCTCTGAGCTCGTACGTCTCAGATAAGGGCGTTAAGCAAGAGAATAAATTCTCTACCGCTAAACAGATATATATTTAATAGAAATCAATCAACACAGAATAAAATCCAATGTCAGAGACACGGTCCATTTACAATTTCGTTCTGGGTCTGAACGAAAGCGGAGGCACCTTATTCCTCATCCTGTATGTCCAATACAGGAGAGAGGTCCTCGCATATCCGATCGATCTCCAAATACGTCTGGACGATCACCACTTATTACCTCATCTAGGTGTACAGCCTAATCAAGACATCAGTAATCATCCAAACGATGTGAAGACCTCCGGTCTTCAACCACCGTCTTCGTCGTCGACATATCGTCGAATCAGTTATTCAAAATGGGTATAAACCCGACCTTTCCGAATAACTCGCGTATATAATAAACAAGTGCTATAAAAACACAACGTACGCCTCATTCCAATTCTAAATATTCTTTTATTTAAATATTCATATCCTTTGGGAAAGGTTCCCATTAATTTTATCAAAAATAAATTCTTTAAATTTATTCTTTAATCTTCCTTTGGATATCAATTCAAACCATTTTAAGGTTTTTCAAACTAGTCAGGATTAGCAAACCACACCGAAGTAATCATTTATTTTATTTAATAATCCCAACCTGTTCATCCTATGGAGAGAAACTAGTATTACCCCATAACTAACACCATGGTGTTATCGGTAAATTTAATTACCATTTCCTGTTCAAATCTAATTAAAGATTTAACTATCGCTTGGAGCAAAACTGGTGATACTCCACTCTCGATCATTTCCCAAATTTGATAATTTAAATTATCAATTCACATTTCAATCTAATTAAAGACTCATTAAGACTCCACTTAGTTTTAATCTTCCCAAAAATAATATTAATGATTATTTAACTTTGGAAACACAAACATGTCGCATCGACAATCTACACCGTACTATTGATTTCTGCCTATATATAACCTCTGGGCTCGTACATCTCAGAGAAGGGTGTTAAGCAAGAGAATAAATTCTCTGCCTCCAAACAAATATATATTTAGCAGAGATCAACCATACAGTTCGAAATATAATGATAGACATGTAATCCTGCTTTTAACTGGGTTAAAGAACTAATGTCATTTAAAACGCAGTTCACGATAAACCCAAATCACATTCCATTAATTATGGAATCTTCATGGAAAAACAAATCAATATAAATAATCTATATCAATTTCCATATCCGACTAATAATATAAATGGAATAACGGCAAAGCCTTTTAAATTCCATATGCATTAATAGTCTTCTTCCATAGAAGTTCACTTCGATTATTATCAATCGAGTTCCATTCAATTCCAATTTAATATATTAAATTGGAAAACTGTTACTTTGGAAAATTCCCGTTAAATCTTAATAAAAAGATTTATAAATTCCAAATCACATTTCACTGTAAATCGGGTTAAAGAACGAATGTCGTTAAAAACATAGTTCATAATAAACCCAATTCACATTCCGTTTATTATCGGGTTATAGAACAAGTGTTATTTAAATCACTGTTCACGATAAACCCAAAAATCAATTCCAATTCAATTCCAATTAAATATTAATTAATTGGTATACTTCATTAAATCTAAATAAAAAGATTTAATCTTTTCTCAACTGGTTTTAAGAACAGTGTTAATGAAGACACCATTCACGAAAAACCCAAATCCCGTTTGATATTAAATACAAGGCTCTGAATAGAAAATATATCGGCTTATATTCAATATCAAATTCTGAAACCAACAAATATCGTATTGGAATAACGATATATATATCTTCCAAATTCCTCCACAATATCCGTATAATCACGAAATCCAGTATCGAAATATTCCAAAGATAATTTCGATTCAAATTCGTTCCAATAATTATATTGGAAATTATGGTTATTTTTAAAACCATTTCAAACCTAATTTATTTATTTTTAAAAATATTGGTTTTTAATTCTAGTTCATAACTAGTTCATTTCGATAAAAATATATTTTATCCTTTCAAATATGGAATTTTTCATCCTAATTCTTTCCAAATCATTTATTATGATTTTACACAAATTATTGATATTTTTAATAATTTTATCAAGGCCCATACAGTCGATTTCCATAAACGGCCATCGAACTGCACTAACAGCGACCTTTTTCAAATATGATTTGGACATGATTCCAGATCCAACCATTAGATTTCAAAACTCTTGTATTCATTAGAAAGCACTTTTCGATACGAACTCAACGGTTCCGGTTTTAGGAGAATCCGACGGTCGGTGGTCTCCCGTAATGTCCATTCAAAGTCAATGGTCGAAATTCGCGAACTGCTTCGGCGCGATGCGTTCTATTCGGGCCATTATATATATAATATATATTTCGTCGACTTCCATTTAAAATGTATTTTATAAATCGCTTTAAATTCGTTTTCAAAACGATTTCAACTTCATATTCAATTTCAAATCAAAATTGAATATTCCATATCATCGATATATAAATGATAGAATTTTCAAAACATTATATTTTGAAATCATTTCCTTTCCGATATTCAATATAGAAATGAATAAAATCAATATAAATATCGTTCGCATCAAAATGGCGTATATCTAATCAATACGGCTATATATATTTAAATATATTCATGTCCATCCCAAATCGGACATCAAAATCATATTTTTATCTTTTACTGAATATTATTTTAAAATATTCATTATTTTAAAATAATCGTTATTTTAAAATATTTATTCTTTCTGAACTGGAATCAGACACGGTCAATTACCATATAATTTGATTATATGGATTTCATATAACACATGTACACAAAAATAATCCAATACAGTCAACCATCATCCAGAGTGCATTTTACACTGCATAAGCATCAAATATAAATATTTAACGCTTATAACAGTCTGTCAACCAATCGATTGACATACAACTAAATATTGGGATTAGTGTGTCCAATATCATCCCAATACCTGTGTGGGGTTTCAATCAACAAATAATGAATTTTATTTGTGCAGTTGAGCAATGTGTAAAATATATCATCCCAATCAATATTAGTCAAATGTGTATACATAAACAAATCGTCTGATTTGTTTATGAATATTTATTTTATTCATATACACATTAAAAATTATATTTTTAACTATAAAATATTTTATTCCATTTCACATCACACAATCAATTTTCACAATACAATCAAACAAACAAACAAGTCGTCCATGGTATGTGGACGATAGGTGTCGGGTGCTGCTAAGCACTATCTGCATCGTAGTATATATTTTAACTAGAAAATAAAATTAAAGTGAGAAGTTCTCACCGTGGGTTCCACTACTCCATTCTCTATTTCTGAACGGTTCGGATTTGCCCAAAATTCCAATGCGATCTTTTCCCGCTGTTCATAGTAAAAAACGCATTTTTAATATGATGTGTATTTTAAAAATCACATTTTTATAATGGCGCTTCATATATAAAAATCATATATTTTTACAATGCTTCTTTCTATATAAAATTTATATTTTTATATCTCTACTTCTCATATAAAGATCGAATTTTTTTTTCGCTTCATATATAATAAAAATCGAATTTTTCTACAATGAAAAATATTTTTTTTGATTATAAAAATCTAATCTTTTTATTTGCTACTATTTAAATAATAAAAATTATATTTTTATTATGCTTCTTTCTATATAAAAATTATATTTTTCTTCGCTATAAAAAATCTATACTTTTCAATCTATAAAAATTCCATTTTTACTTCGCTATTCCATGTGTAAAAATTCAATTTTTAAAATGATGTTTATATTATAAAAATCATATTTTTATTATCTCTATAATATAAAAATCATATTTTTATTATCAAAAAATATTTCATACATAGAATAAATATCACATTTTTATACTAAAGCTACATACAAATAAAAATCAGACTTTTACCTATGCTAAATCTAATTAATAACTGAAAATAAAACTAAATAATATGAATAAAAACTCATTTTGTTGCTAGAAGAGGGAGAGAGGGGCGACGTGGTTGCGGAGGGTGGTGCGTCGGGCATCAGAGGGGGCTGCATCGGTTGTTGTGGCGGCAGGCTTGGGTTGGGTGCGGGTTTGATCTTGGGGCGAGGAGAGAGAGGCGCGGGGGGGGAGGGGGGTTGTTCGTTGGAGATGTAGCGGAGGGGGATCGGAGGGGATGCACCAGCTCTGACGGCGCGATGGGCGGCGGTTCTGTCGATCGTCGAGCACTTTTTTTTATTTTTTTTTGTTCTAAGAAGTAACGGGGTGAGGGAGAGAGAGTGTATAAGAGGGAATTATATATTTTATTATATTTAAATTTCGAAAAGCAACTATTTATTTCGAACTACAAACAAAACCCCCTGACTGTCGTCCATAACTAATTACCTCTTTACCGAACACAATGGGATATGTACCGTAAGCCAATTCGACTAATTCGATCTGTTTTCGTCAAAATCAAAATATAAATCTATATATTGAATTTGAACACACATTTCAATTTACCGGGGCCACATACGGACCCCAAAAATTCCAGAAAAATAAATCTGGCTATGTTCTGATGATACAGTCCTAACAAAACTAATTTCGTCGAATTTGGAGACCATTTGAAAAATGGCCAATTTCTGGTCGATCCAAATTGACTAAAACTAACAAAACACGTTTTCTTTTGCCACGCTCACATATTGATTCAGAAAATTATGTATTTTGGAATCTAGCAATAACTTGACATCCCGGACCCAACAAAAGTGGTTTCGTTGAAAACAGAGGCCGTTTGCAAAATTTTCATTTTTAAGCGCTATATATTTCCATAGTGACTATTCTGAATTTTCAACTGGGCATAATTTTTATTCCCGCTATGAAATTTCAATTTTTCAGATTCGTTGGAAAGATATTTCCATATAAATTCTAATATTTTTGGTTTCGCTAAAATCCGGTTTATTTTGAATCCTGTACATTCATTCGAAATTTTAAATTGAATTTTCGAACTACCGCGCCAATTCCAATTCCTTTTATAATTAAAAATAAATATTTATATTCTAACGTCGATTAAAATAAATATATATGTTCTAATTCTATTCAAAATAAATTTATCGTCGTTATTATTTAAAATAAATCATTTTAAATATTCAAAATTCATTAAAATTGCCAAAATAAAAAATTTAAAGTGGTTCTGATTATCCGGGTTGTTACAATCTCCGCCGTATAAAATATTTTCGTCCTCGAAAAGGAACGGAGCTGAAAGTTGTTTAACTAATCAGCTCAACTTTCAGTTTGACTTCCATTCTTCAACTTTTCAGTTTCTAAGAATTTTCCAATTCTTCAAAAATTTGGCTAACACACTAAATTTTCAAAAAACATTCGCCATAACCTCCTTTGTACGGGAGCAACGGGAAAATCTCCAAACTGCCACACAGGCCCTCTCATCTCAAAAAGTATAGGAAAAAGCCAAGCGGCTAGCCAATCGGCTCATAAAATCATCCAAACCCAATAAATTAGTAAACAAGTACCTATTTGTCGAGCATAAAATTTTATTCCTCTTCTCTAGCCTCCTTGTTATGACCTGTTCAATGTATATACATGTATAGGCATGCAATTGCAATCAATTCTCAAGTCAGTTTAACATTTGATTCAAATTGGTTATACTTACCGTTCATTCACATAATGGTTTTATTGGTTAACAAATAATCATTCAATACAACCATCAATCTATTAGTTGGTTAACGTTTCAAATTCATAATTTTGATATATAATCAAAAATCATATTTTTGATGCCAAATCACAACAATAAACCCTATCTAGTTTTGGTTCTCACACCGGTCTAATGGAAGTATATAGAAACCCCACTTTTGAAACTCGAACACAAATACTGATGATACCATAGTAATCATCAGGATTGTCTCCGGGCGACTAGAGTGTGGACTAGAGTGTGATTCTATATCTATCCAGTATATTAAAACTTCGAATACACGTTTGCAAGACGTATATGCAAAATCTTCATA
The DNA here is from genome assembly GCA_030737875.1 of Allium sativum. NCBI lineage: Eukaryota > Viridiplantae > Streptophyta > Magnoliopsida > Asparagales > Amaryllidaceae > Allium > Allium sativum. Next base: position 793,214,641 of record CM060921.1, on the reverse strand, counting down.
TGTTGGATTGTCCAAATTCAATACAAATAAAATATTCAAATATGTATAAGGTTTAAATTTTCAAAACAACATTTGTTTCATTTTAAAAATATACTCTTCACACTCGTTCTAGGATGCTACTGATCCCATCTCTAACGAGTCATTCTCATTGGATATTTGTAATAACCCGGAAATCCGAGCCAATCAAATTTTTTTATTTTGGTGATTTTAGTGAATTTTGAATATTTAAAAGGAATTAATTAAATGATATCGACGAGAAATTTATTTTGAATAGAATTCGAAGTATATATTTATATAGATCGACGTTAGAATATAAATAATTATTTATAATTATAAAAGGAATTGAAAATGGCGCGGTAGTTCGATAATTCAATTTCAATATTCAAATGAATGTGCAGGATGCAAAATAAACCGGAATTTAGCGAAACCAAAAATATTAGAATCTATTTGTGAATATCTTTCCAACGAATCCAGAATATTGGAATTTCATAGCGGGAATCAAAAGATATGTCCAGTTAAATTTTTAGAATAGTCGCTATGGAATTCAGGCCCTTAAAAATGGAAATTTTGCAAACGACCTCGGATTTCAACAAAACCACTTTTGTTGGATCCGCGATGTCAAGTTATTGCTAGGTTTCAAATTTCATAATTTTTCGAATCAATATGTGAGCGTGGCAAAGGAAAACGCATTTGACCAATTTTAGTTGATTTTAATCGACTGGAAATTGGCCATTTTTCAAACGGTCTCGGAATTCATTGAAATTAGTTTTGTTAGGACCGTATCGTCAATACAAAGCTAGAAAATATTTTTCGGGAATTTTTAGAGTTCGTGTGTGACCCCGGTAAATTGAAATGTGCGTTCGAATTCAATATATAGAGTTATATTTTGATTTTGACGAAAACTGATCGAAATGATCGAATCATCCTACGATACATATCCCATTGTGTTCGGAATGAGGGTAATACGCTATGGACGACAGGCGGTGGACCTTGTTTCGAGGTCGAAATAAAAAATTACTTTTTAGAGAATAAAATAATATTAAATTATGTAAATATATATTTTCAAAACCCTTTTAAACCTAAATCCTTTTCCTCCTATCAGTCGTTTTCACCCAAATCAAAAAGTTGGCTCCACCAAAAAAAACCCAACTTCCTCAAGCACGAGCTCCTCCGCCGACGTCGTACATCGCGTCGACCTCACCTTCGTTGGCCGCTCAGCAGCAAGCCCGACAACTCCGATGCCCCTCCTCGTTCTGCCAGATCCCTCAGCCTGTCAAAGCTCAGACCCGTTCGCCCTGACCATCGAAGGTGGCTCCTCTGACAGGAAGCGCCGAGTTTACCCTCACCGCCGGAGGTGGAAGCGAGCACCAAGGCATTTCAGGTGGGGTCCTGCGATCAAGGGCTGCCGGCTTCTGGTGCGTGCGATTCGAGGAGGACAAGGCGCAAAGGAGGTTCAGGTTCCTATCAGCAGAAACAGGAAGAAGACCAAGGAGAATGCAACGACCTTAGGATTCACATGATCAACGGTAGAGAGAAAGAAAAATGGTAATTGGTGTTTAGACTCGGTTTTAATTTATAGAGTATAGTATTTAAATTCATATTTTTATATATTGAATAGCAAAGTAAAAATTCGATTTTTATATATTGAATAGCAAAGTAAAAATTCGATTTTTATATATTGAATGGCAAAGTAAAAATTCGATTTTTATATATTGAATAGCAAAGTAAAAATTCGATTTTTATATATTGAATAGCAAAGTAAAAATTCGATTTTTATATATTGAATAGCAAAGTAAAAATTCGATTTTTATATATTGAATAGCAAAGTAAAAATTCTATTTTTATATATTGAATAGCAAAGTAAAAATTCGATTTTTATATATTGAATAGCAAAGTAAAAATTCGATTTCTATATATTGAATAGAAAGGTAAAAATTTGATTTTTATATATTGAATAGCAAAGTAAAAATTCGATTTTTATATATTGAATAGCAAGGTAAAAATTCGATTTTTATATATTGAATAGAAAGGTAAAAATTCGATTTTTATTTATTGAATAGCAAAGTAAAAATTCGATTTTTATATATTGAATAGCAAAGTAAAATTTTGATTTTTATATATTAAATAGAAAGGTAAAAATTCGATTTTTATATATTGAATAGAAAGGTAAAAATTCAATTTTTATATATTGAATAGCAAAGTAAAAATTCAATTTTGATATATGTAGTGAATACGGATGATGAAAGTGATGAAAGAAGGAACGGCGAAGAATTCTACATAAGAAGAGTCGTGGGATTGGATTAGCAATTCTGTGAGAACTCCTCACCTTTTATTTAATTTTCTAGTTGAAATATATACTAGGATGCAGACGGTGTTTAGTAGCACCCGACACCCGTCGTCCACAGACCATGGACGGCTTGTATGCTTGTTTGTTTGATTTTGATGTATAGTTGATTGTGTGATGTGATGTGAAATGGAATAAAATATTTATATAGATGAAATAAAATATTTTATAGTGGAAAATATTTTATAGTTAAAAATAGAATTTTTAACATGTATATGAAATGAAATAAAAATAAAAGATCGGACGATTTGTTTATGTACACACATTTGACTGATATTGATTGGGACGATAAATTTTACACATCGCCCAACTGCACAAATAAAATCTGTGTTTGATTGTTTGAAACCCCACACGGGTATTGGAATGATATTTGACGTACACTAATCCTGATTGTTTAGTTATATGTCGATCGTTTGATTGACAGGCTGCTATAAGCGTTGATTATTTATATTTGATGCTTATACAGTGTAGAATACACTTTGAATGATGGTTGACTATTCATCGTTGTTATTGTATGCATGTGTTGTAGAAAATCCATATAATTAACATTATATGGTAATTGATTGGGCCTCGTTCCAGTTTTGAAAAATAAAGTTTTGAAATAGAAATATTTGAAAAAGAAATATTTGAAATAGAAATATTTGAAATTGAATATTTGAAAATAGAAATATATGAAGCCGTATTGATTAGATTGACGCCATTTCGACGTGAACGATATTTATATCGATTTTATTCATTTTATAATGAATATCGAAAGTGATTTCAAAATCTGATATTTTGAAAAGAATAGAAATTCGAATTAAATTGAATTCAAATTGAAATTGAATAGAAATGAATTCGAATTGAAATTGAATAGAAATGAATTCGAATTGAAATCGATTTGAAATGAATTTAAAACGAATTTATATTGGAATATTCAATTTTGATTTGAAATTGAATATGAAGTTGAAACCGTTTTGAAAATGAATTTGAAACGATTTATAAAGCATGTTATGAATTGAAATCGACGAAGTATATATTATATTTAATATAATGGCCTGAATAGAACGCGCCGCGCCGTGGCAGTTCGCAAATTTCGACATTGACTTTGAACGGATATTATGGGAGATCCGACCGTCGGATTCTCCTAAAACCGGAACCGTTGGGTTCGTATCGAAAAGAGCTTTCTAATGAATATTAGGAATTAGAAATCTAACGGTTGGATTTGGAGTTATGTCCAAATCAAATTCGAAAAAGGTTGCTGTAAGTGCAGTTCGATGGCCGTTGATGGAAATCGACTGTACGGGCCTTGATAAAATTATTAAAATTAGTAATAATTTGTGTAAAATCATAAGAAATGATTTGGGGAGAATTGGGATGAAAAACTCCATGTTTGAAAAGATAAAAATAGATTTTTATCGAAATGAACTGGTTTTGAACTAGAATTATAATTCTATTTATTTTTATATAAATATATTGAATTTGAAAAGTGTTTTGAAAGTAACCAGAATTTCCAATAATTGAATTGGAACAGATTTGAATCGAAATTGTCTTCGGATTATTTCGATGTTGGATTTCGTGATTATACAGATGTTGTTATGGAAATTTAAAAGATATATATATATCGTTGTTTCCATTGCGATATTTGTTGGTCGTGGAATTTGATATTGAATATAAGCCGATATATTTTCTATTTAGAGCCTTGTATTTAATATCAAATGTGATTTGGGTTTGTCGTGAATGGTGTCTTCATTAACACTGTTCTTGAACCCAGTTGAGAAAAGATTAAATCTTTTTATTTAGATTTAATGAAGTGTACAAATTAAATAATATTTAATTGGAATTGAATTGATATTGATTTTTGGGTTTATCGTGAACAATGTTTTAAATAACACTTGTTCTTTAACCCGATAATTAATGAAATGTGATTTTGGGTTGTCGTGAACGGTATCATCAATAATACTGTTCTTAGACCCAAAGGAGTTAAGAAAATCAGAAACTAACTGGAGATTAGTTTAGTTGAATGGTTTCTCGGGTATTGATCTGATGTTGGTTTCGGCCTTCGGGGTTAATACTTAGGGAACTGCTCACTTGCTAATTTACGATTAGGGACTGATTGAAATGTGATGTGATTTTGGGTTTATCGTGAACCGTGTTTTAAATGACACTGATTCTTTAACTCAGTCACAGATTAAAACTAAGTGGAGTTTTAATGAATCTTTAATTAGTTTGAAATGATCGAGGATGGAGTATCACCAGTTTTGCTCCAGGCGTTAGTTAAATCTTTAATTAGATTTGAACGTGAAATGGTAATTGAATTTACCGATAACACCGTGGTGTTAGATATGAAGTAAGACCCGTTTTACTTCATGGGATGAATAGGTTGGGATTGGGAAATTAAAACAAATGATTACTTCGGTAAGGTTCGTTAATCCCGACTAGTTGAATCGATATTCAAAAGAAGATTAAAGAATAAATTCAAGGAATTTATCTTTGATAAAATTAATGGGAACCTTTCCCTATGAATGTGAAATTTAGAAACTAACTGTCGGTTAGCTAAGCAGAATGGTTTTCTGGATATTGATCTGATGTTGGTTTCGGCCTCGGGGTTAATATTTGGGGAATTATTCTCTTGTTAATTTACGGTTAGTGACTGATGAATTGGAATGAGGCGTATGTTGTGTTTGTGTAACACTTGTTTATAATATACGCGAGTTATTCGGAAAGACCGGGTTTATCCCATTCTGAATAACTAATACGACGATAAGTCAAAGATGAAGACCGTGGTCGAAGACTGGAGGTCTTCACGTCGTTTGGGTGATTACTGATGATCTTGATTGGGATGTACACCCAAGATGATGGAAACAGTTGGTGATCGTCCAGACGTATTTGAAGATTGATGGATATGCGGGGTACTAGGTGCCTCCGGTTTCGTTCAGACCCAGAACGGACTTGTAAATGGACTGTGTGTCTGACATGGGATTTTATTATGTGTGACTGATATTGGTTGCATAGAATGGTTTGCCTGTGTGGCATGCTAAGATGCAAATGATCAAGGCTTTTGTTGAAAAGCAGAGTCTTGTGGTTGATGATCGAAGCACGGCCTTTGTGGCGTAGATTTGTGTAACGTTTACTTTGCGAGTTTCGTACCCGGTATGAACCAAAAACGGGAGAGGACATCAGGGAGGACATGCGTTTCTTTCTAGTTAGAAGTGGCGTCAGTGGTTTTACACGCCCTGATGAGTTTGACTTTTGTGGTTGTTGTTGTTGCGAGGCGCCTCAGTTTGATCGGATGATCCGGGTCCGATGGAGTCATTTGTTGGCTCATTTACGCGCCATAGGGCAGAGAGACGTATTGTTCAGGCATAATAATCCACATCGGTGGACCGGCCCTGACGATCCAAGGCTTATCTGCGCGCTTGCCTGAGACTCGAACTAGACAGTCTCGAATCGGTTGAGGACGATCCCTGGCATCAGTTCATAGACGGAAATCCAATTTCCAAATACGTGATTTTGCGGTTTTAATTGTAGAACTAGTATGGCGACATGATATATGGTACCCATGCCACCTATGATTTATACTTATGATTTGAAGTTGTTTTATACACTATGCACTTATAATAGTATCAAATGATTTGTTTTAAACGTACTAAGCTTATTTGGCTATTATAAAGGAAAACCCTATCCCCCGGCTTGCGTTGCATTATGTGATAGGACATGGGTCTTATAATAGCTTCATTTTTCCAAAAAAAAAAGCATTTCGCTATTTTGTTATATGCACTGGTGTTCTTAGGAGGAAACCCGTTCCGTATTATACGGCGTGGTCCCTTGATATATCTGATTTAAAGTAAAGTTTTAAATAACTGTTTTAGTTCTCACACCAGTCCCATGACTGACCTGGGGTTTATTGTTTTAACCTAAACTTTGGTTGCCCTAATTTTGACACGGGCAGCTAGTAGTTTTGGTTTTGCACATTTATATTCACAGGATCCTGGTTTACAGCTGGAATGATATCTGGAAAGCTTTGCATCCGTACATCTCCTTCAGTTGTATTTTGTATTATTTTCCGCTGCTATGTAATGTATTGTAATCTCTGATATTTATCGAATGTATTTTATTCATTCATACTCTATATATTCTTGTAATCTGATGGAATTGTTGTAATTAACAATGAAATGTTCTCCCGTCTGCGTTCTATTTTATCGTGTTCTCAAAACAATCAGGCGTTTCAAACGGTCTGGGTCGGTTTAGCGACTGATTCGGATCGAGCGAAATTCCTTATTGTTTCAGGTGGTATCAGAGCTCTGGTTTACAGGGCTAGAGAACATGACACATTAGAACCAAACAAAAGAATTATCAGATATTGGATTAGTAATATCCAATGGGAATGACTCGTTAGAGATGGGATCAGTAGTATCTTAGAACGAGTGTGAAGGGTATATTTTAAAAAAAAAATGAAAACAATTTTTGTTTTGAAAATTTACATCGTTGTATATGTATTTGAATATTTATTTTATATTGAATTTGGACAGTCCAATATATAAAGATTTTGCATATGCGCCTTGCAAACGTATGTTCGAAGTTTTAATATACTGGATAGATATAGGATCACACTCTAGTCGCCCGGAGATGATGTTGATATTGACCATGGCATCATCAATATTTATGGTTCGTGTTTCGAAAGTGGGATTTCTATATGTTACAATTGACTGGTGTGAGAACTAAAATTAGATAGGGCTTATTGTTGTGATTTGGCATCAAAATCTGATTTTTGACTATGTATCAAAGTTATGAATTTCAAAAGCCAACCAACTAATTGATTGATGGTTGTGTTGTTGATTATTGGTTGATTTATTAAAATTTGTACCATATAGCCAAATTGAATCAATTAGTGAATTGTATTGAAAATTTATCGCATTTGCTTGCATATACATGTACTTACATTGAACAAGTCATAGCAAGGAGGCTAGAGCAGAGAAATAAAATTGTTTGCCCGACAAATAGGTACATGTTTATTATAATTTACTGTTTTATTTGGGTGATGATGATTTTATGAGCCGATTGGCTAGCCGCTTGGCTTTTTCGTTTTCTTTTTGAGATCAGAAGGCCTGTATGGCAATTTCGGGATTTTCCCATGCTCCCGGTGCAGGGGAGGTTATGGTGAAATTTTTCGAAAATTTAGTGTGTTAGCCAAATTTTTGAAAAATTTGAAAAGTTCTTAGAAACTGAAAAGTTGAAGAACTTAAGCCGTAGTCAAAATAAAGAAAATTGAGTTGATTAGTTAAACAACTTTCGGCTTTGTTCCTTTTCGGAGACGAAAAGTTTTAAGTGAGGGAGATTGTAATAACCCGGAAATCCGAGCCAATTTAAAATTTTTATTTTGGTTATTTTAGTGAATTTTGAATATTTAAAAGGAATTAATTAAATGATATCGACGAGAAATTTATTTTGAATAGAATTCGAACGTATATATTTATATAGATCGACGTTAGAATATAAATAATTATTTATAATTATAAAAGGAATTGAAAATGGCGCGGTAGTTCGATAATTCAATTTCAAAATTCAAATGAATGTGCAGGATGCAAAATAAACCGTATTTTAGCGAAACCAAAAATATTCGAATCTATTTGCTAATATCTTTCCAACGAATCCAAAGGATTGGAATTTCATAGCGGGAATCAAAAGATATGTCCAGTTGAATTTTCAGAATAGTCGCTATGGAATTCAGGCCCTTAAAAATAGAAATTTTGCAAACGACCTCGGATTTCGACGAAACCACTTTTGTTGGATCCGCGATGTCAAGTTATTGCTAGGTTTCAAATTTCATAATTTTTCGAATCAATATGTGAGCGTGGCAAAGTAAAACGCGTTTGATCAGTTTTAGTTGATTTTAATCGACTGGAAATTGGCTATTTTTCAAACGGTCTCGGAATTCGATGAAATTAGTTTTGTTAGGACCGTATCGTCAATACGAAGCTAGAAAATATTTTTCGGGAATTTTTAGAGTTCGTGTGTGATCCCGATAAATTGAAATGTGCGTTCGAATTCAATTTATAGAGTTATATTTTGATTTTGACGAAAACTGATCGAAACGATCGAATCAGCCTACGATACATATCCCATTGTGTTCGGAATGAGGATAATACGCTATGGACGACAGGCGGTGGGCCTCGTTTCGAGGTCGAAATAAAAAGTTACTTTTTAGAGAATAAAATAATATTAAATTATATAAATATATATTTTCAAAACCCTTTTAAACCTAAATCCTTTTCCTCCTATCAATCTTTTTCCCCCAAATCAAAAAGTTGGCTCCACCAAAAAAAACCAGACTTCCTCAAGCACGAGCTCCTCCGCTGACGTCGTACATCGCGTCGACCTCACCTCCGTCGGTCGCTCAGCAGCAAGCCCGACAACTCTGATGCCCCTCCTCGTTCTGCCAGATCCCTCCGCCTGTCAAAGCTCGGACCCGTTCGCCCTGACCATCGAAGGTGGCTCCTCTGACAGGAAGTGCCGAGTTTACCCTCACCGCCGGAGGTGGAAGCGAGCACCAAGGCGTTTCAGGTGGGGTCCCGCGATCAAGGGCTGCCGGCTTCTGGTGCGTGCGATTCGAGGAGGACAAGGCGCAAAGGAGGTTCAGGTTCCTATCAGCAGAAACAGGAAGAAGACCAAGGAGAATGCAGCAACCTTAGGATTCACATGATCAACGGTAGAGAGAAAGAAAAATGGTAATTAGTGTTTAGACTCAGTTTTAATTTATAGAGTATAGTATTTAAATTCAGATTTTTATATATTGAATAGTAAAGTAAAAATTCGATTTTTATATATTGAATAGCAAAGTAAAAATTCGATTTGTATATATTGAGTAGCAAAGTAAAAATTCAATTTTTATATATTGAATAGAAAGGTAAAAATTCGATTTTTATATATTGAATAGCAAAGTAAAAATTCGATTTTTATATATTGAATAGCAAAGTAAAAATTCGATTTTTATATATTGAATAGCAAAGTAAAAATTCGATTTTTATATATTGAATAGCAAAGTAAAAATTCGATTTTTATATATTGAATAGCAAAGTAAAAATTCGATTTTTATATATTGAATAGAAAGGTAAAAATTTGATTTTTATATATTGAATAGCAAAGTAAAAATTCGATTTTTATATATTGAATAGCAAGGGAAAAATTCAATTTTTATATATTGAATAGAAAGTTAAGAATTCGATTTTTATATATTGAATAGCAAAGTAAAAATTCGATTTTTATATATTGAACAGCATAGTAAAAATTTGATTTTTATATATTGAATAGAAAGGTAAAAATTCGATTTTTATATATTGAATAGAAAGGTAAAAATTCGATTTTTATATATTGAATGGCAAAGTAAAAATTCAATTTTGATATATGTAGTGAATACGGATGACGAAAGTGATGAAAGAAGGTACGGCGAAGATTTCTACATAAGAAGAGTCGTGGGATTGGATTAGCAATTCTGTGAGAACTCCTCACCTTTTATTTAATTTTCTAGTTGAAAAATATACTAGGATGCAGACGGTGTTTAGTAGCACCCGACACCCGTCGTCCACAGGCCATGAACGGCTTGTATGCTTATTTGTTTGATTTTGATGTGTAGTTGATTGTGTGATGTGATGTGAAATGGAATAAAATATTTATATAGATGAAATAAAATATTTTATAGTGGAAAATATTTTATAGTTAAAAATAGAATTTTTAACGTGTATATGAAATGAAATAAAATAAACAGATCGGACGATTTGTTTATGTACACACATTTGACTGATATTGATTGGGACGATAAATTTTACACATCGCCCAACTGCACAAATAAATCCGTGTTTGATTGTTTGAAACCCCACACGGGTATTGGGATGATATTTGACGTACACTAATCCCGATTGTTTAGTTGTATGTCGATCGATTGATTGACAGGCTGCTATAAGCGTTGAATATTTATATTTGATGCTTATACAGTGTAGAATACACTTTGGATGATGGTTGACTATTCATCGTTGTTATTGTATGCATGTGTTGTAGAAAATCCATATAATTAACATTATATGGTAATTGATTGGGTCTCGTTCCAGTTTTGAAAAAGAAAGTTTTGAAATAGAAATATTTGAAAAAGAAATATTTGAAATAGAAATATTTGAAATAGAATATTTGAAAATAGAAATATATGAAGCCATGTTGATTAGATTGACGCCATTTCGACGTGAACGATATTTATATCGATTTTATTCATTTTATAATGAATATCGAAAGTGATTTCAAAATCTGATATTTTGAAAAGAATAGAAATTCGAATTAAATTGAATAGAAATGAATTCGAATTGAAATTAAATAGAAATGAATTCGAATTGAAATTGAATAGAAATGAATTCGAATTGAAATCGATTTGAAATGAATTTAAAACGAATTTATATTGGAATATTCAATTTTGATTTGAAATTGAATATGAAGTTGAAACCGTTTTGAAAATGAATTTAAAACGATTTATAAAGCAAGTTTTGAATTGAAATCGACGAAGTATATATTATATATATATATATATATATATATATATATATATAATATAATGGCCTGAATAGAACGCGCCGCGCCGCGGCAGTTCGCGAATTTCGACCATTGACTTCGAACGGATATTACGGGAGATCCGACCGTCGGATTCTCCTAAAACCGGAACCATTGGGTTCGTATCGAAAAGAGCTTTCTAAAGAATATTAGGAATTAGAAATCTAACGGTTGGATTTGGAGTTATGTCCAAATCAAATTCGAAAAATGTTGCTGTAAGTGCAGTTCGATGGCCGTTGATGGAAATCGACTGTACGGGCCTTGATAAAATTATTAAAAATAGTAATAATTTGTGTAAAATCATAAGAAATGATTTGGGAAGTACTGGGATGAAAAACTCCATGTTTGAAAAGATAAAAATAGTTTTTTATCGAAATGAACTAGTTTTGAACTAGAATTATAATTCTATTTATTTTTAAATAAATAAATTGAATTTGAAAAGGGTTTTAAAAGTAACCAGAATTTCCAATAATTGATTGGAACGGATTTGAATCGAAATTGTCTTTGGATTATTTCGATGTTGGATTTCGTGATTATACAGATGTTGTTATGGAAATTTGAAAGATATATATATATATATATATCGTTATTTCCAATGCGATATTTGTTGGTCGTGGAATTTGATATTGAATATAAGCTGATATATTTTCTATTTAGAGCCTTGTATTTAATATAAAATGTGATTTGGGTTTGTCGTGAATGGTGTCTTCATTAACACTGTTCTTGAACCCAATTGAGAAAAGATTAAATCTTTTTATTTAGATTTAATGAAGTGTACCAATTAAAAAATATTTAATTGGAATTGAATTGATATTGATTTTTGAGTTTATCGTGAACAGTGTTTTAAATAACACTTGTTCTTTAACCCGATAATTAATGAAATGTGATTTTGGGTTGTCGTGAACGGTATCTTCAATAATACTGTTCTTAGACCCAAAGGAGTTAAGAAAATCAGAAACTAACTGGAGATTAGTTTAGTTGAATGGTTTCTGGGGTATTGATCTGATGTTGGTTTCGGCCTTCGGGGTTAATACTTAGGGAACTGCTCACTTGCTAATTTACGGTTAGGGACTGATTGAAATGTGATGTGATTTTGGGTTTATCGTGAACCGTGTTTTAAACGACACTGATTCTTTCACCTAGTCACATATTAAAACTAAGTGGAGTTTTAATGAATCTTTAATTAGTTTGAAATGATCGAGAATGGAGTATCACCATTTTTGCTCCAGGCGTTAGTTAAATCTTTAATTAGATTTGAACGTGAAATGGTAATTGAATTTACCGATAACACCGTGGTGTTGGATATGAAGTAAGACCCGTTTTACTTCATGGGATGAATAGGTTGGGATTGGGAAATTAAAACAAATGATTACTTCGGTAAGGTTCGTTAATCCCGACTAGTTGAATCGATATTCAAGAGAAGATTAAAGAATAAATTCAAGGAATTTATCTTTGATAAAATTAATGGGAACCTTTCCCTATGAATGTGAAATTTAGAAACCAATAGTCGGTTAGCTAAGCAGAATGGTTTTCTGGATATTGATCTGATGTTGGTTTCGGCCTTCGGGGTTAATATTTGGGGAATTATTCTCTTGTTAATTTACGGTTAGTGACTGATGAATTGGAATGAGGCGTATGTTGTGTTTGTGTAACACTTGTCTATAATATACGCGAGTTATTCGGAAAGACCGGGTTTATCCCATTCTGAATAATTGATACGACGATAAGTCAAAGATGAAGACGGTGGTCGAAGACTGGACGTCTTCACGTCGTTTGGGTGATTACTGATGATCTTGATTGGGATGTACACCCAAGATGATGGAAACATTTGGTGATCGTCCACATGTATTTGGAGATCGATGGATATGCGGGGTACTAGGTGCCTCCGGTTTCGTTCAGACCCAGAACGAACTTGTAAATGGACTGTGTGTCTGACATCGGATTTCATTCTGTGTGACTTATATCGGTTTCATAGAATGGTTCGCCTGTGTGGCATGCTAAGTTGCAAATGATCAAGGCTTCTATTGAAAAGCAGAGTCTTGTGGTTGATGATTGAAGCACGGCCTTTGTGGCGTAGCCTTGTGTAACGTATACTTCGCGAGTTTCACACCTGGTATGAACCAAAAACGGGAGAGGACATAAGGGAGGACATGCGTTTCTTTCTAGTTAGAAGTGGCGTCAGTGGTTTTACACGCCCTGATGAGTTTGACTTATGTGGTTATTGCTGTTGCGAGGCGCCTCAGTTTGATCGGGCAATCTGGGTCCGATGGAGTCATTTGTTGGCTCATTTACGCCCCATAGGGCGGAGAGACGTATTGTTCAGGCATAATAATCCACATCGGTGGACCGGCCCTGACGATCCAAGGCTTATCTGCGCGCTTGCCTAAGACTCGGACTAGACAGTCTCGAATCGGTTGAGGACGATCCCTGGCCTCAGTTCATAGACGGAAATCCAATATCCAAATATGTGATTTTGCGGTTTTAATTGTAGAACTAGTGTGGCGACATGATATATGGTATCCATGCCGCCTATGATTTATACTTATGATTAGAAGTTGTTTTATACACTATGCACTTATAATAGTATCAAATGATTTGTTTTAAACGTACTAAGCATATTTGGCTATTATAAGGGAAACCCTATCCCCCGGCTTGCGTTGCATTGTGTGATAGGACCTGGGTCTTATAATAGCTTCATTTTTCCAAAAAAAAAAAAAGCATTTCGCTGTTTTGTTATATGCACTGGTGTTCTTGGGAGGAAACCCGTTCCATGTTATACGGCGTGGTCCCTTGATATATCTGATTTAAAGTAAAGTTTTAAATAACTGTTTTAGTTCTCACACCAGTCCCATGACTGACCTGGGGTTTATTGTTTTAACCTAAACTCTGGTTGCCCTTATTTTGACACGGGCAGCTAGTAGTTTTGGTTTTGAAGATTTATATTCACAGGATCTTGGACTACAGCTGGAATGATATCCGGAAAGCTTTGTATCCATATATCTCCTTCAGTTGTATTTTGTATTATTTTCCGCTGCTATGTAATGTATTGTAATCTTTGATATTTATCGAATGTATTTAATTCATTCATACTCTGTATATTCTTTTAATTTGATGGAATTGTTGTAATTAACAATGAAATGTTCTCCCGTCTGCGTTTTATTTTGTCATGTTCTCAAAACAATCAGGCGTTTCGAACGGTCTGGGTCGGTTTAACGACTGATTCGGATCGAGCGAAATTCCTTGTTGTTTCAATATTACTAATCCAATCTCTGATCTTTCGTTCGGTTCTAATGTGCCTTGTTCTCGAGCTCTTTAAACCAAAGCTTTGATACCAAATGTAACGACCTGAACTTCCCCGGTCACCGAAGAGAAGAGAAAGAACGGATTGTCTGAGAACATGACAAATCAGAACACAACAGAAGAACATTTCATTGCTTATTACAACAATTTACATCAGAGTACAAGAATATACAAAGTATGAATAAATATTATATATCAGAAAGTATCAGAGATTTAAATTACATTTAAATACATAACAGCAGAAAAACAATATAAACACAACAGAAAGTAATACACGGATACAGAGCCTTTCGAATATCGCCTCAGCTGTAAATCAGGATCCTGTGAATATAAATTTGCAAAACCAAAACTACTAGCTGCCCGTGTGGAAAATAGGGGCACCCAGAGTTTAGGTTAAAACAATAAACTCCAGGTTAGTCATGTGACTGGTGTGAAAACTAAAACAGTTATTTAAAACTTTACTTTAAAAGAGAGTAAATCAAGGGACCACGCCATATAACACGGAACGGGTTTCCTCCCAAGAATACTAGTGCATATACAGTTATAAACAACGCAATGCTTTTTGGAAAAATGAAGCTATTATAAGACCCAGATCCCATCACAGAATGCAATGCAAGCCGAATGATAGGGTTTTCCCTTATGATAGCCAAATATAGATGTATCAATCATAGGCGGCATAGGTACCATCTATCATGTCACCAATACTAAGCTCTACAATAAAAACCGAAATGTCATGTATTGGAAATTGGATTTCCTTCATGAGTCGAAGCCAGGGATGACTCCTCATCGCTTCGAGACACTTTAGCCAATGTCTCAGGACTACACACTCTGGGTAACCCTGGATCGATTAGGTTGGTCCACACTTACGTTAGTGGATTGGAAATTCCTGAACACATGTTTCCCCGTCCTATCTGACCCATCCATCGTCTTCGAAGAGACCGATATATCCGAGGCGTCTCGCAATCCAACAACCACATATGTAAAAATAATATAAATGTCAGGGCATGAAAAACGCTGACACCACCCATAGCTAGAAAGAAACGTTGTGTTCTCCCAACGGTCCGATCCCGTTTTTAACTCATACCGAGGTGTGAGCATAGCGGATCAACGCTATACACAAAAGCTATGCCATTTAAGGCCGTGCTTTGATCATCAACCATAAGACTCTGCTTTTCAACAGAAGCCTTGATCATTTGCATCTCAGCATGATACACTGGCAATTCACACCATGCAACTGATGTCTATCGATATATTACCTCTGAGCTTGTACGTCTCAGAGAAAGGCGTTGGGCAAGAGAATAAATTCTCCGCCGCCAAACAGATATATATTTAATAGAAATCAATCAACAAAGAATAAAATCCAATGTCAGACACATAGTCCATTTACAAGTTCGTTTTGGGCCTGAACGAAACCGGAGGCACCTTATTCCTCGTCCCGTATGTCCAATACAGGAGAGAGGTCGTCGCATATCCGATCGATCTCCAAGTAAGTCTGGACGATCACCACTTATTACCTCGTCTTGAGTGTACAGCCCAATCAAGACATCAGTAATCATCTAAATGATGTGAAGACCTCCGGTCTTCAACCACCGTGTTCATCGTCGACATATCGTCGAATCTGTTATTCAGAATGGGTATAAACCCGACCTTTCCGAATAACTCGCGTATATAATAAACAAGTGCTATAAAAACACAACATACGCCTCATTCCAATTCTGAATATTCTTTTATTTAAATATTCATATCCTTTGGGAAAGGTTCCCATTAATTTTATCAAAGATAAATTCTTTAAATTTATTCTTTAATCTTCCTTTGGATATCAATTCAAACCATTTTAAGGTTTTCCAAACTAGTCGGGATTAGCGAACCACACCGAAGTAATCATTTATTTTATTTTCCAATCCCAACCTATTCATCCCATGGAGAAAAACTGGTATTACCCCATAACTAACACCATGGTGTTATCGGTAAATTTAATTACCATTTCTCATTCAAATCAAATTAAAGATTTAACTATCGCTTGAAGCAAAACTGGTGATACTCCACTCTCGATCATTTCCCAAATTTGATAATTTAAATTATCAATTCACATTTCAATCTAAATAAAGATTCATCAAAACTCCACTTAGTTTTAATCTTCCCAAACATCAATATTGTAGTGGCCCGCAAATCCATAATATCAGAGTTGACTATATACATCATACGTCCAACCCAAATATCACGAAAATACGAATCATTTTTTTAGAAGAATAAGATAGAAGAAGAACAGAAATAACAACACATAATCTCACATCGCAGCGAAAAAAAATATAATATATCATAACTTTCGAAATACAAAATTTCAACTGTATAACATACACTTATCAGAGTACAACACTTACAACACAGCAGAACAAAACTCTATATAACTAACGCTGAAGCCTCCCGCTCCAAGCTCCTTTAGATAGATCTATAAAATCCTGAACTACTTGACTGCCCGTACAAATTTAGGCACCCAAGAGTTTAGGTAGAAAAAAACAAAATAAACTCCGGGTCAGTCATGGGACTGGCATGAGTAAACAGTTTAAATCAGCTTGAACAAGTAAACGATATCTCATAAGACCACGCCGTATAACGGAACGGGTTTTTCCCTTATGAGAATCCAAAATATCTTTATATCAAAACCTCTTGATATTGTAATAATGCCTATCAACCACAATATAATAATCATCTAGCAGAAACTCTTTCATCTCACGTTCTACATATATAGTATATAATCAAAACCGCAAGCACGTATTGGATAATGGATTTCCAACTATGACAAGGTACGGAACCACCTTTCTCTAGTGTACCTCTAGAAAGGAACACATTGGGTTCAACAAGAACATCTTGCAAACCGGCCACACATGACCGACCACTCATTTCGCTTGAGTGTATCGAATGTATATCACCAACGGTTGGGATCAGCAACCGTTTTCCCGAATGGGATAACATCGACAATAGATTTTTAGAAGTAAATGAAACTCTAGATCAGGTGATTATACACCCTAATAGGTGCGACCTACATAGCCATGCTGCCTGCCCGATTTTTTTGTCATTTCCCGGTTGTTGAGGCCAAAGGCTACGATTTCTTTTCATTCATTGATAACAAGATCACTTTGAATGCCACATTGTCAGATCCGTTAATCATTTATTGATTTGCACAAATATTATGGATGTTATGCTAAGGGAATAAATCCATTGCAACCATATATATTTATACAGACCAACCCATTCGATCATTGGAAATACTCTGTCAGACACTCGTCCATATACGTTCGTTCTGGGACTGAACGAAACCGAAGGTACTATTCAGTATATCCATCCCAGGCAATCTCTACCTAGGACTTATACAACAGCCCTTGCACTTTACTCTGTCTTCAATATATTCAGCATACTTGGTTCGCAATGCTTATGCCAATACGGAGTGGTTCTTCAGATAACAATCCAACCGGATTCTCCATATTGACAACGATGGTCAAAAACTTCGATAGTATGTGATTTAACTATCGAATAAAAACAAGTGTTTCGATAGTCGATGATTTAACTATCGAAGAAAACAAGTGTTCATTCAACATATCAAACAAATCACTGGGCTCTTTAATTAATATTTCATTAATTAAATCTCTTCTCCATTTCCTTATCAATAGTTGTTAACCAAATATTTTTAATACCCATATTGGCCTTTTACGCTATTTGGAAAACATTTCCGAATATCGCCTTCCTTTATTTTCTTAAACTTAGAAAATATATGCTAGTTATAATTGGAAAATATTCGAATTACTTATCTCTTTTCTGTTCTCGTTTATTTCTATACTTAGGAAATATTTATTATTCTATTTCCAAGTTTACACTTTTTTTATTCATTCTTTAAACAAGTCTCGATTTCAATTCCTTTTGAAATCGATATTTCTACTTTTAGAAAATAGATTTCCCTTTTCAATTTCACACTTGTATTTTTATTTCTGAATTACCCAATGATAATTCTTTTCACTTCATTTATAAACTTTGTTTATAAAAGAACTGAGACGACCCGAATTCCTGTTTAGACGGAAACAAGGTTATCTTTGGAATATAACATAGAAACATATAATAGCAGAACAGAATTAAATAAATACACCAGAATGAACAACAAAATATACTGGATAAAAGTAATCATCAGAGTTACACAGTATACAGGATCTTACTTAGTACAAATACAGTTCAGCTATACATAAATGTCTACAGCGGAAATAAACAAAATATGTACAATAGGAGCTGAACAGCATAAAAAGAAATAAATGATAGAATCCATCTTCAGCTCCAGCTATCCAGAAAGAACCAGCTAAACCTGAATACAAGGCTGCCCGTGTAGAAAAAGGGGCACCCGAGTTTGAAAGTGAAACAAACTACGAGTCAGTCATGGGACTGGTATGAGAAATCCACTCAACACATATATAATTGGCTAATCACAGGACCACGCCACTTTCGTGGAACGGGTTTACTCCATTGGATTGCCAATGCTTTAAAAACAAATCTTTCTTTTAAACATCGCTATGCTTTTTATAAAGATGAAGCTATTATAAGACTCAGTTCCCATCACACAATGCAACGCAAACTGGAGGATAGAGTTTTACCTTATAATGGCCAAAATATGATTGATACGAATAAAGCAAAGGCATTTGATATTATTGCTAGTGTTTATATGTTTTGAAAACAATTTCAAATCATAACTATCAATCATAGACGGCATGGGTACCATATATCATGTCGCCATATATATATACAATCAAAACCGAACGATGTCGTATTTGGAAATTGGATTTCCGTCATGAACCAAGGCAAAAGATAGTCCTTACCAAATTCGTGACTCTCTAGCCCGAGCCACAGGATCAGAACGCATCAACCCTTTAGATCGTCAGGGCCGGTCCACCGATGTGGATTATTATGCCTGAACACTACGTCTCCCCGCCCTTTGGGGCGTAAACGAGCCAACGAATGACTCCATCGGACCCGGATCGTCCGATCAAACCGAGGCGCCTCGCAACAGCAACAACCACTTAGGTGAAAAGTATATAAATGTCAGGGCTGGTAGGTCACTGACACCACCCTAGCTAGAAAGAAACGCAGGCCCTCCCTGATGTCCTCTCCCGTTTTAGGTTCATACCGGGGTGTGAGGCTCGCGAATTTACGTTATACACAAAGCTACGCCACACAGGCGGTGCTTTGATCATCATTACAAGACTTTGCTTTTCAACAGAAGCCCTGATCACTGCATCTTAGCATGCCACACTGGCAATTCACACCGTGCAACTGATGGCTATCAATCACACAGAACAAATTCCCATGTCGGACACACAGTCCATTTACAAGTCCGTTCTGGGTCTGAACGAAACCGGAGGCACTAAATACCTCGCAAACCCTTCGATCACCACTCACGTCTGAACGATCACCACTCATTATCCATATTTCGGGATGCCTCCCAATCAGGACCTCGGTTACCATCCAAACGAGGTGAAGATCTCCGGTCTTCGACCATCATCTTCATCTTCAACTTTCAATTGTCGGTCAATTATTTGAAATGAGAAATAACTCGGCCTTCTCAAATAATTCACGTATATTTAGAATTTCAAATCAATTTATTTCAATGGTTAAATTATTCGCCAACACCAATTGTGTTCTTTAATGTAATTTTCACACCAAACACATTCAACCATCAAAAGCCACCTAAATCAAGCAAATTCAGTTTATTTCCATTCCATGTCGCTTCCAATATTTTATAACTATTTATCGCTATTTTTATTTATTTTGAAATAGCCATTTTATTCAAAACGACGCTTCGGGCCATAAGGCGGCCGTGGCGCTGTTTTTCTTCAGATTTGATTTACACATATCTTAAAATCTAACCGTTGGATCTTCACAAAATTTACATCATTAGAAATGTCTTTTCAAAACGAACCCAACGGTTCCAGTTTCGGGAAAATCCGACGGTCGAATCTCCCGGTACTATCGTTTGAAGTTTCGATTTCAAAATACGAACTGCAGCGTCGTTATTCGATTAAATATATAATTATATTTATATATATATATAAATATAATCGCTTCTGGCGCTGTTTTTCTTCAGATTTGAATTAAACATTCCAGACAATCCAACCGTTGGATTTTTACAAGGTTGGTGCCGTTGGAAAGATTATTCCAAGGCGAACCCGACGGTTGAGGTTTCGGGAAAATCCAATGGTCGGATTTCCCGCACTAGTCGTTTGAAATCACGGTTTCAAAATACGAACTGCACGGCTTCATTTCGTTTTAATTTTATTTATATTTATATAATTATATAAATATAGTTCATTCAACGATTTCCATATCGCTTTCACTTCAAATATTTTTCTAACACCTTAAAATTTTGGAAAATTTCGCCATAACCTCCCCTGCACCGGGAGCATCGGGAAATCGCAAATAGCGTTCCCGGTCCTTCTAATCTCAAAAAGAAAAAGAAAAAGCCAAGCGGCTAGCCAACAGGCTCATAAAATCATCACCCAAACAAAGCAGTAAATGTGTACCTATTTGTCGGGCACAAAATTTTATTCCTCTTCTCTAGCCCCTTTGCTATAACCTGTTTAATGAATATTGCATGTACATATATATACAGTTCTTATCATTTATCAATTTCTATTCGACTTCATATTTGATTTCTATTTGGTTTAAAAACTCCATTCATTCTAATGTTACATAAATAGGTGCAAATCATTTCATTAGCTAATTAATGAATATTTCAACTCATATATGTTTATTTTGAACAAGTGGCTATTTTTAACACTTCACATTTCAACGATTTATGCATACAATAAAAATGTGATTTTTATTGTAAAACAATTCATTTCAAAACACTATTTTTCTATATAGTTCTTATAGGTGACAAAATAGGATTTTTATCATAAAACAATTTCTTTTTAAAACGAGATTATTTTACACAGTTCATATAGTCGATAAAAGGCGATTTTTATTATCAAACAATTTATTTCAAAATATGAATACCATTCAACACATGAATTTCTAAACAACGAATGAATATCAATTCAACACATGAATGTTTTCTATAGTTTCTATATATAGATAAAAATGTGATTTTTATTATCGAACAATTTATTTCAAAATATGAATACCATTCAACACATGAATTTCTAAACAACGAATGAATATCAATTCAACACATGAATGTTTTCTATGGTTTCTATATATAGATAAAAATGTGATTTTTATTATCGAACAATTTATTTCAAAATATGAATACCATTCAACACATGAATTTCTAAACAACGAATGAATATCAATTCAACACATGAATGTTTTCTATGGTTTTTATATATAGATAAAAATGTGATTTTTATTATCGAACAATTTATTTCAAAATATGAATACCATTCAACACATGAATTTCTAAACAACGAATGAATATCAATTCAACACATGAATGTTTTCTATGGTTTCTATATATAGATAAAAATGTGATTTTTATTATCGAACAATTTATTTCAAAATATGAATACCATTCAACACATGAATTTCTAAACAACGAATGAATATCAATTCAACACATGAATGTTTTCTATACAATGAATAAATATAGTTTAAGCATATGAAAATAATTCAAACACACAAATATTATTCAAAATTTCGGCAGCATAACGGCAGGGTAGTTAAACCGGGACCGTCCCTAGTACGGCTCCTCGCTCTACCTTAAAACCTCGCGGTTCTTGA
The DNA here is from genome assembly GCA_030737875.1 of Allium sativum. Lineage (NCBI taxonomy): Eukaryota > Viridiplantae > Streptophyta > Magnoliopsida > Asparagales > Amaryllidaceae > Allium > Allium sativum. Next base: position 793,192,671 of record CM060921.1, on the reverse strand, counting down.
CAATGGGGATCATGCATCTAGTTCGCACGCAGGCGGCACGTATATATTTATTTCATTTCCACAAACTAATCCTATGTGGTTTTAACCAAATATTTCTCAACCACAAATGGGTATTTTTCAACCACAATCAACCAATATCAATCATAAACAATCCCAAACAATCATTCGCTATCAATCAATTTTCACAACAATTTCAACCAATAGATATCGTCCATGGTTTGTGGACGAGGGGCGTATATATATATATATATATATATATATAGCTATTCACTTTCATTTCACACATATATAATATTTTTAAAACAGAAATCTCACCAATAGCTATCCAACTTCACTTAGAGAAATCTTCGCCTTTACGACTCTGTCGCTTCGTTGCCTTTATTCTCTAAATATGTAAAAATCGAATTTTTACTATGTTATTCAATATATAAATCGAATTTTGACGTCGCTATTCAATATATAAAAATCGAATTTTGACTTCGCTATTCAATATATAAAAATCTGATTTTTACTTTCGACTTTCAATATATAAAAATCTGATTTTTCTTTCGACTTTCAATATATAAAAAATCTGATTTTTCTTTCGACTTTCAATGTATAAAAATCTGATTTTTCTTTCGACTTTCAATATATAAAAATCGAATTTCAAAAATATAAATTCCGTCTTTTCAAAAATAAAGATTATATTTTTAATATTCCTATGATGTAAAGATTATATTTTTATTACTTTAAAAATATAAAAAAAATCATATCTTACTTCTATTCTAAAGTTTAAATCTTTTTCTCTTCTAAAGTTCAAATCTTTTCTTTAAAAAGATTAAACCTTTTTCTATTTAAAGTTTTAAAATCAAATCAGTTTTAAACTCTTTTCAAAATTCAGTTTTAACCTTTTAAAAATCAATTCAGTTTTTAATCCTTTTAAAAATCGATTCAGTTTTTAAACCTTAAAAAAAAACTGTTTTTAATCCTTTTTCAAAAATCAGTTCAGTTTTTAAATCCTTTTAAATCAGTTTTTAAAACTTTCTGTTTATATAAAATACAAATAAAATAATAAAAAAAACTTACGGCGAAGGGAGGGGGTTTTCCGCAGATCGACGGAGGTGGCTTTGAACTGGGCGGAGCGGTGGTGCGGTCGGCGGTGGGTCTGGTGGCGTCGCGATGCTTTGGGGGGGGGGGGGTCGGATTAAAGGAGGAGGAGGTAGCGAGTGCAAGGAAGAGGGGAGGGGAGATCGGAGTTGCGAAGGGGGTCTGGTCGACTGCTGATGGCGGGCGGCTGCTTGGTGGAGGCGGTCGTCGATAGGTTTTTTTTCTTTTGAAATTACAATGAACGGGGGGGGGGGGGGTGCCAGGAAGAAAGGTAAAGGAGGGAATTATAATAATATTTTTTTCCTTTTTATTATTTAATTATTTAATTTTTCAAAAAAAAGTTGACTTTTACATACGACCTCGAAACGAGGCCCACCGCCTATCGCCCATAGCGTTTTACCCCCATTCTGAACACAATGGGATATGTATCGCAAGCTGATTCGATTGTTACAATCAGTTTCCTTTTGAATTTTCATTTAAATCACTATATTGAATTTTAAACGCACATTTCAAATTACCGGGGTCACATACTAACTAGAAAAATTCCCGAAAAATATTTTCTAGCTTCGTATTGACGATACGGTCCTAACAAAACTAGTTTCGTCGAATTCTGAGACCGTTTGAAAAATGGCCAATTTCCAGTCGATTAAATTCAACAGAAACTGGTCAAACGCGTTTTCTTTTGCCACGCTCACATATTGATTCGAAAAATTATGAAATTTGAAACCTAGCAATAGTTTGACATCCCGGACCCAACAAAAGTGGTTTCGTCGAAATCCGAGGTCATTTGCAAATTGTCCATTTTTAAGGGCCTGAATTCCAAAGCGACTATTCAGAATTTTCAACTGGACATATCTTTTGATTCCCGCTATCAAATTTCGATTGGTCAGATTCATTGGAAAGATATTATCAATTAGATTCCACTATTTTTGGTTTCACTGAAATCCGGATTGTTTTGCACCCGGTATATTCAATTGAAGTTTGAAATCGAATTATCGAACTACCGCGCCATTTTCAATTCTACATATAATTATAATTAATTATATTCGTTTTCAAATGTCGATTCAAACTCAGTTTTCATCGCCATTATTTAAAATATTTATTTTAAATATTTAAAATCCATTATTTTAGCCAATTTAAAATTTTTTAATTGGTTCAGATTTTCTGGGTCGTTACAATCTCCCCCACTTAAAACTTTTCGTCCCCGAAAAGGAATAAAGTCGAAAGTGGTTTGATAAATCTACGATCACACAACACAACAACCAATTCAATTGTTTTTAACCTTCAAAAATATACTAATCAAGGTGTAATTTCATTCTGCTTTACTCGTACTAGGATATTGCTGATCCTATCTGTATCGAGTTGCCCGCCCTAGAACACTACTGGTTCTATTTCTGACGAGTTCGTTCGAATGTTATATTCCAGAACTAAGCTTAACCAAAGCTCTGATACCACGTTGAGACGACCCGAATTCCCGTTTAGACGGAAACAAGGTTATCTTTGGAATATAACACAGAAACATATAATAGCAGAACAGAATTAAATAAATACACCAGAATGAACAACAAAATATACTGGATAAAAGTAATCATCAGAGTTACACAGTATACAGGATCTTACTTAGTACAAATACAGTTCAGCTATACATAAATGTCTACAGCGGAAATAAACAAAATATGTACAATAGGAGCTGAACAGCATAAAAAGAAATAAATGATAGAATCCATCTTCAGTTCCAGCTATCCAGAAAGAACCAGCTAAACCAGAATACAAGGCTGCCCGTGTAGAAAAAGGGGCACCCGAGTTTGAAAGTGAAACAAACTACGAGTCAGTCATGGGATTGGTATGAGAAATCCACTCAACACATATATAATTGGATAATCACAGGACCACGCCACTTTCGTGGAACGGGTTTACTCCATTGGATTGCCGGTGCTTTAAAAACAAATCTTTCTTTTAAACATCGCTATGCTTTTTATAAAGATGAAGCCATTATAAGATTCAGTTCCCATCACACAATGCAACGCAAACCGAAGGATAGAATTTTACCTTATAATGGCCAAAATATGATTGATACGAATAAAGCAAAGGCATTTGATATTATTGCTAGTGTTTATATGTTTTGAAAACAATTTCAAATCATAACTATCAATCATAGACGGCATGGGTACCATATATCATGTCGCCATATATATATATATATATACAATCAAAACCGCACGATGTCGTATTTGGAAATTGGATTTCCGTCATGAACCAAGGCAAAAGATAGTCCTTACCGAATTCGTGACTCTCTAGCCCGAGCCACAGGATCAGAACGCATCAACCCTTTAGATCGTCAGGGCCGGTCCACCGATGTGGATTATTATGCCTGAACACTACGTCTCCCCGCCCTTTGGGGCGTAAACGAGCCAACGAATGACTCCATCGGACCCGGATCGTCCGATCAAACCGAGGCGCCTCGCAACAGCAACAACCACTTAGGTGAAAAGTGTATAAATGTCAGGGCTGGTAGGTCACTGACACCACCCTAGCTAGAAAGAAACGCAGGCCCTCCCTGATGTCCTCTCCCGTTTTAGGTTCATACCGGGGTGTGAGGCTCGCGAATTTACGTTATACACAAAGCTACGCCACACAGGCGGTGCTTTGATCATCATTACAAGACTTTGCTTTTCAACAGAAGCCCTGATCACTGCATCTTAGCATGCCACACAGGCAATTCACACCGTGCAACTGATGGCTATCAATCACACAGAACAAATTCCCATGTCGGACACACAGTCCATTTACAAGTCCGTTCTGGGTCTGAACGAAACCGGAGGCACTAAATACCTCGCAAACCCTTCGATCACCACTCACGTCTGAACGATCACCACTCATTATCTATATTTCGGGATGCCTCCCAATCAGGACCTCGGTTACCATCCAAACGAGGTGAAGATCTCCGGTCTTCGACCATCGTCTTCATCTTCGACTTTCAATCGTCGGTCAATTATTTGAAATGAGAATTAACTCGGCCTTCTCAAATAATTCACGTATATTTAGAATTTCAAATCAATTTATTTCAATGGTTAAATTATTCGCCAACACCAATTGTGTTCTTTAATGTAATTTTCACACCAAACACATTCAACCATCAAAAGCCACCTAAATCAAGCAAATTCAGTTTATTTCCATTCCATATCGCTTCCAATATTTTATAACTATTTATCGCTATTTTTATTTATTTTAAAATAGCCATTTTATTCAAAACGACGCTTCGGGCCATAAGGCGGCCGTGGCGCTGTTTTTCTTCAGATTTGATTTACACATATCTGAAAATCTAACTGTTGGATCTTCACAAAATTTACATCATTAGAAAGGTCTTTTCAAAACGAACCCAACGGTTCCAGTTTCGGGAAAATCCGACGGTCGGATCTCCCGGTACAATCGTTTGAAGTTTCGATTTCAAAATACGAACTGCAGCGTCGTTATTCGATTAAATATATAATTATATTTATATATATATAAATATAATCGCTTCTGGCGCTGTTTTTCTTCAGATTTGAATTAAACATTCCAGACAATCCAACCGTTGGATTTTTACAAGGTTGGTGCCGTTGGAAAGATTATTCCAAGGCGAACCCGACGGTTGAGGTTTCGGGAAAATCCAATGGTCGGATTTCCCGCACTAGTCGTTTGAAATCACGGTTTCAAAATACGAACTACACGGCTTCGTTTCGTTTTAATTTTATTTATATTTATATAATTATATAAATATAGTTCATTCAACGATTTCCATATCGCTTTCACTTCAAATATTTTTCTAACACCTTAAAATTTTGGAAAATTTCGCCATAACCTCCCCTGCACCGGGAGCATCGGAAAATCGCAAATAGCGTTCCCGGTCCTTCTAATCTCAAAAAGAAAAAGAAAAAGCCAAGCGGCTAGCCAACAGGCTCATAAAATCATCACCCAAACAAAGCAGTAAATGTGTACCTATTTGTCGGGCACAAAATTTTATTCCTCTTCTCTAGCCCCTTTGCTATAACCTGTTCAATGAATATTGCATGTACATATATATACAGTTCTTATCATTTATCAATTTCTATTCGACTTCATATTTGATTTCTATTTGGTTTAAAAACTCCATTCATTCTAATGTTACATAAATAGGTGCAAATCATTTCATTAGCTAATTAATGAATATTTCAACTCATATATGTTTATTTTGAACAAGTGGCTATTTTTAACACTTCACATTTCAACGATTTATGCATACAATAAAAATGTGATTTTATTGTAAAACAATTCATTTCAAAACACTATTTTTCTATATAGTTCTTATAGGTGACAAAATAGGATTTTTATCATAAAACAATTTCTTTTTAAAACGAGATTATTTTACACAGTTCATATAGTCGATAAAAGGCGATTTTTATTATCAAACAATTTATTTCAAAATATGAATACCATTCAACACATGAATTTCTAAACAACGAATGAATATCAATTCAACACATGAATGTTTTCTATAGTTTCTATATATAGATAAAAATGTAATTTTTATTATCGAACAATTTATTTCAAAATATGAATACCATTCAACACATGATTTTCTAAACAACGAATGAATATCAATTTAACACATGAATGTTTTCTATGGTTTCTATATATAGATAAAAATGTGATTTTTATTATCGAACAATTTATTTCAAAATATGAATACCATTCAACACATGAATTTCTAAACAACGAATGAATATCAATTCAACACATGAATGTTTTCTATGGTTTTTATATATAGATAAAAATGTTATTTTTATTATCGAACAATTTATTTCAAAATATGAATACCATTCAACACATGAATTTCTAAACAACGAATGAATATCAATTCAACACATGAATGTTTTCTATGGTTTCTATATATAGATAAAAATGTGATTTTTATTATCGAACAATTTATTTCAAAATATGAATACCATTCAACACATGAATTTCTAAACAACGAATGAATATCAATTCAACACATGAATGTTTTCTATACAATGAATAAATATAGTTTAAGCATATGAAAATAATTCAAACACACAAATATTATTCAAAATTTCGGCAGCATAACGGCAGGGTAGTTAAACCGGGACCGTCCCTAGTACGGCTCCTCGCTCTACCTTAAAACCTCGCGGTTTTTGACAATGGGGATCATGCATCTAGTTCGCACGCAGGCGGCACGTATATATTTATTTCATTTCCACAAACTAATCCTATGTGGTTTCAACCAAATATTTCTCAACCACAAATGGGTATTTTTCAACCACAATCAACCAATATCAATCATAAACAATCCCAAACAATCATTCGCTATCAATCAATTTTCACAACAATTTCAACCAATAGATATCGTCCATGGTTTGTGGACGAGGGGCGTTATATATATATATATATATATATATATATTTATTGCTATTCACTTTCATTTCACACATATATAATATTTTTAAAACAGAAATCTCACCAATAGCTATCCAACTTCACTTAGAGAAATCTTCGCCTTTACGACTCTGTCGCTTCGTTGCCTTTATTCTCTACATATGTAAAAATCGAATTTTTACTATGTTATTCAATATATAAATCGAATTTTGACGTCGCTATTCAATATATAAAAATCGAATTTTGACTTCGCTATTCAATATATAAAAATCGAATTTTGACTTCGCTATTCAATATATAAAAATCTGATTTTTACTTTCGACTTTCAATATATAAAAATCTGATTTTTCTTTCGACTTTCAATATATAAAAAATCTGATTTTTCTTTCGACTTTCAATATATAAAAATCTGATTTTTCTTTCGACTTTCAATATATAAAAATCGAATTTCAAAAATATAAATTCCGTCTTTTCAAAAATAAAGATTATATTTTTAATATTCCTATGATGTAAAGATTATATTTTTATTACTTTAAAAATATAAAAAAAATCATATCTTACTTCTATTCTAAAGTTTAAATCTTTTTCTCTTCTAAAGTTCAAATCTTTTCTTTAAAAAGCTTAAACCTTTTTCTATTTAAAGTTTTAAAATCAAATCAGTTTTAAACTCTTTTCAAAATTCAGTTTTAACCTTTTAAAAATCAATTCAGTTTTTAATCCTTTTAAAAATCGATTCAGTTTTTAAACCTTAAAAAAAACTGTTTTTAATCCTTTTTCAAAAATCAGTTCAGTTTTTAAATCCTTTTAAATCAGTTTTTAAAACTTTCTATTTATATAAAATACAAATAAAATAATAATAAAAAACTTACGGCGAGGGGAGGGGGTTTTCCGCAGATCGACGGAGGTGGCTTCGAACTGGGTGGAGCGGTGGTGCGGTCGGCGGTGGGTCTGGTGGCGTCGCGATGCTTTGGGGGGGTCGGATTGAAGGAGGAGGAGGTAGCGAGTGCAAGGAAGAGGGGGGGGGGAGAAGATCGGAGTTGCGGAGGGGGTCTGGTCGACGGCTGAAGGCGGGCGGCTGCTTGGTGGAGGCGGTCGTCGATAGTTTTTTTAGGTTTTTTTTCTTTTGAAATTACAATGAACGGGGGGGGGGGGGGGGGGCAGGAAGAAAGGTAAAGGAGGGAATTATAATAATATTTTTTTCCTTTTTATTATTTAATTATTTAATTTTTCAAAAAAAAGTTGACTTTTACATACGACCTCGAAACGAGGCCCACCGCCTGTCGCCCATAGCGTTTTACCTCCATTCTGAACACAATGGGATATGTATCGCAAGCTGATTTGATTGTTACAATCAGTTTCCTTTTGAATTTTCATTTAAATCACTATATTGAATTTTAAACGCACATTTCAAATTACCGGGGTCACATACTAACTAGAAAAATTCCCGAAAAATATTTTCTAGCTTCGTATTGACGATACGGTCCTAACAAAACTAGTTTCGTCGAATTCTGAGACCGTTTGAAAAATGGCCAATTTCCAGTCGATTAAATTCAACAGAAACTGGTCAAACGCGTTTTCTTTTGCCACGCTCACATATTGATTCAAAAAATTATGAAATTTGAAACCTAGCAATAGTTTGACATCCCGGACCCAACAAAAGTGGTTTCGTCGAAATCCGAGGTCATTTGCAAATTGTTCATTTTTAAGGGCCTGAATTCCATAGCGACTATTCAGAATTTTCAACTGGACATATCTTTTGATTCCCGCTATCAAATTTCGATTGGTCAGATTCATTGGAAAGATATTATCAATTAGATTCCACTATTTTTGGTTTCACTAAAATCCGGATTGTTTTGCACCCGGTATATTCAATTGAAGTTTGAAATCGAATTATCGAACTACCGCACCATTTTCAATTCTATATATAATTATAATTAATTATATTCGTTTTCAAATGTCAATTCAAACTCAGTTTTCATCGCCATTATTTAAAATATTTATTTTAAATATTTAAAATCCATTATTTTAGCCAATTTAAAAATTTTAAATTGGTTCAGATTTTCTGGGTCGTTACAAGAACTATTTATAAATTTCGTTTATAAAGGAATTACTTATTTTATTTCTTTTAAAATATTTCAAATCTATTTAAAAATTCAAATTCTATTTTAGAAAAATAGAATTTCCCTTTTAAATCTCAAATACCCCTTTCAGCGTATTTTTATAAATAAACACTTAGGCCCAGTGATATTTTAAACGCCAAACAACCAATTATTTATTTCAGGTTTTCTAACACATCATATATGACAGTATTTATGCAAACAAATAAACAAACAGATATATATTTTTGAGGAATCCAGTTGGACTCCTCCAACCTGTTTTCCTGCATCCACAGACGTTAGTCAACATAGTAATACCCATCCTGCTTCGAGGCAGGATATCGCGGTATGAAGGTCATCCACTAATATATATTTGTGGGGCGCATAGAGAAATCATCCGCTATGAAACTACGGGCATCCGCTAATGAGACTGCGGGAATCAATCCAACCATCAACCCAATATATATATATATATATATAATAGTCAACCCTAAATAACTAATATATTTGAATCAACCAGAAAGCATTCAAATGAGCAACAACAATTATTTTTAATGACATAAAAATAATTCTAATTAAGGTGAGTGAGATTTACTCACCATGATTTATTTTCGATCCATTCCAATTTTAATTTAAATCGAATGATGTTCGATGTAAATTAAAATCCCAATTAACTCCAAAAAAATCCTGAATCAATCCAAATGCGTAGCCAATACTCATATGAAGCCATCACAACTCGTTTTACCAAAATCTGTTATCATATGAATTTTATACGAGCATTATAATCTTTAACAACTTAAATTGTCATTAAAAAAATTAATTAATTAATTCAAACCATTACCTAATGCCTTAAGCAAAAATTGTTTGTTTTTCTCCTTCTCTACTTAATACCGTCATGATCTTCCTTCACAATATTGATCAATGTAAGCACCAGATTCACCTCAACACCTTTCACTATGGCCAATATTCAAGCTTTGAATATATATAAGTAAACATTCTTAATTAAATTCAGTTAACTATATTTTATATACCTTACTCCACTGTCACTCCTTCTCCAGTATATACAAATCAAACACCTGCTGGAACTCCTCCACATGTTGTTTCGTTTGAACCACCAAAATCCATCCAGCCATGTATTTAAGATCGCGACGCCTCATTGCCAAGAGCTCTGCTCCAGTTCGACACCTGCCCTTCGAACTCCCCAAATTCCAATGCTAGAAAAACCCAGGTGTTGCTCCCTTTGCCTTTGCTAGAGACCACCTCGCACTCCACGTTCATCACAATTAATCACGGCTTTCAACTTCCAGCCGCTACGGTACACTCCATACCTCAACACTTCAGCCTCCGTTGCCTCCTGCCAAACCCTAAATCGAAGTCTAGATCCTCCTTATCACCATCGGTTACCCAAATTCCTGGTCGAGGAAGGTCGAGCGCGAGTCATGCTCAATCCCATCGCCCAATTAGATCGCGGCTCCCTATCCTACTTTCTCAGACTCGAGTGCGAGCAACCCCACGAAGTTGCGTTGAAATCGAGCTTCAGAAGAAGGCAGATGATTTTTATTTCTGTTTGGGGATTTGCGGATTTTAATTCGAAATGGTTTCGAATTCCTGAAAAGAGAAGAGTGAGATTATCCCCATTTTTAATCTAACGGAAGGATTGAAATGAACTGGGATGGCTTTAATCTTATTTAGAGGAGCGACATTTATAGAGTGAACGGATGGACAAGAAGGAGACCACGATTGTTATGCTTAGTGGATGAGAAAGGAACACATCGTTGTCTCATTTTGTGGTGAATGTGAAGGCAAGGAATTTCGCTCGGTCCGAACCGGTCGCTAAACCGACCCAGGCCGCTCGAAACGCCCTATCGTTTGAGAACAGGACAAAACAGAACGCATACAGAAGAACATTTCATTGTATATTACAACAATGCATCAGATTACAAGAATATACAGAGTATAAACGAATATTACACAGAAATATCAGAGATTTAAATTACATTTAAATACATAGCAGCGGAAAATAATACAATACACAACTAGAATGAGATATACGGATACAAAGCTTTCCGGATATCGTTCCAGCTGTAAACCAGGATCCTGTGAATATAAATCTGCAAAACCAAAACTACTAGCTGCCCGTGTCAAAATAAGGGCACCCAGAGTTTAGGTTAAAACAATAAACTCCAGGTCAGTCATGGGACTGGTGTGAGAACTAAAACAGTTAATCTTTATTTTAAATCCTTAGGTAAATCAAGGGACCACGCCGTATAACACGGAACGGGTTTCCTCCCAAGAATACCAGTGCATAAAACAACAGCGCAATGCTAAATAAAGAAAAATGAAGCTGTTATAAGACCCAGGTCCTATCACACAATGCAACGCAAGCCGGGGGATAGGGTTTTTACCTTATAACAGCCAAAGAATGCTTGATACGTTTAAAACAAATCATTTGATACTATTATAAGTGCATAGTGTATAAAACAACTTCAAATCATAAGTATCGATCATAGGCGGCATGAATGCCCCATCCCACTATGTCACCATACTAGGTTCTACAAATAAAACCGCAAATGTCACGTATTTGGAAATTGGATTTCCGTCTATGAACCGAGGCAAAAGATAGTCCTCAACCGATTCGAGACAATCTAGCCCGTGTCTCAGGATCAGAGCTCGAGTGACCCTTGGATCGTCAGGGCCGGTCCACCGATGTGGATTAAAATGCCTGAACACTACTTTTCCCCGCCCTTTGGGGCGTAAATGAGCCAACTAAATGACTCCATCGGTTCGAGAACGACCGATCAATCCGAGGCGCCTCGCAACAGCAACAACCACATAAGTCAAACTCGTCAGGGCGTGTAAAACCACTGACGCCACTTTTTATCTAGAAGGAAACGCATGCCCTCCCTGAGGTCCGTCTCCCGTTTTTGGTTCATACCGGGTGTGAAACTCGCGAAGTAAACGTTACACAAAGCTACGCCACAAAGGCCGTGCTTTGATCATCACCACAAGACTTTGCTTTTCAACAGAAGCCTCGATCAATTTCCACTTAGGCATGCCACACAGGCAATTCACTCCATGCGTTTGATATCCATCAATATATAACCCCTGAGCTCGTACGTCTCAGAGAAGGGCGTTAAGCAAGAGAATAAATTCTCCGCCGCCAAACAGATATATATTTAATAGAGATCAATCACACGGACTAAAATCCAATGTCAGACACACAGTCCATTTACAAGTCCGTTCTGGGTCTGAACGAAACCGGAGGCACCTAGTACCCCGCATATCCATCGATCTCCAAGTACGTCTGGACGATCACTAACTGTTTCCATCTTCTTGGGTGTACAGCCCAATCAAGATCATCAGTAATTACCGAAACGACGTGAAGACCTCCGGTCTTCGACCATCGTCTTCATCTTCGACTTATCGTCGTATCAGTTATTCAGAATGGGATAAACCCGGTCTTTCCGAATAACTCGCATATATTTTAAATAAGTGTTACACAAACACAACATACGCCTCATTCCAATTCATTAGTCACTAACCGTAAATTAATCAAGAGAATAATTTCCCAAATATTAACCCCGAAGGCCGAAACCAACATCAGATCAATATCCAGAAAACCATTCTGCTTGGCCAACCGACAGTTAGTTTCTAAATTTCACATTCATAGGGAAAGGTTCCCATTAATTTTTATCAAAGATAAATTCTTGAATTTATGCTTTAATCTACTTTTGAATATCAATTCAAACTAGTCGGGATTAGCGAACCTTACCGAAGTAATCATTTGTTTTAATTTCCCAATCCCAACCTATTCATCCCATGAAGTAAAACTGGCTTTACTTCATATCTAACACCACGGTGTTATCGGTAAATTCAATTACCATTTCACGTTCAAATCTAATTAAAGATTTAACTATCGTCTGGAGCAAAACTGGTGATACTCCATTTTCGATCATTTCAATCTAATTAAAGATTCATTAAAACTCCACTTAGTTTTAATCTTCGACTGGGTTAAAGAATCAGTGTCATTTAAAACACGGTTCACGATAAACCCAAAATCACATTCCATTAATTATCAGGTTAAAGAACAAGTGTTATTTAAAACACTGTTCACGATAAACCCAAAAATCAATACCAATTCAATTCCAATTAAATATCATTTTTAATTGGTACACTTCATTAAATCTAAATAAAAAGATTTAATCTTTTCTCAACTAGGTTCAAGAACAGTGTTAGTGAAGACACCATTCACGACAAACCCAAATCACATTTGATATTCAATATAAGGCTCTGAATAGAAAATATATCGGCTTATATTCAATATCAAATCCTACGATTAACAAATGTCGTATTGAAAATAACGATATAAATATATCTTTCAAATTTCCATAACAACACCTGTATAATCACGAATTCCAACATCGAAATATTCCGAAGACAATTTCGATTCAAATCCACTCCAATGCAATCATTGGAAATTCTGGTTACTTTTAAAACCCTTTTCAAATTCAGTTTATTTATTTAAAAATAAATAGAATTATATTTCTAGTTCAAAACTAGTTCATTTCGATAAAAATCTATTTTTATCTTTTCAAATATGGAGTTTTTCATCCCAATTCTTTCTAAATCATTTCTTATGATTTTACACAAATTATTACCATTTTTAATAATTTTATCAAGGCCCGTACAGTCGATTTCCAACAACGGCCATCGAACTGCACTTACAGCGACCTTTTTCGAATTTGATTTGGACATAATTCCAAATCCAACCGTTAGATTTCAAATTTCTAATATTCGTTAGAAAGCTCTTTTCGATACGAACCCAACGGTTCCGGTTTTAGGAGAATCCGACGGTCGGATCTCCCGTAATGTCCGTTTGAAATAAATGGTCGAAATTCGCGAACTGCCGCGGCGCGGCGCGTTCTATTCAGGCCATTATATTATATATATAATATATATAATATATATTTCGTCGATTTCTATTTAAAACGAATTATATAAATAGTTTTAAATTCGTTTCAAAAGCAATTTCAATTTCCATTTCAATTCAAATCAAAATTGAATTCTTCTTTATAAATTCGTTTTAAAATTCATTTCTATTCAATTCAAATTTCAATTCAATTTGAATTCATTTCAATTCGCTTTCAATTCAATTTGAATTCATTTTCAATTCAATTCATTTCGAAATGGTTTTCAATTCAATTCATTTCGAAATCGTTTTCAATTCAATTCGAATTCGTTTTCAATTCAATTTATTTCGAAATGGTTTTCAATTCAATTCATTTCGAAATCGTTTTCAATTCAATTCGAATTCGTTTTCAATTCAATTCATTTCGAAATCGTTTTCAATTCAATTCATTTCGAAATCGTTTTCAATTCAATTCATTTCGAAATCGTTTTCAATTCAATTATAAATATCGTTCACGTCAAAATGGCGTCAATCTAATCAACACGGCTTCATAAATTTCTATTTTCAAATATTCTGTTTCAAATATTTCTTTTTCAAAATAAATTTTATTACTAAAATATTTCGTTCAACACATGACCAATCTCAATAAATGAGTACTGTCAACACATGAACTTTTATTTTATAATGATAAAGATGTAAATTTTATTACTAAAATATTTCGTTCAACACATGACCAATCTCAAGGAATGAGTACTGTCAACACATGAACTTTTATTTTATAATATTCTTTATTTTTCAAATTGGAATGAGGCCCAATCAATTACCATATAAATTTAATTATATGGATTTCCATACAACACATGTATATAATAGCATTGAAAAATAATCAACAATCAACCAAAGTGCACTACACTGTATAAGCATCAAATATAGATATTCAACGCTTATAACAGCCTGTCAATCGATCGATCGACATTTTTAATCAATCAGGATGAGTGAACTTCAAATTTCATCCCAACACCCGTGTGGGGTTTCAAACAATCAAACACCTATTTTATTTGTGCTGTTGGGCGATGTGTAAAATTTATCATCCCAATCAATGTCATTCAAATAGGTGTACATAAACAAACCGTCCGGTTTATAAATGAATATTTTATTTATTCACTTCACTATTTTCATATTCACGTTAAAAATTATATTTTTAACGATAAAACATTTTATTTCAACCTATGAATTTCTATTCAATTCATTTATTCAATAAAATGATATTTTTATTTTTCTAACATATTTTAGAAAATTTCGGCGGCATAACGGCACGATACTAGAAACGGGACGAGGCCTAGCCTTATCCCCGGTCTAGTGAAGGCCCGCGCCATTCACACATCAATCAAATCAATTCGTTATGCAAACCACAAAATTTGGAGTAAGAGTCTAACCTAGCCTTACTCCTTCGCCTTATAACGGCGCACGTCTAATCCTAACCAATTTATCGATTCGATTTTTCACACCACAAATCACATTCAAACCAATATTGCAATCAATCACCAAACAGTCAAACAAACAAGTCCATGGTCTGTGGACGATTGTGTCGGGTGCTACTAAGCACCATCTGCATCCTAGTATATATATATATATATAACTAGAAAAAGAAAGTGAAAGGTGAGAAATTCTCACTTATAGCTATCCTAGCTCCACGGCTCTTCTTTTGCAGAAGTCTTCGTCGTTTCGCCTTTTTGTCACCTTCATTGCTCGCTTTCACTACATATGTAAAAACCGAATTTTTACTTCGCTATTCAATATATAAAAATCGAATTTTTACTTTGATGTTCAATATATAAAAATGCTATTTTTCTTTCGAAGTTCAATATATAAAAATTCTATTTTTCTATCGAAGTTCAAAACATAAAAACTATATTTTTCTTTCGAAGTTCAAAAGATAAAAACTATATTTTTCCTTTCGAAGTTCAAAACATAAAAACTATATTTTTCTTTCGAAGTTCAAAAGATAAAAACTATATTTTTCCTTCGAAGTTCAAAAGATAAAAACTATATTTTTCCTTCGAAGTTCAAAAGATAAAAACTATATTTTTCCTTCGAAGTTCAAAAGATAAAAACTATATTTTTCCTTCGAAGTTCAAAAGATAAAAACTATATTTTTCCTTCGAAGTTCAAAAGATAAAAACTATATTTTTCCTTCGAAGTTCAAAAGATAAAAACTATATTTTTCCTTCGAAGTTCAAAATCAGTTTTAACTTCTTTTAAATCTTTTACTTTTTAAAGTTCAAATCTTTTAAAACCTTTTTAAAATCTAAATCTTTCACTTTTAAAGTTTAAATCTTTTCACCTTTAAAGTTTAAATCTTTTCACCTTTAAAGTTTAAAATACCTTTTTCAAATCAAAGTTTTTTTTAAAATTCCTAAAATCAGTTTTAACTTTATAAAAAAAATCAGTTTTAAACATTATAAAAAATCAGTTTTAAACATTATAAAAAAATCAGTTTTAAACATTATAAAAAAATCAGTTTTAAACATTATAAAAAAATCAGTTTTAAACATTATAAAAAAATCAGTTTTAAACTAACTAACAATAATTATATATAAAAAAAAAACGAATTAAAAAATATCATATATAAAAAAACTTACAGTTAAACCGAGGGGGGGGTTGGGGGTTGGAGACGTCGGCTGCAAATCTCGAGCTGGGCGGAGCTGCTGGTGGCTGTCGCGATGAAGGAGGAGATGAGAGGGAGGCGATATCGGAGGGGCGACGGAGCGAGGGCGGGGGCTCGATGAGGCGGCTTCGGTCTGGAGGCGTCGCGATGCTTGGGGTCTTCGGGGTGAGGGCGCTGGGAGGAGGAGGCTTCTCGGGGTTCAGGCGGCGCGATTCGCTTAGGGTTTCTCTTTTTTTTTTTTTTTCTTTTTCTGTTTTCTGGATAGTGAATCGGGGGGGGGGGGGGGGCAAGAAGGAGATAAAGGGGAGGGAAGGAATTTAAAATTATTTAATTATTTTCTTATTTAATTATTAAACTTCGCAAAAAGGTTGACTTTCATCCACGACCTCGAAACGAGGCCCACCGCCTGTCGTCCATAGCGTTTTACCCCCATTCTGAACACAATGGGATATGTATCGCAAGCTGATTTGATCGTTACAATCAGTTTCCTTTTGAATTTACATTTAAATCACTATATTGAATTTTAAACGCACATTTCAAATTACCGGGGTCACATACTAACTAGAAAAATTCCAGAAAAATATTTTCTAGCTTCGTATTGACGATACGGTCCTAACAAAACTAATTTCGTCGAATTCTGAGACCGTTTGAAAAATGGTCAATTTCCAGTCGATTAAAATCAACTGAAATCGGTCAAACGCGTTTTCTTTTGCCACGCTCACATATTGATTCGAAAAATTATGAAATTTGAAACCTAGCAATAATTTAACATCACGGACCCAACAAAAGTGGTTTCGTCGAAATCCGAGCTCGTTTGCAAAATGTCCATTTTTAAGGGCCTGAATTCCATAGCGACTATTCAGAATCTTCAACTGGACATATCTTTTGATTCTCGCTACGAAATTTTGATCTTTCGGATTCGTTGGAAAGATATTCACTATTAGATTCCATTATTTTTGGTTTCACTAAAATCCGGATTGTTTTGCACCCGGTACATTCAATTGAAGTTTGAAATCGAATTATCGAACTACCGCGCCATTTTCAATTCTATTTATAATTATATATAATTATTTATATTCTAACGACGACGCGTATAAATATATACGTTCGAATTATATTCAAAATAAATTTCTCGTCGATATTATTTAAAATAATTCATTTTAAATAATCTAAATTCGCTAAAATTGCCAAAATAAAAATTTTAAACTGGCCCAGATTTTCCGGGTTGTTACAGTGAAGGTGGAAGACACATCTCCTTTTTTTGTTTTAATTAAATTAAAACCCGTATCCTTTAATTTAAATTTACTTCGTGATACCCAACTCCTTTCTGGACCCAACAACTGACAATTTTAGGGTAATACCCCTATTCCGGACACACTAGGATAGGTCACGAAGTCCAATTCGATCATATGAAGGAGATATTAATTTAAATCAATATAAATTAATTTCAGACAATTTATTCTCCCCGATAATAAATAAATATTATTATCATTATAAATTCCAATAAAATTTCCTATTAATTATTTGAACTGTATTTAATTCAAATTATATTTTGAATGCAACTAAATCTATTTTCGTATTCTGATAATTTAATATTTTTAATATTAAATCAAAATTGATTATTAAATCGATAACTCAAATATAAAATTCCACTTAAATTATTAACTCAATATTTAAATCCGTATTAAATATTTAAAATTAGTTGACCGAAATCCCGGGTCATTACAATCTTTCCCCCTTAAAAGAATTTCGTCCCCGAAATTAGTAAGGTAGAAAAAGTGTTACATACCCATTTATCTTTTCAAAAACACACTTATGTTGATACTCAACATTTAATCTTTCTACAACTTTGGTTCTAACCAAAACTTTTGGTTTTCATTCACTTAATCTGAATGATTTACAATCAATTCATTTTCCATTCAAATTGATTCTGATCAATTTATTTACTTCAGTCCATTTAACTTACTTAAGTTAAATTTAATTTCAATCATTCAAAATCCTAGGTTTTATTTTAAATCTCTTTTGAAATCACATAAATATATAGAAATATATTTATTTCCATTTCAATTCAACACTTTTGAATTTTCTAAATCAACTTGTTTTCTTTCAAACAAATTTCCATCAAAAACTTTTCTAAGGTAGCAATCCCTTACTTAGAAACTCGAAAATGAACACCGATGATGGTCGACTCATCACCAGAATTATTTCCCAGCTAATGAATGAGTTCAGTGCTATATTACTTGATATTCATTTAGAAAAATATTTTCCAAACTCCCAGGATTTTAAATTCTGAATTCTGTTTGGAATTCAATTTCAATTTATCACATTTGTATATTTTATTTCTATACAAATTTTACTTGGTTATATATAATTATTTCAGTTCTATAATCTCATTCGATTATAATCCTAACAATCAATTCAACCATTTAAAACGATATCATGTCCAATCTTTTGTTCAAGTGTTTATAAACCCCTATCGACATCGTGGCGTCCCACGGTTCGATTAGAATTCATAATTCACTCAACAGACTAGTCAACACAATATAAAACAGTTTTTATATCAAATAACAAATACGCTCTCTTGTATATATATACACACTCAACTTATTCTAGGGTGCTACTTACACTATCTCTAATGAGCACATGACACACAAGCCGAAGTACTCGCTCAACCTAAGCTCTGATACCAACTGCAGTGGCCCGTAAATCCATAATATCAGAGTTGACTATATACATCATATGTCCAACCCAAATATCACGAAAATACAAATCATTTTTTTTAGAAGAAAAAGGTAGAAGAAGAACAGAAATAATAACACAGAATCTCACATTGCAGCGAAACAAAATATAATATATCATAACTTTTGAAATACAAAATTTCAACTGTATAACATACACTTATCAGAGTACAACACTTACGACACAACGGAACAAAACTCTATATAACTAACGCTGAAGCCTTCTACTCCAAGCTCCTTTAGATAGATCTGTAAAATCCTGAACTACGTGACTGCCCGTACAAATTTAGGCACCCAAGAGTTTAGGTAGAACAAAACAAAATAAACTCCGGTTCAGTCATGGGACTGGTATGAGTAAACAGTATAAATCAGCTTGAACAAGTAAACGATATCTCATAAGACCACGCCGTATAATGGAACGGGTTTTTCCTTTATGAGAATCCAAAATATCTTTATATCAAAACCTCTTGATATTATAATAATGCCTATCAACCACAATATAATAATCATCTAGCAGAAACGCTTTCATCTCACGTTCTACATATATAGTATACAATCAAAACCGTAAGCATGGATTGGATAATGGATTTCCAACTTTGACAAGGTATGGAACCACCTTTCGCTAGTGTACCTCTAGAAAGGAATACACTGGGTTCAACAAGAACATCTTGCGACCCGGCCACACATGACCGACCACTCATCTCGCTTGAGTGAATCGAATGTATATTACCAACGGTTGGGATCAGCAACCGTTTCCCGAATGGACAACATCGATAATAGATTTTTAGAAGTAAATGAAACTCTAGATCAGGTGATTATACACCCTAATAGGTGCGACCTACATAGCCATGCTGCCTGCCCGATTTTTTTGTCATTTCCTGGTTGTTGAGGCCAAAGGCTACAATTTCTTTTCATTCATTGATAACACGATCACTTTGAATGCCACATTATCAGATCCGTTAATCATTTATTGATTTGCACAAATATTCTGGATGTTATGCTAAGGGAATAAATCCGTTGCAACCATATATATTTATACAGACCAACCCATTCAATCATTGGAAATACTCTGTCAGGCACTCGTCCATATACGTTCGTTCTGGGACTGAACGAAACCGAAGGTACTATTCAGTATATCCATCCTAGGCTATCTTTACCTAGGACTTATACAACAGCCCTTGCACTTTACTCCGTCTTAAATATATTCAACATACTTGGTTCGCAACGCTTATGCCAATACGGAGTGGTTCTTCGGATAACAATCCAACCGGTCTCTCCATATTGACAATGATGGTCAAAAACTTCGATAGTCTGTGATTTAACTATCGAATAAAAACAAGTGTTTCGATAGTCGATGATTTAACTATCGAAGAAAACAAGTGTTCATTCAACATATCAAACAAATCACTGGGCTCTTTAATTAATATTTCATTAATTAAATCTCTTCTCCATTTCCTTATCAATATTTGTTAACCAAATATTTTCAATACCCATATTGGCCTTTTACGCTATATGGAAAACATTTCCGAATATCGCCTTCCTTTAATTTCTTAAACTTAGAAAATATATGCTGGTTATAATTGGAAAATATTCCAATTACTTATCTCTTTTTCAATCTCATTTATTTCTATACTTAGGAAATATTTATTATTCTATTTCCAAGTTTACACTTTTTTTATTCATTCTTTAAACAAGTCTCGATTTTAATTCCTTTTGAAATCGATATTTCTACTTTTGGAAAATAGATTTCCCTTTTCAATTTCACACTTGTAATTTTACTTCTGAATTATCCAATGATAATTCTTTTCACTTCATTTGTAAACTACGTTTATAAAAGAACTATTTATAAAGGCACTACTTGTTTTATTTCTTTTAAAACAAGTTAATATTTCAAATCTATTTAAAAATTCAAATTCTATTTTAGAAAAATAGAATTTCCCTTTTAAATCTCAAATACCCCTTTCAGGGTATTTTTATAAATTAACACTTAGGCCCAGTGATATTTTAAATGCCAAACAACCAATTATTTATTTCAGGTTTTCTAACACATCATATATGACAGTATATATGCAAACAAATAAACAAACAGATAATATATATTTTTGAGGAATCCAATTGGATTCCTCCAACCCGTTTTCCTACATCCACAGACGTTAGTCAACATAGTAATACCCATCCTGCTTTGAGGCAGGATATCGCGGTATGAAGGTCATCCACTAATATATATTTGTGGGGCGCATAGGGAAATCATCCGCTATGAAACTACGGGCATCCGCTAATGAGACTACGGGAATCAATCCAACCATCAACCCAATATATATATATAATAGTCAACCCTAAATAACTAATATATTTGAATCAACCAGAAAGCATTCAAACAAGCAACAACAATTATTTTTAACGACATAAAAATAATTCTAATTAAGGTGAGTGAGATTTACTCACCGTGATTTATTTTCGATCCATTCCAGTTTTAATTTAAATCGAACGATGTTCAATGTAAATTAAAATCCCAATTAAATCCATAAAAATCCTGAATCAATCCAAATGCGTAGCCAATACTCATATGAAGCCATCACAACTCGTTTTACCGAAATTTGTTATCATATGAATTTTATACGAGCATTATAATCTTTACGAAAGTAGTTGCTGAAATGGTTGAGTTGCCTTGGGTTGGATCTAAGGTTAGTGAAGTTAGTCTAAAAGAGTGCAAATCAGAAGAAAAAAAACAGTAGTTAGTGATACGCAGCGCACAGAGTTAAATGGCACCAAGAGCAATGAGGCAGGTTTACTAGTTGCACATGATATTGTAGGGAAATTGAATGAGGTAGAAGTTAGGCAAAGTAAAGATTTTATGTGTGCTAAAATAACCAAAGAGAGATTACATGAAAGGATGGTTACTATCTCTAACATGTTTCAAATACTTGGCAATATAGAGGAGGCGATATAAGTTGGTGAAATTGTAGCAGTAGGAGTTTGTATGGTAGATCAACATGAAAACAGTGTAAAGCTGTTAGATATTGATAAAAATAAAGTCGGATGTGAAAACATTTTTTGGGTGATGTCGTGGAACAGGCAAATGTATCAACATGTGAACCAACATCTACGGTTAAGTCAGAGCATTCATGCATTGCAAAACAAATGCCTAGTGAACTTGTTCTAACCACCCTGAAGAACTTTGTTCACAGTTAAAATAATGACACTATTCGAAACCCTGGTAAAGCTTCCGATGATATTGGGTGTTGTATGCATGGCACCATGCAAACTCTTCTTCAATAGGGTAATGTGCTCTCTCCTCTTGGTACCAAATTTCAGACCTCTCGGCCCCTTTCCTCTATCATTAACCGACCGACCAGCCATTTTTAACCCTACCCCTTTTGTTTTGCACAGCACTTTCATTAATAATTCCTTCCCACTTCCCCTTCTCCCAATGCCTAAGCCACACCCTAGCGGCCTTGCCTAACTCATACACCGTTAACAACCCCATGCATGCAATGTTGCTGACCTCCCTACAATAACACAAACTTCCCCTTCCAATAATATGGAAAATGGCAATGTTGATCCTCACTCCTCAGCAACTAATTAAATCTATCTGCTAAGCTCAGAAGCTAAGAAACCAAACATGCCAAACCTTCATTGCTATGACCACATACTCCTCCCAACAACGTATCGGGCATGCCCCTCTCTATCACTTTTAGATAATATTATTGGAAATCTACAGCATGTACCACCCATTTCTTTCTCTCTATCCAACTTTACCTGTGGTCCTTCAAGTGATGATGGCACTATCTCCCCTCTCTCTATTCATTTCAGGTTATTCTGATTTTAAGAATCCCTAAACCAAGAGTATGAAACACGAAATGTTGAATAGGGGTTTCCTAAATGAGACAAAAACTTGAAATTTCAGTAGTTCGAAGATCTGATCAATGTGACGCTTATTCATGGGACAGATTTAATGTGATTTCTGGTCTTTGTTTTTGGAAGACATGTTATTGCAGAGTGGATGCAAAAGGTACTGTCGGTTGGTTATGGTCTTTCAGAAATGTTATCAAATTGGGATACGAGGAGTGTTTTGTTTCTCTTATGGTCAAAGAGAACATGTATGTTGAGAATTGCATGGTTTGCCACTTGAACCTATCTCTTTTGACCCCGGTTCAATGCTTTTGCGGCGGAGCTTTTTTTTTGTTTTTTTTTTGGCATATATACTAGTATAACCGCACAGCGGTGGGAAAACCGACCGTTTGATTATATAATTTTTTTAAAAAAATCTGTTGTATTTTTAGATTAATCTTCAAAAACATGAATAATTTTAAAAAAAATTTTTTTTTTAAATTTTGTTTAGATTTAGATATATCTAAAGATATGGCAGTGAAAAGTGGATCTGAAGTACATTTGAAATATAATGGATATTTTAGAGAAATGTTAGGAATTAGAATTTGAACTGTTAACATTAGAGAAAACAATTCCGAGAAAGAAGGCAATGTTTATGTGTCGGACAACACTGCCATATTTGAGGCTATATTCATTGGGACAGACAAATTGATTTAGCCTCTCTTATAGTAGGGAAACCTCCACAATGGTCGATTTGAAAACCTCCACAACGGTCGGTTTGAATATTTTAGAGAAATTTTAGGAATTAGAATTTGAACTGTTAAAGACATTAGAGAAAACAATTCCGAGAAAGAAGGCAATGTTTATGTGTCAGACGACACTGCTATATTTGAGGCTATATTCATTGGGACGGACAAATTGATTTAGCCTCTCTTACAGTAGGGAAACCTTCCTAACGGTCGGTTTGATGATTTGTTTTCCATGCTTCTCTTTTAATTCCAGGTGTAGCAATAAAATGACAGAAGCCGTTCAACCCCGTCGGCTCTTGCCAAAAAAGATTATATATAGTTTTGATATACTTTTATTTAAATCCTTTTAAAATATTTTAAATAAGACTTCTTACGATTTACCTTGTTTAACTTACATATTTACTATTATTAAATATGTGTATAAAATTTCAAAATAATATATATATACACACACACAGAAGCGTTCTGAGTCATCAATGTTTTGCAGCACCCCTACCCTACCGTGAGCTACAACAACAACAACAACAACTAAGCCATAAATTCCAAACAAGTGGGGGTTGGCTAGGTATGGAACCAAAAAAATTGAAAAAGGAAAAAACGAACATTAAAAACTTTCGTAAAAGTAAAGTAATAGTTAAAAAAAACTCTAAGGTTCTGGTACATGAATTGCTAACTTCTATGCACTCCTATTTGAAACCAGCTCTTCAGATATATTCCAATTCCTTAAGTCTCTTTTTATTATCTTCTCCCATGCCATTTTAGGTCGTCCCCTACATCTCTTTGGGCCTTCGGCGCGGCCTACAATTCCAACGCGCACTGGTGCATCATGTGGTCTTCGTTGGAGATGTCCACATATATATTCATATTACGAATGTCAGAACGAGCTCAAATTTTTGGACAGATGATAATATATATATGTGGATTGAACATCTACAAAATCTAATTGAATTTGGATTAGTGTAGCTTACGGTATGGTAGAGATGCTGCAAAACAGGAGTGCCCTGGAAATGCTCCCCATATATATGTTTTTTCAAAAATTGGCACAATTTTATTAACTAATGAAATTCAGTACAAATACGGTTAGCATATTAACCGGAATACATTAAAAAAACATGCAATAAACGAAACAGAAGAAAATACTAAAATGTAATAAGCTAGACCCATGAAGAGGCCAATATCTCTATTCTAATAAGTGCATCCCTCTGCGCTCCATTTTCGAACTCTTGTGTTACGTCAGTGCTTGATTAGTGCCTAATTTCACTTGGTCATATGTGCAACTATCGACGGGGCACTAAGCAACACTTTCACACAACAATACAAAGTTGTACGCCTTTGCAAAGTAGATCATCCTCTTGGTGGTAACATATGTTACTGGAACAACAGGCTTTTCGCATACAAGAACTAATCTCTTAAGCATGATTCCAAAACTGCATCTCAAAAACTAAAAATGGGTACACAATTTTTAATTTGTCGTTGTAGAATCACACTAAAACACCTACTTGGTTGTAATAAATGGTTTCAGTAATTCTCACAATGCTTGTACCCCGGGTTTGGGATGATGTCCTTGAAAATATAATCAACCAATCATAAACTGAAATATAATCACTACAACAAAAACACCATATTACAACTGTAATTTTACAACGGTCAGAAAATCACAGTTGTAATAAAGGTTTTTTACAACGTTATTTTTCAAAAAGTTGTAATAACTGTATTTTCAACAACTCTTATATTTCAGAAGTTGTAATAGATGTCTATTACAACTTTTCTTCTATGGCAGTTGTAATAACTGCCATTTTTGACAACTATTTTATTGCTAGTTATAATGAATGTCTTACAATCTTCCTTTTTTCAGTTGTAATATATGTTTATTTTAAATAAGTATTTTTTGTTTTTTCGTTTGAATAATTAATTGATTAATTTAATACATACTATTTAAATAGTTAATTAAAAATAATAATCACCTTTAAATAATAATAATTGGAAATATGAAATAATTCATATTAGTAACTAATATTCATTAATTAATACAATAAAAATTTAATTACTATTTTATAATTAATATTAAATTATAACATAGAATTAAAAAAGTAATAATAACTAAAAAGTAATATTTAGTACTTTAGTAAAAAAATAGTTCTCAAGAAATTCATATTACATATAATATAAATTTTTACTTATTAATTATAAATTATAATATTTATTTCTATCAATTTTGTGCTATGAACCAAGAAAAATTAATGGCATGTGGCAGGAAACCTGAGGGAGGAAGCGGGAAGTTGGAAAATTTGGCTCCAAAAGTAACTCACGCGATAAATTTTCACTCTCACGCGCTAAATTTTCACTCTCACGCGCGACCTCTTATCTTCTTCTTTGCCCAAAAATCAAAATGGACTCTCTTTCTTCCCTCAAACCAAACGAAGTCCTCCCTCAGTAAATCATCCCAAAATCCCTAATTTCTCAATTCTGTATCGCGTCTTCTCATTTCAGTGCCAATCTTCCTTCTTCTCTAAATAACGAAAAAAAAGAACACCACTTTTAAAAATCGATTACAAATCAGGTAGCATTTTTAATTTGCGTTCGATTTTCACAAACAAGGGTTTTGGGCAGTAGCCCTAGGGCGTCGATTTCGAGGCAACAGGGCGGACATCGAGGGGATTTCGTACGGTGTTTTCTGGCGTGAACTGGTGTACATTGCAAGATTGAAATTCTTGGGTTTGCAGCTTCATAGTGTTTGGTTGTACTTCCGATTTGTTTTGTTGGAACTAAGCCCTTTGGTCTTGTGGAGTTGTTCGAAGATGCTGGCTATTCTCTTTAATGTTGGGGCACCACCTCTTTCACCATCAAAACAGGTGATAGCTCGCTACAGTAATTTGTTGTGTTCTGGTAGGTGTTACGTCATTAACGATCGGTACCTTCTCCTCCTGTGCTTTTTGGTTCATTGAAAGGTTGTAGCTCAGGTTATTTTAGTTCGATTGACATTTGTGGTGTTACATTACCTTGTGCAGTACTGTGCAGGTTGCGTGTTTTAAATTTGAGGAGATGAAGTACTTAAAATATTTTATTTTTTAGTGTAGGAGCATGATGTTTAAAATATGTTTGAATTGTTGTATCATAATTGTGTTCTTGATCTTCAGATGTGTAGGTGCATGTTTCCGGAGTGGGAGATTTCCAGTTTAGGTAAGCAACAGTACAATTATACTGTGTTTTTTGGTTATTTACTTTAATATCGATGATAGAATTTCCAGTTTAGGTGTAAATGCTTGTTTATCACGATCTTCTGTTATAGCTATCAAGTGGTCTTACAAGAAAAAAGGCACTGAAATTACTGAAATATTAAAGTTTCTCTTGCTTTCCTAATTGTTGAGGTAAGCAGTAGCCACTAGCACAACATAGCGAAATTTTGTTCATTCACATAATATGAATCAAATACCGTTTCTTACCTGCAATATCCGGTAATAAAATATCTTATAAATGTTATCACTGCCTATAAAACTAAACAAAACTTGTGTTTTGTTTTGCACTAGTCAAAGTGAACAAATTTCATTCGCTCTTGGTGGATAATTATTGTCAAACCTGCGTTATGTTTTGGTTATTCTCACTGAAATTATATGCAATAGTCAGTTTTCTGTCGACTAGAGAACTATTGTCCTAAAAACCATAGCATATCGAAATCCTAACACTAATGGCAAAACCCCTTGAACTCATAAATCTCTTCCTTGAAACGTTCCCATCCGGTAGGCATGCTTCCAAATCTGCAAGACAAACATAAAAAAAAGAACTGAATATTGCAGGATTGTACAATCCTTTTTGCCTTTATCCTAATCCACTACAGGATTTTTCGCATCCAACTAGCTTAAACTCCACCTATCAGGATGAAAATACAGTATTCAAAATCTTAAACATTACCATGAACATGATGGGTCCAACAGAACAAGCAATTCCAGTGCTTGTCTTCATCTTGTTTGTATTTTGGTCGATCAGTTTCAGGGACTTGGAAAGAACACACTATGATTGGTTTGTGCATACGCGTAATAAGCTTCATAATGTACACACCACTGGATCAGTTTGAGCGTGTGCAGTAAGGTTCATATTGTGCATATTTTATGAAAACCAAACAATACAAGTAGATAAGAAGAAACCTGATAACATTATTGTGCAGGTTTACACTTCCAGAAAAAGAAAGTCGAGCATAAGTGAGAATTTACTCATGGCAGCTTGATGCATGCTTCATAAGATTTGGTATTGTTGGCTTTAAAAAACACTATTTGTTCCTTTTTCTAACAGTAGACGTGTTCTTATGCAACAGGTGACTTGTTTTTGTGTATTTTTTTTAAACATTAAAGATTTAATGTTCATTTCTTCTCTCATACCGCCACATTTGTCTACATACTCTTTCGATATTTTTTTTACTTTGGTTCTTGTTGAATAAAAATACCAAGATATTTATTTGTATGCATAATTCAACTTTATAGGTTTCATAGGTTTCAGAGGCTTTCTTGCAGAAGCCGAACTCCGAAATTTGTGTGCGTTGCAAAAGCTATGCTTCTTTTGATCTTATGCAACAATACTCAAACGTTGTTGCATTAGACATGAATGTACTATTACGATGAGATTCATAGTGTTGTGACGTGCAACACCTATTAAGAGCATTGTGTTATATATATACAATCCAGCTCATCAATCCGTGTTATCAACATAAACAAAACCGGAACCGTAGATGCATGATTAATCTAACGGCTCAAGCAAATCAATCTTTCCACTATGTGAAATTCTGGCGGGATGTTTTCCCTCTTCATGAAATAATCCCCACTATGTGAAATTCTGGCGGTATGTTTTCCCTCTTCACGGAATAATCCCCAATTTGTGAAATCCCAAATCTCTTTCCCAATCTGCAAAACCGAAACTGAATCCCTAGTCAATGCTATTTTAGATCTTCCCTTTGTCTATGTCACATTACCAACGTAGCACTTCAATTCTACAGTAAGTAGAACGATTTCTCCCCTCTGAGCCATATTATAGCATCACTTTCCAACCTCAGCTGTTGATTTGATCTCACATGACATCACTTTTCAATCTATAAAAGGTAAACCAATGTTTGTTATCTATCATCGATCGACTGAGAAAAATACTTATGTCAGCGTTTGGATGCGTGAATGCTTGCAACCATGTGTGTCTCTTTGTTCACTACAGATAGTGAAACCAGTAGAGTTGTTGCTTTGTTGAAGTTTAGAGATGCTTCATCCTCAGATGTTGATTGATGAATCCTTCTTTCCATTCTCGGTAATTAATCTTTTACTGTTCCTTTTTACCCTTTCTTTGTTCAACCTTTCTAAACCACTCACTGTCATGCTTCTTCCTATAGACATAATTCACTATATTCTACCCACAAGAACAAGGGACTTTAATTTTTAGTCGACGATAATGGTTAATTTCTGTAATCTCAACTGCGAACTCGGTCTTGACAATCCAAAGCAGAGTTGTTTATTTAAAATGTATTTATTGTATTGCATTTTGTTAGTTTACATTAACCATAAATATTCAGTGCTAATTAATATACACAAATTTGTTGTAGATGATACTGTCCCTTATATTCGCATAACAGAACCTTTAACCCATAACAAAGTGGTTAAGCGACAGCCTAATAATTCACCTACTAATTGGCGTACATTGTTAATGTTTTCTTAGAGTCAGCAGTACTCAAAGAGTGTTTTTTTGCTAATTTAGTTGATATTAGTTAGGATACTACGTTAACAACAGAGATAGAAGCGAAGGAGAAGGAGTACGTAACCAAACTCGTTTTCGATAGTTTTTATGTTGAATCCGTAATGGTTATCCTTTTTAATGTTTAGCTTTACCATGTTATCATCTATAGTCACTAAAAAAGGTAATATATGCATAGAGAAGAATAAGAAAGGAGCTATAAATTAAATTATAATTATAAGCATATATGTATATGTGAATTCATATGTATTCGAACAAATTATCATTTGTACACAAGCATATTACAATTGAAATATCATTTTCTAAATCCTTATTGTTATTTGGTAAGTGCTAAATATATATGGGTAGTAAAAGTGATACAGGTATATACAATAATTAATAAAATGCACAGTGCTTGTTCTAATATCACTAATACTCTCCATTAAATAGGAGTACTGCCATGAGGAATTAAATCGGGCAGAGGAGAACTCCTAAAAGTGCTCTGGAACCTGAATTAGAGGAAGACAAATCAGGACTGGCCTTCACTCTAGCCTTTCTTCTAGAATTTGGCTTTGCTCCATGCACTGGAACTGGATCAACTGATGAAGCCGTGAATACAAAGTTTGAGCTACCATTATCTTCACGAGTTGGTCTCTCTTTGTTAGTTCCTGATTCGTTATAAAGACCCGCATTCTCCTTTTTCATTTGATCATCTGAGGAAGTCGAATCCGCATTAATATTCAACTTATGAGCTTCTGACACCAGCAATTCTTCTCTTTCATTGTAAGAACCTGAATTAACTCTTGTATCTTCATATAGTACGAAAGTTTCTCTTGAACACTCATCAGTAGATACATTCTCGTGATAGGGAGAGCAGTCCATCGGTGAAAAGTCCCCATTAGAATCTACATCTGTTTTTGCCATAACCTCGCTTCTCTCTGGTGTAAATTTCATAGAACAATTTTGGAAAATTAATACTGATTGCCTAGATAAATAATTTTTTGTCTTTCGATTTGTTTTTTTAGCATTTCCCTTTTTGGTGCTAAATGATTTATTTTGATGTGCTTCTGGAAATAATGCTCCTTAGTCAATGGTGTTTTAAAATCCATAATAGGCGGTCCGCTTGAGAAAGAAAATGATGATGGGATGAAACCTATATCGGATTTATCTGAGAAATTACCAGTTGAGCTCAGGTTTTCCATACTACTATTCATCCTATCAGAAACTTCAGATAAATTATCATCCAAATAAGAGGAAGTTTGACTAGAACCAATATTTTTCTCTATTCCACATCCAAATACAAAAGTAGCCGGATGAGGGATACCAGTACCTTTGTTATTTGGTATACGTATCGAACCAAACCAGACTTTAAGCTACTGGTGCGTGATCTAAAAATAAAATTATTTTCATCTTATCTTTTTTTCTCCACATCCACGTTATCAGTCAAATCACATTTGAATGATTGAATGAATTCTGACTCAAATTAGTGCACGAATTCACTCCGCTTTCAAATACAAATACACAAGAATTTAAACTGTCTAGAGTTGGTTTCCCTGATGCTATGTTTGCTTGGTTTGAATTATTCGTGCTACCCTAAAAAATAAAACTACTTTCAGCTTGCTTATCCTTATCGAAATCACTGTTATTAGAGCACTGTTCAAATTTAATTGATATGCTTTGCGCATAACTGCAGTTACAAGGTCTAAATTACTATTAACTGTTAGTACACAGTACCACATTCCATTTTATGTCTTTTTTGTGTGTATGGTATTTCTTTTCAATAGATTTGGGTTTCTGTGAATTATCATACAACTTTCCCTTTGGTTTCGCTGTTATGTAACGATTAGTGGTAATAATTTGAAATTACTTATATTATATCACTTATTCTAAATGTAACAGGAAACATGACATTAATCAAGGTTGCTTCCATGTTTATAACTTACAATTCTTGTTGTTGTCATGGCATGATGGAAGATTTAAGTCTGTGTCATGGCGTGATGCTCTTGCTGTTGTTGCTAAGGTGGCACATCAAGTTAAGCCTGAAGAGATGTAGGAGTAGCAGGAAAGCTCTCTGATGTTGATTCAATGATGTCACTAAAAGATTTTCTAAACAAATTGGGATCAAATAATGTTTTAGGTGAAGCAAATGGTCCAAACCCTCAAGCTGATCTGCATTCAAGTTACCTTATGAACTCACATATTTCTGGCCTTGAGAAGGCTGATCTTTTCCTTATTGTTGGTAGCCAGTTTTGCAAAAATTGTAATAACGTGTTATCCAAGTATATCAGCGAGTAAGCTGACATGTAAGACATGGACAATAATCACAAACACCTGGACTGCTATAAGTCGACCCATGACTGAAAAATTATTGGTTATTCTTATTTTTTGTTTTTGTTTTTCAAATAACTGGTAGAACTGGTAGAAATGGATTAGTGCAATAGGTTGGATGCTAATGGCTTGCTATGCAATTTAACAATGTCAATGCTCTCCGTCTGATCCTATTATGATAACTAAATGCACGACGTTTGTATTTGTAGCTCAACATTTACTAGGTCAACATGGATAGAAAAGATCGTACTTGAAGCAACAACAAGAAGCAACCTAAAACCAGTGACTTTGAAGCTAGGAGGAAAATCCAATTTGAAGATGTGGTTTAGTATGTAGAACATTTTGGTTTGTTTGAATGTGGTGATGAAAGTTTTGGGCGGATTTAATCTATGTACAATGTTTTGAATTGGTTTATTGTATGTACAAAGCTAGTACTGCAGAATTTGTAATTACTGTGTTGCATTTGCTTTCTTACAATGTAGCATTTGTCTTCTTTACTATTGTAGTTGATTTTTTTATGGTGTTGCATTACAGTGTTGTGGTGTTGCATTTGACGGTATAGTGGTGTTGCATTATGTGTAATATTATTAATTCCACAATGGTACGACATGTGGGGCCCACAACTTATGTGGTGCCATGTGGATAGCTGACGTGGCATGTGACACATGTGCAACTGACGTTGAGAGATGATGTGGCATGTGACACGTCGGCAGCTGACATGGAAAGTCCATGTGGATCCCACTACCATGACCCGGAAGCCAGGCTCAAGCTTCTCCTTAAGGGAACGCTGTATGTTGTTGCATTACATGCATATACTGTTGCAATAGGGTTATAATGCAACACTTCCTTTCCGTTGCCGTAGGTGGGCAAAAGCGTTGCATTAGATGGCTAATGCAACGGCCGTGGATGCCACGCCCCCTTGATGTTGCCTATTTGAGAAAATGGCCTACGGCAACGCTTTTTTGATCTACGGCCACAGAAAAATAGTGTCGAATATGCCCACTTTTGTAGTAGTGAAGGAAAATAAACCAATGAGCCAGCTCTAAAATTTTCATTTTGCACATCTCCCTTAGGGCCACAAAAACCCTAGCCCTTCAGAATTGCCTTATGTCCCCGCCTCCAGCCGCTGCTAGCTTCCCTCTGGCACCTCCCTCTCCTCTACTACTTCATTTTGCAATTAGGTATAAATTTCGATTTCTATTTTTATTTGGCATAGTCACCGGTTTTATAGTGTTCCATAATACTCTTTTATTATGACTAATAATAAAATTACAATATAGTACAGGTGGCTGTAGTTAGCAGCCAGCTAATTCGGTTTTTAAGGTGGGCCATCCACCATCTACAGCATTTAGCGTGGGTCGTCCATGGTATCTATCCTAGATTACAGTACAGGAGCTAGCTAGAGTACTAGATTGCTATATGTCTCCACGCAGGGAGCATTACATACTGAGTTAACAGTAAATTAATGGTTGAAAATTACATACTAGAAAATTATAGTGATTACATATGGTACACAAGATACTGTATAGGACTGATTAAATAAAGCACAAGTATCCATCATATTGCATGACTAGTCCACCGAGTACAATAAATATTATGGTGCCAATAAATTGTAGCATACATGTAACACCCCACACTTTTCTGCGCCCACATTTCGACAAAAATCAAAACTTGAACACATCCAAGCATGGAACGTGTATATTTGTTACCTGCAACAAATGAACATGAGCATAATCAGAGTATGATAAAAGAAAACTCGTAATGGAAACAAAATAGGATAAACTAGTTAGTATTAACTCAAGTAACTACCTTTTTCAAAGTAAGTCACTTTGCCAATACCGAGCATGAGAGAGAACGAGAGCCGAAAGCCAAATTAAAACACCTGTGGGAACCCGGCCTTCTCAAAAAAACTTAGGGGTTGTAATGAGAAAGGGGGGTTAGAACAATAAAATTCTGGTGAATAGGAAATGTACAACACAGATTATAATACACAGATGTATCCCATTTGGTTCAATCCAAAACGTATGTCTATCAACGTTAGTGATTTTAACCTAACCTTGTAGATGTTTATGCACGACCCTACTACTCTTCCTAAAGTAGTAATCCCAAAGTATAATACCGAGATAGGATGCTTACGTATATTTTTATAAAGCCTTTAAACTAGAGCTTAACCGATTATTAAACCGAGAAGTGAACTCCAAATTATGGAGTTTTTATATATATACTTTTCATTCGCTTACCCTTTTTTATTTAATGCCTCACTATCAATGATAGATATGGTGAATTATCCCGATCGCTTAAGACCCCAGGCGGACCTATTGGTCATTCAATACCTCTCGATGATTTATTCAACATTATTATAAACTAGAGGGCACTAGCTATGGGCCCTACTAGTTAAGGCTTCCGTCATTAACGCATATACCCTTGCCTTATATGAGTGAGAGATGGTATTTTTTCGTTTGATGTACCATCTAGCTGACCTTATTGGATAACCTCTTTAGTCGCTTATTACTTCCCATAGGATAGGTAGCCATATCTGACATTTTAAATACATACACATGTTGTTTAATACCACTAAACTAAAAGACCTATTCCCAGATGGACTCCTCAACCCTCGCCGCTTAAGACCAAGGAAGCGGACTATACGCAAAGGTTATTGGATTCGTTAACATAAATAAGGAAGGTTGTATCCCCTTTTTCCCTAGGGTATTTATTTGATTTCTTCCCTAATTTGGACTTAGTATTTAAACGAAAATCAATATCCATTAACCTCCTTTTAGACACCCATTTTCTTTATTTTCTATTTTAATTGCCATTTATGACCATTACGATCATATCCTCCTAAGGCAACTATTTATCACTCCCAAGGTATCTACTTGTTGTACCCCCAACAGACAATTATTATTCTTATTCATTTATTTATCTATTTAGTTATTTATTGGTTGACTGTTATATATATATATACATATATATATATATATATATATATATATATGCACTAGGACTCTCATATTAAGTTGACAACCTGTGGATGTTGGATTTGTCGGTCGGTTCTGGGCAGACTTCTACCACAAGTTGAACTTAACATCGTGTCTTAGTACATTTACCTTTATGCATTTGACCCCTCACATTAAGCTGACAACCTTTGGATGCGGGATATGTCGGTCGGTTCCAGACAGACTTATTCCACAAGTTAAGCTTAACCTCGTGTCTAAATGTGGTTTATAAATTTAAATTCCTAATTGGGGTTTACAACATTTATTCTAATTAATTTAGAAATTGCAACCATTTTCCTATTATATTCATTTTCCCCAATCAACCTTGGTCACAATTGTTATCTATTGATTTGCGGTCCTATTTATAGCAGTTAATTGTATTGATTGTTACAAATTGTCACCACAAATATATTAATTCAATATGGATT
The DNA here is from genome assembly GCA_030737875.1 of Allium sativum. NCBI lineage: Eukaryota > Viridiplantae > Streptophyta > Magnoliopsida > Asparagales > Amaryllidaceae > Allium > Allium sativum. The sequence continues at coordinate 793,157,727 of CM060921.1, read as the reverse complement.
ACATTAACATATAATTCCATAATTGAACCTTACCCAAACACTCAATCATTCCATATAATGCATCTTTTACCATTTTACGATGATTTGGACGGATAAAATGTATATATTTATATTTACGTTTTTGTGCGATCACCGTAGTTATTATTTTTATTTTATTTTTATTCTTAAGTAATTTGATTTAATTGGCAACCAAATATTCCTTTTTACATTTAATATTGTCAAAAAAGTTCCAAATCTTAAAAAAGGACTTTAGTTGTAATTATTGTAAATATTGACTAATTAGTGGTATTGACATATTTCAAAATCACAAGAAATGTATGTAAATATATAATTTGAAATAGTTGATGTAAATTATGCACAAATATGTATATTTATATTTGTACGTACACTTGCACCACTTTCCCCTTTTCAACCATTTTTCTCATATCTCTTGTGATTTCAAAATAATGTCATGCAAAAGGAGGAAAACGACATACTTACAATAATTAAGCGAAAACCCAATAAAATTAAGGGTACTTTTGCGCTACGTCCCTATTACAGTTTTAAATATAAGCCACGTCCCTCCCTTTTTTCAAATGTAAACCTGGTCCCTGTTTTAGACTTCTGCCTCCTGCTTTGAAAAGTTTCACCTCCTTCATTTTGTGGCCAAAATAATGTGGCACTCAGTTGATTTTTTTTTCTGAAATCTAGAAATAATTCCAGAAGTCCATGCCAATTTAAAAAAAAATTACATACATGTATGCAATTATTGCATAAAGAAAATTCAGTTAACGTTTTGTCTGCAGATATGTTACACACATGTATGCATGTTTTCGGTTTTATTTGCACGCTTGAATGCAAATAAAAATGAAATGAGATGCACTTTTATGAATTATTGCACATTTTTATGCAAGAATTATGCAATAATTGCACTAAAATATGTAAGAAAATCAACGTAGATGCAAAACTTGAATACTTGCATATATATATATATATATATATATACATGCAAGAAAATTCATATACGTGCATAATATTATGCATTTAACTGCACTTTCATTGTTTTTGGCGTGTTTTATGATGTTTTTTAGGCCGAATTTTTTGTAAAATGCATAGTTTATTTTAATATTAATTTACATATTTTATTTTATTTGACCTATTTTTGAAAAATAGGGACTAAATTTATAATAACTTTATGATAGGACTTGAGCCTAATTTAGTTTGGTTTTAGGGATGTGTGCATAATATTCACTAAAATTTAATATAAACAGACATATTTCTTTTGACATAACAATCACATTATTTACCAATCATATCTTTTTACCCAAATTCACATAATTTATGTTTCAACACTAAACTAAAGATCTGGAAGGTAACTACATCTAAATGGTATTTAATGGGACTGATTTTCAGATCTAAAGTGCTTTACAACAACTGTAATATATTTTACAACATAACTGTAGAAATATGTGTGAACAAGTTTAAGAAATCCTACAATTCATATTATGCATAATCACAATAAACAATTCACAAGTTTTAACATTTTTCATAACTAGATCTGATGGGTGTCAATCTAGTTACAACAATTTATTAATCAGATCTGATAAGCGTAGGCATAAAAATTGAGATCTATTACAAAGAGATATTTATGTTATTATAAATGTATATATAAATTTCCTTCTCACCTGAAAGCATTCAAATTCAAAGTTTGAACCCTATAGGCTTACAATTACCAAATTCTTATAAATCTACAATTTATTTGAAAAGGGGAAAATTCCAGATCTGTAGAGGCATAAGAAAATAGGAAGAGAGGGGAGAATCTAATTTGGAGCGCCAATTTGCACTCTTTTCCATTAGATATGTTAATCCTCTCAATTTCATATGAATTAGATTTGATTTGTTATATAAGAATATATTTTAGATTAAGAAATTAGGTATTGAGAAGGAGAAAAATGGAAGAGCTTCGCTGTCGCTACAAATCTGAATGGAAAAGAATAAGGCCTTACCTCTTTATTTATAGGGGCGTAATCGGCCTTAAACCGTTGGATTAGTTTTAATTTATATCCGTCCATCAGTATCATATATATTTTAAACCAAACCCTATATAACCTACTCTCCACTAGGAAAACTAATGCCGAGTAGGTCAACCTTGGTGGTCAATCGCCGGTCGACCGCTATGGTTGACCACCTGGGGCATCAGATGCCCAAGTCGGCAAGTTATATAATGTATAATATATATTTAAATTCTGATTTATTTATTTTTCGTCCATTTTCGTATTTCATCCGTAACTTTTCCATACAGACTCCACTTGAAAGTTGACAAGAATTCCAAGATGAACGCATCGGTTAAAGTTTTGTGGTCAAATTCCATTGTTTGTAGAAATTCCTATTTTTTGAAGTACTAATAATTAATGTATATCATCAAAATTCTGGGTTGTTACAATACAGTAACCAGTCTGAATTTCTTGAGCTTCATACTAAGGTGAGAAGGAGTGGCATGCATGCATTTCAAGGTTGAAACTGACATTTCTATCATTCTGACTAGCTACATGTGAGGCAGGTTTTGCTGAGCGGAAACCGGAAAGGATAGCGACATTGAGAGCAAGCTTCACCTGAGTAACGATATTTCCGGTGGCTAAACAAGGATCCAGAGTACCATAACACGAGCACTAGAGATAAAATGAATAGTATACTGATCGACAAAATAAACAGACTCAATGACCACATGAAAACCAAAAAAGCACAGTCAGGCATAACCACCAATTAAGGAATATCAGCAAAGATCAATGCTAGGCATCTCATGTTTTGCTGGCAGCCGAAGGTGATGACCTAACTATACTAAGGCCAGACAATCATGTAACAAGAAGAACAGCCACATATAGATAAAGTGAATAAATTACAAGTGAAATTTCCAAGCACAAAACCCCAAGGAAAATTCCAAACACCAAAACAGAAACTTCCCCAAAAAAAACTAATTACCAAAACTACCGACAAGACAATAATCAAGGCATACATTGAATACTCGAATTGCTAAAGCGGACAATCACTGTCAAGGACGAAACGTAAACCATTTCAACAATTAGAGAGTTACTACATACCTAGGTCTTCCGCATCAGAGACAGGAATCCGAAGTCACCATAGCTACCAGTTGAAGATCACGAAGGCGAGAGGTTTCCTGAAGTAACTATAACAACTTGGATGGAAGAGTAATCAGCTCAGTGACTATGGGAGGAATCTGAAGAGGTGAGGCGTAATAAAGAGGGGGGTTTCGTAACTTAGACAAGTTTCACGGATAAAAGCTTAAATCTACGTGATAAAATGGGCATGGGAGGGGAACCACGCATCGCGAAAGCAGGGTTATGAAAGGAGAAAGTAATGTGGAGATTGAAATGAGAAAAAAGCGAAAAGAAGATAGATTTGAATGTAGAGAAGAGGATAGATCTGAGTTTCTGTAGGAAAAGTAAGCGTGAAGAAAGAATAGAAAGGAACCCTGACGCCATATACAATACCCACTCACAACGAAGCTTTTTAATGATTTTTTGATGTTTGTGTATATGAATATGTTGATTTACTGGTATTAGATGATAATGTTATATTACTAGGTGATTTAAGAATAGGATTAAAAATCTATGCATTGAAATTAGTTGATTGTCAATTTGAAATCGAAGAATATTGTGTTCTAGTTGATGTTTGTGTGTATGTATATGTTAATGAACCATTGTTAGATGATAATCATAGATTACTATTGAGTTTGGAATAAAGCTAAACCCTAATTTTGTAATTTAATTAGATGATTACCGATTAGAAATTGATTAATATATATTGTGAATTAGTTGATGATAATTTTAGAAAAAGTTAAAACTTTAATATTTTTCAAAATATGTGTTAAATTTATATCATACTAAATTTATATCGTGTTAATTCATATCATGTTAATAATTAAATCACTATCGATGTCTCCAGTTTAATTTCACGACGGTTGAACACATAAACTAAATATAATTAAAACGAGCTCGTCGCGCATCGGTAGTTCATAATATTATGATTTGAACTTTGATTGAGTGTATATGATGCAATGTAAGTCGAAATTCTTTGAAACAAGAATCTTCTGAATCTATTGGATTATAGTTTTATAATGGAAGAGAAAATTTTGAGATTTGATCTACTGGATTTTGGACTATGTCAAAATCCATTTTCTAGAAAAATCGCGGTGTGGTAGCTTTTGAAATATAGCGATTTATTTAATAAACTAGAAGGATTTTGAGAAAATTAAATAGGGATTTATAGAAAAATATGTTTTCAAGTTTATAGTTTAGTTAAGAAATATCATATTTAAATCGATTTTTGTAAAAAAATTAGAAATGAATTCAAGAAGAGCACATATTCTACTAAATTTATTTTTCAGTAAGAAAGATGAAAATATTTTTATAATAGAAAATACAATACTAATTAGACAAAAGATGGTGTGTAGAAGAGAAGTGAGGTGAAGTACTATCGAGATATGATAGTGTGATGTGTAAAATCTTTAGTCCCAAAAGGTTTTACTTTGTTTTTACTTTTAGAATAAGAATCCCTTGGATGCAACTAATGCATAGATGAGAAGTGTAGTGATGGGCTGTCGAAACTTGACAGAAATGTGGTGAGTGTGAAGCCTTAGTCCTAAAAGGCTTTACACTAAAATATGTATGTTTATCGAAATCACTAACATATACTTTTGAATGAGAAAAAATGTTCGATTATTATGTCGACCATCATTGGATGTATGAAGTTAAAACATAAATGAAAGGTTCGGTGAAAGCACATTCTACAATGGTGTAATCATATTTGTTAGATTTGCAGTATCTAGTAAAGGAAATTACGAGGATATTTATTATCTGTGTAGTAAGTGCAAACTGATGAGGTTTTGGAAACCAGACACCGTTAAAGTACATTTGTATAAATCTGGTTTTATGCTAAATTATTATTTATGGGATCGTCATGGAGAACTTGTTGCACTTACAGTAAATTCTGTATTGTTAGAGGTGAAATTAGTTACGGCGAATCCAATACAAGATATGGTGGAAAATGCAGAACGGTCAATGTTCCCTGCCGGTCAAGTTGATGATGATTGCATCAATTTTGAAGAAGAACTAAATGCGGAGTCGAAAAAATATATGATTTATTGGCTTCAGCTAAGCCGTCGTTGTGGAATGATTGTACAAGTGAAACTGAATTATAAGTAATTGCTGAATACATTACTTTGAAATCAAAATTCATTCTTACAGAATCTGGATTTACAGCTATTGTTCAAGTTGTAAAAAGACATAGGCCACTAAATAATCTGATGTGCGACAGTCATTACAAAGTCAAAACACTGATGACGGCTTTTGGTCTGCTATACTAGAAAATAGATAGTTGTATAAGAGGTTACATATTGTATTGGAAAGATGATATTAATCTTGGAAACTGCAAAATATGTGGTGAGTAAAGGTACAAACCTAGAAAAATGAAAGGAAAGGAAGTTTCGTACAAGAGAATGCATTATTTACCCATCACCCCTAGACTACAAAGATTATATGCATCCTTACTCACTGCATGTCATATGCAATGACACAGTGTGAGAACACCAGAAGATGGAACTTTGATACATCCATCAGATGGAGAAGCATAGAAACATTTTGATTGGACATATCTTACATTTGCCATAGAGAGCCGTAACGTCATACTTGGTTTAGGCATAGATGAGTTTTCACCATTCTCTCAGTTTGATAGAAAGTATTCATCTTGGCCTATTATCATTACTCCTAATAATTTACCTCTATTTTGTATGAAAACTCCAAACATGTTTCTCACTATTGTCATTCCTGACCCTGATGATCCAACGCTACGCATCGATGTTTATCTATAACCATTAATTAAAGAGTTGAAAATACTACGGTATGAGGGGTTGAAACATATGACATTTCAAAAAAAAAAAAAAAATTCGTATGTTTGCTTCTTTTTTATGGACTCTGACGACCGCCCACAACTCCTGCACTAAATAAGAGAAATGTTGCGTTGAAAGGTATGTCAGACAGCTATGGACGATCATCAGAGTAGGAAAACTCAATCGGAACCTGTCACATAACTCACAACACAAAGATAAAATATAATAAAATATATACAACAGGAAATATTAGTGAAGCAGATTTGAGCAGAAAACACCAAACTTTCATAACAATTAAAAAGTATATCCAAACATCAGGATTACAACAGAAAGGTCTGCACAAATTTACGTCACCACAGCACTCAGATTAAATCATCAAACAACGGAAATAAAAGATACTAGATATTAGTAAAAGATAGCACGCCAGCCTCCTGCTCGCCACTGAACCGCAACATTGCCCTCACCAAGATATCACCTATCACCTGCTACCTAGCTTGCCTATCCACAACCGAATGAAAAGCCAAAGTTAATAAGACGGAAACATGAAACCTTGAGTCAGACAATAGTCTTAGTGAGCGATAAAACAACTATCAAACATCATCAATAAAGTATATGAGAATGGATAGATAAACATATTAATCTATCCACAACACTAGAGAAGAACTCAACCCCATCTTCCCCACATTGGATAATGATAGCCTTTACTAACAAGCATTTCAACCGTACATGGATAGCAACAAAAACACTCATTTAATCACTGCAATCAAAAGCAACCCAACAATGACATCCAAGTTATATATATCTTACGTAAACCATCCTAATCGAATTTAACACTCCTCAAGTACAAGCCCCATAGGCCTAAACCAATATCAGACAAGCACCAAAGAAACATCTCCTTCGACGTTGAACAATCTACATGAGACGGTACAAACAGAACAACCAGTCATCCATGACTGACTCTGGCTATCACTGCCAATCCTGCTTCGAAATCATCGTTGATCATATGACGGCCAACCTTGTCATATGTCAAGGGATAATGGTAACCCTGGTTCTAACAGAATCTCCATACTCCTTTCAATGATACATACCTAGGCCTTTCAACGATACCCAAGGTACTCGACCAACAACCTTCCTGCCTTTTATGTGCTCTTGCTTTGAGCTTGTTAAACCTACGACAATGATAATCTCTCAGCCTTCAATATCTCTAATTGTCGAACCTTGATGGCTATTTACTGCTCAAGCAATCTTCTTGCGCAACCATTATCCACCAACACACGACCACTGAGTCATCTCTACATTTGTTTCTCTACACCGATCAACGAGCACATCACATCACTTTGAACATTCCCACTTGAATTCTCTTTGAAGTCACAATCATCACTGAACCAAATAACATCAATATAAAGTTCAACACAATCCATAGCATTCAACAATTCACTACGGAAACAAACCACAGTGTTTTACCATCAACCATGGCGTTTGAAAGCGCTGTTATACCCTTTAACACATACTGATCCACCATGTCTGGAACCGACTGACCCATCACCAATCATGCCGACCGACCCAACACTATGCATACCGACCGACCCATCCAAGTAATACACAGATCGATCCATTCGTGCTAAGTCCAGACCGACCCATCACCTATACACATCGATCCAACATGACCAACCCATCCCGTTAAGGTCGACTGATCCGTCATCTTTCAACCCCGACCGATCCATCCAGCTTCGACCCGATCGATCCACTTCTTTGCCTACCGACCGATCCTTCATGGCCGACTGACCCTTCATATAGCCGACCCGACCCATAAGTTTTCCCACTGACCGGTCCATGTTATGCCAACTGTCTCATCACCTGTACTAAATCTTGTACTACACCACCAACCCATAGAGGCCCGACCAATCCGTCCACTCCAGATCTGATCCATCATGATTTCATCTTGAAATTCGACCAAAACTTTGTCAAATGACAAATTCTATGAAGCTAATTCATCAAATCCATCCAATATGACCACAAACATGTTATGAAATCACTAATAACTCAAAAATGACAATTTCATTAATAATTACGAAAAATTCACTAAAATCATGATAAATGAATATATGAACTAAATTATGGATCTAACTTGCATAAACATACGAAATAAAATAGAAATTGCCGGTTTTAAGTTGTTGAATTAGATCCTATGGCGATTCATATGATAATGGACTTACCGTGACGTAAATCTAGGAGAAAACACTTGAAAATGATGAAATTATACTAAAACAACTCATATACTTGATTGAATCCGTATGAGAGATGCATATCACTCACCAAATCTCTAAAACAACCCAAAAACACTTAGATCTAGATCTGGACAGTTAAGAATTTGATCCAAACTCTTCAATTCGATGAACTGTCTCTTGGAATGTTATAGATCTAGCTTCAAATGATGTAGATCTTCGATTCTCTAAGCTTTAATGGTGGAAAGGTGTAGAAAATGGAGGAACGGAGGACCTCTAGCTTTTCCAAATGAGAGAATGGAGAAAGTAAACTATTCTCCATGCCTCCTATCCCCTATTTATGGCCTTCCACCAGCCTACTATCGGGCCTTTCCAAATCAGCCCAACAATGGTCTAAAAACTTGAACAACCAACTATAAACCTTAAAACATCAATTCCTCCCAAACCGCTGATCCAAATATTTAATGTGACCACTCTACGAAATGGGAATCATTATTTTCTTTCCAATGAGACTGATCACGACACCTGATTCGATCCAAGTAAAAAGTTATTCCTTGTACAAGAATGACAGGGGCAAAATGGTCACAAATAAAATTAGTAAAAATTATAGACATGTCTCACATCCCCATAAACAACATATCAAAATATGAGAATTATCCAACCCGTTAAGAATAAAATAAAAATATTTTACGATCATCCAATACGTGAAAAACGGATTCTTACATTCTCCCCCCTTTAGAATTTCGCCCCCGAAATTCCAAATAAACATAAGCAACCAAAACAATTCCGCATGCCTATCACCCATAAGCAGCCAATTCTATTATTTGAACTAGCAGCCATCACGCTATGCATCCATAGCCTTATCCTAGCACGTGTAATTCTAAAACAAGCACAATATTACAAGTTATAATGACGTAAGGTGCCACGATACTAATGAGTCATACTGACGAAGAGTTCTGGATGGGTCGCCTTCATACTCTCTTCCATCTCCCATGTACTCTTGTTGCCCTCCTCACTCCATTGTACCTTGACTAGCTTAATTGTCTTTCTCCTAAGCTATTTCGTGTCATTCCCCACAACACGAAACGACTTACCAGGTCTTGTAACTACATGCTTGACTTCTTGGTCCTCGTACTGCTCTAGAGATACTAATATGTTCGAATCGTACACTCATTTCCGTAGAAACGACACATGGAAAACATTATGCACTCCCCACATCTTCTCAGGTAGCTCCAATCTATATGCGAGCTTTCCAATCCGCTCAACTATAGGAAACAGTCCAATGAACCTAGGAGCCAACTTTCCTTTGCTTCCAAATCGAACCATATGCTTCAATGGAAAAATCTTCATGAAAACCATGTCGCCAACATCAAATTCCAAACATTTTCGACGCTTATCGGCATAACTTTTCTGACGGTCTTGGGTTGCTTTCATTCGTTGTCGAACGATCTTGATAGAATCTGAGGTTTCTCTTATCATTTCAGGCCCAAGTATTAACTTATCCCCAGTTTCTAACCAATATGTCGGAGAATTACATGGTCTACCATGCAATGCCTCATATGGAGCCATCCCAATGCTCTACTGGTAGCTATTATTATATGCAAACTCCACCAGATGTAGACGGTCTTCCCAAGATCCCCCGAAGTCCAATACATATGCTCTTAGGAGATCTTCCAAAACTCAGTTAGAACTCTCGGCCTAACCATCGGTTTGGGGATGGTAAGCCATACCCAAACACAACTCATTTCCCAAAGCTTCTTACAAACTCTTCCAAAATCTGCTAGTGAGCAATGGATCTTGGTCACTCACTATGCTTTTCGGGATACCATGGAATTGAACTATCCATTTTATATAAAGCACGACCAACTTCGATCATGTCCTAGTTGATTTGACAGGAATGAACCTTGCAATTTTGGTCAAGCGATCCACGATGCCCCAAATTCTTTCCTTTCCTGCCCTGGTTCTAGGTAGTCCATCGATATTTGCTTCCACTTCCATGTAGGAACTTCCAATGGCTGAAGCAACCCATTCGGCTTCTTCTGTTCAGCTTTCACCAATTAACAGTCCATACATCAGGAAATGAACTTTCCAATATCTCTTTTCATCCCTTCCCAGTGGTAGACTCGCCTCATATCCTGATACATCTAATTACCACCCGGATGAATCGTCAACTTCGAGTGATGACATTCCCTCAGAACCTCATCTCTCAATCCGTCGATATCAGGAACAACCAATCATCCTTTCTTCCGAAGCCAACCTTCTTGATCGACCTCAAATTCTTTATCTCGGCTTCCAACTTTTGGATAAACTCTATAAGCTTTGCATCTCGCTTTTGGCTCTCATCTATCCTTCTGATGAGAGTAGGTCTTGTCGATAAGCTTGCCAACATTTCAGGTTCCATCTCGCACTGTGGCCTGAAATCGAACCTTGCCAAATACTCGATACTCTTCTATTCTGAAAATATCGCTCCCAAACTTACGTGTCTTCGACTCAACGCATCTACCACTGCGTTACCTTAGGAGTGTAGGCTATACCAATATCATACAATGCCAGAAACTCTAACCACTGTTGCTGCTGAAGATTCAAATCCTTTTAGGAGAAAAGATACTTCAATGACTTGTGATCTGTAAACAACTCAAATCAAACTCTCAACAGATAATGTCTCCACATCTATAAACTCAATCGCTGCCAATTCTAAATCATGAGTTGGATAATTCCTTTCACGCGGCTTCAGCTGTCGACTCGTATAGGCCACAACCTTATCCTTCTGCATTAGCACTACTTCAAATCCAGTATCACATGCATCGGCGTATACCACCATCTCTTCATTCCCACTTGGAATGGTCAACGCAGGAGCACTCGTCGGTCTCTCTTTCAGGATTCCAAAAGCTTTCTCACACTTTGCATCCTGTGTGAACACTTGGTTCTTCCTTGTCAATCCTGTTAATGGCACAACAATCTTTGAGAAATCCTTGATAAACCATCGGTAATAACCAGCCAACCCAAGGAAACTTCTCACATCCGTCGCATTCTTAGGTCTATCCCAGTCCTGGATTACTGCCACTTTAGCGGAGTCCACAATTATTCCCTTTCCAAAGACTACATGGCTTAAGAATCTCACTTCATTCTTCCAAAAGTGACACTTTGAAAACTTAGCCTTTAGCTAATGCGTTCGAAAGATTTCCAAACCAACTCTCAAGTGCGTCTTGTGTTCTTCCGGGAATAAACAAAAATATCATCCACAAACACAAGCACGAACTTGTTCAACTAATCTCTAAAAACTCTATTCATAAGATCCACAAAATACGCTGGTGCGTTAGTCAACCCAAATGGCATCACCAACCATTCGAAGAAACCGGATGGTGTCCTAAAAGAAGTCTTTGGCACACTATCCCTCTCCACTCTCAACTGGTGAAATCCTATTGCCAAATCCATCCGAGAAAACACTTTGGCCTCGTGAAACTGATCGAACAAGTCATCTATCCTTGGAAACGGATACCTTTTCTTCTTGGTCACCTTGTTCAACTCACGATATTCTACACACAAACTTAACGAGCCATCAGCTTTGGTTGCAAACACAACTGGTGCACCCCATTCAGATACACTTCTTCGAATGAATCCTTTTCCAAAAAGGTCACGAACTTGCACCTCTAACTCTCGTTGTTCCTTAGGCTCCATCCGCTTAAGAGGCATAACGATAGGTCTGGCATCCTCGACCAAATCGATTCTAAACTCATTCTCATGTTGGGTCGGCAACCCCTTGACTTTCTCAAAGACATCCTCAGACTCATTAGTGATCAACACAGATGACAAGTCTTCCTGTGGAATCACAAGCAAATATATATAGCTCACGAAGACACCATCTTCGGGCTTACACCGAATCAACGCCTTTCTCCCTTCCACATCCCCGACTCTAACCTCTACCTTCTCGCAATTCACTCTTGCCGCATACCTCTTGAGCCAATCCATGCCCAAGATGGTCCCAAACCCAACGAAGTTCAAAACAAATCAATCACACACAAAACAACAACCATGACTCAGCAACACTAGACCACGATACAGCATGCACAAGCTGGACGAAACCCCAACTAGATTAGTCACGATCAGTGGTCTATCACAAATCTCGGGTTCCAAACCCAAGTGTCACACAAGTTCATTACAAATGAATGACTGTGATGCTCCAGTATCAAATAACAAACGAACTAAAACACCTTGAACAGAAAGAGTACATTGGACGATGACACCCTTTCCATTCTCCTTTGTAGTAGGAGCTCTTGAAGAAGACGACACGACTTCCAAAGCATATGCCTTCACAACCTTCTTTCCCTTAGCTGCTTATGGGCAATCCTTCTTCTCATACCCAGGTTTTCCGCATCTGAAGCACTTCTTCTCAGCTTTAGGATTCTTGCACTCATTAGCAAAATGACCTTTTTGTTAGTAGTTAAAGCAAACCACCTCACTCTTAGTGTTCTTCTTGCCATCCTTCCCTTTCTGCTATTGTTGCTTCCTTTTCTTGTTATTATTACCTCCCTGTTGTGGCTTTGGAGATTCGTTAGATGCAACAACAACTTCCTCTTTTGGAAACAAGCTTTCATGTCTCATAGCTTTTTCCAAAAGCTTCTCAAATGAATCATCAAGATGTTCCACCAATGGTCTTCCTATATAGGTATCCATACCCATAGCAAACTTCTCGTTCTTCTGATAGGGTGTGTCAATGTATGAACGAGCATATCTGGACAAGGCCTCGAAATCAGAAACATAACCAAACACCCACCTTCCATTCTGCTTCAATTCCACAAATTTCTTGAATAGAGCAAACTTATGAGCAGTGGAGATAAAATTTGTCTCGAATTTAACTTGGAACTATCCCCAAGTTATCTCTTCTTCCGGAGTCTTAAGCATAACTGAATTCCATCACTTTATTTCCCTACCCTGCAATTGCCTTGACGCAAGCTTTCTCTTTGTTGCATCATCCATTCCAAAATCTCCAAAAATACGAACACAAGAATCTAACCACCTCTGGACTTCTTTTGCTGGCTCCATTTCTTTGAATGGACTTCCTCCTAGAGATGTATATTCCTTGCATAGCTTTGCAAAATCCACAACACTAGGAACTTGCACTCCTACATTTACCGTGGCTACCACTGGAGTGGGTACCCTTCTCATGAATGCTTCCATCATGGCCTCAAACATGGCTGGGTAATCTGGTGTACGGCTATTTCCCCCTCCAGGCACAGCCCCTTCCCTAGCAGTATGCCTTGAAGCACGTCGACTCATTCTAAATCTGCAAATTAGAATGATTAGCCACTTGCAAGAAAAGCTGCTAAAGAAGTACAAACACTACCATAATATATAGCATTATGTAGTATGCATCCAACTGAAATCTACAAGTACATCTCTCATATGTTATTACGTCTTTAAACTCTGGCTAAATTGATAACCAGATTTCTGATACCAAATGTGACGACCACCCACAACCCCTGTACTACACAAGAGGAATGATGCGCTGAAATGTTTGCCAGGCAGCTATGGACGATCATCAAAGTAGATAAACTCAATCAGAACTTGTCGTATAACTCACAGCGCAAGGATAAAATATAGTAGAATATATATAATAGGCAATATTAGTGAAGCAAATTTGAGTAGAAAACACCAAACTTTCATAACAACTAGAAAATATTTCCAAACACTGGGATTGCAATAGAAAGGTCTGTACAAATTTTCCTCACTACAACACTCAGAGTCAATCATCAAACACCGTAAATAAAAGATAGTAGATATTAGTAAAAGATAATACGTCAGCCTCCTGCTCGCCAGCAAACCACAACATCGTCCTCACTAAGATATCACGTGTCACCTGCCACCTAGATTTCCCATCCACAACCGGATGAACAGCCCAAGTTAATAAGAGGGAAACATGAAACCTTGAGTCAGACAATAGTCTTAGTGAGCGATAAAACAGCTAACAAACATCATCAATAAAGTATATGAGAATAGGTAGATTAACAACCCAATCTACCAAACATCAGAGAAGAACCCAAACCTGCCTTCCCCACATCAGACTGTGATGGCCTTTACAAACCAACAACCAAAGGAATAACACTCATCCATGGCAATCAGAACAACCATCATCCAGTAGTAATCACAACATCTAGTTATATCTCACGTAAACCATCCTAATCAAACTCAACATCCCTTAATCACAAGCCAAGTTAAGGATAGATAAACATCTAGTAGTAATCCACAACCGGATGAGCAATCCAAGTTAATAAGAGGGAAATATAAAAATTAGAGTTAGACAATAGTCTTAGTGAGCGATAAAACAGCTAAAAACATCATCAATAAAGTATATGAGAATGGATAAATAAACATACTAATCTACCCACAACACCAGAAGAACTCAACTCCATTTTCTCCACATCAGACAGTGATAGCCTTTACTAACAAGCATTTCAACTATACATGAATGGCAACCAGAACACTCATTCAATCGTGCAATCAAAAGCAACCCAGCAATGACATCCAAGTTATATATCTCACGTAAACTATCTTAATCGAATTTAACACTCCTCAAGTACAAGCCCCAGAGGCCTAAACCAATATCGGACAAGCACCCAAGAAACGTCTCCTTGGACGTTGAACAATCTACGTAAGACCGTACAAACAAAACAACCAATCATCCACGACTGACTCTTGCTATCACCGCCAATCCTGCTTCGAAATCAACGTTAATCGTATGACGATGAACCTTGCCATATGTCAAGGGCTAATGATAACCCTGGTTCAAACAGAATCTCTATACACCTTTCAATGATACGTACTTAGGCCTTTCAACGATACCTAAGGTACTCATCCAGCAACCTTCCGGTCTTTTAGGTGTCCATATTGTACCCCTGCTTTGAGCTTGTTAGAACCTACGACAACGATAATCTCTTAGCCTTCAATATCTCTAGTCGTCCAACCTTGACGACTATTTACTTCTCGAGCACTGTAACGACCCGACTTTTCAGCTCTCGAAAATCAATACTAATACATCTCTGTATACATGTTTATCAAATCAAGTACCATAAAGTCTGATAGTTAGGGGAAAAGAAAGGAGACAGAAGAACAGAAGAAAGAAGATACATAACATAATCTCACAACGGAACGAATAATCTATAATAATAACAATGCTCTTTTACAAAAAGTGGGAAAACTTTAAAATATACATACATCAATCAGAGTACACAATAAATTAGCCTGAACAGTTATAACAACCTGCCCTTACAATTTCTGATACATACAACAACATACATAACGGAATAAGAATACGAAACTCCACTTCCGAAGCTCCAAAGCAATCCAAATCTGATCTGCAAATATACTCGGTCTGACCCAAGCATTACCGCAAAAATAACACCCGGATCAGGCTAGCAACCGCATGAGATAACTCAACATTTAAGTAACACATATCTCAATACAATGAGAGGCCATATGCATATCCGTAATGGTTATCCCCTCAATAACATCCAACCATTTATTAGGAGAAGTATAGTTGTAAATAGATAATGTCTAAGGTGTAGAATATAAATAAATTCACATAGAAGGAATGGTTACATTGGTAACATTCGACAACTATTAAGTGTACAAACAAAACCGATAAGGCATGTTCGCATATTGGATTTCCCGTCGGAGATCTCTTAATACAAATCCGAACTCCATGCATAAGGGTCAGAAAGTACCTCCGAGCGTCGTATATCTCTAGATAAAATATATCATAAGGTAAACACAACTGGCCCATGCACGAAAACACCGAAGTGCACCACGTGGAACCTAATATACCCAACTCCCGCACGCAACTTCGAGGAGCTCCCACACGGTTCATTAATAAGCATACACTAGATATGAAGTCAATATATCCTACCGTGGGTTAGAAAGACCCCAGATTATGCTCCTACTCTGTTTTCTGTCATTTCCGATGTCGAGGTTTCTTTCGGCATCTTTCACACGAGTCTTCATCACTCGAACAGAACAAGAATTCCCATATGGAATCCCATAGCTCAATAGTTCTTGGAATCTCACATAGATTCCTTCACATATCTTGGAATCACACATGGACCCCAATACATCAACCGTCTTGGAATCACACATAGATTTCTTCATAGATCTTAGAATCACCACGTGTGTTCGAGTATCTCAACAGATCTCGAATCACCACATAGCCTTCACTTCACAACCGCTTCCAAAACATAGAACCTGTATACTAGTTTGGAAGTGTTTTTCGATAAGTAGAACACTTACCAACCTCGGTCTCCTGAAAACCAATCGCTAGATTTAAGGTCAAGTTCTATAGTCAATTGACTGACTACAATTCACACAATAGACGATTGTATATGGAAAACAGCCCTGCTTAATTTCCATAACAAAAGAATAAACATTCAAGGCACTATCAAGATCACGAAGCATGATAAACAGTCGAAGCACAGTTAACTCGTATAAACAGCTTCTAATCCTATTCCCATTTAATTAATCTTTCATTAATTAAAACTTCTGTTGTTAGTAAAACTCCCTTTTACTAATAAAACTCATTTGTCAAATACTACTTCGCTTACTGTTCAATAACTCATACTCGATTAATATTCCTTTATATACTAGCGTATATATTCAACTTATACATATAAAAGACATATGTATATATTCTATGAATTCCTTATTCCCTTATATCCTTAATACCTAAAAATTATTACTATACTTATCCCTCCTGTATAAGTATAATCACAATCCATTTTCAAGATTTCCTTTCTAACTTCAATATTTGAAAACGTATTCATATACTTATCCCTCCGGTATAAGTATATCTATGACTCAATTTTAAAACTTCTTAAAATATAATCAAAGAGGTTAAAACCTTGTTTAATAAACAACCTCTTCTCTTTTATAAGTTGAACCTCTTATTAAACATCTTTATCCTAAAATATTTCTATACTTGTCTTTATCTTTAAAAATCCATTATTTAAAGATCTAAGTATACCCAAACTCGTTAATCAGTTTAATTCCAGTTTCTATATCTCTGATGTTTAAAAACAAGCATTGCTAAAACAAGCATTGCTAAAACACTATTTACAACAAACCCCGAAACAAATCCTTTTTATATAATTATCTTTAAACATTCGTTTAAGGATTCGATTATATAAACTTCATCGATATAATTCGAGTGGGTTAAAGAAGAATGTAAATAACACATTGTTACGACAAACCCAAAGCCATTTCTATATTTATTCACGTCTTTAAAATATTCCTTTAAAGATGTAAATATCGATAAACATTTAATACGGTGAAATACTAGGAATTTCTAAACCATTGATTATAACTGGTTTGTTATAATCAAAATCATATCCCAAATCCTTTAAAACAAGCTTAATTCGTTTTAAAAATATATATAAAGTAAAATAACTTAAATATTGATCTTTAAATAAAAAGGGTAAAATGTATAAGTTAGAAAAAAGTTTTAACTTAACAAAGTAAAATGTATATATAATAAAAGAATTTAAAATAGGTTTTAAAAATAAAAGAATAAGTCTGTTTTATATTTAAAACCATTTACTTCCAATTTCCCAATTCCCATTCCTATTCGTATAATTTCCCAATTCAATCCAGTTACGTCAAATACACCAGATTGTGTGAATTAGACAAACTCTATATATTGTATAAAATAATATATTTACTTCACGATAATTTCACATATAACAATGTTATATAATCAATGGTCCCACAGTCAAGTTTAACACACAATCAATTCATAATACAACATATGAATATAAATACGGTAACAATAATATTGAGGAATCCTGTTGGATTCCTCCAACCAGTCCCTCGGCATCATAGTTCATATATCGGCACGTACACACGTAATACAGTTCAATATTATTATAAGGTACAACAGTATTGCGATAGGAGTGAGTTAAACTCACCATCCATTCCAATAACCATTTTACGCTGTTTTTATCTAATTTCAAACAACATTTGAAATTAAATAAAAATCCAGACTTCCCAGAATTCTTCCAATCCACTGCCAATGTGTAGCTATCGAAATAACAAATCCAACGCATCTGACCGTTCGTAAAACGGACTTCGTACGAACTGTTTACGGGTTTTTCAAGTTAATACAATATTAAAATTAAACATTTAAATTAATTTAAACAATACAACTCTCACCCCACAGATACATGTGCAACACACTCCTCCTTCCCTAATTCAAAATTCCAAACCCATTATCTCCCTGTAACCAAACTATTGACCCCCTTATTTGACTGCCCCTTTGACCCTCAACCACCATCTCTCCGTTCATCAAACGCCCATACCGACCTCGCCAACCACTTTGTCATCGCGAACCCCATCTGTCAGTCCCTACAACCTCACACTCGACGCCCCCCATAAACCGACATGCCGCCTCATCTCCGAACCTGTATCGTTGCATCTCCCCAGAGACCACCGTAATCCCCTTCGATGCCACCAACCGCTACGCCTCCCATCCATGTTTGTCACGCCATCCGCCATTCAACCCAACTTCACCAAGGTCGTCGTCGAAGTCCAGCCCTAGTCGGCCTGTAGAAAATTAGGTCCACTATCTTTACGCCGCATATGACATAAAGTACCCCATCGCGAAGCTCTCGATCGTGTGGTTCCAATGAATCCAAGAACTCTTCAATCCGTTAAGTATCTGAGTGGATTTAATTCATTGAAGAATTTGTTTTTGTGGCGGCCTCCTTTTTCGATTTACAGAAGATGAAGTAGTTAGGTCTTAACGAAGGGAAGGGGTTATTTATAGGGATTGGGATTTTAGATATATTGGTAGGATATTTTGTTTTAATACTCCATTATATTCTGCCGAGCATTTTAAGCTCTCACGCCCACATGCTTCGTTCGATCATCACGAAAATTGACACTCCGCTACATTACGATATTCCGGACTCAATAAAACTAATTTCGTCGATTTCTGAAATCATTTGCAAAACCAATATTTTACGTGTTAATTTAATCGAGTTAATATTTATTCGATTTCAAAACACTTCAAACTTCGATAATAAATTTATATTATCGTTCATATTTAATTAGAATTTTCATATGATTTAAAATCAATTTAATTTCATATTAAATTTCAGATTCAATTCAATATTATTAAATAACTCGTATTCTCTGAATTCAAGTTATTTAAATTCTAATTTAATCGCATTTATTTTAAATAAATTAATTATTCTGATTCTAAAAACTCGGGTCATTACATTCTCCCCCCTTAAAAGGATTTCATCCCGAAATCACAAGTAAAGTAGAATGTTAATAAACCCTCTAATATTCCTTCAGAAAATTATTTCCAAAATCATGTTAAATTTTCTAACGCCCGGAAATTACGGAAAATTTCACCAGCACCTCCTTTGTACGGCTTGATACTGAAAATACCAAGCGCCACGTAGGGCCTCACTCAATCCAAAACGAAAACAAAAGCCAAGCGGCTTCCCACATCAGGGACATAAAATCCATCAGACCCAATCTATAACATAAATGTGTACCTATTTGTCGAGCAAACAAACCTCTACTTATGAAATCAAAAGCGACTAGTCCCTTTTGCTTCCACAAACCTGTATATACTTACATAACCCAAAAGAGTTAAGCAAATAAACAATTAACACAATAACTCCAACAGATGCAAAAACCAGCATAACAACCGTATGCAATAACCAATATGATGCACCTGGTAATCATGGTGCAAATCCATATGAACAATCATATAACAGTATCATATCACTAACAATCATAACTTGAGGTTAATTCAAGTTTTGAAACCCCATCACCGCACAAGGATAATAAACAATCCATTAAGAATCTCCTCATGCTCAACAACCTTAGGTTAACACTTGACCAATCATTTAGCTATACCTCAAACAATTTAGAGATCCAATTCCAAATTCCCCACAAGTCAATAACATAGCATGAATTGTTTACAAAGCCCATACGATATACATAAGCCATTCGTACGCAATATCAAATTCGATCTCTCGCTCAATCACGTGATTCCACTTCCAGACTAGTATCGCTCACTCGATCACTCTAGTACGGACTCAGAACTGGTTTCTTGATTAGAAACCGCCATTCTCCTTACATAGCCATACTATGATAGAGAATCACAGAATCAAATCAAAAATCCTGTATCTGACTTCATCGTCAAGAATCGAATGAAAAATAACAACTCTGATTGGTTTAAGCTACCACAAAATCACGCACTTGAATCTGGATCAAACCGCATAGCGAATAAAACAGCCTATGTAAATCTTACATATTTATTCCAATTGGTTTAGTAAATATACCAATTTTATTTATTCAACTTTGTCTTAGTATAATAATGTTATACTAATTTCATTTATGAATTATTTCATACATTTCCACTTCACGTTATCAACCATTTTATAACTTAAGTTCATACACTTAACTTCCGAACACATTTCTATAATCACTTCGATTATATTTCCATTGTTCCATCATATTAAAATTCTTATTATAAACTGAATTGATTTCACAAATGCTTATAATTCATTTAATACTTATATTCACATTTGACCGCCCCTTTGACCCTCAACCACCATCTCTCCGTTCATCAAACGCCCATACGGACCTCGCCAACCACTTTGTCTTCGCGAACCCCACCTGTCAGTCCCTACTACCTCACACTTGACGCCTCCCCATAAACCGACATTCCGCCACATCTCCGAACCCATATCGTTGCATCTCTCCAGAGACCACCGGAATCCTCTTCGATGCCACCAACCGCTGCGCCTCCCATCCACGTTTGTCGCTCCATCCTCCATTCAACCCAAATTCACCCAGGTTATCGTCGAAGTCCAGCCTAGTCGGCCTGCAGAAAATAAAGTCCACCATCTTGGCGCCGCATATGACATAAAGCACCCCATCATGAAGCTCTCGATCGTATGTTTCCAATGAATCCAAGAACTCTTCAATCCGTTAAGTATTTGAGTGTATTAAATTCATTGAAGAATTTGTTTTTGTGGCGGCCTCCTTTCTCGATTTACAGAAGATGAAGTAGTTAGGTCTTAACGAAGGGAAGGGGTTATTTATAGGGATTAGGATTTTAGATATTTTCTAGGATATTTTGTTTCAATACTCCATTATATTCCGCCGAGCATTTTAAGCTCTCACGACCACGTGCTTCGTCCGATCATCACGAAAATTGACACTCCGCTACATTACGATATTCCGGACTCAATAAAACTAATTTCGTCGATTTCTGAAATCATTTGCAAAACCTGTATTTTACGTGTTAATTTAATCGAGTTAATATTTATTCGATTTCAAAACACTTCAAACTTCGATAATAAATTTATATTATCGTTCATATTTAATTTGAATTCTAATATGATTCAAAATCAATTTAATTTCATATTAAATTTCAGATTCAATTCAATATTATTAAATAACTCGTGTTCTCTAAATTCAAGTTATTTAAATTCTAATTTAATCGCATTTATATTTAAATAAATTAATTATTCTGATTCTAAAAACCTGGGTCATTACAAGCAACCTTCTCGAGCAACCATTATCCACCAACTCACAACCTTTGAGTTATCTTTACATTCGTTGCTCTACACCGATCAAGAAGCACATCACTTCGAACATTCCCACTTGAATTCGCTTTGAAGTCACAATCATCACTGAACCAAATAACATCAATATAAAGTTCAACACAACCCATAGGATTCAACAATTCACAATGGAAACAAACCACAGCGTTTCTACCATCGACCATGGCGTTTGAAAGCGCTGCTATACCCTTTAACCCATGTTGACCCACCATGTCTGGAACCAACATACCCATCTCGACCGACCCATCACCAATCATGCCGACCGACCTAACACTACACATATTGACTGACCCATCCAAGCAACACACAGACCGATCCATCATCATACACACCGACTCAACATGACCAATCCATCCTATTAAGGTTGACTGATCCGTTATCTTTCAACCCCTACTGATCCATCCAGCTTCGATCTGATCGGTCCACTTCTTTTCCTACTGACTGATCCTTCATGGCTGACCGACCCTTCATATAGTCGACCCGACCCCTCAATTTTTCCACCGATCGAGCCATGTTCTCCTGATCGACTCGTCACCTGTACTACATCTTCTACTACACCTTGTACTACACAACCGACCCATAGAGGCCCAACCGATCCTATCCATCACGATTTCATCCCGAAATTCAACCAAAACTTTGTCAAACGACAAATTCGACGAAACCAATTCATCAAATCCATCCAATACGATCACAAACATGTTATGAAATCACTAACAACTCAAAAATGACCATTTCATCAATAATTATGCAAAATTCACTAAAATCATGATAAATTAACATATGAACTAAATTATGGATCTTACTTGTTAAACATATGAAATAACATAGTAATTACCGATTTTAAGTTGCTAAATTAGATCCTATGGCGATTCATACGAAAATGGACTTGCCGTGATGTAGATCTAGGAGAAAACACTTGAAAATGATGAAATTATACTCAAACAACTCATATACTTGATTGAATTTGTGTGAGAGATGCATATCACTCACCAAATCTCTAAAACAACCCAAAAATACTTAGACCTAGATCAGGACAGCGATGAATTTGATCCAAACTCTTCAATTCGATGAACTCTCTCTTGGAATGGTATAGATCTAGCTTCAAATGATGTGGATCTTTGATTATCTAAGCTTTAATGGTGAAAGGTGTAGAAAATTGAGGAACGGAGGACCTCTAGTTTTTCCGAATGAGAGAATGGAGAAAGTAAACTATTGTCCATGCCTCCTACCCCCTATTTATGGCCATCCACCAGCCCACTATTGGGCCTTTCCAAGTCATCACAACAATGGTCTAAAAACCTGAACAACCACCTGTAAAACTTTAAAAAGGCGATTCCTCCCAAACCGCTGAGCCAAATCTTTAATGTGACTACTCTACGGAATGGGAATCAATATTATAATTTCTAATGAGATCGATCTCATCACCTGATTCGATCTGAGTCAAAAGTTATGTCCTATATAATACTGATAGATTGTTATAAGCGTTGTTTAATTATTTAATGCTTATACAGTTGTAATTTGCACTCTGAATGTGAATGTGAATTGAATGTTTAATAGTTGTTTATCACTATTTTTAATGCATACGATGTATGAAATCCATATAAATAAAAATAAATGGTAATTGAGTGAGTCCGATTCCAATTCAGAAATAACGAATATTTTAAAATAATATTCAGTAAAGAATTAAAATATTATTTTGATGTCCAATTTTGGATGAACACAAAGATATTGAAATATATGAAGTCGAGTTAAGTATAAATGCACCATTTTAACTCAATCGAATTTGCATATCGATTTTAATCATTTTTATAATGAATACCGAAAAGACTGAATTTTAAAAGATAGCATTTTGAAAATATTATCATTTTGAGATTATAATAAAATGGGATGTTCACTTTTAATCTAAAATTAAAATGGAACTAAAAATTGTTTTTAAATGAATTTAAAACGTTTTATAAATTATTTTTAAAATGGAAATCGACGATATACATATTATATAAATAATGGCTTGAATAAAACGCGCCGCGCAGCGACCATTCGCGAATTTCAACCATTAACTTCAAATTGTTGTAATAGGAGATCCCACCATTGGATTCTCCTAAAACCAAAACCATTGGGTTCGGATCGAAAAGATCATTCCAATGAGTATAAGAGATTTAAATTTGAATGGTTAGAATTTAAAATATGTCCAAATCAATTTTGGAAAAGGTCGCCAAGGATGTAGTTCGGTGGTCGTTACTGGAAACCGACTGTAAGGGCCTTTACAAATTATTAAAAATAGGGAAAAATCATGTAAAATCATAATGAATGATTTTGAAAGATTTAAGATGAAAAATTCCATGTTCGAAAAGATAAAAATATTTTTTTTCGAAATGAACTAGTTATTAACTGGAATAATAATCCAATGTTTTTAAATAAATTAAATTTGTAAATGGTTTTTGAAATAACCAGAATTTTCCAGTGTATGAATTGGGAAGAATGTAAACGGAAATAATCTTCAGAATATTTCGATATTGGATTTTCGTGATTATACAGATATTGTTGAGGAATTTGGAAGATATAGATATCTTTATTCCCAATACGATGTATGTTAGTTTCAGAATTTGATATTGAATATAAGTCAATATAATTTCTATTTAAGCATTGTATTTAATATCAAATGGGATTTTGGATTCGTCGTGAATGGTGTCTTCAATAACACTGTTATTAAACCCAGTTGAGAGTAGAATAAATTTTTTAATTGAGATTTAGAGAATTTTACCAATTAATTAATTAATTTAATTGGAATAGAAATGAAAGTTGATTTTGGGTTTATCGTGAACAATGTTTTAAATAACATTTGTTCTTTAACCCAATTAACAGTGAAGATATGATTTGGAATTTATATATCTTTTTATTAAGATTTAAGGGAAATTTTCCAAAGTAAAGTTTTCTAATTTAATATATTGAATTGGAATTGAATGGAATTCGATTTGGTAATAATCGAGATGAGCTTTTGTAAAGGAAGACCGTTATATATATGGAATTTAAAAGGCTTGGCCGTTATTCCATTTATATTATTAGTCTGATACGGAAATTTATATCGATTATATATTGATCTGTTTTCCGCGAAGATTCCATATTTAATCGAAGTTGATTTGGGATTATTGTGAACTGTGTTTTAAATAACATTGATTCTTTAACCCAGTTAGAGACAAGATTAATTTCTTAAAGTTGAATAATCATAAAGTAATGAATTTTGAGATTAAAACTGAACTAGAGTTTTAATGAATCTTTAAGTAGATTAAAATGAGAATGGGGTAATTAAATTTATCGTATTCATGAAATGGTCGAGAATGGAGTACCACCAGTTTTACTCCAGACGATAGTTAAATCTTCAAAAAAAATTGAATGTAAAATGGTAATTAATTTTACCCAGAACACAGTGGGTGTTAGATATGGAGTACTACCAGTTTTGCTCTATGGGATGAATAGGTTGGGATTGGAAAAATAAAATAAATGATTACTTCGGTAATGCTCGATAATCCCGACTAGTTATATAAACCTTAATTTGATTTAGAATTGTTAAAAGATAAAATAAAATATTTTGAAATTGATATCCAAATGAAGATTAAACTATAATTTAAAAAGAATACATCTTTGATAAAATCAATGGGACCTTTCCCTAAAGATGTGAATATTTGAATAAAAGAATATTCTGAATTGGAATGAGGTGTAGAATGTGTTT
Source organism: Allium sativum (assembly GCA_030737875.1). Lineage (NCBI taxonomy): Eukaryota > Viridiplantae > Streptophyta > Magnoliopsida > Asparagales > Amaryllidaceae > Allium > Allium sativum. The sequence continues at coordinate 793,132,260 of CM060921.1, read as the reverse complement.
TTATAGCACTTGATTATTGATTATGAAATACGCGAGTTATTCGGAAAGACCGGGTCTATCCCATTCTAAATAACTGATACGACAACTAAAAATCGACGATGAAGATGGTGGTTGAAGACCGGAGATCTTCACATCATTTGGATGATTACTGATGTCTTGATTGGGCTGTACACCCAAGACAAGGTAATATGTGGTGATCGCCCAGACGTACTTGGAGATCGACCGGATATGCGAGGACCTTTCCCGTATTGGACATATGGGACGAGTAATAAGGTGCCTCCAACTTCGTTCAGACCCAGAACGGACTTGCAAACGGATGGTGTGTCTAACATTGTATTCCTTTATGTTGTAATTGTTGATCTCTGCTAAATATATATCTGTTTGGTGGTGGATAATTTGTTCTCTTGCTTAACACCCTTCTCTGAGACGTACGAGCTTAGATGTTATATATTGGCAGAAACCAGTGGTATGGTATGGATTGAAAATGTTACATGCTAAGATGTAAATGATCAAGGCTTATTGTTGAAAAGCAGAGTCTTGTAGACGACGATAAAACCACGACTTTAATTAGCATAGCTTTGTGTATAGCGTTAATTCGCGAGCCTCACAACCCGGTATGTGTCAAAAACGGGATGAGGGACCGTAGGGAGAGCTTGCGTTTATTTCTAGCTAGGAGTGGTGTAATGGTATGGAGCCCAGACATTTTTACTTATGAGGATGATGGATTGCGAGGCGCCTCGGATATAGGGCTATATGTTCATAGGGTCGACGTACTGACCTGTTAGTAGGTTTGATAAGACCGAGAAACGTATTGTTCAGGAATAATTAATCCACTAAAGTAACTGTGGACCGGACCTACCGTTCTTAGGGCTCTCCAGCGTCCGAGTCCTGAGGCATTTTCTAGAGTGTCTCGAATCGGTGAGGAGGCATCCCTTGCTTATATTCATAGATGGAATCCAATTTCCAATACAACACTTTTAGGTTTTAGTTTTAAACCTATATGGCAACATAGTAAGATGGGATACTATGCCGTCTATGTTTGATACATTTATATTTGAAGTTGTTTTGACACTATGCACTTATAGTAATATCAAAATGATTTGTTTTAAAGTGTACCAAGCATGTTTGGCTATTATAAGGGAAAACTCCATCCTCCGGCTTGCGTTGCATTATGCGATGGGACCTGAGTCTTATAATAGCTTCATTTTTCAAAAAGCATTGCGTTGTTTATAAATTGCTTTATTTCAGAGTATTCATGGGAGTGAACCCGTTCGGTGACATATGGCGTAGTTCCTTGATTTACCCAATTTTAAATTAAATGTTTAATAACTGATTTAGTTCTCACACCAGTCCCATGATTGACTCGGAGTTTGTTGTTTCCACCTAAACTCTAGGTAACCATATTTTCCACATGGGCAACTAGTAGTTTTGGTTGTTCGCAAATATTTCTTTTCATAGGATCTTGGATTACGGCTGGAGCTATGTTCAGAATGCTTTGTATCCATGTATTTTTTCAGTTGTGGTAGTTGATGTTTTCCACTGTGCATTATATTTATGTATATATATTTCCGCTATTTTGTAATTTATAAATCTCTGATATTTATTTTTCTGCTATATATTATTTATCTGAACTCTGATATATTCTTGTATTTTGATGTAAATTGTTGTAATGGTAATGAAATGTTCTCATGTTTGTGTTTTGATGCATCGTGTTCTCAAAACAATCTAGGCTCGTCCGTCTCTTCGGGGATCGGGGAAGTCTAGGTCGTTTCAAGTACACTACTGGAATGAAGTAAGAAAACGATGATGGATGTCCTTGACCTTCGGGCCATAATTAAAATGACTAAAATAGCGCTATACCGGACCAAGTGAGGTTAGCTACCTCCATCTGCAACACTTCTTCCTTTATTACTATATTCCCTCGGTTTGATTGATTTGATTAGATGCGCATCCATGATTTAGGAGTGTTGTTCGAGGTGGGCGGTAGCCGCAGTTATGCGTTACCACCAGTCCGGGCGTGCAACTAGTATATTCCTACTCTGGGCATTCCTCGTGTGCCTTGTCATATTATCCTGATCGAGCCCCTGCGATTTTGATTTAACCTTGTCGTATAGCGACACATCCCTATCCACCGACTGTTAGTGATATTTTATATGCAATGTTTACGACAACATATAAATGGTGTAAGGGTAAAAATGTAACTCGCTTACGCTATTTTAATACGTTATATTTAACCATAGACACTATTGTAATAGTGTATTGTATTATATAATATATAGTTTAATGGATCCTTAGGAGATGGAAATACCCGTAACATCTCCTCAGTTATTGCTTTCATATTGTCACACAAATTTGATTTAACTGATACGAGAATACTTTTGTTTTGATCCAAGTGTTTTCTCTTTTCATTTGTGCTCGGGTCAGCCTGAGTTTCTCAGTTATTGAAGATACCATTATGAAAATGAAGATGGAGCTCAACAGACGTATTTATTACTTTTATTCCGTTGCAAAAATATTGGTATGTTTATGATAGTTAACACTGATAATTGTTGTAAAATAAAATCAAATGTATGTTTAACAGCTTCATGAACTGTTCTTTATTTATTATATTTTGTCCTTCCGCTGCGAGATTCTGTATTGGTTTTCTTCTTTCTTTTTTTTATATAAATCCCAATAACTATCTGTATTTTTTATTTTTTTAAGTTGACATTGAGGATCATTGTCGATTTGAACGATCAAAAATGCAGGTCGTTACATTGGTATCAGAGCTTTGGTTTAGCAAAAAACTTAGCTCTACTCGGGATTAACTCATTAGGTACAGGGTAGTAATACCCTAGAATGATTTTGAGTGTATACGATAGAGCGTACTTGTAGTTTTGATATAACATGATTTTGTATTGTGTTGGTTTGTTCCACTGAGTATGTATGAATTATGGTCGATACTTGGGACATCAAGAAATCGATAGGGATTTCTAAACACTCGAACAAGACTGATTGACATAGTATTATTTTGAATTTTTTTTTATATTAAGAATTATTTGAAAATCTATGAATTTTGATTTTTGTTGATGATAATATTAGATTATCATCATTTGTTATTCGATTAATCAATAATTAAAACTATTGGTTATTGAATGGTTTAAGAATAACGAAATATTGAAAATTAATTGGTAATAAAGTAAGAATGGGTTAAATATGAACTTGAGAATTTAAAATTCGGGTGGTTTGGTAATATTGATTTGCAAATGGTTTGAAATAATATATTTATATTTTAAAAGTTGTTTCATAGACAAATTGTTTTCAAATGAATTTTCGAAATAAGTGTATACTCCCCTCTTGCCTTTGGAAAATGATTTCAGTGATGAGTGCACACATCGTCGACATTTATTTTCAAGAGACTAAGTGTGGGAGACCACTTAGAACTTTTATACTCTGTTTTGCGAAAATAGATTTCATTTAAATCTTTTATTATATGGTTTTATATAAAAGATATAATATTTTGAAAGTTGATTTGGACATGAACCCAAAGTTAAATTCTTAAGTTGTAGAATAATGAATTGAAACAAAATGTAACCATTGAACATGTATAATAATCAATTCTTTTCAATAGCATGAACAACTTACCAATTAATTAAGAAGTTAAAATTTTATAAGAATAAGCAATTAAATAGTATACAAGCATTAGAATGGATAATGAAGGTGAAATTAAAATTCTAATTATTTATAAATATAAATAAAATTTAAGTTATGAAATAGGCGATATATACATAATTAAATTAAATGTATTGATATAGATGGTTGAATGTTTGACGATTTAAGATAGTCGATACTTTCAAGTTGAATAAATGTTTAAATAGTTTGTGAAAATATAAGTGAATTGATTTATAATTTATAAATTTAATGATGGTTAAACGAATTAATTAAATTAAATTAAAACGAGCTCATCGCGTAACAGTAATTTGTAATTTTACGAATTGAATTTTAAATGAATGTATAGGATCCAAAATAAGTCATAATTCTTTGAAACAACAATCCTTTCGATCTGTTTGAATATAGTTTTCTAATAAAAGAGAAAATTTTGGATTTCAACTTGTAAATTTTAAGATATGTGTAAATCAATTTCCAAAAAAGTTGCGGTATGATAATTCCTGATTTAAAACTAAAATATTAAAATGGATGTTTATAATATAGAATTTGAGAAATAATGAGTTAAAATTGGTCTTGAAATTTTTTGAACCTGTTGAGTTGAGTATAATGAACATGTTAGTGTTTATACATTTAGCTAATATTAGAATATGTTGAAATTTGGAATAACTGAATTATAAACATATACAAAATATATTATGCCTATAATAAGAAAATTTAAACTATAATATTGACATTTGAAAAATATGGAATTTATACAATTGGAATGAACCAAATGAATCGTATAAATAATATATTGACATTGAAAATTTGTTATTCTGCTTGTTTGTATGATGTTGATTATTGGATATTTAACTTGCCGCTTTGACTGTATTTGCTTCTTCTACTTCTTTTTTTCCTTTTTTTAACAAGGCAAGCGGGGTTGTAGTGGACTCCTGCCATGTTTATTAAAAGATTAAAAAACATACAGAAAAAACAATGCAACAACATCATGAAACACACAGGAGGTAACAAAAACACAAAAAAGAAGAAAACAAGGTTACAACAAGCGATCAAGACAACCCCCAAAAAGGAAGCCTCAAACTGGAAAATTAAGGATGACAAGTCCCTACTAATTAGGAATTTCAAGTTTACCTACAAAGTAGTATCAGTTATCCTTTTCATCTTGATAACTCGAGAGTTACGATCTTCCCAAATCATTCTCACAATCATTTTAATGCATAGAATGATGAGAATGTGATCTTCCTTTCTCCATCTAGTTGACAAGAGATTACAGTTCCATTGAGCTTGAGTTGTTGTCGGATGAAGACCAATGCCAAACAAAAGTAACAACTTCCTCCAGATTGCAAAAGAAAAGACACATTCAAATAATAAATGACCCACACTTTCCTCGTCATTATCACGTAGCACCCAAGCTCCATTAACAGACATCCCCATCTAAATTAATTTGTTTTTGGTCAGAAGAGCATTATTTATTACCTTCCATAGCATGCAATTTTCTTTCAGAACTACAGTGGCACTCCACACGATCTTCACCCATGGACATGTGGGCATGCTGTCGTAGTCAATTAGCATTAATTACACCCTTTTCATGGTGTGACGAACTCCGTTCCAAGTTAATTTGTCAGCGAAAGAGTAGGAAACATCTTGAATCAGCCCATCACATAATGAACATGCATGATAGCTTGAAAAATAAGGCAACACCACATTTCCAAAAGACAGAAAATTTGTCACCTTAGCATTAATATTTATACGTGACCGCATTATGCAGTTATACCCCAATAGCCTTGAAAGGATGACACACTTTGATATCCATGGATCCTCCCAGAACAAAACTGTACAAGTCGAATTAATAGTGTACAGAATGTAGGGTAAAAACATTTGTCTTTCTATTAATATGCATCTCCACACCCAACTACATGATGCAGGGATTTCCATAGTCCAAAACTTCCTATTTTTCACATTGTTTCTCCAACACCATCTGACCCATAAACTTTCAGAACCCAAAATGAAAATTTTAAATTGCGAACTCACCGCAGAAATATTCCACTTCCTTAGTGAAAGCAACCCAAGCCTTCCCTTAATCTTAGGCAACTGCATTTTAACGAAAGCACACGGAATCGGCTTCCTCCTGTGAACACTTCCAGTCCATAGAAACTTAAGCAGCGCGTATGTAATCATAGAAATAGGCTTCTGCGGTAGTATAAACGCCCTTGCCCAGTACATCGACATTGAGAACCCAATGCTTTTGACAAGAAAAAGTCGCCCGACTTGCGTAAGAAATCTATTTGCCCAGTTAGAAAGTGCTGCGATTATTCTGTAATACAGCGGCAAACAATTTGCTTTGGTGATTCTAGACGTACACAAAGGCAATCCGAGATAGTTGGAACCTTTATCAAGATTTGCATTCCGAGAAGATCACATAACTTAGCTGAATTATGTTGCGTAATACCAGCGAACATTACTTGCGACTTGGACGAGTTTAGTTTTAGACCGGTCATCGCATGAAAGATATTCAGCGTTTCAAGAATATTTACAAGTGACGTTTCATTCGGTTTAGTGAATACCATTACGTCGTCCGCAAATAGCAGTGTAGAGATGGCATTATTCTTGCATTTCGAATGATAGTGGATCATCCCATTATCACGCCTTTCTTTGAACATAGATGTTAGCAGCTTCATAACAAATTTAAAAATGTAAGAAGACATCGGATCCCCTTGACGAATGCCCTGTTTGCTCCTAAAATACCCCGTAGATTTTCCATTGAAGACAAGAGAGAAAGTCGGGGTGGATATGTAAACATATAGAAGCGACAAAGACCATCGGAAAATTCATCTGCGCTAGAATTCGGACAATGGAAGTCCATTGAATACTGTCATATGCTTTTCTTAAATCCAATTTCAGCATAGCCAACGAAGTTGCACTAACATTACCATAGACTATAATAATCTCATGAGTCATAAGAATGTTATCCAATATATTTCTTCCCGGCAAGAAAGCTGATTGATTCCGGGAAATAAGAGAAAGAAGCACGTACAATAATCTATTTGATAATATTTTTGAGATACACTTATACGTCTCATTACAACACGAGATGGGTCTAAATGAAGAGACATTTGAAATATTCTTGGTTTTAGGACTGAGGACAAGGTTTGTGGCATTAACAACAGATTTAAGCTTGAACTTATCAATGAAATTATGTATTTCCCTGTAGAAATCCGCAGCTATTATGCCCCAGGAAGATAGAAAGAACATTACATTGAATCCATCTGGTCCTCCACATAATTTTTTATTCATAGAAAATAATGCAGTTTTAATTTCGGAGTCGGTTACTTTGGCAATTAGCTGGTTCGATTGTATTGAGGTTAGCGAAGGAAGACAGACATCTTCAATGAGCAATAAGTTCGAGCAGAATTCGCTGGCATTACCAAGCAGATCAGTGTAGAAATGTAAAAGCGTACCAACCACAAAATTCGGGCTATCAAAAAAATTACCATTCTCATCCTTAATATTATGAATGTAATCCCTGGCATTTTTTACCTTTACTGTAGCATGATAAAAATTTGTATTCCTATCACCTTCATTTTTCCACTTCAAGTTTGATTGTTGTTTTTTCATGCTCGCCTCAATTTCCAATGCCCCATTTAGCTCACCGAAAATTCTATTTTCTTCACGTGCAAGAGCAGGATCAGTCGGGTTATTTTGGAGATTCTTTTGGGCCTGATCCAACGCTATCTTCCGACTATCAGATAATTTTGAGCCAGTTCCAAACTTAGAGCACGCCCAAAGCCTTAGAGCATTTTTTGTTTCTCTTAATTTCCTGCATAAAATAAACATCGGGTTACCAGAAAAAGGAGGAAACTAGGAAGTGAATTTTTTTGAAGAATACTCAGGATCATTAATGCATGAGTTAAAAAATTTAAAACTTGATTTCACTCTTCTCAAATTTAGCCCATAGAACAAGATGATAGGGGAGTGGTCGGACAAGATCGGGTCAGGTAATTTAGCATAGAGATTTGGCCAAGTTAGGAGGGCATTGTAATTGCAAAAAGCAGGGTCAATGTTGGTGAAGGTTCGCACTCAACTTCGACTACGGTTATTCCACAAGTATAGTGCGCCAGAAGAATTTACAGAGATAAGATTAGCATCAAATATTGCTGAATTGGAGGCCAATATTCCTTAAAAGGAGAGACATCCCCTAATTTATCATTTAAAGATAAACAAGAGTTAAAATCGCCTAAAATAATCTATGGATGAGTATTTTTCCTGAAGACAGGGAGAAGGTCAAACAGTGATTGTCTAGAAAGAGTTGTCGGCGTAAACGGTGGTTAAATAATAGGTGGACTGATTCGCTAGGGTGGTAACATGGAAGTGAATGAGTTGTCTATTGGCACAGTCAATCCGAAGAGCCAGAAAAGAGGGGTTATGAATGACGAGAATTCTTCCATATTCCGCATGATCTAAATTATGGGAGACCATCTGTAACACCCCACGTCCGTTAGTGTCACTCACAAATGGAATGCACTAAGTTCTGTGGAGCATTTTGGGTAAAAGATGCAGATAAATTACAAGACAGACAAATATTAAACAGTGGAAAATAGAACTTTGCTTTATTGATAAAATAGTCTGTACAAGATTCTTTTACAATATCAGAGTATCATCTGTCTTTATAAAATAAAGAAGCATGAAAATACATTTATATATTCCCTAATGTAGCAAGAGCCAGCCATAGCATCTGGAAGAGAATCCAAAAACAACTTCGTCAAATCTTCAAGCTGGGAAAGAGCAACGGTCCAGTCTAATCCTGAGTTATACTATTCCCTCCTCAAATACCTGGGGGGGAACGGAAGAAAAGAAGCGAAAGAAAAACAGAGTCAGACATAAAGCCTGAGTAAGTTCAGTTACTTCTAGAAAATGAACAAGGAAAACAGAACGACATGAATTAACTGAATACAAGATAACACCATGATGATAAGATCAACAAGATAGGATTAACACAAGCTATACTAGGACAAGATAAACTGGATATACTATAACACTTTCTCCGCTTCGCTTTTACCGCGATATACTGGTTTCTATGTCTCTGCGCCGCCTAACTAGTGTCCCTACTAGTAACATTAATGTGATCCCAATCCCTGTAGTTTCCGTCGCCTTCAGGCATCCATTTATTATTTAATTACCTAGATCTAATCTAGGGTTTTCTATCAAGTGCCTTCTAGATTCAACTAGAATCTACGCTTTTTTCTGAACGCTTCTTGGATTTAGGGTTTATGCCACCTAGTTCCAAACTAGGGATTATGCTACCTGTCGAACGATGCCCTTTAGTCTAGGACACACCACCTAGAGTGGTACATGTTCCTAGACTTTTCCCCCGCATGTATCGCGAATCGTTATCGCTTGTCTAGATGCACATGTCCAGAAATGTGCAGTCCGAGTTCCGTTGTCAAGGCTACTCTAGAAATACAGAACTCGGTCGGGAGCTTTCAATATCTGCCGATGCAGATGCTAAGGTCTATTTTTCCGGTGGCTATGGTCCCACTCGACCCCTCCCTCAACTAATGAAAGACACACCTTGAAAAATGAGAATTATACGCAGGCCCCTTATGCCCCACAAACCTATGGCCATCCTCACCCATAACTATATAGCAAGTATATGGTCTTTTGGAGTTCTCCGCCTTTCCGCTTTACGTATCTCGATTGACTCAAGATGGTAGGTAGACGACGAGTTGCTATCACAGGGCTTCCAATTTCTCGCCGAATCACGCTGGTCCATCCGAGTCTTTAGGTTGCCATATATATATATATATTGCAACCAAGGCATACCCTTGGCTCTTCTACCGCAGACCTTAACCTCTGTGCGCCCAGGCGGATCATCTGCAGCCTCACAGAGGGATACCAAGAGTACCCTCACGTCCCCTCGAAGCCTCGGGCTTCGTAACCCAATTCGTTGGAGCCTTCTTAAAACCGGATGGATGTCCGCTCCTTCGTGTTATACTAAGAATTACTACTTAGTTCTACTAACTAAGGTTTACCACTTAGTTTCCAAATTCCTTGTTTTCTTAACTAAGTTTTACTACTTAGTCCCCTTTTCAACTGAGGTTTACTACTTAGTTTTCTTTCTCGCCAGGTTGGATTGGTTAAGTGTCTTTAGTCGATTCAAGCTATCTTAACCCTCTTCCCTTATCCTGTTAAACTGGTTAAGTGTTATCCCTTTATGCTTTTAACTTAACCCTATTCATTTATCATGTTCTGATGGTTAAGCGTTCAAGTTTACTTAACCCTATGGTCTAGTCCAGCTAACATATTCAATTGGCTAAGTGTATTACTTAACCCCAACCTCTAGTCTAATTAACATGTTAAATTGGCTAAGTGTATTAACTTTGTTTAACCCCACCTTCTAGTCTAGTCAACATGTTAATTTGGCTAAGTATTCCCATGGACTTAACCCTCCCATTCTAGCTTTAACTGTGCTAAGTTGGTTAAGTGTTCCTTAACCTTCCCATTCTAGCTTATCTGTGTTAAGTTGGTTAAGTGTTCCTATGGACTTAACCTTCCCATTCTAGCTTAACTGTGTTAAGTTGGTTAAGTGTTCCTATGGACTTAACCCTCCCATTCTAGCTTAACTGTGTTAAGTTGGTTAAGTGTTTCTATGGACTTAACCCACCCATTCTTGCTTAACTGTGTTAAATTGGTTAAGTGTTTCTGTGGACTTAACTCTCCCATTCTTCTTCTAGCTTTAATTAATAATTTAAAGCCGCAACCTCTCACATTAGACAGATATTGCTGCGGTTACTGGATGTGCCGGTCGGTTCCGGGCAGGTTTACACCGCAGCTCAGTCTAACCTCGGGTTAGGCATATTCATGTTTTCTAAGTTCAAAGGGTTTTTGATTAATTCCCAAATCTGGTTTTGAAAGTAACCATCCCGTCCGTCGGATCAGTTAGGGATAGCCAGGGAGGGCAGGAAACTTGTATTTTCCAAACCCAAGCCTAGACACTATCCTCTTTGTCACCCTAGAACTTTCAGGTGTATGTGTTATTCAAAGAGAAAACCTTTCTTTTGTCCATATATAAATTGTCAACAATTTATCTTCAAAGTCCATTTTCCCTTTTTAAATAAACTTGGCCTATACCATTTTCATTTTGTCCTGCCCATTAGTATACTTATATTCTAGGCCCAAGTCCTAACCCAACTTGCAGTTCAGGCCATTTCCTATTTCATTGCCAAAACTAGATTAAATATCCTAGTTTATAATTTATGGCCAAAACTTTACCTACATGCAAGTTACATATTTTGTGGTAAATGAACAATTTATCATTTATGACAAATTCTATAAGTAAATTTACTCCTAATTTACTTATTTCATTATTACACTTTTAATGTACATTGTCACATTTATTATTATGGCCCGTTCCCTCTTATTTATCATATTTATACTTTTTGGTATGTAAATTATACCAAATTAAGTGTCACTAACCATAATTTTATTCTAAACATGACAATTTCTCACAATTATGGCTAAATTCAAAATTGTGCTAATATACTTATTCCAAATCTTTAATTAACACAATTTTGATTTAACATTCCTAATTCACGGTTTATGGTAAGACTAGAATTATTATTCTAGTCTACATTTCATGCCTAAAATTTAGCTTACTTGCCAATACTAAATTTGATATGTCAAACTTATCCAATTTGCATTCCTATGAACATGCCATAATACATATTCCAAATTTATGCCAATTTCCAAGCTTATAACTACATTTATGTTCATTTTCATATTTTCCCCAAATTGCATTCCCACCGTTCATATAATCGTGATTTAACCTAGATTGTAAATAAATCTAGATTCGTAGAAAATAGGGAATGAACCAAAGATGCTATGAAAAGGGATAATAACTAGCATAAAAGGTTTGGATAACGACGTAGATTCAAGAATATGGGTAGACCTAACTTAATAGGTAAATTCCCACGGTCTAAAACCAATAGATAGAATAGGTTCAAGAACATGGGTAGACCTAACTGAATAGGTAAATTCCCACAGTCTAAAACCAAAGAAAAACAAGGAACAGATAAAATAGATAATCGGGTTTAGACCCAATTTCATAGCCACAAAACTTAAGCAACAATTTTCCTAATTATGAATCATAGGCAAAGTTCATAGTTATAGGCAATGTTCATAGTCCAAAAGGGAAAATAATTCCCATAGTCATAAGTCATTGTCATAGGCAATGTCATAGTCATATGTTGTATGTCCCAAATCAAGGTTCATGTTCGTAATTCAAAGGCAATAGGTTCATGGTCATAGTTCTCATAATCATGATCACAGGCATAGGCATATCTTCTTTGTTCAATAGTCATAGGCCGTCAATCAAAGTCATAGTATGTTCTGGGCCATAGTCAAGAATTAGATCCAAAAACTTAAATAAACACAGATCCAAGTGAAGAGATTAGGCATTTTTCTTATATCCTTTTAATTTCATGTCACAAATAAAAATAAAACGTTGAAGTCTAGAAATAACCAACTTACAGAAATTAGATCTAGAATAGAAGAACGACGATGCTAAGATTCGTATGTCGTTGCTCGAGGTTTGTTGATTTAGCCTTTCAATTCTTCACTTTGATTTGAATCTTCTCTTGAACAGATTTGAGCAGCATCTCCATGTCTTGAATTTATATTTTATTTTAATTATTTAAGAAAATTTAGAGGAGGGGAAGAAGCCATGAATCTTAGCAGCATAAGGATAGAAGAGAATTGGTGCAAAGAGAATGAAGACTAGGGCTGTTTATATAGCTGCTCAAGACCTTATCGTACACGCAGCGCTGAGTCAGCATTGAACCCAGTTAAGAAAATAGTCCAGGATCGTAGATGAATCTAGCCAAACCTTATCATACACGCAGCGCTGAGTCAGCATTGGGTCCCACAAGCTATTTTGGCGTAGAAATTTGAATTTCGAATGAATTGTTTTGGCGTAGAAGTTTGATTTTGGAACTTTTGAATTTCTGGAATTTATTTAACTGTTTTATTCACATGAAATATTCTTATATGTATACAATTCCTCTAACGACCATTTTACGTGTATATATATACGCACAACTTTCATTTTATTTTCAAAATTCAAATGATGTTGCCATATTTCATTGACTGTAGCCTTATCTTGAATTTTATCTTTCGTATACATATATTTTTGCATATATATATATTTATATTCTCATATGTATATATATTTTTTCTTTATTTCCTTATATGTACGTTCTTATCCTTTCAAATTTTGAATTTGTATACGTACATATATTTGCATGTTCAGTTGGCCCTCTCTAAAACAAAGATAAAAAAAATTTGCCACCGCCGGGGTTCGAACCCCCGACCTCCATGCTACAAATCCAATGCCTTAACCAACTGAGCTACAGAGGCTTTTGTTAATAAGTCTTAGAACAACAATAATTATTGTTCTCTCCTTACTTCTCTTTTTCATGTTAGTTACAATACTTAAATTAAACAACTGCATGGATCATTTTCTTTTAATTTTTCTTTTAAAAATTAATTATACTTTAATTTGAGAATCTTAATGTCACAGAATTACGGGGTGTTACATTCTCCCCCACTTAAAAGGATTTCGTCCCCGAAATCTTCAAGTTAGGAAGAATGTGTCCTACCATCCAATCACCCATCTACTCAACCATTCAATCACAGGCATTCATTGTCCTTAAAAGATTTCTAATGCTTTCATGTTCATATGCATAGTGTGTGTATATGTCTCTATCTAATGCAAAATCAGGCGGTCCACTGATTCAGTTGACCTCCTTAATGCAAATCATGTTAGTGCCATGCGTCCAATCATGCATGCAAACATCCCTAGTCATGTAAATACTACATGCGTGCACATCCATTCATCCATATGCAACGTCCATATGATATCATATCAAGTTCAACTTATAAACAAATGCATATATGTAAATGCAATATGAGAGCGTCCGAACTTGATCTAGTGCCTAATACGTATGCATATGCATCCACGAGCAACCATTTGCAACCATTCAACCATAACATGTTTCAAATACATGTTTACATCCATTGGCTTCTACCTAAGGATCGCAGATACGACCTAAAGGATATACTTTGGAAAGAGAGAAACAATTATGCGTAAAGCTCCTACAAAAAGAAATCAAGGATGTACCCTAAAGAAAAAGGGTATGATGCGCGTATCTAGTCTTCAGTCTTCTAAGTCGCATCTTCTTGAGCTTCACTATTCTGTACCTTATCTAATTTAACTTCATGATTGTGAAGTTTCTGACCTCCATTTCCAAAATAAACAGATGTCAACCATGGTACCAAGTGTATATATACTAGGATGATCAAAGGTCTCTCCTCCTAGTTTATCCATCATGCCATAACTATGAGGGTCAAAAGGTCACTACGTACTTTTTACCTCTCTTAAGGTTAGTCTCTGTTTTTTTTCTATTTAGAGCGCCTGCCACAACTATCCATCTTTCACGCAAACCATCCTAGTCGAACTCGACATTCCTCAAGTACAAGCCCCAAAGGCCTAAACCAATATCAGACAAGCACCCAAGGAATATCTCCTCCGAATTTAGACGATCTACGTTAGATGATATAAGCAAACTCGATAGCCACTTTCAAATCCCTACTAACCAAAAATAATTTGGTCGAACCACCAATTGGATTTGAGACTCTAGTGGGATCTTTTTACTATACAAGTACTAAGGTGCAGAGACTCAACTATGGAAGTAGACATGAACAAATGCGAAGCGCTAAAACCGAAAGAGTACGAACAGAAAAACTAGACTCTTCCAACAGAACTTTACTACCTTTCTCCTAGGTACGCTTAGAGGTGAAAGTATGTACTTGACCTTCTAAAAATTTTGTTCCTCGTTCTTGCCCTTGTCCTTAAGTATAAGCCCTATCATACCCTAGTAAAGATACTTCCTCTTGTCTTAGGTTTTAGAATTTCTTCCTCCTTCGTGTGCTAAGTCTACATTCATGAATTACTCATCCTAGGGTTATGCTCCTTAGCCAAACTCCTCATCCCCTTCCGTGTGTAGCCATGTTGACAAATCTCTCGAAAATTGCCTCCATCGTCCGGAAAACCTTATAAGCTTTGAAAGAAAACTGCCCGTCGATGAAACAACTACGGCTATGGATGGAAGCCGGGCACTACTTTGCCCTTCGATGAGGTTACCTCCCAGAAAGCCAGGAGCCCCAGAGACTCAAGAAAGAAGGAGACAAGAATTTAAACAGAGGAAGAGAAGATAGTGCATATGGCTTTGGGGAATATGTCTTTAAAACAAATCCTTTCTTTTAAAAATGCTTCTTTAAAAACCGTTTGAAAATAATTTTTCAAATCTTTTATCTGATCCAGTAACCTTCAGCTCTGATACCACGTGTAACACCCCACGTCCGTTAGTGTCACTCACAAATGGAATGCACTAAGTTCTGTGGAGCATTTTGGGTAAAAGATGCAGATAAATTACAAGACAGACAAATATTAAACAGTGGAAAATAGAACTTTGCTTTATTGATAAAATAGTCTATACAAGATTCTTTTACAATATCAGAGTATCATCTGTCTTTATAAAATAAAGAAGCATGAAAATACATTTATATATTCCCCAATGTAGCAAGAGCCAGCCATAGCATCTGGAAGAGAATCCAAAGACAACTTCGTCAAATCTTCAAGCTGGGAAAGAGCAACGGTCCAATCTAATCCTGAGTTATACTATTCCCTCCTCAACTACCTGGGGGGGAACGGAAGAAAAGAAGCGAAAGAAAAACAGAGTCAGACATAAAGCCTGAGTAAGTTCAGTTACTTCTAGAAAATGAACAAGGAAAACAGAACGACATGAATTAACTGAATACAAGATAACACCATGATGATAAGATCAACAAGATAGGATTAACACAAGCTATACTAGGACAAGATAAACTGGATATACTATAACACTTTCTCCGCTTCGCTTTTACCGCGATATACTAGTTTCTATGTCTCTGCGCCGTCTAACTAGTGTCCCTACTAGTAACGATAAAGTGATCCCAATCCCTGTAGTTTCCGTCGCCTTCAGGCATCCATTTATTATTTAATTACCTAGATCTAATCTAGTGTTTTCTATCAAGTGCCTTCTAGATTCAACTAGAATCTACGCTTTTTTCTGAATGCTTCTTGGATTCAGGGTTTATGCCACCTAGTTCCAAACTAGGGATTATGCTACCTGTCGAACGATGCCCTTTAGTCTAGGACACACCACCTAGAGTGGTACATGTTCCTAGACTTTTCCCCCGCATGTATCGTGAATCGTTATCGCTTGTCTAGATGCACATGTCCAGAAATGTGCGGTCCGAGTTCCGTTGTCAGGGCTACTCTAGAAATATAGAACTCGGTCGAGAGCTTTCAATATCTGCCGATGCAGATGCTAAGGTCTGTTTTTCCGGTGGCTATGGTTCCACTCGACCCCTCCCTCAACTAATGAAAGACACACCTTGAAAAATGAGAACTATACGCAGGCCCCTTATGCCCCCACAAACCTATGGCCATCCTCACCCATAACTAGATAGCAAGTATATGGTCTTTTGGAGTTCTCCGCCTTTCTGCTTTACGTATCTCGATTGACTCAAGATGGTAGGTAGACGACGAGTTGCTATCACAGGGCTTCCAATTTCTCACCGAATCACGCTGGTCCATCCGAGTCTTTAGGTTGCCATATATATATACTGCAACCAAGGCATACCCTTGGCTCTTCTACCGCAGACCTTAACCTCTGTGCGCCCAGGCGGATCATTTGCAGCCTCACAGAGGGATACCAAGAGTACCCTCACGTCCCCTCGAAGCCTCGGGCTTCGTAACCCAATTCGTTGGAGCCTTCTTAAAACCGGATGGATGTCCGCTCCTTCGTGTTATACTAAGAATTACTACTTAGTTCTACTAACTAAGGTTTACCACTTAGTTTACAAATTCCTTATTTTCTTAACTAAGTTTTACTACTTAGTCCCCTTTTCAACTGAGGTTTACCACTTAGTTTTCTTTCTCGCCAGGTTGGATTGGTTAAGTGTCTTTAGTCGATTTAAGCTATTTTAACCCTCTTCCCTTATCCTGTTAAACTGGTTAAGTGTTATCCCTTTATGCTTTTTACTTAACCCTATTCATTTATCATATTCTGATGGTTAAGCGTTCAAGTTTACTTAACCCTATGGTCTAGTCCAGCTAACATATTCAATTGGCTAAGTGTATTACTTAACCCCAACCTCTAGTCTAATTAACATGTTAAATTGGCTAAGTGTATTAGCATTGTTTAACCCCACCTTCTAGTCTAGTCAACATGTTAATTTGGCTAAGTATTCCCATGGACTTAACCCTCCCATTCTAGCTTTAACTGTGCTAAGTTGGTTAAGTGTTCCTTAACCTTCCCATTCTAGCTTATCTGTGTTAAGTTGGTTAAGTGTTCATGTGGACTTAACCCTCCCATTCTAGCTTAACTGTGTTAAGTTGGTTGCTACTCCCTTCATGTTGTCTTGAGTGGTGTTTTCTTATCATTCTTCTTCGATGTTGATTTCGAGGTCATCGCCTGCTAAGCTCGATGAAGGTGGCTCGGCGGAGTTGGGGTCATAAAGAAGAGATGCGTTGGGTTAATGGAGAATCGAAGAAGAAGGGCAAAGGAGCCTGGAGACACCGCCACTGTCGTAGAACAGCTTCGTGACAGTGGCTGGAGAAGGGTGGAGTTTTGATTCGTGGAGAGGAGCAAGGAGTTGGTTTCCTGGAAAGGGATGGAGGGGAGTGAGTCTTCGAGTCGTATCGATGGTGAGAAAGGATGGTGGTCCGGGTCGTGATGTTGGTTCATGGGGATGGAAAATGGAACGGGTCATGGGAGTATATCACGAGCCATATAGGGTGAGGTGATGTGGTGTTCAACTGAACACATAACCACGAGCCTGTTCGCGATCGCGAACTGAATCCTTCCTTGTGGGTCAACCTCCTATCACGAGACCCCGTCTGGGTGAACTGATGTCTAACCCGAGGATGCCATATCACGTACCCACATGTACTCGCGAGCCCAACCCAGATTACGAGCCGTGCCCTCATCACGAGCCGAACTATAAAAATCCATGGACTAGTTCGTCTCCGAGCCAATCCTCATTTTATGATTATGCCCGACTAAGTTACATCAATCAACCAAGGATATCAACGTACATTTCAACTAAGACTTCATTATATCCCGAGTAAATCATTAGGATAGAGCCTATAAGATGAGTTTTCTAGACTGGATGACAACATAACTTAGCAGCATACTGCAATCAGTTTCATGTTTCCATTGCTTAATTCATGCTTTTTCTTCTAAGTATTACACTTGTACACACTAGCACTTGCACATACATGGGGTATACGGGTAATTGTTTTCTAATATCTCATGTTTATTCGCCAACACAGCCAGTCTTATAGACATTCAACGAGGATATTAGAGAAAAGTGCAGATCTAGAGTTGTTGAATTATTATAATCCCAACGTGCTCCTGTCAGATTCGGATTGGAGTAATTCTGACTCCGAATATGAAACAGGTTTTGATACAGAATCGACTTCTTCTAATAAAGCATTGCTTGAGGAAGAGGATGACGATTGAGCTCCCGACAAAATCGAGGGTGTTAAAGAAGTAGAGAGAGAGAAACTGGGTGACTCTATTGCCTCCAAATTGGACAAGCTAAAATTAGAGAAAATCTGTCTAAGGCATGGAATTCCTTAGGACGATGTTAAAAATCCAGAGGAAGGAGATAGGCCCCATTCTGCTCTGGAAGAGTACATAACCATCAGTAGAATCATGTACTGGGTAGGCCCTATCCCACTGTTTCCTCTGATTGTTGTTGATCTTCTAAGCCGACTATGCATTGCCCCCATGCAACTCCATCCTAATGCTTATGCTGCTCTATAAACCTTGTATATTGCATATGCAGAAATTCTAGAGATTGAGCTCACTTTCAAAGTTTTAAACTTATATTATTATTTCAAGCACCGTTCTACAGGGACTCCAAACTTCATTTTCTTTGAATCAATCCCCTCCAGGAAGGTATTGTTGGATGTCCATAGCAATTTAGGAGATGCTAAGTATGACTGGTTTTATATAAAACATCAGGCTGGATGTGCAAGGAGGTGGCTACAGTCAAGTGAGTTCTAAATCCTTCAACGCATGTTCCAATTGCATAATTAAAGTGCTAATGTGTTCCTTTTTCTTTTGTACAGCTCACAACTTCGAAAAAACAGAGGGTTTGGTATATGAAGATCGATTATCCTGCCTTTTAGCAAGCAAATCAGACTTTTGTAGAATCAAGAAGTGTATAACCGACGAGAGCCTTCACAAACACCACCTTCTGGATGTAAGATTTGGTCTTGGTTTGGGTGGCAAGCCTTATAAATACATGTCCCCTACTCAAACAGCTGGTGAATCTAGTAGCATGCCCCCAACCGAGGGGAAGGTGACCACGGAAGCTACAAAGACGACCGAATTTCGTAAGAGTCCTTTGCCAATGGTCAACCAGGGTGATGAGGATTTGAATGTATACAAAGGATACGAAATCTGAAATGGTGAGCCAAAGAAGGCTTCAGTGTCCAAAGGGCAATCTCCCTCAAGGACTCCACCACCAGTGGGGCTTACCACTCATGATACGTTGACAGAGGAGCAAATATTTGGGGAGTTAGAGAAAATCCATCTACCAGATAACATCTACACACCTGAAGACTTTGGAGGGGAACCATTCTTCCCTATCTCTGAGGAAGAGAACATTCCCACCAAAGAGAAAGATACTGCACATATGAGCCTAGCTTCGGGCCCTGGTCTGTTGGGGGGATTACACAGGATACACAAATCACATGCACCACTTGCTACATCACTCATGTGCCATTTGTATTCATGGGTCTCATATTTGTTTGTCGTTCTTTGCAGGAAAAATGTCTCGTCGCCACTTATATTCTCGTCGTGAAGTTCGTGGCTGCACTCCCAGACTCAATCCCATATCTAAACATGACCGCAGTGACAGCCAGGGAAGAGATAGTCAACGACCCCGTGATTCTTATCAGCCTCATTCTACACGATCTCGCTCTCCTTTGAAGCAGGATCCTGGGAAGTACCATAGTCGTCAAGTGCCACAAGTGGGAGACAAACAACTTCCCAAAGCTCTAACTCCTCCGAAGAGTACACCGTCTTAGGGCAAATCTTCCAAGAAGCATCATAAATCCAAAGATAAAGACAAAGGCCCAAGCAAAAATTTGGAAAAAGAGAAGGCATCTTTGATTCCTTCTGGTCAGCACAACTTGGATACTACAGCTGTACAGGAGGGTGCCGTTACTTATGAAATTAAGGCAAAGTGTAACACCCCGCCTCCACTAGGGTCACTCGCAAAGGAATGCACTAGCTTTAGAGGGGCATTATTGGTAAACATGCACAGAAATATCACAAGACAGAACATATAAAAATAGCGGAAGTAAAATCAAACTTTCATAACATGAATAAATAAGGTCTAAAGCCTTTTACATCAGAGTACATCAAAACCTGTCTTGCAATAGTAAAGAAGCATAAAGACATTTTCATAAATTATTCCCCAAGTAAAAACAGTAAAGTAGCCATTAGCCAAGAAAAGTCCAAGCCATCCATGATGACCTTCAAGCAGAAGAAGTCCGAACTAAACAATAGTATTTCCTCCCTGTAACCTGGGGGGGAAACGGATGAAAAGAGGCGAAACAAAACGGGTCAGTCAAAAAGACTGAGTAAGCCCTATCTACTATTAGCATAAAAACTAGTAAAGTTAACTGACATGAGAAACTGAGATGAACATAAGCATGATGACAAGATAGATAAGCTAAATCAAAATAACAGGATGAACTACTGAACTCAGATAAACTAAGGTGTCATGATAAATTACGATGTCAAGATAAAACAAGGTATCACATCGTCAGGTTTCTATCAAGTATAATATCCCCAAGATATCTATCACGTATAACGTCCCATGATATCTATCCTGCATTTTAGCTCTGCACCTACCGTACTAGTATCCCCACCGTATCATGTGTTTACCAAGAATGACCCTCACTCAAAAGTCGTGTAATGGTCCATGTCAACCTAATATATCGCATATATAGGTTACTCAACTTGTATGTTTTATTCCATGTAAATGTTCAGTCCCTTGCCGTAGACCATACGGGCTTTCCCATGAGATTCTACATTACTTTAACATAGTTCCATGATCCTTAAGATCGGTTTGGACTGTTACCCTAAACCTAGCTAGGGTCTTCCAACATGAATTATCGTTTGTACAACTAGGACTTATGCTACCTAGGGCCACTAGGGATTACGCTTACCTATTGCACGTTTTCGTATCTCGGTTTTGGTTCAACCACCCAGGGCCACTGGGATTTACGCTAACCATCAACCGCGCCCTTTTTCCCACGCATTCATCGTGAATCGTTTTCCATGACTGTATGCACATGTATCACATCGTGCCATCCGAGTCCTGTCACAGGGCAGATCGAGAAATACAGGACTCGGTCGGGAGCTTTCGATTTATCTGCCGATGCATATGCTAAGGTCTGTTTTTCTATACGTGGCTATGGTCCCACGCGACCCCTCCCTCAACTAGTGAAAGACAAGACAGGATAAATCCTGTATGAGAACACACTACTGGCCAACCCACAATCCTAGCCTTACCGCAACCATAATTAGATAGCAATTATGGTCTATTGGGTGTTCTCTGCCTTTCCGTACGTACACGCTTGACCAAAGATGGTAGGTAGTCTGACGAAATGCTATCTAGGGTACGACCGTGTATCGTCGACTATCCCCTATCCATCCCCGTCTTTAGGTCGCTCGCATAGCAACCAAGGCATACTCTTGGTTCTTCTAACGCAGACCTTAACCTCTCATGAGCCTAGTATAATCACCTGGCAGCTCATAGAGGGATACCAAGAATACCCTCACGTTCCCCGAAGCCGCTGCTTCGTTACCCAGTTCGCTGGAGCCTTTATCTAAATCAGATACTTGCTCCTACTCGTATACTTAAACGATGACCTACCGTATCAGGTTACTCATCTATCTATGAACTGGTCTAAATTTCCTTGACTAAGAATCATTACTTAGTTATTCCTCAACTAAGGTTTACCACTTAGCCTTATTCCCGTTATCCTTGTTAACTACGGTTATCCCCTATCCTCAGAACTAGGGTTTACATAATGGATTAAGTGTCACTTAAGTTCATGACTTAACCCGTCTACAAATCCTGTCAAAATTGGCTAAGTATCCAAGTTCAAGGCTTAACCCTACAAACCATGCTCAAGTTGGTTAAGTATATTAAGCAATTCACAACTTAACCTTGTCCAATTATCATTCTAGATTGGTTAAGTATATATTAAGCAATTCACGACTTAACCTCGTCCAATTATCATTCTAGATTGGTTAAGTATATATTAACTTGACCCTATCAATTTACTTAGTCAAATCGGTCAAGTGTATTCAAGCGATTCGTGACTTAGCCTTATCATGTTTTCACGTTATATTGGTTAAGTATTGGTTAACTTAACCACAATAAATTAACGAGTTAGATTGGATAAGTATAGGTCACTTAACCACATCAATTCATCATGTTTAGATTAGTTAAGTGTTTAACTTAACCCCATTAAACTACCAAGTGGGATTAATTAAGTCTAGGCTAACTTAACCCCATCCGATTTCCATGTTTAGACTAGTTGAGTCTAATCTTAACCCCATTCGTTAACCGTATTTTTCGGTTAAGCGTCATTAAGAAAACTTACTTAACCTTACCAAGTTATCGCGTTGGATTGATTAAGTGTTGGTTAACTTAACCCCATCCACTAGTCATATAAAAATGGTTAAGTGTCATTAGGCAAATCAAGTTACTTAACCTACCCAACCTTGTCATGTTTTGTTAAGTATCATTAGCCTAATCAAATTACTTAACCCATTTGTCCATGTCATATTTGGTTAAGAGTCACTAATCAAATTAACTTAACCCTATCATGTGGCATTAATTACTTAATGCACCTCAACCTCTCACATTAGACTTTGTTGTGGTTACTAGTTAAGCCGGTCGGTTCCGGGTAGCTTTACACCACAACTTGGTCTAACCTCGGTTTCAAGCACAACAGACCAACTTCTCACATTGGGTCCTTTTGTTTGCAACTACTAGTTAGGCCGGTCGGTTCCGGGTAGTTTTACGTTGCAAACTCAACCCAACCTCGAGTTGGCCACACTTATATTATCTAAGTGTCATGTCCATTATGTTTCCAACACATATTACAAGTTTTCAAGGATTTGGGTAGACCTAACTTAATAGGTAAATTCCCAATTCCATAGTATGGGTAGACCTAACTTAATAGGTAAATTCCCAATTTCATATTTTCAAACATACTCACATGTCAACTTCCATGTTATATTTCAAGTCATGTTTTCAAGTTGTATTTCATGTCATTAGAAATTACCCATAACATAACCCAACGCTTTTAAACTCGCATATATGTAACACCCCGAATTTCAGTTAATGCTAAAATTCACTAATTACAGAATAAATAATCTCAGATGTGAGAATTTGGGGAAACGGGCTGCGTCATTGCGTTCGTCTCGGAAAAATACGCGAAATAGAGTCCGAGTTTTCGAGAATCGGAGTCCGTATGGCCCAGTTATGGCCCAATGAAGTTTGCAGAAAATTCAAAGTTTAAAACAGATTTAAAAATTCAAGTTCAAATTTCAAAATTGGGCCATTGGGCGCAGGCGGGGAAAATTCCCGCCTGGCTACCCAAGTCGACAGGCCTGTCGACTGGGCAGTCGACTTGGCTAGACCAAGTCGACAGCCCTGTCGACTTGGGTGTCGACAGGGGGTGCTCGACCAGTATGGCCTGGTGCACCATTTCAGTGTGTGGGCTGTGTTTTGGGGCTGGTTTCTGGAAGCTTCCAAGATCTG
This sequence comes from Allium sativum, assembly GCA_030737875.1. Taxonomy (NCBI): domain Eukaryota; kingdom Viridiplantae; phylum Streptophyta; class Magnoliopsida; order Asparagales; family Amaryllidaceae; genus Allium; species Allium sativum. The sequence goes on along the minus strand of CM060921.1, from coordinate 793,108,650 downwards.
ATGGTCCTAATCTAACCTAGGGTTAATCTAAAGGCCTAAAACACTTGCCTAATCCTATAAATAAGACCCTAAGCTAGCCCTAAATGATCATAATCCTATCTCCTAACTAAACTATGCCAAAATTTTCTATGAGCATGGCCTCCACCCAAAACCCTAGCCTCCATCCTCTTATGAAACTATTTCTATGAAGGCTTTCATGTTCATACAAGCATTTTTGAGTTGTTTAAGGGATCATTAGCTTGCATTCACCATCAAGTTGCAAGCTTTATGTTCAAGGCTAGAGTTTTTGGGTAATTTGTGGCAAGGGTTTGCTTATGGGAGCTTAGTGGTGAGTTCCTATAGCTTTAATAATCAATTGTTAAATTGATTATGGTAGGATATGATAAGAGATGGCTATGTTTGTGGATAAATGTGTTTATGCAAGTTTAGTATAGTGTATGTTATGTGTTTTGCAAGTTTTATGCTATATGCAAGTTTAATGCCATGTTTTATGATGCAAAACACTATGTTGAACATTTATGCATATGTAACATGTTATGCAAACTATATGTGAGAGTATATGCAAGTTATATGTAACATGATATGCAAGTTATGCATTTGGTTTTATGCATGCTATATAATTGGTTTTATGCATGCTATGTATTTGGTTTTATGCATGCTAAGTATTTGGTTTTATGCATGCTAAGTATTTTGTTTATGCATGCTAAGTATTTTGGTTTATGCATGCTAAGTGTTTGGTCTTATGCAAGTTATGATGCAAGTTCATATGCAAGTTATGATGCAAGTTCATATGCAAGTTGTGATGCAAGTTCATATGCGAGTTATGATGCAAGTTCATATGCAAGTTGTGATGCAAGTTCATATGCAAGTTATGATGCAAGTTCATATGCAAGTTCATATGCAAGTTTATATGCAAGTTCATATGCAAGTTTGGGTTAATGAATTATGCTAGTTCGGTTTAATGTTATGATGCAAGTTGACACCTTTTAAACCCATGTAAATGCCAACGTTGTGCTAAGATTGAACCCATTACATTTGTAATGAAACTCCCCATGACATGTCACGAGAACGAATTACGTGGGAAACGATGGGGTTAATACGCATGTTAATAGAAATGTGTAAAGTTGGTATGTTTAAGCATAACATAAAATGAATGGACATAATTGGGAATTTACCTATTAAGTTAGGTCTACCCATATTATGGAGTTGGGAATTTACCTATTAAGTTAGGTCTACCCATACTATGGAATTGGGAATTTACCTATTGAGTTAGGTCTACCCATATTCTTAAAAATGTGTAATTAATTGGGGATAATTAATACAAAATTATGGGGGTGATTAATTAGGTGTAATTAATCTACTAAGACACGAGGTTGGACCCTTTTGTAGCATAAGACTGCCCGGAATCGACCGGCAAATCCAGCGGCTACAAATGATTGGCCCAATGTGAGAGGTCTTAGTCATAAACTAAATACGTGACAAGTGTAAAGACACGAGGTTAGACTCTGTTATGGTGTAAGGCTGCCCGGAACCAACCGGCATATCCAGCTGCCATAAAAGACAGTCTAATGTGAGAGGTCTTTACAAAGGTTACGATCTTAATTAATTAAGAAACACTTAACCAAATTAGCATGTAGAGGGACATGAGGGGTTAAGTGGGTGCCTTGGGTGGCATGTGGAAATGTAGTGGTTGCCCTGGGTGGCAATAGAAAATACAATTAGAATACTTAACCAAAGTGGAACATGTAATTAAACATGATTAAAGGGTTAAGTAAGTGCCATGGGTGGCATGTGGAAATCTAGTGGGTACCTTGTATGACAATTAGAATATGATTAAATGACTTAGCCAAAATTTATAACATGTAAGTGGACATGGTTAAAGGGTTAAGTGGGATTCACTAGAAATGACAAGCTTAAGTAGTAGCTTGTGGGGGCCGTAAGTGGCAACTGAAAAATAATTAAAGGGCAAGCTTAAGTAGTAGCTTGTGGGGGCCTTAAGTGGCAATTGAAATATAATTAAATGACAATCTTAAGTAGTAGCTTATTGGGGGGCCTTAAGTGGCAATTGAAATATGATTAGATGACTTAACCAAACCTTAACATGTAAGTGGGCATGATTATAAAAGGGGTTAAGTGGGATGCACTAAATAAAATGACAAGCTTAAGTAGTAGCTTGTGGGGGCCCATTTCAACCAATATCCCAAACGTATCTTAGTGGGCTCGACTCTAGTCGAGTGACGGGGCACGCATATTGGGCTTGACTATAAGAGGCCAAAACGGGTTAGCGGTGGCAACGCAGGATCAACGAGTTTCATATGCGTGTGTGGACCCGGGCTGGTTGGTAAGTCGTTGTTGCATCGTGTAGATATAAAGCCGTGCATCGTTGATATTATCAGGTTGCCACTTTGGGGAATGATACACCCCATTGTGGGACCAGCACGGGTATCTACGTAAGGGAGCCGATCGCTTGGGGAGTAGTGGGTACACCTATGTAGTTAGCTAGGGGTACAAGAAACTACTGGGTAAAATTACTAAGTACACTTAGTGGGATCAACCTTTAAGTGGGAATTACCCTTGGGTGGGTAGAATCTGGGGTGGTGCAATCTAGTAATTATCCTTGGGTGGGTAAATGCGTCTTTTCATTATCTTAGAACATCCTGTGTTTAGTTGGCTACTTAGTGTAGTCATTATCCCCAGAGGTACCGTATCCTGCTTATATCATACCCTAATTACTTTGGTGGTTGTATTGTTAGGGTTATAGGACTCACTCAGACTTATGTCTGACCCCGTTGTTTTTATCTTTTTTTCCCAACCCTCAGGTTATCAGAGTGGGCCTAGCACTAGTGGGCTTTGATCAGACTGCTTTATCTATCTTTTGGAGCTTGGACCGTGGATGAAAAGCTCAGTTTATCTTTTCTACTATGGCTATTAGGTTATGTAGTGGGATTATGTACTTTTGTTTTTATCAGGATGGATATTATGTACTTGACCCTTATTTTTGGTTTTGGTGTAACCAAACATGTTTTACTTTCCGCTGGAATGAAATGATGTTTTAAATTCTCAAGTATTACTTATATCTGTCTTGTTGTAATTTTTCTGTTCTATATTCACTCAAAATACTCCACCGATGTTATGGCAATCCCCTTAGTGAGTGACCATAGCGGGTGTGGGGTGTTACACGTGGTATCAGAGCTTAAGGTTACCAGAACAGATAAATTTTTTAGAAAAACTATTTTCTAAGAATATTTTTGAAAGGAGTATTTTCAAAAACATGTCTTTTAAGAGAAAAGTTTTTGAAAGAAAAGCATAATCCCCAATAGCCATATCTATATCTTTCGAATTCTCCGTTTTGAATCTCTTCCTCTCTCGTTTTGAGTTTCCCCTCCGCGTATAGATGATCTTTCTAAGATAGATAAGAATGGAAAACCACTTCAAGGGACTTAGACATTAGTCGGATTAGAAGTTGGTTCAAGAAGGAGGAGGACTTGTAGGTACTTATTGGATGAACGATGGGACGAAGGCTCAAATAATTGTTTGGTTAATGAAGGACGAAACCTCATTGATGGGAGGTTACGAGTGGAGAATGGGAAGAAGAAGGCTAGTAGTTATCCTTTTGGGAGGAATAGGACACCTTATTAGGATTGTCCAAAGAAGCAAGGGCAAGGTATGGAATCTTCTGGAGGGTAGTTGTATTCCCTCACGACTAGGGTACCAGATGGGGATAAGACCATCTAGGTTGGAATTTGGATTTCTTTATTATCCGATTCAAACTTTATTTGATTCTGATATATCGAGTTCGTTTATCTCATCATTGTTAGTTAAGTCACTGCACTTAGACACCAGTTTGGTAGATGATCCCTTAGTTGTTTCAAACCCAATTGGGGCTCCATGATGTGTTTGGGTTTGAAAGTTTCTATACTTAGCGTTGAGTTTAGATGTGATGCTTTTGGGCTTCACGAGCTATGGGTTAGTTTTGGGCATGGACTGGTTATCCAGTAGGGGTGCCGTTCTTGATTTTGAAGGGAGAGTTGTTAGGCTTATGACCCGTTTGGGTAACACTCTCGAGAATCTCTTGTAATCCCATGGAATCTGTTATGCTAAGCTATCTAGAATCGCTTGACACGTCGGTCGAGGGTTTGCGAACTGTTAGAGTGGTCCGGGAATACTCGGATGTGTTTGAGGAGGTGAAGGGCTTACCTCCGGAGCGGGAGATTAACTTCCGAATATACCTGGTAGACAATGCCAAACCAGTATCTTGGCCAGTGTGCCACATGGCTTCTCGTGAGAGGAGGGAACTCCATAAGCAAGTAGGCGATTTGCTTGGGAAGGGGTTCATAAGACGAAGGATATCGGAGTGGGGTGATCCAGTAGTTTTTGCCACGAGGGCGGATGGGTCCCTCAGACTTTGTGTAGGCTAAAGAGAACTAAATAAACACACAAAGAAGAATAGACACCCATTGCCGAGGATTGATGATCTCTTTGATCAGTTGGTTGGCGCCTCAGTGTTTTCGCAGTAGACTCAGCCACGGGGTTTCATCAGTTGAGAGTGGCCGAGGATAGTATAGAGAAGACTACCTTTAGGACCCCGGATGGTTTTTATGAGTGGCTGGTAATGCCATTTGGTTTGACGAACGCCCCCGCATACTTTGTTGATTTGATGAGAAGGGTGTTCAGGGAGTACCTAAATAAGTTCGTGATGGTCTTTGTAAATGACATCTTGGTCTTTTCTAGGGGCGAAATAAGTTTTCGTATGTGCTCAATAGGTTGAGCAATGCCAGTTATGGGGAAAACGGTGGTTTTGGAGCGAGACTGGCGAGGACATCCAGAGTTGGACAAGGGCTTAATTATTTAGCCGTTTTTACTAGTATCATCGCACGTAGGTCGTCTGAATTCGAAGGAGGTATCCCTTGGGTGTTTGTCTGATATTGGTTTAGGCCTTTGGGGCTTGCATTTGGGGGATGTCGAGTTCGACTAGGGTGGTCTGCGTGAGAGATGGATAGTTGTGACGATTTTGCATGGGAGAATATCCTGATTTTCTCTAGAAGTGGAGAAAAGCATGCTCTACATCTTAGGGAAGTGTTGGAGACTCTTTGAGCACATTGTCTTAAGACAACAAAGATGGATGGAATTCTTAGCATCCTATGAATTTGAGATAGCGTATACCCCTGGCAAGGGTAACGTGGTGGCAGATGCCTTAAGTAGAAAAAGGCTGTCCTTGAGTCCATTGTTCATGGAATGGCGAAGCTTGGAGTTTAATTCTATGTTAGACTTTAGACCTTCAGTTGACTTTGTACCCGGTTTGCTAGCCTCTTTGGAGGTTAGGCCTACTCTTTTGGGGCGGATTGGCGAGGCACAGCAAGACGACCCACAGTTGGTTGAGTTAGTAGAGAAGCTCATAAGGGGGGAGTCGTCCAGCCATTTGAGTAGGTACACCCTAGATGGTAAGGGGTGGTTGCGTAGAGACGGTAGACTTTGTACCGCAAGACGAGGGTCTGAGGAAGGCTATACCTGATGATGCACATCGGTCGAAGATGACCATTCATCCTGGTAGGGACAAGATGTACCAAGACATGAAGAGAGTTTTCTTCTAGGCCGGTATGGAGAAAGATGTGGCCGAGTATGTCGCTAGATGTTTGGTGTGCTAGCAAATGAAAGCAGAGCAGAAGAAACCCGATGGGTTGCTTCACCCATTTGGAAGTTCCGCTATGGAAGTGGGATAGTGTCTCGATGGATTACCGAGATCGAGGAAGGGCAATACGGGAATTTGGGTTGTGATAGACAGACTTACCAAGAGTGCCCATTTTACACCCGTGAAGAGTAAGAGGACCGCTCCATGGCTTGCTTCAGTCTATGTTAGAGAGATTGTTAGATTGCATGGCGTACCATCCAGCATTGTGAGTGATCGAGATCCTATCTTCACTAGTGAGTTTTGGAGAAGTTTGCAAGAGGCGATAGAGACTCAGTTGTGTTTGAGCATCGCATATCATCCTCAGACGGACGGTCAGACCGAGAGGGTGAACCGTATCTTAGAAGATCTCTTGAGGCTTTGTATCTTGGATTTTGGAGGTACATGGGAAGAACATCTTCCTTTGGTGGAGTTCGCATACAATAACAGCTTTCAGTCTAGTATGGGCATGGCTCCTTTTGAGGCTCTTTATGGAAGGCCTTGCCGATCTCCTACATGTTGGTGGGAATCTATGGATAAGATCTTGCTTGGGCCAGATATGGTTAGAGAGACTTCAGAGAAGATTGATTTGATTCGAAGAAGGATGAAAGCAACGCAAGATAGACAGAAATCTTATGCGGATCGGAGAAGGACAGATCTTGAGTTTGAGGATTGGGAACATGGTTTTTGTCAAAGTATCTCCGTTGAGAAATGTTGTTCGCTTTGGGTCCGTTGGGAAGTTAGCACCGAGGTTTGTTAGGCCGTTTCCTATTAAGGAAAGGATTGGACGGATGGCATATAGGGTGGAGTTGCCCGACAGACTTAAGTGGTGTTCATGATGTATTCCATGTATCACATCTGAGGAAGTGCTTACATGAGACCGCAGAGGTGGTAGAGCCGAGCTCGCTTAGAGATGTAGAGGTAGAGCGTGATGCGACGATTCGACGAGCTCCTACTCGCATCCTTGGGTCAGAAACTAGGAAGTTGAGGAACAGAGAAGTTCAGCTAGTTAAAGTGCAATGGGGAGAAGACGAGGGCAATGCTACTTGGGAGACGGAAGCGAAGAGGCGTTCTTTGTATCCATTTCTTTTTGAGAGTATGTCTTTTAACTTCTCCTTTATCACTTGTCTAGTACTTATCTTATCTTTAGTATGTCCTCTCATTAGTACCTTTGACCTTTAGATAGGGTAAACCTATGGTTGAAACATGTGTTTGAGACATGTTATGTTTGATGGATGCATGTGGATGCAAGTGGTTGCCAGTGGTTGCTCGTGGATGCATGTATACACACATTAGGCACTAGATCGGCTCAATCACTTCATATTGCATATTGCATAAAATTGAGTGTAGGAAGCTATATTTATGGATGTATAATGATTGTGTTATCATATGGATGATGCATTTTGGTGAATGATTGTGCACTCATGTAGATATTGTATGTGTCGATAGGGTTCTCCCGCATACATAATGGATGCATGGCACTATCATGGTTTGCATATGTTCATACATTAGATAGGGAACATATACACACACTTTTTGCATATGCTCATACATCATTAGAAATTGTTTTAAGGACAATGGATACCCGTGTTTGATGGATTGAGTAGATGGTTGTTTGGATGGTAGGATATGCATTCTCCTTAGCTTAGAGATTTCGGGGACGAAATCCTTTAAGGAGGGGAGAATGTAACACCCCGAATTTCGGTTAATGCTAAAATTCACTAATTACAGAATAAATAATCTCAGATGTGAGAATTGGGGGAAACGGGCTGCGTAATTGCGTTCGTCTCGGAAAAATACGCGAAATAGAGTCCAAGTTTTCGAGAATCGGAGTCCGTATGGCCCAGTTATGGCCCAATGAAGTTTGCAGAAAATTCAAAGTTTAAAACAGATTTAAAAATTCAAGTTCAAATTTCAAAATTGGGCCATTGGGCGCAGGCGGGGAAAATTCCCGCCTGGCTACCCAAGTCGACAGGCCTGTCGACTGGGCAGTCGACTTGGCTAGACCAAGTCGACAGCCCTGTCGACTTGGGTGTCGACAGGGGGTGCCCGACCAGTATGGCCTGGTGCACCATTTCAGTGTGTGGGCTGTGTTTTGGGGCTGGTTTCTGGAAGCTTCCAAGATCTGATGGTCCTAATCTAACCTAGGGTTAATCTAAAGGCCTAAAACACTTGCCTAATCCTATAAATAAGACCCTAAGCTAGCCCTAAATGATCATAATCCTATCTCCTAACTAAACTATGCCAAAATTTTCTATGATCATGGCCTCCACCCAAAACCCTAGCCTCCATCCTCTTATGAAACTATTTCTATGAAGGCTTTCATGTTCATACAAGCATTTTTGAGTTGTTTAAGGGATCATTAGCTTGCATTCACCATCAAGTTGCAAGCTTTATGTTCAAGGCTAGAGTTTTTGGGTAATTTGTGGCAAGGGTTTGCTTATGGGAGCTTAGTGGTGAGTTCCTATAGCTTTAATAATCAATTGTTAAATTGATTATGGTAGGATATGATAAGAGATGGCTATGTTTGTGGATAAATGTGTTTATGCAAGTTTAGTATAGTGTATGTTATGTGTTTTGCAAGTTTTATGCTATATGCAAGTTTAATGCCATGTTTTATGATGCAAAACACTATGTTGAACATTTATGCATATGTAACATGTTATGCAAACTATATGTGAGAGTATATGCAAGTTATATGTAACATGATATGCAAGTTATGCATTTGGTTTTATGCATGCTATATAATTGGTTTTATGCATGCTGTGTATTTGGTTTTATGCATGCTAAGTATTTGGTTTTATGCATGCTAAGTATTTTGTTTATGCATGCTAAGTATTTTGGTTTATGCATGCTAAGTGTTTGGTCATATGCAAGTTATGATGCAAGTTCATATGCAAGTTATGATGCAAGTTCATATGCAAGTTGTGATGCAAGTTCATATGCGAGTTATGATGCAAGTTCATATGCAAGTTGTGATGCAAGTTCATATGCAAGTTATGATGCAAGTTCATATGCAAGTTCATATGCAAGTTTATATGTAAGTTTATATGCAAGTTCATATGCAAGTTTGGGTTAATGAATTATGCTAGTTGGGTTTAATGTTATGATGCAAGTTGACACCTTTTAAACCCATGTAAATGCCAACGTTGTGCTAAGATTGAACCCATTACATTTGTAATGAAACTCCCCATGACATGTCATGAGAACGAATTACGTGGGAAACGATGGGGTTAATACGCATGTTAATAGAAATGTGTAAAATTGGTATGTTTAAGCATAACATAAAATGAATGGACATAATTGGGAATTTACCTATTAAGTTAGGTCTACCCATATTATGGAGTTGGGAATTTACCTATTAAGTTAGGTCTACCCATACTATGGAATTGGGAATTTACCTATTGAGTTAGGTCTACCCATATTCTTAAAAATGTGTAATTAATTGGGGATAATTAATACAAAATTATGGGGGTGATTAATTAGGTGTAATTAATCTACTAAGACACGAGGTTGGACCCTTTTGTAGCATAAGACTGCCCGGAACCGACCGGCAAATCCAGCGGCTACAAATGATTGGCCCAATGTGAGAGGTCTTAGTCATAAACTAAATACGTGACAAGTGTAAAGACACGAGGTTAGACTCTGTTATGGTGTAAGGCTGCCCGGAACCAACCGGCATATCCAGCTGCCATAAAAGACAGTCTAATGTGAGAGGTCTTTACAAAGGTTACGATCTTAATTAATTAAGAAACACTTAACCAAATTAGCATGTAGAGGTACATGAGGGGTTAAGTGGGTGCCTTGGGTGGCATGTGGAAATGTAGTGGTTGCCCTGGGTGGCAATAGAAAATACGATTAGAATACTTAACCAAAGTGGAACATGTAATTAAACATGATTAAAGGGTTAAGTAAGTGCCATGGGTGGCATGTGGAAATCTAGTGGGTACCTTGTATGACAATTAGAATATGATTAAATGACTTAGCCAAAATTTATAACATGTAAGTGGACATGGTTAAAGGGTTAAGTGGGATTCACTAGAAATGACAAGCTTAAGTAGTAGCTTGTGGGGGCCGTAAGTGGCAACTGAAAAATAATTAAAGGGCAAGCTTAAGTAGTAGCTTGTGGGGACCTTAAGTGGCAATTGAAATATAATTAAATGACAAGCTTAAGTAGTAGCTTGTGGGGGGGCCTTAAGTGGCAATTGAAATATGATTAGATGACTTAACCAAACCTTAACATGTAAGTGGGCATGATTATAAAAGGGGTTAAGTGGGATGCACTAAATAAAATGACAAGCTTAAGTAGTAGCTTGTGGGGGCCCATTTCAACCAATATCCCAAACGTATCTTAGTGGGCTCGACTCTAGTCGAGTGACGGGACACGCATATTGGGCTTGACTATAAGAGGCCAAAACGGGTTAGCGGTGGCAACGCAGGATCAACGGGTTTCATATGCGTGTGTGGACCCGGGTTGGTTGGTAAGTCGTTGTTGCATCGTGTAGATATAAAGCCGTGCACCGTTGATATTATCAGGTTGCCACTTTGGGGAATGATACACCCCATTGTGGGACCAGCACAGGTATCTACGTAAGGGAGCCGATCGCTTGGGGAGTAGTGGGTACACCTATGTAGTTAGCTAGGGGTACAAGAAAATACTGGGTAAAATTACTAAGTACACTTAGTGGGATCAACCTTTAAGTGGGAATTACCCTTGGGTGGGTAGAATCTGGGGTGGTGCAATCTAGTAATTATCCTTGGGTGGGTAAATGCGTCTTTTCGTTATCTTAGAACATCCTGTGTTTAGTTGGCTACTTAGTGTAGTCATTATCCCCAGAGGTACCGTATCTTGCTTATATCATACCCTAATTACTTTGGTGGTTGTATTGTTAGGGTTATAGGACTCACTCAGACTTATGTCTGACCCCGTTGTTTTTATCTTTTTTTCCCAACCCTCAGGTTATCAGAGTGGGCCTAGCACTAGTGGGCTTTGATCAGACTGCTTTATCTATCTTTTGGAGCTTGGACCGTGGATGAAAAGCTCAGTTTATCTTTTCTACTATGGCTATTAGGTTATGTAGTGGGATTATGTACTTTTGTTTTTATCAGGATGGATATTATGTACTTGACCCTTATTTTTGGTTTTGGTGTAACCAAACATGTTTTACCTTCCGCTGGAATGAAATGATGTTTTAAATTCTCAAGTATTACTTATATCTGTCTTGTTGTAATTTTTCTGTTCTATATTCACTCAAAATACTCCACCGATGTTATGGCATTCCCCTTAGTGAGTGACCATAGCGGGTGTGGGGTGTTACAATATACGTTCGCAACAACGTAATGGATTAAAAGAATAGACTTGGCAAAGGAATGACAAAAATGGATATTAAGCCACAAGTTAATCATGGTGGCAAATGAGGCACAAATGTGTTCATTAACTTGCATGTTACATTCTTAAGCCTCAAAAACATGCATAAACCCAAACTTGGCACATAAGCAAATCATGGTGACAAAAGACATGGAATGATGAGTAGTAACTCGCATATATCATCATATAAGGGTTATGACTTCATATGCAAGTTGACATAAAGGTTATGAGGGTTCTCATGTTGCATAATGCAACATTTCAACATAAAGGTTGTAGCTTTTAGCCCACAAGATCAAGATAATGACTTCATAAACTTGCATGACATGATAGCATGTATCATACTCAATGATCAAACCCAAACTTGCAACATGAACATTTAACTTCATAGTTAATATCTAAGAGTAGGGAAAGGGCTTACATTGCTATGAAGGCACAAAAGATATGACAAAGCCCTTATGCAATCAAATAGACCCAAAATGCAAGCTCTAACATAAAAACCCTTGAGCCAAAATGATCAAAACCCTTGCTTTATGATGCAAAGATAGAAACTTGACTTGAATGCAAGCTAATGACACTCATACAAGCTTGAAAACACTTGTATGCATGGAAAATCTCTCATAGAAACCATTTAGAAATTTTATGAAGAGAGTGGAGGCCACGAGAGGTAAAATTTTGCCATAGTTTAGTTGCATGAATGAATAATGAGGATTTAGGATAGGTTAGGGTCTTATTTATAGATTAGGCAAGTGTTTTAGGCCATAGGATTCAACCTAGATTCAATCCAAGCCATCAAAGCATGTCTTGGGGAAGAAGTCAAGTGTAGGAACCATCTAGGGCCTTTAGATTAAAGATGAACCATGAGAACCATCCAAATGCAAAATCTGCATTTGAGCGAATCGGCCCACGGGTTGACAGCCAAACACCCTGGATTAACCCCTAGTCGACCCAGCAGGCTCGGGTCGACCCCAAAAATCGGCCGGTTCGGTTATTCCCCTCTCCCAATTCGCTGTTTTGAACATTTTTGCATATTTATTTATTAAATTTTCAATTATATATATATATATATATACATATATATATATATATCAATATATATATATTTCTCTGCGCAACCCATTTCACTTAATTAAGTATACTTTAATTTGGGAATTTTTCGTGAAACTTCGCGAGGCCATATCTTGGTCATACGGACTCCGATTCTCGAAAACTCAGACTCTATTTCGCGTATTTTTCCGAGACGAACGCAATGGCATAGCCCGTTTCCCTTGATTCAGATTTTACAGTTTAATTCTGCCTCCATTTACGTTATAATAGGTTATTGAAAATACGGGTTGTTACACAAAGTTGGAGCGTTTACGGAAGTAGTTCCCTGATATTTACTTTGAAAGGATGGCTTTCATCCCAGATCTTGAACTAGTCCCTAAGGACTGGGATATAAAAGTTATGGGCCAAGTCGGTCATGTGGCTAAACAATATATGGCGATGAAGAAACATGCCAAGAGCCTTTCAGATGTTATCTATCGTCTAGAAATAGATGCATCGAGAGCTAGGGTGAAGATTGATCGCGATGCCAAAGCCAGGAGTAAGGTTGGGAAGGAACTTGAAGTTGCATAGGCTCTGCTTGCTTTAGCTCAGCGGGATGCTGAAAATTACAAAACAGAGTTAGAGAATGCTAAAAAACGTCTCCATCTCAAGCTCGATTCACACAGCCAAGAGCTCGTGGCTTTAAAGAAAAAGATAGAGAATCTTAAGATGGCTAACACTAAGCTAAAGGCATCACATGATCGTTTTGCCATAGAGAAGGCTGGTTGGGAAAAGGAAAAGGCAAGCTTGAAGGACAATCTCACTCGTATTGAAAAGGAAAATGTGAACTTAAATGACAAACTTGCTCATGTCGAGGAACGGGCAGCTCTTGCCGAAGGGAATGCAAAAGTAGCTCTCGAGTCTGCCTCCACTACTACTGCCAAACTTGCTGCGACCGAGAAGGATATAGGGGAGTTCGACAAACTGCTAATGGACTTCTTTGTTCAAATCATTCGGACTCGAGATATTTCTTAGATCAGTAACTACCTCAGCACCTTAGTTAATGTATGGGAGCAGATTGTTGAGAGCGAGAGGCAGCACTTGAAGGTCGAGGAAGTCAATGAGGACCAGCTCATGTAGACTTTTCTTAGAGGTGTAGAGCCCTGAGGCTTTAGCGGAAGGTAGACATCAAATCTAAGACGCTATGGAGAAAGAAAGGCTTGAGCTCAAGCGCAAGAACAAAATTGATGAAGGTTCAAGCTCAGCACCGGAGCCCAAGACTTCTGAGGTTGAGAAGTATAATCCGGACGATCCATTGATCTCTGAGGTTCCAGATCCTCCAGCAGTTGGGATTTCTACTACGGCTTCAGGCGAGGAGTCAGCTGAAGGTATCTCCATATTCTCTCCACAATTTGTCAAAGCGATTTTAGCTTGTCGTCGCATTGTGGAGAAAACAATCGAGAAGACCACATTTTCTCCGAAACTAATCACAGTTACTTCTCATAATATAGGTGCCAAGCCGACAGAGAAGGATGCAGAAAAGCAAGCAGAGGTTGAAAAGGTCAATGTACCACCAAGCGCCGAGGTCATCCATGAAGCTCCTGAGCAAGTTGAGGTCAAGATATCCAAGAAAGCTATCGCATTATCAGGCACTGATGTTCCTAAGGATGCCAAAGTTATAGGAGCCTTGGATGACATCGATGGCGATCACGGGGATGATGAGGAAGAGCTTGCTATCACAAGGGAGGCCAGGAATGATGACAATACGACCTTAGCCGACATGAAGGCTAAAAAGGATAAATAGCTGGCCTTAAAAATAGAGGAGCAAGACCCCCTAAATGTACAACCTATCTCCGCAGCAGATCCCAAATCCGGTTTAATTATAAAGCTGTCCGCTAAATCGATAACTACACAGCTCGCATCCCAATCTTCTAACCTTCAACATGATCCTCCTTCGGACAAGAAGAAAAGGAAGAAACAAGATAAATCTGATGCCGACAAGGAGGAGCCAGAGAAGCAAAAAAAGGAGAAGAGGCCAAGGTCATCCCCAAAGCCTAAGTAGAGCCAGTTTTCTTATGTCTTTTCTCTTTTTAGTTGTTCCACTGGCCTTATGGTGTAGTTGCGAGTACGACCCTTGTATTTTGTCTAGCCTTGTAAATCTGCACTTAGTAAATGAAAATATGTTTCTTTTGCATCATTGCATACCTGCAAGATTATCATTCTCAGACACAAACATCCAAATCATAACTAAGTTAAAATCATGTGCAATAAAAAAAATTCTTGCATCATGAATAAATGTGTGTGAGTATGCCCCCAATCAATCGTTAATATAATGTCTGGCCAGGGCTTATTGAGGATTGATTAGAGTCATATATGTGCTGCCCCCTCCATACCCGGAAATGAGGGGGTCGGGCTCAGCTTTCATTCTTGTTCCTGATTCTACAGCGGGATAGGAGCCCTGTCGTGGAATTTAATCAAAACGCCTTTATACTCTTCTGTCGTATGCCCACGGTTGAGTTCGAACTCAGCTTTAAATTTTCCCCCCGTTCCTTCAATGGGGTAGGAATTCTTTTGTGGCACTTAGTCTCTGGCACCTTTATACTCTCCCGACGAATACCCAGGGTAGAGTTTAGTCGAGACGGTCTTTATAATCATGGTGCACCTTCACATCTCGTGGACAATTCATTTCCTTGTCCTATGTACTTTTTCTCAAGTCACGAGAAGTGGAGTATCGGTTGTTGTGTAATTTACTTTATTGCACCCTCAGTGCTCTGCATACTATTGACCTTCTGATCTGATAGAAGACACTTTGAATTATGTGCTTCGAGATTATTATAAGGTTCGTAGCAAAATAAAAAGATTATAATGATTCATGTGAGTAAAGAATGACAGAGTAAATAATAAATGGTGCGGTAAAAGTAAATGACACAAGATATTTTATAGCGGTTCGGTCGAATCATGACCTATGTCCACTTTATAATCTTTTGTTTACATAACTAGATTATTCTAGGCAAGTCGTTCCTTTTTACATGGTCCTAAAAAACAAAAGAGTAAAAATGACAATTTCATGTCAAGTAGTGCCGCAAATGTTGGGCATTCCACACTCTGGGGATTTCATTTCCATCCACGGCCGCTAGCTTGAAAGATCCATTATCAAGCCTCCGTAGGATGGTATAGGGTCCTTCCCATTTCGGGCCAAATGTACCAGGGTGGAAAGACACGCTTTAGAACCAAGTCTCCGGGTTCAAAGGTTCGAGCTCGGACCCTTTTGTTGCAATACCGGGTGACTTGTTGTTTGTGCCTTAAGGCACGTAGATCTACTTCGTCCCTTTTTTCTTCTACCATATCCAGGGATTCAAGGAGTAGTTCATTGTTAGTCATTGGGTCGTAGTAACTAACCCTGTGAGATGACACCTTTAACTCAACCAGGATGACTGCTTCAAATCAAAAGCAAGGGCAAAGGAGTAATGTCCGGTGGCTGATATAAAGGTTGTTCTATAGGCCCACAATGCCAAAGGTAGCTCGTCGACCCATATGGCCTTGGCCCGTTTCAATCGCTTCATCAAAATGGACTTGATTATTTTATTTGTTGCTTCTACCTATCCATTTGATTGCGGATGCGCCACAGTTGTGAATCTCTTCTCGATATAATATCTTCGGCAAAAATCCCGGAACTCGGTACTATCAAATTGGGTCCCATTATCTGTTATGATGACTTTTGAAATTCCAAATTGACAGATGATATTTCTCAAGACGAAATTGATTACCCTCTTGGTTGTGATTGTGGTCAATGGTTCCGCTTCAACCCACTTCGTGAAATAATCCACTGCTACGATGTCGAATTTCGCTCCACCCTTCGCTATGGGGAGGCTTCAAATGGTGTCAATTGCCCACATAGCGAAGGGCCACAGACTCATCATCGTCTTCAATTGATTGGGTGGTGCCCTTGGAATCTTTGAGAACTTCTAGCATGCATTGCAACGTCGTGCGTACTTAGCCGCATGTTTGTTCACAGTAGGTCAGAAATAGCCATATCGCAGTATCTTCTTCGCCAGGGTTTTTCCTCCAGAGTGGTCGCCACATTCACCTTCATGGACTTCCCTCAATATTCACTCGATGTCGTCGTGGGCTATGCATCATAGGAGCGGCATCGAGAACCCTTGTCGATATAGGACTTCTTGCATGACATATCTAGAGGCTTTACGAATGACAGCACGCCTTTGGCTCTTTTTGGTGGGAAGTGTCCCATTTATCAGGAAGTCCTTTATGGGTGTCATCCATGGCTCCTTTTCCGGTTCAGACTCCAGTACAGGATTAATTTCCATCTGATAAATACTCGGAGACTGTAATACCTCTATCGGTACCATCTCTGTGTCCTAAGGTTTGTCAGAACTAGCCATCTTAGCTAACTTGTCCGCCTTCTGATTCTCCGATCGAAAAATATGGGCTATACTGTTGTGATCAAAACCATTGAGCAACTTTCTCACCTCTTTGAAATATGATATCAGTCTCGGACCCTTAGCCTGAAACTTCTCATTAACTTTGTTCACGACTATTTTGGAGTCGCAAAAGATTTCCAACATTGTTATTTCCATCTCCTTTACGAGCCTTAGCCCGACAATTAGGGCTTCGTACTCCGAGTCGTTATTCGTGGCATGAAACTCCAATCTGATAGTGTAGTATATCGACCATTTTTCGGGGGCCACAAGTACAACTCCTGCGCCCGATCTTCTATCATTCCTGGCCCCATCAGTATATAGTTTCTAGGCATTAGGGTCACCAAGTTATTTGGAGGATCAACTTATTTACTTGCCACATCGTCTTTCGGGATGATAAACTCTGCTATAAAATCCGCCAGTACTTGCCCCATTATCGATCTTCGGGGCTGAAAGTTCAAGTCAAACTGACTCAACTCGATGTTCCATTTGAGCAGCCTTCCTCTTCCGATTGGCATATATCTCTTCCTGACGTAAGCGGATGTTAGCTTTTTCATAGAATATTTCTCTAGTCAGCGGCGACTTGCCGGCTAAGTATCTTCCAAACTCAGTATCCTTGTCCACTCCGTCAATTAGGGCCATCAGGACAGTCTGTTCATGAGGATTTCTAACCTCCGTAACCGCTAAGTTAAAACGGTCTACATAGGACCTCATAGAATCATTAGGGCGTTGTTTAATGAGAGATAACTCGATGACATTCTTAGACCTCCGAGCATGAAGTCGGAATTGATTTACAAATTGTTCACTCAATTCCCTGAAACTAGAGATCGATCATGTCGGCAAGCGGGTAAACCACATTAATGTCACATCCTCCAGGAATATCGGGAATGCTTTACATTTTACTGCATCAGGAGCAGCTGCGGCGTTCAGGTACCATGAGTATCTCATTAGATGTTGAACTGGATCCGTCCTGTCCATATAGCGATTCACAGATGGCATGTTGAATTTCCTTGGGAAACAGACGTCTAATATGTCATCAGTAAAGGGTGTATGACTGTGGCCTATACCCCAATCCTCATTCCTCTGTCCACGGCTATCCACTATGATTTTCCTAATCATTGCTTCAACATCAGCATGAGTCAATGTAGATTCAGGATCAGCACTCCTTGCCCTACGGGGCCCTCCAACATCTCTTCGACATGCTAATTCTGGGGCCTGAGCTGAACTTCCATGTCCCATATTGCCACGGTCAATCATGCGGCGAGGGGATGGTGATGGTTGATTCCAGACAGGGTCAACAATGCCTCCATCCCTAGGTAACAGAGCGGGATCATTCAACTTACGATGGTCAGGTCCCAGATTGAGGGCCGCCTCTTCCCAACAAGGAAGTGATCCAAATCGAAGCTGTTCCACATTTTCATCCCTTTCCAATGGTCGTCGTGGAGGTCTTGGAGGATCCTCGGACAAAGATGAGTATTTTGGAGTAAGAGGATGGGCCAGTGGAGGTGTTCTCTGCCTTTGGAGATCATCGATTCTTCTTCCCGTTGCAGTAATATTCTGTCGTAACAAGGAACTCTCTTGCCTTTGGGATGCTAACTCATCATTCGTCATATCCAACATATCGAGGATGCGAGAGAGATCCCCTTCAGTTGCTGGGCCAGAGGCATGTAACTGATCATCAGCATTCGCTCTTTTACGTAAAGAACTCAAGCCAGGTCGAGCAGAGGCACCTGCTCGAGAAGAACGAGCCATAATTTCCTTTCCGGGTCGAGTCGTGGTCCTTTGGTCGGGGCGGTTCGTGATCCCCCCTTCAGGCTCCTAGCTTGTGGTGGCTCTCTGAGGATGGGTCGTGATCGGGTCTTGAGACTGGTTCGTGGTGTGCTTTGTAGGGCGGCACGTGAGAACTTCAGCAGGTCGGCTCGTGGAGATCATTTGCGATCGAGTCGTGACCCCCCTGCGAGCCACGAGCCAGGGATCTCACCTCAACCTGCTCTTGATTACTTTCTTCGTTAGCTTCATTTGCTTGGGAAGTCCGTGAATCCTTGGATTTCTTTCCAGCCATGACGTCTTTACATTGCTGAAATTTTCAGAAATTGGAACAGTGGAGATACGGACTATTTTCTTCGGACTTGAATATCCAAATAGTAGAGCAATAATTCGATACACTAAAATTTCAATTCTCAGTGAAAGCACCAAAATGTTAGACCAAATTATGGCTCAAACACACAAATTGTCTAGAATTGCAGAGAGTAATAACTAGAAATGAAAGAAAACACAGCAAACACACCATATTTATAGTGGTTCGACATTAACGAGCTTACGTTCACTTTATATGTCTTTGATTATAAGTTGAATGCAAGTACAATCAATGATTTATCTTAATCTCACTTTTACAATGATGATATACTCGGTATTTTCGAGATAATGCTGATTAGAAATAATGGAGAAACAACAACGGTGGAAACAATACACAGAATTGCCAAAAGATCCTAAAAATGCCAAGTATGGGGCTATTATAGGTGATATCTGCAGACGATTCATGAGGACACATAGCACGGATCCCGAGGATCTCGGACTGGCTCGTGGCTTGATAGAGAAATCGTCAATATGACATTTATGGACAGGTGTCATCAGATCCTGATCTTGCGGCTCGTGGTTGACTTGGTCATGTCCATCATCTTTTGGGTTCATGATCGGCTCGTGATACATTATCACGATCGGGTCATGATAGTCCTCCACGTACGGGTCATGACAGATTGGCAAGAGCGGTCGTGGTGTTCAATCACGAGCTGAGGGTGAAGCTGGTCCACGAGTTGAGGGAGGAATCAGGGCCACGAGCGAGATCCTAAGCTTCACGAGTCGTGGTGTATTCATCTTAAGCTTGGATGCATAATTCTCCCTCTTGTCTGACTATGAATACTTGTACTCTTGGTGGCTTGGTTATAAAACTAGCGAACAGATACTGAGTGTTTTAGTAGGTACCGACGGCACTTAATTCCTTTTGGAACCACTTGTGCGTAATATTGCTTTTGCTTGCTTGAAATAAGCTAAATCGCCAATAACGCAAATGAAAGGTATGTATAACGGTTTTTAATTATGTCTTTATATTATATATTGTTTCCCTATTTTGGGATGCCTTATGATGAGATGTATATTTGTAATTATATATATTGTTGTTTTTCGGACCTAACCGTACAAAGGAGACTCTACCAAAAAATTTCGTGAAATTTGGATTTAGAAAATTTCGTGAAATTTGTTTTCAAACACATTTTTTCTACATATTTGAGTAAATGTTTTCTAAGTTTAGTAGAAATTTTATATTATTTTAATTTTATTTCGCCACTTCATTACTACGTTCCTTTTCGGGAACGAAAAGTTTTGAATGAGGGAGAGTGTAACATCCTGAGATTTTGCGATAATTTAAAATATAAAATTTAATGTAACTTTGAATATTATCAGTTAAGTATAAAATCTTATGTTTTATTTCGTAAGTTGATATGATATGAACATAATTCAACTTATGGAGCAATGAATTTCAATAGTTATATAAGATAACAACTTGTGTCTGATAATTTATGTATATTGAAAATTTGAAATTAATATTGAAATATTTGAATGAAATTGATTTGTTTATTTATAAATGAAATTCAAATTGAATTTGGTTAATAATCATAATTGGAATTCAAAATAAATAAAGTTTGATTTATTAAGTTAATTGAATTTGTTTAATTTTGTTTTGTTAAATTTATAGTGAATTATTAAGATTTAAAATTTATCGATTATTTTAAAATTAAATGTTAAATTGATATTGGTGGAATAATTGAATTCAGGATTTATATTAGTGGTAATTGATTCATACAACTAATATAAGCTCTATTGTGAATTAGAATTAATGTAGTAACGTTTAATATTAAATTAAAGATGAATACAAAAGGATTAAATGCTTTATTTATTAAACTTACCATTGAAACCCTTTGCCTACAAATTATCATAAATTTTGACCTAATTCATACCTCCATCTATACATTGCCGTGAAAAAAAAAAGAAATGGCCACCTAAGTAAATAAACATGGCGGTTTAAAATCAAATTACGGTTAAAAATTTAAATTCTCCAAACTCTATCAAATTATATAACGTTGGGAAGAACTCGATGATACAAATCTATTAGAAGTGTTCATTCGTCAAAACAACGAACGGTTCAATGGGGAATTGCAGTCAAAGTTTGGATTTTTCGTAACCCTAATCATCAAATTGGGCTTTTTCAATTCATGCAACGAGCGGATTAGGAGTCTAAACGAAAGTTGTAAATCACATCAAGTGGAGTCGAACTAAAGTTACTGGAGCTTCTATCGTTTCCTAGATCACCAGAATTTTTTGTTTTAGGGTTCGACTGGGCTTTTTTTGCACGAGGAGGCACTCGACTCGAGTGGGACTAGGTTGGTTCTAATCGGCGTGGGCATGTGCGTAGCAGAGTGAGGGTGACGATGGTAGTGGTCGGGGCTTCTATGGTGGATGGAGGAGTGGGCATTGGTCGGTCAAAGTCTGGCCATTGCGTGCATTTTCAGGTCATGGGCGTGAGGGTACTGTAGCAACAAGAAATGTGCATGGGAAGAGGGAGAGGCTGAATTGGCACGTTTTGTTTAGGTAAGGATTTTTTTATTACATTATTTTAATTTAATTTGAAGTTCAAACATTCAAACTCTTATAACTTTCTACTACGAGGTCGGATTTGGACGAAATAAATTATGTTGGAATCGTATCGACAAGCTCTTAGCGATGCAGCTGATTTGGATTGATTCTAAGAAAGTTAAAATTTGGGCCTTAAATTGGATTTCAAATGTGCTCGAAACAAAGGTGAGTGATTAAACCCACTCACACCTAACTAAAATATTTGATTGTTAGTTAAATTATATTTATGATATGATTGTTTTGTTCGCAGTTTGATTGTTGAAACTTCTTATTTGTGTTAATCAGTATAGACAGTATAATTTAATTCACTGTTGTTATAAATTGTACAGTTAGAATTTAATTTCTAGTTTAAAAGATGGCTAGTACACTGATATTATATTGAACTATTTAGGTGTATTGATTTTGATGGATGCCTTGAAATTATATATTTAATGTATTTATATGTAATTAATCTTATTATCGACATTATTTATATTTGTTACTGATTTTATTGATTAATCCCAACCATTACCCTGGATGTTACGGGCATCAAATAAACCTGGGATTAATCATTAAAATGAATTAAGAACGTAAGTTGAAATGATAAATACCTTGACCCTAATTTGGATTGAAATGATATATATCCTTTCCCAAAATACTAAAATTTAATTTTAAGTATTACTTGACCATAGAATAGAAAATTATATACAGACACCGGTTGGTCAAATAAAAATTGTTTTTAACTTTGATTTTTGGAATTTTGTTTTAAAGACAAAATAAATGATATTTTTAATCGATTTTCTTTAAATTTGAACTTTAAGCTTTGAAATTTTAAATTTTAAAGATTTCATAAATGTCGATAATTGAAGTTAAAACAAAATTGAATATAAAATAAATTTATCAAAATTGAATTATTTATCCGTCTTTGATATTTACTTTAAATTAAATTGATTTATAGTAATAGTTGAACAGTGAACTCAAGATTTTATAAACGAATAATTCAAAGTGGGAATTATAAATGAAATCCAATTATTTGAATCGAATTTTTAAATGGAATTGTTTGAAATCGAACTGTTGGATCGAATTGAAATGTAAATGGGAAGTCAAATCCTTTTGAATTAAGATATCGAAATTTAGTCGAATTGATTTGAAACTAGAATATGATTTCCACTTTGGTTAAATTTTGAAGAAACAATTTCCAACAATAGTATTTTTAACCATTTTTATATTAATTATTTTCTTTATAAACTAGTTACCTTTTAACTATTTTATTTTAAATAAAACATTTTAATAATTAACTATTTATGTTACAAACTGTTTTAATATTTTAACTATAGATTTTACTAAATCTTAAAATTTTATTTTTAAATACAAATTATTTATTTTTAAACTATTGCAATTATATATCTAAACTATTTTAGATATATTTTTAACTATTTTAATATTCAAATTATTTTAAAGTTGGAATTGTTTCAAGATTTTAAGTTTGGTTTTAAATGTTGATTTTATTATGAAGTATTCTATCTTGACCATTGAAATGAGTTTATAGAATTTTTGTTATGAATTATGAACCCCTTTGAAAGGTAAAAGAACTGATCGGTGTGAAAAATGTTAGCGTTTGGTTGTTAAAGATACTGGGGTTGGATATTGCCATACTCTCTGCCAATACCGAAAACCACTTTAACAACTGTGTACGCGGTGGAGTTCTAGAATGAAGTAGGTTGGTTAGGCAAACGCTATTGTAATGAAGTAAGAGAATGAAGTAAGTGGGGTTAGCTACCTCCATCGGCAACACTTCTTCCTTTATTACTATAGTCCCTCGGTTTGATTGATTTGATTAGATGTGCATCCGTTATTTGGGAGTGTTGTTCGAGGTAGGCGGTAGCCGCGGCTATGCGTTCCCTCCAGTTCGGACGTGCAACTAGTATATTCGTACTTTGGGCATTCCTCGTGTGCATTGTCATATTATCCTGATCGATCCCCTACGATTTTGATTCAACGTTGTCGTATAGCAGCGCATCCCTATCCACCGACCGTTACTAGTGTTTTATATGCAGTGTTTACGACAACGTATAAATGGTGTAAGGGTAAAAATATAATCTCGCTTACGCTATTTTAATATGTTATATTTAACCATAGACACTATTATAATAGTGTATTGTATTATATAGTATCTAGCTTAATGGATCCTTAGGAGAAGGAAATACCCGTAACATCTCTTAAGTTATTGCTCTCATATTGTCACATGAATTTGATTTAACCGATATGAGAATATTTTGGTTCTGATCCGAGTGTTTTGTCTTTTCATTTGTGCTTGGGTCAGTCTGGGTTTCTCAGTTATTGAAGATACCATTATGAAGATGAAGATGGAGCTCAACAGACGTATTTATTATTTTTATTCCATTGCAAAAATATTGGTATGCTTATGATAGTTAACTTTGATAATTGTTGTAAAATAAAATCAAATGTATGTTTAACAGCTTCATGAACTGTTATTTATTATATTTTGTCCTTTCGCTACGAGATTCTGTATTTTTTTTTTCATATATAAATCCCAATAACTATCTGTATTTTTTATTTATTTAAATCGAAATTGAGGATCATTGTCGATTTGAACCGTCGTCGTTACACGCCTAAGGTCAAATTCCTATAACTTTAGCGGGATTATTTGTAACTGCATATTTAGAATACAGACGCGGTGATTAATTGGACTTTTGACTGAATAGCATTTTTTCTCGATTGACCTCCTACAAAGAGGAGGTCAATCGAGAAAAAAAATGCTATTCAACCATGTTTTGTTAAGTTTTTTTTAGTTATGATTCAAAATAAAATAAATGGAAACACGCTCTATAGGATTTGAACCTAAGACATCGGGTTTTGGAGACCCGCGTTCTACCGAATCGAATTAAGAGTGCTTTGTTATGATAAGAACTACAATTGTAAAGAAAAGTATTTTTTTACCCCAGTCTTGCAAACCAAACCATGTAAAAAAATGAAAGATAATGAATGCCTTATTTTATTTCATTTTTATTTAATTGATCTCACTCAATTAATCTTTCCTTTCGTTACTGCCCCCTAAGAGAAGTAATAGGTAGGGATGACAGGATTTGAATCTGTGACATTTTGTACCCAAAATAAACACGCTACCAAGCTATAATTCGTCCCTTTTCAAATTATTGTACAATGACATTGTAAAAATTCATGTCTTGTTTTCCATATCGTTATTTTTTCTGTATCCATATAAAATTTTCTTGTCATTTCTTCTTTTTGGTTTCATATATTTCATATAATAAATAATCAAAAATTATATACATCTGATAAAAAAGAATGAATATTTATTAAAATGCTTAAGAAAAAAGAAAGGGGTACCCCTTTCTTTTTTAGGGTTAGGGATAGAAAAACCTATCTACTGTTCATTGTAGATATTTATTTTTGTTAGGAATACTGTACAAAAAAGACAAACGATCTTGAACTACAGCATCTGACCATATATGTATTACAATAAAGGAGGATTTTTAATGTGGGATATAAAAACATATCTCTCCACAGCACACGTACTAACTACTCTATGGTTTAGGTTTTAAAGGGTCTATTGATAGAAATTAATCGTTTATTCCCTGATGATTTGTCATTCCCCTTTTCTTAATTATAGTTTAAGATCCTATTTTATTTGGAAAGCAGAAATGGAAAAGAGGTTCCTGTTCCTGTATAGGGTAAAAATATCCACGAAATCGTAGCATAGAAAAAAGATACTTAAATGAAATACTGGAAAGAATAATTGATAATTAGAAAAAAATTGTATTACTCACATAAAATTATTATATTCTATTAATTTTTGTTAGTATTAACTGGAATTAACTAGTTAGTAACTTATATTTCTATATTAGTATTAATTGGAATTAACTAGTTAATAATTTATATATATATATATATATATTTCTTTTTTGTTTTATTCATCTTCTTAGATTTAGATTAGGGGAAGAATTAAGTTGATCAAAAATTTAAAGCAGGTTCATGGCTAAGGGTAAAGATGTCCGAGTTAGAGTTATTTTGGGGTGTACCAATTGTGCCCAAAATGGTGTAAATAAGAAATTGTTGTGCATTTCTAGATATATTACTCAAAAGAATCAATAAAATACACCCAGTCGATTAGACTTGAGAAAGTTTTGTCGTTATTGTTGTAAACATACGATTCATGGGGAAATAAAGATATGGATCCAATGGAACATATGTATTGTATTTTAAAAAAAATAGAAAAAATAAAAACTTAACATGTATATGTATGTAAATATATAATATACAAATAAAAAAAGAAAACGCATTTCGATCATATCTGAAATGAATAAAGTAAACATAAATTTAGAGATACGGAATAAACCATGGATAAATCCAAGCAACCTTTTAGCAAATCCAAGCGATCTTTTCGTAGGTGTTTCCCCCAATTGAATCGGGGATCAAATTGATTATAGAAATATGAGTTTAATTAATCGATTTATCATTGAATAAGGAAAAAATATTATTTAGACGAGTGAATAGATTAACCTTGAAACAACAACGATTAATTATTATTGCTATAAAACAAGCTCAGATTTTATCTTTGTTAGCTTTTCTTAATAATGAAAAGTAGTTTGAGAGAGCTGAGTTGATCCCTAGAACGGCTAGTCTCAGAACGCGAAATAAATAGATATACTCTTAGAGTATTCTTCCTATTGATTCAAAACTCCAAGCGGAACTCAATCTCAGATTGTTGTTTTGCTCGAAAACCCTCGAATCTAGTGTGTTATAAGAAACAACAAATAGAGAAAGAAGAAATCTTTTTTTTTCAAAAAATGTTCGTTCATTCCTACTACATGTCTTTTAATTTCTTAAATTCATTTTTATTTCATCTTCCCAAAGTCTATTCTCCAGGGAATTCTATATTGTTTTTGCTATAATATATATATATATATATATATATATATATATATATATATATATATATATATTACTTTGTAATCTCTTTTATTTGCTAATCTTATTGGAAATCATGTAAAGACAATTCTTATTTGATATAGCTTTTTGCGCAAGCATTTTACGATTAAGAAGCAATTGCTTCTTATACAGATTGTGCATGAATTTACTATAACTATGGAATACCATATTCTCACAAGCTGCTACATTTATTCGAGTGATCCACAAATGACGAAAGTCCCTCTTTTGTCTTCCCCTATCCCGATGAGAAGAAATCAAAGCTCTCATTTTCTGTTGAGTAGCAGTTCGACTAAGTCTTGAATGTGCCCCTATAAAGGTTAATGAAAATAAATAGATTTTTGTTCGACCTCTCCGAGCTATATATATCCTTGTCTAATTCCGGTCATTGAATCAAATTAACCTTTAAGGAATAACTAGTTGGTTTCTTTTCTTTCAGTCATTCTCTTATCCACCTAGTTAATTAATACCAAAAAAAAATTCCGATATATAAAATATAAATTCCAATGGCTTTTGCTGCTATGACCTTCCCAACCATGATTTTTTATTCTTTCCGGATAAAATATCCAGAAAGAATACATTCTGGTGATAAAAAAAAATAGTGGGTTCCGTTGTTTCTATGGTTACTTCGTAAACGGTGAGGTCCTCTCTATACACTGGAGCTTTTTCTTTCATTTAACCAAATGTTATTGTGAAATTGTATAGTTCACACTCCTTAGTTAAGCTCTACCAATCAGTAATAGTTCTTTTCACAAAAGGGTTATCCATATAGTGAGGATATTTAATTATGAAAGTTGGCTAGGTGCTTGACCTTATTAGTCTATTCTTTTAATAATATATAGGAACATAACTTTTTTGCTTCTTTTCTTATAGCACTCTTTCCTCCGCTTAATAGATAACTATTTTTTACCAATGGAGAATTACTTCAGATCTCAAACTGTGGTGATTGGATTTGGACCAATGGAAACCATAAATTTCATACACAAAAATATAGGTAGATGATGAATCTTTAGCTTTATAATTAGTAAGTTTTTCCATCATATCTATCTTTATTCCCTGGTACTAGTGATTGGTACTTGGACAATTGTTGTATTTATTTTGCTTGAACTCATTATTTAAACGAGTCGCACATACATCCGAGTAAAGGCATCCCCTAAGTGCGGGGTTTTTTGTGATATTTCGTTTTGGTTGTCTTATGTTTCTAATAAGTGATTTAACTGTCGGCATATCATACATATATATAATAAAATAGGTTGGTTTAGATCAATCTTAACCAGATTTATTGATGATTATGAATTATTTACATTCAATACCAAATCAGGAAAAATAGAATTATGAAGGGAATCATATATTTAGGCAAAATCCCCAATAGTTTCATTTTTGACCGCTACAAGATCAAAATGCCATGAGCTTGGGCTTCTATTGCTGACATAAAAAATCTCCCTTGATGTCTTCGAATATAACCCATAAAGGGTTACATGTTCTTTATACATAAACTTTTGTGAGGGTTTCTTGAAGTCTGAGTAATTCTTTCGCTTCCAAGATAAATTCCCTTGCTTGTACATCATAAAAGGAACTAGCAGGTTGGTGAATCATAACCCTGATAATATTGACCTAACATTATGCATGAACGGTTCTTCTATCTTGAAAATTTGGATTAAAGTAAGGACTAAAAAAACAAGAAAAAAATAGAATCGAACGACGGACCGTACGACACCTTTTATGCATTGCATATCGCTCTGCAATGGAATTTCCTTTTCCCCTTTCTATTTAATCGAATAAAAAAAGAATTCATCCAATCTAGATTGGTGAATGCTCCATTTTTCTCCCTTCGTTTCATTCATATTGTAATGTAAAAAAATATTATGATGGTTCTGTTGCGTTCTATATTTATCTCGTTTGTGATTAGCAATCCTAAAGATTTTTTTTTGTACTCTTTTCTTCGTAAGAGAAATATCAAAAAAAGACTTATGGTGTGGAAGAAAACGGTTTGTGACGTGGACTTGATGTCATCCCCACCTTCTTCTAATATCTCACTGGAAGTTCCTCGTGAGTGTGGCACACACACCTTTTTCTTTGTTTCAGAGTGGGGTGTGTACTATTACCACTACGTACCACACACCCGGGTGGCTCGCCTGAATGCTGAGTCTTCCTCTGCCGCCAACTCGATGTCATTATAACCGGTCTAACTAAACTATCATGGTCACTGGTACTTTGACGTCAATATAGGTAGGGGAACGAGAAACATGACTTCAGTTCACACGTGAAAGTGCTTCGAAAGGCTCCCTGAAATTCTTGCTAAAAGACATGAAATTCTTGGCAGCACTCAAGTCAAATAGCAGCGCGTCACTCGGCTCCACGACTCACTTCGCATTTCTCCTTAGGCGCATGTCTCAACAACACAAAACGAGGGTTTCGCTCGCTATAGGACTTGACCAAACATCTCACGACACGAGCTGACGACTGCCATGCAACACCTGTATGAAAGTCAGTACTATCCCGTTAAGGATAGGTTTTGTTATTCATATGTCAAGGGCTGGTAAGGTTTTGCTCGTTGTATCAAATGAAACCACATCTACTGCTTGTGCAGGCCCCCATCAATACCTTTAAGTTTTGATCTTGCAACCGTACTCCCTGGGCAGAGTATTTCACGCGTTAGATGGACCCCTGATCCGCGTAGACTAAAGGTGAACACTCATTATTCATGGAATGGACTACTAAGGTAGTTAATCCTGTTTTCTCCCCATGCTTTCGCATCCCAGCGTCGGTAGGGACCCAGAGAGCTGCAATCTTTTGGCGTTCCTTCGTAGATCTACGGACTTCACATCTACACACAAAATTCCACTCACCTCTGTCTCACTCAAGTGAATTGATTTCGAGAGCATTCCGCCATTATTTGGCGACTTTCACTTTCAACCCGATTCACCGCCTACGTGCCTTTTATGCCCAGTCATTCCGAAGAACACTTGCCCCCTCCCCATCCATCCTCCACCGTCTTACTGCGGCTGTGGGCACTTAGTTAGCCGGGGATTCTTCCTCGAGTCCTGTCATGAGACCGCACTTGACAAAAGAACTTTACAAGTGGCATTGCCCTTCTCCGCTCATGCGATATTGCTGGATTAGGCCTTCGCCCATTATCCAAGATTCCCTGCTGCTGCCACCGTTGGGAGTCTAGGCCACTCGGTCCCAGTGTGGTTGATCATCCGAAAAGACCATCAAAGCATCATTGGCTTGGTCATCTTTTACCTGACCAACTACCTAATACTACGCAGGCTCATCAAACAGTGATTTTGAGCTTTCTTCAGGATTTAGCCTAAACTATTCGGCAGATTCCCATGCGTTAAGCACTCGTTCGCTACTTTGTTCTCAACGATTCTGATTCCAACAAAGTACGACCGAAAATCAAGTACCTAGCTAATGGTTATACTAGGGATCGAACCGAAAACAACGTTCGACTTGCATGTATTAAGCATAACGCTAGCATTCCTTCTGAGTCAGGATCAAACTTAGATGTCGGACTACGATTGGGCTCAGTATATTGATTGCGCCTATGGTGGCCCCTGGTGAACCGAGCCTTCCTTTGGTCCCCCCTAACCTTGACAGAATAATATAAATCAAAAATCATAATATAAAATATTACAGGTAGCGACGACCCAGATATCTTACAGGAGATCACAACAAGAGGAAGAGATCCCCATGCTCCGTTAGTAGATGACTGAGATGCATGATTGGAGGAAGAGTGGACTGGGTGTCATGCTCGATGAGTGGATCACTGCTTTTCTATCTGAGCTTGGGAGGATGCCTGAGGATGAGGCTGGGTCAGGTGATGGGAATGACGATGATGGAGACGAGTAGGTACTTGTCATTTTGATTTTTTTTGTAGCATTTGTAAATATAAACATGATGGTTGTGAATTTGGCTTGTTATTGACGGTTTGTGGATATGATGCTGGTTTTTAGACATGATGTTGTGGATATGGTTTGTTATGATGGTGGTAGATGTGATGGTTTGTTTCAGAATGTTTAATGTTGTTTATTTATGGTATATTAGTTAGTTTGTGGTATATATGTTGGTTTTTGTTATGAATTTGAATATATATGACATGTTGGGTTGTGGAATTGATCGTATATTAGTTGTGAAGTGAATAGATATGTGTATGGGTGGTTTGAGGAAAACATTGTAAAAGGAAAACATCAAAAAAGCTTCAGATAAGCGACGGTTAGCTATGGTTGGCGACGACTTATCGGTCACGTAGAGCCACGACCGACGATGGCGAGCTACGACTTGTTATGACATTTTTGTCGTGACTAACGATGACTAGCTACGACGCTATGATGGTCTACAAAAAAATCACGTGTCCAGATTGTCGTCGCTAATCGTAGCAAGTTAGGTGACCGAAGCCATCGCTAGAAATGACGCTATTTTGTTAGCGTCGGCTTATATAGCGACGGGTAGATACGGCTGGTTGTGGCCGTCACTATATGATGTCGTTCTTGTGGTGATAGGAGCAACTGTAATCAAGATCAAAGTCAGCATTCATTGTACAAACAACTCAAAAACCAATATGGATGTGATTAGGTGGCCTTGAATCTAGTAAGGCTTGATTGTGCCCGATAAAAAAAAGAAAAGGGAGTGACTTATTTGCCCGAAAATCGAGTTGGATAAGGATTTATGACCCGCAAATCAGATTAGTTTGTCCAGAGTTCTAAGTTTTGGATGGTGTCTTCTTGTTATTCTTGAAATCAAGGAGTGTAATTACTGATATTAATAAAGGTCGTACGTAGCGCAAAACTAAATGTAGGCTAACTTTGGACCAGTTCAAAAATTCCTTGTGTGTTTTTCTCTTTTACTGCATTGACTTTTCTTGCATTTTTATTTACTTATTTAATTCTATGATTATTCTATATATATACACGCATGACTATATTGCAGAATTTTTTTAAAAGATTCACAAATTTAAGAAAACGCTATTCATCCTCCCCACCTCCCCTCTCATAATGTTAATCTTTTTATGGTTTGTGATATTTATCACATGGATATTGAAGATAGAGAAATTGGAAATTGCGGAACTTAAGGATCTGATGCGGATTTTATGGATCTATTGAGATATTTTAGAAAAGTTATTATTTGAGCAAGTTTTAAGAAGGATTTATTTCTGAGAATTTTAGGGCCCAATTAGGGTTCAGACCTAGTCTTTCTATTTGTCTATATAAGCATCTCATTAGAGAGAAGTTTATTTGTACTTTCGAAGGGAGAAAAACTTGTTTTTTTGTTTTAGGGATTGAGATATCATCTCAATTTTAGGTCTTTCTTTGTAGTCAATTGGTGGATTAATAAAGGTTTTTTGGAGGAATTTGTTTGTTATTGTTATTTTCTTCTCTCTTTCAAAATCTAATTGTGTAGTGATCTTGCGGAAACCCTAACATTTGGTATTAGAGCTTTCTACACAAATTTTTTGAAGAGCCTTTGAATATGGATAAAATAATTATTGAAAAGCTTAATGGAAGAAACCGGGGATTATGGAAGGCAAAGATGGAAGATTTCCTTTATCTTAATGATCTTCATCAACCATTAGAGAATAATGAGGATAAACCTAGCAATTTATCCGAAGCAAAATGGGAGACTTTGGATAAGAAGGTCGTTGCGTGTATTCAATGTTTTTTGGATAATTCAGTGTTTCATATCGTTGCTAATGAAACATCTTCTTATGCTATATGGAAGAAATTGGAGGGGGTTTATGCGAAGAACTACGCAACGAACAAGGCTCTTCTTATAAGAAGATTGGTAAATCTGAAGCTTAAGGAAGGTGGATCAATTGGGGAGCATCTTAATGATTTTCAAGAAATTGTAAATCAATTGGCTGTCGTGAATTTCAAGGTGGATGATGAAACACAAGCTTTAATGATGATGAGTTCATTACCTGAGAGTTGGGAAACACTTATGGTTGCATTAAATAACTCAAATTCGGATGGCATTGTTTCAATGGGGTATGTGGTTAGTAGCTTGCTTAATGAAGAGATGTGGAGGATGAGCCTTATGGAATGAAAAGATAAGGAAGAAACAGAAATTGAAACCCCAATTGAAAAAGCTTTTATTGCAAGAAGGGTTAATCAACGAAATATGGAAAGCCAATCAAATAGACCAGAAATGAAGAAGGAATACATTTGTTTTTACTGCGACAAATCCGGTCATCAACTGAAATTTTGTCATAAGCTTATAAGAGATAACAAGAAGATGAAAGCATTGGAAGAAGAGTCGGATAAACAAAACAACAACAGTAATGAGGTGACTTTTGATGAGGAGCTTGAAGGAAATGTTTTATGTGTTAATGCAGGTGAAAGTAAAGATTGGATACTTGATTCAGG
Organism: Allium sativum; assembly: GCA_030737875.1. Taxonomy (NCBI): domain Eukaryota; kingdom Viridiplantae; phylum Streptophyta; class Magnoliopsida; order Asparagales; family Amaryllidaceae; genus Allium; species Allium sativum. The sequence goes on along the minus strand of CM060921.1, from coordinate 793,076,157 downwards.
AGCTTGTTTCCACGTATGTCATCAAAAGGAAGTGTTTATTGATTATGAAGAACAAACTAGTAAAGTGGATTCTGCCGACGGTCGAGATTTTGCATGTTAAAGGCATAGGTTCAGTTCGATTGAAGATGAATGATAGAAAGATGGTGAAGCTAACGGGAGTTGGGTACATTCCAGAAATTAAGAATAATCTTGCTTTAATTGGACAGTTGGAACAAAAAGGCTGCAATTTCTTGACTAGAGGTGGAGTCACAATGGTTTGGAGGGGTAACAAAGAGCTTCTGCGCGCAAAACGGGGAAATGATAACATATATAAATTGCTTGGAAAAACAGTGGAGAATGTTATGAGTCCTCAAATTGGATTTGGAGAGGCGAGTTCATCTGAATCAAGGTGGAGCCATCAACGTAAAGCCACAAAGTCTGCATGGAGCCATTGTGGTATTACAAGCAATTTTGAGATTATTTTTTGTGGTGTATCTCATGCGAGAGATGCATCATTTGTGGGTGGTTTTTTGGTTTATGGATTTGTTGATTGTTTGAATGATTTCATATCAAGGTGGAGTGTTATGCTCTGTGATATTTATCACATGGATATTGAAGATGGAGAGATTGGAAGTTGCAGAATTCAAGGATCTGATGCGGAATTTATGGATCTACTGAGATATTTTAGAAAAGTTATTATTTTGAGCAAGTTTTAAGAAGGATTTATTTCTGAGAATTTTTAGGGTCCAATTAAGGTTCAGACCTAGTCTTTCTATTTACCTACATAAGCATCTCATTAGAGAGAGATTTATTTGTATTTTTAAAAGGAAAAAAAATTGTTTTTTGTTTGTTTTAGGGATTGAGATATCATCTCAATTTTAGGTCTTTCTTTGAAATCAGTTGGTGGATTAATAAAGGTTTTTTTGGAGGAATTTGTTTGTTATTGTTATCTTCTTCCCTCTTTCAAAATCTAATTGTGTAGTGATTTTGCGGAAACCCTAATAAATCTACTCTTAATATCCATTATCCGCACCACTTTCAATTTTTTTCTAATATGCAGTTGGAATGTGAGGGACGTTGGTCGGCTCTTTCTAAGTCAGTCTATGTAGTTAAGCTTTGTGCATAATGGGCACAATTATAATTTTGCACTAGCAACATGAAGATTGAAAGTTAGAAGTCAAGTTGCATACATGTACATAACACTATTTCCTAGACATTTTAAGTAGCCGGTTGCTTATTGTCCTATATTCAACATGAATATTCAGGTTGTCCCATTTCAATCTTCAGTTTTGGAAAACGTTCAGTTTGGATTTTACAATTCAGAACGCCGAATCAGATCTTGATGCTTATTTGATAAAAGATCGAAATAAGACATATATTACACAAACTACCAATACATTCACGATTATTTAGTAAGCGATTGCCATTAGGCACCAATTTTACATGTGTTCAACGATCGTTTTCTAAACAAAAGATTAATCGTCAAACGCTTACTAAACACGAGTTTGAGTTAAAACGTCGATTAAATAAACGTCTGAATAAAAGACTTATTCACAGTTTGTGCCTAGCTCTTAGAAAATTTCAATCCATTTAAACCCCGGGATATTAGAGAGGTAGAACGTGGTAGAGATTGCTAGTTCTTAGTTGACAAAGTACAAGAAGTTTCTAGGTCAATACATGCCTAGCAATTAATATCTCCATTCTAACGTGATCCAAACTCCGCGGAGTGCTAGGAAATTAATTGTTGAAATGTTGAGAACAGGGATTCACGTCATCCTAGTGGCAATCACACATCTACTATCGTGCTATTCCGGGCACATTACGCTTTGCTAGCACATAGCACAAGGGACATGCAAGCGATTCATGCTTAAGAAGCTGGCAATTTTCAAATCCCACCTAAGTATATGCTATTAAATTTGACTACTTTATATAAGGAGCGTTCAGGGGCATCCCTGTTTGTGAGCACCCCTTTAGCATCCCTGTCGGTCCGTGAGTTACGGCGATCCAAATCGAACGAGAATTTGTAGATATTCAATCCACATATATTTAAGGACCTATCCAAAATTTGAGCTCGTTCCGACATCCGTACAATAATATATTCGGTGTTTAAATTTAACGGTTTGAATAAATGCCTGAACGGTGAATAATTGAACTAAGATTTTAAATATGCTACGGATGTCGGAACGAACTCAAATTTTGGACAGATCCTTAAATATATATGGATTGAACATCTTCAAATTCTCGTTCGATTTGAATCGTCGTAGCCCACGAACCGGCAGAGATGCTAAAGAGTGTTCTCGATCGCTCCCATATATATATATATATATATAGGATCAAGAGCACCCCAAATAGTGCAGCACCCTTTAGCCCCATGATTTCCACCACACAATTTCGTTTCTCTCTCTTCCCACTAATTCTCTCTCCTTCCACTTTTTAAATTATAAATGCGTGGCTAATATAGAGGTGCAAAAGGGTGCTATATAACCCTCCTATATATATATATATATATATATATATATATATATATATATATATATATATATAGGAGGCAGGTTCAATGGCACCCCAAATAGTAAGCACCCCTTTAGCCTCCCACTTTTCCACCACTCATTTTCCACTAACTACTCTCTCCTTCCACTAACTCTCTCACTTCCCACTCACTTTTTTTAATATAAATGAGAGGTGGAAAACAGAGGTGCTATTGGAATGCTCAATTTTTGGGGTTTCAACTCACTTTTTTTAATATAAATGAGAGGTGAAAAACAGAGGTGCTATTGGGGTGCTCAATTTTTGAGGTTCTCTTGAACGCTCGCATATATACATATACATATATATATATATATATATATATATATATATATATATATATATATATATATATATATATATATATACATACATACATTGGGGTGCTCAATCTTTGGGGTGCTATTGGGGTGCTCAATCTTTGGTAATGGAGTTGGCAAAGCTTTTGACCTTCATTCAAGACTTTCAAATGCAGCTAAGCAGAAAAGCATTGATAGCTGCACCATTTCATATATCATACGTTTACGCCAGCCCATGCACATGATCACAGGTAAACAGTTGAACTTATCTTAAATATGGACCAAAAAAAATTGTTTGAAAACTTACTGCAGAAAAGCTGCTTTAAATTGCACAAATATAAATTCTAACTTTTAACTTGCACCTTAAAGTGCACAAACATGAAGTAGAAAATGTATTTCAAAGGGAGCAAATACAAATTTTCAGACAGTACATATTTTTGTGATAAGTTCATAATGAATAATCGAAAATGTATTTACGGAATCTCAAAATGCACAAATCAACCTACATTACACTACTGAATCACAAAATTTGCATTACAACTTAAAGATGTTTGAAGATAAAAACCATGTTACAATCTATAAATTTTATGGATACATAAGCCCTAATTCATTTTGCTCTAACTGCTATGAACCGTTGGACTTCATCATCCTTTATCGCCATTTTCGGTGATCTACAAGTTTTCCGGATTTGAAAATTCAAGTATTATATCCAAATTATGATTTTTCAGCGGTTTCGGCAGTCCAGTAAGTCTTGACAGCAACGATGATTTTTTCGGGATTAAAAGGTCCACTTTCATGGTCGAAAATCTGGCTTTTCCATCTCATACCGTCAATTATTCCTTTAACTTTCACTATAACTTCTACTGTATCTCTTATTATTACCGCCCCTTCTGGCCTTAAGATTCTATCCATTTCCAATAGAGTGTATGTTACATCACATCTGCAATATAATGTGATTGATTAGAGTTAAAAATCACATGAAATCGTATAAATGTGGTATGTTGAATCGATAAGTAGGTAATATTGGTTTGGTGAAATATTGCTTAAGACTGATATATGACACCACAAAAGATATCAAGATAATATCACTATTGCTAAAATATTGCTTGAGACTGATATATGACACTTCAAAAAGATACCAACATAATATCGTTATGCTTGTTAGCAAGCCATATTAACAGTGGTGAAAGATGAATTTGTTCTTTCTTTCTTTTTTTTTCTTTTTTTTTTGATCATTTCATATAACCATTAGATTGTTTGGTAATATATCTTATAAAGGAATTGTATATTTGTATGAATACTCCAAGAGTCTAATTGCAATACGACATATTTTCATATTATTATTTTCTGATTTTTTTTTTTTTCTCCACAAAATGCCTGATATTTGACTACTTTCATTTAATATCGAGTTAATATCTTTGATATATCAGAAATACATCACTGACCGATAGATTAACACATTGGAAAAACCATCACTCTAAGTATGGTATGTGATATATTGGACAATACATCATCGATATTGTTCGATATCATGTAATCATGTAAACATGCCAACAAGTTTGGTTCAATTGATTGATGGCCTAGACTCTGAAACCAAAGGAGTTTTAATTCTGAAACTTATGACTGGTAAGCGGTAACTATTACCAGGAATGACTGGTAAGCGGTAACAATTACCAGGCGCATATTGCACTAAAGTTTACAAGCAAAATACCTATTTATTTTCATTTTCAAAAGAACTACTTATGCAGATTACCTGTCCTGGTACATGCTAAAAACGCCATCAGCATGAATGAGATCATAAGTCCTAGGGTATGTAGAGAAAGCTTCACACCAGTCTTGATACGTTCCAATAAACCCACGTTCATATATAACTCCAAGTGTATCTTTCTCCGAAGCAGAAGGAACCACGTTCATTACCCACACCGGGTTTTTCACCAGTGATGCAGCAAAGCCTCCAAGTTTGGCATTCATGTCCATGATATTCCGATATCGTCCCTTTGTTAAAGGAGGGATGATTTTGCTGTAGTGGTTCATTCTTTCTTCCCACATTTTGTTATCCTCCATGAAATTTTCGGCAGTGATGCCTGGGATTGTGCCTCTGCTTATTCTTGGTGGTAAGGCGAATGCACGCGCTGGCCAGTTTTCAAGTGCTCCACCTGCTGTTTCCTGAGGGCCGCTCACTGTTGGTAATGGGGTTATGCATGTTTCCATATCTTTGTACCTGATCAGTTATTCGGTATAATGGAGTTTCAATACATATAACAAGAACATATTCATAATTGTAGCACTGGTACAGTTCGGGGTCAATAAATACTTTTTACATTAGTTGATACGTACTCATATGTTCAATTTGCACCATGTCATACTGTTATGAATATGCATCATGGTACAAAGTCAACGTTAGGGTCTCAGACAAACAACGTCTAAGTTGATCCTGACCCCACACACCCACCCCCACCCTTCTTATCAAAACATAAGATTAAAATAAAAACTATAAGCGCTTAAGTAAAAATATAACTTTGGTAATTTGTGCCAAGGGGGAAACAACCTCTTAGTGTGGTAATTTTTTAATCTTTTTTTCTTCAAACAAAGAAAATATATGTGGTAATTTGTGCCAAGGAGTTACAACATCCAAACCTCAAGATCCACAATTTAGAGTAATATCAATAAGTAAATGGCCAAAGAACACGATAAGTTTTAGCGTTTTGAAACAAAATTGCGATAAGAAATGAGGGTGTTCTCAACCATGCGACATTAGAAACAAATTAAAGAAGACGTACCAAGCAGCATCAGGATTGCCACCCTTGCACATGGGTGGTGTTTTTAAATTTTTACGGTTTTCACTGCATTCAATGTGATTAATGGGCTTTTGCCAGATGGCAAGATCACCCTTTTCGATAACCTTTGTCCAACATAGACGCTTAGCTAGATCCTCAATAGAGTCTTGTTCTTGTTTGAGATCTTCTTCAGTTCTCTCCCACCCTCTGTGGTACTTTTTCCAGTGAATTGGTGGGCCTGAAAGAATCCAGTACCCTCCTGGTCTTAGAACTCTGTCTACTTCAATTAGATATAACCCATCTGGCAAGGTCAATTTTCAGGATCAGCATGAGATATTTGGTTAAAATCTATAATTGTCAAAACTTGTATAACTACTAGCTTCATAAAGATGAAAATTTTCAGAGTTCACAGTAACCTCTATGCTAATGCATGATACATATAAGCACTTAAGGTGAAACACCAATACTGGGTCAAGACGTCTCAAAAATTATATGTTTAAAATAAGAAAGATACAATTTTTATCAAAAGAATGGGGATAATGATGGTAAATGCATGATGCCAAATGTTGAAGCTCATGGAAGAGAAAGAGATATGTAGAGAGTACTCATAGTATTTTCTTCTCTAACTGATAATGAACAGCATTTTTTTATAGAGATTAGTCAAGGAAATTCTGTAGTTCATGTTTCCACTTTTTCAGTCACATGTACCAATTTCCTTCCATTCCAGGAAAAAAAATTGCACTGCATTTACTATAATTGTCGTGCACGGCATAAAAGCTGCTAAGAGTGTGACTACTGCGTTTTTAATACTTGAGAAAAATAGAAAGATGAAGAAAAATTAGAAATAAATGTACCAAATGAAGCCCAAGGTATCAAGCATCTAGAACAATGAGCCATATCAAATGCTCTAGCGGGATATGGAATCCTTTGAGAAGACATTATTCCAATCATGGCTGGAACACCTCTTTCTAGTGCAAATTGCACTTGCGCCTCGTGTGTATCTCTTGGAGCGAATGACATTGTCACTATATCCCTTTTTAGAAGGTAAGCTCCCCAACTTGCAACCTTAAGAAAACCAAATATAATAAAATACTCAGGTTTAAAGGTTGATTTTTTTTTTCTCCTTTTCTTTAATTAAAATGGTTAAGCATACTTACACCACACCCAGTATCAATTGCAGTTCTAATATTTCCCTTAGTCAAGGGTATAAGTGCATCGATATCATCAATATAAGCATCTGCTCCTCTTGGAAACATAGTACCACCACCTGGAAATCTAAATTTATCACCCTCCACTTGTATCCAATTTTGAACTGCCTTCTCAATGCTCAACTCGCGATGTGGAATATTATCATACCAAGCATATTCTCTACTTTGAGGCCATTTAAAAGGATTCTTATATTTCGGTGGAGCAGGAATCAAGCATTTAAGCAGATCTTCCTTTCTAGGACAATGCCTCTCCCTATACTTGAGCATTTTCTTCTCAAATTTTCTTGCTCTTTTGGGGTCTTGGCATGGAGTGTATTCACTGTAGCTTATATCACAAATGGGAAATTTTTGAGGAATTGCGGATGTTTCATTTAGACCCTTTTGATGGTGGGCATGAAAATCCAGATTTCCAATAGAGGATTTAGATGAAATATCACACGAAGGATTATTGGATGATTTTGATGCATTTTGAGTAGAATTTAGAAATGAGCTTGAGTTATGCCATGAACCAAGAATATAAAATAAGGAGCAAAGAGATGCCACAATTAATATCTTAGTAACTTTCTTATTTTTTGCATCCAGAGTATGAAGCTTCGAGGATCCACTGTTTTCTTTTGCCATTGGAATGCTGTTTGCCTATGAATAAAGAAGTGAGGTTTGGCTCAATATTTATCAGGAAATTGCGAGTAGGGAGAGGTACAAATCATCATCATTGGAAACATGATTGGATGTTGAATACAAATTTCAGCCAAATAGTTAGTTTATATAAAATATCTACTGTAGGTGAATATAAAAATGGCCAAATCTATTCTCACCCCACATTTTGCCTTTCACACCCCGTTGTTTAAACAAAAAACATCTCACTCTTCTTTTTGCTTTTCACACCCCAAAAGTTACCAGAACTACCCTTCAATATTTATTTTCACAAATAAATACTGTACGTTAGCAATGAAAAGAAATAAAAAAATAAATCTAGAAATAACAAACAACAAAACAATAATCTATATTTATTTATTTATTTTTCATTTTGCAATCGGAAAAGGTTACATTTCAGTTTAATTTAAAAATATTTGAAATATATATTACACTGGAAATCATAAAATCAAATAAAGTTAAGAAAAAAGACATAAAAGTTGAAGAATAGTAAATTTAAAATAAAACACCGCTTTTTTTAGAAAAAATGTTATATCCTTTATCGGAATCATTCGTCTTTTTAAAATATATTATTATCATTGTATTTATTTTATAATTAAAGTAACATAATGAAAAATGAAACAAGATAAGTTGATTGATTTACAAGGGTATATTTGTCACTTTATTTATTTAGTTTTCAACGGGGTGGGAAAGGCAAATATAGGGGTGTTAATAGAGTTTGCCTATAAAAATATCTAACAAATAAACCACACAGTCTGTAATTCGTATAGTTCAATTATTTTTGTCAGAAGTGGAAAAGCCAAGAAGTAGAGTTGGTGAATATAGAAAAATAACAAAAAAGGAATCCAAGTGGATAAAGCTGTGAAGTTCCTGTTTAAAGTATGGATAGCTATGTCCATATATTGGTTCAATAACAACCATGCAAAAAAAGTCCAAGTAATAGTGAAAGACAAAGCTTTTAAAAATGGAATTAAGCTTTGGTTCACATATTAGAATAGTAACCAATCATTTAAAGCAAGCAATAAGAGTGTTTGTGGACAATTTGTAACCAAACTTATCCATGTTTTGACTTAAAAGCCTAAGAATCATACTGAATACTGGCTTCAAGTTCAAAGCCATAAGATTTAAAAATACTTTACACGCTTATTCAGAAAAGTTTTTAAAGACATTTTTCACACACTTTCTGGGTACATATATATTACTTGTTCATTTCGATATCTTGTGAATAAAGGTGACTAGTTGACTATATTGCCCAAAGCAGATGGGAAAACACCAATAACAACCGTAAACTTCTGAAGTTACGATATTAGAGAAATACGGTTACTACTTAAAAGTGGCCATACAGACCAAGTTTTGTCAGGAAAGTTGAAGTAACTTTAAACTTTAATAGTGTAATCTCTGAAGTCTTGTCAAAATCAAGTGACGAACTTTTTACCAAAAACCATTGTCCAATTAGGTGCGGTGTCTCAGACATAACACATGCTTTCCATATCCCCCAATCCGTGCAGAGTAGAAAATTCCAAATAAGAAAGTGCATGGGACTACATTGCAAAACAAAATAATTGTAGGCTGGACAAGCGGGCTAAGTTGGGTCAGGTGCAACACATGATCCTCCTACTGACAGGTCAGTTAGATCGGAACCCATGTTGGGTCAGGACGGGTTGATGTCCTTTTTGCTCGACAAAGTTACATGGATCGTGTCGGCTTAACGGCTTTCGTGTATTCAAAGATATTTAAAAAAAGAGTACAAAATGCAGTATTACTAAAAAAGAAGAAAAAAATAACTCGAAATTTTGAAAAAAATCTGTATAAAGTTTGTAATATATGCTTTTGATTTCTATTTTTCAATTGGCTAGAGCATTAATCTAGATCTTACTCATTTCGAAATTTAATAATGAACAATGACCAGGGATAAGTACTGCTAAATGCATCCAGATTTGTTCTTCTTAATACCATGAATGGTATTAGAAAGTGTAAAACTGAGTGCTTTTAGTATCACGTGGTGGTGCAGTGCTAAAAGCACCCAGTTTTACACTTTTTAATACCACTCATGGTATTAGGAAAAAGAAATTTGGATGCTTTTAGCAATATACTTACTATATTTGAATATAGCTGGTGAATATACAGAAAACGGCTGTAATAACTGATTTACTGCATTTAAATCAACCTTACAGTGTACTGTATCTACCTGTTAAATCCACGAGCTCTAGCAATCATTCAAACAAGATGTCTTTACCACTTAATTCAGTGGACATCAGCTAATGTTCCAAGATATCCTTTGAATGTTTACAGAAAAATAAGTAAAGAAACAAATGTTCTTACAATTATAAAACAACAAATATAGAACAATATTCAAAACAAACGAAGTAATTAGAAAACATCATACTATTGGAGAAAAAAAATATACGAACATTTCAGAAAATTAGAAGATGACATTATGAAACATAAAAGTTGAAATATAGAATAATCTTGATTGTACCAGGCAAATCTTTTGACGCAGTATCATGCTTGCAGGCAGTAAACACGTCAGTACATGCGTTTAAATAAAATAGATATTGCATATGATAAATCTTAATTTATGCATTTCTACGAAGACTAACCTTATGTTTAGATTTTATTTTATTTTTCCAATGTAAAAACAAATTTGAATTCCCCTCAATTTTTCTCCTTCAACCCCACATCCAGCTGCCCAAAAGACCTTTCAACAATATCTAGTGTCCTCCAGCTGAGCTGAATAAAGGGATGAAGAATGGGATCAAGAATCATGCAGCTACTTAAGAATTTTTTGCATTCACAACGTTTTAGAAAGGACTAAATGGCCTCTTTCTCAAATTATTGTACACTAGTTAACAATAACACAGAAGAATAGTACTAAAACAAATTGCCTTTTCATGTATAACTTCATTACGATGAAGTAATACAAACTTAGGCCCTAAATACGTAATGATTCACTATGAAATGTAACTTGAAAACAAAGACAAGAAATAAGGGTGTTTTCGATTTACCCATTTTAGTTTTGTGCTTTCCTCAATACAAAAATTGCAAGACCGAAGAATGTTAACACCCAAAACAAAACGGAAAACAATTTCATTTTTTATTTTTCCCGGTTTGAGAAATAACGTAAGTACCGGAGACAATTCATTTCATCATTCGCTCGTTTCTTTATCCTCTCCACCGTACCTCTGTTTTTCTTCTTCTCCTCTGCCGTTCATCTTACTTTTCTCATTTCTTGTAATTAATTTTGAAAAATTAAAACATAGAACACAAAATAATCTAGACGCAACCTAAGAATTTCAAAGATGTAGTGATGAGGCGCAACCTAAGAATTTCAAAGGTTTAGCGATGAAAGATAAAGAGAAGGCAACGCTTCATTTCAGCGATGATTGAATGAGTTCCATTAAACCCACAAAAGGGGTACAGAGTTAGGTTAGCCAACGAAATGAGCAATGAAACATAAAAGGGGTCAGCTTGAATAGAAATAACACGGTTTTAATTTTGCTTGTGATCGAGAACAGTACCTGATAATGGTTACCTAGTTTTTAGAATTGGCTTTTTCCGTCCTTCTCCTCGTAAAATCGGCATGTATTTTGAAGAAGACAGAATGAATTAAATTATTTGGTTAATTAATAATAATAATAATAAATCGAATTTAGATTTTTGTATTTGATAGACAAAAGAAGAGAAGAAGCAGCCTTGTAAATCTATGGGGTCGCCTTGTTTTTCTATTTCGTTAGTATAGATTACGTACGATTATGACTAGTTATAGTATCAATTTATCTAATTAATTAATTTGAACGTTATTGCACGAGTTTGTTAAACCAAATATGTATTATAACATATTTAAAAAAAAAATGTACGAATATTTAGTTATATTTTTCCGTAGTAAGTAGGTGCTGGTTTGAATATTTATTTCTAAACTGCAATATTATTTTAATTAATTTTAATTTGTATCATTACTTAATGAAAATTGATATTGTAAATGAAGTGTATTAAACTCTTTTTGCAAATAACTTTAACCTTTTTATTATTATTTAGTGAAAGACATTTTGAAATTGTAAAGAAAGTGTTAATGTCGAAATGTTGTCACTTGTCGTGTCAACAACCAAATTCAAATATTCCAAACGCAGAGTACAAAAAAAGCAAGTAGCACCAAAGATTTATAGTGGTTCGGCAAGTGTGGCTATGTTTACTACGAGATAACTTCGTATATTTATACTGTATAATAACAACTACGGTCCTTTTTATTATAAAGTTAAGTGTTAGCAATAGCAATCCTTGCTTAGAACCAACAAGTCCTCTTCAATATAGTCCAAAGGTCCAAGGTGATGCTTCGATGCCCAAAATAGCCTAAGTAGCAAGCCAAGTGTCGAAATTACCAAGCCAATTCCAAGAAGAAGTTCACAAGTCCATCCAAAGTTCATCAAACCACGAGAGATGCCATTAAAAGTCTCCACGATATCTCCAAGCTCCAAAGTTTCCAACTAACCAAAAGATCCCCAAAAATACCCTGTAGTTGGGTATTTATAGCACCAAGGGACTATGGCCTCCACAAGGGCATGAGGTCCAAAATTTGCCTTCTGGGATTGGTACCGATCTGATATGCCTTAGCCAATTTCTACGCCATCTCCAGATGCTTTGATTCCATACCCAAGCCTTTACCAAGCGACCTTGTCAAGTCCTGCCAAGACGGCCCGACTCCTCCAAGCATAGTTCATACTTGGGGATCAATATAAGATTTTTTATACTTGATGAGCATAGTCCCTATTCACCAAGTCCTTAAAGTTAGAAATTCCAATTTTCGATTCCATACTTCACAAGTATGGTCCATACTTCATAAGTATGGTACATACAAGCGAAGTAATTTCATTAAAGTCCAAAAATTCTATTTTTTTATAAATCTAAAAGAAAGCTAATGGTTTATATTCGGGCGCATAACACGCTTAGTGTAACATCCCGATTTTTGACTGAGTTTGCAATAAAATTTATTTTAGATTATTTCAGTGATTGATTTAATTAAATCTAGAATAATAAATTTAGAAAATTTCAAGTATATATTTTAACTTAGTTTGTGATATAGTTGTTTACATACAAGGAAATGTTATTTTAACATTTTTATTTTTGCATTTAAACATTTGTGAAAAATCAAAATAAGCATTTTATAAAATCATAAACATATGTATATGTATAGATATACATATTATAATGTTCCCTAACATAAATATGTGTATGTAGAACTTTATACAATATCTGTATTTTATTTGGTTGTTTTAAAACATATGTAAGAAAATAAATACAATAGATAACTTCATACAAAAAAGAGTCAAAGAATTCATGCATTCATTAGCCTAAATACATGCTGCATATGCTAGCTAGACTGGCCTACATGTGCACATGGAAATGAATATATGTGATAGGACTAACACCCTTCCCTTCAATCAAAATATACTGCAGCTCTAACTAAGCTATAGCCTAGTTTTACTTAGAAACCAAGTATTTGTTATAAAACCTTGGTGTAGATGTTTGTACAAAACAAGTACTCTAAACATATGACATGCTGGTGATTTGTTTAGTCCCCAAAACAAGCTGTAGCTGCAGCCTTTTCAAATCAAATTGCACATCTTCTCCATCAAGCAAAAACAACTCCTAACATCCCTTCAGCATACATGTGAAAGCCAAGACTTAAGAAATAAGTTTTTTTTTTAAAAACATTTGTGCATGTGTTCTTGTACTATATAGTACACTACTATAAACCAGCAATGTATAACATGCAATAGAAAGATCGAATAAAGATTTTTGCCTTTCTTTTCTATCACATTTGCCAACAGCTATGCCCTCAAGTCAGACCCTACCTATATTTTACCACCTTCATATAAAAGTCTTGCTCATCTATAAATATACTATAACACACACACAACTCGAGCCAAAAACAAACCTGAGATGAAATGGCAGACAAAAACCTTGGCAAAGCTATAGAAGCCTGGACCAAGAGCAACTAAAACAACAAAGCAATATTGTGAGTAAACTAAATCTTTAATCTCTGCTTTAAATGCTTTAGTTTCTATACATAAATATTGCCAGTGTTTAGGTCCTTGAATGTGTATGTGAATCTCATTAGTATTTACACATAGTGTTATGCTGCTGAGATTTCAAACCCATTAGAAAATTGATTAGGCAAAGTCCTGTTAACATAAAAACAGAGGGGGGGGGTGAAACTTGTGAGTACAACTTTTTTTTTTCAATTTTTTACTGTTCTTGTTTGTCTACATATATATGTCTATGTATAGTGAATGATATAATTAGATCTGCATGTCATCAAGTAAATAAAATCATGAAAATAGAAGTAAAACCAATGAACAAAATAAATACCAGCAGTGGTGTATTTTTGGGAATGAATTCTCCTTTAAATCCATTTAAAAACTAATATTGATTGTGTGAAACATGATACAGACATTTACACACACACACGTGTATGCTTTAAGTTAGGATTATATATATAGCTAGTTAGATATACATGGCAATCTGGAAAACAAAATCATGTAAACTGGGGCATTAAACAGTAAGCAAATTCCAGTGAGCAATCTCTCCCCTTCATCCTGTTTATATATATATATATATATATATATATATATATATATCATGATTGATATATTGATGCAAACCCATGTATGTATTTGGGTGTAGTGTATAAAGATTTAATTCGACCTGCATGTCTGAAAAGTTAGCAAGAACCTGGAAACAAATTTTAAAAACCTATACATAAGGCTCTATCACTTATAAAAACTAGTACCTTGGATTCAAAAATCAATAACTTGAATTCGAGTTTATTCTAAAGCTTGAGTTTAAAGGGAAAGTTGGTTGTTTTAGTCCGTAGATACTTGTAAAAATAGTTCCAGGATTTATAAGAGGGTATACCCTCGTCTACCTTAAAATAACAGCAATGAACTCATAACAATCAAATTTTTGACAACATCTATTTTGAAATTCAGGTATCAGATCTTGTTTGTTAAGAGATAACATGAATTTTGATAGTAATTTCACGATTTTTAAGCAAGTGGGTAGTGAGATAATTGGGGATGAACGGAAAAGCATTTTTGGGCAAAATTCCAGCGAACTAGTCGACAGAATTCAATGGCGTGAGGATAGGAGGGGTATGTGTGGTTGGTGATCATGGGAAAAATGGCCAATAAATTTTCTAATGAATGGATTTTGAAGACGAAATGAATTTAGGCGTTTAGGGTTATTTTCTTTTATTCTCGATGGTCGGAAAATTGCACTGTTGGAGGTAAACTCCAGGGCGTCGGACCTGGGGCAAATTGAAGAGGATGGTGTCTGCTAACTCAAGGAGAGATCTGACGATGTCTGGTGAGGTATGGGGCAGGTGCAAGGTGTTTTGGTGGACGGATGTATTTCCATGGATTTTAGTTCGAACACCAAAAATCGGTTTGGATGATCGGAGGAGGATCTGAAGGCGGTGATGGATGCAGGGTATGTGGAGGCATTTGCGTGGATGATCGGAGTGGAGCTCGAGCCAGGGTAGCTGTTGTACACGTGCACATATGCACGTTGTGCACTGGGGAATTGACAGGAGATTTGCTAGAAGAAGGAAGTGGTATTTGGTAAGGAAGAAGGCGGTACTAGGCACGATGAAAGTGGTGTTGGCAAAGGAGAAAGTGGTACTTGGTACTGAGAAGTGGTATTTGGCAAAAATAAGAAGAACGTGACCGAGCAAGGGAATTCTGGAGGAATCAGCGTGTGTGGTAAGTGAATTTGGAGTGGAAATTTGGGTTTGGCAAATGAAAGGAGGAAGAGGGGTTTGGGCCAAAGAAGTTTGGGCCGGGTTTTTATTTAAAACAAGTTTTAAATAAAAAATGAAAATATAAAATAAAGAAGTAAAATAAAAATAAATAAAAGGAGATTTTTAATTTAATAAGATTGAAAAGAAATGAAATATCTTAGCAAGTGGAAAGAAAGGCATTAGCAGGGAAATCGAACGCATGAGCTTGGGTTAAGAGTTTTCAAGAAGTTTAAAAATAGAACAAAAAGAGAGGTAATTATAAATTAAGTTAATTATAATTATAAAAAGATAATTTACAAGGTGTGACAAAGTTATAAAATGTCGTATAAGTAAGTTAACATTTTAGAGTAAAATACCGTGTGCGGCGCACATGCTTGATTGTTCATTTGTAAAAGATAGTCAAAATGTCTGGATTTAAACAATGCAGACATATATCATTCTGTTGGCTGAAGCTCATAAATAAAGGGTATCTAAAATGAATTATACGTAATCTAGTTCAATGTTTTGGAATATACGCTGATGTGGTTTGACTAAAGACAATAATCGTTTCATAATCAGATTAGGAAATAAGAAATCGAATTAATAACGATTAAATGTAAATTTATAAAATAAACTCGATGGACCACGTGTAATAGTATTTCTTAATGAAATCAAGTAGATTGAATTAAACACGTCGAGAAAAAACAATATTCAAGGGAACAAGCAAAGGTTTTGAAGATGAGGATGGTTGTGAGAAATGTTGGTAAGAGAGATTTATTGACTAATAACGATGGAATTATTCTGGAGTTCTGGAGATAAAGGGAATAGTGATAAATTGAAATGAGACATTGAATTTTTATCAACTAAATTGAATTCAGGAAAGTATTGTTTACTTTCCGTTTTTAAAAAGATTTAAATCAATTATATATTGTATTTTATATTCATCTAAGGAAATGAAATAATATATAAGTCAGATAAATTGAACTAGGAATTGTTATAATACTGTTATAAGCAATGAAAATAAATAGGATTATTAAAATGAATAAAATATTAGATAGTTACGATTTGGAAATAATTATTTTCCAAGATCGACTAATTTATAAATAACTATTTTTTGAATTTGAATTATGAATTGTGATAGACAATATTTGTTGTGATGGTTGATCTGCTGATTTGATTTATTTTATAATGATGTGGTATGACTTATTGAACTTATTAGTTCAATATAAACATTTATATGTCTTAATTTTGTATAATCAAACTGTTGTTAAAACCTGGAAGTTTATATATTTAGCAGATAAGTCCTAATAATCAATATTAATATTGAAATCTGTTTGAATATGATAATCTGATTACTTTAAGTATCTCTTGGCCCTAAAAGATTTTAACGTTCATCGATTCAAAGAGATCGGGATTGGTTTTTTAATGAAATCCAAATACCACTTTGTTTCAACCTAGGCGTTGATTAGTTTAGAGTCAAGATGAAGATCCTTGAAGATGGAGTTTATGCAAGGACTATTCTGTTTACAGAATAGTGCCTTCGGCTTGTCCAGGTCAAGGACAACTTGTATGGACGAATGTCTGACAGAGTATACATCTCTTCAAAACTATGTTGGTGGCGGAGGAATTCATTTCTCTTAGCTTTATACCCATTGTTATGAAGAAATCAATTTGTGATTTGATGGGTTTGACAATGTGGCATTCAAAGTGAAAAAGACGTGATGTATCTAAGGGTAAGTTTTAACCTCAAGCCTCACAACCGGGAAATGACAAAAATCGGGCAGGCAGCATGGCTATGTGGGTCTCTCCCATTAGGGTGTATAATCACCTATCTAGAGAAAATTTGTTTCCTTCTTTATTCTATTCGATGCTGTCCCCTTCGGGAAACGGTTGCTGATCCCAAACGTTGGTGATATACATTCGATACACTCAAGCGAAATGAGTAGTCGGTATTGTGTGGGACGAGTTGCAAGACGTTCTTGTTGAACCCGGTGTATTCCCCTCTAGGGATACACTATCGGCAGGTGGTTCCATACCTTATCATAGTCGAAAATCCAATCTCCAATAAGTGCCCATGGTTTTGTTTGTATACTATATATGTGGAGCGTGAGATGCAAGCGTTCCGCTAGATTCTAATTTATTTGTAGAAACCCTTGACATTATCATAATATCATAATAGTATGATTTCAGAATGTTTTGGGTTAGCGTAAGATAAAAACCATCCGTGTTTATGTGTAGATCGGTCTTACGATTATATTTTTTTTCAAAAGATTTTTTCTAACTTAAACATGCTGTTTAAAATCGTTTACTCACACCAGTCCCATGACTGACCTAGAGTTTATTTTTCTATGTTTTCCCTAAACTCTTGGGTGCCCAAATTTGTATGGGCAGTCAAGTAGTTCAGGATTTTACAGATATCCTGGGAGGAGCTTGGAGCAGGAGGCTTCATCGATAGATATATAGTTTTATTTCCGCTGTATTGTATATGTGATGTACTCTGATGACATATGTAAGTACTGATACTATTTTGTATTTCAAATGATGTTATATATTATATTTTTTCCATTCCGCTGTGAGATTCACGTCACTCTGATTCTGTTCTATTATGTTCTTCTTTCTCTTCTATTCTACTTTTCTATCTTTCTATTTCTCACCCTCTAACTTGTTTCTATTAATGATCCCCTATTTCGATACTTGAATGGCCGACAAGTTATACAGGAGACATATTTGTGTCGATTTTCAGGATCGAAAATCCTTGGGTCGTTACAGTGGTATCAGAGCATAAGGTTGAATAATTACCTTGGCTCTGCGACGTAACTCGATAGAGATAGAGTTAAAAATACCCTAGTTTGAGTTGAGTGTATATAGAGAGAACATATTTGCATATTTGTGTAAAAATGATTTTTATATTGCGTTGATTGATTTGTTGAATGGTATAAAAATTTCAAATCGACGCGTTTAGCTACGTAGTCGATAGGGATTTCAAAACACTCGAATAGAATAATTCAACACAGTGTCGTTTTAAAGGCTGGATAAATGAAATAATTTTATCCATAATCATATTTTGATATAAAAAGAATAATTGCTTGAAATTATTATCATATATGAATGTGTCGATAATTATAATCAAATAAGATTATAAATTGAAATGGGTATATACTACACCAAATTAAAGTTGTATAAGAATGAAATTTACAAACTGGGAAATTGTTAAGTAAAACAAAATGTTTTGAGAAGATTCAAAGACTTTGAATTTACAATAGAACTGAGATATGTGATTTCTTACTAGTTTGAATTAAAACCTAAAAATTTGGAATTTGAAAATTTAACTGGAGAAAGTTAAATGGATTAGAGTTTAATTGAGGTTAAATTAGTAATTCAAATGGAATTTGATTCTAAAAGGAGTATTCGAAGTAGGTAAATATGTTTGAACAAGTTGATTCAAATTAGTGAAGTAGATTAGATTTGGAATTTATTTTCCTAATATAATCAAGGACACTTTCTTAAAACAGTAAATTTGATAAATACGGGATGATAAGGAACTAAGATATGGAGGAAAAAAATTGGAACCTAACTAGAGATCGGTGGGGTTAAATGATTTTCCGAGTATTGATCTGATGTTGATTTCGGTCTTCGGAGTTAATACTTAGAGGGTTATCTTCTTACCGATATACGGTCAGGGACTGATGAATGTATTTGTATTAAATGTTTTGCGTGTTGTGAATGTTTTGAAAGGTAGTTAGTGTGTTTTGGATGCCTTGGTTGTTGTGATTGATAGGGGATGACCCATGTAAGTGTTTTGTTATAAGTCTACGACATTGAATATAACTAGAATCTTCTCGTTGCTCTTTAATTTCGGGGACGAAATTCTTTTAAGGGGGGTAGATTGTAACATCCCGGTTTTTGACTGAGTTTGCAATAAAATTTATTTTAGATTATTTCAGTGATTGATTTAATTAAATCTAGAATAATAAATTTAGAAAATTTCAAGTATATATTTTAACTTAGTTTGTGATATAGTTGTTTACATACAAGGAAATGTTTTTTTAACATTTTTATTTTTGCATTTAAACATTTGTGAAAAATCAAAATAAGCTTTTTATAAAATCATAAACATATGTATATGTATATATATACATATTATAATGTGCCCTAACATAAATATGTGTATGTAGAACTTTATACAATATTTGTATTTTATTTGGTTGTTTTAAAACATATGTAAGAAAATAAATACAATAGATAACCTCATACAAAAAAGAAGTCTACATGTGCATATGCTAGCTAGACTGGCCTACATGTGCACATGGAAATGAATATATGTGATAGGACCTAACACCCTTCTCTTCAATCAAAATATACTGCAGCTCTAACCAAGCTATAGCCTAGTTTTACTTAGAAACCAAGTATTTGTTATAAAACCTTGGTGTAGATGTTTGTACAAAACAAGTACTCTAAACATATGACATGCTGGTGATTTGTTTAGTCCCCAAAACAAGCTGTAGCTGCAGCCTTTTCAAATCAAATTGCACATCCTCTCAATCAAGCAAAAACAACTCCTAACATCCCTTCAGCATACATGTGAAAGCCAAGACTTAAGAAATAAGTTTTTTTTTTTAAACATTAGTGCATGTGTTCTTGTACCATACAGTACACTGCTATAAACCAGCAATGTATAGCAGGCTATAGAAAGATCGAATAAAGATTTTTGCCTTTCTTTTCTTTCACATTTGCCAACAGCTATGCCCTCAAGTCAGACCCTATCTATATTTTACCACCTTCATATAAAAGTCTTGCTCATCTATAAATATACTATAACACACACACAACTCGAGCCAAAAATAAACCTGAGAGCAACTAAAACAACACAACAATATTGTGAGTAAACTAAATCTTTAACCTCTGCTTTAAATGTTTTAGTTTCCATACATAAATATTGCCAGTGTTTAGGTCCTTGAATGTGTATGTGAATCTAATTAGTATTTACACATAGTGTTATACTGCTGAGATTTCAAACCCATTAGAAAATTGATTAGGCAAAGTCCCGTTAACATAAAAATAGAGGGGGGTTGAAAGTTGTGAGTACAATATTTTTTTTTTCATTTTTTTACTATTCTTGTTTGTATACATATATGTCTATGTATAGTGAATGATATAATTAGATCTACATGTCATCAAGTAAATAAAATCATGAAAATAGAAGTAAAACCAGTGAAGAAAATATATACCAGCAGTGGTGTATTTTTGGGAATGAAATCTCCTTTAAATACATTTAAAAACTAATATTGATTGTGTGAAACATGATACAGTCATTTACACACACGCGTGTGTGCTTTAAGTTAGGATTATATATATATATATAGCTAGTTAGATATACATGGCAATCTGGAAAACAAAAACATGTAAACTAGGGCTATAAACAGTAAGCAAATTCCAGTGAGCAATCTCTCCCCTTCACCCTGTTTTTATATATATGTATATATATATATATATATATATATATATATATATATATCATGATTGATATATTGATGCAAACCCATGTATGTATTTGGGTGTAGCGTATAAAGATTTAATTCGGCCTGCATGTCTGAAAAGTTAGCAAGAACCTAGAAACAAATTTTAAAAACCTATACATAAGGCTCTGTCACTTATAAAAACCGGTACCTTGGATTCAAAAATCAATAACTTGAATTCGAGTTTATTCTAAAGCTTAAATTTAAAGGGAAAGTTGGTTGTTTTAGTCCGTAGATAATTATAAAAATAGTTCCAGGACTTATAAGTGGGTATACCCACGTCTACTTTAAAATAACAAGGAACTCATAATAATAAAATTTTTGACAACATCTATTTTGAAATTCAGGTATCAGATCTTGTTTGTTATGAGATAACATGAATTTTAATAGTAATTTCATGATTTTTAAGCAAGTGGGTAGTGAGATAATTAGGGATGAACGAAAAAGCATTTTTGGGCAAAATTCTAGCGAACTAGTCGACGAAATTCAATGGCGTGAGGATAGGATGGGTATGTGTGGTTGGTATAACGGCTGGAAATTTTCGACTCCTCGAGAGTCGAAAATTCCGAGACGTTAGTGAAAGAAAGTAGAGGGTGAGGAAGAAAAGATAGAACTAATAGAATAGAAGAAGAAGAAGAACTTACATCATCAGAGTAAACACGAATCTCACAGCGGAACGAATAAAATATAACATAACTTTGAAATACAAATCAGTACTCGTATATACATACCATTTCAAAGTACAACACTTAACAACACAGCGAAATAATAATAGCTATAATCCTGAAGCCTCCTTCCCCAAGCTCTCCAAGTGTATCTGTAAAATCCCGACTACTTGACTGCCCGTACAAATTTAGGCACCCAAGAGTTTAGGGAAAACAAAACAAAATAAACTCCGGGTCAGTCATGGGACTGGTGTGAATAAAACTCTAACACTTGGTTAAATAAAGGATATCTTTCTGATATTATAATAATGTCTAAATACAAATAGATATCAATCTAGCAGAACGCTTGCATCTCACGTTCCACATTCATAGTATACAAATAAAACCGTGAGTGCTTATTGGAGATTGGATTCCAACAGACAAGGTATGGGAGCACCTTCCGATCAGTGTACTCTAGAGGAGATACACTAGGGTTCAACAAGAACGTCTTGCAACCCGGCCACACATGACCGTTCACTCATTTAGCTTGAGTGTAACGAATATATTACCACCGATGGTTGGGATCAGCAACCATCCTTCCCGATAAGGGACATCATTGAAATAGATTATAATGAAGTACAATTGAATATTCTCTAGATGGTGATAATACACCCTGCTTGGGTATGGCCCAACTAGCCATGCTGCCTAGCCCAACTTCTGTTATTTCCCGGTGGTGAGGTTTGAGGTCACGTTTATCACTTTGACAGATTATTGCTTCAATTACTTTGAATACCACATCGTCATACCCGCCAAATCATTATCGATTTCTCAAGGCATCACGGGTATAAAAGCTAAGAGAAACGAATTTCTCCGCCACCAACGTAATACGTTTAAAGAGATCAACATATATGATTCGTTAAGAATACTTTGTCAGACACTCGTCCATATACGTTGTCCTGGGACTGAACAAACCGAAGGCACTATTCAGTGAATCCATCCTACCTAGGCTTTTCACAATAGCCCTTGCACTTCACTCCGTCTTCAATTATCTTCAGCGTACTTGATTCGCAACGATTATGCTAATACGGAGTGGTTCTTCGGATAATAATCCAACCGGTCTCTCCATATTTACAACGTAAATATGGTCAAAACTTTGATAGTCTGTGATTCAACTATCAAATGCAAACATGTCGGTGTACAAACAACGATCTTATTTCCAAATGGAAATTCGATCGATCAATCATCATATACATATATATGTTCATATTTCCTTATTTCATATATTTAGAAAATATATGTTATCAATCATTGGAAAACATTTCCATAGCTTATTTTCACATCACTATTATTTCGCAACTATCAGTCCCTAACTGTAACTAGTATGAGAACAATTCTCTAAGTATCAATTCGGAAGGTCGAAACCAACATCGGATCGTCACTTAGAAAACCGTTCAACTTACCCTCTCCAGTCAGTTTCTGAATTTGCTTAACTCTATTTCTTAAATTCTTATCATGAAACATTTCATTTTCTATGTTTAGAAAACATATCTGACTATATTTGGAAAACGTTTCCAAAACTCATTTACGGATTTCCAATGAACGTTGTATAAAACATCGTTACGCTTAATCCATTAATCGCTTATTACTTAACTATATTTCAAATCAACCTTTTCTATCGAACCACAACTATTCCTTTGTCAATTCTGAAGTCAATCAAGTTGGGGTATAATTACCTCTCAGACCTTAATTTAACAACGTCCTTTACTGTGAAATAGATGAAGCTCGTCACTCACTTTGTCCAATCATCTGCTTACGCAAATTCTCGGATTCAGGTTACGAATCCACTTCTTATATGAAAACGTTTGATTATAACTATACCTTGATTTAAAACCCGGAAGGTAAATAGTACTTTCCCGAATTTGATATAATCGAATTCGACGTATAACTCTCTTTCGAGTAATCTCTATTCGATTAACTCTCCCTTTTTAATAACTTATATTCGATAAACTCTATTTCGATTAACTCCTATCGAATAACTAATATTCGAATAACTCTTCTTGGTTGGCTCTATTTCATTAGCTCTTATCGAATAACAAATATTCGATTTTCTTAAATGTGTCAATTCTTATCGAATAACTAACATCCGATTTAACTTAAATGGATTTACTCTTATCGAATAACTTATTCGATTAACTCAACTTGATTTTCTTAACTCAATTATCTCAACTCGATTACTTAACTCGATTACTTAACTCGATAAATCTTAACTCGATTATCTCAACTCGATTTCTTAACTCGATAACTTAACTTAACCTAAATCGATTAACTCAACTCAAATCGATTAACTTAATTTGATTTACTCCTTCGAATAACTCATTCGAATAACTTAATTGATTAACTCCTTCGAATAACTAATTCGAATAACTTACCTTCGAATAACTAATATTCGATTTACTCTTCGAATAAATAATATTCGGTAACTCTTCTCAAATGAATAACATTTGATTTCTCCACTCGAATAAACTATATTCGATTACTCTTCCCTCGAGTACACTATATTCGATAACTCTACTTCGAATAAGTGATATTCGGCAACTCTACTCGATTAACTCCACTTGGATAACTCTAACTGGTCAACTCTAACTGGTCAACTTTAATTGGTTAACTCAAATGGTTTAACCTAACTGGTTAACTCAAATGGTTTAACCTAACTTGATTTACTTGTCTCGATTAACTGAACTAATCCACTTAGTTTAACTTAGTTAATTCACTTTGATTTACTCTAACCGATTTACTTAGTTTAACTCAGCTAATTCACTTTGATTAACCCAACTAATTTACTTCGATTAACCAATTAGTTTAACTTGACTAATTCACTTAGTTTGACGCAACTAATTCACTTTGATTTACCAATTAGTTTAACTTAACTAATTCACTTTGATTAACCGCTTAGTTTATCTTAACTAATTTACTTTGGTTAACCACTTAGTTTAACTTAACTAATTCACATTGATTAACTCTAACCGATTCACTTAGTTTAACCCAACTAATTCACTTCGATTAACCACTTTGTTAACTTAACTAATTCACTTTGATTTACTCTAACTGATTCACTTAGTTTAACTTAATAAATTCACTTCGATTAACTCGACCAATTCACTTGGTTAACTCGACCAATTCACTTGGTTAACTCCTATTTATTTAACAAATAAATATCTCCTTTAGTTTAATTCTATTTATTT
Organism: Allium sativum; assembly: GCA_030737875.1. NCBI lineage: Eukaryota > Viridiplantae > Streptophyta > Magnoliopsida > Asparagales > Amaryllidaceae > Allium > Allium sativum. The sequence goes on along the minus strand of CM060921.1, from coordinate 793,051,538 downwards.
AATCTCTAAATAAATATCCTTTATATTTCTTTTAACGAATATAATTCCTTTATATTTTGATTAACAAATATATCCCCTTATATTCGATTAACATATATATTCCCTTGTATTTGATTTACAAATAAATTCTTTTATATTTGTTTTTACCAACTATACTCCTTTATATTCAGAATCCTTTTTCTTATATATATATATATATATATATATAAAATCCCTTGATTTTATATAAATAAACTATTTTCAAAATATACTTTGAAAACCCCTCTCCTACATTCTGGTATTTCTCATGGTATTTAACATGCCATATAACAACGATAAATATCGTCCCACCACAAAAAATCACACAGATTATATACATCACATTATATATCACAATATAAAAATCACAGTAAAATAACTGTTGAGGAATCCTGTTGGATTCCTCCAACCTGTTTCCCTGCACCACAGATGTTAGACAACACCAGTATAATATTATGTTAGAACAGAATCAACATATAACTATTTGACGGTTTTTATATATATATATACATATATATATATATATATAATCTCTACTAACTGACTAGCAGTTCAATCAACAGTCAACACACAGTCAAACAGACAATAATTAACAGTCCTAAGAATACACTGTAAAAATAGAACTATTCAGAGTTGGTGAGTTTTACTCACATTGGACGATCATCGTTAATAACGATAACCATCGCTCGATTATGATGGACAATTTATTTTGCCATAAATTGTAACGAGCTCAGATTCACTCCTAGTCAGCTCCATGGTGTAGCCACCGTCCATACGATCCCAACGTGACTAGTTTCGCTGAGTTTCGTTTCCATATGACAAAGTTATGATTGTTTAAAGTTAGTGTGCATTTTAAATAGTTTAAAAAACTAGGATTAACTATAAATGGGCCTTAGCAAATTCAAATAGTCCATACCCCATTTTGACCCGGCCCACGTTGGAGCCTTTCTTCCCCAAATCTGCCGCACGCTCCAGTACTCTTCAAATGGCCAATTCGATCCCTTCATCCCCATTTTCTACTTCACATACTCCACCATAAATCACCAGAAAATACCCAAAATTTATCTCATCGATTCCTCTTTCACTTCGGACCCAAACCAGCGAGCTCGGCCTCCCCTTGCCATTCGCGACTCTGTGGTACCCTGTTGCACCTCAAAGGATGGTGCGACATCAAATTTCACCAGAACCTACCAAAGTCAGCAGCAAAGTGCTACTTCATCTCGTGAACAGCATGGTAACCTCGGTTCTTCGATTCGATGCTCCTATGCTCTGCGAGGTTCAACCCTAGCGGATTTAGACCCGCCGCTGTCACCAAGCAGAAGACCCAAACGGTAACCGAGTCCCTCAAAGAGCATACCAGAACATAGAGAAACACGTAGGGATCATAGATATATGAGTACCATGATTTATGGCTTTGTATTTTAATTGATTTATATTTTTGTATGAATTGATTTTACTTTTCTTTGGTTGCCTGCGTTCTGTGTTTGTGGGATGCGAAAACAACAGGAAGGAAGAATGCTTCATATTTTATAGCGTGGAGGACCTTAGTCCTTAAGCAAACGTATTCACTTCATGGCCACAGAAAACATGTGGAGGGTATCAGTGGGAATGGGCTATAGACATGGGTTTGTATGGCTCTTTCATTTGTATTTCGTAGCTTCTGTGACAGTAGGAGCATCATCCACGTATATGTGTTCATTTGGTCCACTTGATATATTGGAACAATATTTCCTTCATTGTTTTAAAGTTTTAAAATAACTGCACACTCCATTCCATACAAATATATTCATATATGAGCGTTGCAGTCTGAGATGAAAGTACAGTCGTGTTCAGTGAGGTGCTGCGATCCCGAAAATATACTAATACCGGTAGATTAACTCATATTGTGAAACCTCAAAATGTTGATTACAAGGTGCAAATTACTCCAAACAAAAAGTTGCTTATTTAATTAATTAAAAATTTCCATAAAATTCTAAAAATTTAATTACCGCTATGTCCAAAAAGAACCTTGTCTAAATTCACGCCTGATATCTAGTTATTTCAAATAAACCGTTACGGTCGATAAACGATTCTATAGCGACTATTTTAAAATTTGATTTGGACGTACATAAAAATCTACACGACGGAATCCCGATTTTTCTCTTCCACTAGAAAGATATACTTCACCAGCTCCACACGTTTCTTGTTTCACAAAAATCCGGCTTAAAATGAATCATGTACATTCAGTTGAAGTTCAAATCGCCAAATTGCGAACTGCCGCGACGTTTCAGGTTCGTTCTAATTATAATTATAAATTATAAGTTCGAACGTTGTACTTTAAGTTATCGATATCGCCAAATCGATATATAAATAACTAAATAAATTAATTATTCGACAGCTAACAAAACGCGCCATTACAGACTTCCCCCCTTAAAATAATTTCGTCCTCGAAATTGCTAAGTTAGAAAAATGCTACTAACTCTACTAACTAGATTCAAATATCTTTTAGTTTACTTCTCAACTCCAGTTTCAACTGAACCATTTAATTTTCAATTAAATTATTAATTCATTTCCGACCAACTAAAATTTTCAAAAATTCTGAAAATTTTCTAACAACTTAAATTTTCGAATTTTTTTACCATAACCTCCTTTGTACGGATCAATACGTCAAACCACAACTCGCCTCTCTAGGCCTCCTCCAATCCAAAAAGGAAATCAAAATAGCCAAGCGGCTTGCTAATTCGGCTCATAAAATCAAAACTCATATATGATATAAACTTGTACCTTTTTGTCGGGCATTTAACTCTATCCCTTTCATCTGTTACCACTTCAACATATACCAATGTTATCCATTCCAATTGATCTCCAATCAGTTCATATCCTCAAATCAAAATCGAATTTCATTCGAACTCTAATATCAAATTCCAAATTATTGACCTATCAATTTGGTTCCATTCTAGATTATCTCTAATCCAATTCAATTTTATTTAACTTGGTTCAAGTTAAATTTCAATTTATTTTTACCATCTCATTTTATTTAACTTCATTAGTTAAATTTTAATTCCAGAACTTAAGTTCCTAGGTTTCTTTCAAATCAATTTGAAATCATAATGCCAATTCAAAACCTTTGAATTTCTAAACAACTTGTTTTCTCAAAACAATTCAAAAACAAAACCTTTGGTAGTAATCCGTCACTTAGAACTCGAAAATGAACACTGATGATGTCTAGATTCATCATCAGAATCTATTTTCCAGCTATCGAAGTGAGTTCAATACTATATCATTTTCAATTTGAAAAACATTTTCAAAATCTCCTAGGAACTTAAAATTTCCTTATTTTAAATTCCAAATTCTGATCTAAATTCATATTTAATTCAACTATTTCATATATTACATTCATATGAATTCTGATTGGTCATTTATAACCATTTCGCCCTTTTATAATCTTATTAGATTATAATAACAACCAACCCAATCAATATACTATACTAATTTCAAGAAATATATTTCTTCTATAAACAAATATATTTTGGGAAAAATTATTTCATTTACCCTCTTTCAAAACATACCATGTCGGTTCATCGTATTCGAGTGTTTAGTAACCCTTATCGATACAGTAGATCAACTGATCGACCAGAATTCATAAGCCACTCAACCAATGAGTCTCCACAATATAAAACCATTTTATATTGAATAACAATTACGCGCTCATATATATACACTCAAACTCAATATAGGATATTACTAATCCCATCTCTATCGAGTTATGCCACAGAGCCAAGCTAATCACTTAACTTAAGCCATGATACCAACTGTAACGGCTGGAAATTTTCGACTCCTCGAGAATCGAAAATTCCGAGACGTTAGTGAAAGAAAGTAGAGGGTGAGGAAGAAAAGATAGAACTAATAGAATAGAAGAAGAAGAAGAACTTACATCATCAGAGTAAACACAAATCTCACAGCGGAACGAATAAAATATAACATAACTTTGAAATACAAATCAGTACTCGTATATACATACCATTTCAAAGTACAACACTTAACAACACAGCGGAATAATAATAGCTATAATCCTGAAGCCTCCTGCTCCAAGCTCTCCAAGTGTATCTGTAAAATCCCGACTACTTGACTGCCCGTACAAATTTAGGCACCCAAGAGTTTAGGGAAAACAAAACAAAATAAACTCCGGGTCAGTCATGGGACTGGTGTGAATAAAACTCTAACACTTGGTTAAATAAAGGATATCTTTCTGATATTATAATAATGTCTAAATACAAATAGATATCAATCTAGCAGAACGCTTGCATCTCACGTTCCACATTCATAGTATACAAATAAAACCGTGAGTGCTTATTGGAGATTGGATTCCAACAGACAAGGTATGGGAGCACCTTCCGATCAGTGTACTCTAGAGGAGATACACTAGGGTTCAACAAGAACGTCTTGCAACTCGGCCACACATGACCGTTCACTCATTTAGCTTGAGTGTAACGAATATATTACCACCGATGGTTGGGATCAGCAACCATCCTTCCCGATAAGGGACATCATTGAAATAGATTATAATGAAGTACAATTGAATATTCTCTAGATGGTGATAATACACCCTGCTTGGGTATGGCCCAACTAGCCATGCTGCCTAGCCCAACTTCTGTTATTTCCCGGTGGTGAGGTTTGAGGTCACGTTTATCACTTTGACAGATTATTGCTTTAATTACTTTGAATACCACATCGTCATACCCGCCAAATCATTATTGATTTCTCAAGGCATCACGGGTATAAAAGCTAAGAGAAACGAATTTCTCCGCCACCAACGTAATACGTTTAAAGAGATCAACATATATGATTCGTTAAGAATACTTTGTCAGACACTCGTCCATATACGTTGTCCTGGGACTGAACAAACCGAAGGCACTATTCAGTGAATCCATCCTACCTAGGCTTTTCACAATAGCCCTTGCACTTCACTCCGTCTTCAATTATCTTCAGCGTACTTGATTCGCAACGCTTATGCTAATACGGAGTGGTTCTTCGGATAATAATCCAACCGGTCTCTCCATATTTACAACGTAAATATGGTCAAAACTTTGATAGTCTGTGATTCAACTATCAAATGCAAACATGTCGGCGTACAAACAACGATCTTATTTCCAAATGGAAATTCGATCGATCAATCATCATATACATATATATGTTCATATTTCCTTATTTCATATATTTAGAAAATATATGTTATTAATCATTGGAAAACATTTCCATAGCTTATTTTCACATCACTACTATTTCGCAACTATCAGTCCCTAACTGTAACTAGTATGAGAACAATTCTCTAAGTATCAATTCGGAAGGTCGAAACCAACATCAGATCGTCACTTAGAAAACCGTTCAACTTACCCTCTCCAGTCAGTTTCTGAATTTGCTTAACTCTATTTCTTAAATTCTTATCATGAAACATTTCATTTTCTATGTTTAGAAAACATATCTGACTATATTTGGAAAACGTTTCCAAAACTCATTTACGGATTTCCAATGAACGTTGTATAAAACATCGTTACGCTTAATCCATTAATCGCTTATTACTTAACTATATTTCAAATCAACCTTTTCTATCGAACCACAACTATTCCTTTGTCAATTCTGAAGTCAATCAAGTTGGGGTATAATTACCTCTCAGACCTTAATTTAACAACGTCCTTTACTGTGAAATAGATGAAGCTCGTCACTCACTTTGTCCAATCATCTGCTTACGCAAATTCTCGGATTCAGGTTACGAATCCACTTCTTATATGAAAACGTTTGATTATAACTATACCTTGATTTAAAACCCGGAAGGTAAATAGTACTTTCCCGAATTTGATATAATCGAATTCGACGTATAACTCTCTTTCGAGTAATCTCTATTCGATTAACTCTCCCTTTTTAATAACTTATATTCGATAAACTCTATTTCGATTAACTCCTATCGAATAACTAATATTCGAATAACTCTTCTTGGTTGGCTCTATTTCATTAGCTCTTATCGAATAACAAATATTCAATTTTCTTAAATGTGTCAATTCTTATCGAATAACTAACATCCGATTTAACTTAAATGGATTTACTCTTATCGAATAACTTATTCGATTAACTCAACTTGATTTTCTTAACTCAATTATCTCAACTCGATTACTTAACTCGATAAATCTTAACTCGGTTATCTCAACTCGATTTCTTAACTCGATAACTTAACTTAACCTAAATCGATTAACTCAACTCAAATCGATTAACTTAATTTGATTTACTCCTTCGAATAACTCATTCGAATAACTTAATTGATTAACTCCTTCGAATAACTAATTCGAATAACTTACCTTCGAATAACTAATATTCGATTTACTCTTCGAATAAATAATATTCGGTAACTCTTCTCAAATGAATAACATTTGATTTCTCCACTCGAATAAACTATATTCGATTACTCTTCCCTCGAGTACACTATATTCGATAACTCTACTTCGAATAAGTGATATTCGGCAACTCTACTCGATTAACTCCACTTGGATAACTCTAACTGGTCAACTCTAACTGGTCAACTTTAACTGGTTAACTCAAATGGTTTAACCAACTGGTTAACTCAAATGGTTTAACCTAACTTGATTTACTTGTCTCGATTAACTGAACTAATCCACTTAGTTTAACTTAGTTAATTCACTTTGATTTACTCTAACCGATTTACTTAGTTTAACTCAGCTAATTCACTTTGATTAACCCAACTAATTTACTTCGATTAACCAATTAGTTTAACTTGACTAATTCACTTAGTTTTACGCAACTAATTCACTTTGATTTACCAATTAGTTTAACTTAACTAATTCACTTTGATTAACCGCTTAGTTTATCCTAACTAATTTACTTTGGTTAACCACTTAGTTTAACTTAACTAATTCACATTGATTAACTCTAACCGATTCACTTAGTTTAACCCAACTAATTCACTTCGATTAACCACTTAGTTAACTTAACTAATTCACTTTGATTTACTCTAACTGATTCACTTAGTTTAACTTAACAAATTCACTTCGATTAACTCGACCAATTCACTTGGTTAACTCGACCAATTCACTTGTTTAACTCCTATTTATTTAACAAATAAATATCTCCTTTAGTTTAATTCTATTTATTTAATCTCTAAATAAATATCCTTTATATTTCTTTTAATGAATATAATTCCTTTATATTTTGATTAACAAATATATCCCCTTATATTCGATTAACATATATATTCCCTTGTATTTGATTTACAAATAAATTCTTTTATATTTGTTTTTACCAACTATACTCCTTTATATTCAGAATCCTTTTTCTTATATATATATATATATATATATATAATCCCTTGATTTTATATAAATAAACTATTTTCAAAATATACTTTGAAAACCCCTCTCCTACATTCTGGTATTTCTCATGGTATTTAACATGCCATATAACAACGATAAATATCGTCCCACCACAAAAAATCACACAGATTATATACATCACATTATATATCACAATATAAAAATCACAGTAAAATAACTGTTGAGGAATCCTGTTGGATTCCTCCAACCTGTTTCCCTGCACCACAGATGTTAGACAACACCAGTATAATATTATGTTAGAACAGAATCAACATATAACTATTTGACAGTTTTTATATATATATATATATATACATATATATATATATAATCTCTACTAACTGACTAGCAGTTCAATCAACAGTCAACACACAGTCAAACAGACAATAATTAACAGTCCTAAGAATACACTGTAAAAATAGAACTATTCAGAGTTGGTGAGTTTTACTCACATTGGACGATCATCGTTAATAACGATAACCATCGCTCGATTATGATGGACAATTTATTTTGCCATAAATTGTAACGAGCTCAGATTCACTCCTAGTCAGCTCCATGGTGTAGCCACCGTCCATACGATCCCACCGTGACTAGTTTCGCTGAGTTTCGTTTCCATATGACAAAGTTATGATTGTTTAAAGTTAGTGTGCATTTTAAATAGTTTAAAAAACTAGGATTAACTATAAATGGGCCTTAGCAAATTCAAATAGTCCATACCCCATTTTGACCCGTCCCACGTTGGAGCCTTTCTTCCCCAAATCTGCCGCACGCTCCAGTACTCTTCAAATGGCCAATTCGATCCCTTCATCCCCATTTTCTACTTCACATACTCCACCATAAATCACCAGAAAATACCCAAAATTTATCTCATCAATTCCTCTTTCACTTCGGACCCAAACCAGCGAGCTCGGCCTCCCCTTGCCATTCGAGACTCCGTGGTACCCTGTTGCACCTCAAAGGATGGTGCGACATCAAATTTCACCAGAACCTACCAAAGTCAGCAGCAAAGTGCTACTTCATCTCGTGAACAGCGTGGTAACCTCGGTTCTTCGATTCGATGCTCCTATGCTCTGCGAGGTTCAACCCTAGCGGATTTAGACCCGCCGCTGTCACCAAGCAGAAGACCCAAACGGTAACCGAGTCCCTCAAAGAGCATACCAGAACATAGAGAAACACGTAGGGATCATAGATATATGAGTACCATGATTTATGGCTTTGTATTTTAATTGATTTAGATTTTTGTATGAATTGATTTTACTTTTCTTTGGTTGCCTGCGTTCTGTGTTTGTGGGATGCGAAAACAACAGGAAGGAAGAATGCTTCATATTTTATAGCGTGGAGGACCTTAGTCCTTAAGCAAACGTATTCACTTCATGGCCACAGAAAACATGTGGAGGGTATCAGTGGGAATGGGCTATAGACGTGGGTTTGTATGGCTCTTTCATTTGTATTTCGTAGCTTCTGTGACAGTAGGAGCATCATCCACGTATATGTGTTCATTTGGTCCACTTGATATATTGGAACAATATTTCCTTCATTGTTTTAAAGTTTTAAAATAACTGCACACTCCATTCCATACAAATATATTCATATATGAGCGTTGCAGTCTGAGATGTAAATACAGTCGTGTCCAGTGAGGTGCTGCGATCCCGAAAATATACTAATACCGGTAGATTAACTCATATTGTGAAACCTCAAAATGTTGATTACAAGGTGCAAATTACTCCAAACAAAAAGTTGCTTATTTAATTAATTAAAAATTTCCATAAAATTCTAAAAATTTAATTATCGCTATGTCCAAAAAGAACCTTGTCTAAATTCACGCCCGATATCTAGTTATTTCAAATAAACCGTTACGGTCGATAAACGATTCTATAGCGACTATTTTGAAATTTGATTTGGACGTACATAAAAATCTACACGACGGAATCCCGATTTTTCTCTTCCACTAGAAAGATATACTTCACCAGCTCCACACGTTTCTTGTTTCACAAAAATCCGGCTTAAAATGAATCATGTACATTCAGTTGAAGTTCAAATCGCCAAATTGCGAACTGCAGCGACGTTTCAGGTTCGTTCTAATTATAATTATAAATTATAAGTTCGAACGTTGTACTTTAAGTTATCGATATCGCCAAATCGATATATAAATAATTAAATAAATTAATTATTCGACAGCTAACAAAATGCGCCATTACAGTTGGTGATCATGGGAAAAATGGCCAATAATTTTTCTAATGAATGGATTTTGAAGACGAAATGAATTTAGGCGTTTACAATTATTTTCTTGTATTCCTGTTTCGAAAAACTGCATCGTCGGAGCTATACTCTAGGGCGTTGGACCTGGGGGCAAATTGAAGAGGATGGTGTAAGCGAACTCAAGGAGAGATCTGGCGATGTTTGGTGAGGTATGGGGAAGGTGCAGGGCTTTTTGGTGGACGGATGTATTTCCACGGATTTTGGTTCGAACACCAAAAATCGGTTTGGATGATCGGAGGAGGATCTGAAGGCGGTGATGGATGCAGGGTATATGGAGGCACTTGCGTGGATGATCGGAGCAGAGCTCAAGCCAAAGTAGTTGTTGTACACATGCACATATGCACGTTGTGCACTGGGGAATTGACAGGAGATTTGCTAGAAGAAGGAAGTGGTATTTGGCAAGGAAGAAGGTGGTACTTGGCACAATGGATGTGGTGTTGGTTAAGGAGAAAGCGGTTCTTGGTACTGAGAAGTGGTACTTGGCAAATGGAAAGTGGTGTTTGGCAAAAATAAGATGAACATGATCAGGGAAGGGAATTATGGGGGAATCAACGTGTGTGGCAAGTGAATTTGGAGTGGAAATTTGGGTTTGGCAAATGAAAGGAGGAAGAGGGAATTGGGCCAAAGAAGTTTGGGCCAGGTTTTTATTTAAAACAAGTTTTAAATAAAAAATGAAAATATAAAATAAAGAAGTAAAATAAAAATAAATAAAAGGAGATTTTTAATTTAATAAGATTGAAAAGAAATGAAATTTCTTGGCAAGTGGAAAGAAAGGCATTAACAGGGAAATCGAACGCATGAGCTTGGGTTAAGAGTTTTCAAGAAGTTTAAAATAAAAATAAAAGGAGAGATTGTTACGACCCCAAATCCCGTACTGACGGTGACAAGGGTAATCTTTGGAATATAACACATAAACAGATAATAGCAGAACAGAAATAAATAAATACACCAGATAATGAACAATAGAATATACTGGATAAACGAAATCATCAGAGTTACACAGTATACAGGATCATACTTAGTACAAATACAGTTCAGCTATACATAAATGTCTACAGCGGAAAACAAAACATAATGGACAATAGGAGCTGAACAACATAAAAAGAGATAAATGATAGAATCCATCTTCAGCTCTAGCTATCCAGAAAGAGCCTGCTAATAACCTGAATACAAGGCTGCCCGTGTAGAAAAAGGGGCACCCGAGTTTGCAAGTGAAACAAACTACGAGTTTGTTATGGGACTGGTATGAGAAATCTACTTAACACATTATATAATATGGCCAATCACAGGACCACGCCACTTTCGTGGAACGGGTTTACTCCATTGGATTGCCAGCGCTTTAAAACAAGTAAATCTTTAAACATCGCAATGCTTTTTATAAAAATGAAGCCATTATAAGACTCAGTTCCCATCACACAATGCAACGCAAACCGGAGGATAGAGTTTTACCTTATAATGGCCAAAATATGCTTGATACGAATAAAACAAAAGCATTTGATATTACTACTAGTGTTTATATGTTTCAAAACAATTTCAAATCATAAGTATCAATCATAGACGACATGAGCGTCCCACGCCACTATGTCGCCAAATATAGGTATACAATCAAAACCGCACAGTCACGTATTTGGAAATTGGATTTCCGTCATGAACCAAGGCAAAAGATAGTCCTTACCGACTTCGAGACTGCCTAGCCCGAGTCTCAGGATCAGAGCTCGAGTGACCCTTGGATCGTCAGGGCCGGTCCACCGATGTGGATTAAAATTCCTGAACACTGCGTTTCCCCGCCCTTTGGGGCGTAAGTGAGCCAACGAATGACTCCATCGGTCCCAGATTGACCGATATATCCGAGGCGCCTCGCAACAGCAACAACCACATAGGTGAAAATAATATAAATGTCAGCCAGTTTAAGCACTGACACCACCTCTAGCTAGGAAGAAATGCATGCCCTCCCTGAGGTCCTCTCCCGTTTCTGGTTCATACCGGGGTGTGAGGTTCGCGAATTCACGTTATACACAAAGCTACGCCACACAGGCGGTGCTTTGATCATCAACCACAAGACTTTGCTTTTCAACAGAAGTCCTAATCACTGCATCTTAGCATGCCACACAGGCAATTCACGCCATGTAACTGATGGCTATCAATCACACAGAATGAATTCCAATGTCAGACACACATTCCATTTGCAAGTCCGTTCTGGGTCTGAACGAAACCGGAGGCACTATATCCCTCGCAAACCCATCGATATCCACGTACGTTTGGACGATCACCACTCATTATCCATATTTCGGGATGCCTCCCAATTAGGACATCAGTTACCATCCAAACGAGGTGAAGATCTCCGGTCTTCGACCACCGTCTTCATCTTCGATTCCTTATCGTCGATCCAGTTATTCAGAATGGGATAAACCCGGTCTTTCTGAGCAACTTGCGTATATAATAAACAAGTGCAACTGTAACAACCCGAAAATCTGGGCCAGTTTAAAATTTTTATTTTGGCAATTTTAGCGAATTTTGATTATTTAAAATGAATTATTTTAAATAATATCGACGGAAATTTATTTTGAATATAATTCGAACGTATATATTATACGCGTCGTCGTTAGAATATAAATATTTATATATAATTATAAATAGAATTGAAAATGGCGCGGTAGTTCGATAATTCGATTTCAAACTTCAATTGAATGTACCGGGTGCAAAACAATCCGGATTTTAGTGAAACCAAAAATAATGGGATCTAATTGTGAATATCTTTCCAACGAATCCGAAAAATCAAGATTTCATATCGGGAATCAAAAGATATGTCCAGTTGAAAATTCTGAATAGTCGCTATGGAATTCAGGCCCTTAAAAATGGACATTTTGCAAATGACCTCGGATTTCGACGAAACCAGTTTTGTTGGGTCCGCAGTGTCAAGTTATTGCTAGATTCCAAATTTCATAATTTTTCGAATCGATATGTGAGCGTGGCAAAGGAAAACGCGTTTGACCAGTTTCAGTAGATTTTAATCGACTGGAAATTGGCCATTTTTCAAACGGTCTCAGAATTCGACGAAACTAGTTTTGTTAGGACCGTATCGTCAATACGAAGCTAGAAAATATTTTTCTGGAATTTTTAAAGTTCGTATGTGACCCCGGTAATTTGAAATGTACGTTTAAAATTCAATATAGTGATTTAAATGTTAATTCAACGGAAACTGATTGTAACAGCCGAATCAGCGTACGATACATATCCCATTGTGTTCGGAATGGGGGTAGAACGCTATGGACGACAGGCGGTGGGCCTCGTTTCGAGGTCGTATGTAAAAGTCAACATTTTGAAATTAAAATAATAATAATAAAAAAAAAAAAAAATAATAATAAGAAAATAAAATTTTCTCTTTCCTCCCTTAACTTCCCTCTGGCCCCCCCCCCGATCCATTTTGAATCAGAAGAAAAAGAAAAAAAAAGAAAAAAAAAAGAGACGGAGGCGCGCCCCACCGTCCAACCACCACCACCGCTGCTCGCCGCGACTCCCTCCTCAGCTTCCCCTTCCACCGCCGCTTCTCTCCTCCTCTCCACCTCGCCGCCCTCCCCTGCGGTCCCTTCTCTCTCCTCTTATATCCCAAATCGCCCAAAGACGCTGCCGCGCCCTAACCCCGTAGACCGCCACCAAATCGCCACCGCACTCCCCCCTGGCGCCGCCCAGACGCCCTTCCCCCTTCTCCGATTTCCCCCCCCCTCCTCCAGCGAGGATCTCGACTCCCTTCCCCCCCTTTTTTTTTATCGAGCACTGTAAGTTTAGGTTTTTATTTTATTTTTATTTTAATTCGTTAAAACTAATTTCCAGTTTTTTTAAAGGTTTAAAACAGTTTTTTTTTTAAAAAAAAAAAGATTTAAAACAGTTTTTTTAAAGGTTTAAAACAGTTTTTTTTTTGGTTTAAAACAGTTTTTTTAAAGGTTTAAAACAGTTTTTTTTAAAAAGGTTTAAAACAGTTTTTTTTAAAAAAAAAAGATATAAAACAGATTTTTAAAAGGTTTAAAAACTGATTTCTTTAGAAAGAAAAATCATATTTTTATGTATTGAAAGTCGAGATAAAAATCAGGTTTTTATATGTTGAAAGCAAAAGTAAAGATTCGATTTTTATATATGGAACTTTGAAGTAAAAATTCGATTTTTATATATGGAACTTTGAAATAAAAACTCGATTTTTATATATTGAACTTTGAAATAAAAACTCGATTTTTATATATTGAATAGCGAAATAAAAATTCGATTTTTATATATATAGTGGCTACGGGCGAAGGTGACAAGGAGGCGAGAACGACGAAGTTTCTGCAAATGAAGAGCCGTGGAGCTAGGATAGCTATATGTGAGAACTTCTCACCTTTCAATTTAATTTTTCTAGTTATATATATACTAGGATGCAGACGGTGTTTAGTAGCACCCGACACAATCGTCCACAGACCATGGACTTGTTTGTTTGACTGTTTGGTGATTGATTGCGATATTGGTTTGAATGTGGTTTGTGGTGTGAAAAATCGAATCGATAAATTGGTTAGGATTAGACGTGCGCCGTTATAAGGCGAAGGAGTAAGGCTAGGTTAGACCCTTACTCCAAATTTTGTGGTTTGCATAACGAAAGTGAATTTGATTGATATGTGAATGGCGTGGGCCTTCACTAGACCGGGGATTAGGCTAGGCCTTGTCCCGTTTCTAGTATCGTGCCGTTATGCTGCCGAAATTTTCTAAAATATGTTAGAAAATAAAAATATCATTTTATTGTGTAAATGAATAATAGAAATTCATATGATAGAATAAAATGTTTTATCGTTAAAAATATATTTTTTTACGTGAATATAAATATAGTGAAAGTGAATAAAATAAATATTCATTTACAAACCAGACGGTTTGTTTATGTACACCTATTTGAATGACGTTGATTGGGTCGATAAATTTTACACATCGCCTAACTGCACAAATAAAATATGTGTTTGATTGTTTGAAACCCCACACGGGTGTTAGGATGAAATTTGAAGTTCACTCATCCTGATTGATTAAATATGTCGATCGATTGATTGACAAGCTGTTATGAGCGTTGAATATCTATATTTGATGCTTATACAGTGTAGTGCACTTTGGTTGATGGTTGATTATTTTCAATGTTATTATATACATGTGTTGTATGAAAATCCATATAATTAATTTTATATGGTAATTGATTGGGCCTCATTCCAATCGTGAAAATAAAGAATATTTTGATAATAACAAATATTTTGACAATAGGAAATATTTGAAATAGAATATTTGAAAATATAAATTTATGAAGCCGTGTTGATTAGATTTACGTCATTTTGACGTAAACGATATTTATATCGATTTTATTCATTTTAAAATGAATATTGAAAAGTAATCTCGAAATCGAATATTTCGAAATGAATTGAATTGAAAACGATTTCGAAATGAATTGAATTGAAAACGAATTCAAATGGAATTGAAATGAATTCAAATTGAATTGAAATTCGAATTGAATAGAAATGTTTTTGAAACGAATTCAAAACTATTTATATAATTCGTTTTAAATAGAAATCGACGAAATATATATTATATATATTATATATATAATAAATGGCCTGAATAGAACGCGCCGCGCTGCGGCAGTTCGTGAATTTCGACCATTTATTTCAAACGGACATTGCGGGAGATCCGACCGTCGGATTCTCCTAAAACCGGAACCGTTGGGTTCGTATCGAAAAGAGCTTTCTAATGAATGTTAGAAATTTGAAATCTAACGGTTGGATTTGGAGATACGTCCAAATCAAATTCGAAAAAGGTCGCTGTAAGTGCAGTTCGATGGCCATTGATGGAAATCGACTGTACGGGCCTTGATAAAATTATTAAAAATAGTAATAATTTGTGTAAAATCATAAGAAATGATTTAGAAAGAATTGGGATGAAAAACTCCATATTTGAAAAGATAAAAATAGATTTTTATCGAAATGAACTAGTTTTGAACTAGAATTATAATTCTATTTATTTTTAAATAAATAAATTGAATTCGAAAAGGGTTTTAAAAATAACCAAAATTTCCAATGATTGCATTGGAGTGGATTTGAATCGAAATTGTCTTCGGAATATTTCGATGTTGGAATTCGTGATTATACAGGTGTTGTTATGGAAATTTGAAAGATATATATTGATATCGTTATTTCCAATACGACATTTGTTAGTCGTAGAATTCGATATTGAATATAAGCCGATATATTTTCTATTCAGAGCCTTGTATTGAATATCGAATGTGATTTGGGTTTGTCGTGAATGGTGTCTTCACTAACACTATTCTTGAACCCAGTTGAGAAAAGATTAAATCTTTTTATTTAGATTTAATGAAGTGTACCAATTAAATAATATTTAATTGGAATTGAATTGATATTGATTTTTGGGTTTATCGTGAACAGTGTTTTAAATAACACTTGTTCTTTAACCCGATAATTAATGAATGTGATTTGGGTTTGTCGTGAATGGTGTCTTCACTAACACTGCTCTTGAACCCAGTTGAGAAAAGATTAAATCTTTTTATTTAGATTTAATGAAGTGTACCAATTAAATAATATTTAATTGGAATTGAATGGATATTGATTTTTGGGTTTGTCGTGAACAGTGTTTTAAATAACACTTGTTCTTTAACCCGATAATTAATGGGATGTGACTTTGGGTTTATCGTGAACCGTGTTTTAAATGACACTGATTCTTTAACCCAGTCACAGATTAAAACTAAGTGGAGTTTTAATGAATCTTTAATTAGATTGAAAAGATCGAGAATGGAGTATCACCAGTTTTGCTCCAGGCGATAGTTAAATCTTTAATTAGATTTGAACGTGAAATTTAGAAACTAACTGTCGGTTAGCTAAGTAGAATGGTTTTCTGGATATTGATCTGATGTTGGTTTCGGCCTTCGGGGTTAATATTTGGGGAATTATTCTCTTGATTAATTTACGGTTAATGACTAATGAGTTGGAATGAGGCGTATGTTGTGTTTGTGTAACACTTTTATAATATATACGCGAGTTATTCGGAAAGACCGGGTTTATCCCATTCTGAATAACTGATACGACGATAAGTCGAAGATGAAGACGATGGTCGAAGACCGGAGGTCTTCACGTCGTTTGGGTGATAACTGATGATCTTGATTGGGCTGTACACCCAAGAAGATGGAAACAGTTGGTGATCGTCCAGACGTACTTGGAGATCGATGGAGATGCGGGGTACTAGGTGCCTCCGGTTTCGTTCAGACCCAGAACGGACTTGTAAATGGACTGTGTGTCTGACATTGGATTTTAGTTCGTGCGATTGATCTCTATTAAATATACATCTGTTTGGCGGCGGAGAATTTATTCTCTTGCTTAACGCCCTTCTCTGAGACGTACGAGCTCAGGGGTTATATATTGATGGATATCAATCGCATGGAGTGAATTGCCTGTGTGGCATGCCTAAGTGGCAAATGATCAAGGCTTCTGTTGAAAAGCAAAGTCTTGTGGTTGATGATCGAAGCACGGCCTTTGTGGCGTAGCTTTGTGTAACGTTGATTCGCGAGTATCACACCCGGTATGAATCAAAAACGGGAGACGGACCTCAGGGAGGGCCTACGTTTCCTCCTAGCTAAAAGTGGCGTCAGTGGTTTTACACGCCCTGACGAGTTTGACTTATGTGGTTGTTGCTGTTGCGAGGCGCCTCGGATTGATCGGTCGTTCTCGAACCGATGGAGTCATTTAGTTGGCTCGCTTACGCCCCAAAGGGCGGCGAAACGTAGTGCTCAGGTATAATAATCCACATCGGTGGACCGGCCCTGTCGCTCCAAGGCTTGCCTGCGCGCTTGCCTGAGACTCGGGCTAGGCAGTCTCGAATCATTGAGGATCTTGCCCCTAGCCTCGGTTCATACCATAAATGATAACCCAACTTCCAATACGACATTTGCGGTTTTGATTGTAAACCTATATATGGTGACATAGTGTTATGGGCCGTTCATGCCGCCTATGATTGATACTTATGATTTGAAGTGTTTTATACACTATGCACTTATAATAGTATCAAGTGATTTGTTTTAACCGTATCAAGCATTCTTTGGCTGTTATAAGGGAAAACCCTATCCCCCGGCTTGCGTTGCATTGTGTGATAGGACCTGGGTCTTATAACAGCTTCATTTTTCTTTATTTAGCATTGCGCTGTTTGTTTTATGCACTGGTATTCTTGGGAGAAAACCCGTTCCGTGTTATACGGCGTGGTCCCTTGATTTACCGAACTTTAAAATAAAGAATTATAACTGTTTTAGTTCTCACACCAGTCCCATGACTGACCTGGAGTTTATTGTTTTAACCTAAACTCTGGGTGCCCCTATTTTCCGCACGGGCAGCTAGTAGTTTTGGTTTTGCAGATTTATATTCACAGGATCCTGGTTTACAGCTGGAACGATATCCGGAAAGCTTTGTATCCGTATATCTCCTTCTAGTTGTGTATTGTATTATTTTCCGCTGCTATGTATTTAAATGTAATTTAAATCTCTGATATTTCTGTGTAATATTCATTTATACTCTGTATATTCTTGTAATCTGATGCATTGTTGTAATATACAATGAAACGTTCTTCTGTATGCGTTCTGCTGTGGTTTGTTCTCGAACTATCCGACGCTTTCCTTTACGGGGAGGTTGCGGGTCTTTACACGTGGTATCAGAGCTTTGGTTTACAAAGCTCAGAGAACAAGACACATTAGAACCATACGAAAGAATTCATCAGATATTGGATTAGTAATATCCAATGGAATGACTCGTTAGAGATGGGATCAGTAGTATCCTAGAACGAGTGTGAAGAGTATATTTTTCAAATGAAAACAAATTTCGTTTTGAAAATTTAAATCAATTATTCGTATTTGATCATTTATTTATATTGATTTGGACAATCCGATATATAAAGATTTTGCATATGCGTCTTGCAAATGTGTATTCGAAGTTTCAATATATTGGATAGATATAGAATCATACTCTAGTTGCCCGGGGATAATTCTGGTGATGGGGCACTGTCGCCAGTGTTTACTTTCGAGTAACGAAAGTGAGATTTCTATATATTTCCTATTGACTGGTGTGAGAACCAAAATTAGATAGGGCCTATTGTTGTGATTTGACATCAAAAATCTGATTTTTGACTATGTATCAAAATTATGAATTTGAAACTCTAATTCACTAATTGATTGATGTTTGTGTTGTTTGTTCAATTGTTTGCTAATTTTGAACCTTTATGCCTAACTAAACCAAATATTGAACTATATTGAGAATTGGTCGCATTTGCTTGCATATACATATACTTACATTGAACAGGTCATAGCAAGGAGGCTAGAGCAGAGAATAAAATTTGTTTGCCCGACAAATAGGTACATGTTTACTACATAATTTCCTGTTTTGTTTGGGTGATGATGATTTTGTGAGCCTATTGGCTAGCCGTTTGGCTTTTTCTTTTTCTTTTTGAGATCTGAAGGACCGGGGAAGCTATTTGAAATTCCCCGATGCTCCCGGTGCAGGGGAGGTTATGGCGAAATTTTTCAAAAATTTAGGGTGTTAGCCAAATTTTTGAAATTTTGAAAATTCTCAGAAACTGAAAAGTTGAAGAACTTAAGCCGTAATCAAAAACAATGGAAGTTGAGTTGAATTGTTAAACAACTTTCGACTTTGTTCCTTTTCGGGGACGAAAAGTTTTAAGTGGGGGAGATTGTAACAACCCGAAAATCTGGGCCAGTTTAAAATTTTTATTTTGGCAATTTTAGCGAATTTTGATTATTTAAAATGAATTATTTTAAATAATATCGACGGAAATTTATTTTGAATATAATTCGAACGTATATATTATACGCGTCGTCGTTAGAATATAAATATTTATATATAATTATAAATAGAATTGAAAATGGCGCGGTAGTTCGATAATTCGATTTCAAACTTCAATTGAATGTACCGGGTGCAAAACAATCCGGATTTTAGTGAAACCAAAAATAATGGGATCTAATTGTGAATATCTTTCCAACGAATCCGAAAAATCAAGATTTCATATCGGGAATCAAAAGATATGTCCAGTTGAAAATTCTGAATAGTCGCTATGGAATTCAGGCCCTTAAAAATGGACATTTTGCAAATGACCTCGGATTTCGACGAAACCAGTTTTGTTGGGTCCGCAGTGTCAAGTTATTGCTAGATTCCAAATTTCATAATTTTTCGAATCGATATGTGAGCGTGGCAAAGGAAAACGCGTTTGACCAGTTTCAGTAGATTTTAATCGACTGGAAATTGGCCATTTTTCAAACGGTCTCAGAATTCGACGAAACTAGTTTTGTTAGGACCGTATCGTCAATACGAAGCTAGAAAATATTTTTCTGGAATTTTTAAAGTTCGTATGTGACCCCGGTAATTTGAAATGTACGTTTAAAATTCAATATAGTGATTTAAATGTTAATTCAACGGAAACTGATTGTAACAGCCGAATCAGCGTACGATACATATCCCATTGTGTTCGGAATGGGGGTAGAACGCTATGGACGACAGGCGGTGGGCCTCGTTTCGAGGTCGTATGTAAAAGTCAACATTTTGAAATTAAAATAATAATAATAAAAAAAAAAAAAAATAATAATAAGAAAATAAAATTTTCTCTTTCCTCCCTTAACTTCCCTCTGGCCCCCCCCCCGATCCATTTTGAATCAGAAGAAAAAGAAAAAAAAAGAAAAAAAAAAGAGACGGAGGCGCGCCCCACCGTCCAACCACCACCACCGCTGCTCGCCGCGACTCCCTCCTCAGCTTCCCCTTCCACCGCCGCTTCTCTCCTCCTCTCCACCTCGCCGCCCTCCCCTGCGGTCCCTTCTCTCTCCTCTTATATCCCAAATCGCCCAAAGACGCTGCCGCGCCCTAACCCCGTAGACCGCCACCAAATCGCCACCGCACTCCCCCCTGGCGCCGCCCAGACGCCCTTCCCCCTTCTCCGATTTCCCCCCCCCTCCTCCAGCGAGGATCTCGACTCCCTTCCCCCCCTTTTTTTTTATCGAGCACTGTAAGTTTAGGTTTTTATTTTATTTTTATTTTAATTCGTTAAAACTAATTTCCAGTTTTTTTAAAGGTTTAAAACAGTTTTTTTTTTAAAAAAAAAAAGATTTAAAACAGTTTTTTTAAAGGTTTAAAACAGTTTTTTTTTTGGTTTAAAACAGTTTTTTTAAAGGTTTAAAACAGTTTTTTTTAAAAAGGTTTAAAACAGTTTTTTTTAAAAAAAAAAGATATAAAACAGATTTTTAAAAGGTTTAAAAACTGATTTCTTTAGAAAGAAAAATCATATTTTTATGTATTGAAAGTCGAGATAAAAATCAGGTTTTTATATGTTGAAAGCAAAAGTAAAGATTCGATTTTTATATATGGAACTTTGAAGTAAAAATTCGATTTTTATATATGGAACTTTGAAATAAAAACTCGATTTTTATATATTGAACTTTGAAATAAAAACTCGATTTTTATATATTGAATAGCGAAATAAAAATTCGATTTTTATATATATAGTGGCTACGGGCGAAGGTGACAAGGAGGCGAGAACGACGAAGTTTCTGCAAATGAAGAGCCGTGGAGCTAGGATAGCTATATGTGAGAACTTCTCACCTTTCAATTTAATTTTTCTAGTTATATATATACTAGGATGCAGACGGTGTTTAGTAGCACCCGACACAATCGTCCACAGACCATGGACTTGTTTGTTTGACTGTTTGGTGATTGATTGCGATATTGGTTTGAATGTGGTTTGTGGTGTGAAAAATCGAATCGATAAATTGGTTAGGATTAGACGTGCGCCGTTATAAGGCGAAGGAGTAAGGCTAGGTTAGACCCTTACTCCAAATTTTGTGGTTTGCATAACGAAAGTGAATTTGATTGATATGTGAATGGCGTGGGCCTTCACTAGACCGGGGATTAGGCTAGGCCTTGTCCCGTTTCTAGTATCGTGCCGTTATGCTGCCGAAATTTTCTAAAATATGTTAGAAAATAAAAATATCATTTTATTGTGTAAATGAATAATAGAAATTCATATGATAGAATAAAATGTTTTATCGTTAAAAATATATTTTTTTACGTGAATATAAATATAGTGAAAGTGAATAAAATAAATATTCATTTACAAACCAGACGGTTTGTTTATGTACACCTATTTGAATGACGTTGATTGGGTCGATAAATTTTACACATCGCCTAACTGCACAAATAAAATATGTGTTTGATTGTTTGAAACCCCACACGGGTGTTAGGATGAAATTTGAAGTTCACTCATCCTGATTGATTAAATATGTCGATCGATTGATTGACAAGCTGTTATGAGCGTTGAATATCTATATTTGATGCTTATACAGTGTAGTGCACTTTGGTTGATGGTTGATTATTTTCAATGTTATTATATACATGTGTTGTATGAAAATCCATATAATTAATTTTATATGGTAATTGATTGGGCCTCATTCCAATCGTGAAAATAAAGAATATTTTGATAATAACAAATATTTTGACAATAGGAAATATTTGAAATAGAATATTTGAAAATATAAATTTATGAAGCCGTGTTGATTAGATTTACGTCATTTTGACGTAAACGATATTTATATCGATTTTATTCATTTTAAAATGAATATTGAAAAGTAATCTCGAAATCGAATATTTCGAAATGAATTGAATTGAAAACGATTTCGAAATGAATTGAATTGAAAACGAATTCAAATGGAATTGAAATGAATTCAAATTGAATTGAAATTCGAATTGAATAGAAATGTTTTTGAAACGAATTCAAAACTATTTATATAATTCGTTTTAAATAGAAATCGACGAAATATATATTATATATATTATATATATAATAAATGGCCTGAATAGAACGCGCCGCGCTGCGGCAGTTCGTGAATTTCGACCATTTATTTCAAACGGACATTGCGGGAGATCCGACCGTCGGATTCTCCTAAAACCGGAACCGTTGGGTTCGTATCGAAAAGAGCTTTCTAATGAATGTTAGAAATTTGAAATCTAACGGTTGGATTTGGAGATACGTCCAAATCAAATTCGAAAAAGGTCGCTGTAAGTGCAGTTCGATGGCCATTGATGGAAATCGACTGTACGGGCCTTGATAAAATTATTAAAAATAGTAATAATTTGTGTAAAATCATAAGAAATGATTTAGAAAGAATTGGGATGAAAAACTCCATATTTGAAAAGATAAAAATAGATTTTTATCGAAATGAACTAGTTTTGAACTAGAATTATAATTCTATTTATTTTTAAATAAATAAATTGAATTCGAAAAGGGTTTTAAAAATAACCAAAATTTCCAATGATTGCATTGGAGTGGATTTGAATCGAAATTGTCTTCGGAATATTTCGATGTTGGAATTCGTGATTATACAGGTGTTGTTATGGAAATTTGAAAGATATATATTGATATCGTTATTTCCAATACGACATTTGTTAGTCGTAGAATTCGATATTGAATATAAGCCGATATATTTTCTATTCAGAGCCTTGTATTGAATATCGAATGTGATTTGGGTTTGTCGTGAATGGTGTCTTCACTAACACTATTCTTGAACCCAGTTGAGAAAAGATTAAATCTTTTTATTTAGATTTAATGAAGTGTACCAATTAAATAATATTTAATTGGAATTGAATTGATATTGATTTTTGGGTTTATCGTGAACAGTGTTTTAAATAACACTTGTTCTTTAACCCGATAATTAATGAATGTGATTTGGGTTTGTCGTGAATGGTGTCTTCACTAACACTGCTCTTGAACCCAGTTGAGAAAAGATTAAATCTTTTTATTTAGATTTAATGAAGTGTACCAATTAAATAATATTTAATTGGAATTGAATGGATATTGATTTTTGGGTTTGTCGTGAACAGTGTTTTAAATAACACTTGTTCTTTAACCCGATAATTAATGGGATGTGACTTTGGGTTTATCGTGAACCGTGTTTTAAATGACACTGATTCTTTAACCCAGTCACAGATTAAAACTAAGTGGAGTTTTAATGAATCTTTAATTAGATTGAAAAGATCGAGAATGGAGTATCACCAGTTTTGCTCCAGGCGATAGTTAAATCTTTAATTAGATTTGAACGTGAAATTTAGAAACTAACTGTCGGTTAGCTAAGTAGAATGGTTTTCTGGATATTGATCTGATGTTGGTTTCGGCCTTCGGGGTTAATATTTGGGGAATTATTCTCTTGATTAATTTACGGTTAATGACTAATGAGTTGGAATGAGGCGTATGTTGTGTTTGTGTAACACTTTTATAATATATACGCGAGTTATTCGGAAAGACCGGGTTTATCCCATTCTGAATAACTGATACGACGATAAGTCGAAGATGAAGACGATGGTCGAAGACCGGAGGTCTTCACGTCGTTTGGGTGATAACTGATGATCTTGATTGGGCTGTACACCCAAGAAGATGGAAACAGTTGGTGATCGTCCAGACGTACTTGGAGATCGATGGAGATGCGGGGTACTAGGTGCCTCCGGTTTCGTTCAGACCCAGAACGGACTTGTAAATGGACTGTGTGTCTGACATTGGATTTTAGTTCGTGCGATTGATCTCTATTAAATATACATCTGTTTGGCGGCGGAGAATTTATTCTCTTGCTTAACGCCCTTCTCTGAGACGTACGAGCTCAGGGGTTATATATTGATGGATATCAATCGCATGGAGTGAATTGCCTGTGTGGCATGCCTAAGTGGCAAATGATCAAGGCTTCTGTTGAAAAGCAAAGTCTTGTGGTTGATGATCGAAGCACGGCCTTTGTGGCGTAGCTTTGTGTAACGTTGATTCGCGAGTATCACACCCGGTATGAATCAAAAACGGGAGACGGACCTCAGGGAGGGCCTACGTTTCCTCCTAGCTAAAAGTGGCGTCAGTGGTTTTACACGCCCTGACGAGTTTGACTTATGTGGTTGTTGCTGTTGCGAGGCGCCTCGGATTGATCGGTCGTTCTCGAACCGATGGAGTCATTTAGTTGGCTCGCTTACGCCCCAAAGGGCGGCGAAACGTAGTGCTCAGGTATAATAATCCACATCGGTGGACCGGCCCTGTCGCTCCAAGGCTTGCCTGCGCGCTTGCCTGAGACTCGGGCTAGGCAGTCTCGAATCATTGAGGATCTTGCCCCTAGCCTCGGTTCATACCATAAATGATAACCCAACTTCCAATACGACATTTGCGGTTTTGATTGTAAACCTATATATGGTGACATAGTGTTATGGGCCGTTCATGCCGCCTATGATTGATACTTATGATTTGAAGTGTTTTATACACTATGCACTTATAATAGTATCAAGTGATTTGTTTTAACCGTATCAAGCATTCTTTGGCTGTTATAAGGGAAAACCCTATCCCCCGGCTTGCGTTGCATTGTGTGATAGGACCTGGGTCTTATAACAGCTTCATTTTTCTTTATTTAGCATTGCGCTGTTTGTTTTATGCACTGGTATTCTTGGGAGAAAACCCGTTCCGTGTTATACGGCGTGGTCCCTTGATTTACCGAACTTTAAAATAAAGAATTATAACTGTTTTAGTTCTCACACCAGTCCCATGACTGACCTGGAGTTTATTGTTTTAACCTAAACTCTGGGTGCCCCTATTTTCCGCACGGGCAGCTAGTAGTTTTGGTTTTGCAGATTTATATTCACAGGATCCTGGTTTACAGCTGGAACGATATCCGGAAAGCTTTGTATCCGTATATCTCCTTCTAGTTGTGTATTGTATTATTTTCCGCTGCTATGTATTTAAATGTAATTTAAATCTCTGATATTTCTGTGTAATATTCATTTATACTCTGTATATTCTTGTAATCTGATGCATTGTTGTAATATACAATGAAACGTTCTTCTGTATGCGTTCTGCTGTGGTTTGTTCTCGAACTATCCGACGCTTTCCTTTACGGGGAGGTTGCGGGTCTTTACAGCAACACAAACACACACACGCCTTATTCCAATTCATTAGTCACTAACCGTAAATTAGTAAGAGAACGATTTCCCAAATATTAACCCCGAAGGCCGAAACCAACATCAGATCAAAACCCAGGAAACCATTCGACTTACCTAACGTTCAGTTAATTTCTAAATTTCACATTACATATCTTTTATAATATTTTATAACGATTTATCGCTATTTTTATTTAATTTAAAATAGCCAATTTATTCAAACGACGCTTCGGGCCATAACGCGGTCGTGGCGCTATTTTTCTTCAGATTTGATTTACACATATCTGAAAATCTAACCGTTGGATCTTCACAAAATTTATATCATTAGAAAGATCTTTTCAAAACGAATCCAACGGTTCCAGTTTTGGGAAAATCCGATGGTCGGATCTCCCGGTACAATCGTTTGAAGTTTCGATTTCAAAATACGAACTGCAACGTCGTTATTCGATTTAATTTAATTATATATATATATATATATATATATATATATATATAAATATAATCGATTCTGGCACTGTTTTTCTTCAGATTTGAATTAAACATTCCAGATATTCCAACTGTTGGATCTTTATAAAGTTGGTGTCGTTGGAAAGATATTTACAAAGCGAACCCAACGGTTTTGGTTTCGGGAAAATCCGATGGTCGGATCTCCCGCACTAATCGTTTGAAATCACGGTTTCAAAACACGAACTGCAGCTTCGTTATTCGATATATTTTAATTATATATATATATAATCAATTCTTCGATTTCAAAACTATATGCTTTTCATACTGATATTTTTACCCAACAAACATTCACTTCGACACTTCACTATTTTCAACAACTCATGTATGTAGTAAAAATGTGATTTTTATTGTAAAACGATTTATTTCAAAACACGACTATTTTATATAGTTCATATAGATGATAAATATAGGATTTTTATTATAAAACAATTTATTTTAAAACACGAATACCATTCAACACATGAATTTCTATTCAACGAATGAATTTCTATTCAACACATGAACGGTTTCAACATATGAAAATAATTTCAACAATTGAAAATTATTCTAACACAAGAATATTTCAGAAAATTTCGGCAGCATAACGGCAGGGTAGTTAAAACCGGGGCCGTCCCTAGTACGGCTCCTCGCTCTACCTTAAAGCCTCGCAGCTTTTGACAATGGGGATTTCATGCATATAGTTCGCACGCAGGCGACATGTATATATTTTTCATTTCCACAAACTAATCCTATGTGGTTTCAACCAAATAATTCTCAACTACAAACGGGTATTTTTCAACCACTATCAATCAATTTCGATCACAAACAATTCTAATCAACCATTCGTAATCAACCAATTTTCACACCAATCACAACCAATAAATATCGTCCATGGTTTGTGGACGAGGGGCGTGTATATATATATATATTTATTTATATATATATTTATTTATTTATTTATATAAGCATTTCACTTCTATTTCAACACATATATAATTTTTACAACGCATATATAACTTATATATCGAACGTACAACTTATACAACGCTTATACAAGAGGTGTACAACGGTTATATAACTCATACATCGACTATATATTTTATACATCGTCGTTTTCCATATCGTTTATAATTTAGAAATCTCACATTGGGTTCCACCCCACCAAAAATAACAGAAGGCTCAGAAAAATATGCGGTCTCTTCTAGAATGTAGAAGACGTCCACACGAGTCCATTGTCTCTTGTTTCACTGAATTTCGTCAAAAAACGAAAAAGATATGATTTTTATAGTGAAATCAAAAACCGTAGCACTTTAAACTGCTATAATATAGTTTCAGCCGTTACCTCACTGATGCGTTCCAAACTAGGTTTCGATTTTACTCGAAATCCGTGAAGCTTGAAGAGGATCGGGCTACGCAGTGTCGAAGGGGGAGGAGAGATGCTCAGGCGCGAGGTGGAGGGGGTCTACTCAATCGCCCCTATCGGCGGCGGCTCCTCAAACGCCCGAACTTCACGAGGTTGATCTGGCCCCAGAACGCGATGAAAAAATTCAATCCTTGTATGGATTTGGAGAGCGAGGGAAGGGATTCAAAATTCTCCAAAGGAGCAGTGGGTTCTGATGCGTGGATGACGAGAAATCGAGGCAAGAAGAAATGAACTGCCGCCGCCGTTCAAAACGAGGGTTACGGGGAGAGAGAATGTGAATGATGGCCAATAGGATTTTTTATTTTATTTTATAATTTTTTAAAATCTCCAAAATACCCTCTTTCACACACGAACACCAATCCAAACCCAACGACTGTCGTCCCTAGCGTTCTACCCCCATTCCGAACACAACGGGATATGTTTCGTAGGCCCATTCGACTGTTTCAGTCAGTTTACCTTCAATTTAAAATATATAACATTCAATATTTAATTTGAATGTACATTTCAATTTGCCAGGGCCACAAACTGATTCGAAAAATCCCAGAAAAATAAATCAAGCTATGTTTTGATGATACGGTCCCAACAAAATTAGTTTCATCGAACTCTGAGCCCGTTTGAAAAATGACCCATTTCTAGTCGAACCAATTTAACTGTAATTGACCAAAACACGTTTTCCTTTGCCACGCTCACATATTAACTTCAAAAATTATGAAATTTGAAACCTAGCAGTAATTTGACATCTCGGATCCAACAAAAGTGGTTTCGTCGAATTCCGAGGTCGTTTGCAAAATGGCCATTTTCACAGGCTATATAAACTCCATAGCGACCTTTCAGAAAATTCATTTGGCCATAAATTTTGCTTCCCGCTATGAAACTTCGATTTTTCAGATTCTTTAGAAAGGTATTCGCTAACATATTTAAATATTTTTGGTTTCACTCAAATCCGTTTTGTTTTGCACCTGGTACAGTCAGTCAAAGTTTGAATTCAAATTTCGAAACTACCGCGCCATTTTAGGCCTTGTTTATAATTCAAAGTGATTATATTTATTTTCAACTTCGATTCAAACGTACTTTTCATCGTTATTATTTAAAATATTTATTTTAAATATTTAAAATACACTAAAATAGCCAATTTAAAATTTTTAAATTGGTTCAGATTTTCCGGGTCGTTACAATCTCCCCCACTTAAAACTTTTCGTCCCCGAAAAGGAACAATGTCGAAAGTGGTTTGATTATTTAACTCTACGTTCAATCTGGCTTCCATTCTCCAACTTTTCAGTTTTTGAGAATTTTCAAATTCTTCAAAAATTTGGCTAACACCCGGAATTTTCGAAAAATTTCGCCATAACCTCCTTTGTACGGGGAGGGGTTTGGAAATTTATTGGGCCGTATTAGGTACCCAATAAATCCTATAAAACATACACATATTTATAGTGATATATTATGGTGTTTATAGGGGAGCGTGTATAGATAATAACTCCAGAGAATAAATTCTCGTCACCTTGTCAAAGCCTGAGGGAGTGTGTATTTTTAATTGCTCCAGAGAATAAATTCTCGTCACCTCGTCCCGTGTGGGAAATAAATAATCCATGTGCCGTATCTGATGACTAGAGAGATGTGATTATTGTCAACTCCAGACCCGTGTGGGGTTTTATTATTCTGGCGATTTATCTTTACAATTTTATATGGTCATATCAGTCATCAGTTCAACCTGTAAAATATAGTCATCGCCATACAAGCCTCTCGCTCGTATGGTAAATCTTCCACCTCGTCACACAAGCTCCAAATGCTTATGTGGTATATGATGAAGTGTGCCTATCTTCGAGAAGTATGCCATGTAGTGTAGTTCAAAATTAATTGTTACTATCCTATGGCGACATTTATTATTACACACAGAACAACCAACACTCCGCATCCAATGGCATTCACAGGAGTTGATACAATAATATTTCGCATCCAACTCATTAATGTTTACCTATTTGTCGGGCACGCAAATAATTTCTTTACTCAACAGCTATCCATTTACCTGTTCAAACATATATAATATACATGTATATATTTCTATCTATTTTCATATCAGTTTAATGTGTGATTTAATCGAATAAATTCTACCATTCATTCTCTTATTAATTAAATTAACTATCGTTGTAATAATTTAATTAATCAAATCTACTATCACACAACACAAACAACAATCAAATTATTTTTAACTTTTCAAAAATATACTTTTATATATTCAAAAATCATATTTCTAAAACCAGACTATAAATATAATCACAAATACATTATCCATAAACATATAACTCTCGACTCGTTCGGGGGCACTTCTGACCCCATCTCTAACGAGTTATTCGGATTCTGCTACACCCATACTAGGATATTGCTAATCCTATCTGTAATGAGTTATTCGTCCTAGAACACTACTGGTTCTATCTCTGACGAGTTCGTTAATGTGTTATATACCAAAGCGAAGCTTAACCAAATCTCTGATACCACGTTGTGACGACCCCAAATCCCGTACTGACGGTGACAAGGGTAATCTTTGGAATATAACACATAAACAGATAATAGCAGAACAGAAATAAATACACCAGATAATGAACAATAGAATATACTGGATAAACGAAATCATCAGAGTTACACAGTATACAGGATCATACTTAGTACAAATACAGTTCAGCTATACATAAATGTCTACAGCGGAAAAAAAACATAATGGACAATAGGAGCTGAACAGCATAAAAAGAGATAAATGATAGAATCCATCTTCAGCTCCAGCTATCCAGAAAGAGCCTGCTAATAACCTAAATACAAGGCTGCCCATGTAGAAAAAGGGGCACCAGAGTTTGCAAGTGAAACAAACTACGAGTCAGTCATGGGACTGGTATGAGAAATCTACTTAACACATTATATAATATGGCCAATCACAGGACACCACCACTTTCGTGGAACGGGTTTACTGAAACACCCCACCTCCGTTAGGGTCACTCTCAAAGGGAATGCCCTAATTTTGGTGGAGGTTTATAAGTACAAGTCACAGATATACAAGACAGATATAAGAACATATATTTGTAAAACAGCGGAAGAACAACAAACTTTATTTCATTAAATCAAATACGTGTTACAACAACATCCTTTCCGAAAACATAACATAACACTTTCATAATATGTCTTGAGTACATTATTTAAAGAAGCATAAATAAAACATAGATAAACTGCAAAAGCCCCTTAGTGGATTGTCCAAAGCCATAGTTCAAAACAGGAAAGTCCAAGTAATACATTTCTCTTCTTTAAGCTGGATGTTGAGGCTGGTCAAGCTGCTGTGTTCCCTCCCTGAGGACCTGGGGGGGGGGGGGGGGGAAACGGAAGAAAGAAGACGAAAGAAAAATAGAGTCAGACATAAAGCCTGAGTAAGTCTAGTACTACTTTGTCTATGAATAAAGAACTGGGTATGATAAGTAATAACAAGAAGTGGGCAAACACTATAACTTGGTTAAGTTGTCTAGGGTCGAATATACTATCGTACCCCATGTTAATCTTTGAACCCATATAAACTAGTTTCCAACTGGCACCCATAATCAGGGTGATGTGATCCATTCTATGATGATCGGCTCCTACTCGCATAGTTACATGTGTCTTACGGCCCCCGATGTCTGTAGTTACCTATGCTGGTCCCACCATGGGGTGTATCAAGTCCCATAGTGGCAACCCGACACAACCTTAGAGTGCAAAGGTATGCTACTGGTGTCCAGTGCCTTATTTTTCTGTGCCGGAGTGTGTGCACGCCCGCACTCCGTTAGAACCTACACTGCTACACCACCGCCGTCGCTTTGACCTCTTACAATCAGCCCAGTAATCGTGCCCCACCCTGCCTAGTTTCAGGGTATCCTGATACACCTTTTAGGGTTACTGCTGAAAAGGGTCCCCCGTTACTAGGTTTTCTATCTCTAGCCAACATGCTAAGTTGGTTAAGTGTTCCCTACCTAACCCCACCAGTCTGTTTAGTTTAGCATGTTCCATTTTGATTAAGTCTTTAGTTCACTTAATCCTAACAATCCTGACTCAGCCTTAATTGTCTTATTAAGGCCCTGACCTCTCACATTAGACAGGTATTGTTGTGGCTGCCTGTTGCCGGTTGGTTCCGGGCAGTCTTACGCCACAACTCAGTCTAACCTCGGGTCCTTGCTGGGCTCCATGTTTAACCTCCCACATTGGATAGGTATTGTTGTGACTACTGGACAGCCGGGCAGGTTTACATCACAACTCAATCCAACCTCGGGTTAAACACATCGTATGTTCTACATTTACATATTTTGTCATTCTTCTTTATTTATATGTAAATATTTGCGGCCCATTATTAAGTTAATGGTGTAAAGATTACACCAATCACGGGCCCAACCCATACTTGAATTTGGGCCCTTCTATTTTATATTTTCATTCATTAATTCATTTTAACCCAACGTTATTTTCCCCCGTTTTACACGTCCGTTCATATATATTGGGCTTAGCCTTTTAAAGCCCAATTTAGCCATGCGAAAGGGGAGGCTTATGGCGTATACACAAAGAGGGGAAGGTGAGCGCATGAACTTGCAATACGACGTTGGAAATACAAAATAGATATTGGTGTACTTGCATAGTGGCAACATAGGTGACATAAATCAAAGCATGTGAACTTGCATAGGTTTAACTACAACATGAACCTATATTCTTATTTAGGCATAATGTCAAACATAAGCATGTCATAAATATTCCTAGCATAGGCATAGCATAATGTCAAACATAAGCATGGCATAAGTAAAGTTAAATTTGTTCATGGCATAAACATAAACAAGTCATGTCCATAAGGTTCCTACATGTTTACAAAGGGGATACTTTGTTACTAACACAAAAGCATAGTTCAACTTAATCATGGTTTAAGTCTAATCACATAACGATGGTATAAACATACTTATGCCTAAAAATTCCTAATCATGGTTTTTGCTTAAACTTGCAAAAAGGGATTTTTGAGTCTAACCTAGCCATGTCTCACATATGTCATCATATAATTCTTTTAAACAAGATAGACTTAATCATAGATTTCAATTATGCCAAATATCATTCATAGCCTAGCCATATTCATAAGCATGACTTAATACATGGATTATGGTGTCAAAATTCCAACATAGTTTCATATGAACTATAACAACCAACTTGTCTCAATTGCTTGCAAAATGATTTATGCACAAAATATACATCATGACGACATAATAACAAAGCCCCAAACTTGCATAAATTTCACTCAACTACATATATGTAGCCTCAACATAGATTACATAATTTGCGCAATATTCCAAACGTATATTTGCATAGAACTACCACATGTAGTTCTTTATAATGAATAACATAATTTTGCACAAACATGAATTACTTCCATTGCCACAATTCAAGCATACACATCAACACAGTTGTTTATTTATACCAAAGTAATACTCTACTTACAATGGTTGCGGCGAATTCTCTAATTAAGAGACACGATTACTTTGTTGAATTGATTAGCTTTAGGTTCCTTGAATTGCTTTAGGCTTTAGAACTTTCTTCCTAACTCTCTCTCTAGTCGGCGGTTACTCTTTGTCGTTCCTCAGCAACATGGCGGCTATAATCTTATTTTGAATGAATAGATTAGGGTTTAGTCTAGGGTTGTTTATATAGAGGTTAGGAATTGATTAGGACCATTGATGTTGCTAGGTTAGATCGTAGCCATTCATTAGGAAGAGAGACCAATAAAAACTCGCCACCTAGCCCTAATGACAAAGCAAGCTTCTGAAAATCGGCCAAACACAGACCTGGCCAGCCAGGGCTAGACCAGACCTGGCCAGCAGGTCATTTTTGACCTGGGCGCACTTGGCAGGTGCGCCAGGTCAAAAATGTACTGGCGCACTTCACAGGTGCGCCAGTTCATTTTTGTTCTGGCGCACTTCCCAAGTGCGCCAGTGCATTCTGGCCCTTTTTCGGTTTTTCGCCCAACTTCGTTCGTCCATAACTTCTTCATACGATATCCGTTTTTCGAAACCTCGGACTCTATTTCGCGTATTTTTCCGAGACGAACGCAATGCGTATCCCGTTTCCCTTAGTTCTTTGATTTGAAATTAATTATACTTTAATTTGTGAGTTTCACAGTCATAGAATTCACGGGGTGTTACATTTACTCCATTGGATTGCCAGCGCTTTAAAACAAGTAAATTTTTAAACATCGCAATGCTTTTTATATAAATGAAGCCAATATAAGACTCAGTTCCCATCACACAATGCAACGCAAACCAGAGGATAGAGTTTTACCTTATAATGGCCAAAATATGCTTGATACGAATAAACCAAAAGCATTTGATATTACTACTAGTGTTTATATGTTTCAAAACAATTTCAAATCATAAGTATCAATCATAGACGACATGAGCGTCCCATGCTACTATGTCGCCAAATATAGGTATACAATCAAAACCGCACAGTCACGTATTTGGAAATTGGATTTCCGTCATGAACCAAGGCAAATGATAGTCCTTACCGACTTCGAGACTGCCTAGCCCGAGTCTCAGGATCAGAGCTCGAGTGACCCTTGGATCGTCAGGGCCGGTCCACTGATGTGGATTAAAATTCCTGAACACTGCGTTTCCCCGCCCTTTGGGTCGTAAGCGAGCCAACGAATGACTCCATCGGTCCCAGATCTACCGATATATCCGAGGCGCCTCGCAACAGCAACAACCACATAGGTGAAAATAATATAAATGTCAGCCAGTTTAAGCACTGACACCACCTCTAGCTAGGAAGAAACACATGCTCTCCCTGAGGTCCTCTCCCGTTTCTGGTTCATACCGGGGTGTGAGGTTCGCGAATTCACGTTATACACAAAGCTACGCCACACAGGCGGTGCTTTGATCGTCAACCACAAGACTTTGCTTTTCAACAGAAGTCCTGATCACTGCATCTTGCATGCCACACAGGAAATTCACGCCATGTAACTGATGGCTATCAATCACACAGAATGAATTCCAATGTCAGACACACATTCCATTTGCAAGTCCGTTCTGGGTCTGAACGAAACCGGAGGCACTATATCCCTCGCAAACCCATCGATATCCACGTACGTTTGGACGATCACCACTCATTATCCATATTTCGGGATGCCTCCCAATTAGGACATCAGTTACCATCCAAACGAGGTGAAGATCTCCGGTCTTCGACCACCGTCTTCATCTTCGATTCCTTATCGTCGATCCAGTTATTCAGAATGGGATAAACCCGGTCTTTCTGAGCAACTTGCGTATATAATAAACAAGTGCAACACAAACACACACACGCCTTATTCCAATTCATTAGTCACTAACCGTAAATTAGTAAGAGAACGATTTCCCAAATATTAACCCCGAAGGCCGAAACCAACATCAGATCAAAACCCAGGAAACCATTCGACTTACCTAACGTTCAGTTAATTTCTAAATTTCACATTACATATCTTTTATAATATTTTATAACGATTTATCGCTATTTTTATTTATTTTAAAATAGCCAATTTATTCAAACGACGCTTCGGGCCATAACACGGCCGTGGCGTTGTTTTTCTTCAGATTCGATTTACACATATCTGAAAATCTAACCGTTGGATCTTCACAAAATTTATATCATTAGAAAGATCTTTTCAAAACGAATCCAACGGTTCCAGTTTTGGGAAAATCCGATGGTCGGATCTCCCGGTACAATCATTTGAAGTTTCAATTTCAAAATACGAACTGCAGTGTCGTTATTCGATTTAATTTAATTATATATATATATATATATATATATAAATATAATCGATTCTAGCGCTGTTTTTCTTCAGATTTGAATTAAACATTCCAGACAATCCAACCGTTGGATCTTTACAAAGTTGGTGTCGTTGGAAAGATATTTCCAAAGCGAACCCAACGGTTTTGGTTTCGGGAAAATCCGATGGTCGGATCTCCCGCACTAATCGTTTGAAATCACGATTTCAAAACACGAACTGCAGCTTCGTTATTCGATATATTTTAATTATATTTATAAATATATAAATAAATATAATCGGTTCTTTATTTCAAAACTATATGCTTTTCATACTTTTGATAAAAATGATATTTTTACCCAACAAACATTCACTTCGACACTTCACTATTTTTATCAACTCATGTATATAGTAAAAATGTGATTTTTATTGTAAAACGATTTATTTTAAAACACGACTATTTTATATAGTTCATAGAGATGAGAAAAATAGGATTTTTATTATAAAACAATTTATTTTAAAAGTCAAATACCATTCAACACATGAATTTCTATTCAACGAATGAATTTCTATTCAATACATGAACGGTTTCAACATATGAAAATAATTTCAACAATTGAAAATTATTCTAACACATGAATATTTCAGAAAATTTCGGCAGCATAACGGTAGGGTAGTTAAAACTGGGGCCGTCCCTAGTACGGCTCCTTGCTCTACCTTAAAGCCTCGCAGCTTTTGACAATGGGGATTTCATGCATCTAGTTCGCACGCAGGCGGCATGTATATATTTTTCGTTTCCACAAACTAATCCTACGTGGTTTCAACCAAATAATTCTCAACCACAAACGGGTATTTTTCAACCACTATCAATCAATTTCGATCACAAACAATTCTAAACAACCATTGGTAATCAACCAATTTTCACACCAATCACAACCAATAAATATCGTCCATGGTTTGTGGATGAGGGGCGTATGTGTATATATATATATATATATATATATATATATATATTTAGAGAAGCATTTCACTTCTATTTCAACACATATATAATTTTTACAACACATATTTAACTTATATATCGAACGTACAACTTGTACAATGCTTATACAAGAGGTGTACAATGGTTATATAACTTATACATCGACTATATATTTTATACATCGTCGTTTTCCATATCGTTTATAATTTAGAAATCTCACATTGGGTTCCACTCCACCAAAAATAGTAGAAGGCTCAGAAAAATATGCGGTCTCTTTTAGAATGTAGAAGACGTCCACACGAGTCCACTGTCTCTTGTTTCACTGAATTTCGTCAACAAACGAAAAATATATGATTTTTACAGTGAAATCAAAAACTGTAGCGCTTTAAACTGCAATAATATAGTTTCAGCCGTTACCCCACTGATGCGTCCAAACTAGGTTTCGATTTTACTCGAAATCCGTGAAGCTTGAAAAGGATCGGGCTACGCAGTGTCGAAGGGGGAGGAGAGGCGCTCAGGCGCGAGGTGGAGGGGGTCAACTCGATCGCCCCTATCGGCGGCGGTGGCTCCTCAAATGCCCGAACTTCACGAGGTCGATCTGGCCCCAAAACGCGACGAAAAAATTCAATCCTTGTATGGATTTGGAGAGCGAGAGAAGGGCTTCAAAATTCTCCAAAGGAGTAGTGGGTTCTGATGCGTAGATGACGAGAAATCGAGGCAAGAAGAAATGAACTGCCGCCGCCGTTCAAAACGAGGGTTACGGGGAGAGAGAATGTGAATGATGGCCAATAGGATTTTTTATTTTATTTTATAATTTTTTAAAATCTCCAAAATACCCTCTTTCACACACGAACACCAATCCAAACCCAACGACTATCGTCCCTAGTGTTTTAACCCCATTCCGAACACAATGGGATATGTTTCGTAGGCCCATTCGACTGTTTCAGTTAGTTTTCCTTCAATTTAAAATATATAACATTCAATATTTAATTTGAACATACATTTCAATTTGCCAGGGCCACAAACTAATTCAAAAAATCCCAGAAAAATAAATCTTACTATGTTTTGACGATACGGTCCCAAAAAAAACTAGTTTCGTCGAATTCTGAGCCCGTTTGAAAAATGGCCCATTTCTTGTCGAACCAATTTAACTTTAATTGACCAAAACACGCTTTCCTTTGCCACGCTCACATATTAACTTCAAAAATTATGAAATTTGAAACCTAGCAATAATTTGATATCTCTGATCCAACAAAAGTGGTTTCGTCGAATTCCGAGGTAGTTTGCAAAATGGTCATTTTTTGGTCGACCCAATTTAATAGAAATCGACCAAACACATTTTCCTTTGCCACGCTCACATACTTGCTTCAAAAATTATGAAATTTAAAACTTAGCAATAGTTTAGCATCCCGGATCCAACAAAAGTGGTATCGTCGAATTCCGAGGTCGTTTGCAAAATGGTCATTTTCTGGTCGACCCAATTTAATAGAAATCGACCAAACACATTTTCCTTTGCCACGCTGACATACTAGCTTCAAAAATTATGAAATTTGAAACTCAGCAATAGTTTAACATCCCGGATCCAACAAAGTTGGTTTCATCGAATTCTGAGGTCGTTTGCAAAAATGGCCATTTTCACGGGCTATATAAACTCCATAGTGACCTTTCAGAAAATTCGTTTGGCCATAACTTTTGCTTCCCGCTATGAAACTTTGATTTTTCAGATTCGTTAGAAAGTTATTCACTAACAGATTTAAATATTTTTGGTTTCACTTAAATCCATTTTGTTTTGCACCCGGTACAGTCAGTCAAAGTTTGAATTCAAATTTTGAAACTACTGCGCCATTTCAGGCCTTGTTTATAATTCAAAGTGATTATATTTATTTTCAACTTCAATTCAAACTTACTTTTCGTCATTATTATTTAAAATATTTATTTTAAATATTTAAAATCCACTAAAATAGCCAATTTAAAAATTTTAAATTGGTTCAGATTTTCCGGGTCTTTACAGAGATAATTATAAATTAAGTTAATTATAATTATAAAATGATAATTTACAAGGTGTGACAAAGTTATAAAATGTCGTATAAGTAAGCTAACATTTTAGAGTAAAATACCGTGTGCGACGCACACGCTTGATTGTTCATTGGTAAAAGATAGTCAAAATGTCTGAATTTAAACAATGCGGACATATACCATTCTGTTTGCTGAAGCTCATAAATAAAGGGTATCTAAAATGAATTATACTTAATCCAGTTCAATGTTTTGGAATATACGCTGATTTGGTTTGACTAAAGACAATAATCGTTTCATAATCAGATTAGGAAATAAGAAATCGAAATAATAACAATTAAATGTAAATTTATAAAATAAACTCGATGGAGCACTTGTAATAGTATTTCGCAAAGAAATCAAGTAGACTGAATTAAAAAAGTCGAGAAGAAACAATATTCAAGGGAACAAGCAAAGGTTTTGAAGATGAGGATGGTTGTGAGAAATGTTGATAAGAGAGATTTATTGACCAATAACGATGGAATTATTCTGGAGTTCTGGAGATAAAGGGAATAGTGATAAATCGAAAGGAGACGTTAAATTTTTATCAACTAGATTGAATTCAGGAAAGTATTGTTTACTTTCCGTTTTTAAAAAGATTTAAATCAATTATATATTGTATTTTATATTCATCTAAGGAAATAAATAGGATTATTAAAATGAATAAAATCTTAGATAGTTATGATTTGGAAATAATTATTTTCCAAGATCGACTAATTTATTAATAACTATTTGTTGAATTTGAATTATTGAATTGTGATAGACAATATTTGTTGTGATGGTTGATTTACTGTTTGATTTTTTTATAATGATGTGGTATGACTTATCGAACTTATTAGTTCAATATAAACATTTATATGTCTTAATTTTATATAATCAAACTGTTGTTAAAACTTGGAAGTTTATATATTTAGCAGATAAGTCCTAATAATCAATATTAATATTGAAATCTGTTTGAATATGATAATCTGATTACTTTAAGTATCACTTGGCCCTAAAAGATTTTAACGTTCATCGATTCAAAGAGACCGGGATTGGTTTTGTAATGGCCCGAATTTCCGTACCCTTTGAGTTGACTACTTACATCAAACGTCCAACCCAAATTGCACAGAAATACGAATCATTATTAGAAAGAAGTTAGAGTATGAGAAATAGAAAGAAAGAAATATTAGAATAGAAGAAAACGAAGAACACAAATCTCACAGCGGAACTCTTGCATCTCACGCTCCATATATAATATAAAATCAAATACCGCAGGGCGCTTATTGGAGATTGGATTTCCAACATGACAAGGTACGGACCCACCTTGCGATAGTGTATCTCTAGAGGGGAATACACTGGGTTCAACAACAACATCTTGCAACCCGGCCTACACATGGCTGACCACTCATTTAACTTGAGTGTATCGAGCATATTATCACTAACGGTTGTGATCAGCAACCGTTACCGAAAGAATACAACAGCGAATAGAATAAGAAGCAAATGAATTTTCTCTAGATCAGGTGATAATACCCCTAATGGGAATGATCCACATGGCCATGCTACCTGCCTGATTTCTGTCATTTTCCGAGTAATGAGGCTTGAGGTCATGATTATGTTTCAAGAACATCTTGCCACCATTTCCTTTGACGGCCACATCATCAGATCCGTCCATATACATTGTCCCGGGACTGGACAAACCGCAGGCACCATTCTATTAATCCGTCTTGGGCAGTTTTTACCTAAGATTAACAGAACAACCCTCGCACTTTACTCTGTCTTCGATCATCTTCAGCATAAGTTGATTCGTAACGCTTATGCCCATACAGAGTGGTTTTCAGATAATAAATCTGATCCCGGTCTCTCTGTATTGACAACGGAGGGATAAAATAAATCAAAACTTTGATAGTTGGTGATTTAACTATTAAAGAAATATCCATACAATCAACAGTCCTATTTCCAATTGGAAATTCTGCCGATCAAGCATCAAACAACTGTTAATCCTTAAAATCCATATACACATTGGATAAAGGGTACAAGGCGGATATCACCAGGGTCGGCCGTGCACGATGCAACCGCACAGAGCAAGACCCAGATATTAAACCCAAGGCAGGTCAAGTCAACCAATGCGACCTAAGATAACAGCATAACATATTATGAGAAGTGCGACCCGATAAAGATAAAGGTCGCATATCCTGAGAACCGCTCAAACACCGAAGTAAAGCAAGTCGCCCATTCAACATAAACGAGAGTGACCTCATGTCATAGCCGTAAAGCCTAAATAAGCGCCATACAAAGGCAGCAAGAAGACGAGCGCCCTTGGACCAAGAAGGACGGTCGCGCAAGGAACAAAGGAGAATCAACTCCAAACCCGCATTCCGCTCTCACAAAATCTCCCAGAGCACTCACAGGACGCTCGCTTACATCTTACACACTCAGCTAGTCAAGATGCTCGTTCCAACGAGTCGTCCGCACATGATAACTGGATACAGCTACGGACAACTGGCTACAACTAGCCGGTGGCATAGTTGTAATTAACTGAATGAACGATCCACAACCTAGAAAAATGGATTCCAGATCATTTACCAAGGGAAGTTCAACTATAAATACACCATGACTACCAACATAAAGGGAGAGAGACAAAAAAAGGGACAAAGTACTGCCGAATTTGATCCTAAACCACAGATTCAGCCATGGCGTCAAGGACAATCTTACGATGAAGGAAAAGGAAAACATCCCTCTTCTCAATCATCCATTCATCCTTCTTTTCCTCAAATTCTACTA
Organism: Allium sativum; assembly: GCA_030737875.1. Classification (NCBI taxonomy): domain Eukaryota; kingdom Viridiplantae; phylum Streptophyta; class Magnoliopsida; order Asparagales; family Amaryllidaceae; genus Allium; species Allium sativum. Next base: position 793,010,419 of record CM060921.1, on the reverse strand, counting down.
CTCTCTTGTATAATTCCTCAGATTGAAATGCATAAACGAGGGTATATTGAGTGGATATAGAAATGTATGAAAAGAGAGAGTGAATGTATTTTGTAATTCTCATTATAAGGCAGGAAATCACCTTCATAGTGGACGTAGGCCTCGTTAACGGCTGAACCACTCTAAATCTCGTCTCTACTTTACTTTTCACGCATTTTTCACTTTTTATTGTTGATTAAACACGGTTCCATTTATTTCTTACCAAATTGGTGAAGTACAGTTTAGTACCTTGGGTGTTTAGACCATTTTTGGTGTAAACATTTTGGCGCCCACCGTGGGGTCGTATTTTGCTTTTTTCACTTCAGATCTAATGAGATTTTCTGAGAGGCACTATGCTTACAATCATGAGCACGCTGAGGAGAATCACCGATGAAGTCAACAACCCTAACAGTGGTATCAACATCATCACGCTGCTAGATAGCGACCCCGAGGAAGGGGAGCTGCCAGAGATTAAAGAAACTATAACCAGGGAAAAATTGGAGGAGGCGATGACAGGATTAATGAGTCAAATAACTATTGCAAGCAACGCGATGATGAAGAAGCTCGAATCGATACTTGCCATTCAAGCCGCAACCGCAAAAGCCGCTCTAAGTGCCACTTGTTCCTCGCTGACTTGAATGAATCGCGAGTCAGAAACGGAGCTCCCCGCTTCAAACTCAAGACAACAGGATTCCACCCCGAGATTGCACGTCGCACCAATCCGAACTATGAAAGGGGTAAAGCACCTACGCGCGATCACTCTGGTGATACAATCGCGGAGCGGGAAGACAGTCCTACTGTCATCAGAACATCCCTACCGAAAGAATGCCCAAATTCCTTATCCCTGGCCCATGAAGACACATCTGGATCGAGGGTTGATAGTAAAAAAGGTGGTCAACCCATGGATCCAACCAATAAACGAACGTACACCTTAGGAATGGCATGAGCAATTGTGGCGGAAAGCCTAAAGAGGAAGGATGACTAAAGAGAATGGGAATCCTTCCCAGCTAAGACCCCGCTTACCGAGAGGATTAAGAAAACTGTATACCAACAAAGATTCGAGCCTCCATCATTGCAGCCCTACGATGGGACAAGCGACCCTAATGTATTTCTGTGCAAATATGACTAGTACATGAATGGAGAATGCGCTACTGATGAAATCAAATGCTTATATTTCCCAACTTATCTAGAAGGAGTGGCTTATCTTTGGTTCACAAAGCTGCAGTCACAGTCTGTGGTTGACTTCGTGACCTTGGCCAGGCTATTCAATGAGCAGTTTAGATCCCAGGCGTTTGAAACTCGGGATGTTACAGAGCTAAGCGGACTACGACAAAGACCAAGAGAGCCCATCAAAGTTTTTCTCACTCGCTTTGATATGACATTGGCTAAAGTCAAGAATCTCGAACTCGGCCTGATCTTAATGGCTCTTAAAGGGAGCATATATAAGAAAACCAAGCTAGGACGATGGATCAAGAAGAAGAAACCAAATACACTCGAACGGTTACTTAGCAAAGCCGAAAAATATGCATGTACTGAAGGAAGAAATGCACTGGCAGAAAAGAATGGAAAGGTGCGAAGCAACTTGGATAACCAAAAAGGAGCAACGAAGAAGAAGACGGTCGAGCAAGAAAGAAGCTATGCTTTTTCAAGAACTCTGAATTCACTCCCCTTAACGATTTCGTGGGAAACATCTTCATGGCAACTAAAGGCACCGAGAGATATCCGGTTTTGAAACAAAGACACATCAAAATTGCTTCCATGAAGTTAGGAAAATTCTATCAGTTCCACAAACAGCCAGGACATGATACCGATGAATGCAGGCACTTGAAGTCAGTAATCGAGGGGTTGATCAGGAAGGATCGGTTGCAACAATATGTGCAAAATCATAATAATTATCCTGACTCTTCTCAACCAAGGGGCAGCACACCTTAAAAAGGAAAGGGCTTAAACCAATCCAAGGAGGACGCTCACCACAAGGACCAGCTACTAATATCTCAATAATGGAGCATTGAACTAAAGCTCTCATTACTTTACCTTGTCCCCCAGATTTTATCTTGTTGTTAAAACTTTTTTTTAACTTGCTTTATTATTTATTCACTATGTCCGTATTAAGCAATGGTTTGCTTAAAAAAAACTATGTGCATTAGAAATTAATTATGTGCCTACCTGAATAACATACTGCCTACCTGAATAACATACTGCCTACCTGAATAACATACTTATTGGTCCATTGTAAAAGGAGAATAATCTCTTGGAATGTAGGTATAGCAAAAACAATCCGCCATACACAGCGGGGCTACAACGAAAAATCCCAGGGCACGCAATAAACGAAGCAGTTTGGGAATCACAAACATCAAGCAAGATCAAACGGGAGAAATAGACTCATCGCCTCAGAGGGAACAAGTTGTTCTGAGACAAACAGCAAGACGAAGGAATGCACCTCTCATTATGGAGTATGATGAATGCTTGGCAAACACTTATTCATCATTGAAAATACAGGAATATCACCAAATCTGTCCCTTGGATAAAATTGCTAAGCCCACTAAAGAAGAACCTTCATAGGTGACCTTCCTAGGTGCGGAAAAGTCCCACGGTTAAAATTGCTAAACCCATCGAAGAAGCACCTTCTTAGGTGACCTTTCTAGGTGCTGGACACAAGTTTTCCAACTTAAGAAAAAAAAAATCAATGAGGTAAACCAATGTCTGTGTCCTAAGGTAAGGCAAAAAGTTGGAAAAACCGACATGTCCCGAAACGGAAAAAATTGCCAAGCACGAGGGGCGCCTTGTTAGGTGAAGGGCACGAAGTTTATCTCTTTGAGTCAAGGCCCGATGATATAAATTAGTGTCCGCTCCTCGGGATGAAGCATAAAATAGGGAAGGATTAAACATGCTGGAAAGACCAGCGCAAAAATAGAAACCCGACTGAAAGGAGGTGGCCATTCTTGTTCTTTGTTGTTAACCAAGTTAAACAAAGCCAAGGATGGATTACAATAGCAGAAATCCTAGTCGAAAGGGGGTATCAGAAATCCTAGCCGTAAGGGGGTATCCATTCTGGAACCTATTTGAATAACTAAAATAATCAAATAGAGTCTAAAATGGATCGAAAATCTTTAACCCAAGTCCTCCCCGGGGGCACGTATTCAAAACCAACCTCTGAAGGGCTCAGATTACCAGTCAGTCAGGCACGAGGTTGAATACCAATAAATAAAAGATACCAAACACACTTATAATAATACAACTGCGTAATAGCCTTCGATAAGCGAGAAACCTAAAAGGATAACTAAATCCTAACCATAATATAAACAATAGAAAATCGGGCGCAACCGAACGATTAATAAAGCGCCCGAACGAATGTGTAAATCAGAAAACAAAGGTGCAGCGTGCGACGCACCCACGCGTAAACATATCTTAGAAGTCACAAATTAAAGTGTACGAGAATAGGCGAGGCTTGCTCTCGCATATACAAGCCAGACTTAAAATACTATTCAAAATCAAAACCAAAGTAACTAAACATGTGAAGCATGGGTAGGCCACAATACTTAGATGAGGTAAGAAATGATCCTCTCCCTAGACTCCAGGGCCTTGACAAGTTTGTGCCTATCTTCTTCCAAAGCATGAAGTCTCTCAAGATTCTCTCTATTTGACTGCTGAAGATCTTCAACCAAGGAGTGCCAGCCGCCCATTTTCTCCACAATATAGTCTCTGGCTGTTGTAATGAGACCTTCAACCAGATGCAGACGTGATTCCAACTGATTGAATTCGGCCAGTATGTTGTCCTTCATGGCATCCATCTTTCCTGCGATAATCCATCTGTCAAATGGGTCTATGTACACACCAAAACGCAAGCTAGATGGACTCTGAGCCACAAAGTCCCCAGCAAGTTCAAGATGGCAAGGGTTGGGAACAGGAAGAGGCTCCGGTACGACTACAGGATCTAACGTAATGGATGAAGAGACCGTACGACTAACAACGATCTGAATATCTGAGTTAGAAAGTCCATTAAGCAAACAAAGACTGTGAGTACCATTCGCACTCGAGATCTCCTTACCTCGGGGCGTCTTTTTGCTACCAGCCCTCCTCGCCGGCTTCTTCCTAAGCTTCTTAGACATGAAGAATTGCATTCTCGGGCGACCTGCTTCAAAAGGACCAGTATGAACACAAACAACAACCATGGAAAAGGGGAACAACCTAGTCAGGTTCAAGCATAAACAAAAATATTTCAACTGAAGAAGCCTGGGGCATTTCACCAAGCAATTTATGAACAAATACCAAGCATTGATGTTACAAAGAAAAACCACCGGATGGTTCATGTTCTTCAAAGATAAGTACAGAAACGGTATCCGCGCTGTACAAAAATCTTACCCAGGAAAATCATGGCACCTCGGAGAAGGTTGCTCAAGATAGACAGTTGCTACTACAAATAAAAGGCAAAGTGATGGAATGAGAAAGCCAAAACCTTTCGAAGGAAAATCAAGACGAAAATGTCAAACATAAATTACCTGATTGAACTCTTGATGAAGCGCCGCTGTGACCGGAGAATTTTTCGAAATATATAAAAATGAAATGAATCAAGTTAAAGGTAAATATGGAAGACTAAAAGGCATTCATCCAGAGAATTCTCGCCACGTCAGCTTAGTGTCTGACTACACAAGAGTTTCTCATCAAGTCCCAGCTGGCATCCTGAAATTCAGCTATTTGCACAGTAATCAAAAAGATGCATCGGGCCTCTCGCTCACAGGAAGAGACAACACCAATCAATAACAATGAAGTTGTCTTAATCTTGGGCACGACCGAGCCTTCGGCGAGTCAAGACAAACCCAGCAACCAGTGTGCAATCAAATATGTCGAAGCCCGTGATTCCATATAAAAAGAAATCATGAACTCCGAGGGGCAAGTGTTAATCCCTAAAATCCATACTCACATTGGATAAAGGGTACAAGGCGGATATCACCAGGGTCGGCCGTGCACGATGCAACCACACAGAGCAAGTGTAACGACCCGGAAATCTGAGCTAATTTAAATTTTTATTTTGGCAATTTTAGCGAATTTTGAATATTTAAAATGAATTATTTTAAATAATATCGAGGAGAAATTTATTTTGAATAGAATTCAAACGTATATATTTATTCGAATCGTCGTTAGAATATAAATAATTATTTATAATTATAAAAGGAATTGAAAATGGCGTGGTAGTTCGATAATTCGATTTCAAAATTCAAATGAATGTACCGGGTGCAAAATAAACCGGATTTTAGTGAAACCAAAAATATTAGAATCTAATTGAGAATATCTTTCCAACGAATCCGAAAAATCAAAATTTCATAGTGGGAATCAGAAGATATGCCCAGTTGAAAATTCAGAATAGCCGCTATGGAATTCTGGCCCTTAAAAATGGAAATTTTGCAAACGACCTCGGATTTTGACGAAACCACTTTTGTTGGGTCCGTGATGTCAAGTTATTGCTAGATTCCAATTTTCATAATTTTTCGAATCAACATGTAAGCGTGGCAAAGGAAAACGCGTTTGACCAGTTTCAGTTGATTTTGATCGACTGGAAAATGGCCATTTTTCAAACGGTCTCGGAATTCGACGAAACTAGTTTTGTTAGGACCGTATCGTCAATACGAAGCTAGAAAATATTTTTCTGGAATTTTTCGAGTTAGTATGTGACCTCGGTAAATTGAAATGCACGTTCAAATTCAATATATAGAGTTATATGTTGATTTTGATGAAAACTAATCGAAACGATCGAATCAGCTTACCGAACATATCCCATTGTGTTCGAAATGGAGGTAATTGGCTAGAGGCGACAGTTGTTGAGTTTGATTTGGAGGTCGGACCAATTAACAAGTAATTCATGGATTGAATAATAATATTATTAAATATGAAAGGGTATAAAACCCTAAGGTCAACCCTATTCTTCATCAAAGGCATGGTCAAATATATTTTTACAGCGCCTCCATCCAAATTAAAATCGACGGCCAAATTCTCCCCCAATTCAAACCCTATGATCTTCCAACCCCATCGAAATTAAATCCAACGCTCAAGCGAAGGTTATCGAGCTTCTCCAGCTCTATCGATTGGTGCCAAGAGGATCGTAGAGTACTGAAGGATTTGTGATATTTTCGAGCTCGATGCTCACTGGTTCGCGGCAGTTTTCAAGCGTGGAATGGGGTTCGAGCTGACGGCGCTTCCTGGGGTAGGCTGGCAGCGGAAGGAGCTTCATCATGGCGGTGGTTGATGGATGGCCGGCGCTTCGATGATGGTGCAATGACGTGCCCTAATGTCGAAGAATGGATGCAGTTTAGAACGAATGGACCTGGAGCGGATTTTTACAGAGAACGGGGTTCCAGATCTTTTAACCGTGAGTTTGTTTTTAAATTTTATTCATTTGTTCGTTTATTTTATTGGTAATTAGTTTAATTGAACTTGTAATGGAATTTATAAAATTTGAAAATATAGAAATAAAATTGTCTTTGAAATAAAATTGTTTTTAAAAATCAAAATAGAATGGTTTTCAAAATTAGCATATGGTTTTTTTTTGAAAGGCAAATTTTATTAATTGACTAACGTGAATAACAATTACAATGCTTCTATACTATACAAAGAAAGAAAACAAAATTAGCATATGGTTTTAGAATAAAAATTAACTTGATGTTTAAAAATAAAATTATCATATTGTTATAAGAATAAAAATATATCCTTGTTTTAAAATATAAATATTATTGTTTTAAAATAGAACTGTAAAATTATGATTTTTATATAGCAAACTGAACAGTAAAAGTATGATTTTTATATATTGAATAGCAAAGTAAGAATTTGATTTTTTATATAAACGAAAGGTCGGATTTTTATATAGTGAGAAAAATAAAAATAATTTTTTTATCGATATATTAACTATATAAAAAAAAATATATAATTTTTATCTATATAGTAGCGGTATAAAAATAGAATTTTTATATACATAGCAACAATATAAAAATGTGATTTTTATATGTGTAGTGAATACGGGTAAAGAAAGTGACAAAAGGCGAGAACGGCGAAGATTTCTACATAAGAAGAGTCGTGGCGTTTGGATTAGCTAGTTGGTGAGAACTCCTCACTTTTAATTTAAATTTCTAGTTAATAATATATACTAGAATGCAGACGGTGTTTAGTAGCACCCGACACCCGTCGTCCACAGACCATGGATGGCTTGTATGCTTGTTTGTTTGATTTTGATGTGTAGTTGATGTGTGATGTGATGTGAAATGAAATAAAATATTTATATAGCTAAAAAAATATTTTATAGTTGAAAATATAATTTTTAATGTGAATGTGAATAAATAAATATAAACAAATCGGACGATTTGTTTATACACACACATTTGACTGATGTTGATTGGGACGATAAATTTTACACATCGCCCAACTGCACAAATAAAATCTGTGTTTGATTGTTTGAAACCCCACACGGGTATTGGGACGATATATGACATACACTTATCCCAATAATTAGTTGTATGTCGATCGATTGATTGACAGACTGTTATAAGCGTTGAATATTTATATTTGATGCTTATACAGTGTAGAATGCACTTTGGATGATGGTTGATTATTTGTCATCGTTGATATATACATGCGTTGTATGGAAATCCATAGAAGTAAATTCTATGGTAATTGATTAGGCCTCATTCCAGTTTTGAAATAGAATATTTAAAAAAGAAATATTTGAATAGAAATATTTGAAAAAGAAATATTTGAAATAGAATATTTGAAAATAGAAATATATGAAGCCGGGTTGATCAGATTTGCGTCATTTTGACGTGAACGATATTTATATCGATTTTATTCATTTTACAATGAATATTGAAAGTGATTTCAAAATTTGAATTAAATTGAATAGAAATAAATTCGAATTTAAACTGAATAAAATTGAAATTCGAATTAAATTGAATAGAAATGAATTCGAATTTAAATTGAATAGAAATGAATTCGAATTGAAATTGAATGAATTCGAATTGAAATTGAATAGAAATGAATTCGAATTGAAATTTAATTAAATTGAATTTGAATTGAAATTGAAATTGAATAGAAATCAATTCGAATTGAAATTGAATTAATTTGAAATTCAAATTGCGTTGAAAGCGAACTAAAATTGAATTAAAAATCGATTTGAATTGAAATCAATTTGAAATGAATTTAAAAGGAAAAATTCAATTTTGATTTGAATTTGAAAGGAAGTTGAAATCGTTTTGAAAACGAATTTAAAACGATTTATATAATACGTTTTAAAAGGAAATCGACGAAGTATATATTATATATATATAAAATAATGGCCTGAATAGAACGCGTCGCGCCGCGGCAGTTCGCAAATTTCGACCATTGACTTTGAATGAATATTGCGGGAGATCCGACCATCGGATTCTCCTAAAACCGGAACTGTTGGGTTCGTATCGAAAAGAGCTTTCTAACGAATGTGAGAAATTGGAAATCTAACGGTTGGATTTGGAATTATGTCCGAATCAAATTTGGAAAAGGTCGCTGTAAGTGCAGTTCGATGGCCGTTGGTGGAAATCGACTGTACGGGCCTTGATAAAATTATTAAAAATATTAATAATTTGTGTAAAATCATAAGAAATGATTTGTGAAGAATTGGGATGAAAAAATCCATATTTGAAAAGATAAAAATAGATTTTTATCGAAATGAACTAGTTTTGAACTAGAATAGTAATTTATTTATTTTTAAAATAAATAAATTGGATTTGAAATGGTTTTGAAAATAACTAGAATTTCCAACGATTGCATTGGAATGGATTAGAATCGAAATTGTCTTCGGAATATTTTGATGTTGGATTTCGTGATTATACAAATGTTGTTATGGAAATTTGAAAGATATATATATAAATAAATATATATATATATATCGTTATTTCCAATACGATATTTGTTGGTCGTAGAATTTGATATTGAATATAAGCCGATATATTTTCTATTCAGAGCCTTGTATTTAATATCAAATGGGATTTGGGTTTGTCGTGAATGGTGTCTTCATTAACACTTTTCTTAAACCTAGTTGAGAAAAAGATTAAATCTTTTTATTTAGATTTAATGAAGTGTACCAATTAAATAATATTTAATTGGAATTGAACTGGTATTGATTTTTGGGTTTATCGTGAACAGTGTTTTAAATAACACTTGTTCTTTAACCCGATAATCAATGAAATGTGATTTTGGGTTGTTGTGAACGGTATCTTCAATAATACTGTTCTTAGACCCAAAAAGGAGTTAAGAAAATCAGAAACTAACTGGAGATTAGTTAAGTTGAATGGTTTCTGGGGTATTGATCTGATGTTGGTTTCGGCCTTCGGGGTTGGTACTTAGGGAACTACTCAATTGCTAATTTACGGTTAGGGACTGATTGAAATGTGATGTGATTTTGGGGTTTATCGTGAACCGTGTTTTAAATGACACTGATTCTTTAACCCGGTCAAAGATTAAAACTAAGTGGAGTTTTAATGAATCTTTAATTAGATTAAAAAGATCGAGAATGGAGTATCACCAGTTTTTCTCCAGGCGATAGTTAAATCTTTAATTAGATTTAAACGTGAAATGGTAATTGAATTTACCGATAACACCGTGGTGTTAGATATGAAGTATGACCAGTTGTACTTCATTGGATAAATAGGTTGAGATTGGGAAATTAAAACAAATGATTATTTCGGTAAGGTTCGTTAATCCCGACTAGTTGAATCGATATTCAAAAGAAGATTAAAGAATAAATTTAAAAGAATTTATCTTTGCTAAAATTAATGGGAACCTATCCCTAAGAATGTGAAATTTAGAAACTAACTGTAGGTTAGCTAAGTAGAATGGTTTCCTGGGTATTGATCTGAAGTTGGTTTCGGCCTTCGGGGTTAATATTTGGGGAATTATTCTCTTGATTAACTTACGGTTAGTGGCTGATGAATTGGAATGAGGCGTATGTTGTGTTTGTATAACTCTTGTTTATTATATACGCTAGTTATTCAGAAAGGCCGGGTTTATCCCATTCTGAATAACTGATACGACGATAAGTCAAAGATGTAGACGATGGGTAAAGACCGGAGGTCTTCACGTCGTTTGGATAATTACTGATGATCTTGATTGGGCCGTACACCCAAGAGGAGGGAATCAGTTAGTGATCGTCCAGACGTACTTGGAGATCGATGGATATGCGGGGTAGAAGGTGCCTCCGGTTTCGTTCAGACCCAGAACGAACTTGTAAATGGACTGTGTGTCTGACATTGGATTTTAGTCTGTGTGATTGATTTCTATTAAATATATATCTGTTTGGCGGCGGGGAATTTATTCTCTTGCTTAACGCCCTTCTCTGAGACGTACGAGCTCGGGGGTTATATATTGACGGATATCAAACGCATGGAGTGAATTGCCTATGTGGCATGCCTAAGTGGAAAATGATCAAGGCTTCTGTTGAAAAGGAAAGTCTTGTGGTTGATGATCAAAGCAAGGCCTTTGTGGAATAGCTTTGTGTAACGTTTACTTTGCGAGTTTCACACCCGGTATGAACTAGAAACGGGAGAGGACATCAGGGAGGGCATGTGTTTCCTTCTAGTTAGAAGTGGCGTCAGTGGTTTTACACGCCCTGACGAGTTTGACTTATGTGGTTGTTGGTTTGCGAGGCGCCTCAGATTTATCGGTGACTATGTGAAGCCGATGGAGTCATTCGTTGGCTCATTTACGCCCCATAGGGCGGGGAGACGTATTATTCAGGCATTGTAATCCACTCCGTGTGGACCGGCCCTGACGATCCAAGGGGCAGTTGCGGCTGTTCCTGAGACTCGGACTAGATAGTCTCGAATCGGTAGAGGACTATCTTTTGCCTCGGTTCATACCATAAATGATAACCCAACTTCCAATACGACATTTTGTGGTTTTGATTGTATACCTATATATGGCGACATGATATATGGTACCCATGCCGTCTATGATTGATATTTATGATTGTATATAAAATCAGAAACTAACTGGAAACGAGCTAAGATGGGTGGTTTCCTGGGTATTAGTCTGATGTTGGTTTCGGCCTTCGTGGTTAATACGTAGGGAATCGTTCTCTTACTAATTTACGGTTGGAGTCTGATTAAAAATTTAAAACATGAAATTTAGCATATCAAGCATTCTTTGGCTATAATAAGGTAAAACCCTATCCCCCGGCTTGTGTTGCATTGTGTGATAGGACCTGGGTCTTATAATAGCTTCATTTTTCTTTATTTAGCATTGCGCTGTTTGTTTTATGCACTAGTATTCTTGGGAGGAAACCCGTTCCGTGCTATACGGCGTGGTCCCTTGATTTACCTAACTTTAAAATAAAGATTTATAATTGTTTTAGTTCTCACACCAGTCCCATGACTGACCTGGAGTTTATTGTTTTAACCTAAACTCTGGGTGCCCTTATTTTGACACGGGAAGCTAGTAGTTTTGGTTTTGCAGATTTATATTCACAGGAACCTGGTTTACAGTTGGAACGATATCCGGAAAGCTTTGTATCCGTATATCTCCTTCAGTTGTGTTTTGTATTATTTTCCGCTGCTATGTAATTTATTGTAATCTCTGATATTTTGTAATGTATAATACTCATTTATACTCTGTATATTCTTGTATTCGGATGCAATTGTTGTAATTAATAATGAAATGTCCTTCCGTCTGCGTTCTATTTTTTCATGTTCTCAAAACAATCAGGCGTTTCGAATGGTCTGGGTCGGTTTAGCGACTGATTCGGATCGAGCGAAATTCCCGGTCGTTACAGCAAGACCCAGATATTAAACCCAAGGCAGGTCAAGTCAACCAATGCGACCTAAGATAACGACATAACATATTTTGAGAAGTGCGACCCGATAAAGATAAAGGTCGCATATCCGGAGAACCGCTCAAACACCGAAGTAAAGCATGTCGCCCATTCAACATAAACGGGAGCGACCTCATGACATAGCCGTAAAGCCTAAATAAACGCCATACAAAGGCAGCAAGATGACGAGCGCCCTTGGACCAAGAAGGACGGTCGCGCAAGGAACAAAGGAGAATCAACTCCAAACTCGTATTCCGCTCTCACAAAATCTCCCAAAGCGCTCACAAGACGCTCGCTTACATCTTACCTGCTCAGCTAGTCAAGATGCTCGTTCCAACGAGTCGTCCACACATGATAACTGGATACAGCTACGGACAGCTGGCTACAGCTGGTCGGTGGCATAGTTGTAATTAACAGAATGAACGATCCACAGCCTGGACAAACGGAGTTCACCTATAAATACACCATGGCTACCAACATAAAGTGAGAGAGACGAAAAAAAGGACAAAGTACTGCTGAATTTGATCCTCAACCACAGATTCAGCCATGGCGTCAAGGACAATCTTACGATGAAGGAAAAGGAAAACATCCCTCTTGTCAATCATCCATTCATCCTTCTTCTCCTCAAATTCTATTACTCTCTTGTATAATTCCTCAGATTGAAATATATAAACGAGGGTATATTGAGTGGATATAGAATTGTATGAAAAGAGAGAGTGAATGTACTTTGTAATTCTCATTATAAGGCAGGAAATCACCTTCATAGTGGATGTAGGCCTCGTTAACAGTTGAACCACTCTAAATCTCATCTCTACTTTACTTTTCTCGCATTTTTCACTTTTTATTGCTGATTAAACACGGTTCCATTAATTTCTTACCAAATTGGTGAAGTACAGTTTGGTACCTTGGGTGTTTAGACCATTTTTGGTGTAAACAACAACACTAGCCCCTTTTTATATCAATTCCTTATTATATTATCGTTTCCAATTCCCATTTTCAATCTTCCATATCCTTTCAAATCTCAATCTCGATTCTTGAAAGACATTTCCAACATCATCATTTCTTTATTCGAGAAGATATCTCTTATTCCAATTTGAAAACATTTATATATATATTCATATATTCTTTTTTTTTTATTTTAGAAAATATACTTTATTAACATTAGAAAAAAACATTTCCAATTATCATTCCTTACTTCTAGTCATCCCAAATCATTTTCTTTTGTTTATTCTTAGAAACCACCTCTGATTTACTTTGGAAAATGTTTCCAAGACCTTTTCGTTTAGTTAAACCCATGTTACATAATAAACATCGTTGCTATAACTCAATTCATTAATTATTCATTAACTAATCGGATCCTTAATCAATCTTCACTACCGAACCTTAACCATTCCTTAGTTAATTATGAAGTCAATCAAGTTGGGGTATAATTACCTCTCGGACCTTAACTGAACAACATTCTCAACTTTGAAACAGTTAAAGCTCACAACTTCAAACAAAACATCGCTTACGCGACTCTCGGATTCAATCTAAGAATCCACTTCTTTTACGGAAAAACATAGATTATAACGGTAAAGTTATAATCGTTGTTTCCAAATATTTGATTTATAAGTCATTTATTATAATGGCAGCGTTAAAATCGCTGTATAGATTTACAAAACATTTACTGTAACAACAACGTTCTAATCGCTGTTTGGACTTACCAAAACATTTATTATAACAACAGCGTTCTAATTGCTATTTCCAAATATTTGGTATATAAAAATATAACTTGTACTTATTAATTTCACAAATAAATAATTAAGTAAATAATTAATTAAATAATTAAATTTGGTTCAAAACGGAAAGTAAAAATAATTACTTCCCTATATTCGATATAATCGAATTCTAATAAATAACTCCCTCTCGAATCATCTATATTCAATTTATATTCCGAACTTCGGAATTTATCTACCATTTCAGGTTAATTCAAATTCCAAATTCACTTTTGAATTTATCCTTTCCAAATCATTACCAAATTCCTTTATAACCATTCTAGTCTACACAACGTTATTACACTTTATTTTATATTCCGAATTTTGAAATAAAATCCATCGTTTTCTTTAAAACGATAACTCATTTCCCTTTCCATTCAATTTCCAATCTGGATTCATATTTCAAATCTAAATTTCCTTTAGAGTTCATTTGCAAAATATTTACTTTAAAACATTATTCACTTTAATCGTGGATATATTTCTTTTATATACAATCAAATTAGTTTGATTTTGTATTTATAACTTACATCTTAAACCCAACTTTTATTTATAAATTCTATTCTGATTTTTCCATACCAATCTTATTTGTATTGTAATCATTTAGAATCTCGTTAATAATTTCCTTTATAATTTGCTAAGTTCAAATCTCATCTCAAATATTGCTTTCAAATCTGATTTCCACTTTTCCATATAAATTCAAATTTGAATTTATATTTCAATTTACCCAATGATAAATAATTCCCTTAATTTATAAACTCGTTTAAAGTCAACTTCTTGTTTTAATAAAACAAGTTTTCAACTTTTTAACTCTATTGAATTACACTTAAATTTTTGGAAAAATATATTTCCTTTTAAATCTCAAATTTTCATTTTCTGTATTCGAAAATATTTTACGGTATTTAAATACCAAAATTCTAGGGCTAGTGATATTAAAACACAACAAGATCAATCATGGTTGATATATCATAGCATACGTCACAATCAATGCAAACACAAAAATATAAATGTTGAGGAATCCAGTTGGATTCCTCCAACCTGTTTCACTGCATCCACAGATGTTAATCAACATCAATAATATTATTTTCACATCAATATGAAATATCATGGTGAACAGAATTATTATACGATCAATGATATGACTATATCAACCAATTCAATCAATTTTATCAACTAATCATCCAAACAACCATCACCCGATATAAAATTACTTTAAATATAAATTTTAAAATATAAACGAGTGAGTTTACTCATTTGTTTCGTAGTGACAATTCTGCTTTTGTTTCATTTAAAATCAACAGGTGTTTGATTTTTCCTTGAAATTCCAGTAGCTCAGTTTTTATCGAAATCAGTTCCCCAAATGAAGATCTCATCGTCATGATTTCAACGTGACCAGTTTCGTCGGATTCTGTTAAGGAACGAACAAATTATACATTTAAACAAGTTTAATGAATATTATATAATTCGACTATCATTAAGTTTTTTTTATTAATTTACCTTAACCAAAAAGGAAACTGCTTAACCAGTGATTAAATCAATAATGTCCATCTCACTGTTAATCCTTTCGCCAAAAACGTGATTAGTCACCTTAAAACCCATCTTCCACCATAATGCAAAAATAATGATCCCTGGCAAAACTGCCACCTCAAAAACCTGATAACCATCATCATCCTAAAACTGTATCCTCCATCGCGATCTCCTCTTGTTCATTACCATCACCGAAAACTCCCCGGACTTATAACCAGACAATTTCGTCTTCAACCCTGCTAAACCATCCTCACAGTCAACATCATTAACCATTTTATTTCAACTTCTCGTGCACTCAAACATACCAAACTTCCTATGTTATATATATTCTTCTTCCATTTAGTAATGTTAACATGATTAGAATCTTTAAATGGTTATCAGTTAACCTTAATTAGCCACTTACTCAAATCCTCCTTTTTGAATAATACGGTCATCTCCTCCTTTAAATAGTTTTGAAAACTGTAACCCTCCCTTCCTGTGCATCACCGTTTGATAGAAGCCACACCACTCCTTCTATTTGCGTTGAAATACTGCATATGCACGCTACTTGTACATCAGTGCGATTTCTCCTATACCCAAACATCCCAAAACCCATTTCCTCCTTATTTTCAAACAAACATTATCACACTTATCCCTCTTCTACGATCTCTTCCACGCCTGCACGCCCATGTCTAGTTCGCATGTCCTAAAAGAGCTACTTTCAACAGCACTTCCTTGCGTGAATAGTGCAGGCGTGCCCACCGTTTTCACCATGAATCCACACCTCGACAATAGCTCTCCTTCTCTCTGCTGGAACCATAAGGCTATGCCTTTAAAGATCAGCTCGCACCCCACGGGAACAGTTCACTCGTGTATATTTTTTTGTGTGTCTTTTTTTAAGTTCGTTTTGTATGAAAGAAATAAACGGGGTTGAACTATTTAACCCGTGATTTCGAAGGATCTGAAGTCGAACATTTTTACTGAGATTCCGATTTTTAATTGATTTAGGAAATTTCAGTTTTGATTTCGTTTGTTTTCAGAAGAAGAATGAAGTTTCCAGTCTCTTAAAGGGAGCGGTAGCATGGCAATCACGGGTTTGAGGTAGCTTGGAGGGCATGGATTTCAGCTGCTTGGTCAGCACGTATAGAATGGGTTGCTTTCAATCAGTACATGTTAGGTTTGCCAACTTCGAATATAGCTGTCGCAGTATTAAATAAAGACATGCATGTGACTATGGGACTGATTTGGACTGCTTAGCATGTGTTCTCAATTAATGTTCGTTTAGCCTAAGCATGTGCATATACACAGTTTCAATGATCCAGTACCCTTGTATGTTTTAAATATAATCTTCACATTTAGTTAAACGTCCTATTCAGTAAGGCCGTACTCAGTACATAAGATAAGCTAGTAGTAACCAAAGCATATCAATAATAGTAACGAATGAAAAATACTTCAAGGAAAAATATACCTAGTATACACCCTGAGCAAGGTAGAGTAAGCATTTGTAGGTCATGAATGCATAAGTAGGTGGAAAGTACGAAGGTTAGAAAATTTGAGTTTGGATTAGGTGGATGCAAATGCAAGAAATCATGGTGGAAAATTAAATGAAATCTTGAAAATTTCAAGTCACCCATTCTATCTTTAGGGTGGATTAAGAGTGTAAAATCATGGATGGAAATAAAATTACCCTTTGTTTTTATGTTAAAATAAAATACGGATATCCCATTATGTAAAATACTGTTCACATGCGGATCGCCATTGACAAAAATAAAAAATATGGTCCTGTCAAATAACATGTCATGGTTTTAAAAATATAATAAATTAGACAAGTTAACTTATATTTGTTAATATATGTTCTCTCCAACATTTGCACCAAATTTCGAAATAGATCAACCGAATGATGCAACTACAAATCCAATCATTGCTCGTGTGCGAAGAACGAGCCACTTATTAGTATACATTTATATTAGAAAAGAAAATATAAGTACTCCACCATTTATCAAATAAATTATTCAAAATTATTGAATTCAAGTCATTTAAATCTCCAAATCACCATTTAAATAATTAAATAAATTAATTATATGATTGATAAAAATCCGGGACGTTACATTCCTTCCCCCTTAAAATAATTTCGTCCGCGAAATTGCTAAGCAGTAAAAATGCTATAGCTCTAACTCCTCATAACCTACCTAATTCAAATCTTATATTCCATATCTTCATAACCAAGTTCTTACCCGACTTTTGAATTCTCATACCAATACTCGACCATTCCTAATTCTTTCCAAATGATCTGTCCACCATTTTTGGATAATCCATCATCACTTTCTCGGCAATCCATATGCTTCTCTGCATATCCACACTGATTTCAATTGATTTTAAATCCATTTATCAATTTCATTATTCCAGTTGAATTTTTATTAACCAATTTTGGTTTTATTAACAACTCAATTTAAAATTATCAAAAAAAAAAAAATATCGAAAATTTTCTAACTCTTTATTTTGAAAAATTTCGCCAGCATCTCCTTTGCACGGCTCAATCGGTACAACCACAACTCGCCTTTCTAGGCCTTCTCCAATCCAAAAGAAAATCAAAACGCCAAGCGGCTTGCCCCATAGGATCATAAAACCATCAAACCCAAGTTATATTATAAATGTGTACCTTTTTGTCGGGCAAAATTATATCTCTTGCATTCGCTTCCATTCAATATCTGCTCAGCATATGTAAATCCATTTCCAGTTGGTTTCAAATCAATCCAACTTCCAGTTTTTAACTCTCTAATCAATTTCTGAATAGTTCGCTTTAGTTGTATCAATTTAAATATGATTTCAATTAACAACGTCCAATATATATTCAACTTGCTTATTCATAAGTCGAATTCATATTAATATTTCGAATCTCAACATTTTCTTTATTTAATTTCATTCGGAATTATTTCTAATTCAATCCAATTTTGTTTAACTTAAGTTAAATTTCAGTTCATTTGGTACATTTTACCATTTTAGTCTATTCAACTTATACAAGTTAAATTTTAATTTCAGAATTCAAATTTCCGGGTTTTATTTCAAATTAATTTGAATTCATATTTATATACACATATTTATATTCAACTTAATTCAAAACATTTGAATTTCTAAAAACATGCTGTCCTTTTCAAACAAATTTTCATTTCCAAATTACTATGGTAGCAATCCGTCACTCAGAAACTTGAAAATGAATACTGATAATGTCGCAACCCATTATCAGAATTATTTTCTCGCGACTAAAGTGATTTCAGTGCTTAATCCCTTTAAAAATCCATTTAAAACATTCTTATTCAAAAACACTTTTTAAGTAATATAACATTACTTTGTAATATTTCAAAAAATATTTCCTAAACGCCCTTCCGTTATATCAATTTTAATCTGATTTCAATTAACAATGTCCAATATATATTCAACTTGCTTATTCATAAGTCGAATTCATATTAATATTTCGAATATCAACATTTTCTTTATTTAATTTCATTCGGAATTATTTCTAATTCAATCCAATTTTGTTTAACTTAAGTTAAATTTCAATTCATTTGGTACATTTTACCATTTTAGTCTATTTAACTTATACAAGTTAAATTTTAATTTCAGAATTCAAATTTTCGGGTTTTATTTCAAATTAATTTGAATTCATATTTATATACACATATTTATATTCAACTTAATTCAAAACATTTGAATTTCTAAAAACATGTTGTCCTTTTCAAACAAATTTTCATTTCCAAATTACTATGGTAGCAATCCGTCACTCAGAAACTTGAAAATGAATACTGATAATGTCGCGACCCATTATCAGAATTATTTTCTCGCCACTAAAGTGATTTCAGCGCTTAATCCCTTTAAAAATCCATTTAAAACATTCTTATTCAAAAATAATTTTTAAGTAATATAACATTACTTTGTAATATTTCAAAAAATATTTCCTTAACACCCGGAATTTAAATTCCAATTCTGGTTTGAACTTAATCTTGGTTTATCTCATTTGTATACATTATCCGTATACAAATTATATAACCATTTCAATATTTCATAATTCCATTTGATTGTAATAACAATCAACACATTCATATATAATAATTCAGAAATTATTCCTTTTATATCAAAATAATTTTTGGGCAAAATCATTTTATTTACCCATTTTAAAACAATACTGTATCGAATTGCTTTGTTCTTGAGTTTAGAAACACCTATCGATACAGTTGTACATCCTGTATCGACCAGAATTCATAAACCACTCAACAATCCAGTCAATACAATATAAAACAATTTAATGTCAAATCTACAAATACGTTCTCTCATATATATAATCAAACTCAATCTAGTGTATTACTAACCCCTTCTTTATTGAGTTGCGCCACAGAGCCAAGGTTATCACTCAACGTTCAGCTCTGATACCAACTGTAATGGCCCGGCGATTTTGGTTGGCTTTTCAACCATCCCTCAAACCCCAAGGCAGAGGGCTAACCTCCCCCCGTGGCTTACACTGGTGCCCCACCAACTCATTTTATGGCCAGCCTTTCAACTTCACAACCAACCCTCCCTTCCTTTCGAGGGACATATAGAGGTAAGAGTCTCCCGTCCGCCACCTAACGCGAAGCGAGAACCCTCTACCATGCGTACCCAACTCACACAGCCAACAACGAGTTAGGTATAATTACCTCTCAGACCTTAACTGAACAACATTCTCAACTTTGAAACAGCCAAAGCTCACAACTTCAAACAAAACATCGCTTACGCGACTCTCGGATTAAATCTAAGAATCCACTTCCTTTACGGAAAAACATTGATTATAACGGTAGCGTTATAATCGCTGTTTCCAAATACTTGATTTATAAGTCATTTATTATAATGGCAGTGTTAAAATCGCTGTATAGATTTACAAAACATTTATTGTAACAACATCGTTCTAATTGCTGTTTGGACTTACCTAAACATTTATTATAACAACAACGTTCTAATCGCTGTTTCCAAATATTTGGTATATAAAAATATAACTTGTACTTATTAATTTCAGAAATAAGTAAATAATTAATTAAATAATTAAATTTGGTTCAAAACGGAAAGTAAAAATAATTACTTCCCTATATTCAATATAATCGAATTCCAATAAATAACTCCCTCTCGAATCATCTATATTCAATTTATATTCCAAACTTTGGAATTTATCTACCATTTCAGGTTAATTCAAATTCAAAATTCACTTTTGAATTTATCCTTTCCAAATCATTACCAAATTCCTTTATAACCATTCTAGTCTACACAACGTTATCACACTTTATTTTATATTCCGAATTTTGAAATAAAACCCATCGTTTTCTTTAAAATGATAACTCGTTTCCCTTTCCATTCAATTTCCAATCTGGATTCATATTTCAAATCTAATTTTCCTTTAGAGATATTTCATTTGCAAAATATTTACTTTAAAACATTATTCACTTTAATCGTGGATATATTTCTTTTATATACAATCATATTAGTTTGATTTCGTATTTATAACTAACATTTAAACCCAACTTCTATTTATAACTTCTATTCAGATTTTTCCATACCAATCTTATTTGTATTGTAAACATTTAGAATCTCGTTAATAATTTCCTTAATAATTTGCTAAGTTCAAATCTCATCTCAAATATTGCTTTCAAATCTGATTTCCACTTTTCCATATAAATTCAAATTTGAATTTCTATTTCAATTTATCCAACGATAAATAATTACCTTAATTTATAAACTTGTTTAAAGTCAACTTCTTGTTTTAATAAAACAAGTTTCCTACTTTTTAACTCTATTGAATTACACTTAAATTTTTGGAAAAATATATTTCCTTTTAAATCTCAAATTTTCATTTTCTATATTCGAAAATATTTTCCGGTATTTAAATACCAAAATTCTAGGGCCAGTGATATTAAAACACAACAAGATCAATCATGGTTGATATATCATAGCATATGTCACAATCAATGCAAATACAAAAATATAAATGTCGAGGAATCCAATTGGATTCCTCCAACCTGTTTCCCTGCATCCACAGATGTTAATCAACATCAATAATATTATTTTCACATCAATATGAAATATCATGGTGAACAGAATTATTATACAATCGATGATATGACTATATCAACCAATTCAATCTATTTTATCAACCAATCATCCAAACAACCATCACCCGATATAAAATTACTATAAATATAAATTTTAAAATATAAACGAGTGAGTTTACTCACCTTGTTTCGTAGTGACAATTTTGCTTTTGCTTCATTTAAAATCAACAGGTATTTGATTTTTCCCTAAAATTCCTATAGCACAGTTTTTAGCGAAATCAGTTCCCCAAATGAAGATCTCATCATCATGATTTCAACGTGACCAGTTTCGTCGGATTATGTTAACGAACGAACAAATTATACATTTTAACAGGTTTAATGAATATAATATAATCCAACTATCATTAATTTTTTTTTTATTAATTTACCTTAACCAAAAAGGAAACTGCTTAACCAGTGATTAAATCATGAATGTCTGTCTCACTGTTAATTCTTTTGGAAAAAACGTGATTAGTCACCTTAAAACCCATCTTCCACCACAGTGCAAAAATAACGATCCTTGGCAAAACTGCCACTTTAAAAACCTGATACCCATCATCATCCTGAAAACGTGTCCTCCATCGCGATCTCCTCTTGTTCATTACCATCACCGAAAACTCCCCGGACTTATAACCAGACAATTTCGTCTTCAGCCCTGCCAAACCATTCTCAGAGTCAACATCATTAACCATTTTATTTCAACTTTCCGTGCACTCAAACATACCAAACTTCCCATGCTATATGTATTTTTCTTCTTCCATTTAGTAATGTTAACATGATTAGAAACTTTAAGTGGTTATCAGTTAACCTTAATTAGCCACTTACTCAAATCCTCCTTTTTGAATAATACGGTCATCTCCTCCTTTAAATAGTTTTGAAAAATGTAACCCTCCCTTCCTGTGCATCACCATTTGATAGAAGCCGCACCACTCCTTCTATTTGCTTTTAAATACTGCATATGCACGCTACTTGTACAGCAGCGTGATTTCTCCCATACCCAAACATCCCAAAACCCATTTCCTCCTTATTTTCAAACAAACATTATCACACTTATCCCTCTTCTCCGATCTGTTCCATGTCTACACGCCCATGTCTAGTTCGCATGTCCTAAAAGGGGTACTTTCAACAACACTTCCTTGCATGAATAGTGCAGGTGTGCCCACCGGTTTCACCATGAATCCACACCTCGACAACAACTCCCCTTCTCTCTGCTGGAACCATAAGGCTATGCCTATAAAGACCAGCTCACACCCCACGAGAACAGTTCACTCGCATATATTTTTTGTGTGTGTCTTTTTTAGTTCGATTTGTATGACAGAAATAAACGGGGTTGAACTCTTCAACCTATGATTTCGAAGGATCCGAAGTCGAACATTTTTACTGAGATTCCGATTTTTAATTGATTTAGGAAATTTCAGTTTTGCTTTTGTTTGTTTTCAGAAGAAGAATGAAGTTTCCAGTCTCTTAAAGGGAGTGGTAGCGTGACAATCACGGGTTTGAGGTAGCTTGGAGGGCATGGATTTCAGCTGCTTGATCAGCACGTATAGAATGGGTTGCTTTCAATCAGTACATGGTAGGTTTGCCAACTTCGAATATAGCTGTCGCAGTATTAAATAAAGACATGTATGTGACTGTAGGACTGATTTGGACTGCTTAGCATGTATTCTCAATTAATGTTCGTTCAGTCTAAGCATGTGCATATACACAGTTTCAATGATCTAGTACCCTTGTATATTTTAAATATAATCTTCACATTAAGTTAAACGTCCTATTCAGTAATGCCGTACTCAGTACATAAGACAAGCTAGTAGTAACCAAAGTATATCAGCATTAGTAACGAATGAAAAAGACTTCAAGGAAAAATATACCTAGTATACACCCTGAGCAAGGTAGAGTTAGGATTTGTAGGTCATTAATGCATAAGTAGGTGGAAAGTATGAAGGTTAGAAAATTTGAGTTTGGATTAGGCGAATGCAAATGCAAGAAATCATGGTGTAAAATTAAATGAAATCTTGAAAATTTCAAGTCGCTCATTCTATCTTTAGGGTGGATTAAGAGTGCAAATTAGTGGATGGAAATAAAATTACCCTTTGTTTTTATGTTAAAACAAATACAGATATCCCATTATGTAAAATTCTGTTCACATGCGGATCGCCATTGACAAAAATAAAAAATATGGTCCTGTCAAATAACATGTCACGATTTCAAAAATATAATAAAATAGACTAGTTAACTTATATTTGTTAATATACGTTCTCTCCAATATTTGCACCAAATTTCGAAATAGATCAACCGAACGATGCAACTACAAATCCAATCATTGCTCGTGTGCGAAGTACGGGCCTCTTATTAGTATACATTTATATTACAAAAGAAAATATAAGTACTCCACTATTTATCAAATAAATTATTCAAAATAATTGAATTCAAGTCATTTAAATCTCTAAATCACCATTTAACTAATTAAATAAATAAATTATATGATTGCAAAAATCCGGGATGTTACAGGTTTTCTAATGAAATCCAAATAACACTTTGTTTCGACCTAGGCGTTGATTAGTTTAAAGTCAAGATGAAGATCCTTGAAGACGGAGTTTATGCAAGGACTATTCTGTTTATAGAATAGTACCATCGGCTTGTCCAGAACCTAGACAACTTGTACGGACGAATGTATGACAGAGTACACCTAATAGATCGCGTAAGTTGATCTCTTCAAAACTATATTAGCTACGGTGGAATTCGTTTCTCTTAGCTTTATACCCGTTTTTATGAAGAAATCAATTTTTGATTTGATGGGTTTGACAATGTGGCATTCAAAGTGAAAAAGACGTGATGTATCTAAAGGTAAATTTTGACCTCAAGCCTCACAACCGGGAAATGACAAAAATCGGGCAGGCAGCATGGCTATAGTGCTCACACCCATTACGGTGTATAATTACCTATCTAGAGAAAATTAGTTTCCTTCTTTATTTTATTCGATGCTGTCCCCTTCAGGAAACGGTTTCTCATCCCAACCATTGGTGATATACATTCTATACACTCAAGCGAAATGAGTGGTCGGTCATGTGTGGGTCGGGTTGCAAGACGTTCTTGTTGAACCCAGTGTATTCCCCTCTAAAGATACACTATCGGCAGGTGGTGTCATACCTTGTCATAGTCGGAAATTCAATCTCCAATAAGCGCCCGCGGTTTTGTTTATATACTATATATGTGGAGCATGAAATGCAAGCATTCCGCTAGATTCTAATTTATTTGTAGAAATCCTAGACGTTATCGTAATATCAGAATAATATGATTTCAGAATGTTTTGGGTTATCGTAAGATAAAAAATATCCGTGTTTATGTGTGGATCGGTCTTACAATTATCTTTTCTCTCAAAAGAATTTTTCCAAATTAAATAAGCTATTTAAAATCGTTTACTTACACAAGTCCCATGACTGGCCTAAAATTTATTTTTCTATGTTTTCCCTAAACTCTTGGGTGCCCAAATTTGTACGGGTAGTCAAGTAGTTTAGGATTTTACAGATATCCTGGAAGGAGTTTGGAACAGGAGGCTTCGTCGATAGATATATAGTTTTATTTCCACTGTATTGTATATGTGATGTACTCTGATGACATATGTATGTACTGATACTATTTTGTATTTCAAATGATGTTATATATTATATTTTGTCCATTCCGCTGTGAGATTCGCGCCACTCTAATTCTATTCTATTGTGTTCTTCTTTTTATTCTATTATACTTTTCTATCTTTCTATTTCTCACCCTTTAACTTCTTTCTATTAACGATCCGGTATTTCCGATACTTGAATGGTCGACAGGTTATACAGGAGACGTATTTTGTCGATTTTCAGGATCGAAAATCCTTGGGTCGTTACACTTAGAAGTTGCATCCTAACCTCGTAAGTGAGTAAGCCGACATAGTCGTTTTCGCTTACAATTTCATTAAATAGGGGTAGATGGTTTATCATGCACAAAGAGCTTGCCTAGGAATCTCTTGGGATTACAGACATGGATCGGCAGACTTAATCATCAAAAACCAGAATCTAGAAAACCAAAGAGCCAAAATCCAAAAACTAGAAAAAACAAAAGAGTTATATCCAAAGCCAAAATTCCAGAATTCAAAAGCCAAAAAACCAAAATGCCAGAGTCTAAAGACTAAAAGATCAAAGTGCTAGAAAATTAAGAAGCTAAGAGTCCCAATAGGTGAACAACCAAAACCACAAATTCAAAGAGTCCAGGGAACCCTAAATTAGTCGATAACCGATCCATATGGGCTAGGTCCTAGCTCGTTCCTATTTCGAGCCGGAGCAGGCAACTATGTCTGTTTCATTACTGCATTCTATTTCCTAATATATCGCGCCAGATCTCCATGTCTGACATGTTTCTCAGTCATATCCCAAAGATGCCTATAGTCATTTGTATTGTGGACATCAAGATCATGAAACAAACAGTGTTTACCATAATTCATTTTCTTCTGAGTTTGCTCCCTTCTGGGAGGCTTTCTGAAGGGAGTAATAGGGTGAACATCCAAGTAATTTCTTCTACAGAAGAAGTAAATTCCATGTACAAAGAGAATTTTGGCTCTCTCTGTTGAAACAAATTCCGATCATTTCCAAATGGAACCTTTCCTTGGCCTTTATTGTTGCCAGATTCGGACGATCCTTTGCCTTTAACCAAATTAACTCTGATGACCTCTTTGTTAGTACTAGCATCCTCTTCCCGTAGAAACCTTTCTGCTTCAAAGTAAAATTCACCAAGGTTCGTTGGTGGATCCCGTTGAAACGAGACCCAGAAATTCATCTTACCCAGAATTCCGAAAACATAAAAAATAAATATCATAGACGAGTCTAGTCGATCAACCGATGTCACCGCCGCATTAAACCTTTCCAAGAATTTTCACAAGGTTTCTCCAGACCTTTGCTTAATTTCATGAGAGTCGTAACATTCTTGGATCAAGAGATGTGGACTCTGAATTGTTCAATGAACTTTGCAACCAAAACGTTCCAACTTTGAATACTCTCCGATTGCAACTGGCTAAACCACATAATAGTAATATCCATAAGATAGAGTGGAAAGCACTTTTTCATGACATTGTCCCACGATGCCAGTACTTCTGCATGGCATATATAACACATCATATGAATGGTAGAATCCTTCCTACCATCATAAGCATCCAAAACTCATAACTTAAAATTCGGTGGGTTCTGAAAATTCCTATTAGCTTGACTGAAAGAGCATTGATTAACACTGTCTAGATCTGAGGGAGACGCTCCGCCTCCATTAAACCATCGAATCACATCCGTCATCCAGTATCCATTTCTAAGTAAATGCATCCAATCTTCCAAACCATCACTATGCCCCGAGTGTCTACTCTAGTCTAAGCCATTTGTTGATTCCCAACATGAACATTTGCTTTAGCCCGAACCTAAGGAGCTTCCACGAGTGCAATTCTATCTTCCAGAACCGTAGGAATTCTTTTAGCAACCATGCCCTCGTGCACCAGTGCTTGAGTTGCAGTTCCAACCAAAATCCCATAGCCTAACCAACCAAAACAACCCCAACCATGCTTCTATCACGATTGGGGGAATTTACCCCTACCCGAGCCGAATCGACACGAATCCCAAAAGCGGTACCGGCTCAGGGATGATTTGGGGGAATTTCCCCCAGGTCCTGCAAACCTTGAGTGCCTTGCGCGCTTATTCTAACCAATGTTTCTTAGCCTGTTAGCCTTCCAAATTCTTTCATCTTTATCAGAAATGTATTCATTATTTCATCTTGCCTTCTAAGAAGTTCTTATTATCATAACATGCGTAATTGAAAATTCTTAATCACTTTATCCATCTCTTCCCAAGATAGAAGGATTTCTAGTAGAGAAAACCTCTTGGCTTCCATGCAATCCAGCTCCTTCAGCCAGAGTTGTAGGGTCGGTCTTTTTCCTTTTCACCATTCTTAAATCCCAAGCAATAAAAAATGCTTAGTAATCCAGAAGTTGTGTAGTCTTCCCCTTCATCGTGCGCCAAAAAGTTGTCACTTCTCGCGTTAACACCAAAATCCCAATTTTCTAGACGTAGAATGCAGAAAAAGTAAATAACATCAATGATTTATAGTGGTTTGGTAAGTGTGCCTATGTCCATTGTGAGGTAACTTCGTATATTTATATTGTATGGTTGCAAGTACAATCATTTTTATTACAAAGTTAAGTATTAGCAATAGCAAAGTCCTTGCTTAAAGCCAATAAATCCTCTTTAATATAGTCCAAATGTCCAAGATAAGTCAAATCCAAGAAGAAGTTCACATGTCTAAAGATGGTTCCAAAGTCCATGAAGCCATAGGAGAAACCATTAAAACTCTCCAAGGTATCTCTAAACTCCAAAGTTTCTAACCATCCAAAAAATCCCCAAAAATACTCAACAAGGGGGGGTATTAACAGCAGTAGGGGACCACGGTCCATAAGGGCATGAGTCCCAAAATTCGGCTTCTGGGATCGACACTAAACCTATAATCGGTACCGATCTGATATGCCTTAGCCACTTTCTATGCCATCTCCAGATACCTTGATTAATTCCATTGCCAATCTCTATTTCATATATGTAGATACGAATTATCCATCACTGATCCTTGTAACAACCAGCCTGTAATGGGTCTAAATTCCGACTTAGAAAAGGCCTATTGGAACTTAGAGCCACTCTAAATAGATCTTTGGTTCCTACAAGGACTAACTTAAATAGATAAACTGAGCAGTCTAAAACAAAAATCAGAAACTCACACGATGGTTGGGACAAGTATAATAACATAAATATAAGATTTACCAATTATTTAAAAACCACAATTCCAAAAATACAACATGTCTCAAATTACAAGGTACATCGTCATTCATCCCAATTGCATAGCAATAACAGTAAATAAGCAATAGTCATAATAACTAGATCTTCAAGAAACTCCTCCTCCAAGATATCGTTCTCCATCCTTAATCACATGTCTCACCTATTTTCCTCTTATTGTTAAGAGGAGGGAGGTTAGAACATAAAGTTATGGCGAATGAAATACATGTAAGTTAAGAAGGCTATTTCCTATATTTGGAAGTTGTAAACTTTTCAAGTTATGTCTACGTAACAAACACACAACATAAATATATGAGGCGAAC
The DNA here is from genome assembly GCA_030737875.1 of Allium sativum. Lineage (NCBI taxonomy): Eukaryota > Viridiplantae > Streptophyta > Magnoliopsida > Asparagales > Amaryllidaceae > Allium > Allium sativum. The sequence goes on along the minus strand of CM060921.1, from coordinate 792,982,063 downwards.
GTCCTAAAAGTCAGTTAATACCCCAAAACTAATTTAAGAGCGGGCACTCTTATGGTCACTTCATACCACATTTTAGTTTATTAAGGGCGGACATCACTCTAGTCACTTGATACCCAATGACGGACCTCAAGCCACTTAAGGCCCCATTCTAACGTTAATCGTTATAAATGGTAACTCTCCTTGTAAGGATAGAAAATGTAACGACTACTTACTACCAGGATTTGGGCAAAGAACACGACTTCTTTTAAGAAGAACCCCCTTAGAGAACCCTTTTGTTACTATCCAGCTATCCATATGGGTGAACTCCTAGCCACTTAATACTTCCCCTAGACGGTGGTTCCTTAGGCCATGTATACATAATCTGTCCTTAGGTCAACCCTCTCAAGCCCTTACACACGTTATCGTCTACTAGGACCATTTAATATCTTATAGGAGAAAGGCAGACCCAATAACCATTTAATTCTCTAAGGGCAAGCCCAATGACTTGGGTTTTGAACCAAGGAGTGAACCTCAGGAACGAACCTAGTCCTAACCACTTAATACCCAACAAGAGATAGGTCGGCCACTTAATACCTTTTTCCTCAAGACAGACCTACTCCTCACACACACACACAACACACACACACACACACACATATATATATATATCTGTATATATATATATATACATACAAATATATATTGGTCAAAGATCATGCCATGGATTTTTGGAAATAAAGTTTATGCCAGATATTCCACTTATTACAAACAATATGGAGTTGAACTTGTGGTTTGTTAAGATTTCATCCCTTTAGAGACACTCACATCTAGGAAGACAATTGTAGTGACTTGTTTAAGCAATATGAATGTGATTACATTCTGCTAATTTCCCAGCAGTCATTCAAGATCATATGTACCCTATTAATGATCTGGAATATCAGTGTTGGAGTTTTAGTTCGAGATGATGCATGCAGTTTCTTACAGTCGTTTGAAAGTTATACAATTAGTGGCTACAATCTGATTTGAGACATGATCGAAGAAATGAACCTCCTATCAGTTTCGAGTTCTTATAGTCCTTGGGATACCCAGTGAAATCACAGTCATTGAATGAAAAGAACCACAAAGTACATGGATGTAACTATTCAAAAGCCATGGAGTTACATGATTAATTGGGTAGGAAAATGTTGTTAATGGTATTAACACATGTTTTCCTTCAGTTATTGCACCTGGGAACATCTACTTCGGCAGTTTTTGCATAATACATGCAGCAAGTGGGACGCACGTTCAGGCTTGAAGACGAACTCATCATAGGTCCAATTTAGTTTAACTAGCATTTATTTTTCTCTTGTATTTTGCTTTATGTTCTCGCATTTCTGTTTTAGCTTATTTGTACTGTTATTTTGCAAGTTAATAAAAGCGTACCAATTTTCAATATATATATATATATACACACACGCACACTAGATGTCTCACCTTAGGCCTACCACTTGTAAATGCTAGATTTGTCGGGTAGTAGTTTTGGGCAGGCTTCTACAATAAGTTGGGCTTAACCTCGCATCATAACGTACTAATTATAATGGCCCATGACACCTAGACCTCTTACATTAACCAGATTTACTTGTATACGCTGGATATGTCGGTAGGTTCCGGGAAGACTTCTACTACAATTAACGATTAACCTCGTGTCTTTGTGTCATTAAAATGAATTAATCCATTAACTCACACACATACAAACATACAATTTCCTATAGGGACATTCAAATTCTATTCCTAATTTAATCATATTTATTGTGCACTTAATGCATATTAGTATACATTGATTATGTTATAGATATATATAAATATAGACGTAAATTAAGTGAATGAGATTAGCGCCTGTACCATGTTTTTGAAAGTCAATCCCTATTAAAATTTCAAAGGTGTACAAGTCAATTTCTCATATTTTCGTCAACCATAACATAAATGTGCATATTAACATATGGCAATAAAATGGGAAAAATAATCACAACATATAAACTTACAACCCAGGTTTGACCTGATTATTGCAACAATAAAGGATAATCATAACATCAAATATATATGTTTGTAATCCTTGTTTTGAATATATTTCCCTTCTTATGTTTGTTTATACGAAAAATCTTAATATTTAAATATATTGTAAGTAATAAGTTCAGATGCTTTATTTTGAAAATTAGAGATCCAAACCTGTTAAATTTACAAAGTTATCCAAATCTTAACCTTTTTCCCAAAAATCAAACATATGAATTTACATGAAAATAGAACGAAAAGGGAATCCAAACTAAATAGAAAATCATACAACAAGAATCATGTTTTCCTTTTACTATTGCAACAACCCAAAACCACAAATATAACTAGATTGAACATTTCTACAAACAATAAAATAAATAAAGGATTTGAGGGGATTAATCATGTTTTCTTTTCGTATATCCCAAATCCTCCGAGGAACAACCATCCAAATATATAACTATCAACTTTTAGAAAATGGTAACTCAGATGGATTCCACTCACAGAACTATTAGGAAGAGTAGTAACAAGATTTATTTTTGGCAAGGCCGGCCGGTTTTTATAGTGATCCGTAACACTCTTTTATTTATTCCAAAATAGAAAGAACATGAAAAGATCAGGTGATATGAGAGTAGTAACAAGATTGAATAAAAAAGAAATTTAATTTGTCATTCAAGAACAAACGTATGCTCCAGTCCTTTCAAACCTATATATATATATATATATATATATAAGAATAACCATTAAATCTTATATATATACGTATGAATCTAAATTCTAGATTAATCTTAAATCTATGTTAGAATAAGATAGAGAAGATATAATAAATTTAGAGAAATAGAAGAAACCTAAATCCTTTAAGCTTTCTGGCATTAGAGACAGAAGAAAGGCATCATAGAGGCACTGAGAGAAACTGTTGTAGTTTAAAATGAGGGCTTGAGGGTTTATTTATAGTTTCTATCGTGTGTATGATCCATTAGATTAGTTTGATTAAATCTAAACAATCCATTTGATATATATTATAAATAAGTCTCTACATAAAACAACCCTCACTAGGATTCCCTACAGGAGGGTGGCCGACACCCCCTAGAAGGGCGGTCGACCTAGGAGGCCGACACCCCTCCTAGAGGGGAGGTCAATTTCCCTGCTGGGATCAAGCCCATGAGGATTTTTCTTCAGAACGTTGCCTTTTGATCATTCATTAATTAATTCACTTTATTTCTTTCCTTAATTAATTTATTCTTATCTCATACTATGTGTGAATATATACACATAAGCTTGAAATAAAAGGGAATATTATTTTCATGCTTATCCAATTTAATATATTTCTCGCCTATATATATATATATTTTAATTTGATGTTCAAACTTTTATATGTTAATATATACGTACAACTTAATTAATTAATAACTTTTGAATATGTACTCCGTTTTCAGCAAATAAAATATGAAAACAGATCAGAGTCTTGCCATGAACGCAACTATAATACTTTCGTGGCCAAATCCAAAATTCCATTTTGACCTTTTAATATATTATTAATTATTACTATTTATTTTAAATTAAACATACTTATGTCTAAACTAAGTATATTTTATAGAGTGTTACATTCTCCCCCCATATTAGAGATTTTGTCTTGAAATATTTTGAAGGGGTGAAGAACACAACTCGCTTTATACAACCATGCGGTATACCTATGTTATTTTAAAACATTCATGTTTATCCATAACTCATAATGATTATGAACTGCAAACTTGCTATAATGAGCACAGTCCTAACGTGTAAGTGTAATAAGTGATGCAATATGTATTCAAAATACTCTAACATGTATTTAATGTTTTACATTATGCCATAGATTACATACTGAAACACCAAAGAAATGATGCAGGAAGTGCCAAAAAATGTTTCTATAGGCAAAAAATTATATGTGGCAACACTTTATTGGTGTTGCGTTATGCCACGTTGCCTTAGAATCAAAGGCAACATATTTGCAACCCTAAGTCAACATCAGTACAGGTGTTGCCACAGGCACTAAATTTACAAAAAGGTGGAGCCCACTAAATCTACATCCCGAGTTCACGGAATCCCCACTAAAATCTGTAGCCTAGGTTCACAGAATCCTGTTGTGGGGACCACATGCGTTAATCTATGGCAACACTTTTACCATCCAATGGAAATGCTATATCATAGCTATGGAAACATTTAACATCACATACTGCATCATTATATCATAGCTATGGCAACATTACATAACATACTGCAACATAACAACGATTAACATCACACTGAAATTAACAAAGAACTTTTTATTTCAAATTAACCAGCAACAAAAGTACTACTTAGTCAACTAAAAATTAACAAAAAATAGCCACTAAATTTAATTTTATAGACATTTCATTTACAAACACAGCCAGTTCTTGTATACATCAAACTAAAACAGTTTCAAAACATAGCGCGAGCCTCTAATGCGTTCATTGCCTCTACTGCCTCGAGTACCTCTAGTGCCTTCAGTAAAAAGATCTTGAACAACCTCATCACTGTCTCCTTCACCTGCATGCCTCAGTTCATTTGCATTTCAACACAAACTGAGTTTCATTTGCATTTCAGTTGCATAACTGAATCACATAACTGAGTTTCATTTGCATTTCATTTGCATAACTGAGCTGCATAACCGAGTTGCATTTCATTTGCATTGAAGTTGCATACCTTAGTTTATGACCTGCATGCCTTGGTTGCAAATTGATGCAATGATTCAATTTGTTCAAAGCACAAATGATGCTGAGTAAACAATTAGACAATTACAATGTGGATAAAATTATCACTAATCAGCACTTTAGGTTTAATGGGCAATGTGGCAAAAATTATCACAAATCTGCAATATGGCAAAAATTATCACTAATCTACAAAGTGACAAAAATTAAAATTATACCTGAAAAACTATCCAAACATTGCCATAGCAACACACAAAAGAACTCCAAACATGATACAGGACATAGCTAAAGCTGTTGCAAAGAATTTTTCCCCTTTCTCGTATTTTCCACATTTAATGCGCATTAGGGCCAACTCTTCCTTCATTTACACCGCAAATTCATCGGCTTTTCCCCTCTTTTGCTTTTGCTTCAGCAGCTTTTCTTCAATTGTCTTCCTTTCCACGTGCAATTGCGATATATACTTTTCTTTTTCCATCAATTTAACAGTAGTATCATCCAATTCCGCATTGCTATTGATTTCATACACTTCGTCATGCCACATAAAATACCCGCAATCGCCATTCTGCACATATCTAAAATTCTCGATTAAAACATCACTAAAAGATATGATAATAGACAAAGCGACCAAAAAACCTAATTTATACTTACCGACCACATGGAGAAACCAAAAAAGTTCTTCCCCGCATTCGACTCTGCCTTCACAATCCTCATCTTCGCTGGGATTTTGCGGTGGCAGTTCTTTCTTATAGCCGCTGTTGATGAATTTGAAGTAGAAATTGATTGAGCGGTCATTGAACTCGAATTGAAGGAAGAATTGAAGTGATATCACAAACTACAAGTCATTTCAGTAATATCACAAGCTGAAAATAATTTCAGTAATATCACAAACTGCAAATGATTATGTATATATTCCATATCATAAATTTCATGTCGTAGGCTTTCAGGCATGTATTTCATGCATTCAGTACTTGTGTGTGTGTATTTATTAGACAATCTTGTACACACACAACAAAACAAAGCTCACATAAAATTTTAGAAGCATGCATTATGAAGAAACAATCATCCATTAGCAGTTTATTGATCCATGTGTGCAAATATATAATTGTATGGCCTTTGAAGCATATCCAAGCATTACTTAAACAATGCTAGGTTAATTGGCATACAATGATGTCAATGGTGATGCACACATATTGTATAGCAGGTTTCTTATGAAATTTCTAATCAAAAAACCACTGTATATCTTATTAAAAATGCTAGCAGTATCATGTCTCAATCACCACTATGTTATTAAATTGATTAACAACCCAATAGCTGCTTAAAGAACATTTCAGCGAATCAACATACAATAGAACCACAAATAATAGAAACTAATTATATACAACTTCAAACTGAAGAAAAAAAGTGTGGATTCATTGACAAACAACAAACAAGAATTGTTAATCATCTAACACCAATTATACTCATGGTGATAATAATTTCAGTTTCTCGATAGGCTAATTAATAGCGATGATAAAAAAGCAATTGAAATGTACATGAGAAACAATGGATAAAAAGCTAGCACCTCCCTTCTTTGATTGATTGTCGTTTGATGACGGAGAAGGAGAGAAGTGGGTGCATTTGGAGTTAGAGTCGAAGACCAGCTGGAATAAGTGGAGGACGCAGAGAGGGTTGGAGTGGAAGAAGTAGGTGAACGAAAATTAGGGATTGGAATTGGAAATTTGGGGGTGAGAACGAACAATTCTGAGAAGTTGAGAAAGAGTAATGGAATGAGTACCATAAGTTGATTTCCTATTAGTGGTGGAGGATTATAACGGATTAATGAGGTGTTAACTATAGATGTTAGTTTTAAAAGGTAAATTAATGGATAGATATGCATCTTTTTATAGATGCAGATCGTTGATGTGGCAAATTAAACTTATAAGTTTATAACTATATTTACTGCAACACAATTTGATATCTATGCTAACACATTGAAGAGTGCGTTGCAATAGATAAAAATCAGCATAGTTGTAGCAACATTTTAGTTGGCAACACCTTGGATTTTCTTTGTAGTAAGCCATCTATGGCGTTGTGATATGAGTGCATGGTGCATCTGTGTTACATCCATATCTTACCATCTAATCTAGAAACCATGATGTAACCAAAAACGATAAATTAAGGGAAAATTATCACCTAAGAAAATCTCTGGATGAGTAAGTCTAATCGTCTCCTCGGTTTCTCATGTTCTATTTGCATGGTTATCTCCCCATTGAACTTGGACAAGTAGAATAGATTTATTGCGGAGTCATTTGATTCCGTGCCCCCACAATCTTGGCGGTGGCATGGGACACCTTAGACTCCAACTTGAGGCTTCCTATGCCCCTAATATCGTCAAGCTCGAGTTTGTCGACTGAATCACGAAGGCATTTGCGAAGACGGGTAACATGGAAAACGTTGTGTACTACCGACAAACGCTCGGGCATATCAACTTGGTAAGCCATCTTTCTAATCCTATCCAAAATCCAGAAAGGCCCAATAAACCTAGGAGCTAACTTCATAGTACTCCCAAATCGAACCATCTTCTTGAGAGGAGAAACCTTGACAAATACCAAATCTCCGACATTAGATTCCAATTCTCCCTCCTTTTATCCGCATACGAATTTTACCATCTTGGGAAGCCTTCATTTTCCGAATCAAAGTGATGATCTCCCTATACTCACGGACAAGGTTTTGTCTGAATAAAACCTTGTTGATAGTTTCCTATAAAACACCATAAAATATACCTAAAGACATAAATATTAATATTTAATAAAAATAAAAAATTTAATAATAAAATATGAATAGGTTGGAAAATGAGATTTGCAGCCATAAGAATTTGGCTACGAAAATCTTTTATTTGGATTCGTGGCGAAATTATGAATCTTTTTCATATATAATATGCTGAAAACAGTGATATTATGAAAAAGTTATAAGCAAATGAAATTATATAACAAATGCAAAAAAAGGTCAGAGAAATAATATACATATTGAAGGAATAAAATAAATATGGATGAGTTTGAATTTCAAAATGAATATAAGGAGGGAACAAAGAATATTTTAAACAAGGTAAGATATAAAGCAAATAAATAAACATTATATATAATTTAACACCTCAGCCCTATGTACGTTTATTGGGAACTTCGACGACCAAGAGGTTGACCGCCCTTCTAGGGGGTAGGTCGACCCTTGGCCGCTGAAACGCCCAATAATGCAAGGTTTGGTGCGGTTTTTAGGGTTAATATATATATATAAATGGATGACCAGGATTATATCTAAATAATCCAATGACCAAGCTTACACAAGCGACTATATATATACCCCTAGACCTCACAACTAAACCCTAGCCATTTTTCTCTAGTGTGCCTCCACTATGTATCTGCCTCCATTGATTTCTAGAATTAGGTTTTTTCATCTTCTTCTAATCTATTCCTCTTTCTCTATAATCTCTTCTAATAGATCTGGATTAGAATATATTCTGGAATTCATATGAAGTATATATGTAAGAATTTAATTAATCTATTCTTATGTATATATAGGTTTCTAGAGTTGGAAATTTCATCCAAAAGTACAATAACGTTTGATCTACGCTCTTCAAATCAATATGAGTGGAATATTGTATTTCTTAGGGCATATTCTACTTTGTACATTAACATATTGATTTGTATGGCTAAGAAGATTTGGCACAACGATAATATAAAAGTGCCAAAACCCACAAATCCTCTATTTTATGTATTGCGCAAGAATTTTCAATTTATTGAGTTTGTGGATTTTGGTCTTAGTATTGAATTAAGAATAAAAAGGGGTGATTGTGCTTCTATTTTATGTAATTTATCCTTATGTCTAAATATTTGACTGTAATCTAAAAAGGTTTGGATTTGGTTGGATTCACTATTTGATTAGGTTTGGGTTATATTCTGAACCCAAACGTATTTGGATATGAAGCCTATCAAATATGAATGTTTTTATGTACAATATATCAAAAGGGGTAAATTAGATAAAATAAAGCCTATGTATACACATGTATATATATGTATATATATGTCTATACATGTACATTATACCCTATTCTTGATCCATTATTAAAATATTCTAATAAGTCTAGGATGCAAGTTCAAAATTTATTTGTATGCTATATTTTCCATTCACTGCTATCTGTTACTATACTATTATGTTAGCATGCCTTAATTGTAGTGGTCAAAACATGGAAATTAACTTGTATACCTTTAAACTTAGGACAAGTTGACAATTTTTATCATGTTCATACATAAATTAGCATTATTTATACGTTTTAAATATTATTTTTATATAGCATAATTAACGTAATTCATGTAATAATGACGTAACAAATGCGATTAGGATAGGATTCGAATTTGAAATGTCCCCATATATATTGATTGCTTGTTTGTGTATAAAATGACTTTACACATATTAATAATGACACACATACATGAGGTTAGTTGCCATTTGTGGTATAAGCCTGCCCGGAACCAATCAGCAAATCCAGCAACCACAAGTAGGCCCAACTAATGTGAGAGGTCTGGGTACCATGGGTCATTCAAACTTAGTACACTATGACACGAGGTTAAACCTACTTGTAGTAGAAGCCTGCCCAGAACCGCCCGACATATCCAGCATCTACAGATATATGGTATAATGTGAGAGGTCTAGTGTGTGTGTGTATATATATATTGTGTGTGAAAATAGGCAGGTTTACTACACCTTGAGAAGGTCTTAAGTGGCTAACTCTCTTCTTATCTAGTTTGGGTCTTAAGTGGTTAGACTAGGATTCCCTCCGAAGGTTTTTTCCTTGGAAAGGAACCAAAGTCATGGAACCTACCCTTATTAATGGGTCCTCCTTCCCTAAAGTGGTTAGGCATAGCGGTAACGGAGTAGGGTAGTTCATGGTGGATGTCCACTTCCTCTATAAACTTGTAGAGGCTCAACTTGGGACATGACTGGTTTATAAAAGATATGTGACCATAGCATGCTCACCAACTGTCTAAGGGAAGTCTTAAGCGGCATAGGTGTTCTACCTTAATATTAGTTAAGTAGTAACGTTTGCAATACTACTCCTCGTATTATAAGTAAGAGTATAGACTTAAGAATTTTGATGTATTAGGACGGGATCTTAAAAGGCTAGAGTCCGCCTCAGGGTTATAAGAGATCGCCTTTAATAGGGCCATAAGTGATAGAGATTGCCCGCCTCGCTGAATCTTTACCTAAATACACTAATGAGCGATTGACTTGGATATACACCTTATTGATTAGATACTTTATGTTTGCGTGAATGTTTGTGTGTTGCGTAGACATACCTTGATATATGTAACCTGCCAAATCTAGGGTATGGATTTTAAGTAAATACTATATTTCAACCACACAAAACTTTATGTTCTGACCCCTCTCCTTAACATATCCAACATGTTAGTAGGTAGGGTTGATTTTGTTAATGAAACAAAGATGGAGGTTGAAGACGAAGACGTTATGCTTTTACTAGTTATTATTATTGTACTTCTTATGGGAACTTTTTAGAATGAATCTATTGATGTACCTATGGAACAAATGTATTTTTTTGACAAGACTATGTTTGGATTATGTGATTTTATAAATTGGTACTTCTTATTTGGATATTATATTTCTCTCATTCCATTGTGTGAGATTTCCATTCGAAGTGTATACATATTATTCTGTGCAACTGTAATTGCTTATAGGAACCTATGACCCATTTTGAATGGCTCTAAGTTTCGATGGACCTTTTCTGGGTTGAAATTTATGCTCATTCTAGGCGGGTTGTTACATTTGTTATAATAGCATAGGTTACCTGATTACGAGGAAATATATATGTATGAGAGGCGTACTTGTTATTTTAAAAATGGATTTTCAAAAGTTTTACTATATATATAAGTATATATATTCCTAAAGTACGCATATCTTTAGAAAAGAGCATCTTTAGGTCTTTTTAGGAAAGGGTTGGCATTGAATTCCAGAAATAATTTAGAGTCCCTATAGTAATATAACAACCTCCTTGTCAATTTAGAGACCTCTAAGAATTATATGATTATAGAATAAGGAGAATGGAAAGGATTGGAACCTCCTCATTTAGTAAGCAATAAATGGAAGTTAATCGAAAGAATTATCTATCAAGGAAAAGAAAATATGGACCAATTTGGGAAATATGTCCGGTGTTGCTAAGAAATGGGAGTACACCTTTGATTATTGACACAAAGTAGAGCCATGAATGCCTAAGATTTCAAAGGAATGTTAAATGGTCAGAAAGGAAACTATTAAAGGATTTATTAAGACCATTTATAGGAAAGAATATTTGGATGAGATTTTAAAAAGGGCCATATGAGTACATAAATTTAAAAGAGTTTAAATGGACATAATGGACATGTACCGGGAACGTGTAGAAATAGGAAAAAATAAAGAATACAGAAGATAAGGGTTAAGACAAGATATTAACTTCCGTAAATGAAGATATCAACCTTTGTTGAAAAGATTATAGGTGCAGTAGGAAAATAGAAATTTCAACAAATATACTTCCATAAAATGGTGTGTTAGAAATTTAAAGAAAAGACCAAGAATATTTAGAAACCCATCAATATGAATTTTTGACATACTACCAAATTATTTTAAAGAGGAAATTTTTGAAGAAATGTTAACCTCTTGTAAATGGACTGGAATTACATAATAATTCCAATTGAAAAAAAATTGATTTATAAATGTTCATTAGTACTCATGTTAGACAAATAATAAATATGATTTTTTAATGAAAACAAAAATAAACGGGTAATTGTAAATGTTTGTAAATAAGATCTTTAATGCAAGGAAATTAAAGCAACAAGCATTAAACAATTCAAATGGTTAATTTGAATGGTCTAGATGTAACGAGCCTTTAAAGTTAAGATTTGAAAATGTTCGTTTCCTAAAATCTAGTACAGATTGTGATAGTAAGTTGGCATTTAATCAAAAAGAGAAATAAGGCAAGACATATAAGCTTGGAAAATAAACGTCATCGAGACTTAATTAAAAGAGAAAAGGTAACAAATTTATTTACTAAAATTGGGTAAGACTAAAGTTATAAAATTCATGTTAAATAAGAAGAATTTGAGAGAATAAGGATACTAAGAGTAGTATAAAAGATAAAAGGCCACTCTAAGGAATTTATTTGTGACCATTAAATTAGGTTTTGAAAGACCTCTTACTGTGCAAAAAAAAAGAGTAATGAATGATTATGTTCATTAAGGACTTTCAAAATTCGTGTGTGTATATATATATATATATATATATATATATATATATATATATGAGAGAATTTTAAGCCAAGATGAGTGTTCATCTAATGTTTCAAAATATATTTGAAGTAAAAAATATAGATATGAATAGAAGAATTAATTGCTGATTAATTGATGTTAAGAGATTTAAGTCTCACTTTCAAATAAAAATGAACATTTATCCCAAAACAATTTTTGTTTTGAAAATTATTAAAGATTAGTGTTCAATATGCAAATAAAGGATGAGTGCTGCAATAAGGAAAGATATTTTTAAGTTAAGAGGTTTTGCTCGTATAGTAAATATTTGTGAAACGTCAAAATTGAGATCTTCATTTGGAACATTTTACTAAAAAAATAAACGAGTCACTTAGCTTTCTTGGGTTTCAAAAAGAGTTATTACGAGAAGTCATAACATATTTTAGAAATGAATGTCAATTAAACATTTTTAGGAAACTTGGTTGTTGCCTAATTTAATATTGCCATTCAATCAAGATTTTATTGAAGGGGAAATTTTTTTAAGGACAAATTAGTTTAATATTTTATCCATAAGGACACCACTAATATATTTTATCCAGAAGGACAACATTTAGCCCAGTCCAAAACAAACCCATTATTTCATCTTCTCCGATTTCTTCTTCCACGAAAACGCGCCCAACTCAATCACCGCCGACGGAGAGATTTTTCTCTTCTCCGATTTTTTCTTCCACGAAATCAGCAATTCAAACGAAATCATCTCAACTGGAAATCGAATCAAATCAAATCCGCCTATATCTTACAGTCGAACCTCAATCATCAATAGAAACAGCAAAATTTAGGGCACGAAATCGATCTCAAAAATCAACCTTGATTGGATTTTTATTTGTTGCTATAATCATTATAATTTAATGATAATTTCTACCGATTAGTTTTAGGGTTATTTCACAAGGTGATTCGTGATTTTTTTTGGTTTTGCAATTTTAACGTTCAACTTTTCAGCGCGTGGGTATCATTTTTATATTTTTTTAGGTATCATTTTTGTTTATTTAACACTGTTTTTTATTCGTTTGTAATGTTTTTAATGTTGTATTTTTTTTGTAGTTGTATTGTTGCATTATCTATGTATTACAGTCGAAATTATTTCGTTATAATCAACCGAATTGTGATGTAAGTATTTTTTGTTTTACTTTTTATTTATAACAGTAGAGCAGTTTTTACTTATCATTTTTATTTTTTTTTGGGTATCGTTTTTACTGTATTCACTATGCTATGTTTTTTTTGTAGTTACTTCTTGTTGTTGTATTAATTTTGTTCTTGTACTGCTGCATCAGTTTTGCTACTCAAACGAATTTATTTCATTTTAAACAACCAAATTGTGATTCAAACATTTTCTGTATTACTTTTGTCGTTAAAATATTAAAGCAGTTTTTAGTTATTATTTTTATATTTTTTAAGGTATCAGTTTTATATTTTCTAGTTAAATTTACATTGTAGCAGTTTTTAGGTATCATTTTTATATTTTTTTTAGTTATCAGTTTTATATTTTTCTAGTTGAATTTACATCATAGTAGCTTTTAGGTAGATTTGTGTTGTTTGTTTTGGTAATTGACTTTTTTTGATACACAACATTAATTCTAACTGATACCCACTGATTAAAAAAATAAGACCCACCTACTCAATTCAAATCTCACAAAAATAATATTTTTCGCAATAATACCTACTGATTAAAAAAATAATAGCAATCAATTCAATTCAATTGTCACAAAAATGAAATTATTCTCAGTAATACACAATAATACCCACTTGTATCATATCATATGATACCTACAATGATACATAACTGATTTAATACGATACATTTTTTCCTACACAATCTAAGTACATAGAACACTGCTCCCCATTCCAAGCATGCATCCATGCATTTACTTTTACTTGTACGCAATCCAGTCTTGAATTAAAGTTATCTCCATCAACATGTAGTATCTGCAAGTATTTCATACACAATCAAAACTTATACTAACATAATACTGGAAATTCAGCTAGAAAATATAAAAATGATACTTAAACAAATATAGAAATGATAACTAGAAACTGCTATGATGTATATGCATGTTGAAAATATAAAACTGATACCTAAAAAAATATAAAAATGATACCTAAAAACTGCTATGATGTAAATTCAACTAGAAAAAATAAAAATGATACCTAAAAAAATATAAAAATGATACCCAAAAACTGCTGTGATGTAAATTCAACTAGAAAAAATAAAAATGATACCTAAAAAAATATAAAAATGATAACTAAAAACTGCTATGATGTACATTCATGTTGAAAATATAAAACTGATACCTAAAAAAATATAAAAATGATACCTAAAAGCTTCTGTGATGTAAATTCAACTAGAAAAAATAAAAATGATACCTAAAAAAAATATAAAAATGATACTTAAAAACTGCTACGATGTAAATTCAACTAGAAAAACTAAAAATGATACCTAAAAAATATATATAAAAATGATAATTAAAAACCGCTTTAATAAATTAAATTAAAACTAATGAATAAAAATGTTTACATCCCACTTTGATTGATTAAAATGTCATAATTTCGATTGAGTTGCAAAGTTAATGCAACAGTACAAGTACAAAACTAATATATCAAGAAAATAAATTAAAACAGAAGCATAACACTGTTATTACAAGAAAAATGATACCTTAAAAAATAGAAAAATAATACCTACGAACTGCTACTAAATTCACCATCCAAAAAAGTAACTTCCGTCGTTCATCTCCGTCGCTCCTATCTCTCGGTCGATTTTCTACGACGAATTCACAAAATCAAAACCACGGGATCATCTTTACAGACTATCGAATCAAAATCCGCGTGTCCTTATGAATCGACGAAGCTTTTCACACGATAAAATCAGGGCAAATCGAATAAATTGAGGAGCTCGAATGATTCTGAAGATGATCGAACAAGAGAGAAGTTTGAAAATCAAATCATGGAGTTAAATTCGCGCTGGAGAAAAATTGATCGAGGGAAAAAAGCATGCGAGATAGAAGTGACGGGGAAGAAACAGAGCACGTGATTTAGGATGGATAAAATGTATTAGTGTATTGTCCTTCTGAGTAAAATTTTAGTGGACTGTCCTTATGAATAAAAAAGCCCTTAATTTTGTCCTTGTGAATATTTTCCTGTTTATTGAATTAGCTTAATGTAAGACCTTAAAATGTTTATCATTCCTGTAAAGTGAAAATGACAAGATATTTAACATATCAATACATACAGGAGTTGAAAAGGAAATTTATTTCTCGCTCTTATCCTAAGATATTTAGTAAGTATTCTCAAAACTTTAAAAAATGCCTTGATTAAAACTAGGCATGCATTAATATTTTACTCAGTAAACAATAGAACGGAAAGATGTCCTAAAAATCAAAGACTTATGAAAGTATAAAAAATGTTTTCAAAACATTACAAATCCAAAAAGATTATATTTTAAAATGAAAATTCAAAATTTTGATGCTTCAGCATTTAAAAAGGCATTAAATGCAAATTTTTGGAATTCAAGTAAACCTTAATTTTTTTTCTTCACAATGGGGTATATATAAATACATGCATATAAATGACAGTAACATTATAAATGAATTTACTTAGTGTCACTGCTGAGACTTATGTTGTTATAAAAGAAATAGATTTAGTAGTAATAAATAAGACAAATCAGGATTTGGATAGAAAAATTTATACAACTAAACTTGAGAATTTTAATGTCAGTCCCAAAAAGGATTATATTTGAAGAGTTGGTAAATATATTTCTAGAATAGGATTTGATTGTAATTAAATCTGCCCGTGATAGTTTACTTGAGAACTAATATGATTAGCAATACATAGGTACAAATATAAGGACGTAAGGATAGGGTAGGCAATGTAATTCATAATTTTGGAAAATAGAATTCATGACTATCAATTGCGAATTTAATGGGCAAAGAAATAGTAATTAGTAAGATCAAACGAAAACTTTGGAATTGATTTAAAAGAAAAATTAGTTAGAATAAAAATGGATATATTTCAAACTTAAAGGAATTCTTGAGGAGATTAAATAGGTATTAGAGGAATGGTCTAGAGGTATATATACATGTGTTAATGAATGGACCACTGTAACGTCCCGCCTTTTTTTTGACCGCTTCAAATTGGTGATTAAACCAACTTAAAACGTCCAAACTGACGGAGCGTATTTAGCTTACTGAGTTTAACAACAGAATCAACATAGAAAATACATAACAAATAAATAACACGGTATTGAATAACGAAATAAAACTTTTATTTACTAATCAAGATTTATGAATACAATATCTTCCTATACAGCGGAACGAAAATACAATTTGAAAACAATAAAATATTTACTGGTTTAAAATCTTCAGAGCGCGCCGTCTTTGGAATCCCCAGCTTCGTCATGCTTCGAATCCTAAGCTGTATTTCTTAAATCTGTAATGCTCGGGTCTGACTCGAGCATCCCATGCAAAACATAAAAATACTCGAGTCAGGATTAATCATAGTTCAAGTAAACCAATTTCAATAAAAACTGAAAACATAACAGTTAATCCCAACGTCGGTGTCATATATAAAGCAGTGCTGGTATATGTTCATATCAGTGTATCTAGACTAAGTATGTTATTTGTTCATATCATAAACTTGACATATAAATCTCGAACCGGACACATGTCAAATTGGGCATATGGATATCAATCTGGTATGCGAAATGCAAACATCAGACAGGTCATGCCAATGGCGTATAAAAACAAAAATCAGACTGTCCATATAAAGTTAAACTTGTGAGCATACACTATGTATGGTAACATTACATGATCTAAACACTCAAAGGACAACAAGACAGGAACAGCCTCAAGGAACCCCAGCAATAGACGACAGTAATATATGAACAGTTCAAATGAGTGGGATAACAAACTGGAATATACTCACAGCTCAAGAAAGAAGTTGGCCAACTCAAGTGTTAATTTAACTTATTCAAATATTTGTTCAAGTATGAGTTCCAGTAATAATTCATATATTAGCTCAAGATGAAACATGGCTAACATATAACATGACAGCAAGTAGCGCGAACGAACTGGGGTCAAGCGAACAGGGTCTGTCATATGTACATGAATGCAACTAAAAAAATGCCGGTTACATGAATGTATGCAGGCCTTTAGATCTTTGACATGGTTATGTTATTAGCGTGTAAGTTCAAATTGTAGTAAAATTACATAGATCATAAAAGAAATATGACATTTAAATACAAGGGACTGGAAACAAAATATGCAGCATAGTAAAAGGGATAGGAGAATAGGAAATTTCTTTCAAGTTTATCGGCAGACAATAGGAGACAGTGTAAGAGTAAGCACTTACATATTTACTCCCATGCTAATCCTATATATATATTTCCTCGTTGGTGTTTAGTATGCAAATAGGTAGAAACTTAAGTAACCAAGTAACATATTGGTATGCAGCGAGGTACCAAGTGGGCTGATATACATATAGGATTAAGACATGCAGCATATCAACAGAACATGCTAAGATTTGGGTCCGAAACTCACCAAAAGATAAGCAAAGGAAAGAATATCAAATGAGGCACTAGTTCATTTTAGATAGTGGGACTGTGTGGACAAAGCAAGTGCTCAAGTCAGATTAAAGACTACACTAAATAGTACATGAACTAACTACCAATACACCAATATGACAAGAGAGGTGATACACTTGTACAGAGGCTTGCTACCTTATATACATAGACACCAATACCCATATATAAATACATTAAAAGGATAAGTCAATCTCAAAAATTAAATCAGAGTGTATCATGTAAATACTGTCGAAATTCTACCTATAGGGGGAAACGGAAAATAGCTCATATAGGGGTTCATGGTTCAGTTCTTGATTTAAAATAGCAGTCTTAATTTGCTCAGTCTTTGTACTAAATAATTCTAGACTTCATGTTCTTTCTAAAACTTGCATTTCCAGTGTCTTCATAGATGAAATGAAAATCTAAAGCCGTATAAAACTGAAATTTAACCAATCTTTCTTATAAATAACTAATTTGGCCTTATTAACCACAGTTTAACCCACCCGTTCTCAGCCATAAAATAAGTATATTAGGTGATTCTGCATGGCATAATAACATGGCAACGTACAAGTGTTTCAGGTGATCCCTGCATGCATGGTTTAGGCAAGATGAGATGTTTAGGATAGTTCAAAGGGGATGTACAACTGACAAATAAATTGCATGTTCTCAACTTAAGTTTACACAGCAACTTCTCTGTACCTACCCTATTCCACCCCCAGTTAGTTACTCCTAACCAAACATACATTACCACTTTTATTTATATTAATGTAGAGTGATAAAGTGCAGATGGAAACAGTAAACAGTATACATATAGTATGCATTAGTGACAATCAGATGTAAACAGAAGGTACAAGCACAGTATTTAGATTTTTGCAAAAGTGGGTATTATGCAAACAAATGTTTAGATTTGTTATAATAGCGGAATGAAATCCTGGTAGTAGTAAATACATCATATATTGGTGCGGTTACCATGCCTAATTAGTGGCGCAAACAAATCGGAACAGGTCAGCAGTTCAAACGGTAACACAAGGGAGCACAAATCAAAGGTCGACGCCAGCATATGTTTCACAGATTACAACAAATAGCTAAATGGAGTGCAAAAACCTTCAGACTTAACGGTTAACAGACAATCACGCAGTTTCAGGGTGCAAACAAGGCATAGGCGCAGACCATAGTTCAGAGCAGCATAAAGCCCAGAACTAGGTTTAAGTACGCATCTCATCGTAGGAAATAAACTCAACAAAATCGACTATAATATTTTAATTTACTGAAATCGAATTACTTGAAAATATGATTAATCGTGAGTGAATTGCTCACCTTAAACCAACGGAGAAGGCGCTGGCAACCGGTTGGGTGCTGAATTTCGAGTCTTCGGTGATGGCTCTTGGTGGCGACAGGGTGGTTGACGGTGGCTTAAATAGATCGACGCGGCAACCAAAAGGAGGCGGTGACCGATTTCATCGATTTATGGCTCTAGGGTTTTTGACCTACGGTTAAAACTTGAAGAAGAAATAGAAGAGAGGTGCGAGAAGGTGCTGCTGTGATGAATCGGAGGATGAAGATGTGAATTAATTTGGGGAATGGCAATTGAAATTAGCGGTGGCCATTAACGAGAGAAAAATGATTTTTGGTTGATGAAATTGGGGAAAAGGAGTGCGACTTTATAGAAGCAGAAGCCGTGGGTACCAAGTTTTCGTGGGAACCAAGGAAACGTGGGGATGAAGGCATCAGTAGTGTGCGCGAGAAGGAACTCTCTCGATTTATTTAATTCATAATTTATGGTGCTTTTTATCCCCTACGCTATTCATGTTGATGTTTTGTTTTGTTTTTTCGTTCCGTCACAACGAACTCCAAATGCTACGAACTTGATGTGCTGTTTCGTTTTCATAGTTTGAATCCAACAATCGAAACCCAACACCGTTTGTATAAAGATGTTATTTTTTTTATTTTTTAATTTATTTATTTCTTTTCAATTCATTTAACGTCAGCTATATTTTTTCTTTAAATTCGACCGTTTATATTTTCAGTTAAATTTCCACTCTAATCAAAATAAATTCTAATATTAACAGTAGTATTTGACTTCAACCACCCATTCTGAAAGAAATCCATAAACAAAATTTTAAGTTCCAAGTCCCAGTATCAATATAAAATTGACTATTAACAATCAAATCTTTAATTAATTCCACATTACAGTTGTCGAAATTTCTGGGTCGTTACATTCCTTCCCCCTTTAAAACTTTTCGTCCTCGAAAAGGAAAGATCGATAGGGTTAATGAATACTTCAAATTCTCATATTTGTATGAAATCCTTCCATAACTGATTTAAATATCGATGTTTAAGCCATCGATCTCGTTTAACTCGGAAAACCAATTTCCTTTACAAAATCAATCTCTGCTTAAATTCAAATTTTCCAAAAGTTGGATTTACGCATCTCGAATTAAAATTTTATAACCCCATCTATCAATATTTAGTATTCCTTATCCCACTTATTCCTTACAACCTCAGTTCAACCAATTCAATTTGCTTATTCAAACACTCATTGATGACTGTAAATAACATCTTCCTTTAAATCACAAATTGTCAATTTGAATTTACTCTGAAATCTTTTCTCAACAAATTATTTATTTTAAAAATACTTGATAACTCGAAGTTTAACAAGTCTATTGTCGTTCTTACAGATGTTAGGCATACGCTGGCCAGGCGCACGACTAAAATCTCCAAGTACTAAATATCCTTGCTTCAACCCCCAGTGAAAATATTTCAAAAATCCCTTTAAAAACAGATACGGAAAGTACCAATGTGATATTGATATGTTGATTGTTCATGAATCGCAGATACACAATGGTTTCGTCTGGATCCCCCAGAAAACATCCGTATCCGTAGGAAATCACTTCCCTGCGAATTTCGTCATGGACAGATCAACAGAAGAAATTTATGAATCAACAGAGAAGCTGAGGTCACTGAGCGTTAACTGCTCTATCTCAGAGTCACAAAACAATCATGGAATTATGAAGATACGTCAAGTCACAAGGACAAATCAAGTCATACAGACACATCAGGTCACGGAGACCAATCAAGTCACGAAGACTAACTGCTGCATCAACAGGTGGCTCACTATCAATAAGATATCTCAAATACTGTGGACCGCAGGTACACAATGGTTACGCCTGAGTCCCCCAGGAAATATCCATACCCGTAAGCTTTCACAACTCTGCGGATTACGCCCTTACATTCGACTGTAGATCGCAGCAGTCACAATGGTTACGCTTGGTTCCCCCAAGAAACATCCGTCCACCGTAGGCTATATGCAGCCCTGCGAATTACGCTACACGGTCGAATTCCAACGATTCTAGATCGCAGCGATCACAATGGTTACGCCTGATTCCCTCAAGAAACATCCTACCGCCGTAGGCTATCTGTAGCCCTGCGAATTACGCTAGCAGTCGTGCTCAATGGCAACTCATGAGTTTTATGTCCGGACAACCTACTACCACCAGCAGCATATCTCAGCTAAGCTCGAAATTCAAAGGAGAAGGAAGGTACTTTCCTTATCTTTACTTTGAAAAACATACTATACTATATACATATAGTATTTTATTTCAAAATCCTCATAAATCATACTTATGACAACTTACATAAGATTTTCTTTCAAATCATATTTCCAAACATTGCATTCTTATAATTTCTATTATATAAGATTTATCATTTATCTCAATTTATTACCTTCCAAATTAGCGGTTTCCGAATCCGCTATCTTCATATATATTTTTCCATATAAGTTTGGAAACTTTTATATCCAACATCTAAAATTGAATATCCTCATATTCTTATTCAAATTCCCAAAATTTTAGCTTTGATCTCTTATCCAATTCAGATATCTAATATTCCCTTTAACTCGAATTTATGAATCTATTGGTTATAACCCAATTTTCCTTCCAATCTCTCATTTGCACATTATCAATCTTCCATATTTACACCCTTCGATCGTAAATTAGCAAGCAAACAACTCCCTAGGTATCAATCCCGAAGGCCGAAATCAACATCAGATCACCACTCAGAAATTTATTCAACTGAACTAATTTCCAGTCAGTTTCTAAATTTTCTAGACCTCATTTTTCTTAATTCCTTACCAAATCATTTTACGTGATACTCGAATTCAGTTTACAGATCTACTTCTTTAATGAAAAAAATATTGATTATAACAATATCATTATAATTTCTTCTTAGAAATAATTCACTTTCAAGATTTCAAATAACATCATACAAATGAGATTAAACCATTAATAGCAATTTCAAAGAGTTCAAGATTTTTCATACCATTCTATTTAAATAATTATACATAGTCTTTATCTATTCAAAACACGTACATAGGAAATTTAAGATTACACACGATGGTACTACGAAACAGAGTTAACTTAATTAGGATTCACAAACTTCGATATTTGTCTGCTTTTCGATCGATGATTCATATCTTTGCGTAAACTACTTCCACGATATTCATTGTTCTGGAGTCTTCACGGAAGGATTAGTGCATTCCTCATCCACATGACCCCACTCCTTGCAGTCCTTACAATAATACGATATGGAGCCATCTTTATCTACGTACTTCACAGTTTTCTCCCTAGCGGCGCGCAACACTGCCTGTTGTCCTTGTTGTCTCTCGGAACAGTTTCGAGCTATATGTCCAACTTGTTTACAATGATAGCAAACGATTGGTTCATCGGTCTTCTCAGCGATGGCACGCTTTTTCTTTTTCATCTTAAGACAACGACTGGGGAAATGTCCCTTCTCTCGACATTTAAAACAGAAAATCTCAGATCGGTAAGCCTTTCCTTCTTTCTTCTTTCCCTTGTCTCCGCACGTAGCGGCGTAATGTCCCTTTTTCTGACATCTGTAACAGACGACATTGTTATAGGGGTCAGCGGTCTGTCCTCCCGTAATCCTCTTCTCGTATTCCAATATTAATTCTTCCCTCCTTTTTCGTTCTGCTGCCCTTCGTTCTCGACGTGCAGCTTTTTGTTCTTCAGTTCTTGCCATTCTAATTTATCAAAACTCGTTAGCTTCTTGCGGTTCTTTTGAAAAACATTTCAATTATCATATTCTTTTTAATTCTAGAAAATCTCTTATCACTACTGGAAAACATTTCCATATATTTGCAAATCTCAATAGAAATATACTTTATTCTCAAGGGGGAATATTTCTAAATATTAAATATATGCTGCTATTTCAATTACTGCTAACACTCATTCATTTTTTTTCCTCTATTCAACCACTTTGGCTATCGAATCTTATTCGTTTCTTAGTCAACAACGAAGCCAATCATGTTTGCGTACGATTACCTCTCCAACCTTAACTGAACAACATTATTAACTTTGAACCAGATAAGTTCGCAACTTCGAAACTTTCCTTCTCATAACTTTCAAATTCAAATTTTACTTTTTTAACGAAAATCGTTGATTGTAATAATCATTCATGCCTCGAAATATTTAACTTTAAAATATACTTTATTTATTGAATACATAATTAAATAATATTTTCCTGAAACCCGACATAATCGTTTCCCATAAATAACTTCTTTTCGAATAATCTATTATTCAATACCATATTCCGAACTTCGGAAAATATTCTGAACTTCAGAACAATCTCACTGTACTGGTTAACTTTATCACCTCCATCTCCAATTTCAATCGCAATATATTCGTTTTCAATGTTATTTACTTCAAAAAAAAGTAAATATTTCTTTTATCAAAATCTAAACTCGTCACATCCAATTAGCTTTCATTTCACTTGAACCTCGATTCAAATCTTTATTCATATTTTGCTCCATTTACAACTCTCGTTCATACTTCGCTTCTTGATAATTAATTAACAAGTTTGTACCTCACTATTGAATCCATGTATTCGATTATACTAATTATAAATTATCTTGCCAATAAACTTCGACACAATTGAATTATAATTATACCTTGTTCAATTTTATTATTTTATATTCCGAATTCAAAATAAAATTCATCGTCTCATTTCCGAAACGATTTCCAATTTTCTCTCCTCGATCAAATTCTTATTTGAAATTTTATTCCAATAAATTTCAATTATCTTTGATCGCTAAAACACACAATTAATTCATCGATTCTATTATACTTATCTTCCTTAAATGTCGTTCGATGATAGGTTCAAGATTCAAATACAAAGGAATCTTATCGAAGAATAATTCTTGCAAACCTGGATTCGAAGACTTCCGAAGACTGGGGATTCCGGAAAAAATTTAAATCTCAAAATAAATTTTTGTTTCCGCTGTATTATTTCCAAAATACTAAATTTCAAAATATATAATATTTCCAAAATATTTTTCCATCCAAAACTTATTTAAAAATTGTCTACACTTTTCAAAAATTATATTTTGAAATCTTTTTATTTTTAAAATCCGCTTTTCCAGTGTGATTCTATTTCAAACTCGATAAGCTACGCTTTGATTAAACCAAAGCTCTGATACCACTTGTAACGTCCCGCCTTTTTTTTGACCGCTTCAAATTGGTGATTAAACCGACTTAAAACGTCCAAACTGACAGAGCGTATTTAGCTTACTAAGTTTAACAACAGAATCAACATAGAAAATACATAACAAATAAATAACACGGTATTGAATAACGAAATAAAACTTTTATTTACTAATCAAGATTTATGAATACAATATCTTCCTATACAGCGGAACGAAAATACAATTTGAAAACAATAAAATATTTACTGGTTTAAAATCTTCAGAGCGCGCCGTCTTTGGAATCCCCAGCTTCGTCATGCTTCGAATCCTAAGCTGTATTTCTTAAATCTGTAATGCTCGGGTCTGACTCGAGCATCCCATGCAAAACATAAAAATACTCGAGTCAGGATTAATCATAGTTCAAGTAAACCAATTTCAAAAAAAACTGAAAACATAACAGTTAATCCCAACGTCGGTGTCATATATAAAGCAGTGCTGGTATATGTTCATATCAGTGTATCTAGACTAAGTATGTTATTTGTTCATATCATAAACTTGACATATAAATCTCGAACCGGACACATGTCAAATTGGGCACATGGATATCAATCTGGTATGCGAAATGCAAACATCAGACAGGTCATGCCAATGGCGTATAAAAACAAAAATCAGACTGTCCATATAAAGTTAAAGTTGTGAGCATACACTATGTATGGTAACATTACATGATCTAAACACTCAAAGGACAACAAGACAGGAACAGCCTCAAGGAACCCCAGCAATAGACGACAGTAATATATGAACAGTTCAAATGAGTGGGATAACAAACTGGAATATACTCACAGCTCAAGAAAGAAGTTGGCCAACTCAAGTGTTAATTTAACTTATTCAAATATTTGTTCAAGTATGAGTTCCAGTAATAATTAATATATTAGCTCAAGATGAAACATGGCTAACATATAACATGACAGCAAGTAGCGCGAACGAACTGGGGTCAAGCGAACAGGGTCTGTCATATGTACATGCATGCAACTAAAAAAAATGTCGGTTACATGAATGTATGCAGGCCTTTAGATCTTTGACATGGTTATGTTATTAGCGTGTAAGTTCAGATTGTAGTAAAATTACATAGATCATAAAAGAAATATGACATTTAAATACAAGGGACTGGAAACAAAATATGCAGCATAGTAAAAGGGATAGGAGAATAGGAAATTTCTTTCAAGTTTATCGGCAGACAACAGGAGACAGTGTAAGAGTAAGCACTTACATATTTACTCCCATGCTAATCCTATATATATATATTTCCTCGTTGGTGTTTAGTATGCAAATAGGTAGAAACTTAAGTAACCAAGTAACATATTGGTATGCAGCGAGGTACCAAGTGGGCTGATATACATATAGGATTAAGACATGCAGCATATCAACAGAACATGCTAAGATTTGGGTCCGAAACTCACCAAAAGATAAGCAAAGGAAAGAATATCAAATGAGGCACTAGTTCATTTTAGATAGTGGGACTGTGTGGACAAAGCAAGTGCTCAAGTCAGATTAAAGACTACACTAAATAGTACATGAACTAACTACCAATACACCAATATGACAAGAGAGGTGATACACTTGTACAGAGGCTTGCTACCTTATATACATAGACACCAATACCCATATATAAATACATTAAAAGGATAAGTCAATCTCAAAAATTAAATCAGAGTGTATCATGTAAATACTGTCGAAATTCTACCTATAGGGGGAAACGGAAAATAGCTCATATAGGGGTTCATGGTTCAGTTCTTGATTTAAAATAGCAGTCTTAATTTGCTCAGTCTTTGTACTAAATAATTCTAGACTTCATGTTCTTTCTAAAACTTGCATTTCCAGTGTCTTCATAGATGAAATGAAAATCTAAAGCCGTATAAAACTGAAATTTAACCAATCTTTCTTATAAATAACTAATTTGGCCTTATTAACCACAGTTTAACCCACCCGTTCTCAGCCATAAAATAAGTATATTAGGTGATTCTACATGGCATAATAACATGGCAACGTACAAGTGTTTCAGGTGATCCCTGCATGCATGGTTCAGGCAAGATGAGATGTTTAGGATAGTTCAAAGGGGATGTACAACTGACAAATAAATTGCATGTTCTCAACTTAAGTTTACACAGCAACTTCTCTGTACCTACCCTATTCCACCCCCAGTTAGTTACTCCTAACCAAATATACATTACCACTTTTATTTATATTAATGTAGAGTGATAAAGTGCAGATGGAAACAGTAAACAGTATACATATAGTATGCATTGGTGACAATCAGATGTAAACAGAAGGTACAAGCACAGTATTTAGATTTTTGCAAAAGTGGGTATTATGCAAACAAATGTTTAGATTTGTTATAATAGCGGAATGAAATCCTGGTAGTAGTAAATACATCATATATTGGTGCGGTTACCATGCCTAATTAGTGGCACAAACAAATCGGAACAGGTCGGCAGTTCAAACAGTAACACAAGGGAGCACAAATCAAAGGTCGACGCCAGCATATGTTTCACAGATTACAACAAATAGCTAAATGGAGTGCAAAAACCTTCAGACTTAACGGTTAACAGACAATCATGCAGTTTCAGGGTGCAAACAAGGCATAGGCGCAGACCATAGTTCAGAGCAGCATAAAGCCCAGAACTAGGTTTAAGTACGCATCTCATCGTAGGAAATAAACTCAACAAAATCGACTATAATATTTTAATTTACTGAAATCGAATTACTTGAAAATATGATTAATCGTGAGTGAATTGCTCACCTTAAACCAACGGAGAAGGCGCTGGCAACCGGTTGGGTGCTGAATTTCGAGTGTTCGGTGATGGCTCTTGGTGGCGACAGGGTGGTTGACGGTGGCTTAAATAGATCAACGCGGCAACCAAAAGGAGGCGGTGACCAATTTCATCGATTTATGGCTCTAGGGTTTTTGACCTACGGTTAAAACTTGAAGAAGAAATAGAAGAGAGGTGCGAGAAGGTGCTGCTGTGATGAATCGGAGGATGAAGATGTGAATTAATTTGGGGAATGGCAATTGAAATTAGCGGTGGCCATTAATGAGAGAAAAATGATTTTTGGTTGATGAAATTAGGGAAAAGGAGTGCGACTTTATAGAAGCAGAAGCCGTGGGTACCAAGTTTTCGTGGGAGCCAAGGAAACGTGGGGATGAAGGCATCAGTAGTGTGCGCGAGAAGGAACTCTCTCGATTTATTTAATTCATAATTTATGGTGCTTTTTATCCCCTACGCTATTCATGTTGATGTTTTGTTTTGCTTTTTCGTTCCGTCACAACGAACTCCAAATGCTACGAACTTGATGTGCTGTTTCGTTTTCATAGTTTGAATCCAACAATCGAAACCCAACACCGTTTGTATAAAGATGTTATTTTTTTATTTTTTAATTAATTTATTTCTTTTCAATTCATTTAACGTCAGCTATATTTTTTCTTTAAATTCGACCGTTTATATTTTCAGTTAAATTTCCACTCTAATCAAAATAAATTCTAATATTAACAGTAGTATTTGACTTCAACCACCCATTCTGAAAGAAATCCATAAACAAAATTTTAAGTTCCAAGTCCCAGTATCAATATAAAATTGACTATTAACAATTAAATCTTTAATTAATTCTACATTACAGTTGTCGAAATTTCTGGGTCGTTACAACCACATTTATAAAAGAGGACAAAGATGGAAGATTTAAAGATGTGGATTTGGCATCTTAAGGATTTTGGCTAAAAGTAATAAGATCTCAGTACTATATAGACTATATAATTGTAAGAAAGATACTTCCAAGATAATTTTTAGATTGTGATCATTAATGGTTCCCTTGTATTGATTAGACACGGGAATAAGTGTGGTATAAAAAAATCCCTGTTATGCTTGAGATGTTGGGATTCAAAACCCTTATTAATTCTTAAGATAAAGGTGTAGGTAGAGGAAGAACCTGATTGGGGACATGCAACCTAGCAACTTACTGTATATGGAATCTGGAAGTTAATAGTGAAATTAGATTTATAGCTTACATAGAGGAAATGTATTGGTCTTATGGTTTTTGAAAATTTAGCCTCATGGAATGCACCCTCAAGAATAAGGACATAATATATGAGATATTGGAGTTTAATTAACCTTATAACCTAAATATAATTGTGTTTGGATTTGTTTAAAGGTACTTGTTTAATTTTTACAAGTTAGCCCTTTTGCTGTACTTCAAAAAAAAAACTATATTTAAAATCATGAGGAATATGTTCAAAATGAAAAGGACGTGATGTGTACTTTTTCATGTTTGCACACAAATTACACTATCCATCCAAAATAAAACAATACTCATTTCTTGCAATTATAAATATGTCAATAATATTGCTGGGAAAATTTATGAAAATTATACAAAGGACCTTATTGGAATTTAATTTCCAGCAAATTGGAGCATAGGAAAATATTCTTGTCATTAGTATAGATTAGACATTAATTAGTTAGATTTAGCGATTCAATTTAGGGAATTCTTTTTGGATCAAACTTCTCTTGAAGACTTGAGAACAAATGTAAGACAACCAAAGCTATGGGGATAAGAAGAAGAATCTACATCATTTATCTCTTAAATAATAGGAAAATAGTAATATTTATAGGAGTGGCATAATTATCTTTTTAGGTACTAGTGGGCGTTCTTGAAGAACTGCAAGGAGGCCGCTTAAAATACAAAAGTGTTGATGGGATGACCATTGACAAAATTCTACTCGAACCAAAATTTTGGTTAGACTTTAGAAAAGTCGAATTTGGTTGGGAAGACTGTGGAGGATAATGAGTTAATAGTATATTTTGGACTTTCCCTAAATCAAGAAGATATACGATATTGTGAATAAGAACCTATAAATTTTTTATGTTTGATAAGATACCTTCATAGTACAAATGAGCTTTTGGTAGGGCCTAATCAACAAATGGGGACAAAGATGGAACATTAAGAGTTTCGTGCCACCGTAGAAATTTTGGAGCACGGAACTTCAAGATTCCGCAATATTAAGAATGGTTCGAGTACATAAGAAAATTCGAGGAAAGGCATGAAAATATTAAATTTTGTAGCCTCCCTAAAAAATTTAGGATTTTTGGTTGCATCGTGGTTGCTAGATTGGATGCTAGGAAATAGGTGCAACACAATTGCACATCGCACTCATATATGAATATATGCATATTACGATGTTTTGCATACATACCGCATCGCTTATTATACATACACGCGAGGATTGAGCTCACTTTAATAAGTCTGCGGTTCATAATCACTACGAGTCATAGATGTTTATGGGTGAATTATAAATAACATGGGTGTACAACATGGATGTGTATAGAAAGTTGTGTTTTTCGCCCCTTCAAACAGATTTCGGGATGAAATCTATTTTAAGGGGGAGAATGTTACACCCCGTAAAATATACCTAAAGATATAAATATTAATAACTAACAAAAATAAACAATTTAATAATAAAATATGAATAAGCTGGAAAATGAGAAGCATTAAGAATTTGGCTACGAAAATCTTTTATTTTGATTCGTGGCGAAATTCTGAATCGTTTTCATATATAATATGCTGAAAATGGTGATAGTATGAAAAAGTTACAAGCAAACGAAATTAGACAGTAAACAAAAAATATATATGGTCAGAGAAATAATATATATATATATCCAAGAAATAAAATAAATATGGATGAGTTTGAATTTCAAAATGAATATAAGAAGGAGGGGACAAAGAATATTGTAAACAAGGTAAGATATAAAGCAAATAAATAAACTTATATATAATTTAACACCTCATCCCCATATACGTTTATTGGGCACTTCAACGACCAGGAGGTCGACCGCACCCCTAGAAGGGGTGTCGATCGCTGGTCGACTGCCTTTCTAGGAGGTATGTCGACCGCTTGGTGCCAGAAACACCCAATAATGCTAGGTTTGGTGGGTGTTTTAGGGTTAATATATATAAATGGATGACCAGGATTATATCTAAATAATCCAACAACCCAAGCTTACACAAGTGACTATATATAGACCCCTAGACCTCAAAACTAAACCCTAGCCATTTTTCTCCAGTGTGCCTCCACTTTGCCTCTGCCTCCATTGATTTCCAGAATTAGGTTTTTTTCATCTACTTCTAATCTATTCCTCTTTATCTCTAGTCTCTTCTAATTCATCTAGATTAGAATATATTCTGGAATTCATATGAAATATATTTGTAAGTATTTAATTAATATATTCTTATGTATATATAGGTTTCTAGAGTTAGAAATTTCATCTAAAAGGCACGACAACGTTTGATCTACGCTCTTTAAATCAATGTGAGTGGAATATTGTATTTCTTAGGGCATATTCTACTTTTTGTAGATTAACATATTGATCTGTATGCCTAGGAGGATTTGTTACAATGATAATATAAAAATGGCAAAACCCTCAAATCCTTTATTTTATCTAATGCGCAAGAATTCTCAATTTACTGGGTTTGGGGATCTTGGTCTTAGTATTGAATTGAGAATAAAAAGGGGTGATTGTGCTTCTATTTTATGTAATTTATCCTTATGTCTAAACATTTGATTGTAACCTAAAAAGGTTTGGATTTGGTTGGATTCACTATTTGATTAGGTTTGGGTTCTATTCTGAATCCAAACGTATTCAGATTTGAAGCCTATCAAATATGAACATTTATATGTGCAATATATAAAAAGGGGTAAATTAGATAAAATAAAGCATATGTTTATACATGTGTGTGTGTGTGTATATATATATATATATATATATATATATTGGTACACTTTTATTAACTATTAAAATAACATTACATAATACAGGTTAGCATACTAACCGAAATGCATGCAAGAAACCAAATATAAAAAGAAATAAAAGATACAATCCAAAGCAAATTATAGAAAGGAACAAATTTGACCCATGATGAGGCAAGAATCTCCACAGTTGCCAATGCAACTCCACTCCACATGTCTTTTTGGACGTGATACCAAAATACATATGCCATTAACTCTCCACTGATTATGCAATACGCTCCTCCACTTGATGTGGTACTACGGAGAAGATTATGTAATACCAAGTTGGCTTACAGTAACCAGAAAATTTACTGATTTTGCACAAAGAAATCATAAGAAACTTCGCATGATTCCAAACATAATCATAAATCAACTGACTTCGCCATAATCCCAAGAAATAAAAATAGATATGAAATTTGCATTTCTCTCCACGTTCTGTTGTGATGTAGTAATCAGTTTGAAAACTTTTTAACAAAGCCTTGACTTGAATTTTGCAGCTTGGTGCCGAAGGTTAACATTCCAATAGAAGTCAAAGAAAAACCATGTTTTGTACCCAAATCATGAACAATCGGTCTGCACATATTTTGCAAAACTCAGATGAGTATTTGTAATGATCCATACTATCAACCTTTACGCACCAAAGAAAAAGTCCAGATCAAACTATCAGCTAACTACATATGAACCAGCACTTATTAACCAATATTCCTCAAATTTGGTAAACCAATAATAGCCTGTCGCATATATGCAGCTTTCAATCTTTTCTTCATGAAGCTAATTACCTGACAATGCGAAACTCTTTAATCAACCAGATTTAACAACAACAATCATAAACTCCATACTAAATTCCAAGTTCATATAAGGGGTACACTGAAAATGTAATAAGTAGAATAGTACGATTAACTGATTAAATCTATACTTCATATTCATTGAGTAGCATGCATGAACTAGCAGTACTAACAAATTGAAATCCAGTTATGTAGATACAAACTGGTTTATCTAGAAACCTAGAAGAATTGTTTAGTCAGAAAGCCCAATCTTGACGAAATCAAGTTGACAAAATCCAGAACACAGAGTAAAAGATTACGCCTTTTGTCCCATAAAAAATAAAATTCTTACCAATTACTTCGTCTGGTCTTTGGAAAAATTATTAGTTTGAGTAATCGGAGAGATCGATTAGAGAAAATGGAACTGAAAATTCAGTTACGCCGATGATGTCAGAACCCACTTCCTTAGTAGCTTGATTCTCCGTATTCGGAGTAGTTTCCCAATTGCACAAGTGGAAGATGGTAGTAGCGGATCACCAGGATCTGGCGGTGCGATGAAGAACACAACGAGTCAGATATGAAACTGAAAAGTTGAGTTTCCAGTATAACCCGATTCTAGTTGGGGGAACTAATAGATTTGAACAACATCTTAGAGTCATGGATTTGGGGCTTAGATCTGGTTTTGTTTGCAGAAAGATGTGTTTTTGGAATTGAATACAGAGAACTAAGAGCGGAGAATGAAAATCTGTTGAAGGCGTAGTTAAATTTGGCTTGAAACTGCAAGAGCAGTTTCGATTTTCAATTGGATCGCCTTCCTCTCTCCATTAGAGAGAGGAAGAAATTATATATATATATATATATATATATATTTGTGTATGTGTGTGTATGTATATTATACCCTATTCTTGATCCAAAAATCATTCTAATAAGACTAGGATGCAAGTTGAAATTTTGTATGTATGTTGTATTTTACATTCTCTGTTCTTTATTATTATACTATTATGTCATCATGCCTTAAATGTAGCAGTCAAAACATGGAAATTAACTTGTATAACTTTAAACTTAGGACAAGTTGACAATTTTTATCTCGTTAGAACGTTCTCTCGTGTATACGGTTTAATTTGAGAGGTCTAATGTGTATATGTATATATTATGTGTGAAAATAGGCAGGTTTACTACATCTTGAGAGGGTGTTAATAGTTGACTATCTTTTTATCTAGTTTGGGTCTTAAGTGGTTTGGACTAGGATCCCTCCGAAGGTTTATTCCTTGAAGAGGAACCAAAGTCATGGGACCCACCCTTATTATATTAGAGGTAATTCTATGGGTCCTCTTTCTCTAAAGTGGTTAGGCATGGCGGTAACAGAGGAGGGTAGTTCATGGGCGATGTCCACTTCCTCTAGAAGCTTGTAGGGGCTCAACTAGGGACATGACTGGTTTATAAAAGATATGTGGCCACAGCATTCTCACCAAATGTCTAAGGTAAGTCTTAAGCAATATAGGTGTTCTACCGTAATATCAGTTAAGTAGCAACATTTGCAATACTACTCCTCATATTACAAGTGAGAGTATAGACTTAAGAACATTGACGTATTAGGATGGGATCTTAAGAGGCTAGGGTCCGCCTCGGGGTTATAAGAGATCATAAGAATCCACCTTTAATAGGGCCATAAGTGACCGAGAATGCCCGCCTAATTGGGTCTTTACCCTAAATACACTAATGAGCGATTGACTTGGATATCCACCTCATTGGTTAGATACTTTTTGTTTGTGTGAATGTTTGTGTGTTGCGTAGACATACCTTGATACATGTAACCTGCAAAATCTAAGGTATGGACTTTAAGTAATTAGTATATTTCAATCACACAGAATTTTATGTTCTGACTCCTCTACTTAACATGTCCAACAGGTCAGTAGGTGGAGTAGATTATGTTGACGAAGCAAGGATGGAGGCTGAAGACGAAGATAAAGACGTTATGCTTTTATTTATTATTATTACGGTACTTCTTATGGAAATTTTATAGAGTGAATCTATTGATGTACCTATGGAACAATTTTTTTTTTTTTTTGATAAGACTGTGTTTGGATTTTGTGATTTTATAATTTGGTACATCTTATTTAGATATTATATTTCTCTCGTTCCACTATGTGAGATTTCCATTCAAAGTATATTCATTTTATTCTATGCAAATGCAATTCCTTACAGGAACCTACTACCCGTTTAGAATGGTTCTAAGTTTCGATGGGCCTTTTTGGGTCGAAATGTTGGCCCATTCCTGGCGGGTTGTTACATTTCCCACCAATAAGTTGGCGATTTGTATGGTCGCCCATACAAAGCTTCATTGGGGGATGTACCAATCATTGCTTGGTCACTGTTATTATATGAAAACTCGATCAAAGGTAAGTGTTTCTCTCATGTTCCTCTGAAGTCGACTATGTAAGCTCTAAGAAGATCATCCAAAACTCTATTAACTCTCTCTGTCTGGCCGTCTTTCTGTGGATAATAGGGGTGCATAAACTTAGGGTCGTTCCCAATGCTTCTTAAAGACACTTCCAAAATTCTCTAATAAATAATGGATCTCTATCACTGACTATAGTAGTTTGAATCCCATGTAGCCTAACCATCTCCTTAACATATTATTTGGCTAACAAGGCAATAGTCCTGTTCTTCATAATGGGAATAAAATGGGCACTCTTCATTAACCAGTCCACTATCACCCAAATGGATTCATTACCCTTCGTACTCCTAGGAAGCCCATCAATAAAATCCATACAAAACTTGCTCCCATTTCCAAGTGGGGATCTCCAACGGTAACAAAAGTCCTCCAAGCTTCCCTTGTTCTGCCTTTACCCTTTGACAAGTTAATATTTAGAAACAAATTTTGTCGTGTATATCTTCATTCCTTTCCAATATAAACTTCTCTTCATGTCCGAAAACATTTTATCACCTCGGGGCTGAATGGCCAAATTTGACGTATGACATTCTTCTAGAATCTCCTTGCTAAGGTCCATACTCCTAGGGACATGAATCCGACCATCTCTTCTCAAGTTACTAGTACTATCAATAGAATATCTACAAAAATGAGGGAAAAATTTTCCTCCAAATTTTTTCGTTTAACATCCTCAACTCGTCATCATTGCCTTGCTCATCCTTGATCCTTTCCAATAAAACTGGCCTTATCTTCATTGCTCCAAGAAATCCTAGAGCTACCTCATATGGTAGTTGTAAATTAAAACTAGAGAGAAACTCTAACTGACTCCACCCGGTAATCGAATTAAGGAAACGTGCTTCCGACTCAAAGCGTTGGCCATGACGTTACCCTTCCCAGGGGTATACTAAATGGAAAAATCAAAAGATGAAAGATATTCCATCCATCTTTATTGTCGAAAGTTTAGATCTTTCTGAGAAAACAAATACCTAAGAGACTTATGTTCAACAAATAACTCAGACTTCTCTCCAAGAAGATAATGCCTCTACATATTTAGAGCAAAAACCACTGATGTTAACTCCTAATCATGGACGAGATACTGTTTCTTGTGATCCTCGAGTTGTCTACTTGCATAGACAACTACTCTATCCTCTTGCATGAGGACCACTCCTAACATGCTACCACATGCATTTGTAAAAACAGTGGACATCTTGGCTCCATCCGATAATCAAAATAGGTGACACTTCTCAGTTCACACAAACTTATAATCCTTTTTTGTCAGTTGGGTTATATGGGTAGCAATCTTTGCGAAGTCTTTGATAAATTTCCTACAATAGCCTGCTAACCCAAATAAGCTCCTGGCCTCGATCGCATTGTGAGGTATGTTCCATGCTTGGATAGCTTGTACCTTAGCGTTGTATATTGCTAATCCTTTCCCCGAAACAATATGTCCAAGAAACTTGACTTCTTTTAACAAAAAGTGGCATTTCAAGAATTTGGCTTTAAATTGGAACTCCCTTAGAATTCCTAAGACCCTTCTCACGTGATCTTCACGCTCTTTATGGTCCTAGGAAAATATAAGAATGTCATCTAACAAAACTACCACGGTCTTATTGAGTATGCACTAAAATACCCTACTCATCACGTCTACAAACAAAACGGGGGCATTCGTCAAACCAAAAGGCATAACCTCCCACTCGAATAGTCCATCAGGCGTCCTAAATGTTGTCTTAGGATTACTCTCATCTGAAATCCTTAGTTGGTGAAATCCAGTAGCTAAGTCTAACTAAGAAAATATTTAGGCTCCTCACAAATGGTAAAAAAAGTCATCAATTCTTTGTAAGTAATATCTATTCTTTTTGGTCATCTTGTTAAGTTCCACTTCCCTATAATCCACACCTATGCAGATAAAGCCCTGCTAAAGCCCACAAAATCCCCGCAATTGCCCGTAGTGTCCTTCAACTGCTACGCTTTTTATATTTAGCACTGATGAACAGTAGTTTCACTTTAAGCCCCGCTATTTTCCCCTGCTCCCACTTAATCAACGCTTTTAAGCACCTGGTTTAGTAATATTAATATACGAAGCTTGATTTGACTAGTTTTCTTTTAAATCATATCAATAAATTTAGTGTAAAGAGATAATTTTAACACAAAAGTGTCTAATGTATGGTAAAAATCTATTACACTTATCGATTCTAATGTGACTAACCACGATATTCTTTGATTTTATTATATAAATTTGATAGATACTAGTTTCTTCTACACAAATGATGTGATAATGATAATTAATTAATTTTAAAATACTTATTTTTACATCTAATGTACCTTTTTTTCACCTTCACTATATCCCCGCTATTTCCTTAATTTATCCCCTCTACACCTTTTTGCACCTCCACAGCTACAGAGCCGCTAAGCGCTTTAATTGCATAGTTCCACACATAACCTCAAAGATCAATCCGACTTTGTGGCAAACACCACTGGGTCGTCCACTCTGAGGTGCTCCAAAGAATGAATCCCTTCTTCAACAATTCCGAGACTTGTTTTTCTAGCTCTCCTTTCCGTAGAAGCTATGTCCCTTAAAGGCAATGCTACCAGTTTCGCATCCTTTTCGAGGTCTATTATAAATGATATCTTTCGATGGGGTGGGAGTCCTACGACTTCTTCAAAAACATCAGGAAACCAACATACAATCCGTTCCGGGGATGATCTATCCAATCAAAAGATAGAGAAACTGCGGTCGAATTCCTACTCCTCATCCTACAAGGAATCTCTATGCTGTGACCTCATCAGCTTCTCAAATAAGCCACTCTCCTATCGCAGTTAAGGACAATTGCATAAAAT
This sequence comes from Allium sativum, assembly GCA_030737875.1. Taxonomy (NCBI): domain Eukaryota; kingdom Viridiplantae; phylum Streptophyta; class Magnoliopsida; order Asparagales; family Amaryllidaceae; genus Allium; species Allium sativum. The sequence continues at coordinate 792,945,132 of CM060921.1, read as the reverse complement.
GATAGTCATTCCATACCCAAAATAAGACCATAACCTTAAAATTAAGCACATATGCATCACAAAATAAGTCGACATTTCCGATGTCCAATATAGGTCTTTACAAACAATAGAAAAATGTATTGTTCCTCTGATAGGGCTAGACATCTCTATCGAATGACTAGCAAAGGATAAGGGAAGTTTAAAGAATCAACAATCTTCCTAGCAATAAATGAGTGGGTGGCTCTAGAATCAAATAGGGTACTCAAAGAATTCCCAAGAATAGAAAGTATACCTTCCAGTGCGGGTTGTCCCTGATCCCTATGGGGTTGACTATAAATCAGTGTTTCTTCCAAGGCATAGTTCTGACCGCCTTGCACTACTCTCGGCTTATGTCAGTTCCTCGCTAAGTGTCTTTCTTAGTGACAGTTAAAGCATTTCCTACTCTATCTTTCCTAAGTTCACTTTACATTCCTTCGCTCTATGCCCTTTCTTGTGGCATCTAGAACATGTCTCGGCTTCCTTCTTGAATTTACCATCTTTCTTCTTCTTAGGCCACAAATTTTTTTCTTATTCTTACCGTCCCAAAAGTACCTTCTCTCTTATCAGCAGTCTTAACTTCCTTGACATTCTCATCTGAATGTAAGATAGCTACCTTAACCAAGGCTTCAAATGTAGATCCAAAAGCAACTTATGCCAAAAGCGTCTCCTTCAGTGGCAAATTCATCCCCTTAACGAACCTAAGGGATTTATTCGTTTGGATGTCCACCAGCCCCATAACAAACTTACACAACTCATTAAACTTCACCACATACTCTTTCAACTCCACCTCTCCTTACTTTAAATGGATAAAATTTTCTAACTGCAGGGTTTTAATTCTCAACATTAGTTAGGAACTTTTTATCGAAACGAGTCCTAAACTCTACCCACGTAAGCACTCTACCCAAATTCTCTTGTGAAATCAAGTTCCACCATTCTAGGGCCTTTCCCTTTAAATGCCCGTCTTCTACCCTAAACTTTAGTTCATCTTCCCATCGAATAGCCTAAAAATTCCTTTCACACTTAGAGATCCACGCTTTTGCTTCCACGAAGTTCTCGTTTCCCAAAAATGTCTTTCCTCCTAAACTTATAAAATCTTTACAAAGGCGAGGGAAATTGGGTTCCCCTTCAGTGGGATAATCAGTTGGTTCCGCTGGGGCTGGATTAGCAACAGGGACTTGTTCCACAGTCCGAAGATACTATTGGAACCATTCTGGAAAGTAACAAGGCCTTGCCAGGTTTCCCTGCTTGGGATGATTGTCGATCATATCTACTATCTGAAAAAGTAAAAACCCTTCAGTGGACTTCTTATGATAGTATCAAGGCCCAAAAAGAAAGGAAGATAAGGTTGCTTTGTATAATTGCGTATGTTTTGGAGGTGTAGTACTTAACATATATATAAATATGTAGATTTGAAAACCTTTTCAAATAACAAATATGTCTCTCATACGTATATTTCCCTGTAATCGGATAACTTACACTTTGATACCAAATGTAACAACCCACCTAGAATAGGTCTAAATTTTAACCTAGAAAAAGTCCTTTAGAATGTAGAGCCACTCTAAATGGATCTTTGATTCCTATAAGGATTAACTTAAACGAATATGAAGAGCTATCTAAAATGAAAATCAGAAACTCACACAATGGATATGACAAAGTATAGTAGTATAAATATAAGATGTACCAATTATTTAAAAACCGCAATTCCATAAATATAACATGTCTTAAATTACAAGGTACATCATCATTCATACAAATTACATAGCAATAATCGTAATAACTAGATCTTCAAAAGGATCCTCCTCCAAGAGATTGTTCTCCATCCTTAATCACTTGTCTCACCTATTGTCCTGTTAATCTTAAGAAGAGGGAGGACAAAACATAAAGTTCTGGTGAACGGAATACATGTAAGTTAAGAAGGCAATTTCCTATATTTTGCAGTTGTAAAATTTTCAAATTATGTCTACGTAGAAAACACACAACACAAACATATAAGGCGGATGTCCAAGAAGTCATTTAACACCAAAACTAAATTAAGGGTGGCCACTCCTATGGTCATTTGATACCAGTTCATTTAGTGCAGGCATCCCTCTAGTCACTTAATACCCAATGGTAGACCTTGAACCACTTAAGGCCACGTTCTAACATTAATCATTATAAATGATAACTCTTCTTGTAGTGAGATAAATAGTAATGACTACTTACTATCAGGATTTAGGTCAGCAACACGACTTCTTTTAATAAGAACCCCCTTGTTACTATCTAGATGTCCTTACGGGTGAACTCCTATGCAACGACCCAGATCTTTGGTCGGTTAATTTTAATATTTAATATAGATTTAAATATTGAGTTGATAATATAAATTGATTTTTATATTGATTTATCGATTTAGTGATCGAAATATGATTTATTTCGAATATATATATATATATAATCATCGTAATACGAAAATGAATTTAATTGAATTCATAATTTATAACTGAATTGAAAACAGTTTGGAAGATTAATACAAACTTCTATTTGAATTTAGAATAACAATATTAATTTATTTGTAACAACCCGTAAAATCTGGGCCAGTTTAAAATTTTTATTTTGGCAATTTTAGCGAATTTTGATTATTTAAAATGAATTATTTTAAATAATATTGACGAGAAATTTATTTTGAATATAATTCGAACGTATATATTATATACGTCGTCGTTAGAATATAAATAATTATATATAATTATAAAAGGAATTGAAAATGGCGCGGTAGTTCGAAAATTCGATTTCAAACTTCAATTGAATGTACCGGGTGCAAAACAATCCGGATTTTTGTGAAACCAAAAACATTAGGATCTAATTGATGATATCTTTCCAACGAAGTTGAGAAACTGAGATTTCACTTTATAAATGATGAGATATGTCCAGTTGAAAATTCTGAATAGTCGCTATGGAATTCAGGCCCTTAAAAATGGACATTTTGCAAATGACCTCGGATTTCGACGAAACCACTTTTGTTGGGTCCGTGATGTCGAGTTATTGCTAGGTTTCAAATTTCATAATTTTTCGAATCAATATGTGAGCGTGGCAAAGGAAAACGTGTTTTGACCATTTCAGTTGATTTTAATCGACTGGAAATTGGCCATTTTTCTAACGGTCTCAGAATTCGACGAAACTAGTTTTGTTAGGACCGTATCGTCAATACGAAGCTAGAAAATATTTTTCGGGAATTTTTAGGGTTAGTATGTGACCCCGGTAACTTGAAATGTACGTTTAAAATTCAATATAATGATTTAAATGTAAATTTAACGGAAACTGATTGTAACAATCAAATCAGCTTGCGATATATATCCCATTGTGTTCGGAATGGGGGTAAAACGCTATGGACGACAGGCGGTGGGCCTCGTTTCGAGGTCGAATGTGAAAGTCAACTCTTTAGGATAAAATTTATTAATTAAATAAAAAAAAAAAAAAAAGAATATTATCTCCCCCTTTACTACCCAGGCCCCCCCCCGATTTCCTTTTACAGAAAACTAAAAAAGAAAAAAAAAAAAAAAAGGGAAACGAAATCGAAATCGCCCCTTTCCCTCGTCGGAGCCGCCACCCCCGCGTCGGCCTCCTCCTCCAATCGCCCGCCACTCAGTTGAAGCCCCTGTCCCCTCTTCGGCCTCCTCCCCCTCGCGACTCTTTCCTCCTCCCTCCTCCACGCGAGGACAGCGAGCGCCCCCCCCCGAACCCTAGCGCCGCCGATGAAGTCGAGCCCCCCCTCCGATCTGCAAGCCTCGATGAAGCCCCCCCGACCACTCGACGAGCCCCTGTAAGTTTTGGTTTTTTTTTATTTACTTATTTTCATTTAAACTGTAAAATTTTGTTGATTTTAAAAAACTGAATTTTTAGGAAGTTAAAAACTGAAATTTTATTTAAAGTAAAACTGAAATTTTATTTAAAGTAAAACTGAAATTTTTATAAAGTATAAAGCTGAAAATAAAAGGTTAAAACTGATTTTAAAATAAAAGAATAAAACTGATTTTAGGAATTTTAAAAACTTTGATTTGAAAAAGTTATTTTAAACTTTAAAGGTGAAAAGATTTAAACTTTAAAAGTGAAAGGTTTAGATTTTAAAAAGGAAAGGATTTGAACTTTTTGAAATAAAAATTCGATTTTTATATATTGAACTTTGAACTAAAAATTCGATTTTTATATATTAAATAGCGAACTAAAAATTCGATTTTTATATATTGAATAGCGAAGTAAAAATGTGATTTTTACGTATGTAGTGAAAGCAGCAACGAAGGTGACAAAAAGGCGAAACGACGAAGACTTCTGCAAAGGAAGAGCCGTGGAGCTGGATAGCTATAAGTGAGAATTTCTCACCTTTCTATTTTATTTCTAGTTATATATATATACTAGGATGCAGACGGTGCTTAGTAGCACCCGACACAATCGTCCACAGACCATGGACTTGTTTGTTTGATTGTTTGGTGATTGATTGTGATATTGGTTTGAATGTGGTTTGTGGTGTGAAAAATCGAATCGATAAATTGGTTAGGATTAGACGTGCGCCGTTATAAGGCGAAGGAGTAAGGCTAGGTTAGACCCTTACTCCAAATTTTGTGGTTTGCAAAATGAAATTGATTTGATTGATGAGTGAATGGCGTGGGCCTTCACTAGACCGGGGATAAGGCTAGGCCTCGTCCCGTTTCTAGTATCGTGCCGTTATGCTGCCGAAATTTTCTAAAATATGTTAGAAAAATAAAAATATCATTTTTTTTAAAGAATGAACCGAAGAGAAATTCATATGTTGAAATAAAATGTTTTGTCGTTAAAAATATAAATTTTAACGTGAATGTGAATAAATAAAATATTCATTTGCAAACCAGATGGTTTGTTTATGTACACTTATTTGAAGGACATTGATTGGGTCGATAAATTTTACACATCGCCCAACTGCACAAATAAAATCTGTGTTTGATTGTTTGAAACCCTACACGGGTGTTGGGATGATATTTGACGTACACTAATCCCGATTGTTTAGTTGTGTGTCGATCGATTGATTGACAGACTGTTATAAGCGTTGAATATTTATATTTGATGCTTATACAGTGTAGAATGCACTTTGGATGATGGTTGATTATTCATCGTTGTTGATATATGCATGTGTTGTAGAAAATCCATATAATTAACATTATATGGTAATTGATTGGGCCTCATTCCAGTTTTGAAAAAGAAATATTTGAAAAAGAAATATTTGAAATAGAATATTTGAAAATAAAGGAATATATGAAGCCGTGTTGATTAGATTGACGCCATTTTGACGTGAACGATATTTATATCAATTGAAAACGAATTCGAAATGAATTGAATTGAAAACGATTTCGAAATGAATTGAATTGAAAACGATTTCGAAATGAATTGAATTGAAAACGATTTCGAAATGAATTGAATTGAAAACGATTTCGAAATGAATTGAATTGAAAACGATTTCGAAATGAATTGAATTGAAAACGATTTCGAAATGAATTGAATTGAAAACGATTTCGAAATGAATTGAATTGAAAACGAATTCGAAATGAATTGAATTGAAAACGAATTCGAAATGAATTGAATTGAAAACGATTTCGAAATAAATTGAATTGAAAACGAATTCGAAATGAATTGAATTGAAAACGATTTCGAAATGAATTGAATTGAATATGAATTCAAATTGAATTGAAATTTGAATTGAACAGAAATGAATTTTGAAACGAATTTATAAAGAAGAATTCAATTTTGCTTTGAATTGAAATGGAAGTCGAAATAAATTTTGAAATGAATTTAAAACTGTTTATATAATTCGTTTTAAATAAAAATCGGCGAAGTATATATTATATATATTATATATATAATATAATGGCCTGAATAGAACGCGCCGCGCCGCGGCAGTTCGTGAATTTCGACCATTTATTTCAAACGGACATTGCGGGAGATCCGACCGTCGGATTCTCCTAAAACCGGAACCGTTGGGTTCGTATCGAAAAGAGCTTTCTAACGAATATTAGAAATTTGAAATCTAACGGTTGGATTTGGAATTACGTCCAAATCAAATTCGAAAAAGGTCGCTGTAAGTGCAGTTCGATGGCCGTTAATGGAAATCGACTGTACGGGCCTTGATAAAATTATTAAAAATAGTAATAATTTGTGTAAAATCATAAGAAGTGATTTGTGAAAGTTTGGGATGAAAAACTCCATATTTGAAAAGATAAAAATAGATTTTTATCGAAATGAACTAGATTTGAACTAGAATTATAATTCTATTTATTTTTAAATAAATAAATTGAATTTGAAATGGTTTTGAAAATAACCAAAATTTCCAATGATTGCATTGGAGTGGAGTTGAATCGAAATTGTCTTCGGAATATTTCGATGTTGGAATTCGTGATATTACAGGTGTTGTTATGGAAATTTGAAAGATATATTTGTATCGTTATTTCCAATACGACATTTGTTAGTCGTAGAATTCGATATTGAATATAAGCCGATATATTTTCTATTCAGAGCCTTGTATTGAATATCGAATGTGATTTGGGTTTGTCGTGAATGGTGTCTTCACTAACACTGTTCTTAAACCCAGTTGAGAAAAGATTAAATCTTTTTATTTAGATTTAATGAAGTGTACCAGTTAAATAATATTTAATTGGAATTGAAATGGGTATTGATTTTTGGGTTTATCGTGAACAGTGTTTTAAATAACACTTGTTCTTTAACCCGATAATTAATGAATGTGATTTGGGTTTGTCGTGAATGGTGTCTTCACTAACACTGTTCTTGAACCCAGTTGAGAAAAGATTAAATCTTTTGATTTAGATTTAATGAAGTTCACCAATTAAATAATATTTAATTGGAATTGAAATGATATTGATTTTTGGGTTTATCGTGAACAGTGTTTTAAATAACACTTGTTCTTTAACCCGATAATTAATGGGATGTGACTTTGGGTTTATCGTGAACCGTGTTTTAAATGACACTGATTCTTTAACCCAGTCACAGATTAAAACTAAGTGGAGTTTTAATGAATCTTTAATTAGATTGAAAAGATCGAGAATGGAGTATCACCAGTTTTGCTCCAGGCGATAGTTAAATCTTTAATTAGATTTGAACGTGAAATTTAGAAACTAACTGTCGGTTAGCCAAGCAGAATGGTTTTCTGGATATTGATCTGATGTTGGTTTCGGCCTTCGGGGTTAATATTTGGGGAATTATTCTCTTGATTAATTTACGGTTAGTGACTGATGAATTGGAATGAGGCGTATGTTGTGTTTGTGTAACACTTTTATAAAATATACGCGAGTTATTCGGGAAGACCGGGTTTATCCCATTCTGAATAACTGATACGACGATAAGTCGAAGATGAAGACGATGGTCGAAGACCGGAGGTCTTCACGTCGTTTGGGTGATAACTGATGATCTTGATTGGGCTGTACACCCAAGAAGATGGAAACAGTTGGTGATCGTCCAGACGTACTTGGAGATCGATGGATATGCGGGGTACTAGGTGCCTCCGGTTTCGTTCAGCCCCAGAACGGACTTGTAAATGGACTGTGTGTCTGACATTGGATTTCATTCTGTGTGACTGATATCGGTTGCATAGAGTGGTTTGCCTGTGTGGCATGCTAAGATGCAAATGATCAAGGCTTCTGTTGAAAAGCAAAGTCTTGTGGTGATGATCAAAGCACGGCCTTTGTGGCGTAGCTTTGTGTAACGTTTACTTCGCGAGTTTCACACCCGGTATGAACCAAAAACGGGAGAAAGGACCTCAGGGAGGGCCTGCGTTTCTTCCTAGTTAGAAGTGGCGTCAGTGGTTTTACACGCCCTGACGAGTTTGACTTATGTGGTTGTTGCTGTTGCGAGGCGCCTCGGATTGATCGGTCGTTCTCGAACCGATGGAGTCATTTAGTGGCTCATTTACGCCCCAAAGGGCGGGGAAACGTAGTGTTCAGGCATTTTAATCCACATCGGTGGACCGGCCCTGTCGCTCCTAGGGTCACTCGAGCTCTGATCCTGAGGCTGGGGCTAGGCAGTCTCGAATCGGTTGAGGACTATCTTTTGCCTCGGTTCATAGATGGAAATCCAATTTCCAAATACGAGACTTTGCGGTTTTGATTGTATATCCTATATATGGCGACATAGTGGGATGGGGCGCTTATGCCGCCTATGATTGATACTTATGATTTGAAGTTGTTTTATACACTATGCACTTATTATAGTATCAAATGATTTGTTTTAAACGTATCAAGCATTCTTTGGCTGTTATAAGGGAAAACCCTATCCTCGACTGCGTTGCATTGTGTGATGGGACCTGGGTCTTATAACAGCTTCATTTTTCTTTATTTAGCATTGCGCTGTTTGTTTTATGCACTGGTATTCTTGGGAGGAAACCCGTTCCGTGTTATACGGCGTGGTCCCTTGATTTACCTAACTTTAAAATAAAGATTAATAACTGTTTTAGTTCTCACACCAGTCACATGACTGACCTGGAGTTTATTGTTTTAACCTAAACTCTGGGTGCCCCTATTTTCGACACGGGCAGCTAGTAGTTTGGTTTTGCAGATTTATATTCACAGGATCCTGGTTTACAGCTGGAACGATATCCGGAAAGCTTTGTATCCGTATATCTTCTTCTAGTTGTTTATTGTATTATTTTCCGCTGCGTTGTATTTAAATGTAATTTAAATCTCTGATAATTCTGTGTAATATTCTTTTAAACTCTGTATATTCTTGTAATCTGATGCATTGTTGTAATATACAATGAAATGTTCTTTGTATGCGTTCTGTTGTGGCTTGTTCTCGAACTATCCGACGCTTTCCTTTACGGGGGAGTTGCGGGTCTTTACACGTGGTATCAGAGCTTTGGTTTACAAAGCTCAGAGAACAAGACACATTAGAAACATATGAAAGAATTCATCAGATATTGGATTAGTAATATCCAATGAGGATGACTCGTTAGAGATGGGATCAGTAGTGTCCTAGAACGAGTCGAAAGAGTGTTGTTTTTGAAAATAAAAGTGAAAACCCACTTTGTTTTGGAAATTCAAATCTTAAGTATTCGTATTTGAATAGTCTATTTAAATTGAATTTGGGCAATCGAGTATATAAAGATTTTGCATACACGCTTAGCGGCTTGTATTCGAAGTTTTAATATATTGGGTAGATATAGAATCACATTCTAGTTGCCCGGGGATGATTCTGATGATGAGGCATCGTCATCTGTGTTGTGTTCGACTGGCGAGAGTGGGTTATCTATATATTTCCATATAGGCTGGTGTGAGAACCAAAATTAGATAGGGCTTATTGTTGTGATTTAGCATCAAAAATCTGATTTTTGTCTATGTATCAAAATTATGAATTTGAAACTTTAAATTCACTAATTGATTGATGTTTGTGTTGTTTGGTTAATTGTTTGCTAATTTTGAACCATTATGCATAATTTAAATCGAATATTGAACTGTATCGAAAATTGGTCGCATTTGCTTGCATATATGTACTTACATTGAACAGGTCATAGCAAGGAGGCTAGAGCCGAGAATAAAATTTGTTTGCCCGACAAATAGGTACATGTTTACTACATAATTTCCTGCGTTGTTTGGGTGATGATGATTTTGTGAGCCTATTGGCTAGCCGCTTGGCTTTTTCTTTTTCTTTTTGAGATCTGAAGGACCGGGGAAGCTATTTGAAATTCCCCGATGCTCCCGGTGCAGGGGAGGTTATGGCGAAATTTTTCAAAAATTTAGGGTGTTAGCCAAAATTTTGAAGTTTTGAAAATTCTCAGAAACTAAAGAGTTGGAGAATGGAAGCCAGATCGAGCGTAGAGTTGATTAATCAAACCACTTTCGACTTTGTTCCTTTTCGGGGACGAAAAGTTTTAAGTGGGGGAGATTGTAACAACCCGTAAAATCTGGGCCAGTTTAAAATTTTTATTTTGGCAATTTTAGCGAATTTTGATTATTTAAAATGAATTATTTTAAATAATATTGACGAGAAATTTATTTTGAATATAATTCGAACGTATATATTATATACGTCGTCGTTAGAATATAAATAATTATATATAATTATAAAAGGAATTGAAAATGGCGCGGTAGTTCGAAAATTCGATTTCAAACTTCAATTGAATGTACCGGGTGCAAAACAATCCGGATTTTTGTGAAACCAAAAACATTAGGATCTAATTGATGATATCTTTCCAACGAAGTTGAGAAACTGAGATTTCACTTTATAAATGATGAGATATGTCCAGTTGAAAATTCTGAATAGTCGCTATGGAATTCAGGCCCTTAAAAATGGACATTTTGCAAATGACCTCGGATTTCGACGAAACCACTTTTGTTGGGTCCGTGATGTCGAGTTATTGCTAGGTTTCAAATTTCATAATTTTTCGAATCAATATGTGAGCGTGGCAAAGGAAAACGTGTTTTGACCATTTCAGTTGATTTTAATCGACTGGAAATTGGCCATTTTTCTAACGGTCTCAGAATTCGACGAAACTAGTTTTGTTAGGACCGTATCGTCAATACGAAGCTAGAAAATATTTTTCGGGAATTTTTAGGGTTAGTATGTGACCCCGGTAACTTGAAATGTACGTTTAAAATTCAATATAATGATTTAAATGTAAATTTAACGGAAACTGATTGTAACAATCAAATCAGCTTGCGATATATATCCCATTGTGTTCGGAATGGGGGTAAAACGCTATGGACGACAGGCGGTGGGCCTCGTTTCGAGGTCGAATGTGAAAGTCAACTCTTTAGGATAAAATTTATTAATTAAATAAAAAAAAAAAAAAAAGAATATTATCTCCCCCTTTACTACCCAGGCCCCCCCCCGATTTCCTTTTACAGAAAACTAAAAAAGAAAAAAAAAAAAAAAAGGGAAACGAAATCGAAATCGCCCCTTTCCCTCGTCGGAGCCGCCACCCCCGCGTCGGCCTCCTCCTCCAATCGCCCGCCACTCAGTTGAAGCCCCTGTCCCCTCTTCGGCCTCCTCCCCCTCGCGACTCTTTCCTCCTCCCTCCTCCACGCGAGGACAGCGAGCGCCCCCCCCGAACCCTAGCGCCGCCGATGAAGTCGAGCCCCCCCTCCGATCTGCAAGCCTCGATGAAGCCCCCCCGACCACTCGACGAGCCCCTGTAAGTTTTGGTTTTTTTTTATTTACTTATTTTCATTTAAACTGTAAAATTTTGTTGATTTTAAAAAACTGAATTTTTAGGAAGTTAAAAACTGAAATTTTATTTAAAGTAAAACTGAAATTTTATTTAAAGTAAAACTGAAATTTTTATAAAGTATAAAGCTGAAAATAAAAGGTTAAAACTGATTTTAAAATAAAAGAATAAAACTGATTTTAGGAATTTTAAAAACTTTGATTTGAAAAAGTTATTTTAAACTTTAAAGGTGAAAAGATTTAAACTTTAAAAGTGAAAGGTTTAGATTTTAAAAAGGAAAGGATTTGAACTTTTTGAAATAAAAATTCGATTTTTATATATTGAACTTTGAACTAAAAATTCGATTTTTATATATTAAATAGCGAACTAAAAATTCGATTTTTATATATTGAATAGCGAAGTAAAAATGTGATTTTTACGTATGTAGTGAAAGCAGCAACGAAGGTGACAAAAAGGCGAAACGACGAAGACTTCTGCAAAGGAAGAGCCGTGGAGCTGGATAGCTATAAGTGAGAATTTCTCACCTTTCTATTTTATTTCTAGTTATATATATATACTAGGATGCAGACGGTGCTTAGTAGCACCCGACACAATCGTCCACAGACCATGGACTTGTTTGTTTGATTGTTTGGTGATTGATTGTGATATTGGTTTGAATGTGGTTTGTGGTGTGAAAAATCGAATCGATAAATTGGTTAGGATTAGACGTGCGCCGTTATAAGGCGAAGGAGTAAGGCTAGGTTAGACCCTTACTCCAAATTTTGTGGTTTGCAAAATGAAATTGATTTGATTGATGAGTGAATGGCGTGGGCCTTCACTAGACCGGGGATAAGGCTAGGCCTCGTCCCGTTTCTAGTATCGTGCCGTTATGCTGCCGAAATTTTCTAAAATATGTTAGAAAAATAAAAATATCATTTTTTTTAAAGAATGAACCGAAGAGAAATTCATATGTTGAAATAAAATGTTTTGTCGTTAAAAATATAAATTTTAACGTGAATGTGAATAAATAAAATATTCATTTGCAAACCAGATGGTTTGTTTATGTACACTTATTTGAAGGACATTGATTGGGTCGATAAATTTTACACATCGCCCAACTGCACAAATAAAATCTGTGTTTGATTGTTTGAAACCCTACACGGGTGTTGGGATGATATTTGACGTACACTAATCCCGATTGTTTAGTTGTGTGTCGATCGATTGATTGACAGACTGTTATAAGCGTTGAATATTTATATTTGATGCTTATACAGTGTAGAATGCACTTTGGATGATGGTTGATTATTCATCGTTGTTGATATATGCATGTGTTGTAGAAAATCCATATAATTAACATTATATGGTAATTGATTGGGCCTCATTCCAGTTTTGAAAAAGAAATATTTGAAAAAGAAATATTTGAAATAGAATATTTGAAAATAAAGGAATATATGAAGCCGTGTTGATTAGATTGACGCCATTTTGACGTGAACGATATTTATATCAATTGAAAACGAATTCGAAATGAATTGAATTGAAAACGATTTCGAAATGAATTGAATTGAAAACGATTTCGAAATGAATTGAATTGAAAACGATTTCGAAATGAATTGAATTGAAAACGATTTCGAAATGAATTGAATTGAAAACGATTTCGAAATGAATTGAATTGAAAACGATTTCGAAATGAATTGAATTGAAAACGATTTCGAAATGAATTGAATTGAAAACGAATTCGAAATGAATTGAATTGAAAACGAATTCGAAATGAATTGAATTGAAAACGATTTCGAAATAAATTGAATTGAAAACGAATTCGAAATGAATTGAATTGAAAACGATTTCGAAATGAATTGAATTGAATATGAATTCAAATTGAATTGAAATTTGAATTGAACAGAAATGAATTTTGAAACGAATTTATAAAGAAGAATTCAATTTTGCTTTGAATTGAAATGGAAGTCGAAATAAATTTTGAAATGAATTTAAAACTGTTTATATAATTCGTTTTAAATAAAAATCGGCGAAGTATATATTATATATATTATATATATAATATAATGGCCTGAATAGAACGCGCCGCGCCGCGGCAGTTCGTGAATTTCGACCATTTATTTCAAACGGACATTGCGGGAGATCCGACCGTCGGATTCTCCTAAAACCGGAACCGTTGGGTTCGTATCGAAAAGAGCTTTCTAACGAATATTAGAAATTTGAAATCTAACGGTTGGATTTGGAATTACGTCCAAATCAAATTCGAAAAAGGTCGCTGTAAGTGCAGTTCGATGGCCGTTAATGGAAATCGACTGTACGGGCCTTGATAAAATTATTAAAAATAGTAATAATTTGTGTAAAATCATAAGAAGTGATTTGTGAAAGTTTGGGATGAAAAACTCCATATTTGAAAAGATAAAAATAGATTTTTATCGAAATGAACTAGATTTGAACTAGAATTATAATTCTATTTATTTTTAAATAAATAAATTGAATTTGAAATGGTTTTGAAAATAACCAAAATTTCCAATGATTGCATTGGAGTGGAGTTGAATCGAAATTGTCTTCGGAATATTTCGATGTTGGAATTCGTGATATTACAGGTGTTGTTATGGAAATTTGAAAGATATATTTGTATCGTTATTTCCAATACGACATTTGTTAGTCGTAGAATTCGATATTGAATATAAGCCGATATATTTTCTATTCAGAGCCTTGTATTGAATATCGAATGTGATTTGGGTTTGTCGTGAATGGTGTCTTCACTAACACTGTTCTTAAACCCAGTTGAGAAAAGATTAAATCTTTTTATTTAGATTTAATGAAGTGTACCAGTTAAATAATATTTAATTGGAATTGAAATGGGTATTGATTTTTGGGTTTATCGTGAACAGTGTTTTAAATAACACTTGTTCTTTAACCCGATAATTAATGAATGTGATTTGGGTTTGTCGTGAATGGTGTCTTCACTAACACTGTTCTTGAACCCAGTTGAGAAAAGATTAAATCTTTTGATTTAGATTTAATGAAGTTCACCAATTAAATAATATTTAATTGGAATTGAAATGATATTGATTTTTGGGTTTATCGTGAACAGTGTTTTAAATAACACTTGTTCTTTAACCCGATAATTAATGGGATGTGACTTTGGGTTTATCGTGAACCGTGTTTTAAATGACACTGATTCTTTAACCCAGTCACAGATTAAAACTAAGTGGAGTTTTAATGAATCTTTAATTAGATTGAAAAGATCGAGAATGGAGTATCACCAGTTTTGCTCCAGGCGATAGTTAAATCTTTAATTAGATTTGAACGTGAAATTTAGAAACTAACTGTCGGTTAGCCAAGCAGAATGGTTTTCTGGATATTGATCTGATGTTGGTTTCGGCCTTCGGGGTTAATATTTGGGGAATTATTCTCTTGATTAATTTACGGTTAGTGACTGATGAATTGGAATGAGGCGTATGTTGTGTTTGTGTAACACTTTTATAAAATATACGCGAGTTATTCGGGAAGACCGGGTTTATCCCATTCTGAATAACTGATACGACGATAAGTCGAAGATGAAGACGATGGTCGAAGACCGGAGGTCTTCACGTCGTTTGGGTGATAACTGATGATCTTGATTGGGCTGTACACCCAAGAAGATGGAAACAGTTGGTGATCGTCCAGACGTACTTGGAGATCGATGGATATGCGGGGTACTAGGTGCCTCCGGTTTCGTTCAGCCCCAGAACGGACTTGTAAATGGACTGTGTGTCTGACATTGGATTTCATTCTGTGTGACTGATATCGGTTGCATAGAGTGGTTTGCCTGTGTGGCATGCTAAGATGCAAATGATCAAGGCTTCTGTTGAAAAGCAAAGTCTTGTGGTGATGATCAAAGCACGGCCTTTGTGGCGTAGCTTTGTGTAACGTTTACTTCGCGAGTTTCACACCCGGTATGAACCAAAAACGGGAGAAAGGACCTCAGGGAGGGCCTGCGTTTCTTCCTAGTTAGAAGTGGCGTCAGTGGTTTTACACGCCCTGACGAGTTTGACTTATGTGGTTGTTGCTGTTGCGAGGCGCCTCGGATTGATCGGTCGTTCTCGAACCGATGGAGTCATTTAGTGGCTCATTTACGCCCCAAAGGGCGGGGAAACGTAGTGTTCAGGCATTTTAATCCACATCGGTGGACCGGCCCTGTCGCTCCTAGGGTCACTCGAGCTCTGATCCTGAGGCTGGGGCTAGGCAGTCTCGAATCGGTTGAGGACTATCTTTTGCCTCGGTTCATAGATGGAAATCCAATTTCCAAATACGAGACTTTGCGGTTTTGATTGTATATCCTATATATGGCGACATAGTGGGATGGGGCGCTTATGCCGCCTATGATTGATACTTATGATTTGAAGTTGTTTTATACACTATGCACTTATTATAGTATCAAATGATTTGTTTTAAACGTATCAAGCATTCTTTGGCTGTTATAAGGGAAAACCCTATCCTCGACTGCGTTGCATTGTGTGATGGGACCTGGGTCTTATAACAGCTTCATTTTTCTTTATTTAGCATTGCGCTGTTTGTTTTATGCACTGGTATTCTTGGGAGGAAACCCGTTCCGTGTTATACGGCGTGGTCCCTTGATTTACCTAACTTTAAAATAAAGATTAATAACTGTTTTAGTTCTCACACCAGTCACATGACTGACCTGGAGTTTATTGTTTTAACCTAAACTCTGGGTGCCCCTATTTTCGACACGGGCAGCTAGTAGTTTGGTTTTGCAGATTTATATTCACAGGATCCTGGTTTACAGCTGGAACGATATCCGGAAAGCTTTGTATCCGTATATCTTCTTCTAGTTGTTTATTGTATTATTTTCCGCTGCGTTGTATTTAAATGTAATTTAAATCTCTGATAATTCTGTGTAATATTCTTTTAAACTCTGTATATTCTTGTAATCTGATGCATTGTTGTAATATACAATGAAATGTTCTTTGTATGCGTTCTGTTGTGGCTTGTTCTCGAACTATCCGACGCTTTCCTTTACGGGGGAGTTGCGGGTCTTTACATTATTATCGAAGAATTAATTGTTTTTAATTCGATTTATATCAATTTAAATTTATATCTTCTCCATATGATCGAATTAATCTTCGAAACCTATCCCAATGTGTTCAAAATAGTGGCATAACCCTAAAAATGTCGGGTGTTGGGTTCAGAAAGGAGTTTGGAATCACGAAGTATTTTAAATAAAATCATATCGATTCAAACTAAAATAAAATAAAATTTATTATTAAAAATTCCTTCCTTCCTTCCTAAGTAAAAATAGTACACTGTAAACCTACTTTAGTTACTCTCTCTTCTTTCACTTCACCATGTACTTCTCTTCCCCAACTTCATTACTAAGTAAAACAAAAATTAACGGTTCTAGTACGATGGTTCCTTGATCTCCTCTATTTAAACGTGATTAAACCCCCTTTCTCCGTTTTGGATTTTCTCTCTTGTTCATTTCTCAGATGAAAGAAAAAAGAGCTGCATCTTTCCTATTCTGAAAATCAAAAATCCAAATCCTTTATCGGTTCAATCCACGAAATCGATTCAAACTTGATTCGATAGGTTCCTGAAGGCATTTGCATCAATCTGGTTTGCGAGTTAGAGTGCGCGATGGGGTGCTGATTAATTCGACCTAGGTTGAACATGACATAAGGTTCTCGAGTTTTTAGGGTAAAAGATCGTCGATTGGCAAACTGGAATGTGGATTCGATCACTGAGGGGGTTTAACATCTGTAGTCGATTTTTTGTGAGAATCGACATTGAAAAGCATTACACGAGTACTACTGGTTGCCAAGATAGCGATCCAATGTGAGGCTTTGAGCTGCAGATGGTTGCGCAAGCTAAGGTGATGGTATCATGGGTTTTAGTTGATGGCAAGAGGAGAAAAGAGAATCAATGTTTTGGCTAGTCACCGTGTTCTTGCGTGCATTGGTCCGGATGAGGCACTGGGTGCAGTGATCTTGAGTTCGATTCCATGATTTGAGTAGAGTAGGTCATCCAACTGTAAGTCATTAGGTAGATAGATGTAGTCTCCTGATGAGGTGTTTGCTGAGGTGCGGTCAAAGAGGTTGGTGATCTTTGGGATCAAATCCATGGAAATATATGTAGAGTTTGTAGTGAGGGTTCAAGTTCTGAAATGAGGAAGGAGGTGATTCGATGATGGAGTGCGATGCAGATGTTCGATGAATTGTTGCAGGAGTAGTACAGTTTGGATTTCTGGGATTAGAGAAAGGAAAGGAAGGAGATAAGAATAAAATGGGAAAAAGGTAATTGAATTTGTTATTTATTTATTTATTTATTTAAGTAAGCGTTAAATGTATATATGGTTTAATGTTTAAAATATACATAGATTAGTTTAATTATATTTGTTAAGTTAAATTTAATTTAGTAACCGTTAAAAGGAAAAAAACTTATATAGGAAAGTTATTTATTCGTTAAATAGTTAATTTAAATAAAAAAATTAATCAGTAAATTTAAATAAAATTATCGTAGGTACGAATTCATTCGAGAAGATTCATAGCCAATGGTTTGGAAATAAACAGGATATTCGACAACTGTCATTTTGGTGAATAATTCTCATTTAGAAATTTATTTAAATTTATTTTTATCGTTAACAATAAATTGTTGGTTGCCTTGGATGCATTTATAAATTATTTATCAGTGTTGGCTATTATATAGATATATATTAGTTATTTAGGCTTGGTGTTTGTGGTTATTATATATATATATATATATATATATATATATATATATATATATATTAGTGATTGGATAGTTCCCACAATACCTTTAATGGGTGCCTGTGGTATCATTAGCGGATGACCCTATGTGCCCCCACAATATTATAGTGGATAACCTTCTATACGGCGATATCCTGCCTCGAAGCAGGATGGGTATTATACATGTTGGCTAACGTCTGTGGATGCAGGAAAACAGGTTGGAGGGATCCGACTGGATTCCTCAAAATTTATTATTATTTGTTTTCCTATATATTATCGTATATGATGTATTGAAAAAACCAGTGATTGATAATTTGGTGTTTTGGATGTTTGAAATATCACTAGGCCCAAAATGTTGATTTATAAACATACTGTGAAAAGGATATTTCGAGATTAAAAATGGAAAATCTATTTCTCAAAAATAGAACTTGAATTTCATATGAGCTATAAAGATATTAACTTTTTTGAATAAATAAAACAAGCATTAAATTTATAAATGATGTTTATAAATTAAATAATACAGGAAATTGAAGTAAATTTATAAACGGTGTTTATAAATAAAATGGATTTATTTTCATTGGATAATTAGGGATTGACATGGATTTATAAATGGTGTTTATAAATGAAGTGGAAAAATTATCATTTGATAATTTGAATATTTAAATTCAAATGTGAATATAAAAATAGAAATGGGGAATCATTTTAAAGAAGTAAACGATGAAATTTATTCTGATGTTCAAAACGTAAATTGAACTAAAATAAATCCGTATGGATTTATGATTTAAATTCGATTATATCGAATTTATTTGAATAAAATATTTTTCAGAAAAGATATTGGAATCATATTAGGTAGAACTAAAAATTAAATATGAAAATAAATTCTGTGTTATATATATGTCAAAATAAATAGAATATTTCAAAATAAGATTTTATTTTTCAAATAGATTTTGAAATGGAAACTTGTTTTAAATTATAAAACAAGGAAGTTAAATTTATAAACGACATTTATAATTTTAATGAGATAAATTATCATTAGATAATTTAAAAATTTAAATTCAAGTATGAATTTAAAAATGGATTGAAAATCATTTCGTAATGGGGATGACGGATGCTATTCCGGAGTTTTGAATATAAACGGAATTGCGATAAATCTAGGAATTTATAATTTGAATTCGATTATATCAAATTTTATAAATAATTTATTTATAAAAGAATTGGGATTTTAATATAGCAAATTGATTATAAATAAATTTATAACCGAGTAAGGAAAAATCGACGATTATAGATAATCGAAAATATTAAGTTGAATTAGGAAAATTGGTTTAATATTTATTAAAATATATTAGAATGGAGTTGAAATTTATTATAAACAAAATTTAACGTTTATATATATATATATATATATATATATATATATATATATATATATATATATATATATTTAAAACGAACGCGCCGCAGCGCGACAGTTCGTAAATTGGCGTTTCGAACTTCAATTGAGAATATAGAACTCAATTTAATTTGGAATTCTTTGAAACAAGAATCGTTAGGACGATTTAATAATAATTTTCTAATAGAAGAGAAAAATCTAGATTTTGTCTTATAGATTTTAGTTATGTCAAAATTAAATTTTCATAAAAGCAGCGACATAACCAGTATAAAACCATAATGGTTTATTAATTAAAATTGAAGTATTTTAAGTTAAAAAAATATGAATTTTAAATTTAAAAATCCAGATTTGAGTTGTAAAATATATACAAACTCAAGTTATGTAAATGAAATGATTTTTGACACAAAAATCATATTTTTTATTATGGAATAGAATTAAATAATTTGAAGAATAATTAGTTAATCGAGTTTTGAATATTAATTGGGCTTTGGATAAGTGAATGAGATTTGAGAATTTATATTCGAAATCGAATGTGGAACTTGAGTTGAAAAATGGAATTTGATTTGTTTATAAGTAAATTAAAAGTATATTTGAAAGTGATATGTTCAAATAAACAGTGGAATGGGCATAATAGCTAATTAAAGAATAGATTAGCTAATTGAGTTGAAAATGATTGGATTGAGTTGGAATCAATTGGAAATGGACATACATGGGTCAGAAAAGTATGGTATGAAGCATATGAATATCATAACACGAGTTCCTGACATATAGGTACACGCTTAAATTACATATGAGTTTTTATGCGCCGAATCGGCAAGCCACTTGGCTTTTTGATTTTCTTTTTGAATGGAAAGGGTCTAGAGAGGCAAGTTGAGGTTTGAGCTATTGATCGGTACAAAGGTGGTGCTGGCGGAATTTTCTGGTAATTTAAGGAGTTAGAATATTTTAAAAAAAAAATTGATAACTAGAAATCAATATATCGATATATATATAGGATTCGATAAGGAAACAAACTTAAAATCGAATATTATAAACAAAAAAATCTATAATTTAAATCTGGTAAAAATAGAAAGAGAAACGTATACATGTTTTAAAAAAATGAGTAATTGGTTTATATGATGTTGGTTATTCGAGATAAGTAGTTTTATCCATTTTGAAGTTAACAATGTTATTCAATCAAGACATGAGAGGTATTTATACCCCAACTCGATTGATTTCATTATTAACCAATAAATAGCAAGATTCAGGTTCGAAGATAAATGTTTTAAATAAGATTTAGTTAAATGCAGTATCTTGGGTTGTTGTAACAATGTTTTACACAACATTCGTTTTAACCCAGATAAGTGGAAATTTTGGAAATATAATAATAAATATTTCCTATGTATAGAAATGAACGGTCGTGAAAGGGAGAAGTACTGGGAATGTTTCCAGTTATAAATAGAAGATATTTTCTAAGTATAGAAAATAAAAGAGGGCAATATATGGAAATGTTTTCGAAATAGCGTAAGAGGCCAAGATGATTATTGAAAATATTTGGTTAACAAATACTGATAAGGAAATGAGAAGTGATTTAATTAATGAAATATTGATTAAGGGGCCCAGTGATTGTTTGATGCTTTGAATGGATGTTTGTTTTTCTTCGATAGTTATATAACCGATTGTCGAAGTGTTTTCCAATATCGTTGTCAATATGGAGAGACCAATTGGATTATTATCCGAGAACCACTCCGTATTTGTAGTAGCGTTGCGAATCAGATTATATGAAGATAATCAAAGATGGAGTAAAGTGCAAGGTCTTTTTCTATTAATCTTAGGTAGAAATCCTAGGTAGAAATTTCCTAAGATGGATTAATAGAAATTGTACCTTTGGTTTCGTTCAGTCCCAGAATGAACGTGTATGGACGAATGTCTAACAAAGTATTTCCAACGATCGCATATGTTGGTTTGCATAAATATATATGATGGCGGAGAATTTATTCTCTTAGCATAATATCTAGAATATTTGTGCAAATCAATTTAATGATCAACGGAATTGACAATGTGGCATTCAAAGTGATTGTGCTATCAATGAAAGGTAAGTAATCAAAGCCTCAGGCCTCAACAACCAGGAAATGAAAAAAATCGGGCAGACGGCGTGGCTAAGTGGGTAGCTCCCAATTAGGGTGTATTATCACCTATCTAGAACAAATTCATTTCCTTTTTTATTCTGTTCGATGCTGTCCCATTCGAGAAAACGGTTGCTGATTCCAACTGTTGGTGATGTACATTCAATACACTCAAGCGAAATGAGTGGTTGGTCATGTGTGGCGGCCAATTACAAGATGTTGTTGTTGAACCCAGCGTATTCCTCTCTAGAGATACACTATCAGAAGGTGGCCCCATACCTTTCCATAGCTGGAAATTCATTACCCAATAAGTGCTCGCAGTTTTGATTGTATATTATATATGTGTAGCGTGAGATGCAAACGTTCCACTAGATTTCTATTTATTTGATTTAGACACTATTATAATTTCAAAAGAGTTTGATATAAATATTATCGTTCTTTTAGAAGGATTTTTTTGAAAGTTAAATCAAGTGTTTTTGATTCTCATAAGGGATAAACTCGTTCCGTGTTATACAGTGTAGTCTGATGAGATATCGTTTATTTTCTCAAACTGTTTTAAATTGTTTACTCATACTAGGCCCATGACTGACCCATAGTTTATTTTGTTTTGTTTTACCTTAACTCTTGGGTGCCCAAATTAGTACGGGAAGTCAAGTAGTTCAGGATTTTACAGATTTATTTGAAGGAGCTTGGAGCAGGAGGCTTCAGTGTTAGATATATTTACCAATTATTTTCCGCTGTGTTGTATTGTACTCTAATGATGATATGTATACAGAAAATTTTGTATTCCAAAAGATATTATACATAATAAATTTTATTCCGCTGCGTTGAGTGGTTCTATGTATTGTTATTTCTATTCTTCTTCTATCCTTTTCTTCTTTATTTCATAATGATTCGTATTTCTGTACAATTTGGGTTGGGCATGTGATGTATGTAGTCAACTCAAATAGTACGGATTTGCGGGCCTTTACATTCTACCACTTAATAATTACCTTAGATGGTTGTTCCTTAGGCTACGCATACATAATTCGTCCCTAGGTCAGGCCTCTCTATTCCCTAGATAAGAAGCGGACATTACTTGTAGAACTACCTTATACACATTATTGTCTATCAGGACCATTTGATATGGTATAGGAGAAAAGAGGACCCAATAACCATTTAATTCTCGTAGGGTGGGCCCAATGGCTTGGCTTCTAAACCAAGGATTGAACCATAAGAACGAACCTAATCCTAACAACTTAATACCTAACACGAGATAGGTCAGCCACTTAGTACCTTTTTTCGAAGATAGGCCTACTTCGCACATACAATATATATACACACATACACACACTTGACATCTCATATAAGGCCTACCATTTGTATATGTTGGATTTGTCGGGCGGTTCTGGGCAGGCTTCTACGTTAAGTTCAGTCTAACCACGTATAATAGCATACTAATTATAATGTCCCTTGGCACCTAGATCTCGCATATTAACCAGATTTAATTGTAGACACTGAATATGTCGATCGATTCGGGGAAGACTTCTACTATAAGTAACGGTTAACCTCGTGCCTATATGTCATTAATATTATTTAAGCCATTAACTCACACATATACAAACATACAAATTTCTATAGGGACATTCAAATTCTATTACTAATTTAATCGTGTTTATTGCACAATTAATATGTATTAATATACGCAGATTACGTTATAGATATAAACATAGACGTAAATTAAGCGAACGAGATTAGCGTTCTTACCATGTTTTTGAAATGTCAATCCCTATTCCATTTTCAAAGGTGTACAAGTCATTTTCCATATTTTCCTCAACTATAACATAAATGTGCATATTAACATATGACAATAGAATGCGAAAAATAACCACAACAACATATAAACTTGCAATCCATGTTTTGATTTGATTATTGCAACAACAAAAGATAAACATAACATCATATATATATATATATATATATGTATATATGTTTGTAATTCCTCTTTTGAATAGATTCCTTTTCTTATGTTTTTTTGTATGCAAAACCTTAATATTTAGGTATATTATAAATAATATGTTCAAATTCTGTATTTTGAAAAATAGAGATTCAAACCCTGTTAAATTTACAAAGTTATCCAAATCGTAAACTTTTACCCAAAAAATAAACATATGAATTTACATGAAAATAAACCGAAAAAGGAATCCAAACAATTTAGAAAATCATATAACAAGAATCATGTTTTCCTTTTATTATTACAATAACCTAAAACCACAAATATAATAGATTGAAAATCTCTACGAACTATAAAATAAACGGAGGATTTGAGGGGTTTAATCATGTTTTCTTTTCGTATATCCAAAATCCTCCAAGGCATAACAATTCAAATCTATAACTATCAAATTACAGAAAATAGTAACCCAGATGGATTCCACTCACAGAGCTATTAGGAAGAGTAGTTACAAGATTGAATAGAACAGAAATTGGATTTTGCCTTCAAGAACGAGCGTATGCTCTAATCCTTTCATATATATATATATATGTATATATATATATATAAGAATCACCATTAGGATCTTATATATATACATATGAATCTAAATTGCTGATTAATCTTAAATCTATGCTAGAATAAGATAGAGAAGATATAAGAGATTTTGAGAAATAGAAGAAACTTAAATCCTTTAAGCTTCCTGGAATTAGGGACAGAAGAAAGGCATCATGGATTCATTGAGAGAAATGGTTGTAAGGTCTAGAATGAGGGTTTGAGGGTCTATTTATAGTTTCTATCATGTGTATGAACCATTAGATTAGTTTGATTAAATCTAAACAGCTCATTTGATATATATATATATATATATATATATATATTATAAATAAGTCCCCACATAAAACAACCCTCACTAGGCTTCCCTATAGGAGGGCAGTCGACACTCATCCTAGAGGGGAAGTCGACCCTTCTTCTAGGATCAAGCCCAAGAGGAATTTCGTCCAGATATTACTTTTTGATCATTCATTAATTAATTACTTTAGTTCTTTCTTTAATTATTTTATTCTTGTCACCTACTATGTGCGAATATATGCACATAAGTTTGTAATAAAAGGCAATATTCTTTTCATGTTATCCAATTTGGTATGTTCCCAGCCTACATATATTTTTATTTGAAATTCAATCTTTTGTATGTTAATATATACATACAATTTAATTAATTAATAACTTTTGCGTATGGACTCCATTTTTAGCAAATAAAATGTGAAAACGAATCAAAATCTCGCCATGAACGCAATTATAATACTTTCATGGCTAAATTCCCATTTTTTCAAAATTCCAGTTTTAGCCTTTGAATATATTATTAACTATTATTGTTTATTTTAAATTTAATTAACTTATGCCTAAAATAAGTATATTTTATGGTGTGTTACAATCATGGAAACTCCTTCAGTTCTACACTGATCTAGAAGGGTACTACCAATACCAATCCAACATGCCTTAGTGAAAATCACAACACTCGAAATAATCCTGTGGAACACGAAGAAAAAGCACTGATTCTGTGATACGAAGTGCAAACACCGATCCTCGTGACATAGAAGTATTTTAGCCAATTCCTGATCCATTGTGATTCCTACCAATCCAGACATGTTTCGAGGATACGTACTAATCCCGAAACACTTAGCCAAAAATCCGAGTTTTTTGTGAGTTCTGCATCTCTGTCTGAGTCTCTCCAAGTTTCCCTAAGTCCGTTCTTAAGTCCTGGATACCCTAATAGCCAAAAATCTAGAGCGCGACTGCCTTATAAAAGGCAGGTCAATAAGAAGTTTAGATATAAGATTCGATTTTTAAGAGATATCAGGGATATTCGTTTGAATGTGCCCAAAGCAATTGTAAGGAGATTTTATCTCCTATTTGTTCGGTATATCATACAAAATAATTATTTAATATTTAAAAGTTATATATAGTGGTATTTTGGGTAGTTTGCAGGCGGAACAAATTTTGTGCTTTCAGAACAAATTTATAATATATGAAATGACTTTGGGACATGTTGATATCCCCCCCCCCCCGCAATGCAATTGTTGGGGGATGGTTGTGGACCAGCTCAGTCAGCTTGATGTACGAGCTGATTCTGCATCATATTATACAATTAAATAATATCAACAACTATTATATAATATTTAATATTATCCATTATTGATCCAAATTAGTGATATTGAGGTCCGGTTTCCGTTTGATTCTTTGAACCCGTATTACAATTTTATCGGATGTCCCCGAAGGAACAAATGGAATATATCAATAGTGTTAACTGTGTCATATGTGACAATGTAGATGAAACTCACTGTCATTTGTTTTTCGAGTGTAGCTGCTCTAATCACATAGCAAAGTTTTGTATTTAGAAATTTGTAAACAATTACGAGATAATAACATTAATTATCTTCGACAAGTGGAGAACCAAAGACATGGGATCCGACATAAATAGCACTGTATTCACAACTCCGATTTAGTGGATTTGGAAAGAAAGGAACCGTAGATTTTTTTCAATAGAAGGCAAGAACAAAGGAGGAAGTAAGTAATCTGATTTTATTTGATGTTGAAATTAAATTGAAAGCTAGAAGAAGAAGGGATGTTACCTTAAACCGGAGAAGCAGTACAACTGATATTGAATCCGATGATCCAGTGGCGATGGGCGATCAAAGTCAAGATACACCACACCGCCATCCACCATGATTGTTTTATTTAGGCCAAGATGAAGATTAAGTGTATTTTTTTTCCTTTTTTGCGTGCTGTGTTGTCGCTTTGTAATTGAAGAGAATGTTCGTGGATGTATTTTGGGCTGTAACATTTTGGGGTTGTGCCGTGATAAAATTTATACCGATTTTCAAAAAAAAAAAACTTGTATTACAGTTGTTTGAAGATAATTATTGACCAAAAATAAGAATATTAGTAAAATACTCTAATGAACTAATGAAGGGAAAGTTCGTTTTAGATAATTTGTTCCTAAACAATGTTACTAATGGCAACCAACATCTCTTGGCATATCCAAATCATGATCATATCAAAGTATGTGGACCATCGGGTATGAATAAATCACTACGAAGACTAAGAAGTCAACATATGATAAAATTGTAATATCACAATAAAGAAATAATTTTTGTAGAAATTCGAGTAAATATCATCTTTAAAATATTAGTTAATACTTATCAACACATTAAAGTCCCGTATTATCAGAAAACAACAGAGTACATAATATATTAAAATATCCTTTTTAAATACATAAACTAAAGGTACAAAATATAGATTAAAACATATGATAAGAGTGGAGCATCCTAGCAAAGCTTCGTAACTTCCAACAAAATCAACTATTACCATCCACCTTTGAGGTTTGGAGAAAAATGAATGGGCCAGATATAAAATTTCGGTGAATAGAAATAAGCTTTTGAAAGAAAAAGGTTAGGTGATGTTAGCCTTAAGCTTTACTCTAAGTTTCATAATGATTTAATGTTTGTTTTTTTCTATATGAAATGACTTAGTTGCACCATACGACCTAGCCTGAAGGTTAATCCAAATCTACTTGTGATCGACCTGTCGGGCATGGTCCCTTCTCTACTCTACTTTGCCTGATGGAGGATGTAAAAAGTACTCTCGCATAATAACTCATCAAAATGCTCACTCTCTCCTTTCATACGTATTAGCAAACTGCCTCTATTTTCCAGCTATGTTATTCCATCAAACAAATATCATTTGGACAGACAGTGTCTTTAACGGTCTCGTATTTACAGCTTCGAAGTTCTTCGCGAACATGTTTGGATAGACCACACCTCTAATGGTCTCTTATTTCCAACTCTGAAGTTTTCTGGGAATCCATTTTAACAGCACCATACTTATTAGCACATGAGTGCATATAGCATCTTATTTTCTTCTTCAGCTTCTACACAACCACGCCTAACATCGGAAGCATTCCTCTCGATCTAGTTTTCTCTATTGCCTCTTATTTTCCAATCTGACATGTGTGTCCTTTCATCATTAGCATGACCCCCAACTAATAGTCACGTTTACGCTCTCAAGTTCAGTCCACATTGAATTTTCTCTGTGGCATCTAATTTTTTGGTCTTATGTATGTAACCAACTCATTGTAGCATTCCCTAATACTAATCCTATTTGCATAGGATGTCAAAGCTTTCCTCCTAATCAACCCAATAGCAACCAAATAAAATCACCAATTATAGGCTATTTAGATGTTTTGTTACTACAATATTCTTTTTATTATAACTTGGTTTTGGTTATAATCTCCACACCCCACATTAGATTTAGATTTAGTCTTATAATAAATTCTTCAATTTATATAACAGATTTGGGTATGTTACTAGTGGATTTAGGTTTCATGTTAAGGGATTAAATTACGCTTTATAGTTAAGTCCGCACTTTCTCAATTAAATCCAGATTTACATTTAACTCTTATTTTACCATTAAGTTTGTATTTTATACTTAAGCACACTTTATATATAAAGTCCGAAACTTATAACTAAGTCAAATATTTTCAAACAAGTATATTATATATATGTGTGAGTGTGTGTATGTGTGTGTATATGTATATGTTTGTATGTATATATGTGCGCGCGTGCACACACACACACACATATATATATATAAAACCCGTTCTAGAAGGAATTTAAGTATAAATGATTAATCTTCCTGGTTAAAAATAAGTAAATTTTCCATTTATGTGTCGTCCTAAGTTACACCTTTAAGCCTTTGAGATCCTTTTCCTCTATAATTATCTTTACTTCTATCATAATTTTTTTATTTGTTTCCCCTTACAAAATTTTATTTCTTTTCAGCTCAGAAAGAATTCCAAATGAGGGAGAAGAAAAATGAAGATAACGGAGGAAGGGAGAAAAGAATGAGCATGAGAATGTTATTTATTTATAGTTAGGCCTAATGCCTATTTACATGTCTAAAAGCCCATTAGATTTAGTCTGATTTAAACATGAGGTTACTATATCACATACTATTCCTTTGCTATTAGATTTATATTTTAGTTCAGGCCCAACATTAGATTAAATTTTAACTCTCATCTGACCATAAACACATGCTCAATAGAGAATTTTGTCCATCCAAAATAAGTCGGTTCCCTCAGTCCACATATCCCCAAAAGTACTCTCCAGGTTTGCCATGTACCAGGTTGAAATAGCAACTAGCTACATGCACTCAGGTCAACCATCCCCAAAGGTGTTTGACTAGAGTGCTTTTTCCCGTCTTTATTTTTTTCCATAATTTAATTATCAACCTTTCACTCTTTGTAACTTCTCGATGTTGATTAAGATCGTGAGAATTTATATATGAAAATTATTCATAAAATCGCTACGAACAAAATGGTAAAGTTTCCATCGTCGTATCCGAACATCTATAAAAGTTTATCATTTTAATTCATTTCCTTATTTAACTTATTATTTCTTATGAATTTTTGGGTGTTACATTAATATTGGAACTTGCTAAGCCAAAGTAGAAGATATGTGAGAATTTTAAAAATAATTTACTTATTGGGTCTGAATTGGGCCAATCATGTCTGATTTATTTAGAATATTCCTAAATTTAATTTAAAAAAAGTTACATGTTTAATTTAAATTTATAAACCATTGATAGAAATTTAATTAATTTATCTACAGTCGAATATATAAGTATATATATGATACATATACATATATTTAAGGTATATTTGTAACCAGATATTCCAAGCCAAGTATAGTATGCTCATATATAGATGTTACGATTTACATTACAATAGACACACTGAAATTAGCTGGGAAGTGCATAAGGAAATGTTTATTTTTGAAATAAAAATGCTTGTTATGAAGTTATTTTATGACCTTACATCCTTTTCGGGCCTCATTGATAACATATGAAGGAGAGTCTTATCTCTTCTTAAATCGAAGAAAATGGATTAACTATTTGAAATTTGGATGCTGATAAGAGATGATGATGAAGATGGTATATAATGAGCTAAGAAGTGCACAATTGTAATGACCCATAGTCTTACGTGCTTTTAATGCATAAATATGAAATATTGTTTCAAATTAAGTTGTATCATTCTATAATTTTGAGAGATGGATATTATAGACATTTTTCACTTTTTGAATTTTTTTTGGGTTTCTATGTTATGATTTTATCCCTGAAAAAAATCGTATTTCGTCCATTACATTTGACTGAAGTGGAATTTTAATTTGAAACCACTTCCGTTTGATCATGATTATTCACTGGATATGCTCGTAATAGTGATGCGTATCGATTTCTATTGTATAATTATGAAATTGATGACATTCATGAAATCACCATTATCAAGTCTCGAAATGCTAGATTCTTTAAACACATTTATCCTCTAAAAGCTTCTATTAGAACTATTGTTCAAAAGAGATCAAGAAATACAGATAGTCTTAAGGATAATGTTGATCAAAACAAGCATGAAAAGAATGTTGAAACAAAGGTAGAGGAACTCAGAAGGAGCAAATGATAAAGGACCTAAAAAACATTTAGATCCAATTTCTACGCATATATGATAGAAAATGAACCTCTAACTTAACAAAAACAAATGTCATCTCAGGATGCTCCATATTAGAAGGAGGCTGTCAACAGTGAAATAGAATCCATTGTACAAAACCATACATGGGAACTAGTGGATCTACCCAAAGGATCAAAACCACTAGGATATAAATGGATATTTAAGAGAAAAAACTGAAGGCTAACGACTCAATGGACAAGTACAAATCAAGACATGAAAAAAAGGATTTAGACAAAAGAAAGGTCTAGATTAATTTTATATATACTCACCAGTAACTAAATTAACATCGACTAGGATGCTTATTGCAATCGCTTCCATATTAAATTTGGAAATACACCAAATGGACGTGAAAACTACATTTTTAAATGGTGAACTAGAAGGAGAAATATATACGTAGCACTAAAGGATTTCTATACCCAAGAAATGAATATAAGGTGTGCAAGTAAGTAATATCACTTAATGGCCTTAAACAAGGACCAAAACAATGGAATGAGAAATTTGATGGAACTACGTTATCAAATGGATTCAAAATAAATGAATCAGAGAAATGCATCTATGTAAAACATACAGATATTGGATATTTCATTGCTTGTCTTTATGCTGATGATTTGCTGATCTTAGGGAATAATAAGGTCATAATAAAATCTACAAAGGATATGTTATCCTCTAGACTCGACATGAAAGACCTAGAAGCGACGGATGTAATCCAGGGTATAAAGATTATAAAGACATCACAAGGATATGCGTTATCTTAGTCACATTACATTGCCAATGTACTTGAAACGTTCAAGCAACATAATATAACTATTGCAAAATCACTAGTAGATATGAACCAGAATTAGGTAAAGAACACTGGTGATGGTATATATTAGCTTGAATACTCTCGTATACTAGGAAATATTATGTATGTCATGAACTGCACTAGGCCTGATATTGCATACGCTATAAGCAAGCCAAGTATATATACCAGTAATCCTAGTAAACATCACTGGAAAGAAATAATCAGGATTCTAGGGTATCTAAAGCATACACGAAACTATATGTTGCAATATAAAAAGCATCCTTCAGATAGAAGGATATAGTGATGCAAAATGGATAACTGATTCAAAAGATACAAATCCAAGATTAGATATGTGTTTACATTAGGAAATGGAGCAATTTAATGGAAATTATCCAAATAGACTTGCATAGCTAGGTCAATAATGGAATCAAAATTCATTGCTCTAGAATAAAGATACGAAAGAAGCAAATTAGCTTTGGAGTTTTTGGAAGACATTCCAAATTGGGAAAAACCCGTACCTCTAATATGTATATATTGTAATAGTCAATCTACTATTGGAAGAGCTAATAGTAGATTGTACAATGGTAAATCTAAACGTATTCGTCGTAGACAAAACCAGAAGATAAGTTCTCTCTAATGGACCACTATAGACTATGTAAAATCAAAAGATAATATTGCGAATCCATTAACCAAATGCTTGCCTAAAGAGAAAGTTCAAACCTTATCGATGGGAATGGGCTTAAAACCTATAAACTGAAAAGTTTTCCTTGATGGAAACCCAACCTAGCTGACTTGAGATCCCAAGATCTTGGTTCAAAGGAATAACTAAATTAAGAATAAAACTTGGTAGAACTACAAGAAACATTACAACCATTCCTAAGATAAGTCAGTGCACAACCCGTCAGAGAGTAGGATAAGCTTAGCTTTTAATGATGTTTATATTGTTGTTTTATGAAGAACCAAGTGGAGAATTACAGTACACTCTTTATAGAATCACCTATGTGAGTATGAAGGCGCCGCTTCAAGAAAAATTGCATGGTTGAATTCTTCAAGCACTCATGAACCAAGGTGGTGCTCATGGCAAAAATGAACACAAAAAGAGAACCAAGGATTTAAAGAACACTTATCACATGTTATCTTTATAGACATATATAAATGGCTTACAGTTCAAAGATAGTGCAATCCACTGATTCGTCCGTAGGTTATAATGATAACACACCAGGAAAAGTTCAAGGTCATTGTGCTACTTTTACTGATATGATAAACGTTACGCAATATATAAGAACATTTTAGATAACTATTCATTCATGTGGAAGATTGTTAGAAATAAATAAGTGGTTTAGGGAAGAAATAAGCCCCTCATTGGGGGATAAAATATCCAATTCCATAATATACAACACAACCTAATATACTATATCAAAAGGAACCGAGGAGATGGAAGAAATAAGGCAATGGCATGAAAAACCTTCATAATTAATATTAAAAGGTCAAAGATATGGCCTTGGGGCTCTTAGGCTCTCGTGATTAATTGGGTCTCGTGATTAAATATGCCTCCGATTGCCACTCGGTCCTATTGCGTTGAAACAACTTTTTTTTAAAATGAACCGTGCGTTTTTAAATGCTAGCAATGGCCGCATCTGTTGGAAAAGGATCGCACCCTTTCCAACAGCCACAACCATTCAAATAATTATGCCTCTTCCCTAATAGGCACCTCCCATTTCCTATATATAGTTAGACATAAATTACAATTTAGAATCAACTATGCTTTCTCTCTTCCTTGTCTTCTTCCTCATTTAATATGTTGTGATAAAAAAAGACTTCCTGTATTTGTCATCGCTCTGTGATTGCCGTGCATCGTCATAGTGAAGGCTTGTTTCAACCTCGGGGAACGATTTTTCAACAACTTGAAGCACCGTGGAGGGAGCAATATCATTTTAAGGAAATACCAGTCGCTGGACTTGGATAATAAAATTGATAAATTATTCTTCTCTTCCCATTTTTAAATTGTACAATATTGTTCGTAACTATTTTCTTACAAATCTTTGATGGTTTCTTGTCATTGTGAGTGGCAATAGCGTTGAAATGGTATTACTAATGCTTAAGGTGTTCATGTTCAATGCAACGATATTTGTAATAGTTTTTTTTGCCATTTTCATTACAATTTTAATAACAATATTGCATGTTGCTTGTGTTTGCAGACGATGATGTTGCAAAGTAGAAGCAACAAATCTGCACCAACACAGACTGTGCAATAGTCTACGCCTCTGGTTTCATAACCTGTCACGTATTCACATAGCGGGCGACTAGAGAAATTTAATTGCCAAGATTTTAATGGCAACAGAAAATGCATTTCTATCTAACAACATTGTCCTAGACGAACAATTTTCTGAGGATCCCCCAAATGTTGATGAACTGGAGCCTGACACCATCAAAGTCGAGGCTCTCACTGCATGGAAGAATTCAGAGTTCAGGTAAGAACTACATTCTCAACAGTTTAGAAATAGTCTATATAATCTATATTGCGTCGTTGAGACTACAAAGGTTCTCTGGTTATCTCTAGAAAAGAAATACAAGGCTGAAGATGCCAGGATGAAGAAGCTCATTGTTGGGAAGTTTTTGGACTTCAAAATGGTGGATTCCAAACCAATCGTCATTCAGATTCAGGAATTTCAAGTGATCGTTCATGAGCTTCACGACTGAAAATGGAGTTAAGTGAGTCATTACAAGTGGCAACTTCTATCGAAAAGTTGCTTCCATCATGGAAGGATTCCGAAATCTATTTAAAGCATGAGCATAAGGAAATGACCATGAGGGATCTGGTCGTTCGTCTACGAATCAAAGAAGTCAACGAAAAATCTACGAAAAAGGCAATCATTTTAATATAGGCAAAGGCTAATGTGGTAGAGGATGAAAATGTAGGATCTAAATTAACCCTAGAGGGGAGGGGGGGTTGAATAGGGTGTATTGCAATTTTTGCTGAGTA
The DNA here is from genome assembly GCA_030737875.1 of Allium sativum. Taxonomy (NCBI): domain Eukaryota; kingdom Viridiplantae; phylum Streptophyta; class Magnoliopsida; order Asparagales; family Amaryllidaceae; genus Allium; species Allium sativum. The sequence continues at coordinate 792,911,432 of CM060921.1, read as the reverse complement.
ATTAAACAATATCAATCACATATAATAATCATAGTAAATGCGGAAAATAAATAACACATAGATATATCTAGCTTCAGCAAAACCCATCCTACTACTGCATTCTCCAAAGTTTCTACTAGGTATTAGTTAACAATTACAATGCTTACAACACCCGTAAACTCGTGATAGTTCCTAGCCTATTTGTCCTAACCCTACGTTCAAAAATTATCCCCAGTTTCTACTAGGAGCTATACAAAAGGACTCAAAATCTTGCTCTAGTTGCACTAATCATACACTCAAAACCCTACACTGATTTCTATCTCCGAAATCAGATTTCCTCGAATTACAACCCCGTAATTCGTCTCTCTAGTTTTACGGACAAACTAGAAAACTATGAACTCGATTACAAATTGAAAAGCAATAAAAACAAATTAAAACCCTATTAAAAAAACTAAACCCTAGTTTATAAATAATAAAATCCTTATATCCCCTTTATAATCTTTTGGCCGGCCCTTTTACTCTGCCTTCAAATTACGGCTTCCTAGGGTTTCTTTCTAGAAATGGCGACAGTGATTAGGGTTTCAATTCTCTGATTCAAGGCAGCCGCTCTCCTCTCTTATGTCCTTTAATTTGCAGCTCCACTCGATTCATATCCAAGTACATGTTGGTATGATTTTTCAATTCGAATTTCTCTTTAATTGTGTTTGAACTTGGCTGGATTAGAAGCCTGTGATGATTGATGTATTTATAGGGTTAAAATCCTTAAAATTATCTAATTTCGATGCTTCGAATTTGTCATGATATATACAAGAATTTTGGGGCTTTTAAAATCTTCATCTTCTTATTTGATGGATTTGTAAACTTCAACCTTTATGTAATACTTGCATGTGACTTTGTTGCTTTGAATTGGTCCTTAAAAATAATTGCCGTATATATTTTTTTTAAATCAAACATTCTGGAATTTTTGAATTTTGCGTGTGGCTATATTTTTGGATGTCGATTTAATATCTCTTGACTCCTTAAACATGTTGATTACTTTATGTTTGAATTTCTGAAAGATTAAAAATGCTTGATTTTCGAAATGATTTCTTGCCAAACCATATTCACTTCAAGAAACTATTTTGCTAGAAATTTATTTTTCTTGCCAACTTTGATCACTTTGTAACATGTATATACTTGAACCATGAATTTGAATTTCAAGCTGAAGTGATATACCATGCAGTATCTCCTTTGTACATGCATTAACTTTGATATTTCCACTTGACATATGTTCACTATGCTATTTTGACAGTGTGTACATTTTCTTATCCATGTGTGCACTGTCTTGCACTTGTGCATTCATACTTGGGTACTATCCTATTTCCTCCATTGTTCCTTCATTTGCACATGCTATTTCGACACCTTATTGTATATGTTGCACTTGATCTTTGTGCCAACCATTTTGCTTTTTACTCGAACATAATACTGCACTTGTCATTTGGGTATTTGGCATGCTTGAACTTGAGATTTTTAAACTGCTCAACTCTTTAACTTGATTATTGCCTTGCTTATGTATTCATGTACATGCCAATTGTATTTGAACTGAAACACTTGTCTCATTTATTATGTTCCGAAAATTTTCCCTGTCATTAAAAAAATTGCTGCCATACATGTTTTGATTACACTCGACGTTGGACTAATGTTGTTTTCGACTTGTTAAAAACTAATTGTATATTTATGGCCCCTTGTTGTTGCACCGTGCTTGAACAATATTCTACGTTGACCACACTTGAAATGCTTGTACATGTTCATGCTAATTTAAATTTGAAATCCTTTGTGCATGCTTATACTGTTGTGCCTGAACTGTTGCTCCATTTCGTCGTGCCATTTAGCTGTATTGCCCCTTGCTGTGCACTGAGTCGAGTTGGTCCACATGGCTGCTCCTCAGTTGCTATACTACATTTAGATTGGTGAGGCAGTGCATGCGCTCTTTTTTTATACATGTGTACATGCAACCATTCAGAATAATATTCCTTACTTTGCATATCAGACTGAGTCAAAAAAATGATGAGAAAAACACCGAAACTGAGGCATATAAAATTTAAAATAAATTTATATTTGCATATGTTCAGTTTTATTTATATTGCAAACATGGCGTACACAGGTGAACAAGCGGGAATGGTTACAACCGAACAGCCACCACCAAAACCACCGGATCTGTCAACCTTTCCTCCTCTCTAGTCAGCGCAAACAAGTCCAAACTCCTCTGATATCAACCCATCACCCGGTTGGCAAGCATGGACACGAACGTGGCTGGATACGTTGAACGATTTTCATGACCAGAAGGAATCAACTATTATTGATCTGACGTATTTCTCACCAATGAAAAGTAATGAAAATCTTAGAGGGAAAATACCTTTATTGGTTTTTGAAGCCTTTACTCAATGATGGAACAATACGTTGGTTGTATATATTTTAGGTAGGAGGCCTACTTACACCAATTTTAAGAACTTTGTTGAAAAAATATGGAAACCAACGGGGACTTTTGAATGTTATTATAAGAAAAATGGTTTCATTTTCATCAAATTTCAGAATGGGGCAGATTGTTCGAGCATATTGAAAAACGGACCATATACTATTGGATCTAGGTTGGTGGTGATTAAGAAATGGAAACCAGGTTTGAGTTTGTCTAGAGACCTTTTCTCTTCAGTGCCGATTTGGGTTAGATTTAACGAAATCAAACTTGAGTAATGGAATACTCAAGGCATTAGCAGAATAGCGAGTGTTCTTGGTTATCCTATACGAATGGACGACACAACTGCTTTCGAATCACAGCTTAATTATGTGAGTGTTCTTGTTGAAGTTGACGTCAACTTTACTTACCCTGATGTCATTGAAATGGAGCTCTATAATGGCGAAATTGATGAAATACAATTGGAGTATGAACGCAAAATCTTACCATGCGAAAAGTGTAATGGTTTCAGCCACATAGATTTTAACTGCACAACTGCCACCACACAAATATGGAAAGCTAAACCAAGAATAGTGGTTGAAAGCACACATGCATCTACCTTGGAGCAACAGATTTCAAACACTGGAAATAATCAAGCCACTTTTTCAACTAGTCATGTAAACATCTAGGTTGCAAGCACTTATACTATGGATCCAACATTTAATAGTATTCCAGAAGGTCATATACACTTAGCCGACAGCATACACGACAACAATACTACAAAGCAATGTACATATCAAACTACACATGATGATGCTAATAACAAAACATGATCGACTACTTCACATTTGCTATTAGCCCAGCCTCCGACCATTCCAACTGCTAACCCTTCCTCCGTGCTTTAGGTTGCAAACGACGATCGCTCCACTCTTCCTGTAACACAGAACCAAAAGGAATCAGACAAAATTGAATATGCCAATGTAGAAACTATTGAAATTTCAGATACAACTAGTACTGGTAATGTCATTAATAATAATGATACTACCTCTACTATTTCCGTTGATATACAAGAAGTGGGCGACAGGTCGAGTGCTAGGAAAAATTTATCTACAATGCTGACATCTAATCCATCTTACATGAAAACGTGTGAACCGAAATCAAACCCCAGAGTTTCAACTAATGCTCCTCCTAAAAGACATACAAGGAGCTCCTTGTTCATAGATGAACATGATGATGTGGAATATAAGGGGTATGAATACCGACAACAAAATTGGTCACGTATTCACGCTCCTTAGAAAACACAACCAACTTTATTAAGTTTGGTTGAGAATAAATTAACTACTGTGTCTATTGATGAGCTACATTTACGTTTCACGAATTGGACTATCATTCACAATAACGATACAGGAAATAAAGGCAGGATTCTGGTTCTACTAGAACATGCAGTATGGGCATACGACATTACAAGTGTGTCATCGCAGCATATTACACTATTTCTTACAAACAGAGGGGGATAGCAGACGTTTTGCACTGTTATTTATGCTAGCAACTCCTACTACGAACGTCTGAAACTATGGGACTTACTTCGGGTCGACGCATCATTAATTAGCCAGCCGTGGATGGTTATGGGGGATTTTAACAATGCTCTTAATTCGTCTGATAAAAAGGGAGGTTTTCCTATCCCTTTTACTATTCTAAACACTTTCAATTTTTTTTATATGATTGCGGTTTGGTTGAATCCTCTATGCAGGGTTGTAAATACACGTGGAGGAGAAGAGGGATTGCAAGAACATAGACAAAGTGCTTATTAACTACGATTTCATGCCCATCTTTTCCCAGTTCAGAATCATTGATTTACCAAATGCTGTGAGCGATCACACACCTATTCTCATAACTCTCAACACTCGACAAAGAGCAGAAAAAGGGACACTATTCAGATATGTGAATACATGGTGCTATATGCATTGATATGACAAATGCATTTCGGACGGCCACGCTGAAGTCAGATGGGGTAGGGACAGTTACAAGTTTACGACTAAGCTGAGAGCTATAAAGCACAAGCTTAAGAAATGGAATCGACTAAGAGTTAAAGAGGATAGTGCGTCCAAACTTCAAGACAATTTTAATAAGGCGTTCTATGAATGCAATCAGAATCCAGAAAATGCTGTTCTTTATGATAACATGTTTACTACAAGTTTACAGCTGAATGAACATGTTCATAAGCGATTTCAATTCTTCAACCAACAAAGTAAAGTCTTATGGATGCAACAAGGAGACATTAACTCAAAGTTTTTCTATGCTAAGATGTCCTTATGAGGACGTAGAAATAAAATCCAAGCTTTAATCGACGATCATGGCAATTACTTCTACGATCCCACTACCATTAAGGAGGAGGCCATTACTTACTATCGACATATGTTTAATGGATATGTGAATACTATTTTTCTTGAAGTGCAACCTAGAATGTGAATAAATGAAGAGGGAAGGAACTACTTAGCTGCTCCAATTTCCATCGCTGAAATAAAAGAAGCGATGTTCTCGATCGACAATTACAAAAGTCCAGGCCTCGATGGTTTTACCGCCAAATTCTGCAAGCACCATTAGGACTTTTTGCAATATGATTTAACAGCAGCCATATCAGAAATGTTTAATCTCAAACATCTGCCAAAGGGTCTAAATCACAATTTTATCACGCTGATCCCGAAAAAAGATAATTCGCAAACTATCTTTGATTATCGACCTATATCATGTGCTAATATACTTTATAAAATTTTGGCTAAAGCGATATGCAATAGAATAAAAGACTTTCTACCTTTCTTGATTTCAGAAAATCGATCGTCTTTTATTCTGGGATGTAATATTGGCGAAATTGTGCTGCTGGCTCATGAACTGGTTCGGGATTTTGCAAAAAAAAAGGGATAGGAAAAATGTGCACTAAGACTGACCTATATAAGGCTTAGGATATGGTGAACCGAGAGTTTGTTTGTCATATGTTATGCTCTATGGGCTTTCCTATTTTGCTGGTTCAGTTATTCTACGAGTGTATTTCCACTCCGACATTTTCAATTATGGTGGATGGACGCCTAGAAGGATATATTACGTCCAATAGAGGATTGCGACAGGGGATCCTTTATCACCTTATTTATTTTAAATAGCTATGGAGTTTTTACTATATTAATGGATGCAGGTCAATGTGAGGGTCACTTGCAGCCTATGAATAAAATTCAACCTACTATCACTCATTTGTTGTATGCGGATGACGTTATGATTTTCCTAGGAGCAACTATAAGAAATGCTATGTACACGAACAATATTTTTGAAGAATTGGGAGGTACGGTGTGGTAAACTACAAATCAGTCCAAATCTCATGTTTTTTTAGCAAAGACATGGGGCTAAAGCAAGAAATAAGCGGTATTCTTGGTATACCTGAGCATAACCTACCTATAAAATACCATGGACTGCCACTGACTTCTGATTACATCCACGCATCGCACTGCATTCCCCTGTTAAATCGAATAACGAGCAAGTTAGACACTTGGGACAACAGATTATTAAAAAAGCAGGTCGCGCTGAACTGATCCATATTACTGTTACCCCCATTGTTATGTATTGGATATGCATATATCATATACCTGCTTCAGTTCTACACAAAATTGATAGATTATGTGCGGATTTCTTCTGGTGTGGTAGATTACACAGAATTGCATGGGATGCCTTATGTAGACCTAAGCTAGAAGGTGGGATAGGGCTACGGAAATTCTCCAACTTGGATGGAACTGCAAGGTTAAAGCTATTGTGGACTTTATTGATGAAAGAGTGTTTATGGAGTAAGTGGGTGACAGCTAAATACATTACTAAACCGAATTTTTTGGGTTATGCCAACCAACATGAACCAATCAGAAACGATGAAGGCTATTTTAAGACAACGAGATACTGTAAGAAGGATAATGCGACGAGTTATTGTTAACGGTGAGAATACCTCCTTATGGTTTGACCCGTGGATCTACCACAAATCATTGTTTGATTGTTTGGGTTGGAATCAGGTGTACATATGCGGGACTGCTACAAACTCAGTAAGCTGCATTGTTACTAATGGTCAATTTGGTCCACATTTGCTGCCCGAAACTAGAGAAGTAGCTAATGTTAGTGGTCAACTACAAATTGCTACTTCAAGGAAACATGATTATTGGGAAATTTCTCAACACAATGATTTCAAATTTAATATGGTTTGGGATTCTATTAGACAACATGATGATGTGAATTCTGATTTTTATCTTATTTGGCATAAATCCACGGCTAGGAAATTTGCATTAACAGCATACACGACGTATTTAGAACGTTTACCTACTACAGATCGACTATTGAATTGGGGGATGCAATCAGAGTTGCATGTGTTTTATGCTTTGAAAATTACGAAAGCCACATACATATGTTTGCGCAGTGCAAATACAGTAATTACCTTTGGCATCAATTCCTAACAAGGTTAGATCTGGACCATACAAGCTTCGACTCTTTGCAAAGTGGGATTTCCTTCATTCAGCAAACTTTCCCGGTGTCCTTAATTGTACAGGACCTAGCTTACACCAGCGCCGGCACTATCATCCACAACATATGGATAGAGAAAAATCAGAGATGATTTGAAAACAGGGCTTGCTCTACATTTCAGAGGTTCAAACTCGCGAAGATCGACATTCGGCTTCAACAGCTAGGACGAAAACGACGAGGTACTTCGGAGGAGAGAGCTTTGCTTCGGCGGTGGGGGATTGAATTATCGGATCCTGGTTGACTTTCGACAGAGGAAGTTTATTTGTTTGTCTTCTGGTTTTGGGGAGACTGGTTTGATGAAGTCTGAAAGAAGATGTGTGAGGTGTCATGTTATATGTCTGTTTTGTTTTACTGTACGGTGTACAATGTGAAAATATACTGTATTTGAGTTTTGTAATAAGGGATGCTGCAATTTTTTTCCTTACTACACTAGTAAGGTTTTTTAAGCAGGTAGATCTCTCTATTCGGTTTTTATTCGTCATTAATAAAGAACCTATTTTCAAAAAAAAAGTTTTATTTATATTGTAGTGTAATGTGTGTTTTCCTATTTGTGAAAGGTATGGATGACTGGACTGATAACTGGACATGATCTGGAGCACATGAAGATAGATAAGTGTGGCAGTATCTGTATATACACAAATGAGTGAACGAGTGAAACATAGTGAGGCAATGATTGTATAATAGAGTGATGAGAGTTGTAGTGAGGAACAAATGTACATAACGAGAAATTTGTACTGATATTTGTAATAAACAAATTTGATTGAAATAAAATATTATTTTATTGCGTTCAAACAAATTTGTCTATCATATTCAATTTATTTACAACTACAATATTATGTGAAGTAATATCTGTTAATATACATTAGTGGAGTCTGAAAGTTGTACTATTTCAAATATTGAAATAAAATATTTATTTGAATAAATATACCGTGTGAATATTCAAATGTGTACACTAGTATATTATTCAATAAATAAATATTCATATGAAATGAGATATAAAATAGTACAATTACAAACACATTTAAATAATATCATATGTTTGTTATCATCAAACAAAAATCATACAATACATTGTTGTATCCAACATTCTCCCCCTTTTGATGATAACAAACATATACAAGATTTCGAATGCGTTAACTGTGTTTGAACATGAAATATATTACTCCCCCAATTTTTATGCTCCCCCACAACTGAACTCGCTCTATATATGTGGAAAATATAAACAATGAAATCCAATTGACCATTCTCCCTCTAGATATAAAATTTCCAATCTTAAAATATTCTTGAATTAAATACTCGTTAATCAAAATCTTGACAATTCTCTCCCTTTTGTTATCATCAAAAGAATAATAGAAATTGAAATAGTGAAGAATATAGACTATAAAGATATATTCAAATTAAGAGAGAGAATATATATCATAAATCCCATTTAATCAAAGAAAAATCAAAATAATCTTTAAATCGGAAGCAAATTTCATTTTCAGAATGAATGGATTTACGTTGGATTGTATAGAATGCGGAGAGTTCAATAAAATTGAATATTTGAATATGAATTTTAAATATTTTAAATAAGCTCAAAATGTGTTAAGCACTTGCTAACCATGCATAGCCCAAAGGTCTTTTAAATGGGGTTAGTAGTAACTTAATTATATCCTCTCTAATGAGTTCAATCCATGCATGGCCTAAAGGTCTTTTAAGTGAGAATGAAAGCACATAGGGATTAAGGTAATTCACCAACGCATAACTGCAAGGACTTTTAAATAGGAGCGAATACCAAGGATAAAAAAATATAATATATATTTTTCGTTTTCTCTTCTTTTTTATTTTTATTTCCAAGATATTTTCTTTCCAAAATTAATTTGAACTCTCCAAATTAAATAAAACCATGATGAGTGACAGAATATGGTAGACATAGAAGATGGTCATGAAATAAGCTCTAATTCAAAGATATTATAAAATCTGTCCAATCATCACGAGATTTTTAAAATAACATCTCCTTTAGTTATGAATTATACCATAGTCACAACTCATCGCAATTTCATAAATCTATTAATAATTTTGATGAGTTCCAAAAATGGTTCAAGTTGGTCAATAATTTCAATTTTTGAATTAATAATGAAAAATGATTTTAAAATTGAAAATATTAATTTCAAGTAGGGGTTCTTCAAATATCAATGCAATTTGAAAATTAGTTTCAAAAATCAATCAGTAGAATGTGAAAATTTTCTAATATTTCTAATACAGATTGCTCATAGACAATTTTAAAACCACTTGTATATTTAATTTAAATTGCCTATGGATTTTAAAGAAACCTAGTCGCTGATTTTTCAACTCATTGTCCAATCACTAACACTCTTAAATGGATCAAATCAATTTCTTTAATCAGAGTAGTACAAAATCAGTTTCGAAGCAAGATTCAAAAGAGAAATTTTCATAGTATTTTAACAAGCACAAGAAACAATCAATAATTCATATCAAAGGCAAATTATTTGAAACTAGTTGAGAAAATAAATATTTTTAGAATTCAAAATTTATAATCCATGAAATTTAACAACCATCCAAAAATGATTTCAAAATCAATATAATCAAGCAGAGAAAAAAATGAAATTTTTACAACTAATTAATCAATTATAGCTTTAAAGTAATACACTGAATTGAGTGTTGTTTTTCAATATTATTCAAGATGAATTAGAAGAAACTCAAAACAGCAAAGTTGTGTGAAATTTCATTAGCTTTCCAGAACATTGCAAAATTTAGAATTTCGATTAACAATGATCCAGATATGCTCAAAATATTATGGCAGATTCAATAAACAATTAGCCTAAAAACACGAGTTTAGAGATCATACCTGACTTACTATGACCGATGTGAACAAATGAATGTACAACTCAGAAATTTTTGGCTAAGAAACTCTAAATAATTTAATAATATGGAACAATCTGAATTTTATCTATCTTAAGCACAGTTGTTCCTTAGCCTCCTTCGGTACCTAAATGTTTATAGGATCGAGTGGTCTAACAAAATTTGTCTTACCACTCTTAACTTCATTTACACGTTTTGGTACCCAAACCCGTCTATATAACAATCAATTACTATCCACTAAAGTGCCCTTGGGGACCCAAATTCGTTTAATCTTAATTGAATTCATTTTGTTAGCTTTTGGGATCCAAACACATCTAACTGAATTGTTTCTAAAGGATTTATTTTGTTAATGATTTGAAAGCCCTTTGAAATTATTAGAAATCAAATTTCCAACTTGAACTTTTTCAAAGCTATTTGTTGGATTTTCAAAATCATTAAAATTTAGCCTTTCAACTGGATCAATTTTTCCAAAGTTATGTGAAGGATTTTTAAAATCAACGAAATCACACTTTTCAATTTTAAATTTATCAAAATTGAGTCCTTTCTTATTCTTAACAAAAAGTTGGTTTTTTAACAACATATTCAACGATTTTTTTTCTTTAAAGAATTTGGCCAATATTGATTCAAGTCATTGAATTTTAGATTTAAGATCACTATTTTCTTTCATTAAATTCGAACAACGATTTATAGTGATCTTTCTCTTTTTAGAATCATTTTGCTTTAAAACCATATTTTCGTTTTCAAGCATTTTAATTTTCGCATTGGACTCAAAAATTTCAGTTTCAAATTGTTTACGCTTTTCAATTTTTTCAAAATCCTTGAATTTATCAATTTCTTTTTCCAAATCGTGATTTATTCAAGTAATTTCAGATTCGTTATTTTTCGAAATCACGTATTTGTTTTCAAGGGTTTTGAAATTTTCTTTTATTTCAAACAGTTCTTTTTGAAAAGTCGTGTATTTATCGCATTTGAGATTTTTGATTTGCTCGGTTTCAATTTCATGCTCATTTAGAATTGATTCGGTTTTCAATAAACTCTTTTTCTCTAAAATTTCATGTTTGGAATTTTTAGCCTTCTTGAACTTATGCAACTCCTTTTGCAAAAAATTATTTTTTGTTTTTAGTTCAATCTCGTTTATTTTTAGAAACACAATTCTCTTTTCAAGCTATTGAAACTTTTCATTAAGATGAACTAAATCATTTTCCAAATCTAAACATTTTTTGCAACTCGAGTTTTCAATCTTTTTTAAATTTTCAAGTTTTAATTTCAAATCATGATTTTTATTGCTCAACTCAACATTTTCAAATTTTAAATTTTCATTTGTCAATTTAAGACTCTCAACAGTTTTGGTTAATTTATCATAAAGAAAAATTAACTTTTTAAAAGGAAATTCACTATGCTCGTCATCTGTTGAGTCTTCATCACCATCATCATCCGATCCATCTTCTGTAAATCCTGTCAAGCATAATTCTGAAACTGGGTTGGCTTTTGGGGGTTTTGACCTATTGTTGTCTTTTCTTCCATACAACGCATCGAGAGTTTTTCAGATTTCCTGTGTAGTTAAACAATCAGAGATATGGTTATATTGATCATTATTTATATAACAATATAAAATGTGTGTAGCACGAGAATTAATTATAATATCATTCTTATCTACCATATCATATCCATTTTCAACAATATCCTAACATCTAACATTAAAAGATTTCAAATAAATTTTCATTTTTAATTTCCAATTTAAAAAACATGTTCCATCAAAAATAGTTGGAGTTATGCTGGAAAAATTCTCGCTAGATTGACAACTAGAAAACTCACCGTTAGGGAAATCCATGACTCTAGAGTTATTTAAAATAAAAAATACCTGCTCTGATCCACTTGTAGGATCTAAATTAACCCTAAAGGGGGGTGAATAGGGTTTATTGCAGTTTTTGCTGAGTAATTAAATAATATCAATCATAGATAATAATCAGAGTAAATGTGGAAAATAAATAACATAGATATACCCAGATTTGGCAAAACTCTTCCTACTTCTGCATTCGCCAAGGTTTCTAGTAGGTATTAATCAACAATTACAATGCTTACAACACCCGTAAACTCGCGACAATTCCTAGCTTATTTGTCCTAAACCTCCGCTCAAAACTTATCCCCAGTTTCTAGTAGGAGCTACACAAAAGGCCTCAAAATCTGGCTCTAGTTGCACTAATCCTATGCTCAAAACCCTGCACTAACTTCTATCCCCGAAATTAGATTTCCTCGAATTACAACCCCTTAATTCATCTCTCTAGTTTTACAGACAAACTAGAAAACTATAAACTTGATTATAAATTGAAAAGCAATAAAAACAAATTAAAACCCTTTAAAAAAAACTAAACCCTAGTTTATAAATAGTAAAATTCTTATTGTAGCGACCTGGCATTTTGCCCGTTCCAAATCAGTAGTTAAACCAACTCGCAACGTACAAAATGACAGAGTTATTGGCTTACACAGTTCAAACAGAATCAATACAGAATCATAGTGTATAATATTGGCAACGGAATAAAAATTTCATATAAATATCACAGTTTATAAACATTTGTACAGTGGAAGGTAAAATAAAATGTATACATGCATTCTTTAAACAAATTTACTTTCCTTTTGTCGAGCTTAGCACGCATGCGTATCCACGTCTTCACGTCCTCTCCAGTTTGCGAGCTGATATCTTTAATCCTGGAACACTTAGGGCCTGACCCGGGTGTCTCATGCAAATACACAAAACACCCGAGTTAGGATTAAACTTATTTCAAGTTAGCACACTTCGATAAACATAAAATATAATCAGCTTAATCCTTATAATATATTAGATAACCCCAATTCCATGAACTGTTGGAAACAAATGGACATGCACTGCACCTATCATAGACATATATTCATTTCCAATGGTAGGTGAAACAAAATACTATAGTAGTTATTTATAGTCACACTGACAGGGAAACACGCAACAATTAATTATCAAGTGAGGTAATCAATAGGCAAGCAACATCTCGAGTTAAACATGTAAGCGGAGGAGCATATAAAAATCACTTAGTTTAAAACACATGCACTGATAATAACTCTAGTGGTAATTGTACATGATGTACTGCATGCTAATGTGAGGACAAGGTACACATAACCCACGCATGAGTTAATGTAAAATGCATGGCAGCCAAGGGTGGCACATGTATGGTAACAGCAGGTCCCAATGCAAAAATATAAATAAATGGAGCTAGTAGATGTGTGCATTCCCGTGGGAAAAGCTCAAAACCAGTACCAAGTATGCTTAAAAGTGAAGATATATCCTAGCATTCTAACTTATATGGAAACAGTTGATTATGAATTCAAAGATGAAGTTTAACATGTAACTTGTACATACTACCAACTAATGTTCAAGGCAAGACAGCGGGAGGGCCAAAACTGATAAGTCACTTGAACTACATGCACACGTATGGGTCTAAGGCATTTAACTAAAACTAGTTTAAATCTCCAAGTATAAGTTGATTATATATGTTTGTCACAAATCTATATATATATATATATATAGTAGATACATGCAATGAAAATGATCAGCATGCAACGGTTACCTTCTAAGAAACAATAGCAGGTACTTACGAGGCGATCAATATCATGTGTCAACTCGGGAGTGGAACACGACATTGCGGAAAAGCGTAAGAAAAATACCCAGTTTCATACTATTGCCAATGAAAGGCAAATGTCCGTCATTTGCACAAAGACAATGGGGTAAGGCACATCAAGGAAAATCTAAGGACATATATAAAGGGAAGAACTCGGGACTGGCTATTGGATTCCTTCTTGGGTATGATAACTAACAGTGAATTAAATTATACTATGCACCAAACAAGTATGCACGGAAACCACACATTGATAGAAACAAACAAATTTCAGGTTCACTAACTAAGCATGCGAACTATGATTTAATTCGTTCCATAATATCATTGTGAGGATACTAGTAATGCTTGGGTACTAGTCTTGCTGAAGTTTCAAGTATTAACACTTACACTTATGGTGCCACATATGGCCAGGTATCCCTTTCAGGTTGTTATCCCAAACATTCCAGTTGCATAAGTATTAATAGGGAAAGATATGGTACATTTAAATGCCAATACAAGGGATAGGGTGAAAACATTCGGAAATCGTTAGACTCTATACATGCAGCGTGTATGAGGCCAACAACTAAATTATGTAGAGGATAAAACATGTAATTAAATTTATTCCAATACTTAGCATAAGGGTGTACATGCAATGGAGTTCTTAGCATTTAACAGGATCAGTGTACTCAACGTGCTAAGGTGTCATAGGGTAAATCCAGGAAACAGTCAAAACTAGGCACCAACATGACAACAAAAGGAAATACAGTAGCCAAAATAAATTATACTTAGTGAGTCCGAAGTAGGAAACTTGCCAAAAGTTTAAATCGTATGTTAGACTTACATTTTGCCGAGATGGCAACGCCGTGCTGGACTTGGCAACTTAGTTTGGCCCACTAAAATGGGTGCTGAGCTTTGTCGAGATAACCAGAGCAGGCAGTGGCCTCATTTCCGGTGACGAATCAGTTTGGGTAGAAGACATGCGGTGGATGGCCATCGAAGCAGCGGCAATAGTGAGAGACAACGCTGTTGGCAAACGAACGCCAGCGGAAGCGGAGGTGACGGAAAGTCAGTGGCTTCGGATAGTAGCGGGATGGCCTACGACAGTGGGTGCGACTAGTCAAAAGCATGAACTTTGGGTCTGGTGATGGTTAAAGAAAGGTGCTGGTACGAGATGGGTTAGTGAATTTTATAGTGAAGTGGAAGGGATGGAGGTCGTAGTTCTGGCGAATGGCGCTTGCGGTGGTGAGGTGTGGACCAAATTGATTTGGGAGAAATGGATTTGGACTGATTTTAAATTTTGGGGAAAATGTTTTAGGAAATAAAAGAAAGAGAGTGGATTGTGGTGATGAGAAGAGAGGGTAGGTAATTTATAATAGAAAGAAGGGAGACCAGTATCCAGCAAAATCTCTACGTATAATTCATTCACAGAGAAATATTGATAGGTGGAAGAAAACTTCATCACAAAATCTCTAAGTGCTGTAGCCAAATCTTGGGTAAGATTTTAAATTATATTTTCCTCAGATATTGTTTGATTCTAAACCGTGGGCTGAACGAAGAAATTGTTGAACAACGTTATCCACGGTTGAATGAAGAAAGGAGTTTGAACGCTAAGTAGAGAGGCATGGTTGAAACGAACGATCAAGACATCGTTGTTTACGTTATTCAAATACATTATAAATTTTACAACCACTAGCCATGGGTTTAAATAAATTCATACTTAATGTTTCTCTTTTATTTTCCAAACAAATCAATAACAATTTAAATTAAAAATTCAACTTTATACTTAACGCTTCATACGCAATAAAATTTACCAAGTCAATTAGTTTTTTCAATTCAAACATATATGTTTGGCAATAAGTTTAAGCAAATTATATTTCTACTTCAAAATAGAATTTATTCTTAATGACAAATTATTGTGAACGGATATGCGAACTTAGTTCTTGGTTTATAATGTCAACCGGTCTAATTGTAAATGAAATATCCTTATGCAATTCACATTAGTAAATGACTTTCGTCTTTCCAATGTTTAAATTTCCAACGTTAAATTCAAATATCCAAATAATGGTCATAACATTTATATTAACCAATGTTCATACTAAATTTACAAAAAGGGAGTTTTATTTTAAAAGTAGATTCAAATGAATATAAATCCATTGCAGTTATTTTCTTCACCATTCATGCAAAAAGGTTTATACTTAATATCATTCAAAAAAATAAATAAAAATCTAATTTTTAAATGAAATTCCAACTATAATTATTTGAATTAATGTTAAATCTTAATTTAAATTATATTTTAACCTTCAGAATTCCTGGGTTGTTACACTTATATCCCCTTTATAATCTTTTTGGTCAGCCCTTTTACTTTGGCTTCAAATTACGGCTTCCTAGGGTCTGGAAATGGCGACATTAATTAGGGTTTCAATTCTCTGATTCAAGACAGCCGCTCTCCTCTCTGATGACCTTAAATTTGCAGCTCCACTCGATTTAGATCTAAGTAAATGTTGATAGGATTTTTCAATTCGAATTTCTCTTTAATTGTTTTTGAACTTGGATGAATTAGAAGCCTGTCATGATTGGTGTATTTATAGGATTAAAATCCCTAAAAATCCTTGATTTTGATGCTTCGAATTTGACATGATATATACGAGAATTTTGGGGCTTTTTGAAATCTTTGGCTTCTTATTTGACGGATTTGAAAATTTCAACCTTCATGTAATACTTGTGTGTGACTTCGTTGCTTTGAATTGGTCCTTAAAAATAATTGCCGTATATATTTTTCTAGAATCGAACATTCTGGAAATTTTGAATTTTGCGTGTGGCTATATTTTTGGATCTCGATTTAATATCTCTTGACTCCTTAAACATGTTGATTACTTTATGTTTGAATTTCTGAAAGATTAAAAATGCTTGATTTCCGAAATGATTTCTTGCCAAACCATATTCATTTCAAGAAATTGTTTTGCTGGAAATTTATTTTTCTTGCCAACATTGATCACTTTGTAACATGTATATACTTGAACCATGAATTTGCAATTCTACCTGAAGTGATATACCATGCTGCATCTTCTTTGTACATGCACTGACTTTGATGTTGCCATTTGACATATGTTCACTATGCTATTTTGACACTATGTACATTTTCTTATCTATGTGTGCACTGTCTTGCACTTGTGCATTCATACTTGGGCACTGTCCTAACTCGTCCACTGTTCCTTCATTTGCACATGCTGTTTCAACACCTTATTGTATATGCTACACTTGATCTTTGTGCCATCCATTTTTCTTTTTACTCGAACATAATACTGCACTTGTCATTTGGGTATTTGGCATGCTTGAACTTAAGATTTTTAAACTGCTTAACTCTTAATTTGATTATACATGTGCTTGTATTGCCTTTCTTATGTATTCGTGTATATGCCAATTATATTTGAACTGAAATACTTGTCTCATTTGTTATGTTCTGAAATTTGTGCCTGTCATTAAAAAAATGCTGCCATACATGTTTTGATTACACTCGACATTGGACTAATGCTATTCTCGGCTTGTTAAAAACTGATTGTATATTTATGGCCCCTTGTCGTTGCACCATGCTTGAACAAGATTCTACCTTGACCACACTTGAAATGCTTGTAAATGTTCATGTTGATTTAAATTTGAAATCCTTTATGCATGCTTATTACTGTTGTGCCTGAACTGTTGCTCCATTTCATCGTGCCATTTAACTGTATTGCCCCTTGTTGTGCACTGAGTCGAGTTTGTCCACGTGGCTGCTCCTCAGTTGCTATACTGCATTTAGATTGGCGAGGGAGTGCACGCATGTACATTTATACACGTGTGTACATGCAACCATTCAGAATAATACTCCTGTCTTTGCAAATCAGACTGAGTCAGAAAAATGATGAGAAACACACCGAAATTCTAAGGCAAATAAAATTTAAAATAAATTTATATTTGCATGTGTTCAGTTTTATTTCTATTGCAGTGTACTGTGTGTTTTTCTATTTGTGATAGGTATAGATGACTGGACTGATAACTGGACAGGATCTGGAGCACATGAAGACAGATATGTTTGGCAGTGTCTGTGTATACACAAATGAGTGAATGAGTGAAATGTAGTGAGGCAATGATTGTATACTAGAGTGATGAGAGTTATAGTGAGGAACAAATGTACATGATGAGAAATTTGTACTTATATTTGTAATAAACAAATTTGATTGAAATAAAATATTATTTTATTGTGTTCAAACAAATTTGTCTATCGTATTCAATTTACTTACGAGTACAATATTTTGTGAAGTAATATCTGTGAATAAACATTAGTGGAGTCTGAATGTTGTACTATTTCAAATATTGAAATAAAATATTTATTTGAATAAATATACCATGTGAATATTCAATTCTGTACACTAGTATATTATTCAATAAATATTTATTCCTATGAAATGAGATATAAAATATTACAAACACATTTAAATAATATCTTATGTTTGTTATCATCAAACAAAAACCATACAACACATTGTTGTACCCAACAGAAAATACAAATAAAAGGAAGCGCGAACATAATCCTAAGGCAAAGAAACAAAAGAAATTTCAAGTATATTTCTATAATTATGGAAAGAAAGGTCATAAAGAAGCCGTACGTCATGCAACCGAAAAAAAGAAAATAGAAGCAATTGTGGCAGAAAATTCAGATGATGTTGCTGATATGGATTTTATTGTGGTTGTTTCTGAATGCAACTTTGTTGGCAACAACAAGGAGTGGTTTCTAGACATGGGAGCCACTCGTCATATATATGCAAATAAGTGGATGTTTACAACCTACAAATTGCTTTTGATCATGAGCAGTTATTCACGGGCAATTCATCCACATCAAAGGTTGAAGGCAAGGGAAAGTTTGTACCAAAATTAACTTCTAGAAATGAATTTATATTGAGTAACGTTCTCCATGTTCTATAAATCCGTAAGAACCTGATTTCAGTATCGTTGCTTAGCAAACATCATTTCAAACTGACATTTATTTCTGATAAATTTGTAATGTCAATGAATGGAGTGTATGTAGGAAGAGCACATGTGTGTGATGGTTTGTGCAAAGCAAATGTTACCACTATTGTAAAAAACAATGATATGAATAAAAGTGAATCTTCTGCTTATATTGTTGACTCTTCTAACCTATGGCATTCTAGATTAAGGCTTGTAAATTTTGATACATTGCCAAAACTGCTTAATCTAGATTTTATACCAAAATGCAACATAGATTTAAACTATAAATGTCATGTTTGTGATAAAGAAAAAATGACAAGAACCTCATTTCATCATGTTGAACAAGAAACTAAACGTTTAGACTTAATACATACTGATATATGTGACTTAAAAATGTGTCAAACTAGAGGAGGAAAAAGTTACTTCATCACTTTCATTGATGATTGTACACGATACTGTTATGTGTATCTCCTTAGAAAAAAGGAAGAAGCATTCGATATGTTTAAATAATATAAAGTAGAAGCTGAGAATCAATTCAACAAGAAAATTAAAACTTTAAGTAGTGACAGAGAAGGAGAATATGACTTCTCATTTGAGGAATTTTGTGTTGAGCATGGAATTTACATCAAACTATAACCGCGTATTCACCTCATCCAACGGTGTAGTCGAAGGGAATAATAGAACTCTTAAAGAATTGATGAATGCCTTACTAATTTGTTCTAGCTTTCCACATAACTTTTTAGGAGAAGTTATTCTTTCGGAAAACCATATTTTGAATAAAATACAACGAAAGAAAACATCTAAATCTCCCCATGAACTTTGGAAAAATAGACCACCATCCTACAAATACTTGAAAGTGTGGGAGTGTCTTTCCATAGTAGAAATACCAAACTGAAAAGGTCAAAATTGGACCAAAGACTATAGATTGCATATTCATTGGATATGCTCATAATAGAAGTGCATATCGATTTTTGGTATACAGATCTGAAATTGATGAAATTCATGAAAATACCATTATCGAGTCCCGAAATGCTAGATTCTTTGAACACATTTATCCCCTAAATGCCTCTATTGAAACTATTATTCAAAAGAGATCGAGAAATACAGATACTCCTAAGGATAATGTTGATCAAAGCACGCATGAATGGAATGTTGAAACATAGGTAGACGAACCAAAAAGGAGTAAATGAAAAAGGACCTCTAAAACCTTTGGACCCGATTTCTATGTATATATGATAGAAAATTAACTTATAACTTACCAACAAGCAATGTCATCTCCAGACGCTCCATAATAGAAGGAGGCTGTCAATAGTGAAGTAGAATCCATTTTACAAAAGCATATGTAGGAACTAATGGATCTACCTAAAGGATCAAAACAGATATAAATGGATATTTAAGAAAAAACTAAAGGCTGACGGTCAATAAACAAGTATAAAACAAGACTTTAAATAAAAGGATTTAGACAAAAGGAAGATCCATATTAAATTTATACATACACACCAATAACTAGAATAACATCAATTAAGATTCTTATTGCAATCACATTGATATTAAATTTGGAAATACACCCAAATAGATATGAAAATTGCATTTTAAATGGTGAACCGGAAGAAGAAATTTATATGCAGCAGCCTAAAGGGATTCTACTCCCAGGAAATGAAAATAAAGTGTGAAAGTTAGTAAAATAACTTTATGGCCTTAAACAAGCATCAAAACAATGACACGAGAAATTTGATGAAACTATGTTTTCAAATGAATTCAAGATAAATGAATCAAATAAATGCGTCTATGTAAACATATAGATATCAGATATGTCATTGTTTGTCTTCATGTTGTTGATTAGTTGATCCTAGGGAATAATAAGACCATGATAAAATCTATAAAAGCAATGTTATCTTCTAGACTCAACATGAAACACTTAGGAGTGGCTGATGCAATCTTAGGTATAATAATTATAAATACATCACAAGGATATGCATTATCCCAGTCACATTACATTGCCAAAGTACTTGAAAGGTTCAAATAATGTAATATAACTATTGAAAGATCACCAGTAGATATAAACCAAATTTAGGTAAAGAACACTAGTGATGGTATATATCAGCTTGAATACACTCGTACACTAGGAAGTATTATGTATGTCGACATGAACTACACTAGGCCTGATATTGCGTATGTTATAAGCAAGCTGAGTAGATATACCAGTAATCCAGGTAAATGTAACTGAAAAGAAATAATCAGGGTTCTAGGATATCTAAAGCAAACACAAAACTATATGTCGCAATATAAAAAGTATTCTTCAGTAGTAGAAGGATATAGTGATGCAAATTGGATAACTGGTTCAGAAGATACAAAACCACGAGTGGATATGTGTTTACATTAGGTAATGGAGCAATTTCATGGGAATCATTCAAATAGAGTTGCATACCTAGGTCAACATGGAATCATAATTTATTGCTCTAGATAGAGTCTCTGAAGAAGCAGATTGGCTTCAGAGTTTATTGGAAGACATTCCAAATTAGGAAAAATAAGTACCTCCAATATGTATACATTGTGATAGTCAATCTGCTATTGGAAGAGCTAATAGTAGATTATACAATGGTAAATCTAGACATATTCATCAAACCATAAGACAACTTCTCTGCAATAGACCACTATAGACTATGTAAAGTCAAAAGATAACAGTTGGATCCACTAACTAGAGATTTCCTAGAGAGAAACTTAAACCTTATCGACGAAAATGGGCTTAAGACATATAAACTGAATTTTTTCCCTAGTGGAAACCCAATCTAGATGACTGGAGGTCCCAAGACATAGGTACAAAGGGATAACTAAATTAAGGATAAAACTTGGTAGTGCTAAAAGAAACATGACAACCATTCCTAAGATAAGTTAGTGCATAACCCGTCGGAGAGTAGGATAAGCTTAGATTTTAATGATGTCTATAATATTGTGCTATAAAGAACCGAGTGGAGTATTATGGGATACTATTTGTAGAATCACATATGTGAGTGCAAAGGCGCCTTATATGGTCGAATTCTTCAAACACTCATGAAACCAAGGTGGTTCTCGTGCAAAAATGAACACAAACATGGAAACAAGGAGTTAAAGAACACTTATCATTTGTTATCGTTATATACTTATACAAATGAGTTACAGTTCAAAGATAGTCTAGTCCATTAATTCGCCAGTAGGTTATAACAATAAAACACTAGGAACAATTCAAGGCCATTATGCTACTTTTACCGATATGATAAATGTTGCAATATTTAAAAATAGAATAGATAACCACTCATTCACGTGAGGGATTGTTAGAAGTAAATAAGTTCCACATATGGGAATAAAAAAGCCAATTCCACTATATATACCACAACCTAATATACTATATCAAAAGGAATTGAGGAGGTGGAAGAACTAAGGCAATGGCATGAAAAGCCTTCATAATTAATATTAAAAGGTCAAAGGTAGGGCCTTGGGGTTCTTTGGTCTCATGTTAAAATGGGTCTTCGATTGCCACTTGTGCCTGCTGCGCTGAAATGATTATTTTTTGAAAGCGAACCATGCGTTTTCAAATGCCAGCAGTGGTCGCTTCTGTTGATAAAGGGTCGCAACCTTTCCAATTGTCACAACCATTCAAATAGTCCTACCTCTTCCCTAATAGACGCCTCCCCTTGCCTATATATAGGCAGATAGAAAACAAGATATAGAATCAATTCCGTTTTCTATCCTTCTTATCTTCTTCCTCATTTAATATGTTCTGATAAAAACGACTTCCTGCGTTTTTTGTCCCTCCGTGATTTCCACACATCATCACAAAGAAGGCCTGTTTCATCCTTGGGGAACAATTTCTTAACAACTTAAACCGCTTAGAAGAAGCAATATCATTTCACGGAAACAACAATCGTTGGACTCAAACAGTAAAATCAGAAAACTATTCTTCTCTTCCCATTTCTAAATTACAGAATATTGTTTGTAACGATTTTATTACAAACCTATGACGGTTTCTTGTTATTGTGAGTGACAATAACATTAAAACAGTTTTACTAATGCTTACGACATTCCTGTTTGCAATTGTCTTTGTAATAGTTTTCTGCAGTTTCTATTACAAATTTTATAACAATTCCTTGCTTTTGTTTCCCGTCACGTCCTTCTCATATGTAGTAAACCTTGGGCTTTACTTGCAGTCCTGCAATAGTGTCCATTTACTACCCCGCTTCAACTCACTAGTTATCCCTTTGTATTAGTTGAAATGCATGTTGTGCTACTTTAATCAATACATGTATATGAACTCCCAAACAAAGAAAAGTAGGGAAGAGTTTGTGAATCAATTCACCAAGACATTCGATATCTTGATTCATGTCGTACTAGAGATGTTGAGAGAGTAGCAACAACACCAAGATAATAGAAAGCCAACTTTAGATGCATTTTAAGCTAGGTATTGGCTATGCAATGATATTCAGTGACACTTTTGCTTGAACTATTTGTAATATACAGAAAATATTGGTATTATTCTTCCTTTTCTTTATTTCAAATTGTAACCTTCATGTTTACTGCTATATACAACAAGGAAAAGGCCAATTTTAGTTCCAAAAGAAGATGAATAGGAAAGAAAAAGAATACATGGCATGATCTCAGCATATCAATCAAAATAAGGCTAAAAAGGAATGAAATTCTAGCATCAAATCAAAAAATATCATCATCCATTAGCATACATATTTTGTGTTATATATACATACATACATACATACATATATGTATATATGTATATATATGTATATATGTATATATGTATATATATGTATATATGTATATATATATATATATATGTATATACACACACACATATATATAGTAAACTCCCTTGAAAAATGGCGACAGTTGAGAAATGGAAATGGCGACTTGGGTTTTTCATCAGCCGCTTCTTTCACACCGTCTTCTACCATTAGCATACATATTTTGTGTTATATATACATACATACATACATACATATATATATGTATATATGTATATATATATATATGTATATATGTATATATATATATATATGTATATATATATATATATGTATATATACACACATATATATAGTAAACTCCCTTGAAAAATGGCGACAGTTGAGAAATGGAAATGGCGACTTGGGTTTTTCATCAGCCGCTTCTTTCACACCGTCTTCTACTTAACCTTCCTGCCTCTCCTCTTCTCTACGTCACCCCATCGTTAAACCTAAGTTTTCGTCATGCCTATCTCTTGGCTGTTTGCAATCCTCTAAACCCATCGCACATTATTTTCCAGATCTAAATCAAGAAGCTCTTTCAACACCCTTCTTCTTGTTGATTCTAGCGTGGATTCTTTCGGATCTTTCCAACCCCAGATCCGCATTGCACTTATGATCTCAACTTCGATCTGCGAGATTTCCCAAAAATAACTGTTGATTCTTCTTACTGTAGTGCATTGCGAATTTTGTTCGAAAACCAGGGGTCAAGCCATTGGAGAAATTGGGATCTGGCATTGTCAGCACAAGTGAAGTTCACTTTCGATTTCTCATAACCGATCTACCATTTTGTTTTCAAGATTTTATAGTGGCTTGGTAAGAAAATTATAATTACAGTTTGGTTTGATTTCGTGGTTATGTTCTTAATGAAAATTGCGTGAGGCTTGGGATTTTAGCTGGGTTAAATTGGAGTAATACGGTGATATGAAGATTTCCCATAGTGTTTGTTATCTGCTGGATGGTCATGGTACAGATCTGGGTTAAAAATTATACTTGGATCTGTTTACTTTAGGATAATTTAAATCTTGAGGATCTGTAATTATTTCAACCGCAATTAAATTGGCAAACAGGTCATATTAATGAAGACTTAGGATTCAAAGACAAATGTGAAAGCAATTTATACTGGTTTTGATACTTTTTAGATATTAGATTGGGTTTCAGGTTGGTTTTCGATAAGCTTTTCATCAGTAATTCTTATGATTTATTCTTGTAAAATCAGGCCCAGCCCTTGGCATAAGCCTACTAGGGCCTTCAGGCGGTGTTGGGGCCTTAGCATCGATGATTGCTATTTATAAACAATGATGCAAGATTGTAAGCAAAGAATGGTGTGACTAAGTGGTAAGATGCAGGGGCCACAATTTAGAAGTCTAAAGTTCAATTCTTGGTTGCAACAATTTCCATGCATTTACCTCTTTTATTTTGGCCTAGGGCCTCATTAAGTTTAGGGCCGACCCTGCATAAAATCGGTAACAAAATTTGGTTACTGTAAGCCATATTTATATCACATAGCTCCTCCAGAAAGTTGAGTGCTAAAGCAACATCGATACTCCAAGCACACGGAGTGGAGGGCTTGATGCATAATATGCGGAGTGGTAGTGGGACATGTTTTCTGGCAGTTACAGCTCATGAATTGTTTCTGGCAGTTACGACTCATGAATTGTTTCTGGGCAGTTATGTTTGTATGGTGTGGAGTTGCCTTGGCCACTGTGGAGATTCTGGCCTTATCATGGGGCAAAATTGTTTTTACCTAGTTTTTGCTTTGAATTATATATTTTATTTCCTTTTATATTTGTTTTCTTGTATGTATTTCGGTTAGTATGCAAACCTGTAATTTGTATTGCTAGTTTAATATTTAATAAAAGCGTAGCAAATTTTAGAAAAAATGACTAGTAAACTATTAAATTTGACATAAGTTGACAAAATTTTTATATACCCATAATCAAATCTTTAGAGACATTTAATATTTTATTTAGGAGTTATTCCTCTTATAACAAACGAATACAAGAATCGATATTCAACATTTCTCGACTCGGGCAGAAGAAAATAGAATCAGAACTTAAAAATGAAAATGATAAGCAACTTACTATATTTGAGACTGAAGTCTTAATTAACCCTAGAAAATCCACATTTGGATCAAAACTTGAGAATCAATACTGGAGACTTACGAAACCAATCTTCTAGTGAAAACTAAATCAATGTGTGATCATGAATCTAAACCTACAAACATGGGATGAATTAGAATATAATTGTCTGAAGTACCTAATCGAAGGAACTAAGGTATGATGAAACTAAAGTATGAGGGTAATAGGACATGATGAAACTGAAGACCAATGGTAATTAAGGCAAGACGAAAAAGAAAATGGAGTGGGAGAAAATTAGAAAACGAGGGAAATGAAAATTATAAGATAGAAATCACGAAGTTTTTTAAGAAACCAATAAGGAGAGAGATAACATCAAATGTGTTTGATAATGTCAGTGTTTGTAATAAAATAATTCAGTCCACGTATGTTTCTACCACAAATATGGTAAGAACGCTAACAGTAATTGCAGTTAAAATGAATTTTTATTGTAGTGGTTGGACACTGAAGTTAATGAGCTTCGAGTTGTTTACACTTGGCCTCATCATTGGTTCGATACTCGAGTTGACATGTGAAAGGTGGACCATTTCACATGGTTTGAGCCTTTGTAAAAACTCGTGTGGGAGGATCGACGCCAAGCTTCGAGGTGTCGATCCAGTGTTGTGCGCTTGTGTATGCAAGTTGGTTTTCATAATAGCTTAAACATACTACGGAGAAAGTAAACACGCCAAGTACATGGACATACGAAATTTCTTTACTGAAAACTTTTAGTAGTATAGCCTATTCTTTACAATGCCTTGAATTCCGACAACAAAACATTCGTGGAAAGCAGTAAATCTGTATAATGAACTAAGTAAAGTAGTGGCAGAGATGCTCGTTGTTCCATGCCCTTAGTAGATCGGCACCATTAATCGTCGTTAGCTTGAAGGTTCCATCTCTACACTTCCATTGTATAGCGTACGCACCTTCCTAGCGAGGACCAAATTTGGTTGGTATGGGAAAGATCCATTTCAGCACGAGGTCATCGATGTCGAAGTGCTTTAGTTGGACTTTGGATTTGAAGTATCGGACGACACCTTGACATCAGGCGGCTGCTCTGAGTTCATCTTGATCTCTTTTCTCTTAGAGCACGTCGAGTGATTCCAAGAGCAGATATTGGTTGGTTTTTGGATCATAGTATGTGACTCGATGAGATTGGAGTTTAAGATCAATGGGAATGACAAATTCATATCCATACAAGAGAGCGAATGGAGTATGACCTCGCTGACTTATGAGTAGTCCGACAAGCCCAAAGGGCTAGAGGGAGTTTGTCTACACATAAGACTTCGGCCTTTTCCAAACGCTTCTTGATGATGGTCTTGATCACTTTATTTATAGCCTCAACTTGTCTATTGTTTTAAAGGTGAGCTACTGCCGAGAATTTTTTCTTAATGTTATGTCGACGACAGAAATTCTTGAACTTTAAGTCTCAAACTGGGTCCCATTATCGGAAATGATAGTCTTAGGAATTATAGTAGTGATTGTAATGAGGGGCTCGATTTCGGACCATTTGGTAAAGTAATTAACTGCGATGATAACATAGCATGCACCACCCTGGCCATCGGAATAGTTGATGATGTCAATACCCCACATTGCAAACGTCCATGGGATAACCGTTTGTGTAAGCTCGGTAGGTGGGGTTCTTGGAATTTTTGAGAACCCTTTGTACTTGTCGCATTTGTAGGTGTAGTCTGCTGCATCCTGCTCCAGGGTCAGCCAAAAATAGTCATACCAGAGAATCTTCTTTGCTAGAGTTTACCCTCCAGTGTGGTCATCACACTCACCTTCATGCACATCCAATAATACATGATTTGTGTCGCTGTATACACCTGAGTAGTGGAACATAGAATCCTCTTCTATAGAGCACTACATTTTGAATGATGTAGCGTGATTATTTGCGGATGAGTGCTCGCTTTTCATTTCGATTTCCTAAGAGGATTCCTTTTGTAGGTAATTTCTAATCGGGGTCATCCAAGACTCGGGTTCGGACTTGGTCTTCATTGTTGGTATTGAATCAGTCTGCATTTGATCAATACTTGAAGAGCCGAGTTCTTCGACAGGAGCAAGTCCCAAGAGTTGTGCATCCCTATAACTTGCTAGTTTGGCTAATGAATCAACCTTTATATTTTTTTTCTCGAGGGATGTGAGTAAAGATGTATTTTTCAAAGTGAGGAAACAGTTAGCGAGGTGCTCCCATGGCTTGATACTCACCCTGCACCTGGCGTATGATGAGTTATGAGCCAGAGTATATTTAGAGAGACTTAATGTTGAGTTCAATAGGTATTTTCAGTCCAGCAATCATGGCCTCGAATTTAGCATCGTTGTTGGTGGCAGGGAAGTTGAGCCTTAAAGCATAATGAATTGAACGTTCCTCAAGAGTAATGAGTACAACTTTGGTGCCAGAGCACTGATTGTTAGATGAATCATCCATGAATAGTTTCCACTCAATGCTAGAAGGCTCACTTTCCTCTGAAGAATCTTAGAGAATAGCGAACTCCACGATGAAATGTGCTAGGGATTGTCCGAGGATTGCTTATCGAGGGAAGAAGGTGAGCTTGAACTAGCTGAGCTCAATGTTCCATTCTAAGAGTCTCCCAGATGCCTCAGGTCGTTGACGGACCTATTATAAAAGCTAGTCAATGTAGACCTTGATTGAGTGAGATTAGAAATGAGGGCATAGCTTCTAGGAAGAGATCAATAGGCAGTAAGCTAACTTCTTGAGCTTTGGATTGTTCTTTTCTACTCCTATCAATCTATTGTTTATGTAGTAAATGGACCGTTGGACACAATCCTCTTTGTGCACTAGCGTCGAGCTCATTGCCTGCATATATACAACCAAATAAATGAATAAGTCTTTATGGTCTATGGGTTTTGATAAAACGAGTGGTCGTTCTAAGTGGTTCAGGCAGCGATGCACTACAGTGTTCATGCAAAGTTGTGCTTCCCTTTCCTGAGCTAGTTAAACAAAGGAATGCACTTGTCAGTTGCTTTTGATCTGAATTTACATAAAGAATCCACTTTTCCATTTAAGCTTTGAACATCTTTGAAGCTCTGAGTGGCCTAAATATCCCAGATATCTTGATTCTTTTCTGGATTTGCCTCGATCCTACGTGAATTGACAATGAAACTCAAGAATTTTCTTGCTGCAACGTCGAAAGTGCATTTCAAGGGATTGAATTTCATGCTATACTTATGAAGGACGTCCAACATTTCCGCAAGGTCGTTGACGTGGTCATTCGACATTCTTGATTTTACGAGCATATCATTTACGTAGACCTCTATGGATTTCCGATTTGGTCTTTGAATATGCGGTTAATCAACCGCTGATAGTGGCTACAACATTTTTGAGATCGAAGGACATGACAACATAGCAATAGGGCCCAAGGTCGGTAATGAACGAAGTGTGATCCTGATCTGGAAGATATATTGGAATTTGATTGTAGCCTGAGTACATGTCCATGAAGGAGAGAAGTTGGTAGCTGGCAGTGGAATCAATAAGCTAATCGATCTCTAGTAGTGGGAAGCTATCTTACGGGCAAGCTTTGTTCGAGTATGAGTAGTCAACACACGTTCTGTAATTCACATTTCGTTTTCTGACCAAGACCTGATCGGAGACCTATTCTGGGTAGAGGGCATCGTGGATAAAGCCATTGTCGAGTAGCCTATCCACCTCCTATTTTAGTGCCACCAATCTTTATATTCCCAAGATTCGGTGCTTTTGTTCGAATGGAAGATGCCTTGTATCGATACTGAGCACGTGACAAATGATTTCTGGTTCGATGCCACACATATCATAATGGGCCCGAGCAAATACATTGATGTTGGCCCTTAAGAAGTCCACAAGTTCTTCCTTTATTGATGGGTAGACCTATGATCCAATCTTTAAGACCTGAATCGGGTCGACGGGGTTGATTGTAACGTCGATAGTTGGCTTCACCGGAGTAACCCTTTCGAAATCAAGTTCTTTGCCTTCCTTTGGATCGAGATCTTCGAAAAGAAAGCAGTCGCGTTTGAGCGAGGCTAAAACTCTAGTGGTTTCTGTTGACTAGTGGATTGATGTCACATTTTTACCCTTCTCTTTATTAATGACATCTTTCAATTCCACGAGGTAGCAGGATCTTGCGACGTCGTCACCCTTGATGGTTCTGATCCCATGTTCAATTGGAAATTTCATAAGAATGGACTATGGTGCCATGCAGAACCAGAATTTTGCGAAGAAAGGACATCCTAGAAAGACGTTGTAGGGAAAAGTGAAATCAATAACCTTGAAGGTAAGCATCTAGATTCTGTTTCGATCCCTGTCTCCAAGCTCTACTGGAAATTCCCCTAAACCTACTAGTTGGTATGAGGAGCCACTGAAGCCATGGACTATGGCGTAACAAGGCTTAAAGTCTTTGGCCTTAAGTTTAATTTGGTCATAGGTCGAATTGAGGATAATACTGATGGAGCTCCCCGAACCTATGAGGATACTTCGACCGTAGGAATAACTTACTTGTGCAGAGATAAAGAGAGGATCAAAGGTTAGAATTTCGATTCCGGTAGATCCCTGTCGTGGAAAACTATGCCGGCTTGCATAACCTTCTGAATCCTTGCCAGGACAGATTCGTCCTGGGTGGAACGTTCTTCCGAATCAGCATACTTAATAGAGTTGGTGTATTTTTCCATATGCCGGAGGCTTTCGTTTGTGGGGTGAGGTCCGCCACAGAAGGTGTTAATTACAATACCCCCGCGAGGAGGTCTACGACTGGACGACCCTGGGGACGTTTGAGCTGGAGGAAGTACAGAAGTTGAAGGGCCCACTACTACTTCTTAGGGTGCAGGAATCTGAACGTACTTCTCTAGGAGCTTCTCTCAGAGAGCTTCTCGATTGCATCCTTGAGGTGATGGTAATCGTTCGTATTATGTCGAACATGTCATGGAATATGTAGTATTTTCCAGAGTCCTTCTCCTGGTTGGTAGACTCCTTAGTGTTTGGCTTCTTGTACTGAATAGTGTTATAGGTCTGTAAACAGATTCTCACCAGCTCGCGGCTGAGCGAAGTGTAGACCTTGTAAATTGGGTAGCGGTCGTACTTCATTTGGTCTTCAAGTGACTGGTTGTTGTGGCTGTCTGGCTTGTAGTTGTTTGGCTTGGGCTTGAAAGGAGCCATTCCATTACCCTTGTTGAATATTCCCTGACTTGTTTTCCTTTGATGCTGTCTTGAACAGTTCTTAGGTGTGGGTTAAGAGGATGACTTGTCTGAGTTGCCCTGTTGTTACACGCATCTTCTTGGCACAAAAACTGATTAGCCCATTTGTAAAAAGCATCCATGGTTTTCGGCCACTTTTGGTCGATCCAAGCTCTAAATTCAGAGTCGAGCATAATGCCCTTGACATGTTGAACTGCGTAAGTGCGAGGTTCTAGATCTTCGACTTCTTCCAGGGCATTGTCGAATTGCTAGAGGTAACTCTTTTGAGTTTCTCCATTCCCCAGTAGAGGGTTGAGAGAGTCAGGGTACCTTCGGCCTTGCTGTGTGCATCCTGAATTATTTGACGAGCTTGGAAGTAAGATGGTCGAAGGTAGAGATGGACTTTGCTGGAAGTCGATAAAATCATTGCAGAGTGACGCCTTCTAGGAAAATTGGGAAGCATTTACCTTTTACATCGTCAGTGGCACGACTAGAGTCCATATGCACTCGTAACAATTCAAGAAGTTACATGGATCAGTCTTCTCTGAGTAAGGCGTTAGTTGTGGAATATTGAAACGTCGAGGCTATTCAACAGGGTGCACGACCAGATTAAAGGTGTAATGCCTCATATTGGTTTCCCAAACGTCAATGGAATGCCCTTGCATTTCTCTCCTGATCCTTTGGGCCATTTCAGTGAGAATCACGGGCTGAACCTTCACTGGATTCCAATGACCATGGTCCAGCTTAGGAGTTCGGTGCCATGGGCGCCTTCTTGGGTGAACATCAATATCATCTTCAACTATGTTGTCAACCTCGACTGTTTGATTTTGTTGAGGTTTATTGGGTGGAAAGTGAGACTGCTGGGTTTCCAGGTGCGTAGGCATCAAGTTCTAAGCAGCGATAGATATGTTTTATCGAGGAAGGGGGTCAGGTATTAGGTCGTGCTTCATTGTGAATACCCAATCGGGGACGATCGCATTGACTTGTTACATCACTGAAAGTGACGGTGGTTCCGTTGGCGTTGGCGTTGTCATAGTCCTTCTCCTTTGGCTTCGTTTACCATGGTTGGTGTTGGAGGAAGAGCTTTTTGAGACAGTAAGTAGGGGATAAGTGCTCCTATTGAGCTCAAGGTGAGCGACGTCGCGTTGATTTTCTTGAAGTCGTCGCATCTGCTTGATGTTTGTTCTTAACTGGTCGTTAAGTGCTCTCGTCCTCTCTTTCAACTTCTTGGTAAGTCCGAAGAGTTGGCCTTGGGTTGCCATAGCATCAGGATTATAAGAGGTTTCGATTTCCATGTAGGTCGGATTTTCCTAAGGTTGAAGGCGAGGAGAGGTTTCCATGTCAGATGCAATGGAAGTTCTAGTTATAGGGTTCTTTCCTTTTCTACCCATTGTAAGCGGATCTAGGAGGTAGCTCTAAAGGTCTTTAGTAGCGCTTCTAGTTCGAAATGGAAGTCAGTCGGAAATAAGTCGAAGTCTCGAGTTCACAGCGAAAGCACCAAAGTGTTAATGCATAAAAGTTGGCATAACACCCAAGGATTCTTGACTTGTCGAGAATAATGTTTCACGTAAGTAAAAGGTATAGAAAGGTAATGAACACAATATTTTATAATGGTTCGGTCCGAGATGAACCTACGTCCACTTAGAAGCTTTTTCAGGTTTATTCACTATGAACGATAGCAATGATGGACATCATCATTACAAAGTATTACAATGGTTCACTAAGTTATCGGGAGTCACTGTTTGTATGTTGGAAGCCTTGAGAAAAAGTTACTTCTTCTTCCTTAAAGCTTTTATGCCATTAATGGTGCCCAAGGTCCTCTCTAGGTGTCAACTCAAGCAAAAGCCAACCCCCTTCAAGTATGAGGAGAAGGGTATTTATAAGTAGTGGAGTAGGTGAGAAATAGGGTCAGTAGGCCGAATTTCGCATCCCGGAGTGCAGGCATAGTAAAATTTTGTATCCAAGGGGTGGGGGATATGAGTTTTATACCCCGTTGGGATATGACGTTTTGCACCCCGTGGGGATACAATAAATCATACTCCATGGGGATACGATATTTCGTACTCAGCGGGGATACAATAAATCTATCCTATGGGGATTCGAAATTTCGTATCCACTAGCAATTCGATAATCCATATCCCATGGGGATACGTAATTTGAATTCCATGGGGATTCGAAATTCATTTCCCAAGGGATACAAAATGCAAGGAATTTGGCAGGACTGGGGGATGAGAAATGTCGTATAAGTGGGATTTTTGAGGGATTGTGAGGTCCACTCTCGCACGACTCCCTTTGGGCCTAAATCCGAGTATTTTGGCGATGCTTTGGGCTATTGTGCCACGCGATGAGCCGAGTCGCATGGGCGTAATATGATTTTGGGAACTAGACCAAATGATCAGTTAATAGTATCCATATATAATTTTCTACCTATTTCAAATGATACAAATATATATCATTTCAACCAGTTTCATTCATTAAATTTTCAAGTATGTATCATTTCAACCCACATCCCAACTTAATATAAAAATAGTATAGTAATTCGGGTATATATATCATCTCAACCTATAAAAATATTTCCTAAATCTATAGGGAACTTGCAATGTAGGAACAAGATAAACATGACATTTCAGATATCAAATATGAACCAACATATGTGTTATAACAAATCATATCACTTGTATATATGTATTTCATATCATATATGTTATAATCGTGTGTCATACTTGTATAAATTTGATAATAGATAACCAGGTGTTTTCTGAAACAACCTTAACATTTCAATGACTTTTAAAATATGTTGAATTCAATTAATATCGTGAGTGATAAATTCTCACCTTCTGTGATAAAAGAGACGATAAGTAGACACAAGACGGTGAACTAAGGATGCAAACACAAATTAAATATGACACGAACACATACAACGAACTCGCACATGCATATAGAAGGATATGAACATGGAAAAAGACCCCAGTACACATATGGACACAACAACGATGCATGCTATAGGCTACTATACACGGCTAACTTCTGATGTTGACTAGCAACTTCTGAGCACGATGGTCGAAGTAGATGTGTCAAGGAGTAGGCTAGGTATATATTGAGAAATAAGGCAACAAGAAGCCGAAGCAGAGAACACTTGTAATCAGGAGTTAGAAGGAACGATTTTTTATTTCATATGTTGTAATGGTTAACTCATGTACTGCTCACATTGTTTTCTATTTACAACATCGAAACACTCATTAGTGCTTCTAATTTTATCAACTTTCGTAGTAACTATGGGTAATTAAAACATATAATAACCTTTTATTTTATGCAATTTTTTGTTTCTTATATTCAAGTCGCAACGAATTTACTATTGCAATTAGATACTCTGTCATTTAGCATTAGACTGGTGAAGGTGATTCCTAAACAACTATCATTTTTAAGAATGCAAAAATGGTTTAATTTTTTTGAATAGATTTCTCATTTTATTTTACAGATATTGATTTAAAAACTAGATTTTTACATGTTGATGAACATCCAGCTGCATGACATATTAATGTTATACTCCAATGTATTTTAACAAAAAATAACCATTTCTTTAATATTTAATGTTCATTTCATCATTTAAAAATTAAACCTCGATAATTAATTTTCGTAGATATTGCTTTATTATAAGTTAATACATTTTTAATCTCAATGACAGAAATAATAATACCGTATATGGAAAGTAATATAATATGCATTCGAAAAATATCTAAGTTGCATAATAAATCATTCAGTATTAAACCCATTGATTTATCACCTCTTCCTCCATCACTTGAAAATTCAAAATATTATAAGCTTGCTTTATCTTATACGAGTATTTGGCATGTGCAATTCACATGCAAAAGAGGATTTCATGTCGTAAAACATTGTTTGTAAGATTTAATTTAACTTACAAAGCAACTTGATGTGTACAAAATGTTGCATTTTCTTTGTGCATACATATCAAAATTAACCACTTATCAAAAGAGACTTCTGCTGCAAAAAATAACTGAACGTGTAAAAAGACTAATCAATCATTACATCAATATGTAAAAAATATAATGAATATATAAATTAGAACTTTAACAAGATTAACTAATATAATATGATCATAAAACCAATTAAAAGTTCATCATCTAACATTTGCCAGAAAGTTAAATTTCAATAATCGACTAATGAATAACACTTAACTTTATTTATGTGCTTATAAGATGTTTAACTAGTTTAGATCATTAGTAATGTACTAGTACTGCATAAAAATATTTTCTCAAATAATTTATTATTGTCATAGTTTACTAGAGAACTTTGAAACTATTATTACCAAGATTTTTGACTTCTAGATGTTTATGTAACTTGGCTATTCACCATAAACACTTATCACGTTGATAATCTATTTTCAATGTAACATATATCTTGTGTGATTCCTTTATTCCTATAGATGACTAGATGAAGCTACTATTACCACTATTATCAAGGAAGGAAAGATCTACTTCACTACTAGAAAGGCTTAAAATCGTGGCAGACCCTGACGGCAACAACATCAGTTTAAATAAGCAGCAGATGTTAACCAACGCTAGCCATCGCTAAAATGGGTATAACCAAACCCTACAGACTAAAATTTCATGTCATGAAATCACTCTCTCACCCAAAAGCCTAAAATCCTACCCCATCAATCCGCCTTCAGCATGCCACCCACTCCAACACCTCTCGCCGCCCACAGCGGCCTTCCTCCAGCTGCCTCCTTCTCCTTTAATTTACTGTTTAATATAGGTATAAAACTTAATTCCTATTTTGTTAAATTTTGGTTTTTGTGTGTACAAACATATTGATTTACCATTATTAGATGATAATATTGGTTTATTAGATGATTAGGAATATTATTGAAATCTTATATTATGAAATTAAATTGATTACCAATTGAATATTAAGTATTAGTTGATGCGTGCATATGTTAAGAAACCATTATTAGATGATAACCATATATTTGTACTTGATTTTCAAATATGGTTAAACACTAATTTTGGAATTTAGATTAGAAATGGATTAACATATATTGTGAATCAGTTGACTATAATATTGTGTAAGTTGATGTGAAGATGATAATTATTTGTTTGATTTTTCACTATGTTTAATAAAATAATATGGTAGATGTAAGTTCCAAATATTAGAGTATAATTATTGATTAATATGTGTATTGATAAGTTTATATGAATGTTATGCTCTGAATAATGTTTGTTATAGTTTACGTGAAAAATTTAACAATTATATGATTTCTAAAATATGTTTTAAAGTTTATAGCTTAGTTAAAAAGAAGTTAAGAAACATTATACTTGAAATGGTTTTGTTTAAAAGTTAGAAATTAATTTAAGAACGACAAATACTATATTAAATTCAATTTTATTTAATGTCTAGAAATGAAATCAATAAAAGAAAATATCGTACCAAATATATTTTGAAAAGAAAAAATGACTACAACGATAGAAAATACTGTAATGAAACTGATTTCGAAAATAATTTAGAAATTAAAAAAATAACAATAGTATTCTAATAAAGTCGATTTTCTATGAAGTTAAAAATAAATATACAAGATCAAATATTCTTCTAAAATCGATTTTCTAAAAATTAAGCAATGATTATCGTAACAACAAATATTCTACAAAAAATGATTTTCAAAAAAGTTAAGACTTTACATTAGATTAGACAGAAGGTAAAATGTAGAAGAGAAGTGAAGTGAAATACTTTCGAGATATGACAGTGTGGTGTGTAAAGCCTTTAGTCCCAAAGGCTTTATTTTATTTTTAAAATACCACAACAAAAATGCACCTCTTGGATGTAACTAAAGCGTTGAAGAGAAGTGTAGCGTAAGGCTATAGAAATTTGGCAGAAGTGTGGTGTGCGAAGCCTTTAGTTCCAAAAGGATTTACTAACACACACACACACACACACACACATATATATATATAAATATATATATATATATATATATGTGTGTGTGTGTGTTATCCAAATCACTAACATATATTTTTGAATTAGGAACAATGTTCAATTATTTTGTCGACCTTAGTTATGTATGAAATTAGAACTAGAATGAAAGGTTCGGTGAAAGCACATTTCTACAATAATGTAAACAAATTTATTAGATTCACAGTATCTGATAGTTGAAATTACGAGTAACTTTGTTGTTCATGTAGTAAGTGCAGACTGATGAGGTTTTGAAAACCAGACATGGTCACAGTACATTTGTATAAATTTGGTTTTTCGTTATGGGTCGTTATGGAGAACTTATTACACTTTCTGCAAATAATATAGTGTTAGAGGTCGATTTGGTTATGACAAACTCAATAAAAGATATGGTAGAAGATGCAGCACGTTCATTATTTTCCTATTGATCAAGTTGATGATGATGGCATCAATATCAAGAAAAACCCAATATGGGAGAAAAATATATATGATTTACTGGCTTCTGCTAAGAGACCATTCAAGGATGGTTGTAAAAGTGAAACCAAATTCTTAGTAGTCGTTGAATACATCACTACGAAATCAAAATTCAACTTTACAAAAAATGGATTTACGACGGTTGTACAAGCTACAAAAAGTCACATTTCACCCAATAATCATATGTTCGATAGTCATTACAAAGTGAAAACACTAATGTTGATTTTTGGTCTGCGGTATCAAAAGATAGATAATTGTATATATTGACCAGCCATTTGGCAAGGACATCACATCTCGGCTTTAATGATAGGAGTGGCAAGCTAACTCAAAGCATGTTGAATTAACATGCATCTCCGAGTCGGCATGGATCATCTCGGCCCATTTCCTTACATCACTTGTTTTCGGATTGAAAGGTCACGGGTCAACGTACCCGGGTCGACCAGGAAGTTAATCACATCACCAAAACATCAACTTGGCTCGAAACCTCTTAGGTCGACCATGCCAAGCCGACCCATACTGACCTGAACCCTGAATCTATTTCCAATGGCTTCAAACTAGGTTAACCCCTGACCCATTCCTACTCCATGTTTTCCAGATTGGGTGACACTTATACTACATACTTCGAGAAAGGCTGTTCCTCACGTGAAGAGACGGCTCTATGACCTCCTAACATATGGGATCATATGACACATGGCAGGAGGATGATTCAAGGTGACTGCCACGTAGCATGCTGACCCGAGCTAGAGCTCATCTATAAATACATGTTTTTAGGCTAAAGAAAGGACTTTTCTCTTGGGCTTCCTCCCTTTTTCGGCTTGCGACGCAAGGATATTGATACAAAGAGAAGCCGAACCAAAAAATCGACACATGGATTTTGTGTAATTGGATCAACGCAAGGATTTTGTGTTGTGTAAATCACTTTTTCCTCTACTTTCCTACAAAAAACCAGTTGTAACCTATAATCGATGGTATAAACAAAGATTATAAGTGGATGTAGGCTTGGATTAAGTCAAACCACTATAAAAACTCTTGCATGTTTCCTATTTTTACTTTAAGTCTTGCATTATGTGATTGTGACTGTGAGAATATTTTGTCATTTTTGTGTAGATTACACACTTTAGGGTTTGATTGTCAAGATTTCCACTTTTTGACATCAACACATTGGCATTCCATGAAGAGGAAACATTACATCAACCTCTAGCTTGAAAGGATTTGAATAACTCATATTTGGATTAAGGATCGTGAAGCGGAAGAGAGATGGAACGTCCTCCCAAGCTCAAGCCGAAGGCAATGAGGCAAACAAGAAGGCTTCCTCTAATGGAGATCCCCTTATCTATCTAATAGGAAGAGATGGACAATGTGCTCATGAAATTGAGGACACGGATGGAGAAATAAGATGAGGTTCTTTGCAGATAAAAAGAAATGATGAATTGCTTCTTTGCACGATTCCAAGAAACTCGACTACCAGAAGGTCCAATCTCACTGACAGGATCTAGCATAAGCAACGCAACAAGGATAGAAGCAGCAGTTTCTGATTGGCCACAGTTTAGGCCTCAACTTTGGATCAGTGCAAATCTCAGCTCAGCCAATGCCGACCTGACAAAGTCGGTGACAATCGCCCTCCACTCAATAAGCAACGTCATGACATCGCAACTCGAGTCATTCTGGGTAGGAATGCTGGACAAGCCCATGCTAATGCTGCTTCGGATGGGGGAAGCATAGAAATGGAAATGCTATCCCTGGTCGGCCAAACATACCGACCCGGTCTCGGGTCGACTCCGTCATATCAACTCGAGACCTGGGCAGCACCGAGCCAAGCATGGATGCTCAAGACAGGCTCCCACCTCCTTCTGGACTACCCTTTGAGGGCATTAACGTTGGATCGGGTATTTGAAAGCAACTTCTTGGAGATGGAAACCGAATTGCCAACCTAAGTCGATGATTCTCTAGAGGCGGCATGTTTATGCACGATGTGGATAACGTTAATTGCAACCCTTTCACATGGGACATTAGGAATTCATGTAACCCACCTGACTTCAAATTACCATCTCTGGAGGCATATAACGGCAGTACCAACCCTACCATACATCTGATGCACTATATGCACCACATGGAAGTGATATCAGCATCTGATAACATAATGACAAAGTTATTCCCCTGTTCTTAACCAATATCTATGCTATGTGGTTTTGGAATTTGAAATTCGAATCAGTCAACAGCTGGACGCTTGGTCGCCCGCTTCATTGAGCAATTCGGGGTCCATATATCATGGCCTAAGAGCGTAATGTGTCTCACTTCTATCAAGCAATTGTTCGGAGAGACCCCACACTCATTTCTAGAGAGGTCTAATGCCGTGGTGGTGTAGGTTGATCGACCAGAACCATTCATGGTACTCATGGTTGCCATGTCCGTCATCTTGGATAAAACTGACTTCAAAGTAACTTTATTGCGAGACCCACCCAGAGACCTTGGTGAATTCTACCTTGAGGCGGATAAGTTTTTGTAGCATGAGGATGCTAATACTCACATGGATTATTTTTATGTTTACATGACAAAGGATGTAGGACCATCAAACTCTGGAAAGAACAAAGGCAAAGAAAAGGTCACAGAGAAGAATGATAGGAATGTGCGGTTCTGAAGAGAGCCCAAATTCAACAAATATAACGAGCTCAGTTCATCATTATTGGATATATACCTTGATGTGCGAGGAACTCTTCTTTCCTAGATCCTCCTAGGAGGGAGCCAACGTAAAATGAACAATTTTCTGGATTACACTGCATGTTCCATGATATGGCATGTCATGCTATGAACGACTGCAGGCATTTGCAGATCAGACGAGGAGTGCTGCTTGAATATGTCAAGCAACCAACAGTGCCTATGCCATAACTAAAACTTCTTAATCCTTGGAATGGAAATGATGTAGGACTAAGAAATCGCGAGATCGTCATCTGATTAGATTAGATCGCCATGGGTTTTGCATTTCTTCAGAATAAGATATGTTTATGTTTGTTATAGGATTTCCGGATGGCTTCGTGGACTCACACATGTATGGGGATAAGGATTTAATCCTCAGACATGCTAGATTCTGGACAATAAAACCATCCGATGAATAAATGGCTAAGTTAAAGTACCCACGTATGTGATTAGGATTTATTCTCTAGGTGTGCTCTGGATTCAACAATAAACCAATCAGGCTTTGTTTTAGTTATGTAATTATCTTATCAGGATGTGATAGGACTTCTTAATCTGATTTTGAGTATGGTTTATATTCGATCTAAAATTCCTGGTATGGATTATATCTGCGAGGACTAATTAACTTGTCAGGATTTGATGAGAAAACTCAATCATAACACGAGTATGGCTTATACTTAGTTTGGCTTTTCGGCTACAAATTATGCCCGAAGGGTTGAGTTATCTTTTTTGGTCTTAAGAAGGCGATTCAGTCATGAATCGAGTATGGATTATACTCACTATGATTTTTCAAGCATAGTTTATGTTTGGGAAGCCTAAATAGTAATGTAAGATTTGGCAAAACTATTCACTTGGTTTATTTGTAGGTATGGAATATACTCGTACATGGATTGGCCTGGTGAGGCCATTGTTTTCTTGGATTTTTTATAATATGATCCTGAATGATTGTAAGATTTCTTGATAGTCTGGTTTGCTGCTTTTCTAATAATATTCTTCGGTACAACCTTGGATTTCCGGTTTTCTATTAATACGATCCGCAATGATTGTGGATTTTCTGGTCTTCTATTATTACTTTATACGATATGGTGCAATCGTGGATTTCTTGATTTCGGATATTGGATTTCTTTTCTTGATTCTCATGGATTTTTATGGCTTGTGGATTATCCAGAATACGCATTCTTTTCTCAAGAAAGACAAGTTCTGGAGGGCAATGTATTAACTAGCCTTTTGGCAAGGCCGCCACATCTCGTATTTATTGATGGAAGTAGCAAGCTAATTCAAAGCATGTTGGATTAACATGAATCTCCCTGGTTATCATGAGTCAGATAATCCCATTTCCTCACATCACCTGATTTTGGATCAAAAGGCCCCGGGTTGGCGTACCCGGGTCAGCCAGGAAGTTCATCTCGTCGCTAAAACACTAACTCGGCTCGGCTAACCCAGAACCGACCCACACCGACCGGAAACCTGAAGCTATTTTCAATGGCTTCAAACTTGGTTAAGACATGACTCATTCCTACTCTAGGTTTTCCAATCGGATGACACCTGTACTACACACATCGAGAAGGGTTGTTCCTTACGCGAAGACCCGACTCCATGACCTCCTAACATCCCAAATCGGATGACACATGGCAGGAGGATGATTCAGGATGACTGCGACATGGCATGCTGACCTGAGTCGGAGCTCATCTATAAATACAGGTTTTTCGGGCTAAAGAAAGGACTTTTCTCTAGGACTTCCTCTCTTTTTGGCTCGATACGCAAGGATATTGCTACAAAGGGAAGCTGAACTAAAAAAATCAACATAAGGATTTTGTGTGATTGAATCACTGAAAGTATTTTGTGTTGTGCAAATATCTTCTTTCTCTACTTTCTTACAAACAAACAACTGTAACTTATAATTGACGGTATAAACAAAGATTATAAGTGAACTTAGGCTTGCATTAAGCCAAACCACTATAAAAACTCTTACATGTTCCCTATTTTTTACTTTATTTCTTGCATTATGTGATTATGACTATGAGAATATTCTATGATTTCTGTGTGGATTATACACTTTAGGGGTTAATTGTCAAGAGTTCCACTTTTTGACGTCAACAATATAAATGGTTGCATGTTGTATTGAAAATATCATATTAATCTTAGGAACTGCAAAATATGTGGTGAGGAAAGATGCAAACCTAGAAAAAAGAAAGCAAAGGAAGTTCCATATAAGAGAATGCATTATTTACCCATCACCCCTGGACTACAAAGGTTATATGCATCCTTAGTCACTACCTGTCATATGCAATGATATAGTCTAAGAACACCAGAAGATGGAACTTTGTTACATCCATTCGGATGGAGAAGCTTGCAGACGTCTTGATAGAACATATCCTACATTTGGTGCAAAGAGTAGTCACATTAGACTTTGTTTATGTATGAATTGGTTTTCACCATTATCTTAGTCTGATAGTATATTTTTATCTTGGTTTATTATTGTTACAAGATATAATCACCTATGTGGAGGCATATGAAAATTTCATACATGTTTCTCACTATTTACCTTCCTAGCCCTAATGACCTAATGATTCAATACTAGGCATCGATGTTAACCTACAACCATTAATTGAACAGTGGAAAACACTATGGATTAGGGGAGTTGAAACAAATCATCTGGTCTACTCATCAGCATCGTCGATGAGCCCCCAATGTAATAAGACAGAAATAAGACCTTTGGTCAGAAAAAGTTTGGTGTGAGCGATAAACAAATCTCAAAGTACAGTAAAAGTCGTAATAGTATATAAGGCACAGTAGGTATGAAGAATTATTTCTTCCATGCCCCTCCATCCATAGAATTAGCACATATCAATCGACACATGTTATATTGTGATAAACAACATATAAAAATGGTGAGATAGATGCCTAAGCATTAACGATGATAAATAAGTAAACATCCATAGCATCCATCATCCATCCTCACACTCACTCACTTAGTGCGTAAAGCAGACAATACTCAATACCTTGCCCACCAAATCCATCGGGGCCATAGAGAGAACAACTGCCCTAGTCTCCACTCAAATATTGCTATGCCTAACTGCCCTGGTCTATAGCCGATAACCCTACCCAATCCACACTTCCCTGGCTCTAGGGTCCAATCAGTCCACACTGATTTGGCTCTGATTCGTCTACATGCCCCTTATCTCAAAGGCGTACCAAAATCGTGAATATCGATTACTCTTTGAACACAATCCCCACAGCAAAATCTGTCTATAGGTTGTCCTAAGATTCCCTACTAAAGTCAACCAACAAGTGGGCTATCTCCAGTAAACTGCACTGCCGTGAGACCTCCTCAACTTCCCTCCAAGTCGTAAAAGCTACATGTCATCACATCCTCGAATGACAGTCGTCTCAATATGAATTAATGCCACCTTTATATGTCTTGGAGAAAGCAATCCATTATAGCAGCCTTGCTCCCCTTTCTGAAATCATCATGGTCGAATAACACATCACTGCATAGAAGCACCAAGCCAAAGCTACCATTCTAAGAACCATCGTATCGTAACCTCTATCGAACAAACCATCATGTCCTGCTCCTCGCAATCATATCATCATTGATGTCTTATCTGCTCGATGGCCAATAAGAATGGTAATCGATATTGACCAGTCGATATTAATTGATAACAACCACTCGAATCGCGTACTTAACCAAAATTGGTTAAATACACATCCAAGGGAAAATGTCCTACATTCGTCGTGAAATCCAGCTCGTCGCCAAAAGAAATACCACTATGAAGAACTCTTGAGATTACCAGTTGCCTTCCCTCGAATCGGTCCAAATTTGATTCGACATAATCGAACTAGATTTGGATTCACATAGTCGATCCAGACTTAGTCACCTATATCCAGATATAGATAGTCGACACAGACTTGCTCGACCTAAATCTGGATGGGCATTTCCGACCATAACTTGGTCGAACCGACTCATGATCGACTTTCTTGATCCGGATTTGGTCGAATCGGAACCCACTCCACTCTTTGATTTCTTTGCTCCATCCACGTCTTTATATCTGATGTTAAGCCCTAGTGCTACTCTATCATCTCATCTATGCGCTCTAAAGATCCATCGAGAAAATATCTTGCCCATTCGAGTCTACCATCCTTATGAATTAAATCGGTATACACCAACGTGTGTATTCAACCGATGAACATCCAAACTCTTACGAATGAAATATTTCCTAATACTAGGTTATCTTCGATCAACTTTTAATCCATACTAAGCAAACAATTCAACTGTGCATCCAATAGCCAAACAAATTCCGCTCTCGAATCCCTTCGCAACGAGGTAACTTCTTGAAGCTCGGTGGTCTCACCTAAAATGCAACCTACAGGTCAGCGTGGTGACCTCATATGGATGTGTTTATCTTCAAGGAGCTCGGGAGCTCCAAAGCCTAGCCGATGATGCTACTCGAGGAGACAAACCCAACGGTGACATCAGTTTCCTCCCTCGTCGCCTATAACTGATGCTATCTTCAACCGTAGATCCATGGCTATGAAAACATACAGGTAATTACCATCGCATGCATCAATGAGGGCATGGTCTTGTAGATATTGGTCATACGAATTAAATGGTGTTGGTCTCATGATTTTAGAAGGTGAAAGTGCGGAGAGATTTTCAAAGATGAAAAAGGGTGTGGCCATTTTAAATGGATAGAACAGTAAAATGTGAATGGTAGGGTAATGAACAGTAGCCGAGCTTTGGGTGCTTATTGTAGCCAATTTAAATATTATTTTATTTTCAAGTTTGTTGAATCTCTCAACTAGAAATCAATATGCATATTAGCTCGCCATGATCAAATGGCTCACCCAAACACAATGAAATTTTTCTATGTGCATCACTACGATGATAAGGTTTCGATGGTTCAAGTTTCGCTAAAATTCGAAACAATTGCCCGGAACGATGTTTATGTGCATATTGATATCGATATGACCGCTAACTAGTCCAAACTCGAAGTATAATGATCATTATACTTTTTATTAATTTAACGAAGCATACGAATTCAACCGAACTAGTCCCGATTCAACCATGTATGAAAAATCATCTTTTGGAGCCATCAATCGAATAAGTAATGATCAGTATTTTAATAAGTATATTTAAATATCCAATTGATAAAGTTTGAGTCCTTACATTCTTCCTACCTTAAAGTATTTCGTTCCTGAAATCCTCAAGGACAAAACAACATAACCCAACACTCTCGAGTAAGTGATAAATAACACAACACTCTCCAGTAAGTGATAATACCAAAAAAA
Organism: Allium sativum; assembly: GCA_030737875.1. Lineage (NCBI taxonomy): Eukaryota > Viridiplantae > Streptophyta > Magnoliopsida > Asparagales > Amaryllidaceae > Allium > Allium sativum. The sequence goes on along the minus strand of CM060921.1, from coordinate 792,866,532 downwards.
TTATCACTCATTGCTCTCAACAACAACCATTGAAGCAACTATAATAAAGGAAATCAACTCAGAATTTGGCATGAAGTCATCATTCCCATTCCTTTGTTCAACACCATCAAAACAAGGATTGATGCGGCCAAAACACCTAAGTTGTACACTTATTTTCCAAACCAAACGAATTTGAAAAATAAAAGTGACAGCATACTATTTGAAAGAAAATTCAACATAACATTGCATATTGAATTTCTTTCCAAATATGGCAAAATTCACGAAAAAATTTCGGCAGCACCTCCCGTGTACGACTTGATTCAGAAAAAAATATCCTAAATCGCAATACAAGGCCCATATCAACAAAAGAAAACAAAATGCCAAAAGTGGCTACCCATACATGGGGCAAAAATGCAACAAATGGCAAAAACCACAACTCTACATCTACTTCATAGCTGTTTTTAAGCAAGCTTAACATTTAGATTCAAATAAAAGCAAATTAGCATCCAAACAAAACAGTTCTTTCTTCTTTTTGCCTAGGCATATACTCAACAAAGAGGATTATACACAATAGTATAAATAGCACAAGGGAATAAACATGTTAAATAAATTAAATTTATCTAACATAGCATGTTAAGTCATGTATGGATTTTATCTCGAATACAAAAGCAATACAACAATACAGTATTTCTGCATGCCTAACAATAATATACATATAAATAGACATGCAAACATTAATAGTCAAATATAAATGGAAAAACAGTAGCAATCATGGAAGATAACATTCATTCATATCCTAGTATGGAGGATACTAACCTAACTAATAGGACATAACGAATATTAAATTCAATCCATATATGACCCGACAACTTGTTTGCTGCTTGAAAAATAGAGAGTATTAATCTAACATCTCTCGTCAATAAATCGAGTATGACTCGAGCACTATCATACTATTCCAAATTTCTATGGCAACGTATTAGCGAAAACCATCAATAACTATTCCTGCAACTAATTGGAAACCTCGAATAGTTATATAAAACGCTCATTTCACATGGAAACAACCATCATGGTTGAGTTCATACTACCTCTCCTCCAATTATGGAGTCATATCCGGTAATAAATATAAGTGATTTTCATTAACCAAATATCGCTTCCGAACTGATACTTCTCTAACTTGAAACACACGAACAAATGCCTATACAAAATCACATACATGTAGAAGGCCAAGAATTCCAACCATTGTCACCAGCAAAGATTGGGATACTTCTCAAGGAAGAGAAATCCCGATAATATGACATCATCAATGACTTTAACTCCCTTGCTAATAAATAGTGCCTCCAATTCACCAAAACAAACTCTATTACAATTAATTCTAAATCATGATTCGAAATCCTTCTCGTATGATTTTGGTTATCGACTAAAACGCTACAACCTTTCATTTCAAAAATAGACCGAACCCAAACCATCCACATGTCCAAGTAAGTAACGTTGTCGTCTCGTTCCTGCCAAAAACAAAAAATTAACACATTTATGGGTCAACCTCAACTTCCAAACCATCTAAACCCTCATAGGATTCATAGCGATATCCTACTCAAGACAAAATGACCAAGCACTCCACTTTCTCAGAAAGTGAAACTCCAACAATCTGATCACAAAATATGTCGACTCACTAGCTGGCCCGAACACCCCAACCGACCAATCATAATCAAAACAATCCATAAAACGATGTAATCTACATACACAAACCAACTATTCACGATCAGTAAAATCCTTTTGGGATTCCTAACCAAAAGAACATCCATAACTAGCTCGATACGAAACCCGATTCAAACATCGCAGCAATCTGGTCACCTCATCGAATGTGACCGGATACTCTCAAGCTACAAGCTCAACTGATGACTCACTACTAGAGATCTATCTCAACCCGCTATCGTCCAATCATAAGCGACTCACTACTAGATATCTAAGTCTTATCCCATTGTCGCTAAATCGAAGATGGCTAACCAATGAGCTTTGTCCTAGCCCACTATCGTCGCCAACAACCTCTCATTACCACCCATGTTCTGTATCCTCCTAGCAAATGAACAACTAGACTTAAATATTATTTCCCTAAGCTCAACAATCAACAAGCAACCAATTTAGCAAACATGCAACCATGACTCGATGAATTTATGTTTTGACGAACCCTGTATACTGCCAAGTATAGATTAACTATGTCATAACAGTCCCATAGCTCGAGGCTCGACATTAATAGATATGGATGCTGCAGTCACCCATAGTATTAAGTTTTAGCAACCAAACATGGGATGTTACATACATATATAATCCAATTGAGACCTTAACACGGTAAGTCACAATCAAGAAAGACAATTCAATTTACGAGTCCCAATCTCGTTCCGTCCATCATATCATACAATCAAATGAAATGATGGAACCTCAATGCCAAACTAAAAAACATATGGAAACACCATTAATGGAAATGTAAATATTTACCGCTTCATCAAGGGAGCACTCAATGGAATGGAAATGAAAATAAACACTTACATCTCCACGTTTCGTGTCGATAAAGTAGGACAAACTTCTATGTTGGGCATAAGCTAAGCATCGTGAGCTTACTCAATCGACTCCTCTAACAAACATTCCCTCGGAATGGAATAACACCCTCCGAGTCAATCTTACCCATCAACAAAATTAAGAGTGACTAAGGAGAGAATTATCCAAACTTCGGTGCCACATTGAACTAAGTCACATTCTTTAACGCAAACACATCGTCTAAATCGATGAACTTCCCATCAACTCCTAGGAAGTCAATGCAAACCTCTTCGAAGTGAATCGAGAACTGGTCTCGAGAGAATCGATTTTGAAAAATCTAAAGGATAAAGAATTTGACTAATTCAAACCCAGTCTAGGAGTTTATTAGAAGCAACTCCTATTTTATAAAGCATTCAACTCTAAGTCAACATGGAAAACCCTCTGCAGGAACTCAAATAACCCTCTCACCACCACAGTCGATTCTTCCTAAGGAATTATATGCTACATGGACACATAAACATCCACACAACGCGGCATATTTGACTCGTCGCATTTGAGCACCACAACTAATTAGGGATATAAAGGGCATTCAAGATAATGGGTCGTACCATTTATGAAGAAAAAACAATAAATCAAGGCTGGTAGGTCTTGATTCTACCTGACTCCTAACTCCATAGATGGAGTAATTAGAAGTATTTGTCATTCGCTAAATCATCCCGAATAAAGGGACGATCAGTCGTAAATAGAGGAAACTATTCCAAAGGTACTCGTGTGCAAAATAACCAATACTATATATATATATATTACTAATAATATATAAATTTGAACACCAAAATATATACAAATATGTATTCTCTTGTAAATATTAACTCTCGAATTCAGTACTTCTTAGGTTAAACAATGCAACCTAAGCTCTAATACAAAGTGTAACAATGCACCGTACCCTACTATGCTCAAAACTAAAAACTTTGCATTGTACAACACCCAATCGATGTAAAGTTGTCGTAAAAAGAAAAAAATAGAAGAAAGAAGATAAATGTAACAACCTGCCCGGAGTGGGCCTATATTCCAACCTAGAAACGACCCACTGGAACTTAGAGCCACTCTAAATGGATCGTTGTTTCCTATAAGGATTAACTTAAACAGATATTGAGAGCAATTTAAAACAAAATTAGAACTCATACAGCGGATGAGACAAAACATAATAACATAAATATAAGTTGTACCAATTATTTAAAAACCATAATTGGAAAATACAACATGTCTCAAAACTTCAAGGTACATCATCATTATTCATCCCAATTACATAACAATAGTAGTTAATAAGTAATAGCCATAATAACTTAATCTTCAAGTTGCTCCTCCTCCAAGAGTTCATCCTCCATCCTTAATCACCTATCTCATCTATTGTCCAGTTAATGTTATGAGGAGAGAGGTCAGAACATAATGTTCCAATAAATGAACGACAAGTAAATTATGAAGGTTATTCCCTATATTTTGCATTTGTAAACTTTTCTAGTTATATCTTTGCAACTGAGGCACAGGGAAAACATATAGGGTGGACGTCCCAAAAGTCAATTAATATTCCAATGTAAATTAAGGACGGGCACTTCCTATGGTCACTTAATGCCAAATTTAAATAGGGTGTGGACATTCCTATAGTCACTTAATACCCAATGGCGGACCCCAAGCCACTTAAGACCACATTCTAACATTAATGCGTTATGAATGATAACTCTCTTACAGGGAGAGAAATGGCAACGACTACTTACTACCAGGCTTTGGGTCAGGAGAATAGCTTCTTATAAGAAGAACTCCCTGGCAAACCCTCATGTTATTGTCTAACTATCCCTACGGGTGAACTCCTAGCTACTTAATATTTCCCTTAGACAATGGTTCCTTAGGCCATGTATGCATAATCTTTCCCTAGGTAAACCCTAATTAGCCTCTAGATAAGAAGTGGACATTACTTGGAGAACTACCCCACACACGTTATCATCTACTAGGACCATTTAATACCTTATATGAGAAAGGCGGACCCAATAACCATTTTCTTTTAGAAGGGCGGGCCCAATGACCTAGGTCTTGAACCAAGGAGTGAACCTTAGGTACGAACCAAGTCCTAACCACTTAGTACCCAATAAGAGATAGGTCAACCACTCAATACCTTTTCCTAAGCCAGGCCTACTTCGCAGGCACAACATATACGTACATATATCAATACCTTTTCCTAAGCCAGGCTTACTTCGCAGGCACAACATATATGTACACACACACACACACATATATATATATGCACACTATATATCTCACATTAGGCCTACCACTTGTAGATGTTGTATTTGTCGGCGGTTCCCGGAAGTCTTCTAAAACAAGTAGAGCCTAACCTTGCATCGTAGCATACTAAATAATGGCTTATGGCACCTAGACCTTGCGTGTAATGGCCCGCAAATCCGTACTATCTGAGTTGACTAATAACACCACACGTCCAACCCAAATTGCACATAAATACAAATCATTATTAGAAAGAAGTTAGAGGATAAGGAATAGAAAGAAAGAAATATTAGAATAGAAGGAAACAAAGAAGACAAATCTCACAGCGGAACGAATAAAATATATTATATAACATAACTTTTGAGATACAAATCAGTAATTTTATATACATACCATCATCAGAGCACAACAGACATTCCTGGAACAGTTATAAACACTGGGTTCAACAAGAACGTCTTGCAACCCGGCCCACACATGACCGACCACTCATTTCGCTTGAGTGTATCGAATGTATATCACCAACGGTTGGGATCAGCAACCGTTTCCCGAAAAGGGACAACATCGAATAGAATAAGGAATTAAATGAATCTCTAGATAGGTGATTATACATCCTAATGGGAGCGACCCACATAGCCAAGCCGCCTGCCGGATTTTTGTCATTTCCTGGTTGTTGAGGCCTGAGGCTATAATTACTTTCCATTCATTGATAGCACAATCACTTTGAATGCCACATTGTCAGATCCGTTAATCACTTATTGATTTGCACAAATATTCTGGATGTTATGCTAAGGGAATAAATCCGTTGCAACCATGTATATTTGTACAGAACAATCATATTTGATCACTGGAAATACTTTGTCAGACATTCGTCCATATACGTTCGTTCTGGGACTGAACGAAACCGAAGGCACAATTTCTATTTAATAGAAAAAGCCCTTGCACTTTACTCCGTCTTCGATCTTCTTCATATAATCTGATTCGCAATGCTACTGCCAATACAGAGTGGTTCACGGATAATAATCCAACCGGTCTCTCCATATTGACAACGATATTGGCAAACACTTCGATAGTCGGTTATTTAACTATCGAAGAAAAACAAACAAACATTCATCCATAACATCCATCAATCACTGGGCTTGTTAATTACTATTCATTAATTAAATCACCCTTTTCATTTCTCTATCAACATTTGTTAAACAAATATTTTCAATTATCATCTCGGTCTCTTACATTCTTTGGAAAACATTTCTATATCTCGCCTTCTTTTATTTTCTACACTTAGAAAATATATTTTTATTTGAAATTGAAACAATTTCAATCACTTATCTCTTTCCCGATTACATTAATTATACTTAGGAAATATTTACTTTTATATTTCCAAACTTCCATCACTTGGGTTAAAACGAATGTTGTGTAAAACATCGTTACAACAACCCAAAATATTTTATTCAACTAACTCTTTTTCAAACACTTCTCTTCGAGGCTGGATCCTACTATTTATCAATTAAAAATGAAATCAATCAAGTTGGGGTAAAATTACCTCTCAGACCTTGACTGAAAACATCCTCAACTTCAAAACGGCAAAACCACTTACCTCGAATAAACAAACTATAAAACACAATTATTCATTTTTAAAACATGTATATGGTTCACGTTCTATTTCTAATTTATAGATTCCCTTTTTATTTACAATATTTTATTTTTGAATTCGTTTCTTTATCGAATTCTATATATATCGATACATTTATTTCTAACTATCAAATTATCTTAAAAATATTCCAACTCCTTAAATTCTCGGAAAATTTCGCCATAACCTCCCTTGTACCGGGAGCTTTGGGATATTTCAAATAGCCTCCCATGGCCCTCACCAATCCAAAAGAAAAAGAAAAAGCCAAGCGGCTTGCCGATACGGCGCATAAAACCTCATATACGAATTTAAACATGTACCTTTTTGTCGGGCACATAAATTAAAATCTTCATATACTTCATCCCATACCTGTCTAACACATGTTCACCTGTTTTCAACTCAATTTATCTCAAACCAATCGTTTGAATTCAGTTTTCGCTCATTTATTAGCTATTTCGCCTATTTCACTTCTTTGTTTGAACATAACATGTTCAAACAAAATATTTAACTTACTCATAACCAAATTAAATTTTCAATTTCAATTCTAGTTTCCTTTTTGATTTCGAATATAAATTTTCAAATCTCTTTCACTTATTCAATGCCCCATTTCAATTCAAATCTCATTAACTAATTACTATTCAAATTAGATAATTCTATTCAATAATCAAAAATCTGATTTCTGTTTCAAAAATCAATTCATTACTCCACTTGAGTTCACATATAATTTACAACTCAAATCTGAAATTTTCTAAATAGAAACTCGGATTTTATTCGCTTAAAATCCTTTTATAAAATTAAATAAACCGTTATGGTTTTTAAATGGTTATGGAGCTGCCTTTCTGAAAATTTGATTCTAAAATAACTCAAAATCTATTCGACGAAATCCAGATTTTTCTCCTCCATCAGAAAACTGTTATCAGATTGGTCCTGACGTTTCTTGTTTCAAAGAATTTCGACTTCAATCGAGTTCTGTATACTCAATTGAAGTTCAAAACGCCAATTTACGAACTGCAGCGCTGCGGTGAGTTCGTTTTAATTATATTTACAAATATAAACCTTTAAACTTCGTTAAAATGAATTCAACTCCATTCTTACTCTATTCGAATTCTAATATTCAATCTGTTTGAATTCTAATATTCAAACTCCATTTTAACTATATTTGAAATCTATATTCAAATTCCCAATTCAAATTCTATTTTGAAACTCTATTTTCAAATTCCATTTCCATCTATTTGAATTCTATATTCAAATTCCATATTTTAAATTCCATTTGCATTATATATTTAAATCCCATAGTTTAAAATTCCATTTGAATGCTATATTCAAATTCTTTAGTTTAAATTCCATTTGAATTCTTTTTGAATTCTACATTCAAATTCCCTATTTAATTCTCTTTGAATTCAAATTCCATATTTATCTATTTGAATTTCAAATATTCAAACTCCGATTTAATTCTATTTGAAATTTCAAATATTCAAACTCCTTTTTAATTCTATTATTCAAATTCTATTCAAATTCTATTTCAAATTCCCTTATTCAAAATTCTATATTTGAATTTCCTTTAAATTTTCTATATTCAACATCTATTTAAATTTCTATATTCAAATTCTATATTTGAATCCTCTTTGAATTTCTATATTCAAATTTTATATTTAAATTCTCCATTCAAATCCCGTTTAAATTTCTATATTCAAACTCCATTCAAATTCTATATTCAATTTCTATTTGAATTTTTATATTTAACTCCATTTCACTTCTATTTTCAAATTCTATATTTAAATTTCATTTGAACTTTCTTTATTTCAATCTATTTGAATTCCTTTGAATTCAAATTCTATTTGAATTCCTTTGAATTCAAATTCTATTTCAATGCCTTTGAATTCAAATCTATTTCAATTCCTTTGAATTCAAATCCCATATTTAAATTCCTTTGAGTTCAAATATTCAATTTATCTCTTGATAATTTATTCATTCTATTTATAAACACTATTTTATAAATTTCCCTGTCTTATTTAAACAAGCCTATTTCGAAATCCATTTAAAACAAGAATTTTATTTTGGAAATTCTCTTTGCATTTTCTATATTCAAATTCCATTGAATTTCTCATATTCAAAATTCTATTTGAATTTCTCATATTCAAATTCTATTTGAATTCCTCATTTGAAATTTCAAATTCTATTTTAGAAAAAAAATAGAATTTCCTTTTAAATCTGCGAAATTCCTTTTCATGATATTTTTAAATATCAATATTTGGGCCCAGTGATATTTTAGCACCAAACAACCAATTATTTATTTTTCTAACTCATCATATATGGCAGTTTATATGTAAACAAATAAGCAAACAGATTTTTTTTTTTTTTTGAGAAATCCAGTTGGATCCCTCCAACCTGTTTTTCCTGCATCCACAGACATTAGTCAACATAAATAATACCCATCCTGCTTCAAGGCTCGATATCGCGATATAAAAGGGGATCCACATATATACGTGGGCGTAGGGTCATCCGCTAATGATACTGCGGAAACAATCCAATCACCAAACCAATATATATATATATATATATATATATATATAATAGTCAACCCTAAATAACTAATATTTTTAAATCAACCAGAAAGCATTCAAACAAGCATCAAACAATTATTTTAAACGAATAAAAATAATTCTAAAGAAAAAGGTGAGTGAGATTTACTCATCGAGATTTTTCCACTGTCGAATATCTCGTTTAATTCCATATCATCGCGCCATGAACCTACTCGAATTATCTTGAATGAATTTATTCCTATGATATTTTATTTTATTCGATGATTAAACGATTATTAATTTAAATTAACCACACTCATAAATAAATTATTTATTCTATGTATTTTTAAAATTGTGGGAAAAAGTATACCTTAATATTACCGAAAACCAAGTCGATTAATTAACGAAGCAAAACCCCAAACACTACGACTTCTTCAATCCACAGTCCCGAATTCCCTTGTACGAACTAGTTTGACTCTCCTACATCATCAGCCTGATATGCAAAAGATCCCATTTTCAATCAACTACCGAAACCCCAGTTCGCAAGTGGTTTAGCCATTGATTCGAGCTTCAGAAATCAAGGCCTTGAATCGTGATGTCCTTTTCGACTTCGAGCACCCACCACAGCCGTCTTCCGACTCGCGCGCTCCAGGAAGGACTCGCTCCTCAAATCTAAATGCGGTGAACAGGAGAACCCACGTAACTCACCCGACATCACCAATTTCGAAATCGAACAACCCTCCCTAAATTCGATCGCACTTTGGTGCCCTAGGATTGACCACTATAGAAGTAGAGATCCCCAAATCGATGGTAATGATAACCCTAAGATCACGACCTGGAGCTTACAGTGTGGTGCGAACTTCCCCCAAAAGACCGATCGAAATCCCCCAAATCGCATGCCCTATTTAATCGAGCTCCAGAAGCTATCGTAGACGACCCCTTGTCGTTTGATTTCAATTCATTTGAATCTCAATGGATTTTAAAGAGAAACAGTGGAGCGGCTTTTTCTCTAGAAGGAATGAATGGAAGAAAAATAAAAGAAAATGGGGGAGGTGGTCTGTCGCAATTTAAAGATGGAGAACCGTAATGTAGAAGGGATAGGGTAGCTTAAGTACAACGATATTAAATGCGATTTGATTTATATTTAATTTGATTCGACATAAAGTGATTTTTATTCTTTTTAAATGGATATCGATTTGATTTCGATCTTATCCACTGATCAAATAAATCGGGGTTCACAATTAAAAATCATGAACCGCTATTTTAGTGTACCGACCGTCGTTAAAATATTATAACGCTATTTTGAATTCAACGAAATAGATTATACAATTTAATTTGAATGTATATAAAATAACCATATTAAATTGATATAAAAAAAATTAAAATTCAGAACTAACCACTTTCTCGATAATAATATAATTTAAATTCAAAAGCAAATAAATTTTTCAATAATAAATTACTATTATCGTCGTTTATATTCAAATAGAATATATATTGATCATCTAAACGGTTTTCAATTCAGCTTTAAATTTGAATTAAACTAGATTTGTTTTCGTATTACGATTATTCAATATATTCGAAGTAAATCGTATTTCGATTATTTAATCGATAACTCAATATAAAAATTCTTTTATATTATAAATTCAATATTTAAAACCATACTAAATATTTAAAATAAATCGACCAAAAATCCGGGTCGTTACATTCTTACCCCCATAAAATAATTTCGTCCTCGAAATTGCTAAGTTAGGAAAAATGGTACAAATCCATTATTTTTCAAAATCTCACTTATGTTGAAACTCAACTCCTCATATTTCAACAAATTTAATTCCACCAAAACTTTTGGTCTTCCTTCATTTAATCAAATGATATATACCCAATTCAAATTCTATTCAATCTTATTCAAATTGAATTTCATTAATTTATTTATCTCGATCCATTTAACTTCCTTAAGTTAAATTTAAACTTCAGAATTCAAATTCCTGGGTTTTCCCTTCGAATCCTTCTGAAACTACATAAATATATACATATATATTTATTTCCATTTCAAATGCAAAACATTTGAATTTTCAAACCAATTTGTTTTCTTCAAACAAATTTTCATCAAAATTTTTCTAAGGTAACAATCCATCACTTAGAAACTCGAAAATGAACACTGATGATGTCGCGATCATCATCAGAATTATTTCCCAGCCACTGAAGTGAGTTCAGTGCTTTAACACTTCAAAATCCATTCAAAATCCTTTTAAAAAAAGCTATAGTATTTTAATATACTTCAGATTTTTTTTTCAAACTCCCAGGATTTAAATTCCGAATTCTATGTTGAATTCAATTCCAATTACCTTATTATATTCTCATTCATATCCAAATTATATTTTTGTTATTTCTAACCATTCCAATTTTATAATCTTATTCGATTATAATAATAACCAACACATCCATGTATTACAATAATTTCAGAAAATTATTCGTTTATACATCAAAATAGAATTTTGGGTAAAATTATTTCATTTACCCACTTTAAAACATTATTATGTTGAATTTCTCTGTTCAAGTGTTTAGAAATTCCTATCGACTTTGTGGCGTCCCACTATTCGATCAGAATTCATAAACCACTCAACAGACTAACCAACACAGTACAAAACAACTTTCATATCAATTAACAAATACACTCTCTCGTATATATATATACTCAACTCATTCTAGGGTACTACTGACCCTATCTCTAATGAGCACATCCCACCAAAGCCTAGGTTTTCGCTCAACCTAAGCTCTGATACCAACTGTAATGGCCCGCAAATCCGTACTATCTGAGTTGACTAATAACACCACATGTCCAACCCAAATTGCACAGAAATACGAATCATTATTAGAAAGAAGTTAGAGGATGAGGAATAGAAAGAAAGAAATATTAGAATAGAAGGAAACAAATAAGACAAATCTCACAGCGGAACGAATAAAATATATTATATAACATAACTTTTGAGATACAAATCAGTAATTTTATATACATACCATCATTAGAGCACAACAGACATTCCTGGAACCGTCATAAACACCTATTTCCAAATACAACATAGTACACAATGGAAATATGATATTCTATAGCTAACATGTGAAGCCTCCTGCTTCCAGCCCTTCCAAGTGAAATCTGTAAAATCACGACTAGTAGACTGCCCGTACAAATTTGGGCACCCAAGAGTTTAGGGAAAACAAACAAAATAAACTCTTGGTCAGTCATGGGACAGGTGTGAGTAAGCTCCAACCTGTTTGTTTAACTTTAAAATCCTTTCGAAGGAAATAATAATCGTAAGACCGATCCATACATAAACACGAATGGTTTTTACCTTACGATAACCCAAAACGTTTCTTGAAATCATACTTTCTCTGATATTATCATAATGTCTAATTACAAATAAATAACAATCTAGAGGAACGCTTGCATCTCACGCTCCCCATATATAATATACAAATCAAAACCGCGGGCGCTTATTGGATATTGGATTCCAACCTTGACAAGGTATGGGACCACCTGCCGTTAGTGTATCTCTATAGGCGAATACACTGGGTTCAACAAGAACGTCTTGCAACCCGGCCTACACATGACCGACCACTCATTTCGCTTGAGTGTATCGAATGTATATCACCAACGGTTGGGATCATCAATCGTTTCCCGAAAAGGGACAGCATCGAATAGAATAAGGAATTAAATGAATCTCTAGATAGGTGACTATACATCCAAATGGGAGCGACCCACATAGCCATGCTGCCTGCCCGATTTTTTTCATTTCCTGGTTGTTGAGGCGTGAGGCTACAATTACTTTCCATTCATTGATAGCACAATCACTTTGAATGCCACATTGTCAGATCCGTTAATCACTAATTGATTTGCACAAATATTCTGGATGTTATGCTAAGGGAATAAATCCGTTGCTACCATGTATATTTGTAAAAAACAATCATATTTGATCATTGGAAATACTTTATCAGACATTCGTCCATATACGTTCGTTCTGGGACTGAACGAAACCGAAGGCACAATTTCTATTTAATAGAAAAATCCCTTGCACTTTACTCCGTCTTCGATCTTCTTCATATAATGTAACAACCCGGAAATTCTGAGCCAGTTTAAAAATTTTATTTTGGCAATTTTAGTGAATTTTGAATATTTAAAATGAATTATTTTAAATAATAGCGACGAGAAAATTTATTTTGAATATAATTCGAATGTATATATTTATATAGCTCGACGTTAGAATATAAATATTTATTTTAAATTATAAAAGGAATTGAAAATGGCGCGGTAGTTCGATAATTCGATTTCAAATTTCAAATGAATGTACCGGATTCAAAATAAAACGGATTTTAGTGAGACCAAAAATATTTGAATCTAATTAAGAATATCTTTCCAATGAATCCGGGAAATCAAAATTTCATAGCGGGAATCAAAAGTTATGTCCATATGAAAATTCAGAATAGTCACTATGGAATTCTAGCCCTTAAAAATGGAAATTTTGCAAACGACCTCGGATTTCGACGAAACCAATTTTGTTGGATCCGTGATGTCAAGTTATTGCTAGATTTCAAATTTCATAATTTTTCGAATCAATATGTGAGCGTGGCAAAGGAAAACGCGATTGACCATTTTCAGTTGATTTTAAACGATTGGAAATTGGCCAATTATCAAATTGTCTCAGAATTCGACGAAACTAGTTTTGTTAGGACCGTATCGTCGATACGAAGCTAGAAAATATTTTTCTGGAATTTTCTAGTTAGAACGTGGCCCTGGTAAATTGAAATGCGCGTTCAAATTCAATATATAGAGTTATATGTTGATTTTGACGAAAACTGATCGAAATGATCGAATCAGCTTACGATACATATCCCATTGTGTTCGGAATGGGGGTAATTAGCTGTGGGCGACAGGCGGTGGGTTTCGTTTCGTGTTCGAAATAAAAAGTCAACTTTATATTGAAAATTTAATTAAATAAATTAATTATATTATATATAACCCAGCCACCCCGTTTGCCTCAATACCTAATTTCAAAACTGCGCCCCACAAATCAATCGAACCCCTTCGCCCACCCGCTCTGACCCGCCATCGATGGCGCCGCACCGCCCAGACGCCCCGCCTCCCTCTGATCCTCCTCCAACGCCCTCCTCTTCCCTGCTCATCCCCTCCTCCCGCGGGAATCTCGAGCCAGCGCGGGTCCATACCGCAAACCCCCACGCCCTAGCCGCCGTTAGCCACCCACGAGCCACCACGTCCGCGCCACCCCTCTGCACTCCAGCACCCTTCCCCTCCTTCTTCGCTGTCCCCCTCTTCTTTCTTCCCCAAAACAGCAAGTGAGTTTATTTTATTTATATTTACATTTATTTTTTAGTTTTGATGTAAATAATATTGTTTCCGTCTATGATTTTTAAGCTAGTAAAAATATAATTTTTAAGTTATTAAAGAACAGATTTTTATATAGGTAAATGAAGCAAAAAGAACTATTTTTTATATATGAAAAGCTAGGATTTATTTAATGTGAAAAGATTTGATTTTCAAAGCGAAAATTTTGATTTTTAATTGTTTGAAAATTTGATTTTTAATTCATAGGAAATTTGATTTCCTTTTAATTTATTGAAAGGTTTGATTTCTAAAACATGAAAAATTATAATTTTTAGATAAAAAAGACTCGATCTTTGTTTTCAAGAAAGATTCGATTTTTATGATATAGAAAGATTCGATTTTTATGATATAGAAAGATTCGATTTTTATAATATAGGAAGGTTAAAAATATAATTTTTATAAAGTAGAGACAATAAAAATATAATCTTTATATAGAGAATGACGAAAGAAAAAATCAATTTTTATATATTGAATAGCAAAGAAAAATTTGATTTTTATAATGAAGAAGCGAATATAAAAATGTGATTTTTATATGTGTAGTGAATACGGAAGACGAAAGTAACAAGGGCGAGTACGACGAAGATTTTCCACATATGAAGAGTCGTAGCGTTTGGATTAGCTGGCCTGTGAGAACTTCTTACCTTTAATTTAATTTTTCTAGTTAAAAATATATATTAGGATGCAGACGGTGTTTAGTAGCACCTGACACCCGTAGTCCATAGACCATGGACGGCTTGTATGCTTGGTTGTTTGATTTTGATGTGTAGTTGATTGTGTGATGTGAAATAAAGTATTTATATAGTTAAAAGTATTTATATAGTTAAAAATATTTTATAGTTAAAAATAGAATTTTTAACGTGTATTTAAAATGAAATAAATATAAACAAATCGGATGATTTGTTTATATACACACATTTGACTGATATTGATTGGGACGATAAATTTTACACATCGCCCAACTGCACAAATAAAATCTGTGTTTGATTGATTGAAATCCCACATGGGTATAGGGATGATATATGACATACATTAATCCCAATAATTAGTTGTATGTCGATCGATTGATTGACAGACTGTCATAAGCGTTAAATATTTATATTTGATGCTAATACAGTGTAGAATGCACTCTGGATGACGGTTGATTATTTATCGTTGTTATTTTATACATGTGTTGTAGAAAATCCATATAATTAACATTTTATGGTAATTGATTGGGCCTCATTCCAGTTTCGAAAAGAAATATTTGAAAAAGAAATATTTGAAATTGAATATTTGAAAATAGAATATTTGAAAATAGAAATATATGAAGCTGTGTTGATTAGATTGACGCCATTTTGACGCGAACGATATTTATATCGATTTTATTCATTTTTCAATGAATATCGAAAGTGATTTCAAAATCTGATAAAGTGAATAGAAATGAATTCGAATTGAAATTGAATAGAAATGAATTCGAATTGAAATTAAACAGAAATGAATTCGAATTGAAATTGAATAGAAATGATTTCGAATTAAATTGAAATGAATTGAAATTCGAATTAAATGGAAATTGAATTGAAATCGTTTTGAAATGAAATTAAAACGAATTTATATTGGAATATTCAATTTTGATTAGAAATTGAATATGAAGTTGAAATCGTTTTGAAAACGAATTTAAAACGATTTATAAAATTCGTTTTAAAAGGAAATCGACGAAGTATATATTATATATATAATATATGGCCTGAATAGAACGCGCCGTGCCGCGACAGTTCGCGAATTTCGACCATTGACTTCGAATGGATATTGCGAGAGATATGATCGTCGGATTCTCCTAAAACCAGAACCGTTGGGTTCGTATCGAAAAGAGCTTTCTAACGAATATAAGAAATTAGAAATCTAACGGTTGGATTTGGAATTATGTCCAAATCAAATTTGAAAAAGGTGGTTGTAAGTGCAGTTCGATGGTCGTTGATGGAAATCGACTGTACGGGCCTTGATAAAATTATTAAAAATATCAGTAATTTGTGTAAAATCATAAGAAATGATTTGTGAAGGATTGGGATGAAAAAAATCCATATTTGAAAAGATAAAAATAGATTTTTATCGAAATGAACTAGTTTTGAACTAGAATAATAATTTATTTATTTCTAAAATAAATAAATTTGATTTGAAATGGTTTTGAAAATAACCAGAATTTCCAATAATTGAATTGGAATGGATTTGAATCGAAATTGTCTTTGGAATATTTCTATGTTGGATTTCGTGATGATACAGGTATTGTTATGGGAATTTCAAAGATATATTTATATCGTTATTTCCAATACGATATTTGTTGGTCGTAGAATTTGATATCGAATATAAGCCAATATATTTTCTATTCAGAGCCTTGTATTTAATATCAAATGTGATTGGGGTTTGCCATGAATGGTGTCTTCATTAACGCCGTTCTTAAGCCCAGTTGAGAAAAAGATTAAATCTTTTTATTTAGATTTAATGAAATGTGCCAATTAAATAATATTTAATTGGAATTGAATTGGTATTGATTTTTGGGTATATCGTGAACGGTGTTTTAAATAACACTTGTTCTTTAACCCGATAATGAGTGGAATGTGATTTTGAGTTGTCGTGAACGGTATCTTCAATAATACTGTTCTTAGGCCCAAAGGAGTTAAGAAAATCAGAAACTAATTGGAGATTAGTTAAGTTGAATGATTTCTGGGGTATTGATCTGATGTTGGTTTCGGCCTTCGGGGTTAATACTTAGGGAATTGCTCACTTGCTAATTTACGGTTAGGGACTGATTGAAATGTGATGTGATTTTGGGGGTTTATCGTGAACCGTGTTTTAAATGACACTGATTCTTTAACCCAGTCAAAGATTAAAACTAAGTGGAGTTTTAATGAATCTTCAATTAGATTGAAAAGATCGAGAATGGAGTATCACCAGTTTTACTCCACGCGATTGTTAAATCTTTAATTAGATTTGAGCGTGAAATGGTAATTGAATTTACCGATAACATCGTGGTGTTAGATATGAAGTATGACCAGTTTTACTTCATGGGATGAATAGGTTGGGATTGGGAAATTAAAATAAATGATTACTTCGGTATGGTTCGCTAATCCCGACTAGTTTGAAGTGATATTCAAAGGAAGATTAAAGAATAAATTTAAAAGAATTAATCTTTGATAAAATTAATGGGAACCTTTCATAAGAATGTGAAATTTAGAAACTAACTGTCGGTTATCTAAGCAGAATGGTTTTCTGGATATTGATCTGATGTTGGTTTCAGCCTTTAGGGTTAATATTAGGGGAATTATTCTCTTGATTAATTTACGGTTAGTGACTGATGAATTGGAATGAGGCGTATGTTGTGTTTGTGTAACACTTGTTTATTATATACGCGAGTTATTCGGAAAGATCGGGTTTATCCCATTCTGAATAACTGATACGACGATAAGTCGAAGATGAAGACGGTGGTCGAAGACCGGAGGTCTTCACGTCGTTTGGGTGGTTACTAATGATCTTGATTGGGCTGTACACCCAAGAAGAAGGAAACAGTTAGTGATCGTCCAGACGTACTTGGAGATCGATGGATATGCGGGGTACTAGGTGCCTCCGGTTTCGTTCAGACCCAGAATGAACTTGTAAATGGACTATGTGTCTGACAATGGATTTCATTCTATGTGATTGATATCGGTTGCATGGAGGGGTTTGCCTGTGTGGCATGCTAAGATGCAAATGTTCAAGGCTTCTATTGAAAAGCAAAGTCTCGTGGTTGATGATCAAAGCACGACCTTTGTGGCGTAGCTTTGTGTAGCGTGAATTCGCGAGCCTCACACCCCGGTTGTGAACCAGAAATGGGAGAGGACATCAGGGAGGGCATGCGTTTCCTTCTAGCTAGAAGTAGCGTCAGTGGTTTTACACGCCCTGACGAGTTTGACTATGTGGTTGTTGCTATTGCGAGGCGCCTCGGTTATATCGGTCGATCCGGGACCGATAAAGTCATTCGTTGGCTCATTGACACCCCATAGGGTGGGGAAACGCAGTGTTCAGGCATTTTAATCCACATCGGTGGACCGACCCTGACGATCCAAGGGCCCACCTGTGTCTGGGTCCTGAGACACGGGCTAGAGCGTCTCGAATCGGTAGAAGACTATCTTTTGCCTCGGTTCACAGATGGAAATCCAACTTCCAATACGTGACATTTGCGGTTTTATTTGTAGAGCCTAGTATGGCCACATAGTGGGATGGGGCGCTTATGCCGTCTATGATTGATACTTATGATTTGAAGTTGTTTTATACACTATGCACTTATGATAGTATCAAATGATTTGTTTTAAACGTATCAAGCATTCTTGGCTATTATAAGGTAAAAACCATATCCTCCGGCTTGCATTGCATTGTGTGATGGGAATTGGGCCTTATAATAGCTTCATTTTTCTTTATTTAGCATTACGCTGTTTGTTTTATGCACTGGTATTCTTGGGAGGAAACCCGTTCCGTGTTATACGGCGTGGTCCCTTGATTTACCGAACTTTAAAATAAAGATTAATAACTGTTTTAGTTCTCACACCAGTCCCATGACTGACCTGGAGTTTATTGTTTTAACCTGAACTCTGGGTGCCCATATTTTGACACGGGCAGCTAGTAGTTTTGGTTTTGCAGATTTATATTCACAGGATCCTGGTTTACAGCTGGAATGATATCCAGAAAGCTTTGTATCCAGATATCTCTTCTAGTTGTGTATTGTATTATTTTCCGCTACGATGTATTTAAATGTAATTTAAATCTCTGATATTTATCGAATGTGTAATATACATTTATACTCTGTATATTCTTGAAATCTGATGGAATTGTTGTAATATACAAATAAATGTTCTTCCATCTGCGTTCTTCTGTGGCTTGTTCTCGAACTACCCGCGCCTTCCTTACCGGGGAAGTTACGGGTTTTTACATTTGTTATCAGAGCTTTGGTTTACAAAGCTCAGAGAACAAGACACATTAGAACCAAACGAAGGAATTCATCAGATATTGGATTAGTAATATCCAATGGGAATGACTCGTTAGAGATGGGATCAGTAGTATCCTAGAACGAGTGTGAAGAGTATATTTTTTTAAATGAAAACAACTTTGTTTTGAAATTTAAATCAATTATTCGTATTTGAATATTTATTTACATTGAATTTGGACAATCCTATATATAAAGATTTTGCTTATGCGTCTTGCAAACGTGTATTCGAAGTTTTAATATTCTGGATAGTTATAGAATCATACTCTAGTTGCCCGAGGATAATTCTGGTGATGGGGCACCGTCGCCGGTATTTATTTTCGAGTAACGAAAGTGAGATTTCTATATTTCCATTAGACTGGTGTGAGAACCGAAACTAGATAAGGCCCATTGTTGTGAATTGGCACCAAAAACATGATTTTATGTATCTATATCAAAGTTATGAATTTGAAACGTTAATTCACTAATTGATTGCTGGTTGTGTTGTTTGATTATTTGTTTGATTAATTAAAAGTTGAACCTTTAGCCAAATTAATCAAATAGTGAGTTGCATTGAAAATTAGTCGCATTTGCTTGCATATACATGTACTTACATTGAACAGGTCATTGCAAAGAGGCTAGAGAAGAAGAATAAAATTGTTTGCCCGACAAATAGGTACATGTTTACCATAATTTACTGTTTTGTTTGGGTGATGATGATTTTATGAGCCGATTGGCTAGCCGCTTGGCTTTTTTCTTTTTCTTTTGGATTGAAGAAGGCCATGGGAGGCTATATGAAATATCCCGAAGTCCCCGGTACAGGGGAGGTTATGGCGAAATTTTTCGAAAATTTAGGGTGTTAGCCAAATTTGTGAAAAAATTGAAAAGTTCTTAGAAACTGAAAAGTTGATGAACTTAAGCCGTAATGAAAGTACTGAAAGTTGAGTTGATTAATTAAACAACTTTCAGCTTTGTTCCTTTTCGGGGACGAAAAGTTTTAAGTGGGGGAAATTGTAACAACCCGGAAATTCTGAGCCAGTTTAAAATTTTTATTTTGGCGATTTAACGAATTTTGAATATTTAAAATGAATTATTTTAAATAATAGCGACGAGAAAATTTATTTTGAATATAATTCGAACGTATATATTTATATAGCTCGACGTTAGAATATAAATATTTATTTTAAATTATAAAAGGAATTGAAAATGGCGCGGTAGTTCGATAATTCGATTTCAGATTTCAAATGAATGTACCGGATTCAAAATAAACCGGATTTTAGTGAAACCAAAAATATTTGAATCTAATTGAGAATATCTTTCAAACGAATTCGGGAAATCAAAATTTCATAGCGGGAATCAAAAGTTATGTCCAAATGAAAATTCAGAATAGTTGCTATTGAATTCTGGCCCTTAAAAATGGAAATTTTGCAAACGACCTCGGATTTCGACAAAACCACTTTTGTTGGATCTGTGATGTCAAGTTATTGCTAGGTTTCAAATTTCATAATTTTTCGAATCAATATGTGAGCGTGGCAAAGGAAAACGCGATTGACCATTTTCAGTTGATTTTAATCGACTGGAAATTGGCCATTTTTCAAACGGTCTCAGAATTCGACGAAACTAGTTTTGTTCGGACCGTATCATCGATACGAAGCTAGAAATTATTTTTCGGTAATTTTTCTAGTTAGTACGTGGCCCCGGTAAATTGAAATGCGCAATCAAATTCAATATATAGAGTTATATGTTGATTTTGACGAAAACTGATCGAAACGATCGAATCAGCTTACGATACATATCCCATTGTGTTCGGAATGGGAAGAATTAGCTATGGGCGACAGATGGTGGGTTTCGTTTTGTGTTCGATATAAAAAGTCAACTTTATATTGAAAATTTAATTAAATAAATTAATTACATTATATATATAACCCAGCCACTCCGTTTTCCTCAATACCTAATTTCAAAATTGCGCCCCCAAATCAATCGAACCCCGTCGCCCACCCACTCTGACCCGCCACCGATGGCGCCGCACCGCCTAGACGCCCCGCCTCCCTCTGATCCTCCTCCTACGCCCTCCTCTTCCCTGCTCATCCCCTCCTCCCGCGAGAATCTCGAGCCAGCGCAGGTCCAAACCGCAAACCCTCACGCCCTAGCCGCCGTTAGCCACCCCGAGCAACCACGTCCGCGCCACCCCTCCGCACTCCAGCACCCTTCCCCTCCTCCTTCGGCGTCCCCCTCTTTTTTCTTCCCCAAAACAGCAAGTGAGTTTATTTTATTTATATTTACATTTATTTTTCAGTTTTGATGTAAATAATATTGTTTCCTTCTATGATTTTTAAGCTAGTAAAAATATAATTTTTAAGTTGTTAAAGAACAGATTTTTATATAGGTGAATGAAGCAAAAAGAACGAATTTTTATATATGAAAAGCTAGGATTTATTTAATGTGAAAAGATTTGATTTTCAAAGCGAAAACTTTGATTTTTACTTGTTTGAAAATTTGATTTTTAATTCATAGGAAAATTGATTTCCTTTTTATTTATTGAAAGGTTTGATTTCTAAAACATGAAATGTTATAATATTTAGATAAAAAAGACTCGATCTTTGTTTTCAAGAAAGATTCGATTTTTATGATATAGAAAGATTCGATTTTTATGATATAGAAAGATCCGATTTTTATAATATAGGAAGGTTAAAAATATAATTTTTATAAAGTAGAGACAATAAAAATATAATCTTTATATAGAGAATGACGAAAGAAAAATTCGATTTTTATATATTGAATAGCAAAGAAAAATTTGATTGTTATAATGAAGAAGCGAATATAAAAATGTGATTTTTATATGTGTAGTGAATACGGAAGACGAAAGTAACAAGGGCGAGCACGACGAAGATTTTCCATATATGAAGAGTCGTGGCGTTTGGATTAGCTAGCCTGTGAGAACTTCTCACCTTTAATTTAATTTTTCTAGTTAAAAATGTATACTTGGATGCAGACGGTGTTTAGTAGCACCTGACACCTGTCGTCCACAGACCATGGACGGCTTGTATGCTTGGTTGTTTGATTTTGATGTGTAGTTGATTGTGTGATGTGAAGTGAAGTGAAATAAAGTATTTATATAGTTAAAAGTATTTATATAGTTAAAAATATTTTATAGTTAAAAATAGAATTTTTAACGTGTGTTTAAAATGAAATAAATATAAACAAATCGGACGATTTGTTTATATACACACATTTGACTGATATTGATTGGGACGATAAATTTTACACATCGCCCAACTGCACAAATAAAATCTGTGTTTGATTGATTGAAACCCCACACGGGTATTAGGATGATATATGACATACACTCATCCCAATAATTAGTTGTATGTCGATCGATTGATTGACAGACTGTCATAAGCGTTAAATATTTATATTTGATGCTTATACAGTGTAAAATGCACTCTGGATGATGGTTGATTATTTATCATTGTTATTTTATACATGTGTTGTAGAAAATCCATATAATTAACATTTTATGGTAATTGATTGGACCTCATTCCAGTTTTGAAAAGAAATATTTGAAAAAGAAATATTTGAAATAGAATATTTGAAAATAGAAATATATGAAGCTGTGTTGATTAGATTGATGCCATTTTGATGCGAATGATATTTATATCGATTTTATTCATTTTTCAATGAATATCGAAAGTGATTTCAAAATTTGATAAATTGAATAGAAATGAATTCGAAATGAAATTGAATAGAAATGGATTCGAATTGAAATTGAACAGAAATGAATTCGAATTGAAATTGAATAGAAATGAATTCGAATTAAATTGAAATGAATTGAAATTCAAATTAAATGGAAATTGAATTGAAATCGTTTTGAAATGAAATTAAAACGAATTTATACTGGAATATTCAATTTTGATTAGAAATTGAATATGAAGTTGAAATCGTTTCGAAAACGAATTTAAAACGATATATAAAATTCGTTTTAAAAGGAAATCGATGAAGTATATATTATATATATTATATATATATAATATAATGGCCTGAATAGAACGCGCCGTGCCGCGGTAGTTCGCGAATTTCGACCATTGACTTCGAATGGATATTGCGGGAGATCCGACCGTCAGATTCTCCTAAACCGAAACCGTTGGGTTCGTATCGAAAAGAGTTTTCTAACGAATATAAGAAATTAGAAATCTAACGGTTGGATTTGGAATTATGTCCAAATCAAATTTGAAAAAGGTCGTTGTAAGTGCAGTTCGATGGCCGTTGATGGAAATCGACTGTACGGGCCTTGATAAAATTATTAAAAATATCAATAATTTGTGTAAAATCATAAGAAATGATTTGTGAAGGATTGGGATGAAAAACTCCATATTTTAAAAGATAAAAATAGATTTTTATCGAAATGAACTAGTTTTGAACTAGAATAATAATTTATTTCTAAAATAAATAAATTTGATTTGAAATGGTTTTGAAAATAACCAGAATTTCAAATAATTGAATTGGAATGGATTTGAATCGAAATTGTCTTTGGAATATTTCTATGTTGGATTTCGTGACGATACAGGTATTGTTATGGGAATTTGAAAGATATATTTATATCGTTATTTCCAATACGATATTTGTTGGTTGTAGAATTTGATATTGAATATAAGCCGATATATTTTCTATTCAGAGCCTTGTATTTAATATCAAATGTGATTTGGGTTTGTCGTGAATGGTGTCTTCATTAACACCGTTCTTAAGCCCAGTTGAGAAAAAGATTAAATCTTTTTATTTAGATTTAATGAAATGTGTCAATTAAATAATATTTAATTGGAAATGAATTGGTATTGATTTTTGGGTTTATCGTGAACAGTGTCTTAAATAACACTTGTTCTTTAACCCGATAATTAATGGAATGTGATTTTGAGTTGTCGTGAACGGTATCTTCAATAATACTGTTCTTAGGCCCAAAGGAGTTAAGAAAATCAGAAACTAATTGGAGATTAGTTAAGTTGAATGATTTCTGGGGTATTGATCTGATGTTGGTTTCGGCCTTCGGGGTTAATACTTAGGGAATTGCTCACTTGTTAATTTACGGTTAGGGACTGATTGAAATGTGATGTGATTTTGGGGGTTTATCGTGAACGGTGTTTTAAATGACACTGATTCTTTAACCCAGTCAAAGATTAAAACTGAGTGGAGTTTTAATGAATCTTCAATTAGATTGAAAAGATCGAGAATGGAGTATCACCAGTTTTACTCCAAGCGATAGTTAAATCTTTAATTAGATTTGAGCGTGAAATGGTAATTGAATTTACCGATAACACCGTGGTGTTAGATATGAAGTATGACCAGTTTTACTTCATGGGATGAATAGGTTGGGATTGGGAAATTAAAATAAATGATTACTTCGGTATGGTTCGCTAATCCCGACTAGTTTGAAGTGATATTCAAAGGAAGATTAAAGAATAAATTTAAAAGAATTAATCTTTGATAAAATTAATGGGAACCTTTCATAAGAATGTGAAATTTAGAAACTAACTGTCGGTTATCTAAGCAGAATGGTTTTCTGGATATTGATCTGATGTTGGTTTCGGCCTTTAGGGTTAATATTAGGGGAATTATTCTCTTGATTAATTTACGGTTAGTGACTGATGAATTGGAATGAGGCGTATGTTGTGTTTGTGTAACACTTGTTTATTATATACGCGAGTTATTCGGAAAGATCGGGTTTATCCCATTCTGAATAACTGATACGACGATAAGTCGAAGATGAAGACGGTGGTCGAAGACCGGAGGTCTTCACGTCGTTTGGGTGGTTACTAATGATCTTGATTGGGCTGTACACCCATGAAGATGGAAACATTTAGTGATCATCCAGACGTACTTGGAGATCGATGGATATGCGGGGTACTAGGTGCCTCCGGTTTCGTTCATACCCAGAACGAACTCGTAAATGGACTGTGTGTCTGACATTGGATTTCATTCTATGTGATTGATATCGGTTGCATGGAGTGGTTTGCCTGTGTGGCATGTTAAGATGCAAATGATCAAGGCTTCTGTTGAAAAGCAAAGTCTCATGGTTGATGATCAAAGCACGGCCTTTGTGGCGTAGCTTTGTGTAGCGTGAATTCGCGAGCCTCACACCCCGGTTGTGAACCAGAAACGGGAGAGGACATCTGGGAGGGCATGCGTTTCCTTCTAGCTAGAAGTGGCATCAGTGGTTTTACACGCCCTGACGAGTTTGACTTATGTGGTTGTTGCTGTTGCGAGGCGCCTCGGTTATATCGGTCGATCCGGGACCGATGGAGTCATTCGTTGGCTCATTGACACCCTATAGGGTGGGGAAACGCAGTGTTCAGGCATTTTAATCCACATCGGTGGACCGACCCTGACGATCCAAAGGCCCACCTGTGTATGGGTCCTGAGACATGGGCTAGAGCGTCTCGAATCGGTAGAGGACTATCTTTTGCCTCGGTTCACATACGGAAATCCAACTTCCAATACGTGACATTTGCGGTTTTATTTGTAGAGCCTAGTATGGCAACATAGTGGGATGGGGCGCTTATGCCGTCTATGGTTGATACTTATGATTTGAAGTTGTTTTATATACACTATGCACTTATGATAGTATCAAATGATTTGTTTTAAACGTATCAAGCATTCTTGGCTATTATAAGGTAAAAACCCTATCCTCCGGCTTGCGTTGCATTGTGTGATGGGAACTGGGTCTTATAATAGCTTCATTTTTCTTTATTTAGCATTACGCTGTTTGTTTTATGCACTGGTATTCTTGGGAGGAAACCCGTTCCGTGTTATACGGCGTGGTCCCTTGATTTACCGAACTTTAAAATAAAGATTAATAACTATTTTAGTTCTCACACCAGTCCCATGACTGACCTGGAGTTTATTGTTTTAACCTAAACTCTGGGTCCCCTTATTTTGACACGGGCGGCTAACAGTTTTGGTTTTGCAGATTTATATTCATAGGA
This sequence comes from Allium sativum, assembly GCA_030737875.1. Classification (NCBI taxonomy): domain Eukaryota; kingdom Viridiplantae; phylum Streptophyta; class Magnoliopsida; order Asparagales; family Amaryllidaceae; genus Allium; species Allium sativum. The sequence continues at coordinate 792,840,260 of CM060921.1, read as the reverse complement.
TCCTGGCTTACAGCTGGAATGATATCCGGAAAGCTTTGTATCCGTATATCTCTTCTAGTTGTGTATTGTATTATTTTCCGCTGCGATGTACTTAAATGTAATTTAAATCTCTGATATTTATCGAATGTGTAATATTCATTTATACTCTGTATATTCTTGTAATCTGATGGAATTGTTGTAATATACAAATAAATGTTCTTCCGTCTGCGTTCTTCTGTGGCTTGTTCTCGAACTATCCGCGCCTTCCTTACCGGGGAAGTTACAGGTTTTTACATATAATCTGATTCGCAACGCTACTGCCAATACAAAGTGGTTCACGGATAATAATCCAACCGGTCTCTCCATATTGACAACGATATTGGCAAACACTTCGATAGTCGGTTATTTAACTATCGAAGAAAAACAAACAAACATTCATCCATAACATCCATCAATCACTGGGCTTGTTAATTACTATTCATTAATTAAATCACCCTTTTCATTTCTCTATCAACATTTGTTAAACAAATATTTTCAAATATCATCTCGGTCCCTTACATTCTTTGGAAAACATTTCTATATCTCGCCTTCTTTTATTTTCTACACTTAGAAAATATATTTTTATTTGAAATTGAAATAATTTCAATCACTTATCTCTTTCCCGATTACTTTAATTATACTCAGGAAATATTTACTTTTATATTTCCAAACTTCCATCACTTGGGTTAAAACGAATGTTGTGTAAAACATAGTTACAACAACCCAAAATATTTTATTCAACTAACTCTTTTTCAAACACTTCTCTTCGAGGCTGGATCCTGCTATTTATCAATTAAAAATGAAATCAATTAAGTTGGGGTAAAATTACCTCTCATACCTTGACTGAAAACATCCTCAACTTCGAAACGGAAAAACCACTTACCTCGAATAAACACACTATAACACCCAATTATTCATTTTTAAAACATGTATATGGTTCGCGTTCTATTTCTAATTTACAGATTCCCTTTTTGCTTATAATATTCTATTTTTGAATTCGTTTCTTTATCGAATTCTATATATATCGATACATTTATTTCTAACTATCAAATTATCTTAAAAATATTCCAACTCCTTAAATTCCCAGAAAATTTCGCCATAACCTCCCTTGTAGCAGGAGCTTCGGGATATTTCAAATAGCCTCCCATGGCCCTCACCAATCCAAAAGAAAAGGAAAAGGCTTGCCGATAGGGCACATAAAACCTCATATATGAATTTAAACATGTACCTTTTTGTCGGGCACATAAATTAAAATCTTCATATACTTTATCCCATACCTGTCTAACACATGTTCACCTGTTTTCAACTCATTTTATCTCAAACCAATCGTTTGAATTCAGTTTTCGCTCATTTATTAGCTATTTCGCCTATTTCACTTCTTTGTTTGAACATAACATGTTCAAACAAAATATTTAACTTACTCATAACCAAATTAAATTTTCAATTTCAATTCTAGTTTCCTTTTCGATTTCGAATATAAATTTTCAAATCTCTTTCACTTATTCAACGCCCCATTTCAATTCAAATCTCATTAACTAATTACTATTCAAATTATTTAATTCTATTCAATAATTAAAAATCTGATTTCTGTTTCAAAAATCAATTCATTACTCCACTTGAGTTCACATATAATTTACAACTCAAATCTGAAATTTTCTAAATAGAAATTCGGATTTTATTCGCTTAAAATCCTATTATAAAATTAAATAAACCGTTATGGTTTTTAAATGGTTATGGCGCTGCTTTTTTGAAAATTTGATTTTTATATAACTCAAAATCTATTCGGCGAAATCCAGATTTTTCTCCTCCATCAGAAAACTGTTATCAAATTGGTCCTGACGTTTCTTGTTTCAAAGAATTTCGACTTCAATCGTGTTCTGTATACTCAATTGATGTTCGAAACGCCAATTTACGAACTGCGGCGCTGCGGCGAGTTCGTTTTAATTATATTTACAAATATAAACCTTTAAACTTCGTTAAAATGAATTCAACTCCATTCTTACTCTATTCGAATTCTAATAATCAAACTCCATTTCATTTCTGTTTGAATTCTAATATTCAAACTCCATTTTAACTATATTTGAAATCTATATTAAAATTCCCATTTCAAATTCTATTTTGAAACTCTATTTTCAAATTCCATTTCCATCAATTTTAATTCTATATTCAAATTCCATATTTTAAATTCCATTTGCATTATATATTCAAATCCCATAGTTTAAAATTCCATTTGAATGCTATATTCAAATTCTTTAGTTTGAATTCCATTTGAATTCTTTTTGAATTCTACATTCAAATTCACTATTTAATTCTCTTTGATTCAAATTCCATATTTATTCTATTTGAATTTCAAATATTCAAACTCCGATTTAATTCTATTTGAAATTTCAAATATTCAAACTCCTTTTTAATTCTATTATTCAAATTCTATTTAAATCCTCTTATTCAAATTCTATTTCAAATTCCCTTATTCAAAATTCTATATTTAAATTTCCTTTAAATTTTCTATACTCAACATCTATTTAAATTTCTATATTCAAATTCTATATTTGAATCCTCTTTGAATTTCTATACTCAAATTCTATATTTAAATTCTCCATTCAAATCCCGTTTAAATTTCTATATTCAAACTCCACTCAAATTCTATATTCAATTTCTATTTGAATTTCTATATTTAACTCAGTTTCACTTCTATTTTCAAATTCTATATTTAAATTTCATTTGAACTTTCTTTATCCAAATCTATTTGAATTCCTTTGAATTCAAATTCTATTTGAATTCCTTTGAATTCAAATTCTATTTCAATGCCTTTGAATTCAAATCTATTTCAATTCCTTTGAATTCAAATCCCATATTTAAATTCCTTTGAATTCAAATATTCAATTTATCTCTTGATAATTTATTCATTCTATTTATAAACACTATTTTATAAATTTCCCTGTCTTATTTAAACAAGCCTATTTCGAAATCCATTTAAAACAAGAATTTTATTTTGGAAATTCTCTTTGCATTTTCTATTTTCAAATTCCATGGAATTTCTCGTATTCAAAATTCTATTTGAATTTCTCATATTCAAATTCTATTTGAATTCCTCATTTGAAATTTCAAATTCTATTTTAGAAAAAAAATAGAATTTCCTTTTAAATCTGCGAAATTCCTTTTCATGATATTTTTAAATATCAATATTTGGGCCCAGTGATATTTAAACACCAAACAACCAATTATTTATTTTTCTAAGTCATCATATATAACAGTATATATGCAAACAAAAAAACAAACAGATTTTTTTTTTTTGAGGAATCCAATTGGATCCCTTCAACCTGTTTTTCCTGCATCCACAGACGTTAGTCAACATAAAAAATAACCATCCTGCTTCAAGGCAGGATATCGCGGTATAAAAGTGGATCCACTTATATACGTGGGCGTAGGGTCATCCGCTAATGATACTGCGGGCATCCGCCAATGATACTGCGGGAACAATCCAATCACCAAACCAATATATATATATAATAGTCAACCCTAAATAACTAATATTTTTAAATCAACCAGAAAGCATTCAAACAAGCATCAAACAATTATTTTTAACGAATAAAAATAATTCTAAAGAAAAAGGTGAGTGAGATTTACTCACCGAGATTTTTCCACTGTCGAATATCTCGTTTAATTCCATATCATCGCGCCATGAACCTACTCGAATTGTCTTGAATGAATTTATTCCTATGATATTTTATTTTAATCGATGATTAAACGATTATTAATTTAAATTAACCACACCCATAAATAAATTATTTATTCTATGTATTTTTAAAATTCTGGGAAAAAGTATACCTTAATATTACCGAAAACCAAGTCGATTAATTGACGAAGCAAAACCCCAAACACTACGACTTCTTCAATCCATAGTCCCGAACTCCCTTGTACGAACTTGTTTGACTCTCCTACATCATCAGCCTGATATGCAAAAGATCCCATTTTCAATCAACTACCGAAACCCCAGTTCGCAAGTGGTTTAGCCGTTGATTCGAGCTTCAGAAATCAAGGCCTTGAATCGCGATGTCATTTCCGACTTCGAGCACCCACCACAGTCGTCTTCCGACTCGCGCGCTCCAGGAAGGACTCGCTCCTCAAATCTAAACGCGGTGAACAGGAGAACCCACGCAACTCACCCGACATCACCAATTTCGAAATCGAACCATCCTCCCTAAAGTCGATCACACTTTGGTGCCCTAGGCTTGACCACTCTAGAAGTAGAGATCCCCAAATCGATGGTAATGATAACCCTAATGTGATAGCCCATAACTTCCCCAGTGAGGAAAGCCCGGATTACCTTGAGAACACGACATAATAGAACGCAAACAGAAGAACATTTCATTGCTTATTACAACAATTCCATCAGATACAAGAATATACAGAGTATAAATGAATATCATACATTCGATAAATATCAGAGGTTATAATAAATCAAAAAACAACGGAAAAATGATAAACATACAACTGAAAGTAATGCACAGATACAGAGCTTTCCGAGCATCGTTCCAGCTGCAAATCAGGATCCTGTGAATATAAATCTGCAAAACCAAAACTACTAGCTGCCCGTGTCGAAAATAGGGGCACCCAGTGTTTAGGTTAAAATAATAAACTCCAGGTCAGTCATGTGACTGGTGTGAGAACTAAAACGGTTATTCAAAACTTTACTTTAAAAATAAGGTAAATCAAGGGACCACGCCGTATAACACGGAACGGGTTTCCCCCCAAGAATACCAGTGCATATAGATAAACAACGCAATGCTTTTTCGAAAAATGAAGCTATTATAAGACCCAGGTCCCATCACACAATGCAACGCAAGCCGGAGGATAGGGTTTTACCTTATAATAGCCAAATAATGCTTGATACGTATAAAATGAAATCATTTGATACTATTATAAGTGCATAGGTGTTTCAAAACAATTTCAATCATAAATATCAATCATAGACGGCATAAGTGCCCCATCCCACTATGTCGCCATACTAGGCTCTACAATTAAAACCGAAATACACGTATTGGAAATTGGATTCCATCATGAGTCGAGGCAAGGGGCAAGCTCCTCTCCGCTTCGAGACACTCTAGCAAATGCCTCAGGACTACACACTCTGGGTAAACCTTGGATGCTTCAGGGCCGGTCCACACTTACGTTAGTGGATTAGTATTCCTGAACACACGTTTCCCGGTCCTAACAGACCTAATATCAAGGCGGCTCATCCAACAACCACATAGGTGAAAAGTATATGAATGTCGGCCAGTTTAAGCACTAACACCACCATTAGCTAGAAAGAAACGTCGTGCTCTCCCTGCAGTCCTTATCCCGTTTTTGACTCATACCGAGGTGTGAGGCTCTCGAATTCACGTCATACACAAAGCTATGCCACGTAGGCCGTGCTTTGATCATCAACCACAAGACTTTGCTTTTCAACAGAAGCCTTGATCAATTGCCACTTAGGCGTGCCACACTGGCAATTCATGCCATGCGACTGATGTCCATCGATATACAACCTCTGAGCTCGTATGTCTCAGAGAAGGGAGTTAAGCAAGAGAATAAATTATCCGCCGCCAAACAGATGTATATTTAATAGAGATCAATCAACACCGAATAAAATCCAATGTCACACACATAGTCCATTTACAAGTTCGTTCTGGGTCTGAACGAAACCGGAGGCACTTTCCTCGCATATCCATCGATCTCCAAGTACGTCTGGACGATCACCAACTGTTTCTCTCCTCTTGGGTGTACAACCCAATCGAGATCATCAGTCATCACCCAAATGATGTGAAGACTTTCGGTCTTCAATCACCGTATTCATCTTTGACATCTCGTCGAATCGGTTATTCAGAATGGGTATAAACTCGGCCTTCCCGAATAACCCGCGTATATAATAAACACGTGTTATACAAACACAACATATGCCTCATTCCAATACAGAATATTCTTTTTATTCAAAATTTCACATTCTTAGGGAAAGGTTCCCATTAATTTAATCCAAGATAAATTCTTCTAAATTTATTATTTAATCTTCCTTTGGATATCATTTCAAACCCTATTATGGTTTTCAAACCTAGTCGGGATTAGCGAACCACACCGAAGTACTTATTTATTTTATTTCCCAATCCCAACCTATTTATCCCATGAAGCAAAACTGGTAATACTTCATATCTAACACCACGGTGTTATCGGTAAATTTATTTACCATTTCACGTTCAAATCTATTTAAAGATTTAACTATCGCTTTGGAGCAAAACTGGTGGTACTCCGTTCTCGATCACTTTCCAATTTTGATAATTTATATTATAAATTCACATTTCAATCTAATTACAGATCCTTTAAAAACTCCTTTTACTGGGTTAAAGAACTAATTTCATTTAAAACACAGTTCATGGTAAACCCAAATCACATTCTATTTATTGTCGGGTTAAAGAACAATTGTTATTTAAAACACCGTTCACGATAAACCCACAAATCAATTCTAATTCGATTCCAAATAAATAAATAAATTAATTGGTATACTTCCTTAAATCTAAATAAAAAGATTTAATCTTTTCTCTACTGGGTCCAAGAACAGTGTTAATGAAGACACCATTCACGACAAACCCAACTCTCATTTGATATTAAATACAAGGCTCTGAATAGAAAATATATTGGCTTATATTCAATATCAAATTCTACGACTAACAAATATAGCATTGGAAATAACGATATGAATATATCTTTCAAATTTCCACAACCATATCTGTATAATCACGAAATCCAACATCAAAATATCCCGAAGATAATTTCGATTCAAATCCATTCCAATTCACGTATTGGAAATTCTAATTATTTTTAAAACCACTTTCAAAATCAATTTATTTATTTCAAAAATACGTTGGTTTTAATTCTAGTTCAAAACTAGTTCGTTTTGATAAAAATACATTTTTATCCTTTCAAATGTGGAATTTTTCATCCCATTCTTCCCAAATCACTTCTTATGATTTTACACAAATTATTGATATTTTTAATAATTTTATCAAGGCCCGTACAGTCGAGTTCCATCAACGGCCATCGAACTGCACTTACAACGACCTTTTCCAAATTTGATTTGGACATAATTCCAAATCCAACCGTTAGATTTCAAATTTCTAATATTCGTTAGAAAGCTCTTTTCGATACGAACAAAACGGTTCCGGTTTCAGGAGGATCCGACGGTCGGATCTCCCGTAATGTCAATTCGAAGTCAATGGTCGAAATTCACGAACTGCCGCGGCGCGGCGCGTTCTATTCAGGCCATTATATATATAATATATATAGTATATATATTTCGTCGATTTCCTTTTAAAACGAATTTTATAAATCGTTTTAAATTCGTTTTCAAAACAAATTCAACTTCCAATTCAATTTCGAATAAAAATTGAATATTCCATATAATTCGTTTTAAATTCACTTCAAATTGATTTCAATTCGAATTCATTTCTATTTCATTTCAATTCGAATTCATTTCTATTTGATTTCAATTTGAATTCATTTTATATTCAATTTGAATTCGTTTTATATTCAATTCAATTCGTATTCATTTTATATTCAATCCTTTTCGAATTCGTTTAATATTCAATTCAATTCGAATTCGTTTTATATTCAATTCAATTCGAATTCGTTTTATATTCAATTCAATTCGAATTCATTTTATATTTAGTTCAATTCGAATTCGTTTTATATTCAATTCAATTCGAATTCATTTTATATTCAATTCAATTCGAATTCGTTTTATATTCAATTCAATTCGAATTCGTTTTATATTCAATTCAATTCAATTCGTATTCGTTTTATATTCAATTCAATTCAATTCGAATTCATTTTATCTAAATATTCGATTTTTAAATCTCTTTTCAATATTCATTATAGAAATGAATATAGTCGATATAAACATCGTTCGCGTCAAAATAGTGCATCTCTAATCAACACGGCTTTATATTTTTCAATGACCTTGTTATTTTATTCAACAAATGAATATTTATTCTATTCAACAAATGAATATATATTTTAAACACATGACTAATCTCAACAAATGAGTACTGTCAACACGTGACTATTTTGTTATTTAATATATTTTATAAAAATTATGGTATCTATCGTTTGATTTCAAATCAGACTCCAACTGTAAATTAGTAAGAGAACGATCCCCTAAATATTAACCCCGACGGCCGAAACCAACATCAGATCAATATCCAGGAAACCACCCATCTTATCTATTTTCCAGTTAGTTTCTAATTTTATATATGATAAAGTTGTAAATTTTATTGTTAAAATATTTCGTTCAACACATGACTAATCTCAACGAATGAGTACGGTCAACACATGAACCTATATTTTATAATATTCTTTATTTTCTAAATTGGAATGAGGCTCAATCAATTACCATATAATGTTAATTACATGGATTCCATACAACACATGTATATAATAGCAACGACAAATAATCAACCATAATCCAAAGTGCATTACACAACTGCATAAGCATCAAATATAAATAATTAACGCTTACACAGTCTGTCCATCAATCGATCGACATACAACTAATTATTGGGATTAGTGTATGTTATATATTATCCCAATACCCGTGTGGTGTTTCAAATCAACAAACACAGATTTTTATTTGTGCAGTTGGGCGATGTGTAAAATTTATCGTCCCAATCAATATCAGTCAAATCAGTGTATATAAACAAATCGGCCGATTTGTTTACAAATATTTATTGATTCATATTCACGTTAAAAATTATATTTTTAACGATAAAATATTTTTAACTATATAAATATTTTGTTTCACGTCACACAATCAATTTTCATCACAACAAATAATCAAACATACAAGCCATCCATGGTTTGTGGATGACGGGTGTCGGGTGCTGCTAAGCACCGTCTGCATCCTAGTATATATTTTTAACTAGGAAAGAAGATTTAAAGTGAGAAGTTCTCACCATCTTGCTAAACCAACCCCGCGACTCTTCCCATGAAGAACGCCGTGATCGCCTTTCATCACTATCGTTGCCCGTAGCCACTACATATATAAAAATCATATTTTTATAATCACTCCATTTGGATAAAAATTCTACTTTTACATCGCTACTATAGAGATAAAAATTCGATTTTTACAACGGTGTTCATATACTAAAGATTATATTTTTATCACACTATTCTCTACATAAAGATTTCGCCTTTTCAAATATAAAGATTTCGTCTTTTCAAATATAAAGATTTCGCCTTTTCAAATATAAAGATTTCGCGTTTTCAAATATAAAGATTTCTCCTTTTCAAATATAAAGATTTCGCCTTTTCAAATATAAAGATTTCGCCTTTTCATTTCATCACTATAAAAAGCTCATTTTTATTTCAACATACATATAAGAAAGATCAGATTTTTATTTCGTTAACTATATAAAAATAATATTTTTATATTCTCTATTATATAGAAATTCTATTTTCATTACACTACTTATATAAAAATAGTATTTTTATATCTTCTATTATATAAAGATCATATTTTTAATATTCTAAAAATATAAAAATCGTATTTTTATCACTCCACTTAAGTAAAAATCAAATTTTTATTTAATCAAAAGTCGAATCTTTATCATATAAATACAATCGAACCTTTACACCCTTATATCTAAATAAAACTGATTTCCTTCTATATTCTATATAAATATATTATTAAATTTCTATTTAAATACAAAAGTTATTAAAAAAATTACTTAAGGTAAAAAAAACAATAAACAAGAAGCTCACTGTTTTGCTGTAACCGCTCTTTCTTCTTCGTTACCATTCAGGAACAGCAAACCCATTTCATCGATTGGGAAAAACTCGTGCACGCGCCATTGTAGGGGGGTGGTGGGCTCGGCGGAGGCGCGGTCTTCAGTAGGGAGAGAAGCAAATGTGAGGGAGGAGAATGGTGCGGAGGTTGAGGGGTTGGCTGGTTTCAATTGGAGAAAGGGGGAAGCGCGGGTAGAAGAAGAGGAAGGCTAGAGGGGAGCGAATTGGCGAGGAGGAGGTCGGAGCTTAGAGGGGGGGAGATTCCTGTTAGCGACAGTGGTAGGGTGAGGGGGGCGGCGGATCGATGGGCTAGGGCATGTTCTTTTTTTTTCTTTTTTTCTTTGACTGGTCTGAAGAGAAGAAGGGGGGCCAAAGTTTATATATTAATTATTTAATTATTTAATTGCCCCTTTAAAGTTGACTTTTCTTTCGAATCCCAAATCGAGCCCAACGACTGTCGCCCCTAGGGTAATACCCCCATTCCGAACACAATGGGATATGTACCGTAGGTCAATTCGACCGTTACGACCAGTTTCCATTTAATTTACATTTAAATCATTATACTGAATTTTAAACGTACATTTCAAATTACTGGGGTCACATGCGGACTCGAAAAATTCCAGAAAAATATTTTCTAGCTTCGTATTGACGATACGGCCCTAACAAAACTAGTTTCGTCAAATTCTGAGACCGTTTGAAAAAGGGCCAATTTCCAGTCGATTAAAATCAACTAAAACTGGTCAAACGCGTTTTCCTTTCCCACGCTCACATATTGATTCGAAAAATTATGAAATTTGAAACCTAGCAATAACCTGACACTGCGGATCCAACAAAAGTGGTTTCGTCGAAATCCGAGGTCGTTTGCAAAATGTTTATTTTTAAGGGCCGAAATTCCATAGCGACTATTCTGAAATTTCAACTGGACATATCTTTTTATCCCCGCTATGAAATTTTGATTTTTCGGATTCGTTGGAAAGATATTCTCAATTAGATTCTATTATTTTTTGGTTTCACTAAAATCCGGTTTATTTTGCACCCGGTACATTCATTTGAAGTTTGAAATCGAATTATCGAACTACCGCGCCATTTTCAATTCCTTTTATATATATAAATAAATATTTATATATTCTAACGACGACGTATATAAATATATACGTTTGAATTCCATTCAAGATAAATTTCTCGTCGATATTATTTAAAATAATTCATTTTAAATATCCAAAATTCATCGAAATTGCCAAAATAAAAATTTTAAACTAGCTCAGATTTTTGCGTTGTTACAATCTCCCCCACTTAAAACTTTTTGTCCCCGAAAAGGAACGAAGCCGAAAGTTGTTTGACTAATCAACTCAACTTTCATACTTTTCGCTATGGCTTAAGTTCTTCAACTTTTTAGTTTCTAAGAACTTTTCAAATTCTTCAAAAATTTGGCTAACACCCTAAATTTTCGAAAATTTTCGCCATAACCTCCCCTGCACCGGGGACTTCGGGATATTTCATATATCCTCCCATGGCCTTTTTCAACTCAAAAGAAAAAGAAAAAGCCAAGCGGCTAGCCAATCAGCTCATAAAATCATCATCACCCAAACAAAACAGTAAATTATGGTAAATATGTACCTATTTGTCGGGCAAACAATTTTATTCCTCTGCTCTAGACTCTTTGTTATGACCTGTTCAATGTAAGTACATGTATATGCAAGCAAATGCGACCAATTTCTCAAACAATTCAATATTTGATTCAATTAGACTAAATGGTTTAAAATATCAAACAAATAAACAAACAACCCAACCATCAATCAATTAGTGGATTAACGTTTCAAATTCATAATTTTGATATATATATATATATATAGAAAATCATGTTTTGATGCCAAATTACAACAATGTATTCTAGCTATATTTTGGTTCTCACACCAGTCTAATGGAAATATATAGATATCACACTTTCGTCACTTGAACATAAATTCTGATGATGTACGTACTATAGCGATCAACAGAACCATCCCCGGGCGACTAGAATGTGACTCTATATCTATCCAATATATTAAAACTTCGAATATACGTTCATGACGCATATATACAAAACCTTTATATACTAGATTGTCCAAATTCAAAATAAATAAATATTCAAATACGTATAAAACGATTTAATTTTCAAAACAAAATTGTTTTCATTTGAAAAATATACTCTTCACACTCGTTCTAGGATACTACTGATCCTATCTCTAACGAGTCATTCTAATTGGATATTACTAATCCAATATCTGATGAATTCTTTCGTATGGTTCTAATGTGTCTTGTTCTCGAGCTATGTAAACCAAAGCTCTGATACCAATTGTGATAGCACGTAACTTCCCCGGTAAGGAAAGCTCGGATTACCTTGAGAACACGACATAATAGAACGCAAACAGAAGAACATTTCATTGCTTATTACAACAATTCCATCAGATACAAGAATATATAGAGTATAAATGAATATCATACATTCGAAAATATCAGAGGTTACAATAAATCACAAAACAGCGGAAAAATGATAAACATACAACTGAAAGTAATGCACGGATACAGAGCTTTCCGAGCATCGTTCCAGCTGCAAATCAGGATCCTGTGAATATAAATCTGCAAAACCAAAACTACTAGCTGCCCGTGTCGAAAATAGGGGCACCCAGAGTTTAGGTTAAAACAATAAACTCTAGGTCAGTCATGTGACTGGTGTGAGAACTAAAACGGTTATTCAAAACTTTACTTTAAAAATAAGGTAAATCAAGGGACCACGCCGTATAACACGGAACGGGTTTCCTCCCAAGAATACCAGTGCATATAGATAAACAACGCAATGCTTTTTCGAAAAATGAAGCTATTATAAGACCCAGGTCCCATCACACAATGCAACGCAAGCCGGAGGATAGGGTTTTACCTTATAATAGCCAAATAATGCTTGATACGTACAAAACGAAATCATTTGATACTATTATAAGTGCATAGGTGTTTCAAAACAATTTCAATCATAAATATCAATCATAGACGGCATAAGTGCCCCCATCCCACTATGTCGCCATACTAGGCTCTACAAATAAAACTGAAATACACGTATTGGAAATTGGATTCCATCATGAGTCGAGGCAAGGGGCAAGCTCCTCTCCGCTTCGAGACACTCTAGCAAATGCCTCAGGACTACACACTCTGGGTAACCCTTGGATGCTTCAGGGTCGGTCCACACTTACGTTAGTGGATTAGTATTCCTGAACACACGTTTCCCGGTCCTAACAGACCTAAAATCGAGGCGCCTCATCCAACAACCACATAGTGAAAAGTATATAAATGTCAGCCAGTTTAAGCACTGACACCACCACTACCTAGAAAGAAACGTCGTGCTCTCCCTGCAGTTCTTATCCCGTTTTTGACTCATACCGAGGTGTGAGGCTCGCGAATTCATGTCATACACAAAGCTATGCCACGTAGGCCGTGCTTTGATCATTAACCACAAGACTTTGCTTTTCAACAGAAGCCTTAATCAATTTCCACTTAGGCGTGCCACACTGGCAATTCATGCCATGCGACTGATGTCCATCGATATACAACCTCTGAGCTCGTATGTCTCAGAGAAGGGTGTTAAGCAAGAGAATAAATTCTCCGCGGCTAAACAGATGTATATTTAATAGAGATCAATCAACACTGAATAAAATCCAATGTCAGACACACAATCCATTTACAAGTTCGTTCTGGGTCTGAACGAAACCGGAAGCACTTTCATCGCATATCCATCGATCTCCAAGTACGACTGGACGATCACCAACTGTTTCTCTCCTCTTGGGTGTACAGCCCAATCGAGGTCATCAGTCATCACCCAAACGATGTGAAGACTTCCGGTCTTCAACCACCGTCTTCATCTTCGACATCTCGTCGAATCGGTTATTCAGAATGGGTATAAACCCGGACTTCCCAAATAACCCGCATATATAATAAACACTTGTTATACAAACACAACATACGCCTTATTCCAATACAGAATATTCTTTTTATTCAAATTTTCACATTCTTAGGGAAAGGTTCCCATTAATTTTATCCAAGATAAATTCTTCTAAATTTATTCTTTAATCTTCCTTTGGATATCATTTCAAACCCTATTATGGTTTTCCAATGTAGTCGGGATTAGCGAACCAAACCGAAGTAATTATTTATTTTATTTCCCAATCCCAACCTATTTATCCCATGAAGCAAAACTGGTAATACTTCATATCTAACACCACGGTGTTATCGGTAAAATTAATTACCATTTCGCGTTCAAATCTATTTAAAGATTTAACTATCGCTTTGGAGCAAAACTAGTGATACTCCGTTCTCGATCACTTTCCAAATTTGATAATTTATATTATCAATTCACATTTCAATCTAATTACAGATCCTTTAAAAACTCCTTTTACTGGGTTAAAGAACTAATGTCATTTAAAACACAGTTCACGGTAAACCCAAATCACATTCTATTTATTGTCGGGTTAAAGAACAATTGTTATTTAAAACACCGTTCACGATAAACCCACAAATCAATTCTAATTCGATTCCAGTTAAATAAATTAATTAATTGGTATACTTCCTTAAATCTAAATAAAAAGATTTAATCCTTTCTCTACTGGGTCCAAGAACAGTGTCAATGAAGACACCATTCACGACAAACCCAAATCTCATTTGATATTAAATACAAGGCTCTGAATAGACAATATATCGGCTTATATTCAATATCAAATTCTACGACCAACAAATATAGTATTGGAAATAACGCTATGAATATATCTTTCAAATTTCCACAACCATATCTGTATAATCACGAAATCAAACATCGAAATATCCCGAAGATAATTTCGATTCAAATCCATTCCGATTCACGTATTTGAAATTCTAATTATTTTTAAAACCACTTTCAAATTCAATTTATTTATTTCAAAAATACATTGGTTTTAATTCTAGTTCAAAACTAGTTCGTTTTGATAAAAATACATTTTTATCCTTTCAAATGTGGAATTTTTCATCCCAGTTCTTCCCAAATCACTTCTTATGATTTTACACAAATTATTGATATTTTTAATAATTTTATCAAGGCCCGTACAGTCGATTTCCATCAACGGCCATCGAACTGCACTTACAGCGACCTTTTCCAAATTTGATTTGGACATAATTCCAAATCCAACCGTTAGATTTCAAATTTCTAATATTCGTTAGAAAGCTCTTTTAGATACGAACCCAACCGTTCCGGTTTCAGGAGAATCCGACGGTCGGATCTCCCGTAATGTCAATTCGAAGTCAATGGTCGAAATTCACGAACTGCCGCGGCGCGGCGCATTCTATTCAGGCCATTATATATATATATATATTATGTATATTTCGTCGATTTCCTTTTAAAATGAATTTTATAAATCATTTTAAATTCGTTTTCAAAACAAATTCAACTTCCTATTCAATTTCGAATCAAAATAGAATATTCCATATAATTCGTTTTAAATTCACTTCAAATTGATTTCAATTCGAATTCATTTCTATTTCATTTCAATTCGAATTCATTTCTATTTGATTTCAATTCGAATTCGTTTTATATTCAATTCAATTCGAATTTGTTTTATATTCAATTCAATTCGAATTCGTTTTATATTCAATTCAATTCGAATTCGTTTTATATTCAATTCAATTCGAATTCGTTTTATATTCAATTCAATTCGTTTTATATTCAATTCAATTCAATTCGAATTCGTTTTATCGAAATATTCGATTTTTAAATCCCTTTTCAATATTCATTATAGAAACGAATATAGTCGATATAAATAATGTTCGCGTCAAAATAGCGCATCTCTAATCAACACGGCTTTATATTTTTCAATGACCTTGTTATTTTATTCAACAAATGAATATTTATTCTATTCAACAAATGAATATATATTTTAAACACATGACTAATCTCAACAAATGAGTACTGTCAACACGTGACTATTTTTGTTATTTAATATATTTTATAAAAATTATGGTATCTATCATTTGATTTCAAATCAGACTCCAACCGTAAATTAGTAAGAGAACGATCCCCTAAATATTAACCCCGAAGGCCGAAACCAACATCAGATCAATATCCAGGAAACCACCCATCTTATCTATTTTCCACTTAGTTTCTAATTTTATATATGATAAATATGTAAATTTTATTGTTAAAATATTTCGTTCAACACATTACTAGTCTCAACGAATGAGTACGGTCAACACATGAACCTATATTTTATAATATTCTTTATTTTCTAAATTGGAATGAGGCCCAATCAATTACCATATAATGTTAATTATATGGATTCCATACAACACATGTATATAATAGCAACGACAAATAATCAACCATCATCCAAAGTGCATTACACAACTGCATAAGCATCAAATATAAATAATTAACACTTACACAGTCTGTCCATCAATAGATCGACATACAGCTAATTATTGGGATTAGTGTATGTTATATATTATCCCAATACCCGTGTGGGTTCCAAATCAACAAACACGGATTTTTATTTGTGCAGTTGGGCGATGTGTAAAATTTATCGTCCCAATCAATATCAGTCAAATCAGTGTATATAAACAAATCGGCCGATTTGTTTATAAATATTTATTGATTCATATTCACGTTAAAAATTATATTTTTAACGATAAAATATTTTTAACTATATAAATATTTTATTTCACATCACACAATCAATTTTCATCACAACAAACAATCAAACATACAAGCCATCCATGGTCTGTGGATGACGGGTGTCGGGTGCTGCTAAGCACCGTCTGCATCGTAGTATATATTTTTAACTAGGAAAGAAGATTTAAAGTGAGAAGTTCTCACCAGCTAGCTAAACCAACCCCGCGACTCTTCCCATGAAGAAATCTTTGTCGTGATCGCCTTTCATCACTATCGTTGCCCGTAGCCACTACATATATAAAAATCATATTTTTATAATCACTCCATATAGATAAAAATTCTACTTTTACATCGCTACTATATAGATAAAAATTCTATTTTTACAACAGTGTTCATATACTAAAGATTATATTTTTATCACACTATTCTCTACATAAAGATTTCGCCTTTTCAAATATAAAGATTTCGCTTTTTCAAATATAAAGATTTCGCCTTTTCAAATATAAAGATTTCGCCTTTTCAAATATAAAGATTTCGCCTTTTCAAATATAAAGATTTCGCATTTTTCATTTCATCACTATAAAAATCTCATTTTTATTTCAACATACATATAAGAAAGATCAGATTTTTATTTCGTTAACTATATAAAAATAATATTTTTATATTCTCTATTATATAGAAATTCTATTTCATTACACTACTTATATAAAAATAGTATTTTTATATCTTCTATTATATAAAGATCATATTTTTAATATTCTAAAAATATAAAAATCGAATTTTTATCACTCTACTTAAATAAAAATCATATTTTTATTTAATCAAAAGTCGAATCTTTATCATATAAATACAATCGAACCTTTACACCCTTATATCTAAATAAAACTGATTTCCTTCTATATTCTATATAAATATATTATTAAATTTCTATTTAAATACAAAAGTTATTAAACAAATTACTTAAGGTATAAAAAAAACAATAAACAAGAAGCTCACTGTTTTGCTGTAACCGCTCTTTCTTCTTCGTTACCATTCAGGAACCGCAAACCCATTTCATCGATTGGGAAAAACTCCTGCACGCGCCATTATAGGGGGGTGGTGGGCTCGACGGAGGCGCGGTCTTCAGCAGGGAGAGAAGCGAATGCGAGGGAGGAGAGGGAGAATGGAGCGGAGGTTGAGGGGTTGGCTGGTTTCAATTGGAGAAAGGGGGAAGTGCGGGTAGAAGAAGAGGAAGGCTAGAGGGGAGCGAATCGGCGAGGAGGAGGTCGGAGCTTAGAGGGGGGGGCAATGCCTGTCAGCGGCGGTGGCAGGGTGAGGGGGGCGGGGATCGATGGGCTAGGGCATGTTCTTTTTTTTCTTTGACTGGTCTGAAGAGAAGAAGGGGGGCCAAAGTTTATATAGTAATTATTTAATTTCCCCTTTAAAGTTGACTTTTCTTTCGAATCCCAAATCGAGCCCAATGACTGTCGCCCCTAGGGTAATACCCTCATTTTGAACACAATAGGATATGTACCGCAGGCCAATTCGACCGTTACGATCAGTTTCCGTTTAATTTACATTTAAATCATTATACTGAATTTTTAACGTACATTTCAAATTACTAGGGTCACATACGGACTCGAAAAATTCCAGAAAAATATTTTCTAGCTTCGTATTGACGATACGGTCCTAACAAATATAGTTTCGTCAAATTCTGAGACCGTTTGAAAAAGGGCCAATTTCCAGTCGATTAAAACCAACTAAAACTGGTCAAACGCGTTTTCCTTTCCCACGCTCACATATTGATTCGAAAAATTATGAAATTTGAAACCTAGCAATAACCTGACACTGCAGATCCAACAAAAGTGGTTTCGTCGAAATCCGAGGTCGTTTGCAAAATGTCTATTTTTAAGGGCCGAAATTCCATAGCGACTATTCTGAAATTTCAACTGGACATATCTTTTTATCCCCGCTATGAAATTTTGATTTTTTGGATTCGTTGGAAAGATATTCTCAATTAGATTCTATTATTTTTTGGTTTCACTAAAATACGGTTTATTTTGCACCCGGTACATTCATTTGAAGTTTAAAATCGAATTATCGAACTACCGCGCCATTTTCAATTCCTTATATATATAAATAAATATTTATATATTCTAACGACGACGTATATAAATATATACGTTTGAATTCCATTCAAAATAAATTTCTCGTCGATATTATTTAAAATAATTCATTTTAAATATCCAAAATTCATCGAAATTGCCAAAATAAAATTTTTTAACTAGCTCAGATTTTCGGGTTGTTACACCTAAGATCGCGACCTGGAGCTTACGGTGTGGTGCGAACTTCCCCCAAAAGATCGATCGAAATCCCCCAAATCGCATGCCCTATTTAATCGAGCTCTGAAGCTATCGTAGACGACCCCTTGTCGTTCGATTTCGATTCATTTGAATCTCGATGGATTTTAAAGAGAAACAGTGGATCGTCTTTTTCTCCAGAAGGAATGAATGGAAGAAAAATAAAAGAAAATGGGGGAGGTGGCCTGTCGCAATTTAAAGATGGAGAACCGTAATGTATAAGGGATAGGGTAGCTTAAGTACAACGATATTAAATGCGATTTGATTTATATTTAATTTGATTCGACATAAAGTGATTTTTATTCTTTTTAAATGGATATCGATTTGATTTCGATCTTATCCACTGATCAAACAAATCGGGGTTCACAATTAAAAATAGTGAACCGCTATTTTAGTGTACCGACTGTCGTTAAAATGTTATAACGCTATTTTGAATTCAACGAAATAGATTATACAATTTAATTTGAACGTATATAAAATAACCATATTAAATTGATATAAAAAAAATTTAAAATTCAGAACTAACCACTTTCTCGATAATAATATAATTTAAATTCAAAAGCAAATAAATTTTTCAATAATAAATTACTATTATCGTCGTTTATATTCAAATAGAATATATATTGATCATCTAAACGGTTTTCAATTCAGCTTTAAATTTGAATTAAACTAGATTTGTTTTCGTATTATGATTATTCAATATATTCGAAGTAAATCGTATTTCGATTATTTAATCGATAACTCAATATAAAAATTCTTTTATATTATAAATTCAATATATAAAACCATACTAAATATTTAAAATAAATCGACCAAAAATCCGGGTCGTTACATTGTGCATTAACCAAATTTACTTATAGACACTGGGTATGCCGGTCAGTTTCGGACAGACTTCTACGACAAGTAAAGGCTAAGCTCATGTTTATATGTCATTCATATTAATTAACTCATTAACTTATACACATACAAATATACAAATCGTATGATGACATTTAAATTCAATTCCTAATTTAATCGTATTTATAACACACTTAATAGCATTTATATACCTTATTTATATTATATGCATATAAATGTAAATTAAGCGAACGAGATTAGCGTCCGTACCACATATTTGAAATGTCAATCCTATTAAATTCTTAAGAAGTTCAAGTCATTTCCCCATATTTCTCCTTAACCATAATAAAAGTGTGCATATGCCAATAAAATGGGAAAACAATCATAACAGCATATAAAACTTGCAATCCAGGTTTTTACTTGATTATTGCAACATTAAAAGATGAACATAGCGCTAATTATATATGTTTATAACTGCTATTTTGAATAGATTCCTTTTCTTACGTTTGTTTATATACAAACATTAATATTTAGATGTACTGTAAATAATACGTTCAAATTATCTATTTTGAGAAAAAGAGATTTAAACCTACTGAATTTACAAACTATCCAAATCTTAAACTTTTGCCCGAAAATCAAACATGTGAATTTACAATAAAAACAGAATGAAAATAAATCCAATCAACATAGATAACCCAAACAATATAGAAAATCATACAAAAGAATCATGTTCTTCTTTTATTATTACAACAACCCAAAACCAAAATATAACTAGGTTGAACATTTCTACGAAAAACAAAATAAACGGAGGATTTTGGGGTTTTTATCATATGTTCTTTTCATATATCCCAAATCCTTAAGGAACAACAATCCAAATCCATAACTACCAAATTAAAGAAAATAGTAACTTAGATGGATTCCACTCATAGAGCTATTAGAAAGAGTAGCAATAAGATTGAATGGAATAGAAATCGGAATTGGCCTTTAATAACGAAAGCATGCTCCAAACCTTTCAATTTTTTTTGTAATTGGTACTATTTATTGCTAATACCAATAAAACCTCCTTTATATGCCTCGTCAAAACCCGGTAACTCCCTAACCTAAACGTGTACCTTACTGGGAAAAAGAGTACATATAAATTCGGTATTACAATGTTTTTATAAAATCCGAGAAAAACAAAGTAATTACAACGAAAAACATTGTCACTCGTCACGGACCATCTACATGGCCCAGAAACACAACGTAATTCAAAACTAAAAAAACTCCAAAACTCATCTTCTACCTTGTGTCCATTAGCTTAATTCCCCAACGATTCAACAATTGCAAATTCCTCAACTTTCTTTCTAATTTACTTCCATTATTTCAAATAAGAAATCAGATTTCCTTTTCTATCAGAGCCAACTTGGTCATTGCATTTGTTCTATGATTTTGAAAAATTCTTTTGTTTCTTTCTTTCCAAATAAATTAAACAGCTGCAGAAAAAGCTCCACAAGCTAAATCCATGATCTAGTCTTTGATTTTGAATGAGTTATGAATCAATCTAGCTTCATTCATTAATTGAGGTTGAATTGATAGTGGCAACGATAATTTCTGTTTTAGTGACCATCAAATGAAAGAAGAAAAATCGCATTGGAAGAACAAGTGTTCTATCGATTCTGGATGAAGCTCAGACAAAGGACATGAAGAATTTTCAATATTTCCGAAGCGAAAGATCCTATCTTTTGCATTCAATCTACCCAAACAAGCAAGGTATGTTATAAAAGACACTTTTTTACTATTTTTTCCATGCCAAATTACTGAAAAAGCAGAATCTTTTTTTTCATTTATACGAACAAAATCCCAAGCTTTGTCAAATGAAAAAGATCCAACTTCCCCCCATTCATATTTATCTTGAAGCATGTTAGAATGAATTGAAATATAACTTATTTCATTTATTAAATCTCGGGTAGCTGGATGAATATTTGGATCAATTACTCCTTCTCTAATTATTAAACTTACTTTTTCTGTAGAATCTCCTATCAAATGCAATCTGTCAAAGCCAAGAAGATCTACTAAACATTAGCAATTAATCCAAGGGTCATGCCATAAGTAAGTTTCTTCACCTTTAGCTATGATTTTATTGAACAACTACCTTCAATGATTGCGTAGCCTCATCATAGATTTCCAGGTTGAAGATGCATTATTATCAATAGCCATAGACTAGAAAAACTTGCCTTTGATATATTTATTCATCATCTATTTACTCCAAAGTGAATCACCAGAAATAACTTTCCATGATAATTTTACTAAAGAAGCTTTTATAAGATCAGAGAAAATTTTCAAACCTATTCCTCCTTCTGATTTTGGCTTACATAAGGTTTTCCAGGCCACTTTGTGAATAGATCCACCCCAAAAAAAAATCTGCACAAAGAGATTGTAATTTATCAAAAGTAGCTTCTGGTATTTGATAAATAAAAAGCCAATATAATATAATAGGAGTAATAAAACCATTTATTAATTCTGCTCTGCTTGCAAATGGAAGAAACTTAGATACCCTGCCCTGAATTTTGGATTGAACCCTCTGGATCAAAGAATTACATTCAGTATAACGAAGATAATTCGATGATACTGGCACTCCTGAGTACTTAATAGGTAGTATTCCCACATCAAATCCCAAAATATCTTAAATTTCTTGTGCATTTGAAACTGCAATACTGAAAAATACTTTAGTTTTTACTGCATTGACTTGCAATCCAGCATAGTCTCCCAACTTTTGAAATATATGCTTTAATGTTTATGCATTTTGCCTTGAACACTTCCCAATATCATTAGACCATCATCATAAAGTAAATGAGAAATTATAGGCTGCACTGCACTACTTGGCTGAAATGCTTTGGAACAAGTTGCTTCATCCATTAGAAACGAGAAGCATTGCATTGCTATAGAAAATAAGTAAGGAGATAAAGGACCTCCTTGTCTAATTCCTATTGTAGATGTAATGAAGCCTTTAGGAATTCCTTGTACTAAAATAGAGAAAGTTGTCGTAGACATACACTCATGTAACAAATTTATGAAATGGATAGGAAACTTCATCAAAGACATTATGTGACATATGAAATTCCTATTAATCCGGTCATAAGATTTTTGTAAGTCAACCTTAATACACAATTTATCCATTCCCTTTCTTTTGAAATCCCTTAACATTTCATGTGCCAATAAAATATTATCTCTAATATACCTCCCTTTTACAAAAGCACTTTGGTTCTCGGATATTAAACAAGGTAAAAAATGTTTTAGTCTATTACATAAAACCTTAGAAAAGATTTTGTAGTAGACATTGCAACAGGATATCGGTCTATAATGAGACATTTCAGTAGGACAATATTTCTTTGGTATGAGAGTAAGAAAGTTATGATTAATTGACATGGGTAATTTTCCAGAAATGAAAATATCAGAAATTACTACATGTAAATTTTTCTTAATCATATCCCAATGCAATTTCAAAAACTTAGAATTGATCCCATCTGGGCCTGGATTAGTATCATCTTGTATTGAAAATAAAGCATCATAAATTTCATTCAGTGAAACTTCTTTAACAGGAATTTTTGACCTTGTGGATTAATTGTACTAATTGGCTGAAAGTTGGGAAAAGAAGTAATAGAGGGACCTTTAAACATTCCTGTATGATATTTAATTGACTCAACCTCTATCTTATCTGCTTTGAACATTAAATTCCCATTATGGGCTAAGAGAGCACGAATATGATTGATATATCTACGCTTTGACATACAAGAGTAAAAAAAAAATTGAATTAGTATCACCATGTTGAAGCCAAGACACCTTAGCTTATTGCTTTAATCCTTCAAAAAAATACTTTCTGCATATTTTGATAATCTTGTTTTGCCTGTAGATAATTTTCAAATAACATTGAGTCTTCTGGATTCTGATCAGCTGCTAGCTCCATCTCATTAAAATGTTGTTCTGCTAATTTCAGGTTTGAAGAGTTTCTATCCCTGGTTTTATTCCATTTTTTAAGTTCATCTTTACAACTTTTGAGTTTATGCAGAAATTGATAGCTTTGAAATCCCCATGTAGAACTACTCAAACCTTTTTCTACTGCGTCCATGTAGCCTGGCAACTTTGGCCATTCATTTTTAAATCTGAAAGGGAAACCCTTAACTTGAACAGTAGGAGTAAGATCTAGAATAACAGAATTATGATCACTTGAGTGTTGGGATAATGTTAGTGCCTTCATATTAAGAAAATGCTGGAGATAGTCATTATTTACTAAAACTTTGTCTAAATGACATGCAATTCCTTTTCTATGCCATGTGAAGAGAAAACCAAGTGGCTTAATCTCAGTCAGGGATGCTTGAATCAAAAGCTTTTGAAACTCTCTAATGTATTGATATGGTATTGGACGTCCATCTTTTTTGTCATTAGGAGTTAATGCATTGTTAAAGTCTCCCATTAAAATCCAAGATAAATTGACCAGAACCGAATCATGGAGTAGCCATTGCCATAAGCTTTGTCTTTCTATGAAACAGTTGCTTGCATAGATCAAAGAAAAAACATAGTGAATCCACCTTTGTTTAAAGCAGAAACCATAATATGTTGATAAGAAGACGCCAATGATATTAAATCCCAAACATTTGAATCCCAAATCAGAATTATTAGACATATGTTGCCATGAATTAGGTAACAATGAAATAAATAATAGCAAATTTTGATTAGACAATTTATTCTCAACTAAACCAACAATAGTTTGGCTTAGCTTGATCAAAGAGTTTGAGCACCTCTTTCATACGAGAAAGAGAGTTCATCCCCCTTACATTCAAGAATAAAATTGTCATTTAATGGTAGATGTACTCCTTATTGTTCTTTTAGGAGGAGTAAAATGAGAGGAAGTACTAACTTTTGCATCTGCTAACTTGACTTTTTGCAAATAACTAGTATTTTTATCAACATAACCCGATACATCTGTCTGCTTTCCTTTATTAGGATCCTTCATAGGCTCATTTCCTTCAATTGATCAGCTATATTGCTCTAGTCATTAGGCAAAATATCTTCAGGTAGTTTTGTATTGAGAAAATCCGGATCATCTGAATTTATTGATTCTATCACTTTTAGCTGGACTGGATCTATATTTTGCGAATCATTAACATCTTCAGAATCTTCATTATCATTATCATTTTTGCATCCATCTAGGATCAATAGCTACATCGTGTCCAAATATTTTGCACTTTAAACATTTAATAGGGACAAATTCATATTCTACTGAAATTTCTAATTTCTGGCCATTGTGAAGAACAATAGGAATTACATTTTTCAGCTCTGTTTGAGTATCAATGGACATTAACACTCTCACATATTTAGTGAATCGCTTCTCAGCTGAGTTTGAATCAATAAGCACAGGAATTTAAATAAAACTAGCAATCATTTGAATAGCTTTTTTGTCCATAACTCCATTGGTAAACCATGAAATCTTACCCAGATCTGGATGTTATCACTCTTCTTTTTCGAGAAATCATATCCTTGAGTACATTCATCCACCAATAAAAGTCTATCAAAATAAGAGTAAGTCAATCCTTCTAAAATACGTGAATAATCTTCTATTGATTCAAACTGGACTGCAAAGTTATATTGAGGAGTGATATGCACGTTGAATCCACTCAAAGGATTCCAAACTTTTTGAATATAATCTCTAAGTTTTATAACATAAAGTTTTGAAATTAATCGGGATTAAAGCTAAAGTATATATCCACTCTTGATCTGATTCGTTGAAAATTTGTTCTGGAATTATAATAAACTCTTCAGTTGGTTACACATATTCCAGACTTCGATCCTTAGATCTGATCGAAGGCAATGAAGTTTGCACAGACCGATTTGGATTGGATGAAGAAGGATGAATTTTGAAGGATGATTTAAGAGATGGATTAGATTTTGAGGAGGGAAATTTTGTTTTAGATTGAAGATGATGCGATAGATTCTCGTTGGCGAATTCCGCCATTAATGAAGAAAATCTGAAGTTTTTTATTTCAAATATATATATATAAGTATCACTATTAGAATTATATATATATATATTCATGTGAATCTAAATTCCAAATAAATCTTAAATCTAAATATTAGAAGAAGATAGAGAAGGTAGAATAGATTCAGAAAAATAGGAGAAAACTAGATCCTTCAGGCTTTCTCAAATTAGAGATAGAAGAAATGAATAATGGAGGCGCTGAGAGCAATGGATGTAAAGTTTAGATTAAGGGTTTGAGGGTCTATTTATAATTCCTATCATGTGTATGAACCATTATATTTGTTTGATTAAATATAAATAGTCCATTTGTTATATATTTTAAACAAGTCCCTACATAAAACAACCCTCACTGGGCTTCCCTACAGGAGGGCGGTCGACACCCCCTAGAAGGGTGGTCGAGACCCCTTCAAGAGGAGGTAGTCGTCCCTCTTTCTAGGGTCAGGAAAGGAGGAGATTCCCCCAGAACATTACCTTTTTGATCGTTCCTTGATTGATTCTCTTAATTTCTTTCCTTAGTTGATTTATTCTTTTCCCATACTATGTGTGAATATATACACATAGGTTTGAAATGAAAGGGAATATTCTTTTCATGCTTATCCTATTTAATATATTCCCAGCTTGTATATATGTTTATTTAAAATTCAAACCCTTGTGCATTTATATATACGTACAACTTAATTGATTAAAATATTTGGCATACTGTAATGACTTGGGGATTTTCGACCTTAAAAATCGACATAAAACACAATGTCGATTATTCGAGCATCGGAAATACCAGATCATTAATAGAAAGAAGTTAGAGGGTGAGAAATAGAAAGAAAGAAAAATTAGAATAGAAAAAGAAGAAGGTCACCACAGAACAGAGTAAACACGAATCTCACAGCGGAACGAATAAAATATATTATACGACATAACTTTGAAATAAAAACTATAACTGTATATACATACCATTATCACATCACAACAGAAATAAACTCTATATATAACTAATGTTGAAGCCTCCTGGTCCGAGCTCCTCTAGGTATATCTGTAAAATCCCGACTACTTGACTGCCCATAAAAATTTAGACACACAAGAGTTTAGGGAAAACACAACAAAATAAACTCTGGGTCAGTCATGGGACTGGTGTGAGTAAACTCCAAACATATCAGTTTAACTTTTCAAAATCCTTTTTAAAAGAAAAGATAATCGTAAGACCGATCCAAGCATAAATACGGATTGTTTTTACCTTGCGATAACCTAAAATATTTTTGAAGACAATATTATTCTGTATTATGATAGTGTCTAGATACAAATAAATAATAATCTAGCAGAACGCTTGCATCTCACGCTCCACATATATAGTATACAATCAAAACCGCATGCACTTATTGGAGATTGGATTCCAACTATGATAAGGTATGGAACCACCTGCCGATAGTGTATCTCTAGAGAGGAATGCACAGGGTTCAACAAGAATGTCTTGCAACCCGGCCACACATGACCGACCACTCATTTCTCTTGAGTGTATCGAATATATTGTCACCTACGGTTGCTAGCAACATAGCCGTTCCCAGGAGATACAGAAGCGAAAATAAGTAACAAATATGAATATTCTCTAGATGGTGATAATACACACTAATGGGGGCGACCCACATAGCCATGCTGCCTGCCTGATTTTTGTCATTTCCCGGTTGTGAGGCTTAAGGTCGTAACGTATCTTTTGATAGATCAGACCTCCATTTACTTTGAATGCCACATCGTCATATCCGATAAATCACAAATTGATTTCCCCAAAAATACCACAGGTATAAAGCTAAGAGAAACGAATTTCTCCGCCACCAAACGTAAGTACGTTTGAAGAGATCAACTTACGCGATCTGTTAGATATATTCTGTCAGACATTCGCCCATACAAGTTGTCCTGGGACTAGACAAACCGAAGGCACTATTCTGTAAATCCATCTTGGGCAATTTCTACCTAGGATTGTCAGAACAGCCCTTGCATAAACTCCGTCTTCAATTGTCTTCATATTCTTGATTCGCAATGCTAATGCCCATACGGAGTGGTTTTCAGATAATAAATCTGATCCCGGTCTCTCCGTATTAACAACGGAAAAATGGTCAAAAACTTTGATAGCCCATGATTTAACTATCAAAGAAAAACATCACACAACGATGTTATATCCAAATGGAAATTTATCGATCAACCATCCATCAACACCGAGCCCCTTTAATTAATTTATCAATAATTTATTCATTTCCCCAATTTCCTGTTTCCCATATTTTCCCAAATATTTCTCAAACCCCGATTCGCCTCACATGATCCTTGGAAAACGTTTCCAGTTATTTCAGACTATTCATTTACTATATTTAGACAATGACTCTTTCTATCGTCGGAATTTAGTTCCATAAATTCACCACTCGTATTTTCAATATTTCGAAAACATACGTTATAACTGTAGGAAAATCATTTCCAATTATCATTTCTTAATTTCTTTATTTCCCACATCATTCTATTTTCTGTGCTTAGAAAACATTTCTGATTATATTTGGAAAACGTTTCCAAAATCCTTTTTATTGGATTAAAACGAGTTTATATAAAACATCGTTATATAACTCAACCTATTAATCACTCATTAACTAACCACAACACTAACTAATCCTTGCTACCGAACCTTATCCATCCCTTAGTAAATAATGAAGTCAATCAAGTTGGGGTATAATTACCTCTCAAACCTTAACTGAACATCATTATCAACTTCGAAATAGACAAGGCTCAAAACTTAAATCTTAACAACCATTCCTTACGCAACTCTCGAATTCCATTTAAGAATCCATTTCTTTTACAGGGAACATTGATTATAACGATAGCATTATAATATCTACTTCCAAAATATTTTAAATTAAAACTATAAATTTGATCCTTTATTTACAATAATTAAATAATATTAAATTAACTAAATAAACCTTAATTAAAAACAGAAAGTGATTAGTACCTTCCTGAATTTGATATAATCGAATTTTAACTTATAACTCGCTTTCAAATAATATCTACTCAATTAATGTTCCGATCGTTGGAATAAATTCACCGTTTCTAATCAACTCCATTTCTAATTTCACTTTTGAGTTTATTACTTCAAATATCAACCAATTCCCTTTTATTACCATTCCCATTTGCAAAACATTTGTTTTTAAACCATTATTCACTTTAAACGTGAATATTATTCCTTTATAGAAATCTGAACTAAATTCATTAAATCAAATCTTGTTTTAAATAATAAATAACATTTTGGTTTCAAATTCCATCTATCTAGTTTCTTTATAAATTCCTATTCATTCCACTTTATAAATTCCATTTATAAGTCCACTTCTTGTTAATTTCATATCAAGTTTATATCTTCATCTTGATTACAAATTCGATTATGAATTATTGGTTACAAACTAAATATTTATTATCTCGTTATATTATGGATTATATAATTTCTAAAAATAAGTTATTGAATTAATATTCGACATAGTCGAATTATAATAATAAATCCTTATAGATTTTGTTAGTTTTATTTACATCCCGAACAACGAAATAAATGTCATCGGTTTCCTTTGAAAACGATTTTCATTCCCACCTTATTTCATTCATGAATTTCTAATTCCAATTTATTTAATCACAATTATTTCATATCATTATAAACATTGTTTAAAATCAAATTACTTGTTTAATATAATTAAAACAAGTTATTATATTCTAACTCGACCAACATTCAATTCTATTTTGAAATAGATTATCCTTTTTAAAACCCCAGTTTCTTTTCTAATATATTGGAATAAATTTTACGGTATTTAGATACCAATTATTTCATGTCATTGTTGTTCAAACATCCAACACACAATAATCAACGCCAAATTATTTATCACATCATATAATACCATATATGAAACACAACAATATAATTGTTGAGGAATCCAGTAGGATCCCTCCAACCTGTTCCCCTACATCCACATATGTTAATTAACAGAAATAACCTTTATTTCATATCTGTATGAAATATTTTAATAAATGGGATCAATATTTAACTAACGGATTATATATATAACTAACAATATTTAAAATTTTAGTCAATTAATAAGCAGTCCATCCAAACAATCATCACACACAACATCCAATCAATTTTATCAATATGAAATAACGTTTAAAAAAATATAAAACTGTACAAAGTTAGTGAGTTTACACACCTTGGTCATTAATCGTTAAAAATGGTTAACGTTGGTTGATTAAATCAGACGATTTATTCTACCATCATTTCTACCTAGCACCACATCGTTCCAAATTAGTTCTGAATTGTTCTGTTCTTCACCACGATTTCGGTGTGGCTTATTTCGTTTAATTTTGATAACCTGGGTACAAGTTACACATATTTAAGTTGACTCTAATTTAATTATAATAAATTACTTAAATAAATAGTTAAAAATGTTAATCTACTTACGTATATAAAACGAATCCGATATACTGGATTTCCGTAGGCCATCGGTACGCTTAAGTCCTTCTATCCCTTTCTAAAGTGCTTCTTCATTCTTTTATATGCAATGTTTCCAAGCGCCGATCTCTCTGTGGTGCAACATAGACTGTTCTATGTCTATTATCCGTGCAGAATGTTATGCGCCAACAGCTTGTACCGATGTAAGTTCAGTTACTTCGCTGCAACTCGGGATCTCATCATTGAAGTTGGAAGTGCAAAGATTTGAAATAGCGGACATTTTATTTCCATTTTTTCCTTCGTTGGCCGTACATCAATTTCCTCAGCCCAATGCCACAAATACCCATCCGCATGTTCAGGAGCTTCTCCTTCCTTCAACAGTGTGTCTGCTCCAGTAATATAAACACCACCATTTTCAGTCCTTTGAACCCCACGTCCGCTCTTCCCTGTCCACGAAACTCAAGTAAAGCCCACCGTTTTTCTCCTCTTTCGGTCCTCCTTCGCTTCGTCACCACGGGAACAACTCCGGTCCATCAATGTAAAACGCGTCCCTAAGCTTATTGCAGCGCTATACGTGAGCTACTGTAAGTCTAATGGAATTTTCACCACCGCAACTTCATCTTCACTCTCCCCTCTCTTCTTAGTTCCATTTCTAAACCATGTTAAACTCGAAAGTCACCTTCGATTCACATCTTCAGGGATTTCCGTATGCATACACAAACAGCAGGCAACTTGCGATGTCTTCTTTTCTAACACATATCATTGCTCCAGTATCACATCACGCAGAGCAGAGGTACACCATTCCGTGAGCTCCTTCATTCATTTATGGCCAACGCAAGTCTTGTTCAACAATAAAACGCAAGCTCTAGTATCCTCTGTTCATCATTTCCATACACTCTATCCAACCTCTTTTCATGCATCTCGAGTTCCTCGTCTGTGTCGTCTACTTCCGGTCATCACCAGAGTGAACTCCATATACTACCTTATCGTTCATACTTTGAAACGTGTACACTTAGCATTAGTTTATATAAATATTGATTTCGAATGTGTTAGGGGGGTATATGACTTTTATTTTTATTTAACCCATTAAAAGCTTCAAAAAATAGGATTTGCTGAAGAAGAAGCATGTTGAAGGCCTGCGTATTTATAGCATTATCAAACGTGGATGCCAAGTAGTGTACAGGGATCCAAGCTAAATTCATTGGCGTTGTAGATTTGTAGAAATTTGGGGGTAGGCATGAGATGTAGAAAGGTATAGGTCTGTGCCTACTGTGCAAGTGTTGTCTGTGTAATGTGTCCGCAATCATACTCACGTGAATATGTACATTGTTTATTTTATGTGAGTCTTAAGGAAGTAGGTATGCGGTAGGTTATTTGTAGGTGACAACTTAATTTTCCCATGTGTATCTCAGGGTTGGCAGTCCTTGCACAGTCTGTGTTGAAAAATGGGTTGTAGCATTTCTTAGCTGCGAAGGATTTATTATATTTTACTGTTGGTGGCCAAAATGTCGGTACAATGATCCTATAATATGTAATTTCTAACACCAAAGCTAATTGTTAACTACCATATACATTTCGCAATAACACCATCTGTACCTTGATGTCAAAACCAACACACATTACTTGGCTCCTTGTTCCAATATTATTTCTGAAGCTGACTACATGGACTATAACATCTTGCTTATTTTCATACATTTTAAATTTTATATATTTTCGTAGGATAGGTAGGACTAGGCCCCAAGCGTGAAGTTTGGATGGATTTGAAAATACCATGGCATGCGTCACTTGAAAATACAGTGCATGATTTGAAGATACAATGGCATGCACAGGAAGAATGGGATAGGTCTACACTGATATGTTCAAACCAGCATTAGTTATATGCGTATATATATTTGTTGACATTAATGTGGTACCGATTACAAGAACCACGTTTATTTATTGGCTGCTACGGGCAAAAATAAAAATATGATCATGACAAGCAATGCGCTACGATCCCAAAAATATAATAATATAGACAAGTTAGCTCATTTTGTGAAACCCCAAAATGTTAATTAAGGGTGCAAAATACTCCAAATAAAAAGTTGCTTAGTTTCCGAATTAAAAATTATAGAAAAATTCTAAAAATTAAATTATAACTACGTCTAAAAGGATTTATCTAAATTTGAAACCAATATTTAAATAACCGTTACGGTCAAAAATGATTATGCCGCTGTTTTTTTGAAAAATTGTTTTGGACATAACTCAAAATTTATAGGATGAAATCTCCATTTTTCTCTTTCACTATAAAATTACAGTTAAATGGATTCCAACATTTCTTGTTTCGAAGAAATCCGACTTATAACGAATCCGGTATACTTAGTTGAAGTTCAAAACGTTAAATTACGAACTGGAGCGACGTTACAAGCTCGATTATAATTTGTATTATAATTAATACGTTCAATCATCGTTAAATTAATCTGTTCGTTATTCTAATTTGAATATAAACTCGATTAAATGCCTTATATTATTAAACCAATATATTAAAATAATTAAATAAATTAATTATTAAATCGCTAAAATTCTGGGGCATTACACATACACCTCTTCTTTCAGCAAATAAAATATGAATAGATTAGAATAACGCAACTACAATACTTTCATGGCCCAATTCTTAATTGTCCATAATTCCATTTTCAGCCTTGGAATATATTATTAATTATTACTATTTATTTTTTAAATTAAATTAACCTTTGTCTAAATTAAGTATATTTTATGGGGTGTTACATTCTCCCCTATTAGATATTTTATCCCCAAAACTTTTGAAGGGGTGAGGAATACAACTCGCTCTAAACAACCATGTTGTACACCCATATTATTTTAAAAACATCCATAACTCATTTTGATTATGAACTTCGGATATGCTATAACGAGCTCATTCCTAGAGTCTAAGTGTAGTAAGTGATGCAATATGCATGCAAAACACCTAAACATGCATTTAATTCTATATGACTGCACAGCGCATTTGTGTCACATCCATACCTTACCGTCCAATATAGAAACCATAATGCAACCAAAAACGATAATTTAGGAAAAAATAATTACCTGAGAAAAGCACTATATGAGTAAGTCTAATCTTCTCCTTAGTTTCCCATACGTTCTCCGTAATGTCCCGTAATTTTGGTGGCCTAATATTTAAAATGTTTTATTATTTTAAATATTTTATTTGGAATATTAACGGATTTTAATATTTAATTCATTTATTTAAAATGAAGTTTGAACATTAAATTTATATATAATTTAAATCGAGCTCAAAGGCGCGGTAGTTCGTAATATTGAGTTTTGAACTTCAATTGAGTATACAGGATCCGTTTTGAGTTGGATTTCCATGAAACAAGAAACGTTGGAATCTAGTTGATTATAATTTTCATAAAGAAGAGAAAAAACTGAATTTTGTGTTATGGATTGTTAGTTATGCCCACATCAAATTTTAAAATAGTCACTATGGAAATCGTTATTAAATTATAACGTTTATTTAATATATTTAAAAGGGCGTTTTGCAAACAGAGCCCATTTCCAACGAAACTAGTTTCATTAGAACTGTAAAGTTCAATTATTGTACGACATTAAATTGCGTGGCAAACTAATGCCATACATGACCATGGCAGTCGCAAACATCTAGTTATTTTGTATAGCGCGTAATTAAATTAATTTAAATAAATAAAGGGATATTTGAGTGTAACTTAAGCAGACGATCGAATTAAACTTGGAAACTAGTTCCATTGAATTCGTATAGATGATTAGAGCCAGGATAGGATCGGTATATAGTTTGTTATTTTTGGAAACCGGGTAGTTTGGTGTCCACAATAGCATTGTGGTGCATATGAAAATAGCATACGGGAAACAATCTTGGAATGCGGCGAAATGTGTGCCATTAGATTCATATTAATTAATTATTATAACATTTCAATTTTCGTGTAATGACCCGAAAAGTTCAGATCCTGATCATCGATACAAATGCATATCATGTATCACATATCAACTAATCAAGCATAAAAAATTAATAGATCATTATTAGAAAGAAGCTAGAGGATGAGAAATAGAAAGAAAGAAAGTTAGAATAGAAGAAAAGGAAGAACAAAACACAGACAGGATCAAAGAATCACGAATCTCACAGCGGAACTGAATGAAATATATTATATAACAATACTTGAAATACAAACTAGTATTTTCTTACATACATCATTAGAGTACAACTCATATACAATGCAATGGAAATAAACTCTATATAACTAACGCCGAAGCTTCCTACTCCAAGCTTCTTCAAGTGAATCTGTAAAATCCTGAAACCACTTGACTGCCCGTAAAAATTTAGGCACCCAAGAGTTTATGGAAAACATAGAAAAATAAACCTTGGGTCAGTCATGGGACTAGTGCGAGTAAATGATTTTAAAACCGTTTGATTTAACATTCAAAAATACTTGAAATAAATGATAATCATAAGACCAAATCCACACATAAATACAGATGATTGTACCCTTACAATAACCCAAAACATTTTGAAATCAAATATATATCTTCTGATATTATAATATTGTCTAAATACAAATAAATAGCAATCTAGCGGAACGATTGCATCTCACGCTCCACATATATAGTATACAATCAAAACCGCGAGTGCTTATTGGAGATTGGATTCCGACTATGACAAGGTATGGAACCACCTACCGATAGTGTATCTCTAGAGGGGAATACACTGGGTTCAACAAGAACATCTTGCAACCCGGCCCATACATGACTGACCACTCATTTCGCTTGAGTGTATCGAATGTATATCACCAACGGTTGGGCTCAAACCACCGTTTCTCGAAAAGGGACAGTATCGAAATAGATTAAAGAACGAAATGAATTTTCTCTAGATAGGTGATTATACACCCTAATGAGAGTGACCCACAGAGCCATGCTGCATGCCCTATTTTTGTCATTTCCCAGTTGATGAGGCTTGAAGTTAGAATTTACCTTTAGAACATCTGGCCACCATTTACTTTGAATGCCACATCGTCAGATCTGCCAGGTATCACTAATTGATATCCACAAAAATACCCTAGTTGGGAGCTACCCAACTATGACACGTTTGAAGAAATCAACATATGTGACCCTGTTGGAAATACTCTATCATACATTCATCCATATAAGTCATCCAGGAACAGGATGAACCGAAGGCACCCTCCTACTGCATCCAATATAGGAATAACCCCTAGATCAGTAGTGAATAGTCCTTGCCAATCCAAAGATTTCAATTATGATAAAACTACTGCAGAAATATCTCTGGGAGCTAACCAGGAAATTTTAACAAGTATTTCTTCCATTTTTGAAGATATACGGTCTTCAATTCTTTAAATTGGATAATCGTCCCTGCAAGTTAAATTATGTAAAGTTGGTTCGAAATGGTGTTGGGTCCAGTTCCCATCCCGGTCTCTTCAAACTAACACGTAAGGAATATTGATTTGATAGTCGGTGTTTTAACTATCAAATTTAAACAGTGTGAATAAGTAAAACTATATATTTCATATCATATATATTTTCATAACATGTGTATTCCATTTAATTAACTTATACAAATCTCATTTTCAAATTTTGAAACAATAATTGGTACAATATGATCTAAAAATAAACGCGTCAATATGTTTCATTTTAACTGATTCAAAATCTATTTATCACTTCCTAATAATTAACAACAATCAATTTCCACAACATTAATGGTTCGACAATGACTTAGCGGTGACTTAACAGCGATTTGATTTTGGATAGCACTTTATTTCACATAATATTATGCACAATTATTTTGAAATAAATTTATTTATTTAAACCTTTATTTCTATAATATATGTAAAAATATTGGGAATTCAAATTTAAGCTTACCTGTCGACGTCTAATTTTGCATCTTCGATTAAAATTCCCCAATCCTTTCTTTTACTTTAAATTTATGTGGTAAGATATATAACTTGCAGCAATATACATTTAGTGTCATTAAGTAGCAACATGTTAGATTCGCACGCATGAAGAAACTATCAATCAAGTTCCTACTTATTAGTAGGACGACAAATAGAGAGAGAGTTTTACATAGCAATAAGAGACAACACGGTAACACAAATCCTCATAGCAACCTAGTTAATAGTCGTGATTAACTAAATTATAATTACCATTGTTAATAAGGAGCTGCATCTCGTCTTCCTGCTCGTTATAGCAATATGGAAAAACCGAAAAGGGCAAGTAATTCGCTAGGCGGCAACTCATAGCTAACTGCTACTTCCGCCAACCCCTCTCTGTTCATTTTCTGAGCCTCCCATGCCCTTGTTTACATGTACCTAGTACGTTTTCAACGCACATGCCATTCCTTACCAAAGAACCATGGTGCACAACTTCATCCATGCTATTGTTCTTTCATTTCTTCACTTCTTCTCATATACATACAAATTTTCCTAAACCCGCAAACTCCACTTTACTCACCAGAACACCCCCATCAAAAAACTCCAATTCTCCACAAACTTCAACTCATGCCCATGTCAGAAACTGCTCTAGATATTTTCGGATGAAAATTTTCACATACACCCCCACTTGCTCCATCATTTGAGCAGCCATTCGTTTCTGTTGTCTTCATTAACTAAATAGAATATTTCTTTGTTCTAGGATAACCGTTTGGCAATGAGTAATAGTAACTGAACGATTTAAGCACTATTACTTTTGTTTTGCGAATAAAATTATAGTTCATGATGATGCTCTTATTAGCAAGACTATTAGCATTGAATTTATAAAATGGTCAGTACGTTCATTAGGTTGTTTTCCCCTTTCAACATGCTCTTGGCCATTTGTGAGAAGTGTGCAACCGTTGTATAGTTCTAAATGTATCTTTATTGCTTGAACTGTGTTTTCTGTTGTCCTTTGATCTTTATGCAATATGACCCATCTGTGTCCTAATTTTGTTCAATACTCTTATTAATTTCATAATTAATGTTATCTACATGCAATTGTCCTCTGCCTTAATCTCGAAGCAACAAATTTTAAACTAAAAACATTAGCACCACAAATACAATACTTACTGTATGCCAAGTGTTTTGATTTTCCAATCAGAATTCAAAACAGCATCGTGCTGCATTGCCCACTCTTCCTTCCTTTGTCTCATTACATATAAACTTACCCAACTCCTCATCATTCCCATCCAACACACTAACAGCCTTCCTCATATTGGCCTCGTGTCCGCATCTGTGCACGTACAGACCACTCCAACTTAACCGACCTCGTAAGCTCCTCTCTGTCATATCCACCATCCCATCTCACATCCACAATCTCATCCTTCCATTTCTTCAAACCCGTTCACCTTCCTAAGCAACAAAGACTCCTCCCCTCTAACGTCAATCGCCATCAACCCATTAACACTTCCAACACCACCACCCTAAAACTATACACATCAGCCATAGTGCTCGCCTTTCCAGTCTCCATGTACTCAGGCAACATGTACCTGAAATTCCTCATAACCACCGAACTTATCAAATTTGTGACGTGCTACCCTTCCTTGTTTCTTGACAAAAACTCCGCTAGCTCAAAGCATGTCACAATTCAAAAATTGGATCCTATCAATCAATTTGAAGTAACCAACTAATCCACCAAATTTCTACTGGAATAAACTTGTTAGTCGGACTAGCAACCGATAAACTCCCCAACAGAAATGAACACCAAGTTTGCCAATGGTAGAATCTGGCCGTTGACGGGGCTTATGCCGTTGGTGGTACCATCAATTTCTTTAAAGAGGATATAGTTTAAATGGAAATGTGTTTTTTTCCTCTCTTTTTTTCTTCTTGTTTGATTTATATATTTTTAGGTTTTATATAATAAGAGCTCTCCCAGAAGTCCAGTCTTGGCTGATTGAAAACTTCACCAAAGAATATAACACATATATATATTACTGCGCTTATATTTCTTTTTACGGCTCTTGCTAGGTTTCTTATGATATGTAACAAAGATTTAGTTTTTAGCCTGTGTTTAGTATCAATGATACATTATACATAAATCTCATATGTAGCAGACCAAAAAATAAAATAAAACTTTACTAACAAATATATATACAATGCTGACATTTAAGTTACTGTTTTAAGTTATGGAGTCCTTATATTATAATCTAACTATTTTAAGAACTTCCATATTTCATTTAATAAAATCAACATACCTACTAACATTCATATAGTTGTATTAAGAATCTAAATATAGACAGTGGAGAATATTATCGGTTTACTCACAAATTGATTCACTGTTTGCAAAATTGTTTCTCCAAGTTTTGGTTTTCAAAATTGAACATATATGGAATCTAAGATATAACGCTACGCAAATAAATTAAATAAAAACTATAAAAGAAAACTAAAGTGTTTACTCACCGATTTATCCACTTTTTTGCTATTAAATTTCCAGGCTTACGCTCCATGTTTTTCATCCATGTCTTTGTTCAATTCCAAGCTTTTGCTTCACAGTTCAAGCCATTGTTTAACAGCTTTGTGCCCTGTTTTAGCTCTAAGTTTTTTCTACACTCTATTTATTCAGTTTCCAAGTTTTGCTCTTTGTTTTTCTCCCATTCATCTATTCTCAATTTTAGCTTTGTGTATATTATGTTTCCAGCAAACTTAGTGTGAATTGGTGGAGTTTATACGAGTACTTATAGGTGCAAGAATTTTAGGCTTTTACTTGGGTAGGTGGTTAAGGCAAGGAGGGTGCAGGTATAGCAGCAACATATGGATAGTGAGATGATGTGTGGTATTGATCTTACAAGGCTCTAACTGTCATCAAATCTTGGCTCTCATGCAAAATCCTACGCCATGCCCTATCTGCACATGTGTGTACCTTATACACATTAACAATTCGGCTTAGCAACTAAGAAGACAAAACTCCTCAATGTCCTTGATCAAATATCTTGTACTAGGCTGGCATTTCTGTTTTTAGATCTAACTAGGTTGTGTATGCTACTAGTCCTTGCATATGGCCAATGTTGCCTAAACTTATAGGATGTCATATTGCTGAACTAACTTCTATGGTGAGTTGCTTGCTCATCTGGTGATAGAAGAGTGATGGCCTAAAGTTCTGGCTTTGCTAAGATAGATTTGTTTACAGGGGAGGTACAGAATTTATTTATGATGAGAATTGTTATGGAGATGAACCATATTTTGTTCCTATGGATGGACAGTCTGCAGCTGCAGATCATAAAGGACATGTAGTGGCTTTTGTACATAGCGAAGGCATGGGAAAGTCTAAATAAAGATCGTTGATGCAAAGAACATGAAAGTGGAGGCAAAAATGCAGCCGCCATATGGGTTTCATGGAACTTGCATTGTTTTGATCCCTTAAAGCTAAAGGTTTGTCATCGTTTATCTTGTCAATTGATGAGTGTTATCCGTGAACACATAGGGTAGATATATGACCTTCACTTAAGTTTATCTCATTATTTAATTTAAGTAATTCAATTTATATGACTCTTTAGAAGCAAGTTTCCTCTTTTTTTTTACAACAGAAGTAGTTACAATACCAAACACTTGACTATATATAACATGCTAATGTATACATAGTGTACTTATTCTAACTTAAATGAGTCTGATCTTATCGATATTATAAAATTAATGTATATCTTTTATTTAATCTATATCTCCTTTTATTTGCTTAAGCAATTTGTACTCATAATTAAAAACACAAATAAAATGATAAACATTAATTGTTTATTCTATATAAATATATAACATTTGTTAAGGAATATTAAATCATCTGCAAATATATCTATTTTGGAATTTCCCTGATATTTTGTCAAATATATAAATCATATTTTATAGAATTAAGTTACATTATCAGTGTAATCTATGCATTATAGATTATAAAACAAGTTCAAAAACTAGGTTGTTACAATCTACCCCTTAAAATAATTTCGTCCCCAAAATTAAAGAGTGACAAAGAGATTTCAGTTATATTCAAAATCACAGATTATATTAAATCACATATATGGGTCATCCCTAACAATCATAACAACCAAGGCATCCAGAACACACAGTTTTATCTACCCAATATATTTTATTGCAATTAATACATAAGCAAGTAGCTATAAATCACAATCATATTCATAACTTACGAATATCTGTTATTACTATTGGAAAACATTTCCATTTCATATTCACGCCTTACTGTTCTTCCATATTTTTAGTTCCTAAATGTAAACCGGCAAGAAAATAATCCTCTAAGTATCAACCCCAAAGACTGAAATCAACACCAGATAAATACACAAAAAATCAGTTAACTCACCCAGTCTCCAGTTAGATTCCAATTTCTTAACTTTGTATCCTAATTCTTAACAACCCTAAATATATCTGATTATATTTGAAACTTAATTCCAAAACTCATTGGTTTGGAGCAAATCTGTTTAACCATACTTATCAGCTTCAAATTCTCTTTTTAAATTCCAATCCAATTTAACATACCAATTCAACTTTATTAACTTAACCTCAGCCAACTCTAGTCCCGTCTGTTCACCTTTACTGCCTTAATCCACTAGGCTTTTCTTATTTAAATTATCAAGTTCCTGAACCTAAATTCCCAATTTTTATTTCAAATCTGTTTGAATATTGTTTGAAATCACCCTCCTTATTTTCAAAACCTTGGAGTTTCCCAAGATAGTTTTTTTCAAACAATCTTCCATCAAAAATCTTTCTAACTTTTCAAAATTTAAGTTCTAGTTTGAATTAAGTTTTGGTTCGTCTCATTTGTATTTCTTATTCTTATACGAATTCCAATTTGTTTATATAGAATCATCTCAATGTTAAAATCTGCTATCAGATTATAATAGCAATCAACATAGCCATTTATAATAATTTCAGAAAATTATTCTTATATCAAAATATAATTATGAGTAAAATTATTTCATCACCCATCTTTTTAGAAGTATACTATGTCGAATTACTCTGTTCAAAAGTTTATAAACACCTATCGATATAGTTTGCAATCCCGTATCAGTCAGAATTCATAATCCACTCGAAAAACCAATCAACACAATATAAAACGGTGTTTATATCAATTAACAAATACGTGCTCATATAGATATATTCAAACTCAATCTAGGATATTACTAACCCATCTTTATCGAGTTGCACCACAGAGCCAAGGTTATTACTGAACCATTGCTCTGATACCAACTGTAACGAACCCGAAAAGTTCAGATCCTGATTATCGATACAGATACATATTCTGTATCACATATTAACTAATCAAGCATCATAAATTAATAGATCATTAACAGAAAGAAGTTGGAGGGTGAGAAATAGAAAGAAAGAAAGTTAGAATAGAAGAAAAAGAAGAACAAAACACAAATAGGATCAGAATATCACGAATCTCACAGCGGAACTGAATGAAATATATTATATAACAATACTTGAAATACAAACTGGTACTTTCTTACATACATCATCAGAGTACAACTCATATACAATGCAGTGGAAATAAACTCTGTATAACTAACGCCGAAGCTTTCTGCTCCAAGCTTCTTTAAGTTAATCTGTAAAATCCTAAAACCACTTGACTGTCCGTATAAATTTGGGAATCCAAGAGTTTATGGAAAACACAGAAAAATAAACTTTCGGTCAATCATGGGACTAGTATGAGTAAATGATTTTAAAACGTTTGATTTAACATTCAAAAATCCTTTTGAAATAAATGATAATCATAAGACCAAATCCACACATAAATACGGACGGTTTTTACCTTATGATAACCCAAAACATTTTGAAATAGCATATATATATATATATCTTCTGATATTATAATAGTGTCTAAATACAAATAAATAGCAATCTAGCGGAACGCTTGCATCTCACGCTCCACATATATAGTATACAATCAAAACTGTGAGTGCTTATTGGAGATTGGATTCCGACTATGACAAGGTATGGAACCATCTGCCTACAGTGTATCTCTAAAGGGGAATACACTGAGTTCAACAAGAACGTCCTGCAATCTAGCTCACACATGACTGACCACTCATTTCGCTTGACTGTATCGAATGTATATCACCAACGGTTGGGCTCAAACCACCGTTTCCCGAAAAGGGACACAACAAAATAGATTAAAGAAGGAAATGAATTTTCTCTAGGTAGGTGATTATACATCCTAATGGGAGTGACCCACATAGCTATGTTGTCTACCCTATTTTTGTCATTTACCAATTGATGAGGCTTGATGTTAGAATTTACCTTTAGAAATCTGGCCACCATTTACTTTGAATGCCACATCGTCAGATCCGCCTGATATCACTAAATGATATCCACAAAAATACCCTAGTCGAGAGCTACCCAACTATGACACATTTGAAAAAATCAATGTACGTGACCGTGTTGGAAATACTCTATTAGACATTCATCCATACAAGTCATCCAGGAACAGGATGAACCGAAGGCACCCTCCTACTACATCCAATATAGGGATCACCCCACAGATAAATAGAGAGTAGTCCTTGCCAATCCAAAGATTTCAATTACGATAAAATTACTGCTGAAATATCTCTGGGAGCTAACCGGCGAATTTCAACAAGTATTTCTTCTATTTATGAAGATCTACGGTCTTCAATTCTTTAAATCGGATAATCGTCCCTGCAAGTTAGTTTACGTAAAGTTGGTTCGAAGTGGTGTTGGGTCTAGTTCCCATCCCGGTCTCTTCGAACTAACACGTAAGGAATATTAATTTGATAGTCGGTGTTTTGACTATCAAATTTAAACAGTGTGAATAAGTAAAACTATTTATTTTGTATCATATATATTTTCATAACATGCCTATTCCATTTAATTGACTTATACAAATCTAATTTTTAAAATTTTAAATTTTAAAATAATAATTGATACAATATGATCTAAAAATAAACGTGTAAATATGTTTCATTTTAACTAATTTAAAATCGATTTATCACTTCCTAATTATTAACAACAATCAATTTCCACAACATTAATAGTTCGACAATGACTTAGCGGTGACTTAACAATGATTTGATTTTGGATAGCACTTTATTTCACATAATATTATGCACAATTATTCTGAAATAAATTTATTGATTTAAACCTTTATTTCTATAATATATGTAAAAATATTGGGAATTCAAACTTAAGCTTACCCGTTGATGTCTAATTTTGCATCTACGATTAAAATTCCCCGATCCTTTCTTTTACTTTAAATTTATG
The DNA here is from genome assembly GCA_030737875.1 of Allium sativum. Taxonomy (NCBI): domain Eukaryota; kingdom Viridiplantae; phylum Streptophyta; class Magnoliopsida; order Asparagales; family Amaryllidaceae; genus Allium; species Allium sativum. The sequence goes on along the minus strand of CM060921.1, from coordinate 792,796,900 downwards.
TGGTAAGATATATAACTTGCAGCAATATACATTCAGTGTCATTAAGTAGCAACATGTTAGAATTGCACGCATGAAGAAACTATCTATCATGTTCCTACTTATTAGTAGGACTATTCATTGGGAGATAGTTTTACATAGCAATAAGAGACAACACGGTAACACAAATCCACCTAGCAAGCTAGTTAATAGTCGTGATTAACTAAATTATAATTACATTGTTACTAAGGGGCTACATGTCGTCTTCCTGATCGTTATAGCAATAAGGAAAAACTGAAATGGGCAAGTAATTCGCTAGGCGACAACTCATAGCTAACTGCTACTTCCGCCAACCGCTCTCTGTTCATTTGTCGAGCCTCACATGCCTTTGTTTACATGTACCCAATACGTTTTCAACGCACAGGCCATTCCTTACAAAAGAACCATGGTGCAAAGCTTCATCCATGCTACTGTTCTTTCATTCCTTCACTCTTTCTCATATACATACAAATTTTCCTGAATCTGCAAACTCCACTTTACTCACCAGAACATCCCCATTAGAAAAATCCAATTCTCCGTAGACTTCAACTCACGCCCATGTCAGAAACTGCTCTAGATATTTTCGGATGAAAGTTTCCACATACACCCCCACTTGCTCCATCATTTGAGTAGTCATTCATTTCTTCTATCTTCAATAATAAAATAGAATATTTCTTTGTTTTAGGATAACTGTTTGGCAATGAGTAATAGTAACCGAACTATTTAAACATTATTACTTTCGTTTTGGGGATAAAATTAAAGTTGATGATGATGCTCTTATTAATAGGACTATTAGAGATGAATTTATAAGATGGTTAGTGTGTTCGTTAGGTTGTTTACCCCTTTCAACATGCTCTTGGCCATTTGTGAGAAGTGTGCAACCGTTGTATAGTTCTAAATGTGTATGTATTGCTTGAAATGTGTTTTCTGTTGTCCTTTGATCTTTATGTAATATGACCCATCTGTGTCCTAATTCTGTTCAATACTCTTATTAATTTCATTATCAATGTTATCTACGTGCAATTGTCCTCTACCTTAATCTTGATGCAACAAATACCAAACTAAAAACATTAACACCATAAATACAATACTTATTGTATGCCAAGAGCTTTGATTTTCCAATCAGAATTCAAAACAACATCGTGCTGCATTGCCCGCTCTTCCTTCCTTTGTCTCCTACACATAAACTTACCCAACTCCTCATCATTCCCATCCAATACGCTAATTGTAACGACTCGGATTTTCGGCGGCTTTGGTTATCGACATAAGCTCGATGTCGATAACCAAAACATCGAAAAATACCGGTAATTAATGAAAGAAATTAGAGGGTGAGAATAGATAAGATAGAAACTTAGAATAGAAGAAGAAGAACACAACATCAGAGTAACACGAACCTCACAGCGGAACGAATAACATATTATAGATAATATAACTTTGAAATATAACAGTTATGTATACAATAGCACTTATCAGAGTACAACACAGCGGAAATAACTATAGCTATATGATCCTGAAGCCTCCTGCTCCAGCTCTTCATGTATCTGTAAAATCCTGACTACTTGACTGCCCGTACAAATTAGGCACCCAAGCGTTTAGGGAAAACAAAACAAATAAACTCCGGGTCAGTCATGGGACTGGTGTGAGTAAAACAGTTTAAACAGGTATATGAACAAGTAAACGATATCTCATAAGACCACGCCGCAGAACGGAACGGGTTTTTCCCTTATGAGAATCCAAAATATCTTTATATCAAAACCTTTTGATATTATAATAATGTCTATGTACAAATAGATATTAACTAGCAGAAACGTTTTCATCTCACGTTCTACATATATAATATACAATCAAAATCGCAAGCACGTATTGGATAATGGATTTCCAACTATGACAAGGTATGGAACCACCTTCCGATCAGTGTACTCTAGGAACGATACACTGGAGTTCAACAAGAACATCTTGCAACTCAGCCACACATGACCGACCACTCATTTCGCTTGAGTGTATCGAATGTATATCACCAACGGTTGGGATCAACAACCGTTCCCGTATATATATGGGACAACATTGATAGATTTAAGAAACAAATGAATATTCACTAGATAGGTGATTATACACCCTACTTCGGTGCGACCGACTTAGCCATGCTGCCTGCCCGATTTCTGTCATTTACTGGTTGATGAGGCTAGAAGCTACGCTTTATCATCACATCAGATTCACTTCGAATGCCACATTGTCAGATCCATCAGAATCACTAATTGACGTCTACAACAGTACGTTACGTGTTAGCTAAAGAAGTTTTCTTCTCTGCTTCCACTCTTGGTAAAGTTGAAGAAATCAATGTACGTGACCTTTCTGGAAATACTCTGTCAGACATTCATTCATACAAGTCATCCTCATTTACTTAGAATGTCACATCGTCATACCCACCAAATCACAAATTGACTTATCCAAAAATAACACGGGTATACAGCTAAGAGAAACGAATTCCTCCGCCACCAAACGTGAATACGTTTGAACAGATCAACTTACGCGATCCATTGGATATACTCTATCAGACCTTCGTCCATACAAGTTGTCCTGGGACTGGACAAACCGAAGGCACTATTCAGTATATCCATCTTAGTCATTGTTATCTAAGACTTATACAACAGCCCTTGCATTTTACTCCGTCTTCAATTATCTTTGGCATATATGATTCGCAACGCTTATGCCAATACAGAGTGGTTCTATGGATAATAATCCAACCGGTCTCTCCATATTAACAACGTTAAAATAGTCAAAACTTTGATAGTCTGTGATTTAACCATCAAAGAAAAACAAGTGTGCAAACAACGATATTATTCCCAGATGGAAATTATATCGAACAAACATCATTTAACATTAATCTCTTTAGTTCATTTATTTACTTATCTCCTGTCTCCCTATATTCTAAATTCTTATTTTCTTTTATCAGAAAACATTTCTGATTCTCGTTTGGAAAACATTTCCAAAACTCCTTTACGATCAAACCTTACCATTTCTTAGTTAAGAAGGAAGTCACTCAAGTTGGGGTATAATTACCTCTCAGACCTTAACCGAACAACGTTATAACTTCGAAATGGTCAAAGTTTATCTTTTAATCTTTAACAACTTCTTTACGCCTTTCTCGGATCCAATTTTACTAATCCACTTCTATATTTAAAACATTGGTTATAACGATAACATTATAATCCCTCCTTTCGAATTATCTAACTTTAATTATAACTTCTATTCTTATTAGTGAATAATTAACCTAACACTTATTTATTTATAAATAAATAAATCTCTATTTAAACACAGGAAAGTATAAGTACTTTCCCGAATTTGATATAATCGAATTTGCCGATTAACACTCTTCGAGAAATCTCTATTTGATTAACTCTTCTTCGAATAACCTATATTCGACTAACTCCTTCTCGAATAAACGATATTCGATAATCTCTCTTCGAATAACTAATATTCGATAACTCTTCCTTTCAAATATCTCATATTTGAAAATCTCACTTCGATTAAACTATAATCGATAACTCCTTCCGATGAAACTAACATCGATAACTCCTTTCGATGAAACTAACATCGATAACTCCTTTCGATGAAACTAACATCGATAACTCCTTTCGATGAAACTAATATCGATTACTCCTTTCGATGAAACTAACATCGATAACTCCTTTCGATGAAACTAACATCGATTACTCCTTTCGGTGAAACTAACATCGATTACTCCTTTCGATGAAACTAACATCGATTAATTTAATTCGACGAACTTAACTCAACTATCTTAACTTACTTGGTTCGACTGATTCGATTCGATTAACTAGGTTCGACTAACTTGACGAACTTAACTCGACTTACTTGGTTCGACCAATTCGATTCGATTAACTAGGCTCGACTAACTTGGTCGAACCACCCGATCAACTCAACTTATTTAACTTAACTTATTTCTCAACTCGATCAACTCGATTAACTCCTATCGAATAGCTAATATTCGATTAAACTCCATTCGCTTGACTCTAGATCGCAGCGATCACAATGGTTACGCCTGACTCCCTCAGGAAATATCCGACCGCCGTAGGCTATTTACAGCCCTGCGAATTACGCTAGCAGTCGTACAAGATGGCAACTTACCCTGAATACTATGTTTGACTAACTCTGTTCAAATAACTATATTTGATTTACTCTAGTTCGTTTTAACTCTAATCGATTAACTCTAACTAATTAACTCCAACTGGTTAACTCTAACAGATTAACTCTAACTAATTAACTCCAACTGGTTAACTCTATTTGACTAACTTGACTTGACTAACCCCTTTCGAATAACATATTCGATTAACTAACTTTCGAATACCATATTCGATTAACTAACTTCGAATACCATATTCGATTTCTCCTTTCGAATGTCTATATTCGATTAACTAACTTCGAATACCACATTCGATTAACTAACTTCGAATACCATATTCGATTAACTCCTTTGGATACCATATTCGATTAACTCCTTCGAATACCATATTCGATTAACTAACTTCGAATACCATATTCGATTAACTTCTTCGAATACCATATTCGATTAACTCCTTCGGATACCATATTCGATTAACTAACTTCGAATACCATATTCGATTAACTCCTTCGAATACCATATTCGACTAACTAACTTCGAATACCATATTCGATTAACTCCTTCGAATACCATATTCGATTAACTAACTTCGAATACCATATTCGATTACTTTATTCACTTTATAAAGATTTCCTTTTTAACAACGTTTTATTCATTTGAAAAGATTTACTTTTAAATAACGGTTCTATACTTTAAAAATGATTTCCTTTTTATAATGTTCCCTTTCCAATTCTATTTGTAAATGGTTTACAAATATTTCCTTTTCAAATTTATTCTTGAAATATTCTAACTCCATAAATTCCCGGGAAAATTCGCCATAACCTCCTTCGTAACGGGAGCATCGGGAAAATCCCCAAACTCGCCACATAGGCCTTTCCATTCAAAAAGAAATGTTTTGAATTTATTTCCTTTTCAAATATCTCCTATTTATAAATATCCCAATTTATAAACATTTCTTATTTATAAATATTCCACTTTATAAATATCTCTTATTTATAAATATCCCATTTTATAAATATGCTATTTTCAATATCACTTTGAAAACCCCCCTTATCAACATTTCGGTATGTTATGGTATGCAATCATATCAAATCACGATGTTCAATATCGTCTAATCACATATAATCGCCCACAGATTTTATATCACATCATATAACAATATATAAATCACAGTAAAATAACTGTTGAGGAATCCAGTTGGATTCCTCCAACCTGTCTCCCTGCATCACAGATGTTAAACAATATAGATAACATCACTTTCAGTTCCATATGTTATATTCTGTTAAACAAAATCAATATAGAAATCCAACTAACTGACTAGCAGTTCAATCAAACAGTCAACACACAGTCAACCAGCCAATATCTAACAGTTCTAAAAATATAACATGAAATTATAAACTGTTTAGAATTAGTGAGATTTACTCACAGTTGCGCGTTAATCATTAAATAACGGTTTGCATTCGATGTTTGAGACGGACAATTTATTTCACCATAAATTTTAGCGAGCTCGGATTCACTCCCAGTCAGTCTCATTGTGTTGCTCCCGTCCATACGATCCTGTCGGATCTTGTTTCGCTGATTTTCGTCCACGCATGATCAAGTTATACCGATTAGAAGTTTATACATTTATAAATAAATTAAAAATAAATATCATTTCCTAATTGGGCTTACATTTGAATAAGGCCCAAAACCCCCTTTTAAAATCCTGACCCGCTCCACTTTATATCCATTCTTCCCCAAAACCATCGTCAGATCCAGAAAGAAAATCCCCCCGTTGACTCCTCCTTTGACCCATAACCACCATCTCTCCTGCCATCTATTTCCAGCGCCACCTCACCCATCCAATTCTCCATCGAAATCCGAACCTGCTCAACCCCTTTTCTCCCCACTCGCGCCTGTCCTCCCTTCGTGAACTACCCTGACATCATCGACACCCCTGATCACCGAACACCACAAAACTCTGGCCGACGAACTCCATCTCACCTCACAAACCCAAATTCGATTCTCAAACCAAGATCGATGCTGCTTATAACCCAATTTATCGAACCCTAGAACCTCGGTTATTTCCAGCGAGCCACAAAAAAAATCCATCGGATCCAACGTTATACACATTGGCTTGAAGAGAATGATAGCAGGAGTCCAAATGAAAGGGTTTTATGATTTACTGAATTTTGTATAGTTTTGTTTTGATTTGTTTGAGCTTGTGAAAATCTACTGGAGAATGAAAATTGTGGCGGCACACCTTTGGTTATCTGTGAAATGAAAATTAGGTTTAGGGAGTAAGGGTGGTGTATTTATAGCCAATAAAAATATCTAGATATTTTTATATTAACATTTTAATATTTTATTTAATCTTTTATATTCATTTCTAACTTCTAAAAATCCGTGTGATCACACACGATATCTAAAAATCACGAAACTGGACATGTAGTTACAGCTCGACATTACGGTCCCAACGAAACTGGTTTTGTCAAATTCCGACTTCGTTTGCAAAAGTGGCTATTTTTAAAGCTCTGGATGACCCATTTAAATATATAAATATATTTAAATAAAATTAAATTAAATATAAATAAATATATATTCTCGTATATATTCACCGAGGAATATCATACAGCTCCAGTATATTTGTATACTCGCTATTCCGAGTCCAGATTGATTCGATATTCAATTTACATTGAAAATCCCTTTAATAACGTATATAAAGCGTTACGAGTTATAAAGGAATTCCACAGTGACTTTTCTGAAATTTGATTTGGACGTGAATCAAAATCTACACGACGAAATCCAGATTTTTCTCTTCCACTAGAAAGATATACTCCACCAGCTCCACACGTTTCTTGTTTCACAGAAATCCGGCTTAAAACGAATCCTGTACATTCAGTTGAAGTTCGAATCGCCAAATAGCGAACTGCAGCACCATTTCAAGCTCGTTTATAAATATATTGTAAACTATACGTTCAACTGTCGTCGATTCAATATAATCGTTATTATATTTCGAATTGAAACTCCACCAAATCTCGTATGCTATTCAATTCACACGATATTGTGAATTTCACTATTTCCGACTATTTCGACATTATAATATATTATTATATTATAATTATTTATTAAATATTCAATATTATTTAATTAAACGATCATTAACTTCTCTAAATCACCAATTATATAATTAAATAAATTAATTATGTATCTCTAAAAATGCGGGTCATTACATTCTTCCCCACTTAAAATAATTTCGTCCTCGAAATTGCTAAGTTAGAGGACGACCCTACCTATTGGAATTTCTAAGATTTGTTTACCCCTTATTTCTGATTTTAACTGAACCAATTAATATCGACTAAAATATTAATTCATTCCGACTAACTAAATTTCCAAAAATTTTCTAACACCTTAACTTTTCGAAAAATTTCGCCAGCACCTCCTTTGTACTGGTCAATATCTCAAACTCCAACTCGCCTCTCTGGGCCATTTACAACCCAAAAGAAAATCAAAACGCCAAACGACTTTCCAATTCGGCTCATAAATTCCAAACTCATATAAAATATAAACTTGTACCTTTTTGTTGGGCATATCATTATATCCCTACCACTTCCATATGCTATCAACTCAGCAAATACCAGTGTTATCTCAATCAAATTCCAATCAGTTCATATCCTCAAATCCAAATCGACTTTCATTCGAACCCCAGTATCAAATTCCAAATTATTGACTTATCAACCCAATTCCATAACAGATTATTCTTTAATCCAATTCAATTCTATTTAACTATGTTCAAGTTAAATTTCAATTTATTTTTACCATCTCATTTTACTTAACTTCATTAGTTAAATTTTAATTTCTAGAACTTAAATTCCTGGGTAAATTTCAAATCAATTTGAAATCATACTGCCAATTCAAAACCTTTGAATTTCTAAACACTTGTTTTCTCAAAACAATTCAAATCAAAATCTCTGGTAGTAATCCAGCACTTAGAACTTGAAAATCACACCGATGATACTGCGCAGTCATCATCGGGATTATTTTCCAGTGACCCAAGTGATTCCAATACTATATCACTTTCAGTACCGTTACTAAATACTTCCATTTTGAAAACATTTTAAAATCTCCCAGGAACTTAAAATTTCCTTATTTTAATTCCAAATTTGATTTAAATTCATATTTAATTCATCTTATTTCATATACTTTACTTATATGATTCTGATTGGTTATATATAACCATTTCACTTTATAATCTCATTCGATTATAATTACAACCAATATATCTAATATATGATAATATATTACATATCCATACTGTGTCGGTCCATCGTATTCAAGTATTTATTTACTCCTACCGATACAGTGGATCAAACTGATCGACCAGAACTCATAAACAACTCAGCCAATGAATCTCCACAATATAAAACCATTTTTATATCAAATACAAATACGCACTCGTATATACACACTCAAACTCAATCTAGGGTATTACTAACCCTATCTCTACCGAGTCACGCCACAGAGCCAAGGTAATTCTTAACTTAAGCTCTGATACCAACTGTAATGACCCGGATTTTCGGCGGCTTTGGTTATCGACGTAAACTCGACGTCGATAACCAAAACATCAAAAAATCCCGGTAATTAATGAAAGAAATTAGAGGGTGAGAATAGATAAGATAGAAACTTAGAACAGAAGAAGAAGAAGAACACAACATCAGAGTAACACGAACCTCACAGCGGAATGAATAACATATAATAGATAACATAACTTTGAAATATAACAGTTATGTATACAATAGCACTTATCAGAGTACAACACTTACAACACAGCGGAAATAACTATAGCTATATGATCCTGAAGCCTCCTGCTCCAGCTCTTCATGTATCTGTAAAATCCTGACTACTTGACTGCCCGTACAAATTAGGCACCCAAGAGTTTAGGGAAAACAAAACAAATAAACTCCGGGTCAGTTATGGGACTGGTGTGAGTAAAACAGTTTAAACAGGTATATGAACAAGTAAACGATATCTCATAAGACCACGCCGCAGAACGGAACGGGTTTTTCCCTTATGAGAATCCAAAATATCTTTATATCAAAATCTTTTGATATTATAATAATGTCTATGTACAAATAGATATTAACTAGCAGAAACGTTTTCATCTCACGTTCTACATATATAGTATACAATCAAAATCGCAAGCACGTATTGGATAATGGATTTCCAACTATGACAAGGTATGGAACCACCTTCCGATCAGTGTACTCTAGGAACGATACACTGGAGTTCAACAAGAACATCTTGCAACTCAGCCACACATGACCGACCACTCATTTCGCTTGAGTGTATCGAATGTATATCACCAACGGTTGGGATCAGCAACTGTTCCCGTATATATACGGGACAACATTGATAGATTTAAGAAACAAATGAATATTCACTAGATAGGTGATTATACACCCTACTTCGGTGCGACCGACTTAGCCATGCTGCCTGCCCGATTTCTGTCATTTACTGGTTGATGAGGCTAGAAGCTACGCTTTATCATCACATCAGATTCACTTCGAATGCCACATTGTCAGATCCATCAGAATCACTAATTGACGTCTACAACAGTACGTTACGTGTTAGCTAAAGAAGTTTTCTTCTCCGCTTCCACTCTTGGTAAAGTTGAAGAAATCAATGTACGTGACCTTTCTGGAAATACTCTGTCAGACATTCATTCATACAAGTCATCCTCATTTACTTAGAATGTCACATCGTCATACCCGCCAAATCACAAATTGACTTATCCAAAAATAACACGGGTATACAGCTAAGAGAAACGAATTCCTCCGCCACCAAACGTGAATACGTTTGAACAGATCAACTTACGCGATCCATTGGATATACTCTGTCAGACCTTCGTCCATACAAGTTGTCCTGGGACTGGACAAACCGAAGGCACTATTCAGTATATCCATCTTAGTCATTGTTATCTAAGACTTATACAACAGCCCTTGCATTTTACTCCGTCTTCAATTATCTTTGGCATATATGATTCGCAACGCTTATGCCAATACAGAGTGGTTCTATGGATAATAATCCAACCGGTCTCTCCATATTAACAACGTTAAAATGGTCAAAACTTCGATAGTCTGTGATTTAACCATCAAAGAAAAACAAGTGTGCAAACAACGATATTATTCCCAGATGGAAATTATATCGAACAAACATCATTTAACATTAATCTCTTTAGTTCATTTATTTACTTATCTCCTGTCTCCCTATATTCTAAATTCTTATTTTCTTTTATCAGAAAACATTTCTGATTCTCGTTTGGAAAACATTTCCAAAACTCCTTTACGATCAAACCTTACCATTTCTTAGTTAAGAAGGAAGTCACTCAAGTTGGGGTATAATTACCTCTCAGACCTTAACTGAACAACGTTATAACTTCGAAATGGTCAAAGTTTATCTTTTAATCTTTAACAACTTCTTTACGCCTTTCTCGGATCCAATTTTACTAATCAACTTCTATATTTAAAACATTGGTTATAACGATAACGTTATAATCCCTCCTTTCGAATTATCTAACTTTAATTATAACTTCTATTCTTATTAGTGAATAATTAACCTAACACTTATTTATTTATAAATAAATAAATCTCTATTTAAACACAGGAAAGTATAAGTACTTTCCCGAATTTGATATAATCGAATTTGCCGATTAACACTCTTCGAGAAATCTCTATTTGATTAACTCTTCTTCGAATAACCTATATTCGACTAACTCCTTCTCGAATAAACGATATTCGATAATCTCTCTTCGAATAACTAATATTCGATAACTCTTCCTTTCAAATATCTCATATTTGAAAATCTCACTTCGATTAAACTATAATCGATAACTCCTTCCGATGAAACTAACATCGATAACTCCTTTCGATGAAACTAACATCGATAACTCCTTTCGATGAAACTAACATCGATAACTCCTTTCGATGAAACTAACATCGATTACTCCTTTCGATGAAACTAACATCAATTACTCATTTCGATGAAACTAACATCGATTACTCCTTTCGATGAAACTAACATCGATTAATTTAATTCGATGAACTGAACTCGACTATCTTAACTTACTTGGTTCGACAGATTTGATTCGATTAAATAGGCTCGACTAACTTGACTAACTTAACTCGACTTACTTGGTTCGACCAATTCGATTCGATTAACTAGGCTCAACTAACTTGGTCGAACCACCCGATCAACTCAACTTATTTAACTTAACTTATTTCTCAACTCGATCAACTCGATTAACTGCTATCGAATAACTAATATTCGATTAAACTCCATTCGCTTGACTCTAGATCGCAGCGATCACAATGGTTACGCCTGACTCCCTCAGGAAATATCCGACCGCCGTAGGCTATTTACAGCCCTGCGAATTACGCTAGCAGTCGTACAAGATGGCAACTTACCCTGAATACTATGTTTGACTAACTCTGTTTCAAATAACTATATTTGATTTACTCTAGTTCGTTTTAACTCTAATCAATTAACTCTAACTAATTAACTCCAACTGGTTAACTCTAACAGATTAACTCTAACTAATTAACTCCAACTGGTTAACTCTATTTGACTAACTCGACTTGACTAACCCCTTTCGAATAACATATTCGATTAACTAACTTTCGAATACCATATTCGATTAACTAACTTCGAATACCATATTCGATTTCTCCTTTCGAATGTCTATATTCGATTAACTAACTTCGAATACCATATTCGATTAACTAACTTCGAATACCATATTTGATTAACTCCTTCGAATACCATATTCGATTAACTCCTTCGAATACCATATTCGATTAACTAATTTCGAATACCATATTCGATTAACTCCTTCGAATACCATATTCGATTAACTCCTTCGAATACCATATTCGATTAACTAACTTCGAATACCATATTCGATTAACTCCTTCGAATACCATATTCGATTAACTAACTTCGAATACCATATTCGATTAACTCCTTCGAATACCATATTCGATTAACTAACTTTGAATACCATATTCGATTACTTTATTCACTTTATAAAGATTTCCTTTTTAACAACGTTTTATTCATTTGAAAAGATTTACTTTTAAATAATGGTTCTATACTTTAAAAATGATTTCCTTTTTATAATGTTCCCTTTCCAATTCTATTTGTAAATGGTTTACAAATATTTCCTTTTCAAATTTATTCTTGAAATATTCTAACTCTTTAAATTCCCGGGAAAATTCGCCATAACCTCCTTTGTAACGGGAGCATCGGGAAAATCCCCAAACTCGCCACACAGGCCTTTCCATTCAAAAAGAAATGTTTTGAATTTATTTCCTTTTCAAATATCTCCTATTTATAAATATCCCAATTTATAAACATTTCTTATTTATAAATATTCCACTTTATAAATATCTCTTATTTATAAATATCCCATTTTATAAATATGCTATTTTCAATATCACTTTGAAAATCCCCCTTATCAACATTTCGGTATGTTATGGTATGCAATCATATCAAATCACGATGTTCAATATCGTCTAAGCACATATAATCGCCCACAGATTTTATATCACATCATATAACAATATATAAATCACAGTAAAATAACTGTTGAGGAATCCAGTTGGATTACTCCAACCTGTCTCCCTGCATCACAGATGTTAAACAATATAGATAACATCACTTTCAGTTCCATATGTTATATTCTGTTAAACAAAATCAATATAGAAATCCAACTAACTGACTAGCAGTTCAATCAAACAGTCAACACACAGTCAACCAGCCAATATCTAACAGTTCTAAAAATATAACATGAAATTATAAACTATTCAGAATTAGTGAGATTTACTCACAGTTGCGCGTTAATCATTAAATAATGGTTTGCATTCGATGTTTAAGACGGACAATTTATTTCACCATAAATTTTAGCGAGCTCGGATTCACTCCCAGTCAGTCTCATTGTGTTGCTCCCGTTCATACGATCCTGTCGGATCTTGTTTCGCTGATTTTCGTCCACGCATGATCAAGTTATACCGATTAGAAGTTTATACATTTATAAATAAATTAAAACTAAATATCATTTCCTAATTGGGCTTACATTTGAATAAGGCCCAAAACCCCCTTTTAAAATCCTGACCTGCTCCACTTTATATCCATTCTTCCCCAAAACCATCGTCAGATCCAGAAAGAAAATCCCCCCGTTGACTCCTCCTTTGACCCATAACCACCATCTCTCCTGCCATCTATTTCCAGCGCCACCTCCCCCATCCAATTCTCCATCGAAATCCGAACCTGCTGAACCCCTTTTCTCCCCACTCGCGCCTGTCCTCCCTTCGTGAACTACCCTGACGTCATCGACACCCCTGATCACCGAACACCACAAAACTCTGGCCGACGAACTCCATCTCACCTCACAAACCCACATTCGATTCTCAAACCAAGATCGATGCTCCTTATAACCCAATTTATCGAACCCTAGAACCTCGGTTATTTCCAGCGAGCCACAAAAAAAATCCATCGGATCCAACGTTATACACATCGGCTTGAAGAGAATGATAGCAGGAGTCCAAATGAAAGGGTTTTATGATTTACTGAATTTTGTATAGTTTTGTTTTGATTTGTTTGATCTTGTGAAAATCTACTGGAGAATGAAAATTGTGGCGGCTCACCTTTGGTTATCTGTGAAATGAAAATTAGGTTTAGGGAGTAAGGGTGGTGTATTTATAGCCAATAAAAATATATAGATATTTTTATATTAATATATTAATATTTTATTTAATCTTTTATATTCATTTCTGACTTCTAAAAATCCGTGTGATCACACACGATATCTAAAAATCACGAAACTGGACATGTAGCTACAGCTCGACATTACGGTCCCAACGAAACTGGTTTCGTCAAATTCCGACTTCGTTTGCAAAAGTGGCTATTTTTAAAGCTCTAGATGACCCATTTAAATATATAAATATATTTAAATAAAATTAAATTAAATATAAACAAATATATATTCTTGTATATATTCACCGAGGAATATCATACAGCTCCAGTATATTTGTTTACTCGCTATTCCGAGTCCAGATTGATTCGATATTCAATTTACATTGAAAATCCCTTTAATAACGTATATAAAGCGTTACGAATTTTAAAGGAATTCCACAGCGACTTTTCTGAAATTTGATTTGGACGTGAATCAAAATCTACACGACGAAATCCCGATTTTTCTCTTCCACTAGAAAGATATACTCCACCAGCTCCACACGTTTCTTGTTTCACAGAAATCTGGCTTAAAACGAATCCTGTATATTCAGTTGAAGTTCGAATCGCCAAATAGCGAACTGCAGCGCCATTTCAAGCTCGTTTATAAATATATTATAAACTATACGTTCAACTGTCGTCGATTCAATATAATCGTTATTATATTTCGAATTGAAACTCCACCAAATCTCGTATGCTATTCAATTCACACGATATTGTGAATTTCACTATTTCCGACTATTTCGACATTATAATATATTATTATATTATAATTATTTATTAACTATTCAATATTATTTAATTAAATGATCATTAACTTCTCTAAATCACCAATTATATAATTAAATAAATTAATTATATATCTCTAAAAATGCGGGTCATTACACTAATAGTCTTCCTTATATTTGTCCTCAAGCTCGCATCCGTGCACGCACAGACCACTCCAACTTCACCAACCTCCTTAGCTCCTCTCTGTCATATCCACCGTCCTATCTCACGTCCACAATCACATCTTTCCATTTCTTCAAACCCATTCACCTTTCTAAGCAGTAAAGACACAGCCCCTCTAACGTCAACCACCATCAACCCATTAACACTTCCAACACCACCACCCCAAAACTATACACATCAGCCATCATGCTCGCCTTTCCAGTCTCCATGAACTTAGGCGACATGTACCCGAAATTCCTTATTGCCCTCGAACTTATCAAATTTGTGACATGCTACCCTTCCTCGTTTGTCGACAAAAACTCTGCTAGCTCAAAGCATGTCACAATTCAAAAATTGGATCCCATCAATCAATTTGAAGTAAACAACTAATCCACCAAATTTCTGCTGAAATAAACTAGTTAGCCAGTCTAGCAACTGTTGAACTCCCTAATAGAAATGAACACAAAGTTTACCAATGGCAGAATCTAGTCGTTGACGGGGATTATACCATTGGTGGTACCATCAATTTCTTTACAGAGGATTTAGTTTAAATGGAAATGTTTTTTCTCTCTTTTTTTCTTCTTGTTTGATTTATATATTTTCAGATTTTATATAATAAGAGCTATCCCAGAAGTCCAGTCTTGGCCGATTGAAAACTTCACCAAAGCATATAACATATATATATATATTATTGTGCTTGTATTTCTTCTTACTGCTCTTGCTAGGTTTCTTATGATATGTAACAGAGATTCAATTTTTAGTCTATGTTTAGTATCAATGATATATTATACACAAATCTTATATGTAGCAGACCAAAAAATAAAAGAAAAGTTTAATAACAAATATATATACAATACTGACATTTAAGTTACCGTTTAAAGTTATAAAAACCTTATATTATAATCTAACTATTTTAAGAACTTCCATATTGCATTTAATAAAATCAACATACCTATCAACATTCATATAGTTGAGTTAGGAATCTAAATATAAACTGTAACATCCTGAGTTTTAAGTCGATTTTTATATAATAATTTAATTTAAAATTTTGATTTCTATTTTATTTTATTCGTTTAAAACTCAATTTATTTGTATTTATTTTAATTTTTGGTTTGAAACTAAATTATTTTGGAATTTTTTTATAACAAACATAAATTCGTTTTGATATGAGTATAATTCATGATAGAAAACAATATTGTCAATTCCAAAAAAATTCAATCGAGTTTATTCATTTTGATTTGAAATTTATTTCTTAATATTTTATCTCGAACAGTAGACTTGTGACATTTAATGATTTGTTTTCAATATTTATGAAACCTTATCTTTGATTTTATTTCAAAATATTTCTCTATTTCATTTATTTAAATCGTTCGTTATTTATTTTTGACATCATTCATTTTATATTTGTTTTTAAACTGTTCGTTTAATTTTAATTCTAATTTGATCTGTTCTAAATTTATTTTTATTTCGTTAACTAAAACATTGTTCCACTTTTATTTGATAGAATTCAATTTTCGTCTGTTCAAATTTAAAACAGTTCATTTTATTTGCAACCATCCGTTCACGTTCTATATTTTTAATGTTCATTATATAATTTTAAAACTGTTCATTATATATATTTTTTTAAACGTTCGTTCAATTTTATTTTCAAATCGGTCTGCTCCATTTTCATTCAACAAAACTATTTGTTATATATTTTGTTTTCAATATTAATAAAAATTATATCGTTAATTTAATTTCAAATTATTTTGATTGTTTATCAGTTATTTGTATTGATCGAGTGTTGTTATAAACATCGTTTAGATTTCTATGTCTTTCGGATTTGGTTCCTTTTATCTTCTAAATCCTAACGCGTCTCGGTACGTACTTGTTGAGTTAGTATAATTATACACCTTTTGTTTTGTTCGCTCATTGATGTGCTAGAGAAGTGGTAAACACAGTGTCCTATTCTACAGCGTTCTCCTTGCGATATTTTGGAACATCTTGTATAAAAGTAATAAAATTAATAAAATAAAGATATTCGTCGTGTAATGGAAACACAACTACCATCCTCAATTATCTCCTCCACTTCTTTCTTCGTTTATGCAGCCTTGGCTCTTCTCTTCGAAAGTAAAAAAGGGGCACATTCAAATATTTTTCTGTCTCCCTCTTTCTCCTCTCTCTGCCATTACAACCACCTGCGAGCCTCTTCCTCTTCACATCGTGACCGCCTCCAACCAGCAGACCCGAATCCAACCTCGCCTCCGCCCTTGTCCTGCGCCCTTCCACTCCGACCAACCCTCCCAGTCCTCCCCTCATTGATCTCATCAGCCACCTAAGCTCCGAAGCCGTGCCCAAGTGACCACCATCGCCTTAAACTTGACCTGCCGATGAACCCTTGCCTATTCCGAAATCCGCGCATAAGTCTGCTCTGCCAAATATATATCAGACCTTGACTACCTGCCAATACCGAAAACCACTTTAACAACTGTGTACGCAGTGGGATTCCAGAATGAAGGGGATGATTTGGCAAACGACTCTATTTTGTATTTCATATTAATTACCAGACCTTGACTACCTTGAGTCAGCTTGATGTGGCTAAAACAGGAGCTATTCACGGACCAAGTGAGGTGACCTCTTATAGAGCACACTTCTTCGATATTATTCTTATACTGTTGAGATTCGATTTGGGCCCTTTTGATTATAGGAGTGTGTATCGAGGTGGACGATAGTAGCTGCTATGCGTTACCACTAGTCCGGCTTTGCAAACGGTGAATCCACCCTGGCATTCCTTGCGTGCCTTGTCACATGCCTTATACGATCCCACAACGACTTTGTTTTGTACCGTTTTATATGGAGTGCCCTTGTAACAACTCGGAATTTAGGAACCAATTTAAAATTTTTATTTTAGGAACTTTTATGGATTTTGAATATTTAAAATAATTTATTTTAAATAATAATGATTAAAAATTTATTTAAATCGAAGTTAGAATGAATATATTTATTTTAATTATAAAAGGAGTTAGAAATAGAGCGGTAGTTTAGAAATTTGAATTTGAATTTGAATTTTGACTGAATGTACTAGATTCAAAATAATTTGGATTTTAGTAAAATCAAAAATTTATAAATTTGTTTAAAAATATCTTTCCAATGAGTCTGAAAAATTAAAATTTCATAGCGGGAATCAAAAGTTATGCCCAGTTTAAGATTCAGAATAGTCGCTATGGAATTTATATATATTTTAATATAATAAATAACCAATTTACAAACGACCTCCGTTTTCGATGAAACCACTTTGGTTGGATCCGAAATGTCAAATTATTTCTAGATTCCAATTTTCATAATTTTTGGAATTAATATGTGAGGGTGGCAAAGGAAAACGTGTTTTGTCAATTTCAATGAAATTGGATCTGTAACACCCCGCGAATTCTATAACTGTGAAACTCACAAATTAAAGTATAATTAATTTCAAATCAAAGAACTAAGGGAAACGGGATACGCCATTGCGTTCGTCTCGGAAAAATACGCGAAATAGAGTCTGAGTTTTCGAAAAACGGATATCGTATGAAGAAGTTATGGACGAACGAAGTTGGGCGAAAAACCGAAAAAGGGTCAGAATGCACTGGCGCACTTGGGAAGTGCGCCAGAACAAAAATGAACTGGCGCACCTGTGAAGTGCGCCAGTACATTTTTGACCTGGCGCACCTGCCAAGTGCGCCCAGGTCAAAAATGACCTGCTGGCCAGGTCTGGTCTAGCCCTGGCTGGCCAGGTCTGTGGTTGGCCGATTTTCAGAAGCTTGCTTTGTCATTAGGGCTAGGTGGCAGGCTCTAATTGGTCTCTCTTGCGAATGAATGGCTACGATCAATCCAAGCAACATCAATGGTCCTAATCAGTTTATAACCTCTATATAAACAACCCTAGACTAACCCTAATCTATTCATTCAAAAATAAGAACAAAGCTGCCATGTTGCTGAGGAACGACTAAGAGTAGCCGCCAATTGGAGAGAGAGGATTAGGAGGCAAATTCTAAAGCATAAAGCAACCTAAACAAATCAAATCAACAAGGAATCGTATCTCCAAATCCCTAAATTGGAGAATTCGCCATACAATTGTAAGTAGAGTATTACTTTGGTATGAACAAATAATTGTGTTGGTTTGTATGCTTGAATTGTGGCAATAAAGTAATTCATATTTGTGCGTTCTTATCAATTTGAAATATTATATACGTTTGGATATTCCTGAATTATGTTATTCAATTATAAAGAACTACATGCGGTAGTTCTATGCAAGTATACGTTTGGAATATTTCGCAAATTATGTAATCCATGTTGAAGCTACATGTATGTAGTTGATTTAAATTCATGCAAGTTTGGGGCTTTGCTACTATGCCATCATAATGTGTATTTTTATACAAACGTCATTTTATGAAGTAATTGGAATAGGTTTGGGTTATCATAATCCATATGAAATTATGTTGAAAATTGGGCATCATGTATTAAGCCATGCTTTTGTACTAGAAAACCTATTTGAAAACTTATGAATATGGCTAGGCTATGAATGATATTTGGCATAATTAAAATCCATGATTAAGTCTATCTTGTTTACAAGAATTTTATGATGACATATGTGGTACATAGCTAGGTTAGGCTCCAAAAATCCCTTTTTGAAAGTTTGCATGACTAAAGTAAAAATCATGATTTCATGTTAGAAATATTTTTGCCATGGTTATGTGAACAAATTTAACTATACTTATGTCATGCTTATGTTTGACATTATGCCATGCTTATGTTAGAGATATTTATGCCATGCTTATGTTTGACATTATGCCTAAATAAAAATATAGGTTCATGTGTCAATAATGATACCCAATTTAGATTCTTATCTCAATTACAAGTTCACATGCTTTGATTCATGTCACCTATGCTTTATGACCAAAGTATATATGCAAGTACACCAGTTTCTATTTTGTATTTCCAACGTCATATTGCAAGTTCATGCGCTCACCTTCCCCTCTTTGTGTATGTAATCACGCTTTAAGCCTCCCCTTTTCGCATGGCTAAGTTGGGCTTTAAAAGGCTAAGCCCAACATATATATATATATATATATATATATATATATATATATAATAAACGGACGTGTAAAACGGGGGAAAATAACGTTGGGTTAAAATTACTAATGAATGGAAATATAAAATAGAAGGGCCCAAATTCAAGTATGGGTTGGGCCCATGATTGGTGTAACCTTTACACCATTAACTTAATAATTGGCCGCAAATATTTACATATAAGAAAATAAAGGAGAGAGACAAAATATGTAAGTGTAGAAAATACGATGTGTTTAACCCGAGGTTGGATTGAGTTGTGATGTAAACCTGCCCGGAACCGCCCGGCTGTCCAGTAGTCACAACAATACCTATCCAATGTGGGAGGTTAAACATGGAGCCCAATAAGGACCCGAGGTTAGACTGAGTTGTGGCGTAAGACTGCCCGGAACCAACCGGCAACAGGCAGCCACAACAATACCTGTCTAATGTGAGAGGTCAGGGCCTTAATAAGACGATTAAGGCTGAGTCAGGATTGTTAGGATTAAGTGAACTAAAGACTTAATCAAAATGGAACATGCTAAACTAAACGGGCTGGTGGGGGTTAGGTTAGCAAACACTTAACCAACTTAGCATGTTGGCTAGAGATAGAAAACCTAGTAACGGGGGACCCTTTTCAGCAGTAACCCTAGAAGGTGTATCAGGATACCCTGAAACTAGGCAGGGTGGGGCACAATTACTGGGCTGATTGTAAGAGGTCAAATCGACGGCGGTGGTGTAGCAGTGTAGGTTCTAACGGGGTGCGGGCGTGCACACACTCCGGCGCAGAAAAATAAGGCACTGGGCACAAGTAGCATACCTGTGCATTCTAAGGTTGTGTCGGGCCGCCGTCATGGGACTTGATACACCCCATGGTGGGACCAGCATAGGTAACTACAACATCGGGGGTCGTAAGACACATGTAACTATGCGAGTAGGAGTCGATCATCATTGAATGGATCACATCACCCTGATTATGGGGTGCCAGTTGGAAACTAGTTTATATGGGTTCAGAGATTAACATGGGGTACGATAGTATATTCGACCCTAGACAACTTAACCAAAATATAGTGCTTTTCCACTTCTTGTTTATACTTATCATACCCAGTTCTTTGTTCATAGACAAAATAGTACTAGACTTACTCAGGCTTTATGTCTGACTCTACTTTTCTTTCGTCTTCTTTTCTTCCGTTCCCCCCCAGGTCCACAGGGAGGGAACACAGCAGCTTGACCAGCCTTAACATCCAGCTTGAAGAAGAGAAATGCATTGCTTGGACTTTCCTGTTTTGAACTATGGCTTTGGACAATCCACTATGGGGACTTTTGCAGTTTATCTATGTTTTATTTATGCTTCTTTAAATAATGTACTCAAGACAGATTATGAAAGTGTTATGTTATGTTTTTGGAAAAAGATGTAAGACAATCATGGTGATGTTGTATAACACGTATTTGACTTTATGAAATAAAGTTTGTTGTTTTTCCGCTGTTTACAAATATGTGTTCTTATATCTGTCTTGTATATCTGTGACTTATACTTATAAACCTCCACCAAAATTAGGGCATTCCCTTTGAGAGTGACCCTAACGGAGGTGGGGTGTTTCACTTGGTATCAGAGCATAGGTTTACCAGATAAGATAAAAAGTTTTGAAAAATTATTTTCAAAAAGGAAATTTAAAGAAGCATTTTTAAAAGAAAAATATTGTTTTATTTTAAAAAGGCAAAGTCCACTCCCCAAAGCCATAGGTACTATCTCTTATCCTTCGTTTTGAATCTATCCTTTTTGTTTCAACATGTCCGAAGATCTTAACTTGCCGGAAGGGGTACCAATACCTGGTTAGTTTAGACGGTTCTTAGAAGCAAGGGCCACTCAGCCAGGTCCTACCGTTCCTCCTCCCCCAGCTGAAAGAAATCATCCAGCTGCAGCGGCACCTTTTCCTCCACCTCCTCCTCGGGGAAACACTTTTGCCAAGATATGTAAAGATTTTAAAGCTATGGGAGGAAGGGATTTCCATGGAACTGAGTCCTTCGTGGCAGCTAGAAATTGAATGAAAGAAACGGAGGACCTATTCATCATCTTTGAGGTAGAAGATAGACAAAAAGTACAACTGGCAGTATGGCTATTGAAGGGCGAGGCTTCCTACTGGTGGGAAGTCACTAATGCTGAAAGACCAGTGGAGACATGGGAGGACTTTAGGGCAAGGTTTGAGACTAAATTTCTCTCGGATGCGGAAAGAAGTTTGCAGTTGGAAAAAATTCTTATTTCTAAAACAAGGGGACAAGACTGTCAGAGAATATGTGAATCAGTTCGATGAGCTGGCTAGGTTTGGGCTGGACCTAGTCAATACCCCGCACAAGAAGGCTCTCCGTTTCGTCAAAGGGTTGAATGAGCCATTACACAGTTTGGCCATGACCCATATACCCATGGGAGCCACGTATGAAAGATTGGTGCAAATGGCATTGCTGAATGAAGAGGATAAGGGCAAGAAGGAGACAAAGGCAGAAAGCTCTCAAGGGAAGAAAGAGGGTTTGCAGACTAAAAAGACAGACTTTAAGAAGGGCAGGAAAGGCAACAAAGAGAAGAGGAAGTGTAAATTCTGTGGCAAAGTGGGGCACTTAGTAAAGGACTGCCGGAAAAAGAAGGCCAAGGAGAATGGTGGGTGCTTTTCTTGCGGTGAGACAGGCCACAGGGCTAAGGATTGCCCAAAGAAACGAGGACAGGGGCAGAGGGCTGGATCCACCCCAGGGGCACAGGTTCATGTGCTGGAAGCGCCACCTCTGCAACAGCGAGGTATAAATACTTCTGTAGAAAGTATAGTTTATCTTTATGATCACCCCGTTCGCACTTTATTTGATTCTGGCGCATCACACTCCTTTATCTCATCTGCTCTAGTAGAATCTCTGCACCTAAAAACTAGTATGGTAGAGGACCCCTTAATTGTTTCAAACCCAATTGGGGGCCCAGCTCATTTGTCTATGATCTGTGTGGGATTGAAAATTTCCATTCTAAGTGTAGAATTTCAATGTAGTGCCTTTGTTTTGGGCTTTTCGGGTTATGGTTTGATTTTGGGTATGGATTGGCTATCCAGTAATGGGGCCATCCTTGATTTTGAGAAAAGGGTTGTTAGGCTCCTAACCCAGCTCGGTAATACTTTGGAAATTTCTTGTAATCCCTCATACGCGGTTATGCTTAGTTATCTTGAATCACTAGATGCCTCTGTTGAAAATTTGCAATCAGTTAGAGTGGTCTGGGAATATCTGGATGTCTTCGAAGAGGTGAAGGGCTTGCCTCCGAAGCGGGAAATAGACTTCCGCATATATCTTGTAGATAATGCAAAGCCCGTTGCGTTGCCCGTTAGACACATGGCTCCACGAGAAAGGAAAGAGCTCAGTAAAAAGATTAAAGAGCTTCTAGAAAAGGGGTTCATTAGGAGGAGCTTTCAGAATGGGGCGCTCCAGTGGTGTTCGCTACAAAGGCGGATGGTTCACTCCGTCTATGTGTTGACTATAGGGAGCTCAACAAGCTAACGAAAAAGAATAGGCACCCTCTCCCTAGAATTGACGATTTATTTGACCAGCTTGTAGGAGCGTCTGTTTTCTCCCAACTCGATTTAGCAACCGGTTTTCATCAGCTAAGGGTGGCTGAAGATAGCATCGATAAAACGACGTTCAGAACCCCAGACGGCTTCTTTGAATGGCTTGTCATGCCTTTCGGCTTGACAAATGCACCTGCTTACTTCGTGGACCTGATGAGTAGGGTATTTAGAGATTTCCTCAACAAATTCGTAGTGGTCTTCGTAGATGATATCCTTATCTTCTCAAAAAGTGAAGAGGAACATGCTCAGCACTTAAGGGCAATCATGGAAACTTTGCGAGTCCATCAACTAAAAGCCAAATTCTCCAAATGCCACTTTTGGAGAGAAGAGGTGAGGTTCCTTGGGCACCTAGTATCCAAACAAGGGTTAGCAGTGGACCCTGTTAGGGTAGTGGCGGTACAGGATTGGAAGACACCAAGGAATGCAACTGAGGTCCGAAGTTTTCTAGGACTAGCGGGTTTCTATCGAAAATTCATAAGGGATTTTGCGAAAATCTCAGCTCCGCTCACGAAGTTGACAATTGTTTGTTTTCAAGAGATAATTCATCTATGTGGGATACCTTCTAGTAAGTGAACAAGATCCAAGATTCACTAGTGAATTTTGGAGAGCTTGCTTGGAACCATGAGTACGCAGTTAGGCTTGAGCCAAGTATACTAGAAGGAGAATAAGTGAAAAAGGAAACAAGAATTAAGAAGCTACGAAATTGTGAAGTTAAAGACGGACAAAGCATAATGGAGTTAAGCTCAAGAAATGCGACTTAGAAGATTGAAGACTAGATTGTGCATAATATCTCTTCTTAAGAGTATATCCTTGATCCCTCTCTTCCTGTAGAGCTTACTTGCATAGTATCTTTTCTGTATATCCTCTCGGTCCCATTCTCAATCCAATTTCTGTTGCAAACCACATAGGGAGTATGACTCATCTGTTAGTAACACATGTTGGGATCGAGGGTGTTCATTGGTTTGACTAAAGTTTTTGGGTTTTTTAGGATACAGATTGGTCTTAGGAAGGGACTCCCTTGTGACCTAAAAGGAGTCCATCATGCTTAGTTGCCTAGAATCATATATGGTGGTTGGGTTGAGTAACTCTTTGGGTGTCAGTCTGATGTTGATTTCGGTCTTCGGGGCTGATGCTTAGGGAGTTCTTCTCCTAATCAATATATATGTGGCATAGGTTTTCAGTTTTGACATTGCCTAATGGGCACAAAGTTTTTACTTCGACTATACCTTTAGATAGGAACAATTGGGAAAATTTCCTATAGATTAGAGCTACCCGAGAAGTTGGCTGGAGTCCACAACGTTTTTCACGTTTCACATCTCCGAAAATGTCTACATGAGTCAGCCGAGGTGGTAGAGCCAAATATCCTCGAAGAGGCCGAAGTGGAACGCGAAGCAACCATAAGAAGAGTTCCAACCCGCATATTAGGAACGGAAGTGAAGAAGCTACGCAACCGCGAAGTCAAGCTCGTCAAAGTCCAGTGGAGCGACGCCGAGGGAGACGCGACTTAGGAAACTGAAGCTAGATTCCGTACAGCCTACCCTTTTCTGTTCGAGGGTACATCCTTGATCTTTCTTTTTCCTTAAGTTGCGCTTTTATCTATCTTTTTAGGTATATTTCCTCGACCTTATCTTTTAGGTAGAAACCCTTTGGATGGAAACATGTGATTGAAACATGTTATGGATGATGGTTGCAAGTGGTTGCAAGTGATTGCTAGTGGTTGCATACACACACACAATCTAGGGTTTTAGATCGGCTCAGTCACTTCATATTGCATATGCATATATGTTTGCATTCGAATATGGTTGAACTCTAATGTGTTGTCATGTGGATGTTGCATTTG
The DNA here is from genome assembly GCA_030737875.1 of Allium sativum. Taxonomy (NCBI): domain Eukaryota; kingdom Viridiplantae; phylum Streptophyta; class Magnoliopsida; order Asparagales; family Amaryllidaceae; genus Allium; species Allium sativum. The sequence continues at coordinate 792,771,555 of CM060921.1, read as the reverse complement.
TATTGAATGATTGTGCACTCATGTAGAATCATGAATAGGAAAATTTGCATACATAATGGATTCATGGCACTTACATAATTCGCATTAAGGAGGTCAACTGAATCAGTAGACCGCCTGATTTTGCATTAGATAAGTACATGTACACACACACTTCGCATATGATCATGAAGCATTAGAAGTCTTTTAAGGACAATGGATGCTCGTGTTTGATGGATGAGTAGAAGGATGATTTGATGTTAGGATATACATTCCTCCTAACTTGAAGATTTCGGGGACGAAATCCTTTTAAGTGGGGGAGAATGTAACACCCCGCGAATTCTATAACTGTGAAACTCACAAATTAAAGTATAATTAATTTCAAATCAAAGAACTAAGGGAAACGGGATACGCCATTGCGTTCGTCTCGGAAAAATACGCGAAATAGAGTCCGAGTTTTCGAAAAACGGATATCGTATGAAGAAGTTATGGACGAACGAAATTGGGCAAAAAACCGAAAAAGGGTCAGAATGCACTGGCGCACTTGGGAAGTGCGCCATAACAAAAATGAACTGGCGCACCTGTGAAGTGCGCCAGTACATTTTTGACCTGGCGCACCTGCCAAGTGCGCCCAGGTCAAAAATGACCTGCTGGCCAGGTCTGGTCTAGCCCTGGCTGGCCAGGTCTGTGGTTGGCCGATTTTCAGAAGCTTGCTTTGTCATTAGGGCTAGGTGGCAGGCTCTAATTGGTCTCTCTTGCGAATGAATGGCTACGATCAATCCAAGCAACATCAATGGTCCTAATCAGTTTATAACCTCTATATAAACAACCCTAGACTAACCCTAATCTATTCATTCAAAAATAAGAACAAAGCCGCCATGTTGCTGAGGAACGACTAAGAGTAGCCGCCAATTGGAGAGAGAGGATTAGGAGGCAAATTCTAAAGCATAAAGCAACCTAAACAAATCAAATCAACAAGGAATCGTATCTCCAAATCCCTAAATTGGAGAATTCGCCATACAATTGTAAGTAGAGTATTACTTTGGTATGAACAAATAATTGTGTTGGTTTGTATGCTTGAATTGTGGCAATAAAGTAATTCATATTTGTGCGTTCTTATCAATTTGAAATATTATATACGTTTGGATATTCCAGAATTATGTTATTCAATTATAAAGAACTACATGCGGTAGTTCTATGCAAGTATACGTTTGGAATATTTCGCAAATTATGTAATCCATGTTGAAGCTACATGTATGTAGTTGATTTAAATTCATGCAAGTTTGGGGCTTTGCTACTATGCCATCATAATGTGTATTTTTATACAAACGTCATTTTATGAAGTAATTGGAATAGGTTTGGGTTATCATAATCCATATGAAATTATGTTGAAAATTGGGCATCATGTATTAAGCCATGCTTTTGTACTAGAAAACCTATTTGAAAACTTATGAATATGGCTAGGCTATGAATGATATTTGGCATAATTAAAATCCATGATTAAGTCTATCTTGTTTACAAGAATTTTATGATGACATATGTGGTACATAGCTTGGTTAGGCTCCAAAAATCCCTTTTTGCAAGTTTGCATGACTAAAGTAAAAAATCATGATTTCATGTTAGAAATATTTATGCCATGGTTATGTGAACAAATTTAACTATACTTATGCCATGCTTATGTTTGACATTATGCCATGCTTATGTTAGAGATATTTATGCCATGCTTATGTTTGACATTATGCCTAAATAAAAATATAGGTTCATGTGTCAATAATGATACCCAATTTAGATTCTTATCTCAATTACAAGTTCACATGCTTTGATTCATGTCACCTATGCTTTATGACCAAAGTATATATGCAAGTACACCAGTTTCTATTTTGTATTTCCAACGTCATATTGCAAGTTCATGCGCTCACCTTCCCCTCTTTGTGTATGTAATCACGCTTTAAGCCTCCCCTTTTCGCATGGCTAAGTTGGGCTTTAAAAGGCTAAGCCCAACATATATATATAATAAACGGACGTGTAAAACGGGGGAAAATAACGTTGGGTTAAAATTACTAATGAATGGAAATATAAAATAGAAGGGCCCAAATTCAAGTATGGGTTGGGCCCATGATTGGTGTAACCTTTACACCATTAACTTAATAATTGGCCGCAAATATTTACATATAAGAAAATAAAGGAGAGAGACAAAATATGTAAGTGTAGAAAATACGATGTGTTTAACCCGAGGTTGGATTGAGTTGTGATGTAAACCTGCCCGGAACCGCCCGGCTGTCCAGTAGTCACAACAATACCTATCCAATGAGGGAGGTTAAACATGGAGCCCAATAAGGACCCGAGGTTAGACTGAGTTGTGGCGTAAGACTGCCCGGAACCAACCGGCAACAGGCAGCCACTACAATACCTGTCTAATGTGAGAGGTCAGGGCCTTAATAAGACGATTAAGGCTGAGTCAGGATTGTTAGGATTAAGTGAACTAAAGACTTAATCAAAATGGAACATGCTAAACTAAACGGGCTGGTGGGGGTTAGGTTAGCAAACACTTAACCAACTTAGCATGTTGGCTAGAGATAGAAAACCTAGTAACGGGGGACCCTTTTCAGCAGTAACCCTAGAAGGTGTATCAGGATACCCTGAAACTAGGCAGGGTGGGGCACGATTACTGGGCTGATTGTAAGAGGTCAAATCGACGGCGGTGGTGTAGCAGTGTAGGTTCTAACGGGGTGCGGGCGTGCACACACTCCGGCACAGAAAAATAAGGCACTGGGCACCAGTAGCATACCTGTGCATTCTAAGGTTGTGTCGGGCCGCCGCCATGGGACTTGATACACCCCATGGTGGGACCAACATAGGTAACTACAACATCGGGGGCCGTAAGACACATGTAACTATGCGAGTAGGAGCCGATCATCATTGAATGGATCACATCACCCTGATTATGGGGTGCCAGTTGGAAACTAGTTTATATGGGTTCAGAGATTAACATGGGGTACGATAGTATATTCGACCCTAGACAACTTAACCAAGATATAGTGCTTTTCCACTTCTTGTTTATACTTATCATACCCAGTTCTTTGTTCATAGACAAAATAGTACTAGACTTACTCAGGCTTTATGTCTGACTCTACTTTTCTTTCGTCTTCTTTTCATCCGTCCCCCCCCCCCCCAGGTCCACAGGGAGGGAACACAGCAGCTTGACCAGCCTTAACATCCAGCTTGAAGAAGAGAAATGTATTGCTTGGACTTTCCTGTTTTGAACTATGACTTTGGACAATCCACTATGGGGACTTTTGCAGTTTATCTATGTTTTATTTATGCTTCTTTAAATAATGTACTCAAGACAGATTATGAAAGTGTTATGTTATGTTTTTGGAAAAAGATGTAAGACAATCATGGTGATGTTGTATAACACGTATTTGACTTTATGAAATAAAGTTTGTTGTTTTTCCGCTGTTTACAAATATGTGTTCTTATATCTGTCTTGTATATCTATGACTTATACTTATAAACCTCCACCAAAATTAGGGCATTCCCTTTGAGAGTGACCCTAACGGAGGTGGGGTGTTTCAGGATCGACTTGAAAATGGCCATTTTTCATACGGTCTCCAAATTTGACAAAATTAATTTTGTTAGAACCGTATCGTCAAAATATTGCTAGTTTTATTTTTCGGGAATTTTTAGAGTTTGTTTGTGGCCAAGGTAAATTTAACTATACGATCAAATTAAATAATTAAGTGATTTATATTTTAATTTTGAGAAAAACTGATCGTAACAACCAAACTGGGTCACGAAACATATTCCATATTATCCGGAACAGGGGTATTTAGCTAGGGGCGACAGTCGTTGGGTTTAATTTGGAGTCTGAATGGATAAACAAGTGAAATTGGGATTTATTGAATTAAATAATAATAATATTGAATATTATAAATACCCCTAAATATACACCGTATTTCTCAAAAACCCTAGCCCTATACTAATCGTATGTCGCCGCCCTCTTTGATTCAACGTCCAGAAATGTCAGAATTTTAATCTCCAAAATTTCTTAATCCGATTCGAATCGACCTCTACCTCTTAAACAAAAATCAAAGTCCTAGCCGAGATCTACCAAAACATACGGATGAGATCGAGATTCACGAAGTATCCAGTTTGATTTTTAACCCCAAAGGGGCGGCAGTTGGTCGCAAATTGCAGGTGGAGGAGCGGCGCGAGTTGGTTGTCCTTAGCGGCGTCGGTGGAGGGATGAACGGCTATCGCCGTGGTGGTGATGGATGGTGGTCTCGACAACTGTAGATGGGGCGGTGACGGAAAAAGGAATTCGATGATGATGGGTTCGGTTGTAAACGAGAAAGAAGAGGAAAGGGGGCAACAGTAATTTCCAACAAAGAAATGTAATTAGTTTAACTAATTAATTAATTATATTTTTTAATTTATTTCATGATTAAACAACCATAACTCATTCAAACAGCAATGAAATTTGGTGATTAGAAGTACGTTGGAATCGTCTTTCCGAGATCTACAACATGGAACCGATCAGAATCGAAAACGGTGAGAACTCTCTCACTAAAATGTTTATTTTACAGTTATTTATTTCATAATGATTTTTATCTGTTTTAATTATCATGAAATGTTGTACTTACACTGTGAGATTTCTTAATTTAGAATAAAAATAAATAAATAAATAAATTTATATGTATATATTTAAATTGATTGTGATTGTGTTATTAAGATGCGCAATATAAAACACATATATGTGTCATATAAAATTGAGGTTGATTGATTGATCGTGGTGGTGATTATTTGTTGAATTATATTTTTGTAAGATAAAAGTATAATCTTTGATATGTTAATTAAAAATATCATTTTGTTAGAATCATGTTATGTTAATTAAAAATATCATTTTGTTAGAATCATGTTATGTTAATTAAAAATATCATTTTGTTAGAATCATGTTATGTTAATTAAAAAATATCATTTTGTTAGAATCATGTTATGTCAATTAAAAATTTCATTTTGTTAGAATCATGTTATGTTAATTAAAAATATCATTTTGTTAGAATCATGTCATGTGAATTAAAAATGTCATTTATTTAGAATAATGTCATGTGAATTAAAATGTCATTTATTTAGAATAATGTCATATGAATTAAAAATGTCATTTATTTAGAATAATGTAATGTGAATTAAAAATTTCATTTATTTAGAATAATGTCATTTTAAAATAAAAATGTCATTTTGTTATGGAATGTTTTGTTGAAATAAAAATATGTCAGTGATAAAATTTACATTTTTATAGTGCATGTAGAAATGATTAAAATGATCATTAGTTAGAAATACAAAAACATGTTAAAGATTAAAACATTATCATTGTTACGTTAGAAATATTAGAAAATTGGTCGTATGTTAAAAATATGATTTGTGCTAGATTAAAACATTATCATAAAAATGTTAATATTGATATGGAAGTTGAAATTAAATTATAAATATCCATTTATAATTTAAACAGTGAAATTTTGTTATATAGAAAATAATTCAAATCGAATTATAATTGGTTAGATTTATTAACCAATGATTTGTCTAAATGAATTGTTGTTTGAAAACCCCACACGGGTATTGGGATGATATTTGTTATACACTAGTCCCAATATTTAGTTATATGTCAATCGATGGATTAACAGTTTGTGATGAGCGTTATTTATTTATTTTAATGCTCACACAGTTGTAAAATTTCACTTTGGATGTGAATGGAATGTTTCATGATTATGTATCATTATTGTTATATACATGCGATGTATGAAATCCATATAATTGGAATTATATGGTAATTTATTGAGTCACATTCCGATTTAGAATATTTTTATATAAAGAATATTTTTAAAGTAAAGAATATTTTTATAAAAAGAATATTTTAAAGTAAAGAACATTTTTATATAAAGAATATTTTAAAATAGATAATATTTTTTATATAAAGAATATTTTAAAATAAAGAACACTTTTATATAAAGAATATTTTAAAATAAAGAATCTTTAAAAAAATATAGAATATTTTAAAATAATATTCGATGAAGAATGAAATTATGATTTTTATGTCCATTTTTGGATGGACACAAAAATATAAAAATATGTAGCCGGGTTAAGTACAGAAATGCCATTTTAACCCGAATGGGTTTATCGATCCATTTTATAATGAATATCGAAAAGAGGTGATTTCAAAATTTAATATTTTGAAAATATTATAAATTTAATATGATAAAGATATAGAATATTCAATTTTGATTTAAAATTTAAAATGGAGTTGAAATCGTTTTAAAACGAATTTATAAATATTTTATAAAATACGATTTAAATGGAAATCGATGAAATATATATATATATATATATATATATATATATATATATATATAATGGCCTGAATAGAACGCCCCGCACAGCGACCATTCGCGAATTTCGACCATTAACTTCAAATTGATGTAACGAGAGATCCGACCGTCGGATTTTCCTAAAACCGGAACCATTGGATTCGTATCCCAAAGACCTTTCCAATGAATACAAGAGTTTTGAAATCTAACGGTTGGATTTGGAATTATGTCCAAATCAATTTTAGAAAAGGTCGTTGTAAGTGCAGTTCGATGACCGTTTATGGAAATCAACTGAAAGGGCCTTGACAAAATTATTAAAAATATTAATAAATTGTGTAAAATCATGATCAATGGTTTGGAAAGAATTTGGATGAAAAAATGCAACTTTATAAAGATAAAAATATATTTTTTCGAACTGAACTAGTTATTGACTATGATAATCCAATGTTTTGAAATAAAATAAACTGGATTTTGAGTGGTGTCTTAAATAACACTATTCTTAAACCCCGTATGAAAAGAATAGATATTTAATTAAGATAATTATAGTTTCCAATTATATTTAGTAATTGGAATAAAATGAAATGTGAATTGGGTTTATTGTGAATTGTGTTTTTAACGACATTCGTTCTTTAACCCAAGTAACAGTGAAGCTATGATTTGCAATTTATAAATCTTTTATTAAGATTTAAATGGAAATTTTCCAAAATAAAGTTTTCTAATATAATAGGAGAAATTGGAATTGAATGGAATTCGATTTAATAATAATCGAGATGAGCTCTTGTAAAAGAAGTCCGTTATTATATTTGGAATTTAAAAGGCCTTGTCGTTATTCCATTTATATTATTAGTCTGATACGGAAATTTATATCGTTTATATATTGATTTGATTTCTATGAAAATTCCATATTTAATGGAATATGATTTTGGGTTTATCGCGAACTTTGTTTTAAATGACATTTGTTCTTTAACCCAGTTGAAGGTAAGATCAATTTCTTAAATTTGTTTAATCATTAAATAATGATTTTGATATTAAAACCAAATTGGAGTTTTATTGAATCCTTTAAAAGGAGTTTTAAAGAATAAATTTAAAAGAATTTATCTTTGATAAAATTAATGGGAACCTTCCCTAATAATGTGAATATTTATTTAAAAGAATATTCTGAATTGGAATGAGGCATAGGATGTACTTCTATAGCACTTAATTATTGATTATAAATACGCGAGTTATTTGGAAAGACCGGGTTTAACCCATTCTGAATAATTACAATAACGATTAAAAGTCAAAGATGAAGACGGTGGTTGAAGACTGGAGGTCTTCACATCGTTTGGATGATTATTGATGTCTTGATTGGGAGGCATCCCAAGACAAGGTAATAAGTGGTGATCGTCTAGACGTACTTGGAGATCGATGGGTATGCGAGAACCTATCCCCTGTATTGGACATATGAGACGAGGAATAAGGTGTCTCCGGTTTCGTTCAGACCGAGAACGGACTTGTAAATGGATGGTATGTCTGACGTTGTATTCCTTTATGCTGTATTTGTTGATCTCTGCTAAATATATATCTATTTGGTGGCGGAGAATTTATTCTCTTGCTTAACACCCTTCTTTGAGACATACGAGCTTAGAGGTTATATATTGGCAGAAATCAATGGTATGGTATGGATTGACAATGTGGCATACTAAGATGCAAATGATCAAGGCTTGTGGTTGGAAAGTAGAGCCTTGTGGTTGATGATCAAACAACAGCTTTAGTTAGCATAGCTTTGTGTATAGCGATACTTCGTGAGCCTCACACCCCAGTATGAACCAGAAACGGGAGAGGTGTAACACCCTCTATTTCTATGTTTATTAAAGTAACGAATTAAAGAATACTTAGTTATAAAAGTGAGAATTAAGGGAAACGAGTTACGCCATTGCGTTTATCTCGGAATACTGCTTGAGATGGAGTCCGAGTTTGCATGAATCGGACTCCGTATGAAGAAGTTATGGAGTTCAGAAGTTTTCATGTTTAACAGAAAATTATATAATTAAATAATTAAATAAAACGAAAACAATTCGAATTTTGAAAATCATGTGAATCAGTAGGGCGGGAAAATTCCAGCCTATAGGGGTCGACTCCCCCCGGGGGGGTCGGCATAGGTGTCGACCCCCCAAGAGGGGTGTCGACTGGGGTGTCGACCCCCCTTATAGGGGTCGGCCCCCTCACCCAGATCCAAACAGTGATAATTTCTGACTTGTTGCCGAGTCACTAGGGCATATGTGGCAATTTCTGGATAGGTCTATCTAGTCTGGACAGTTTTGATTGCTCCTAGGTTGATCTAATGGCTCACATAAAACTAAACATCTATATAAGCAACCCCAATCCTCAACCCTAAACCACACAATTTCATTCCAAGGAGCCACCATGATGTCCATGGTCAACCTAGCGTAGCCACCATTCTTCTCCAACTAGGATTCTATGCGAATCAAATCTAAATTGGAGAATCGATAGTCTACGTCAAGGGATTGCTTTTCAATTTCAGAAAACAGATCCCAGAAAACAAGATTTTTCTTTGTTGTCAGTCCTGTTATTCTTTAGATGTAAACAATAAAAAGTCGTGATTTGAAATAAAATGAAACTAGAGCTGTGTCTAGTTGTAAGATAATGGTGAAGCTGATTCATGTCTATTCTTGTAACGATTCTATCATATATGCCTATGAGACTATTGTGGTTTATTGGACTTATCATGTTGTATGTTAAACAAATCGTGTATTATATAAATTTGGCGACTCTTTCATGTTATGTTAAATGCAAGTTTTAGGGCTAAGTCATATATATGTTTAGATCTACATTCTCCTAAGTTTAGATCTGTGTTAATTGGATCAAAAATGCAAGTTCACATTTGCATGTCTAATTGGATTTGTGTAATTCTATGTAAGTCCCCGTTCATATGCTTAAGATTCATGTTAATTGGATCCAAAATGCAAGTTCACATTTACATGCCTAATTTGATTTGTGTAATTCTATGTAAGTCCCCATTTATATGATTAAGATTCATGTTAAAATGCAAGTTCATTGTTTTATGCCAAATTTATATGACACATGTTTAGTTAGATCCTTATTATTTTATGTTGTGGGAATGGTACATGCTCCTTTCTTTTCCCTTTTGTATATAAGTTAGGCTAAGTTGCGAGCCTAACATTCTATGTGAATTTTGCAAACATATAACATGGGTAACGTTGGGAAAAACCTTAAATTTCAAATTATGGGCATAGTTTGGCTCATAATCATATAAATGATTAGTGGCAAAAATTGGTATTATTTATATACCTAAAAAATTATGAACATGATTTAGTGGGTAAACGGAGCATGACTTGAATGGCAATAATTGTGGATAATTTACATATAAATATGAAGGGAAAATATGTAAATTAAGTAAAAGACAATTATGCCTAACCCGAGGTAAGATTGAGTTACGGTGTAAGACTGCCCGTAACCGCCCGGCACATCCAGCAACCGTAACAATATAGATCTAATGTGAGAGGTTAGCGCATCAAGCCCAAAAGAACCCGAGGTTAGATTGAGTTGCGGTGTAAGACTGCCCGGAACCGATCGGCACATCCAGCGACCACAACAATACATATCTAATGTGAGTGTTTGGTGCTTTATTGAATGAATTAAAGCTAAGACAGGTATGGTAGGGTTAAGTTAATTAAGGCAACACTTAACCAATACAACATGTTAACTAAACTGATTGGTGGGGTTAGGTTAATTTGAGAACACTTAACCACCTTAACATCCTGATTAGGAAACCCTAGTAACAGGGATCCATTTCTGCAGTAACCCACAAAGATGTATCATGGTACCCTGAACAAGGCAGGGTGGGGCACGATTACTGGGCTGATTATAAGCGGTCAAAACAATGGCGGGTGGTGTGTCGGTGTAGGTTCCGACGGAGTGCGGGCGTGCACGTACTCCGGAGTGGAAAAAGAAGGCACTGGGCATCAATAGTTATACACTGTACATCTTGAATTGTGTCGGGCTGCCACCATAGGATTTGATACACCCCATGTTGGGACCAGCACAAGTATCTATAATCAAGCGGGGCCGAATGACACAAGTAGTAAAGGTATACGAGTAGGAGCCGATCGATAAAGGGGATCATTTATCTTGAACACATGGTGAAAAACTTGTAAGTGGGTGCAGAGAAATAGTAATGAGTGTGATAGCATATTCAGTCTTATTATCTTATTTCTAGGGTGCTGTCCTAGGTTCAGTTTATTCATGTCATGATCCTTTTTCCTGTTTACATGATAAACAATTACTAGACTTACCAGACTCATGTCTAACCCATTTTCTTTCGTCCCCCCTCCCCCAGGTCCGTAGGGAGGGAATACTTCAGCTTAGTTTGGACAATTTCCAGCTTGAAGAGAGTAGATGTATTGCTTGGATTCTCTTTCCTTGAGCTATGGCTTTGGATACACTCTTATTGGGGATTTATGCTACCTTATTGTTATTTTATGCTTCTTTATGTTTTAATCAATACAAAGATTTTGTTGTAATAATTTGGAAGTTGGTTTGAGACGGTTGTTGTAATGTTTTAACTGAACCACGTACTTATGAAATAAATTTAGTTTTTCCGTTGTTCAAACGTCTATCTTGTAAATTATCTGTATCTTTTACCTATAATGCTCCACCAAAGTTAAGGCATTCCCTTTGTGAGTGACCTTAACGAAGGTGGGGTGTTTCACTTGGTATTAGAGCTGATAGTTGCCAGATCAGATAAAAATTTTGGAAACTAATTTTCAAAAAGAAGTTTAAAGAAAAATTTTCAAGAAAAAGTGTTGTTTTTATTTTAAAAGGCATAATACCACAAATCCATATGCAGTATCTTTCTATCCTTTGTTTAGAATCTTTTCTTTTTCGTTTCAGCATGTCTGGGGATCTTAACCTTCCAGAGGGCATACCAGTACTGGCTGATTCAGAAGGTACCTAGAGGCTAGGGCTAATGATGCAGGCCTAGCAGACATTCCTCCTCCCCCAGTTGCTGCTCTTCCTCCTCCTCTCTTCCTCGTGCAAATGCTTTCTCAAAGATATGTAGAGATTTTCGAGCCATGGGTGGAAAGAACTTTAATGGAACTAAATCATTCGTGGAAGCAAGAAACTGGCTCAAAGAAACCGAGGATTTGTTTGTTATCTTCGAAGTGGACGATAGGCAGAAGATACAGTTGGTCGTATGGATGCTTAAAGATGAAGCCTCTTATTGGTGGGAAGTTACCAATGCTGAGAGACCAATTGAAACTTGGGAGGATTTCAGAATGAGGTTTGAAACGAAATTCCTCTCACAAGCTGAACGAAGCCTACAGATGGAGAAGTTCTTAGCTCTCAAACAGGGAAGTATGTCGGTCAAGGAATACATCAACCAATTCAACCTGTTGGCTAGATTTGGACTGGAGTTAGTGAGCATTCCCCATAAGAAGGCTCTCCGTTTTGTTAAAAGGTTGAATGAGCCACTGCACAGCCTGGCTATGTCCCATATACCTATGGGTGCGACTTATGAGAGACTGGTGGACATGGCACTGTTACAGGAAGAAGACAAGGATGGCAAGAAAGAGGCAAAGGTGGAAGTACCTCAAGATAAGAAAGCGGAGGGATCGCAGAGTAAGAAGACAGATTCAAAGAAGGGCGGGAAGAACAACAAACCCTGTGACAAGAGGAAGTGTAATTTTTGTGGCATTCCTAGGCATCTGATTAAGGACTGCAGAAAGAAGAAAAGGAAGATGGGTGGTTGTTTTCAGTGCGGCGAGACAGAATACATGGCTAAGGACTGCCCAAGAAAGCAAGGATAAGGGCAAAGGACTGGATCTACTTCTGGAGGGCAGGTTCACGCTCTCATAGCACCTCCGCAAGAACGAGGTAGAAATATTTCTGTTGAAAGTTTAGTTTATCTTTTTGATCATCATGTTCGTGCACTCTTTGATTCTGGCGCATCGCACTCTTTTATATCTACTGCTTTAGTTGAATATTTGCACCTAAACACCAGTATAGTAGAGGATCCCTTGGTTGTTTCAAATCCAATTGGGGGCTTTTCTTATTTGTCAATGATTTGTTTGGATTTGGAAATTTCTATACTAAGCGTTGGGTTTAGATGTAATGCCTATGTTTTGGGTTTCACAGGCTGTGGGTTGATTCTAGGCATGGATTGGTTATCCAGTAATGGTGCCATCCTCGATTGTGAAAAGAGAGTGGTTAGACTTATGACTCGCCTCGGTAACACTCTCGAAATCTCTTGCAATCCCATGAATTCTATTATGCTTAGCTACCTAGAATCTCTTGATGCTTCTATTGAAAACTTGCAGTCTTTTAGAGTAGTCTGTGAATACTCAGATGTATTTGAAGAGGTGAAATGCTTACCTCCGAAGCGGGAGATAGACTTCCGCATATACCTTGTTGATAATGCAAAACACGTAGCTCTACCCGTTAGACACATGGCTCCAAGGGAGAGGAAAGAGCTTAGCAAGCAAGTTAAAGAGCTACTCGAAAAGGGGTTTATAAGGCGGAGTATTTCCGAATGGGGTGCTCCAGTAATATTTGCAACCAAAGCGAATGGTTCACTTCGCTTATGCGTTGACTATAGGGAGCTAAACAAGAAGAATAGGCACCCACTTCCAAGAATAGATGACTTGTTTGATCAGCTTGTAGGTGCATCAGTTTTCTCCCAATTAGATCTGGCTATCGGGTTTCATCAGCAAAGAGTGGCTGAAGACAGCATTGATAAGACCTCATTCAGAACCCCGGATGGTTTCTTCAAATGGCTTGTCATGCTTTTCGGCTTGACAAACGCACCCGCTTATTTCGTTGACTTGATGAGCAGGGTGTTCAAAGAGTTCCTTAATAAGTTTGTGGTGGTCTTTGTAGACGGCATTTTGATTTTCTCGAAGAATGAAGAAGAGCATGCTCTGCATTTAAGGGAAGTCATGGATACTCTTCATGCACATTAGCTGAAAGCCAAATTCTCCAAATGTCATTTCTGGAGTGAAGAAGTAAGGTTTCTTGGACATGTGGTGTCCAAAGAAGGGATAGCTGTGGACCCTGCGAAAGTAGTTGCGGTGCAAGATTGGAAGGTTCCACAGAATGCAACCGAAGTCCGAAGCTTTCTTGGGCTAGCGGGCTTTTACCGAAAGTTCATTAAAGACTTTGCGAAAATCTCAACCCCGCTCATAAGGCTGATAAAGAAGAACCTAACTTTCGCTTGGGATTTGGATTGCGATGTTGCTTTCCAACGTTTGAAAAGGGCTCTAATAATAGCCCCAGTTCTGGCATTGCCTGATGGGAGCAAACATGTTTACCATATACACAGACGCATGTGGTACAGGATTAGGCGTTTTCTTGATGCAAGAAGGCAAAATAGTTTGTTATGGGGGAAGGCAGTTGAAGGTACATGAGACGAACTACCCAACTCTTGATTTGGAGCTAGCTGCCACTGTTTTCGCTCTTAAGTCATGGCATCATTACCTGCTGGGAGAAAGGTTTGAATTGTTTACTGACCATAAATCGTTAAAGTACCTTTTCTCACAGAAAGATCTTAACTTAAGACAACAAAGGTGGATGGAATTTATGGCCTCATATGATTTTGAGATTTCCTATACCCCTGGCAAGGGCAATATGGTAGCAGACGCCTTGAGTAGAAAGAAGCTGACCTTAAGTCCTCTCTTTGTAGAAAGGCAAAGCTTGGAGTACATAGCAAACTTTGACTTTAGGCCCTTCTCTGAATTTGTACCTGGTTTGTTAGCATCGCTAGAGGTGCGACCTACTCTTTTGGACTCAATAGGAACCGCACAATGTGAAGACCCTTAGCTAGTTGATATGATGGATAAGCTAATTAGGGGTGAGATTTCTAGTCACCTCAACAGATACTCCATCGATGATAAGGGTTGGTTGAGACGGGATGGAAGGCTATGCGTCCCACAAGCAAGGGATTTGGTGAAGACGGTTCTCGAAGAAGCACACCATTCTAAGCTGACCATACACCCAAGTGGAGACAAGATGTATAAAGACATAAAAAGGGTTTTCTTTTGGAATGGCATGAAGAGGGATGTAGCTGAGTTCGTCGCTCAGTGCTTGATATGCCAGCAAGTCAAAGCGGAGTAGAAGAAGCCTGGTGGTCTGCTTCATCCTCTAGAGGTACCACAGTGGAAATGGGATAGCATTTCAATGGAATTTGTTGATGGGTTGCCTAGTCAAGAAGGGGCAATACCAGTATTTGGGTAATAGTGGACAGGCTCACTAAAAGCGCTCATTTTATACATGTTAAGAGTGGAAGGACTGCCTCGTCCTTAGCATCCATTTATCTTAAAGAGATAGTTCGACTCCATGGGATACCCTCTAGCATAGTGCGTGCTCGAGATCCTATCTTTACGAGCGAGTTTTTGAGAAGTTTGCAAGATGATGTAGGCACACAACTATGCTCAAGCACGGCCTATCACCCCCAAACCGATGGTCAGACGGAAAGGGTGAACAGAGTATTAGAAGACCTTTTGAGATTGTGCATTCTTGAATTTGGAGGAACATGGGAGGATCATCTTCCTTTGGTGGAATTCGCTACAAAAATAGCTACCAAGCCACCATAGGCATGGCACCCTTCGAAGCTTTATATGGAAGACCATGCCGATCACTAACTTATTGGTGGGAGTCTACAGATAAGCTCGTACTTGGGTCAGGCATGATTAGGGAAACTTCAGAGAAGGTGGACTTGGTAAGAAGATGAATGAAGACTGCACAAGATAGAGAGAAGTCCTATGCAGACAAAAAAGGACCGACCTTGAGTTTGAGGTTGGAGACAGGGTGTTCCTTAAAGTATCTCCTTTGAGGAATGTCATTCGCTTTGGGTCCGTAGGAAAGTTAGCACCAAGATTTGTAGGACCATTTCCTATCATTGAAAGGACTGGGATGATGGCTTATAGAGTAGAGCTACCCAATAGACTGGCTGGAGTTCATAATGTTTTTCATGTTTCTCAACTTCGAAAGTGCTTACATGAGTCGGTGGAAGTTATGGAGCCAAGCATACTAGAGGAAGTAGAAGTGGAACGAGAAGCAACGATGAGGAGAGTTCCAACTCGTATCTTAGGGACAGAAGTCAAAAAGCTATGCAACCGTGAAGTCAAGCTTGTTAAAGTTCAATGGAGTAACACTGAAGAAGACGCGACTTGGGAGACTGAGGACAAGATACACACAACCTACCCTTTTCTTTTTGAGGGTACATCCTTGATCTCTTTTCCATGAGTTTATACATGCTTGTATCTACCTTTTTAAGTATATCTCCTCGGTCTTATTCTTGATCCTTAGGTAGAAACCAATGGATGTAAACATGTATTTGAAACATGTTATGGCTGATGGTTGCAAGTGGTTGCTAGTAGTTGCTCGTGGATGCATACACACACATTAGGTACTAGATCGGCTCAGTCACTTTCATATTGCATATGCATATATCTATTTGTATATGGATTGAAACCTAGTGTGTTATCATATGGACGTTGCATTTGTATGAATGATTGTGCACTCATGTAGAAAGTATGATTAGGAATAATTGGGTGCATAGTGGACTCATGGCACTGACATAATTTTCATTAAGGAGGTCAACTGAATCAGTAGACCGCCTGATTTTGCATTAGATAAGGACATATACACACACTATGCATACAATCATAAAAGCATTAGAAATCTTTTAAGGACAATGGATGCCGGTGTTTGATGGTTGAGTAGATGGACGATTGGATGGTAGGATATACATTCTTCTTGACTTGAAGATTTCGGGGACGAAATCCTTTAAAGAGGGGAGAATGTAACACCCTGTATTTCTATGTTTATTAAAGTAATGAATTAAAGAATACTTAATTATAAAAGTGAGAATTAAGGGAAACGGGTTACGCCATTGCGTTCGACTTGGAATTCTGCTTGAGATAGAGTCTGAGTTTGCGTGAATCGGACTCCGTATGAAGAAGTTATGGAGTTCAAAAGATTTCTTGTTTAACAGAAAATTATATAATTAAATAAACGAAAACAGCTCGAATTTTGAAAATCAAGTGAATCAGCTGGGCAGGAAAATTGCCACCCATAGGGGTCGACTCCCCCCCGGGGGGTCGACATAGGTGTCGACCCCCAAAGAGGGGTGTCGACTGGGGTGTCGACCCCCCTATAGGGGTCGACCCCCTCACCCAGATCCAAACATTGACGATTTCTGACTTGTTGCTGAGTCACTAGGGCATAAGTGGCGATTTATGGATAGCTCTATCTAGTCTGGACGGTTTTGATTACTCCTAGGTTGATCTAACGGCTCACATAAAACTAAACTTCTATATAAGCAACCCCAATCCTCAACCCTAAACCACACAATTTCATTCCAAGGAGCCACCATGTTGTCCATGGTCAACCTAGCATAGCCACCATTCTTCTCCAACTAGGAAGCAAACTAGAAAGCAAGTTAGAAGCTACAAATAAAATTTAAATTAGAGAATCGATAGTCTACGTCAAGGGATTGCTTTTCAGTTTCAGAAAACAGATCCCAGAAAACAAGATTTTTCTTTGTTGTAAGTCCTATTATTCTTTAGATGTAAACAATTAAAAGTCATGATTTGAAATAAAATGAAACTAGAGCTGTGTCAAGTTGTAAGATAATGGTGATGCTGATTCATATCTATTCTTGTAACAATTCTATCATATATGTCTATGAGACTATTGTGGTTTATTGGACTTATCATGTTGTATGTTATACAAATCGTGTATTATATAAATTTGGTGACTCTTTCATGTTATGTAACATGCAAGTTTTAGGGCTAAGTCATATATATGTTTAGATCTACATTCTCCTATGTTTAGATCTATGTTAATTGGATCCAAAATGCAAGTTCACATTTGCATGTCTAACTGGATTTGTGTAATTCTATGTAAGTCCCCGTTCATATGCTTAAGATTCATGTTGATTGGATCCAAAATGCAAGTTCACATTTACATGCCTAATTGGATTTGTGTAATTCTATGTAAGTCCCCGTTCATATGCTTTAGATTCATGTTAAAATGCAAGTTCATTGTTTTATGCCAAATTTATATGACACATATTTAGTTAGATCCTTATTATTTTATGTTGTGGGAATGGTGCATGCTCCTTTCTTTTCCCTTTTATATATAAGTTAGGCTAAGTTGCGAGCCTAACATTCTATGTGAATTTTGCGAACGTATAATAGGGGTAACATTGGGAAAAACCTTAAATTTCAAATTATTGGCATAGTTTGGCTCATAATCATATAAATGATTAGTGGAATAAATTGGTATAATTTACATACCTAAAAAATTATGAACATGATTAAGTAGGTAAATGGGGGCATGAGTTGAATGACAATAATTGTGGATAATTTACATATAAATATGAAGGGTAAATATGTAAATTAAGTAAAAGACGAATATGCCTAACCCGAGGTTAGATTGAGTTACGGTGTAAAACTGCTCAGAACTGCCTGGAACATCCAGCAACCATAACAATATAGATATATTGTGAGAGGTTAGCGCATCAAGCCCAAAAGAACCCGAGGTTAGTTTGAGTTGCGGTGTAAGACTGCTTGGAACCGACCGGCACATCCAGTGACCGCAACAATACATATCTAATATGTGTGGTTGGTGCTTTAATGAATGAATTAAAGCTAAGATAGGAATGGTAGGGTTAAGTTAATTAAGGCAACACGTAACCAATACAACATGTTAACTAAACTGATGGGCGGGGTTAGGTTAATTTAAGAACACTTAACCACCTTAACATGTTGATTAGGAAACCCTAGTAACGGGGACCCATTTCAGCAGTAACCCACATAAATGTATCATGGTACCCTGAACTAGGCAGGGTGGGGCACGATTACTAGGCTGATTATAAGCAGTCAAAACAACGATGGGTGGTGCGTCAGTCTAGGTTCCGACGGAGTGCGGGTGTGCACGTACTCCGGAGTGGAAAAAGCAGGCACTGGGCATCAGTAGTTATACACTGTGCATCTTGAATTGTGTTGGGTTGCCATCATAGGATTTGATACACCCCATGGTGGGACCAACACAGGTATCTACAATCAAGCGGGGCCGAATGACACAAGTGGTAAACCTATACGAGTAGAAGTCGATTGATAAAGGGGATCCTTTATCTTGAACACATGGTGCTAGTTGAAACATTTGTAAGTGGGTGCAGAGAAATAGTAATGAGTGCGATATCATATTCAGTCTTATTATCTTATTTCTAGGGTGTTGTCTTAGGTTCAATTTATTCATGTCATGATCCTTTTTCCTGTTTACATGCTAAATAATCACTGGACTTACCAGACTCATGTCTGACCCATTTTATTTATTCTTATTTTCTTCTGTCCCCCCCCCACCAGGTCCGCAGGGAGGGAATACTTCAGGTTAGTTTGGACCATTTCCAGCTTGAAGAGAGTAGATGTATTTCTTGGATTCTCTTTCCTTGGGCTATGGCTCTGGATACACTCTTATTTGGGATTTATGATACCTTATTGTTATTTTATGCTTCTTTATGTTTTAATCAAGACAGAGATTTTGTTGTCATAATTTGGAAATTAGTTTGAGACGGTTGTTGTATTGTTTTAATTTAACCACGTACTTATGAAATAAATTTAGTTTTTCCGTTGTTCATATGTCTGTCTTGTAAATTATCTGTATCTTTTACCTATAATGCTCCACCGAAGATAAGGCATTCCCTTTGTGAGTGACCTTAACGAAGGTGGGGTGTTTCAAGAGGGCTCCAAGGAGGACATTCATTTCTTTCTAGCTAGAAGTGGTGTCATGGTATGTAGCCCAGACATTTTTACTTATTTAGGTGATGGAATGAGGCGCCTCGGATTTGAGTCCCTAGTGGCTCTATATTTACCCCCCATAGGGCGGGGAAACGTATTATTCAGGCATTATTAATCCACTAAGGTATTTGTGGACTGGCCCTGAAGATCCAAGGTGCAGTTGCGACTGATCCTGAGACATGGTAGGCTAGATTGTCTTGAATTCGGTAAGGACGATCCCTTGCTTTGGTTCAAGATGGAAATCCAACTTCCAATACGACACCATACAGTTTTGATTGTAAAGCTAGTATGGCGACATAGTATATGGTAGCTATGTTGTCTATGATTGATACATTATGACTGAATTGTTTTTGAAACATATATACACTAATAATAATAATATCAAATTTGTTTTATCGTATCAAGCATTTTTGACCATTATAAGGTAAAACTCTATCCTCCGGTTTGCTTTGCATTGTGTGATGGGACTTGAGTCTTATAATGGTTTCATTTTTCTAAAAATCATTGCGTTGTTTAACGATTTACTTTATTTATGCACAGGCAATTCAATGGAGTAAACTCGTTCTGCGTTAGCGGCGTAGTCATGTGATTAGCCTTATTGCTATTAAATAGGTTAAGTAGATTTCTCATACCAGTTCCATGACTGACTCGTAGTTTGTTTCACATGCAAACTTGGGTGCCCTTATTTTCCACACGGGCAGTCGAGTAGCTTATTTTGCAGATATATT
This sequence comes from Allium sativum, assembly GCA_030737875.1. Classification (NCBI taxonomy): domain Eukaryota; kingdom Viridiplantae; phylum Streptophyta; class Magnoliopsida; order Asparagales; family Amaryllidaceae; genus Allium; species Allium sativum. The sequence continues at coordinate 792,751,665 of CM060921.1, read as the reverse complement.
GAGCACGATTCTGGATCGAAGCTTAAAGCTGTGTCCAGAGCATTGATAGTCTTCTGCTGTGTTATCTTAATAGTTCCGCTGCATTGTATTAAATTTTTTGTAAATTAATCTTCCGCTGTATTATATTCGATGTACTCTGATATTCTGTACTCTGATGTAACATTATTATGATGTTTTTAAAAGTCTTCTATTATTTGTTTTGATGTGCTGTATGCCCAAAATTAGCGTATGCGGGATTCGAACGGTCTTAGTCGATTTAGCGATCGGTTAAGTCCGAGCGAAATACGTGTCGTTACAGCCCTCTGATCAACCTCTAGTTTACAGAGGAATTACGGTACTGTATATATTATGGGAATATATAAACGGTGTAAGGGTAATCATGGTAATCTCGCTTATGCTATTTTGATATTTTACTTTACTGATAGACACTATTGTATATAGCGTATTATACTATATAGTATTAGTTTGACGGATCCATAGAGGATGGTGATCCCAAACATCCTTTAAGTTACTGATTGCATTTCATCGAACATTTCATTTGAGTTGATTTACTTCCATGATAATGTTAGTCCGGATCTGAGTTGTTTTGTTTTGCATTATTGCTGGGGTCATATCGAGTATTCCTGTTTCGAGATTCATCTTTGGTGTTTGGAGCATATATTGGATTTTTGCTCACTATATCTACTTGTTAATCAGTTGTTCCATTCATCCAGTTATTTCTGTCTTTATGTATCAGACTGTTATTAGTTATTTATTGTATTATATTTCCGCTGTATTATTTATGTAAAATTTGATGTAAAAATTAATTTAGTAGCTTCATGAACTACTATTGTATTTTGTAATTTCCGCTGTGAGATATTATATTACTCTGTATATGTGTCTGTGATATGTGATTTTGTGATTTATTCTATTTACCTCAGAAGCTAGTAACAATCTGTTGTTTTGGACGGTCCGAGTTGACATGTTTTGTCGATTCGGCACGGTCAAAATAGCTGGTCGTTACAGTTGGTATCAGAGCTTTGGTTTATCAAAGCTTAAGCTTATGGGGTAAAAACTCATTAGAGATAGGGTAGTGATACCCTAGAATGAGTGGAATCAGTCGCAGAATCCTTCTAGAGAGAGAGAGAGAACGTATTTTTAAAGTACAAATGGTTTTTAAAATGATTTTTAAATGCTTTTAAACTAATATTTTGGATATAAATTTTGTTTAGTATTTAAATCCTTTCTGAAATTTCCTTTGCATTTGAATCCATCTTCCTTCATAGATCCTCTTTGATTAGGTTCCTTCGTTCATTCAGCTTTAACTCGAATTCTATTACTTATCCTTGTCCATTCCAAGTTAAGAAGTAGAAAGAGAGTATAAATCTTCTAGCGAATTCATCCTTATTAAATATTGGTTTGAAGTATGTATTATAATATTTTCTGGTTGTAATATTTAAATTTTTGATATATATTTATGAAAGATACATATTTGCAAATATCATTATGTTTGGTAATATCAATATTTTGAAAGGATTTGATGTTTATATTTTATATTTTATATAAGATTTAAAGATGTTGATTTTGTAAGGATATAATTGTATCTTGCTTGAAATCTATAATAGTATAGTTTATAAATTTATGTATTTATAGGAATTTATGTAACACCCCGTATTTCTGTTAATACTAATATTCACAAATTAAAAGAATTAATATTGAGAATTTGCACAAAATAGCCTTAAAAAGGCATATAACAAATTTGAGATATGTGAATTGCCTTAAAAGGCGAAAAATGGAATTAAGACATTAATTGGAAAATTAATGGTCATAAGTTAATTATGGATTAATTTGAATTCATGAATAGGTGAGTGTGTATATATATATATTTATATATATATGGGCAGTTAATGTAAACATGAATAGAAGTTTATTAATTTGCTGGGTGTTTGCTGAGTCACTTCTGACTCATTGCTGAGTCAATAAGATAAACCCCATCTGGTCTGAATGGCTGCGATTATTTCTAGGTTAAATCTAATGGCCTAAATGAATCCTAACATCTATAAATAAGTGGGTAGACTCTAACCCTAAATCACTTGAAAAATTGGAGAGCTACCGATATGCCGTTGCCATGGAGTTCAGCATAGCCGTCACAAACTAAAGAAGAAGAAGGCCTAATCTAAAAACTAAATCTACTCAAATCAAATCAAAAGCTCTCTTTCTATTTCTCTTCTTTAAAATTGTGAGTATGATGAATCTCACAATATTATTATAAAATAATTTGATTAAGTTATGAATGGATCATAAGAAAGTGATATGAATTGTTATGTATTTGTAAATTATGTTGTGGATCTCTTGTTATGCTATTATGTTATCATATATATGTTGTTATGTTGTAGTGATTATGTTGTAAATAATCCTATGCTATGTCATATGTGATTAATCATGCTATGCTATGTTGTAAATCATATCATGCTATGTTGCAAATTATGATATGCTATGTTGTAAATCTTATATATGTTGTAGATCTCATATTATCACGTATGTTGAAATACTTATGTTATATGATAATGATGTCATGTTAAGTTGTGTTGAATCATACAAGTTGTAAAATCATGATGTTAGTATTTATGCGAATTGGATCATGTTTAAAGTTTATGTTTTTTTTAATAATAGATCTTGATTATGGGAATTTGCCTATTGGGTTAGGTGTACCCATATACATGAATCTACAAATTAATTGGATCTTGAATATGGGAATTTGCCTATTAAGTTAGGTGTACCCATATACATGAATCTATGATTAAATGAATTTTGATTTTGGGAATTTGCCTATTGAGTTAGGTGTACCCATATAAAACCATATTATTAATGATATTGATTCACACATGTCCTATACAAGTTTATGAAATTTGATCAAAATCATATTATGTGAATTATGAATAAGTTGACACCCTTAGATCCATGACATGTATAACCTTATGCAACTTGTAATGTATGCAAGTTTTACCCCTTGTTATGATTTATTTAGTCACATATATATGTTGTTGTTGTGAATATTTTCTTTTATGCTATGAGTTAGACTAATCGGGTCTAGAATACATTTTGCGAATAAACGTTCAAACGTGGGGTAGGGGTAATATTAGGAAATTAATAAATTGGGGTGAAATTGATATGATTTTGCATGCCTTAAATGGATGTCCATAATTGAGTCAATTATGGACATTGTTAAATTTGGAATTAATTAATAATTCAAGTAGGGAATTATTAAAATTGGGGGAAGTGGATTATTAATAATAATCAATGCTTAGGACACGAGGTTGGACCCGTTTGTGACGTAAACCTGCCCGGACCCGCCCGGCAAATCCAGTAGTCACAAATGTCGGCTCAATGTGAGAGGTCCTAGGCCCAAACTAAAGCATAACAGTTGTAAAGACACGAGGTTAGACTCTTTTATGGTGTAAGACTGCCCGGACCCGCCCGGCAAATCCAGCTGCCATAAATGCCAGTCTAACGTGAGAGGTCTTTATGAGGTTATGGCCTTAATGAATCTAGTGGTTGCCTTTAGAGGCATTTGAAATACAATTAGACTTAACCAAATACACATGTAAATGAACATGACTAAGTGGGTTAAGTGGATGCACTAATGGGACAAGCTTAGGTGGAATGCTTGTGGGAAATAATGGGGGCCCATTTCAACCAGTATCCCAAAACGTATCTTTGTGGGCTCGACCTAAGTCGAGGACGGGACACGCATACTGGGTTTGACTATAAGAGGCCAAAACAGGGAGCGGTGGCAACGCAAGTCCAACGGGTTTCATATGCGTGTGTGGACCCGGGCTGGTAGGTAAGACGTTGTTGCATCGTGTAGGTATAAGTCGTGCATTTCCGTTATATCGGGTTTCCACTTTAGGGGAATGATACACCCCACTGTGGGGCCAGCACGGGTATCTACGAGTAGGGAGCCGATCGAAAAATGGAAAATGGGGTACACCTAGTGGAGATAGGGGCAGGCGGCACCTATGTAGTCAGCTAGGAGTACGTAAAGCCATTAAGAAAGTTTCTAAGTGAAGCTAAGTGGAATCAATATTTAGGGTGACTGGTTTGGTGCAGTATAGTGTTTATCCTTTAGTATTTAGGAGCGCCTATAACGTTTCCTTTAGCGATTGTCTATGTCCTTAATCTGCTCTTTCATAGACATTTCCTTGTTTTCCAGCTTATGCCTTAGTCTAGTTATTTTGATAATAGTATTGTAGAATTATCATACTCGCCAGACTTTATGTCTGACCCCCCCCCTCTTTTTCATCTTTTTCTCCCTTTAGGTCCTCAGGTTGGGCCAAGTTTCAGTGGAGTCTGATTGGATTGCTTATCTCTTGGAAAGCTTGGTGACACGACCCGAACTTCCCCGTGAAGGAAAGCGCGGATAGCGTTGAGTACAAGACAAAATAGAACATAGACGGAAGAACATTTCATTGTTATTACAACAATTACATCAGATACAAGAATATACAGAGTATAAATGAATAAATTACATTCGAAAAATAACAGAGATTACAATAAATTACATAGCAGCGGAAAAAACAATGTAAAACACAACTTAAAGTAATGCACGGATACAGAGCTTTCCGAGCATCGTTCCAGCTGTAAATCGGGATCCTGTGAATATAGATCTGCAAAACCAAAACTACTAGCTGCCCGTGTCGAAAATAAGGGCACCCAGAGTTTAGGTTAAAACAATAAACTCCAGGTCAGTCATGTGACTGGTGTGAAAACTAAAACAGTTATTTAAAGCTTTACTTTAAAAGAGAGTAATTCAAGGGACCACGCCGTATAACACGGAACGGGTTTCTTCCTATGAATACCAGTGCATAGAATAAACAACGCAATGCTTTTTCGAAAAATGAAGCTATTATGAGACCCAGGTCCCATCACACAATGCAACGCAAGCCGGAGGATAGGGTTTTACCTTATAACAGCCAAACATGCTTGATACGTTTAAAACAAATCATTTGATACTATAATAAGTGTATAGTGTCAAAACAATTTCAATCATAAATATAAATCATAGATGGCATGAGTGCCCCATCCCACCATGTCGCCATACTAGGCTCTACAAATAAAACCGAAATACACGTATTGGAAATTGGATTTCCGTCATGAGTCGAGGCAAGGGGCAAGATCCTCTCCGCGTTCGAGACACTCTAGCAAATGCCTCAGGGTTACGCACTCTGGGCAACCCTGGATGCGGCTGGGCCGGTCCTCACTTACGTTAGAGGATTAATTATGCCTGAACACACGTTTCCCGGTCCTTACAGACCTATAATCGAGGCGCCTCATTCCAACAACCACAAAGGTGAAAAGTATATAAATGTCAGGGCTGGTAAGTCACTGACACCACCAAAGCTAAAAAGAAACGTCGTGCTCTCCCAGCGGTCCGTATCACGTTTTTAACTCATACCGAGGTGTGAGGCTCGCGAATTCACGCTATACACAAAGCTACGCCACAAAGGTCGTGCTTTGATCATCAACCACAAGACTTTGCTTTTCAACAGAAGCCTTGATCATTGCATCTTAGCAAGCCACAAAGGCAATTCATGCCATGTGATTGATGTCCATCGATATACAACCTCTGAGCTTGTACGTCTCAGAGAAGGGCGTTAAGCAAAAGAATAAATTCTCCGCCGCCAAACAGATGTATATTTAATAGAAATCAATCAACACAGAATAAAGTCCAATGTCAGACACACAATCCATTTACAAGTCCGTTCTGGGTCTGAACGAAACCGGAGGCACTTTCCTCGCATATCCATTCAACTCCAGGTACGTCTGGACGATCACCAACTATTTCCATCCTCTTGGGTGTACTGCCCAATCAGGATCGTCAGTAGTTATCCAAACGATGTGAAGACTTCCGGTCTTCAACCACCGTCTTCATCTTCGATTTATCGTCGAATCGGTTATTCAGAATGGGTATAAACCCGGACTTTCCGAACAACCCGCGTATATTAAAAACAAATGTTACACAAACACAACATACGCCTCATTCCGATTCAGAATATTCTTTTATTCATAAAATCACATTTTTAGGGAAAGGTCCCCATTAATTTTATCCAAGATAAATTCTTTAAAATTTATCCTTTAATCTTCCTTTGGATGTCCTTTCGAACCAAATTATGGTTTTCTAAACTAGTCGAGATTAGCGAACCGTAACGAAGTAATTATTTATTTTATTTCCCAATCCCAACCTATTCATCCCATGAAGCAAAACTGGTAATACTCCATATCTAACACCACAGTGTTGTTGGTAAAATTAATTACCATTTCACGTTCAAATCTAATTAAAGATTTAACTATCGCTTTGGAGCAAAGCTGGTGATACTCCATTCTCGCCCATTTTCTAAATTCGATAATTTGGATTATAAATTCACATTTCAATCTAATTGCAGATTCGTTAAAACTCCTTTTACTGGGTTAAAGAACTAGGTGTTATTTAAACACAGTTCACGACAAACCCAAATCACATTCTATTTTTTATCGGGTTAAAGAACTAGTGTTATTTAAAACACCGTTCACTATAAACCCATTTCAAATCCAATCAAATATATTAGAAATTCCGATTGTTTAAAACCCCTTTTTAAATCTAATTTATTTATTTAAAAATAATCGGGTTTTAAATTTAGTTCAAAACTAGTTCATTTCGATAAAAAATACATTTTTATCTTTTCAAATATGGAGTTTTTCACCCTAATTTTTCCCAAATCATTCCTTATGATTTTACACAAATTGTTACTATTTTTAATAATTTTATCAAGGCCCGTACAGTCGATTTCCAACAACGCCCATCGAACTGCACTTACAGCGACCTTTTCCAAATTTGATTTGGACGTATCTCCAAATCCAACCGTTAGATTTTGAATTTCTAATATTCGTTAGAAAGCTCTTTTCGATACGAACCCAACGGTTCCGGTTTTCGGAGAATCCGACGGTCGGATCTCCCGTAATGTCCGTTTGAAATAAATGGTCGAAATTCACGAACTGCCGCGGCGCGTTCTATTCAGGCCATTATATTATATATATAATATATATAATATATAATTTGTCGATTTCTATTTAAAACGAATTTTATAAATAGTTTTGAATTAGTTTCAAAAACATTTCCAACCTTTATTTCAGATTCAAATCAAAATTGAATTTCCTATTATAAATCCTTTTTACTTTTATTTCTATTTGATTTCAATTCAAATCGATTTTAATTCGAATTCAGTTCGTTTTCCATTCAATTTAAATTCAATTCGTTTTCTATTCAATTTGAATTCAATTCGTTTTCTATTCAATTTGAATTCAATTCGTTTTCTATTCAATTTGAATTCAATTCGTTTTCTGTTCAATTCAATTCGAAATCGTTTTCTATTCAATTCATTTCGAAATCGTTTCCTATTCAATTCATTTCGAAATCGTTTTCTATTCATTTCATTTCGAAATCGTTTTCTATTCAATTCATTTCGAAATCATTTTCTATTCAATTCATTTCGAAATCGTTTTATATTCAATTCATTTCAAAATATTCGATTTCGAAATCACTTTTCAATATTCATTTTTAAATGAGTAAAATCGATATAAATATCGTTCACGTCTAAATGGCGTTAATCTAATCAACACGGCTTCATATATTTCTTTATTCAAATATTCTATCCAACAAATGAATATTTAATTTTTGTCAACACACGACTAATCACAACGAATGAGTACTGTCCACGTGTGACTATTTTTGTTAAATTATTTCGTTCAACACATGACTAATCTCAACGGATGAGTACAGTCAACACATAAATCTTTATTTTATATTGATAAAGATGTAAATTTTATTATTAAAATATTTCGTTCAACACATGACTAATCTCAACGGATGAGTACAGTCAACACATGAACCTTTATTCTAAAATATTCTTTATTATCCTGATTGGAATGAGGCCCAATCAATCACCATATAAAGTTAATTATATGGATTTTCATACATCACACGTATATAATAGCATTGAAAAATAATCAACCATCAACCAAAGTACACTACACTGTATAAGCATCAAATATAGATATCTAACGCTTATAACAGCCTGTCAATCAATCGATCGACATATTTAATCAATCAGGATGAGTGAACTTCAAATTTCATCCCAACACCCGTGTGGGGTTTCAAACAATCAAACACAGATTTTATTTGTGCAGTTGAGCGATGTGTAAAATTTATCAACCCAATTAATGTCATTCAAATAGGTGTACATAAACAAACCGTCCGGTTTGTAAATGAATATTTATTTATTCACATTCATGTTAAAAAATTTATTTTTAACGATAAAATATTTTATTTTAACATATGAATTTCTATTCAGTTCATTTTTTCAATAAAATGATATTTTTATTTTTCTAACATATTTTAGAAAATTTCGGCGGCATAACGGAACGATACTAGAAACGGGACGAGGCCTAGCCTTATCCCCGGTCTAGTGAAGGCCCACGCCATTCACATATCAATCAAATTCACCAAACAATTCATTTCAAACCAAATAGTCTAACCAACTACACAACCAAACAGTTAAACAAACAAGCCATCCATGGTCTGTGGATGACGGGTGTCGGGTGCTACTAAGACCGACTGCATCCTAGAATATATATATAACTAGAAAAGAAATTGAAGAGTGAGAAGTTCTCACCAATAGCTATCCAATCATCTTGACTCTTCTTTGATAGAAATCTTCATCGTTATCGCATTTTTGTCATCTTCGTTGCTGTAGCCACTACATATGGAAAAATCTAATTTTTACTCCGCTATTCAATATATAAAAATCGAATTTTTATTTCACTATTCAATATATAAAAATCGAATTTTTATCTTGTTATTCAATATATAAAAATCTCGCCTTTTCTATTTTTAAAATCTAATCTTTTCTATTTTAAAAATATCGACTTTTCACTTTTAAAAATATCATCTTTTCACTTTTAAAAATATCGTCTTTTCACTTTTAAAAATATCGTCTTTTCAGTTTTAAAATACTATTTTTAATATTTCTATCATGTAAAAATTATATTTTTACTTCTCTACATAAACAAAAAATCGTATTTTTACATCCTCTACATAGTAAAGATTATATTTTTAGTACTTTAAAGATATAAAAATCATATTTTTAATACTTTCAAAATATAAAAATCATATTTTTATTATCCTATCATATATTTAACAATCTAACTTTGCTATTTTAAAAGGAATGTTAATTTCATTTCAAAACTATGCTAAATTAGTAAATTAACTAAACTAATTACATTATATAAACAAAGACAAATAAATAAATAAATAATTTATAATTACCTTTTTTTTCACTGTTTATCACGTCGGGGTGGGGGGGTCTCGACTGGAGTTGGCGGTCGCTGGTGGAGGCGCAAGCGTGTGGGTGGTCCGGTGGGCGGAGCTCGGCGGATTGGGTACGGAGTGCTGGAGCTAGGGTTTTGGGCGTGGTTCACGCTGCTCGAACGAAGACGAGGGGAGAGGGTGGCGCTCGCGGAGAAGAAAAGGATAGGGGTGGCTCGACGAGGAGGGGGTCGCCAGTATGGGCGGCGGCGCGACAGTGTTTGTCGAGATGAAAGAGGCGTTGGTTTTTTTTTTAATTTTATTTTAATCGAATGAAAGAGGGGGGGGGGGGGGCTGAGCGGGTTAAGGGGGGAGGAAAAGATATTTTATTTTAATTAATTTATTTTCAAAAAGCAACTTTTTCACACGACCTCTAAACGAGGCCCACTGCCTATGGTCCATAGCGTTTTACCCCCATTCCGAACACAATGGGATATGTATCGTAAGCTGATTCGATCGTTTCGAACAGTTTCCGTTGAATCTACATTTAAATCATTATATTGAATTTTTAACGTGCATTTCAATTTACTGAGGTCACATACGGACTCAAAAAATTGCAGAAAAATATTTTCTAGCTTCGTATTGACGATACGGTCCTACCAAAACTAGTTTCGTCGAATTCTGAGACCGTAAGTAAAATGGCCATTTTCCAGTCGATTAAAATCAACTGAAACTGGTCAAACACGTTTTCCTTTGCCACGCTCACATATTGATTTGAAAAATTATGAAATTTGGAATCTAGCAATAACTTAGCACTGCGGATCCAACAAAAGTGGTTTCGTCGGAATCCGAGGTCGTTTGCAAAATTCCCATTTTTAAGGGCCTGAATTCCATAGCGACTATTCAAAATTTTCAACTGGACATATCTTTTGATTCCCGCTATGAAAATTTGATTTTTCAGATTCGTTGGAAAGATATTCTCAATTAGATCCTAATGTTTTTGGTTTCACTAAAATTCGGATTGTTTTGCACCCGGTATGTTCAATTGAAGTTTGAAATCGAATTATCGAACTACCGCGCCATTTTCAATTCCTTTTATAATTATATATAATTATTATATATTCTAACGACGACGCATATAATATATACGTTCGAATTATATTCAAAATAAATTTCTCGTCGATATTATTTAAAATAATCTATTTTAAATATTCAAAATTCTCTAAAATTGCCAAAATAAAAATTATAAACTGGATCAGATTTTCCGGGTTATTACAATCTCCCCCACTTAAAACTTTTCGTCCCCGAAAAGGAACAAAGTCGAAAGTGGTTTGATTAATCAACTCTACGTTCGATCTGGCTTCCATTCTCCAACTTTTCAGTTTCTGAGAATTTTCAAAATTTCAAAAATTTGGCTAACACCCTAAATTTTCGAAAAATTTCGCCATAACCTCCCCTGCACCGGGAGCCACGGGAAAATCCCGAAATTGCCAAATAGGCCTTCTGATCTCAAAAAGAAAAAGAAAACGCCAAGCGGCTAGCCAATAGGCTCATAAAATCATCATCACCCAAACAAAACAGTAAATTATAGTAAATATGTACCTATTTGTCGGGCAAACAAATTTTATTCTTCGGCTCTAGCCTCCTTGCTATGACCTGTTCAATGTAAGTACATGTAAATGCAAGAAAATGCTACCAATTTTCAATACAGTTCAATATTTGATGCAATTAGGCATAATGGTTCAAAATTTATCAAACAACTAAACAAACAACACAAACATCAATCAATTAGTGGATTAGAGTTTTCAAATTCATAAATTTGATATATATACAAAAATCTTGTTTTTGATGCCAATTCACAACAATGTGTTCTAACTATATTAGTTTTGGTTCTCACACAGTCTAATGGAAACATATAGAAAGCACACCTTCGAAACACGAACATAAATCTTGGTGATGGAGCTCCATCATCAAAATCATCTCCGAGCGACTAGAGTGTAATCCTATATCTATCTAATATATTAAAACTTCGAATATACGTTCATGACGCGTATATGCAAAACCTTTATATACTAGATTGTCCATACTCAAAATAAATAAATAATCAAATACGTTTAAAACGATTTAAATTTTCAAAACAAAATTGTTTTCATTTGAAAAATATACTCCTCACACTCGTTCTAGGATACTACTGATCCTATCTCTAACGAGTCATTCTAATTGGATATTACTAATCCAATATCTGATGAATTCTTTCGTAAGGTTCTAATGTGTCTTGTTCTCGAGCTCTGTAAACCAAAGCTCTGATACCAAACTGACACGACCCGAACTTCCCCGTGAAGGAAAGCGCGGATAGCGTTGAGTACAAGACAAAATAGAACACAGACGGAAGAACATTTCATTGTTATTACAACAATTACATCAGATACAAGAATATACAGAGTATAAATGAATAAATTACATTCGGAAAATAACATAGATTACAATAAATTACATAGCAGTGGAGAAAACAATATAAAACACAACTGAAAGTAATGCACGGATACAGAGCTTTCCGAGCATCGTTCCAGCTGTAAATCAGGATCCTGTGAATATAGATCTGCAAAACCAAAACTACTAGCTGCCCATGTCGAAAATAAGGGCACCCAGAGTTTAGGTTAAAACAATAAACTCCAGGTCAGTCATGTGACTGGTGTGAGAACTAAAACAATTATTTAAAGCTTTACTTTAAAAGAGAGTAATTCAAGGGACCACACCGTATAACACGGAACGGGTTTCTTCCCATGAATACCAGTGCATATAATAAACAACGCAATGTTTTTTCGAAAAATGAAGCTATTATAAGACCCAGGTCCCATCACACAATGCAACGCAAGACGGAGGATAGGGTTTTACCTTATAACAAACAAACATGCTTGATACGTTTAAAACAAATCATTTGATACTATAATAAGTGTATAGTGTCAAAACAATTTCAATCATAAATATAAATCATAGACGGCATGAGTGCCCCATCCCACCATGTCGCCATACTAGGCTCTACAAATAAAATCGAAATACACGTATTGGAAATTGGATTTCCGTCATGAGTCGAGGCAAGGGGCAAGATCCTCTCCGCGTTCGAGACACTCTAGCAAATGCCTTAGGGTTACGCACTCTGGGCAACCTTGGATGCGGCTGGGTCGGTCCTTACTTACGTTAGAGGATTAATTATGCCTGAACACACGTTTCCCGGTCCTTACAGACCTATAATCGAGGCGCCTCATTCCAACAACCACAAAGGTGAAAAGTATATAAATGTCAGGGCTGGTAAGTCACTGACACCACCAAAGCTAGAAAGAAACATCGTGCTCTCCCAGCGGTCCATATCCCGTTTTTAACTCATACAGAGGTGTGAGGCTCGCGAATTCACGCTATACACAAAGCTACGCCACAAAGGCCGTGCTTTGATCATCAACCACAAGACTTTTCTTTTCAACAGAAGCCTTGATCATTGCATCTTAGCATGCCACACAAGCAATTCATGCCATGCGATTGATGTCCATCGATATACAACCTCTGAGCTCGTACGTCTCAGAGAAGGGCGTTAAGAAAAAGAATAAATTCTCCGCCGCCAAACAGATGTATATTTAATAGAAATCAATCAACACAGAATAAAATCCAATGTCAGACACACAATCCATTTACAAGTCCGTTCTGGGTCTGAACGAAACCGGAGGCACTTTCCTCGCATATCCATTCATCTCCAGGTACGTCTGGACGATCACCAACTATTTCCATCCTCTTGGGTGTACTGCCCAATCAGGATCGTCAGTAGTTATCCAAACGATGTGAAGACTTCCGGTTTTCAACCACCGTCTTCATCTTCGATTTATCGTCGAATCGGTTATTCAGAATGGGTATAAACCCGGACTTTCCGAACAACCCGCGTATATTAAAAACAAATGTTACACAAACACAACATACGCCTCATTCCCATTCAGAATATTCTTTTATTCATAAAATCACATTTTTAGGGAAAGGTCCCCATTAATTTTATCCAAAATAAATTCTTTAAAATTTAACCTTTAATCTTCCTTTGGATGTCCTTTCAAACCAAATTATGGTTTTCTAAACTAGTCGAGATTAGCGAACCGTAACGAAGTAATTATTTATTTTATTTCCCAATCCCAACCTATTCATCCCATGAAGCAAAACTGGTAATACTCCATATCTAACACCACAGTGTTGTTGGTAAAATTAATTACCATTTCACATTCAAATCTAATTAAAGATTTAACTATCGCTTTGGAGCAAAACTGGTGATACTCCATTCTCGCTCATTTTCTAAATTCGATAATTTAGATTATAAATTCACATTTCAATCTAATTGCAGATTCGTTAAAACTCCTTTTACTGGGTTAAAGAACTAGGTGTTATTTAAAACACAGTTCACGACAAACCCAAATCACATTCTATTTGTTATCGGGTTAAAGAACTAGTGTTATTTAAAACACCATTCACTATAAACCCATTTCCAATCCAATCAAATATATTAGAAATTCCGATTATTTAAAACCCCTTTTTAAATCTAATTTATTTATTTAAAAATAATCGGGTTTTAAATTTAGTTCAAAACTAGTTCATTTCGATAAAAAATCCATTTTTATCTTTTCAAATATGGAGTTTTTCACCCCAATTTTTTCCAAATCATTCCTTATGATTTTACACAAATTGTTACTATTTTTAATAATTTTATCAAGGCGAGTACAGTCGATTTCCAACAACGGCCATCGAACTGCACTTACAGCGACCTTTTCCAAATTTGATTTGGACGTATCTCCAAATCCAACCTTTAGATTTTGAATTTCTAATTTTCGTTAGAAAGCTCTTTTCGATACGAACCCAACGGTTCCGGTTTTAGGAGAATCCGACGGTCGGATCTCCCGTAATGTCCGTTTGAAATAAATGGTCGGAATTCACGAACTGCCGCGGCGCGGCGCGTTCTATTCAGGCCATTATATTATATATATATAATATATATAATATATATTTCATCGATTTCTATTTAAAACGAATTTTATAAATAGTTTTGAATTCGTTTCAAAAACATTTCCAACCTTTATTTCAGATTCAAATCAAAATTGAATTTCCTATTATAAATCCTTTTTACTTTTATTTCTATTTGATTTCAATTCAAATCAATTTTAATTCGAATTCAGTTCGTTTTCCATTCAATTTAAATTCAATTCGTTTTCTATTCAATTTGAATTCAATTCGTTTTCTATTCAATTTGAATTCAATTCGTTTTCTGTTCAATTCAATTCGAAATCGTTTTCTATTCAATTCATTTCGAAATCGTTTTCTATTCAATTCATTTCGAAATCGTTTTCTATTCAATTCATTTCGAAATCGTTTTCTATTCAATTCATTTCGAAATCGTTTTCTATTCAATTCATTTCGAAATCATTTTATATTCAATTCATTTCAAAATATTCGATTTCGAAATCACTTTTCAATATTCATTTTTAAATGAGTAAAATCGATATAAATATCGTTCACGTCTAAATGGCGTTAATCTAATCAACACGGCTTCATATATTTCTATTTTCAAATATTCTATCCAACAAATGAATATTTAATTTTTGTCTACACACGACTAATCTCAACGAATGAGTACTGTCCACGTGTGACTATTTTTGTTAAATTATTTCGTTCAACACATGACTAATCTCAACGGATGAGTACAGTCGACACATGAATCTTTATTTTATATTGATAAAGATGTAAATTTTATTATTAAAATATTTCGTTCAACACATGACTAATCTCAACGGATGAATACAGTCAACACATGATCCTTTATTCTAAAATATTCTTTATTTTCCTGATTGGAATGAGGGCCAATCAATCACCATATAAGGTTAATTATATGGATTTTCATACATCACACGTATATAATAGCATTGAAAAATAATCAACCATCAACCAAAGTGCACTACACTGTATAAGCATCAAATATAGATATCTAACGCTTATAACAGCCTGTCAATCAATCGATCGACATATTTAATCAATCAGGATGAGTGAACTTCTAATTTCATCCCAACACCCGTGTGGGGTTTCAAACAATCAAACACAGATTTTATTTGTGCAGTTGGGCGATGTGTAAAATTTATCGACCCAATTAATGTCATTCAAATAGGTGTACATAAACAAACCATCCGGTTTGTAAATGAATATTTATTTATTCACATTCATGTTAAAAAATTTATTTTTAACAATAAAATATTTTATTTTAACATATGAATTTCTATTCAGTTCATTCTTTCAATAAAATGATATTTTTATTTTTCTAACATATTTTAGAAAATTTCGGCGGCATAACGGCACGATACTAGAAACGGGATGAGGCCTAGCCTTATCCCCGGTCTAGTGAAGGCCCACGCCATTCACATATCAATCAAATTCACCAAACAATTCATTTCAAACCAAATAGTCTAACCAACTACACAACCAAACAGTTAAACAAACAAGCCATCCATGGTCTGTGGATGACGGGTGTCAGGTGCTACTAAGCACCGTCTGCATCCTAGTATATATATAACTAGAAAAGAAATTGAAGAGTGAGAAATTCTCACCAATAGCTATCCAATCATCTTGACTCTTCTTTGATAGAAATCTTCATCGTTATCGCATTTTTGTCATCTTCGTTGCTGTAGCCACTACATATGGAAAAATCGAATTTTTACTCCACTATTCAATATATAAAAATCGAATTGTTATTTCGCTATTCAATATATAAAAATCGAATTTTTATCTTGTTATTCAATATATAAAAATCTCGCCTTTTCTATTTTTAAAATCTAAACTTTTCTATTTTAAAAATATCGACTTTTCACTTTTAAAAATATCGTCTTTTCACTTTTAAAAATATCGTCTTTTCACTTTTAAAAATACTATTTTTAATATTTCTATCATGAAAAAATTATATTTTTACTTCTCTACATAAACAAAAAATCGTATTTTTACATCCTCTACATAGTAAAGATTTTAATACTTTAAAAATATAAAAATCATGTTTTTAATACTTTCAAAATATAAAAATCATATTTTTATTATCCTTTCATATATTTAACAATCTAACTTTGCTATTTTAAAAGGAATGTTAATTTCATTTCAAAACTATGCTAAATTAGTAAATTAACTAAACTAATTACATTATATAAACAAAGACAAATAAATAAATAAATTATAATTACCTTTTTTTTCACTGTTTATCACGTCGGGGGGTGGGGGGGTCTCGTCTGGAGTTGGCGGTCGCTGGTGGAGGCGCAAGCGTGTGGGTGGTCCGGTGGGCGGAGCTCGGCGGATTGGGTACGGAGTGCTGGAGCTAGGGTTTTGGGCGTGGTTCACGCTGCTCGAACGAAGACGAGGGGAGAGGGTGGCGCTCGCGGAGAAGAAAAGGGTAGGGGTGGCTCGACGAGGAGGTGGTCGCCAGTCTGGGCGGCGGCGCGACAGGGTTTGTCGAGATGAAAGAGGCGTTGGGGTTTTCTTTTCTATTTTTTTTTTAAATTTTATTTTAATCGAATGAAAGAGGGGGGGGGGGGGCTGAGCGGGTTAAGGGGAGAGGAAAAGATATTTTATTTTTAATTTATTTAATTAATTTATTTTCAAAAAGCAATTTTTTCACACGACCTCTAAACGAGGCCCACCGCCTATGGTCCATAGCGTTTTACCCCCATTCCGAACACAATGGGATATGTATCGTAAGCTGATTCGATCGTTTCGAACAGTTTCCGTTGAATCTACATTTAAATCATTATATTGAATTTTTAACATAAATTTCAATTTACCGAGGTCACATACGGACTCGAAAAATTGCAGAAAAATATTTTCTAGCTTCGTATTGACGATACGGTCCTAACAAAAATAGTTTCGTCGAATTCTGAGACCGTAAGAAAAATGGCCATTTTCCAGTCAATTAAAATCAACTAAAACTGGTCAAACACGTTTTCCTTTGCCACGCTCACATATTGATTCGAAAAATTATGAAATTTGGAATCTAGCAATAACTTAGCACTGCAGATCCAACAAAAGTGGTTTCGTCGGAATCCGAGGTCGTTTGCAAAATTCCCATTTTTAAGGGCCTGAATTCCATAGCGACTATTCAGAATTTTCAACTGGACATATCTTTTGATTCCCGCTATGAAAATTTGATTTTTCAGATTCGTTGGAAAGATATTCTCAATTAGATCCTAATGTTTTTGGTTTCACTAAAATCCGGATTGTTTTGCACCCGGTATGTTCAATTGAATTTTGAAATCGAATTATCGAACTACCGCGCCATTTTCAATTCCTTTTATAATTATATATAATTATTATATATTCTAACGACGATGCATATAATATATACGTTCGAATTATATTCAAAATAAATTTCTCGTCGATATTATTTAAAATAATCTATTTTAAATATTCAAAATTCGCTAAAATTGCCAAAATAAAAATTTTAAACTGGCTCAGATTTTCCGGGTTATTATACTTGGACTGCTGAAGTAAAGTCCAGCTTGTTATCTTTCTTTTTAATGGCTATTTATGTAATGGGATTATGTACTTGTTTAATCAAGATAGATATTGTACTTGACTTTGATTATGGTGTTATGATGTAATCAAACATGTTTTGACTTCTGCTGCAATTGAAATAAAGTTTTTAAATTTCCAAGTACTATTTTATATCTGTCTTGTTGAAATTTTACTGTTCTATATTCACCTAAAACCTCCATAGAAGTTAATGCATTCCCTTTGTGAGTGACATTAATGGACGTGGGGTGTTACACGTGGTATCAGAGCATAAGGTTACCAGAACAGATAAAATTTTTAGAAAAATATTTTTCTAAAGTATTTTTGGAAGAAGTGCTTTCAAAAACATGTTATTTAGAGAAAGTTTTTATGAAAAACATAATCCCAAATAGCCATATCCTTATCTTTATCTTTCGAATTCTCCATTTTGAATCTTTCCTTTTTCGTTTCAGCATGGCTGAAGATCTTAATCTCCCAGAAGGTGTGACAGTTCCAGGGTGGTTTAGGAGATATTTGGAGGCTAGGGCCACCACTGCAGGCCCAGCAGATGTTCCTCCACCCCCAGTTGCACCCATTCCTCCTCCTCCTCCTCGTGTTGACACTTTTGCAAAGACGTGCAAGGAATTTAAGGCTATGGGAGGAAAAACTTTTCAAGGGGCTAAGACGTTTGTGGAGGCCAGAGACTGGCTTAAGGAGACTGAGGAATTGTTGGATATCTTTGAAGTGGAAGATGGGAGGAAAGTCCGTTTAGCTGCTTGGTTAATGAAGGGAGAGGCCTCGTTTTGGTGGGAGGTCACTAACGGGGAACGTCCAGTTGATTCATGGGCGGATTTCAGACGAAGGTTTGAGGCAAAGTTTCTTTCAAGGGCAGAGGAGAATTTAAATATGGAAAAATTCCTGACATTAAAGCAAGGGAGCTTATCAGTGAAGGAGTATGTCAATAAATTTAATCAGTTAGCAAGGTTTGGCTTGGAGTTGGTGAACACACCAGAGAAGAAAGCTTTGAGGTTCGTTAGAGGTTTGAATGAACCGTTGCAAGGGTTGGCTATGACCCCCATCCCTATGGGAGCCACCTTTGAAAGGCTAGTAGAAATGGCACTTATGCATGAGGATAAGGCAGTTGAAAAGAAAGGGGATCAGAAGAAACCCCAACAACAAAATAAGAAGGGTGGTAAAAACAATAATGGCAAAGGGAAGAAGAGATGCTTCAATTGTGGGACGCCTGGCCATCTCAGCAAAGATTGTAGAAAGAAAAAGAAGACTGGTTGTTTTCATTATGGAGATGCGGGACATTTGGTGAAGGACTGCCCAAAGAAGGGGCAGAGGGCAGGGTCTACCTCGGGAGGACAGTTGCAGGCTCTTATGGCACCAGGGCAGGCAAGGGGGCAAGTTCAGGCTATTGCGGCCCCACCGCTGCAAGAAAGAGGTAGAACAATTTCTGTTGAAAGTTTTTCTGTTTGATCATCCTATCCGTACCTTATTCGATTCTGGCGCATCTCATTCGTTTATCTCTGCATCATTAGTTGAATTACTGCACTTGAACACCAGTTTAGTAGAGGATCCCTTGGTTGTTTCAAATCCAATTGGGGGTTCGGCTCATTTGACCATGATATGTTTGGATTTGAAAATCTCTATACTTAGCGTTGAATTTAGATGTGATGCTTATGTATTGGGCTTCACGGGCTATGGCTAATTTTAGGAATGGATTGGTTATCTAGAAATGGGGCCATTCTTGATTGTGAAAGGAGAGTAGTTAGGCTTGTGACTCGCCTTGGTAATGCTCTCGACATCTTTTGTAGTCCCATAAATTCCGTTATGCTAAGTTATCTTGAATCGCTTGACGCGTCTGTAGAGAATCTGCGAATGGTAGAGGTGGTCCGGGAATATCCGGATGTGTTTGAGGAGGTGAAGGGCTTACCTCCAAAGCGGGAGATAGACTTTTGAATTTATCTTGTGGATAATGCTAAACCCGTATCTTTGCCAGTGCGCCACATGGCTCCTCGTGAAAGGAGGGAACTCAAAAAGCAAGTGAAGGAGTTGCTTGAGAAGGGGTTCATAAGACGTAGTATATCAGAGTGGGGTGCTCCAGTAGTATTTGCTACAAAGGCGGATGGGTCCCTTAGACTTTGTGTGGACTATAGAGAACTAAACTAGCTTACTAAAAAGAACCGACACCCACTGCCGAGGATTGACGATCTCTTTGATCAGTTAGTTGGCGCCTCAGTGTTTTCGCAGTTGGACTTAGCCACTGGCTTTCATCAACTGAGAGTGGCTGAGGATAGTATAGATAAGACTGCTTTTAGGACTCCTGACGGATTCTATGAATGGCTAGTGATGCCCTTTGGTTTGACAAACGCCCCCGCATATTTTGTTGATTTGATGAGTAGGGTGTTTAGGGAGTACCTTAACAAATTCGTGGTAGTCTTTGTGGATGACATCTTAGTCTTTTCTAAGAACGAAGAAAAGCATGCCCTACATCTTAGGAAAGTGTTGGAAACCCTTCGAGTGCATAACCTTAAGGCAAAATTTTCTAAGTGTCACTTCTGGAGGAAAGAAGTACGGTTCTTAGGGCATGTGGTTTCCAAGGAAGGGATAGCAGTGGATCCCGCAAAGGTGGTGGCCATCCAAGATTGGAAGGTCCCTAAAAATGTAACCGAAGTAAGAAGTTTCTTGGGGTTGGCTGGCTATTATAGGAAGTTTATCAAAGACTTCGCAAAAATATCAGCTCCATTAACACGGTTAAAGAAGAAGAACCTGGTTTTTACGTGGGACGAAGATTGTGATGACGCGTTCGAACGTTTAAAGAGAGCCTTAACTTCAGCCCCAGTCTTAGTGCTGCCAGACTGGAATAAACCATTTACCGTCTATACTGATGCTTGTGGGACGGGACTTGGCGCGGTCCTCATGCAAGAGGGAAGAGTAATAGCCTATGGTGGAAGGCAGTTGAGGGTTCATGAAAAGAATTACCCTACGCATGACCTTGAGTTAGCCGCAATTGTTTTCGCACTTATTCGAACTGTTCACTGACCACAAATCATTAAAATACTTATTCTCTTAGAAGGATTTGAATTTAAGGCAGCAACGGTGGATGGAATTCCTAGCCTCCTACGATTTTGAAATAGCATATACCCCGGGCAAGGGTAACGTGGTAGCAGACGCCTTAAGTAGGAAAAGGTTGTCCTTGAGTTCGTTGTTTGTTGAACGACGAAGCTTAGAATTCATCTCCATGTTTGACTTTAGACCCTCCGTTGACCTAGTACCTGGTTTGTTAGCATCCTTGGAGGTTAGACCTACACTTCTAGGACGAGTTGGTGAGGCACAGCAAGACGACCCCCAGTTGGTTGAGATAGTAGAAAAGCTCAAAGGAGGGGAGTCGTCTAGCCATCTTCGTAGGTATACCCTAGACGATAAGGGTTGGTTACGAAGGGATAATAGACTTTGTGTACCACAAGACGAAGACTTAAGGAAGGCCATTCTTGATGATGCTCATCGCTCAAAGATGACCATTCATCCCGGCGGAGACAAGATGTACAAAGATATGAAGCGGGTTTTCTTTTGGGCCGGTATGAAAAAGGATGTGGCCGAGTACGTCGCTAGATGCTTGGTGTGCCAATGAGTAAAAGCAGAACAAAAGAAACCCGGTGGGTTGCTTCACCCATTGGAAGTTCCACTATGGAAATGGGAAAGCGTCTCAATGAATTTTGTGGATGGATTACCAAGATCAAGGAAGGGTAATACGGGGATTTGGGTTATAGTAGATAGACTTACTAAGAGCGCCCATTTTATTCCCGTGAAAAGTAAGAGGACTGCTCCGTGGTTGGCTTATGTATACATTAAAGAGATAGTTCGTTTGCACGGTATTCCTTCTAGTATAGTAAGCGACCGTGATCCCATCTTCACTAGCGAATTTTGGAAGAGTTTACAAGAGGCGGTAGGGACTCAGCTATGTTTGAGCACCACATATCATCCTCAGACGGACGGCCAGACCGAGAGGGTGAATCGTATTCTAGAGGATCTTTTAAGGCTTTGTATCCTAGACTTTGGGGGTACATGGGAAGAGCACCTTCCATTGGTAGAATTCGCATATAATAATAGCTTTCAGTCTAGTATTGGCATGGCACCTTTCGAAGCTCTTTATGGAAGGCCTTGCCGTTCGCCTACATGTTGGTGGGAATCTACCGATAAAATCCTACTTGGGCCCGATATGGTTAGGGAAACCTCGGAGAAGATTGATTTGATTCGAAGGAGGATGAAAGCAGCACAAGATAGGCAGAAATCGTATGCTGATAAGAGGAGGACGGATCTTGAGTTTGACATTGGGGACATGGTTTTGATCAAAGTGTCTCCGTTACGGAATGTTGTTCGCTTTGGGTCCTTTGGGAAATTAGCGCCAAGGTTTGTAGGGCCGTTTCCTATAAAAGACAGGATTGGGAAGATGGCGTATAGGGTGGAGTTGCCTGAGAAACTTAGTGGAGTACACGACGTATTCCATGTATCACATTTGAGGAAGTGTTTGCACAAGACCGCAGAGGTTGTAGAGCCGAGCTTGCTTAAAGAGGTGGAAATAGAGCGGGATGCAACAATTAGACGTGCTCCTACATGCATTCTTGGGTCGGAGATCAAAAAGTTGAGAAATCGAGAGGTCAGACTAGTTAAAGTGCAATGGGGAGATGATGAGAGCAACGCTACTTGGGAGACAGAAGGGAAGATGCGTTCGCTATACCCTTTTCTTTTTGAGGGTATGTTTTTTAATTTCTCCTTTATCGCTTAGCTTATCTTATCTTATCTTTAGTATGTCCTCTCACTAGTATCTTTGACCTTTAGTTAAGATAATCCTATGGTTGAAACATGTGTTTGAGACATGTTATGTATGATGGATGCAAAATGGATGCAAGTGGTTGCTAGTGGTTGCTCGTGGATGCATATACACACACACTTTAGGCACTAGATCGGTTCAGTCACTACATATTGCATATTGCATAAATGAATGTATTTAGTATAATGGATGTATAATGGTTGTACCATTATATAGATGCTGCATTCGGTTGAATGGATGTGCACGCATATAGAAGTAGTTTGTAAGCAATTAGGATCTTTTGCATACATAATGGATGCATGGCACTATCATGAATTGCATCAAGGAGGTCAACTGAATCAGTGGACCGCCTGATTTTGCATTAGATACGGACATAGACACACACTGTGCATTTAAACATGAAAGCATTAGAAGTCTATAAGGACAATGGATGCCGGTGTTTGTTGATTGAGTAGATGGTTGATGATAGGATATAAACTTGAAGATTTCAGGGTCGAAATCCCTTAAGGAGGGGAGAATGTAACACCCCGTATTTCTGTTAATACTAATATTCACAAATTAAAAGAATTAATATTGAGAATTTGCACGAAATAGCCTTAAAAGGCATATAACAAATTTGAGATATGTGAATTGCCTTAAAAGGCGAAAAATGGAATTAAGACATTAATTGGAAAATTAATGGTCATAAGTTAATTATGGATTAATTTGAATTCATGAATAGGTGCGTGTGTGTGTGTGTATATATATATATGGGCAATTAATGTAAGCATGAATAGAAGTTTATTAATTTGCTGAGTGTTTGCTGAGTCACTTCTGACTCATTGCTGAGTCAATAAGATAAACCCCATCTGGTCTGAATGGCTGCGATTATTTCTAGGTTAAATCTAATGGCCTAAATGAATCCTAACATCTATAAATAAGTGGGTAGACTCTAACCCTAAATCACTTGAAAAATTGGAGAGCTACCGACATGCCGTTGCCATGGAGTTCAGCATAGCCGTCACAAATTAAAGAAGAAGAAGGCCTAATCTACAAACTAAATCTACTCAAATCAAATCAAAAGCTCTCTCTTTCTATTTCTCTTCTTTAAAATTGTGAGTATGATGAATCTCACAATATTATTATAAAATAATTTGATTAAGTTATGAATGGATCACAAGAAAGTGATATGAATTGTTATGTATTTGTAAATTATGTTGTGGATCACTTGTTATGCTATTATGTTATCATATATATGTTGTTATGTTGTAGTGATTATCTTGTAAATAATCCTATGCTATGTCATATGTGATTAATCATGCTATGCTATGTTGTAAATCATATCATGCTATGTTGCAAATTATGATATGCTATGTTGTAAATCTTATATATGTTGTAGATCTCATATTATCACGTATGTTGAAATACTTATGTTATATGATAATGATGTCATGTTAAGTTGTGTTGAATCATACAAGTTGTAAAATCATGATGTTAGTATTTATGCGAATTGGATCATGTTTAAAGTTTATGTTTTTTATAATAGATCTTGATTATGGGAATTTGCCTATTGGGTTAGGTGTACCCATATACATGAATCTACAAATTAATTGGATCTGAATATGGGAATTTTCCTATTAAGTTAGGTGTACCCATATACATGAATCTATGATTAAATGGATTTTGATTTTTGGGAATTTTCCTATTGAGTTAGGTGTACCCATATAAAACCATATTGTTAATGATATTGATTCACACATGTCCTATACAAGTTTATGAAATTTGATCAAAATCATATTATGTGAATTATGAATAAGTTGACACCCTTAGATCCATGACATGTATAACCTTATGCAAGTTGTAATGTATGCAAGTTTTACCCCTTGTTATGATTTATTTAGTCATATATATATGTTGTTGTTGTGAATATTTTCTTTTATGCTATGAGTTAGACTAATCGGATCTAGCATACATTTTGCGAATAAACGTTCAAACGTGGGGTAGGGGTAATATTAGGAAATTGATAAATTGGGGTGCAATTGATATGATTTTGCATGCCTTAAATGGATGTCCATAATTGAGTCAATTATGGACATTGTTAAATTTGGAATTAATTAATAATTCAAGTAGGGAATTATTAAAATTGGGGAAAGTGGATTATTAATAATAATCAATGCTTAGGACACGAGGTTGGACCCGTTTGTGACGTAAACTTGCCCGGCAAATCCAGTAGTCACAAATGACGGCCCAATGTGAGAGGTCCTAGGCCCAAACTAAAGCATAAAAGTTGTAAAGACACGAGGTTAGACTCTTTTATGGTGTAAGACTGCCCGGACCCGCCCGGCAAATCCAGCTGCCATGAATGCCAGTCTAGTGTGAGAGGTCTTTATGAGGTTATGGCCTTAATGAATTAGGAAATACTTAGCCAGATAATCATGTAAGGTGGGACATGGGGGTTAAGTAGGTGCCTTGGGTGGCATGAGGAATCTAGTGGTTGCCTTTAGAGGCATTTAAAATACGATTAGACTTAACCAAATACACATGTAAATGAACATGACTAAGTGGGTTAAGTGGATGGACTAATGGGACAAGCTTAGGTGGAATGCTTGTGGGAAATAATGGGGGCCCATTTCAACCAGTATCCCAAAACGTATCTTTGTGGGCTCGACCCAAGTCGAGGACGGGACACGCATACTGGGTTTGACTATAAGAGGCCAAAACAGGGAGCGGTGGCAACGCAAGTCCAACGGGTTTCATATGCGTGTGTGGACCCGGGCTGGTAGGTAAGACGTTGTTGCATCGTGTAGGTATAAGCCGTGCATCTCCGTTATATCGGGTTGCCACTTTAGTGGAATGATACACCCCACTGTGGGGGTAGCACGGGTATCTACGAGTAGGGAGCCGATCGAAAAATGGAAAGTGGGGTACACCTAGTGGAGATAGGGGCAGGCGGCACCTATGTAGTCAGCTAGGAGTACGTAAAGCCATTAAGAAAGTTTCTAAGTGAAGCTAAGTGGAATCAATCTTTAGGGTGACTGGTGTGGTGCAGTATAGTGTTTATCCTTTAGTATTTAGGAGTGCTTATAACGTTTCCTTTAGCGATTGTCTATGTCCTTAATCTGCTCTTTCATAGAAATTTCCTTGTTTTCCAGCTTATGCCTTAGTCCAGTTATTTTGATAATAGTATTGTAGAATTATCATACTCGCCAGACTTTATGTCTGACCCCCCCTCTTTTTCATCTTTTTCTCCCTTTAGGTCCTTAGGTTGGGCCAAGTTCCAGTGGAGTCTGATTGGATTGCTTATCTCTTGGAAAGCTTGGACTGCTGAAGTAAAGTCCAGCTTGTTATCTTTCTTTTTAATGGCTATTTATGTAATGGGATTATGTACTTGTTTTATCAAGATAGATATTGTACTTGACTTTGATTATGGTGTTATGATGTAATCAAACATGTTTTGACTTCTGCTGCAATTGAAATAAAGTTTTTAAATTTCCAAGTACTATTTTATATCTATCTTGTTGAAATTTTACTGTTCTATATTCACCTAAAACCTCCATAGAAGTTAATGCATTCCCTTTGTGAGTGACATTAATGGACGTGGGGTGTTACAATTTATAAATTTCAATTGGTCTATGAAGATTTTAATTTGTGATGTATATATATGTTAAACTTATAGAAATAAAAAAAAGTTTATAAGTTTAAATATATATTATAAGGGTTTGAAATTATTGATGCGTATTGTAGAATATATTGTTATATATTTGATTTTGTAATAAAATTATTTGTATATTTATTATGATTAATGAGGTTAAATTTTAATAAGTAAATAAGTGGGGGAGAGATATAATTTTCCCTACTTAATTTTTTAATGATTTGATATATATTATTTACGATAGATGATTTAGAAATTTTATATATATTTTGTTAAATATGAAAAGATGTTTTGGGTATTTACCTGACGTCAAAGTCGGCCTATCGAATACCTAGTGATTTGGGTATACATCTTGTAACGTCCCAGTTTGTACTGCTTTGGTAATACAATTTATTTTGAGATTTATTTTAAAAATTAATTTTAATAATAAATTGTGAATAATAAATATTGGGGAAAATTCCAAGTAGGTATATATTTTAAAATCCAGGGTCAATGTATATATGAATGTAAAAGTGATATATAATGTTGTATGATTTTGTTTGCATTTTTAATGTGTTTCAAACTCTAGTAAAAAAATCTAGATAATATTAGTTACAAATATTTTAGGAAAATTTGAATAAAAATTATTCAAAAAGCTTATGTGTACTTGCTATATTTATATACATATGCAAGCAAATGATGTTTTTATATTGTGAGTTGCACTTTAACTTGTTCTAAATATAGAAAAATAGATTAATCAATAGAATAAATTTGATAACTAGTTATTTGCTTCATCCTTAATATAACAAGAGTGCATAGCTATGACATGAATTTGACAAGAATATAATAGAAATCTAAATCAGGACTTTCTTAAATGCTAAGCAAAATCTATTATACAAGATGTACACAATGCCACAACAAACCATATGGTACTAGATCATTTCCTAGAACCAGCTAACCATCCTAATATATATATATATATATATATATATATATATATATATATATAGGCAAAACTAGAACTTATCTAACCTATATAATCTATGTAAATACAACTATTTCAAGAGCATGTATACGGCCAGCATTGAGTTTTCTTTTCTACTCTTGCTAGCAGCCAACACTATAGTATAAACTAAGTCTAAACACATGCATTATCACTTTCATAGCAGGAAAAAGCATTTGAAATGTAGCACCAACATTCCAATCAATCTGCAAGAACACATTCTAGTGAGGCTTAGGTATAGTATATTGCTTAATACTGAAGAAATTACATATTTAATCCATTTCAACACATTCACATGGCTGGTACAAGTAAAGATATACTCCAAGGATAGCATGGCCAAAGCATTTTAGGTTGGCAGTAGGAATCGTACAAGTGACCATACATTTACCTCTTTTCAATGAAATGAAGTTATACCTGAAAACTAGCTTAAGCCTAACCTTTCTAATTAAGTGAAGTTGTTGTGTAGTAACATTCCATCTATAGTAAATGCTCTACAAAGATTTTAATATTTTATTCTTAAATTTTTACTATAAATACACCTATACACTTCATGTTTTCTTCACACAAAAATCAATCGAGTCAGTTCAATGGAAATCAGCCGCAAGCCTTAAGAACAGAGGAGTCATATGTGAGTAAACCCCTTTCCCCTTTGAAATATATTATTTATTTATATATTTGTCAGCATAAATATAGATATATGAGTGTCTTGAATATATGTGTGGCTGATTTGCTCTGTCTGTTAAGAACTGGAAAACCTGAAATAAGAAGCAGTTGTGAATTAACTCTTTTTCCCTATTTAAAAAAAATAGTACGTGTTGATATGCATGATAGTACAAATTCATACATATGTTTGTCTTTAACTAAATTGGTCATCGTGATAAGCTAATGGAAACTGTAAGCCAGGAAGCAAATGCAAGCACAGGACTCTGTTTGGTTCTATAAACCAACCCCAAATTTTGAAAATCAATAACCAAATTCTAGTGAGATTTTAAAATGGTGATCAACATTAAGTTAACTCAACTATGTTAGAAGTTTATCTTAGAAATGATTTCCACTTCAATGATATTTATATATTTTCGGGTATATATTAAATATTGCTCTGAGTGGTTAAAAATCGAAATTTTGATCATCATGAAATGAAGATACAGGCACATTAAAATATTAATGTGTTAAAACCATAATTTTTAAGATAGATTCCCATATTTTTTTATAGGGGATACAGTAGGTTATGACACACTTTAGTTTTGGGCTAAATAGTTTAACCCGTAAGTTTGGGTCGTTACAGTTGGTATCAGAGCGAGTTTGAGTAGTAACCTTGGCTCTGTGGCGTCACTCGATAGAGATGGGGTTGGAAGTACCCTAGATCGAGATTGAGTGTGTATATATATATATATATATATATATATATATGAGCACGTATTTGTTATTTGATATAAAAACTGTTTTATATTGTGCTGGCTGGTTTGTCGAGTGGTTTAAAAATTCTGGTCGATACAGGGTGCACACTGTATTGAAAAGTGTTTATAAACTCTTGAACAGAGTATTTCGACACAATATTGTTTTAAAGGATGGGTAAATGATATAATTTTATCCAAAATTATATTCAGTTATAAAATAATAATTTTTTTGAAATTGCTATTATATATGGATGTGTTGATGATTGTTATTATAATCAAAGAGATTATAAAATTGTAATGGTTGTATATTTAACCCCTATTGAATTTGTATAAGGAAGAGATATTCAAATAGGACAAACCGGAAATTTGTTGGGTAAAACAAAATGGTTTGGGAAAATTCAAAGGTTTTGAATTTAAATAATATCAAGTTATATGATTTCAGATTGGTTTGATATTAAGATCGAAAATCTAGATTCCGATATTTGAAAATTTAACCGGAGTTAAGAAATTAAAACCTAACTGGAGATTGATTGAGTTGAATGATTTTCTGATTATTGATCTAATGTTGAATTCCGTTTTCGAGGTTGATACTTAGAGGATTGTTTTCTTATCAATTTACGGTCAGGAAATTGATGGATGTTGAAAATAGGAATAAATGAAATTGTTTTCAAGTGTAAGTAACATATATTTCTGGTTTTGAAAATGACTGTGATTGACAAAAAATTGCTAGTGTATTGAATATTTGATTGTAGTGAAATATTTGATAGATAACCTATGTGTTTGGATGTCCTGTTAGTTGTGATTATGAGGGAATGACCTATAAGTCTATAACTATAGATCTAACTATAATCTCCTCGTTACTCTTCAATTTCGAGGACGAATTTTTTTTAAGGTGGGTAGATTGTAACGTCCCAGTTTTTACTACTTTGGTAATACAATTTATTTTTGGATTTATTTTGATAATTAATTTTAATAATAAATTGTGAATAATAAATATTGGGGAAAATTCCGAGTAGGTATATATTTTAAAATCCAAGGTCAGCGTATATATGAATGTAAAAGCGATATATAATGTTGTATGATTTTGTTCGCATTTTTAATGTGTTTCAAACTCTAGTAAAAAAATCTAGATAATATTAATTACAAATATTTTAGGAAAATTTGAATAGCAATTATTCAAAAAGCTTATGTGTACTTGCTATATTTATATACATATGCAAGCAAATGATGTCTTTATATTGTGAGTTGCACTTTAACTTGTTCTAAATATAGAAAAATAAATTAATCAATAGAATAAATTTGATAACTAGTTAATTGCTTCATCTTTAGTATAATAAGAGTGCATAGCTATGACATGAAATTGGCAAGAATATAAAAGAAATCTAAACCAGGACTTTCTTAAATGCTAAGCAAAATCTATTATACAAGATGTACACAATGCCACAACAAACCATAGGGTACTAGATCATTTCCTAGAACCTATCTAACCTATATAATCTATGTAAATTCAACTATTTCAAGAGCATGTATACGACCAGCATTGAGTTTTCTTTTCTACTCTTGCTAGCAGCCTACACTATAGTATAAACTAAGTCTAAACACATGCATTGTCACTTTCTTAGCAGGAAAAAGCATTTGAAATGTAGCACCAACATTCCAATCCAATCAATCTGCAAGAACGCATTCTAGTGAGGCTTAGGTATAGTATATTGCTTAATACTTAAGCAATTACATATTTAATCCTTTTCAACACATTCACATGGCTGGTACAAATAAAGATGTACTCCAAGGATAGCATGGCCATAGCATTTTAGGTTGGCAGTAGGAATCATACAAGTGACCATACATTTACCTCTTTTCAACGAAATGAAGTTATAGCTGAAAACTAGCTTAAGCCTAACCTTTCTAATCAAGTGAAGTAGCTGTGTAGTAACATTCCATTTATAGTAAATGCTCTACAAAGATTTTAATATTTTATTCTTAAATTTTTACTATAAATACACCTATACACTTCATGTTTTCTTCACACAAAAATCAATCGAGCCAGTTCAATGGAAATCAGTCGCAAGCCTTAAGAACAGAGGAGTCATATGTGAGTAAACCCCTTTCCCATTTCAGATATATTGTTTATTTATATATTTGTCAGCATAAATATAGATATATAAGTGTCTTGAATATATGTATGGCTGATTTGCTCTGTTTGTTAAGAACTGGAAAACCTGAAATAAGGAGCAGTTGTGATTTAACTCTTTTTCCCCATTTAAAAAAATAGTATGTGTTGATATGCATTATACAAATTCATACATATGTTGTCTTTAAATAAATTGGTCATCGTGATAAACTAATGGAAACTATAAGCCGGGAAGCAAATGCAAACACAGGACTCTGTTTGGTTCTATAAACCAACCCCAAATTTTGAAAATCAATAACCAAATTCTAGTGAGATTTTAAAACGGTGATCAACATTAAGGTAACTCAACTATGTTAGAAGTTTATCTTAGAAATGATTTCCACTTCAATGATATTTATATATTTTCGGGTATATATTAAATACTGCTCTGAGTGGTTAAAAATCAAAATTTTGATCATCATGAAATGAAGATACAGGCACATTAAAATATTAATGTGTTAAAACCATGATTTTTAAGATAGATTCCCATATTTTTTTATAGGGGATACAGTAGGTTATGACACACTTTAGTTTTGGGCAAAATAGTTTAATCCGTAAGTTTGGGTCGAGGGAATATAAAATTTGTTAATGGGGACGCTTCGCTGAGTGTAGGCGACTATATGGACGGAGTTTGGCGATGTACCGTGGTCATAGGAAATGGGTGAAATTAGTTTACTGTTGTCTTGGTAAAAGGGGTTTTGCGTATAATTTGGATCCATGTTCAAAATCTTCCTCAGATGACCGGAATGTTGTTGGGTGGTGTGGTCGGCTTCGGAGGATGAAGTCTTGTATGTGGAGGTGATCGAGGCAGAGTAGTGAGTGTCGAGGTGATTGGGCATGTGCACTGAAATGTTTTAATGAACACTGAAGAAGATGGAAAAAGCAATCTGCAACTAAAGAAGAAGGAAGAGATGAGCTGAGTTGTTACATCACGTTGGTGCATGAATGCTGATGGTTCATATAGTGGTTCGGTGGGAACCTAACACAATAGAAGGAAGAAAGGTGCAAATGCAGAATCAAAGTAGAAGATAAAAAGAAGGGGGAGAAGTTAATACTGCATGTCATCCATATATTACAATATCATATGCTAAGGTATATTGGCATAACAAACTATTAGGATAAGACTGAGTGAAACTACTAACAGCAATGACAAATCCAACTGCAGTACTAGTGCACTATGATTGCCAAACTGAATCAATCAACCATCATGAATCAAAAGGAAACACAGTAAACTAAAGAAAATTGGATCATCAAAAGGAGGGAAATGCATAAGTAAAACACAGAAAGAACGAATGGGAAATTTAAAGGGTTTACGTACTGATTACCAAAGCATAACATGTAGGATTCGACACATGGCTGTTGCGTAGCTTTCGCTACCTCGGCGTCTCCTATACAGGTTTCCAGTTCACCCAAATTAGGATTTGGAGATGTAGGACATAGAATTTGTTCACAGATGGTTAAAAATGGGTATTATTCAATCTTCTATTGCTGTTAAGCACATACGCGACTCTAATACCAAAATAGAAATTTAATGTTTTGACAATGAATGTAAAAACATTGAACAACTATTTCAACTAATAAAAATGTGAAAATGCAAACTGTATTATTATGCTTCATTGTGTACAGACTTCTATATGTAATGTACATCACATGAATGTGCTTCCTGTTAATGTGTCGAGTTGGCAACATTTGTTGTGCTTGGAATTTTTAACAAGAGTGGAGAAAAGAAGTGATGCAAGAAAATGTAGCATAGGGCGGTAGAATAGAAGGAGAGTAAGTGGAAAGGCTGAAAGAATAAGTAAACAAATGGCATGTTAATGAACAAGGACAACAAGAACAATGGTAAGAACTTATCACTAAAACAAATTTTGTAGGAGCTTAAAGAACTGGAAATGAAATACGTAGAACCTAAAATTAGGAAAAATGACTGGAAATCATCTAAGTAAAGATTTCCAAAGAACAAGTTGAAAGTATATGGACTAGAAAAAAAACGACACTGGAAGAAATAAGCAAAGAAAGGGATGGATGCAAAGGAGCATATGGGAAGGGATTTGTGGGTTTGCCTGGAACATTCAATGACGTGGTGGTTTTATTTTTAGTGTTGGCGGATCACAGTTTCGTGGGTCTTCTTACGGTGTAAGTAATGGGCTTAGGGCTTGGCCCATAAAATAAATAAAATAAAATAAAGGAAAAGATGTAACGTAAGAATGGGAAGAAAACACCAAAAGTAGAAATAAAGGTGAAGAATTTACGGAGAAGGCGCTTTGTTCCATAATGGTATACGTTAGTTCATGGGCTTTTGGGCCTGGCCATCATTTGAAATAAACAAAAATAGTTAAGGATGGATTCTAAATTTAAATTTAGTTTAAAATATTATATATATATATATATATACATTAATTAATATAGATAAGTTAAACGTGATCGAGTAATCTTGGTTCGTATAGGTATGATGGAGTTAATCGATGGTATAATTCAACGAATTATCGAATTTTAAATAAAATGATTTATTAAGTAATTAAAGGTGACTTCAAATTCATCGAACATAATTTCGTCGTTTAACTAAATTAACATGTAAACCACCTATCGGTAATGATCATTAAATACAGAATTAAATATTCAACAAATTGATTGATTAAGTCATATAATTATGTGAAGTGTACTTATATATTTTTATTTGACATCTGTCATGGGAATTAAACATCGTTCCACTATGTATTGACTGGATTGTTTAAAACACCCTGTTAGTAGAAATAAAGACCATTCTGCTACTAACTAATTTAATATATTTTATCAGTAAATATACGGGCTGAGTTGTTATATTATCAGTAGAAAATATTGCATTTATTACATGTGTGCTTGTGCATATTAAATTTAACAAATCAAATGTTATCTCTCATAAGAACTGATATATGCCGTGAGAACTGCTAAATTTTAAATTCTGTAAAGCAACTCAGAAATAAATACATAGTTAATGATCAAATAAAGATTATTTTATGACTTAGCAGATTCAATGGTGTTAAACCTATTTATTTTATTTTGTATTTGATAGTTAAATAACCGATTATCAAATCTGGACCTTATCGTTTTCGAAGAGACCGGAATCTAAATTCCACTTTGATTCGATATATAA
This sequence comes from Allium sativum, assembly GCA_030737875.1. Lineage (NCBI taxonomy): Eukaryota > Viridiplantae > Streptophyta > Magnoliopsida > Asparagales > Amaryllidaceae > Allium > Allium sativum. The sequence continues at coordinate 792,717,655 of CM060921.1, read as the reverse complement.
GTTATGAGTCAGAGATTTTATCTAAGACCATTGAAGACGGAGTATCGCAAGGACTGTTATGTTTATAGGATAGTGCCTTCGGTTTGTCCAATCACAGGACAACTTGTATGGATGAATGTCTGACAAAGTATGCCTAACCAATCGCGTACATTGATCTCTTCAAAAGTATTTTTGTTGGTGGCAGAGGAATTCATTTCTCATGCTTTATACCCATAATATATTTTTGTGGAATTCAATTAGTGGTTGGCGGTATTGACGATGTAGCATTCAAAGAAATGATTTGTCAAAAGTAAGTTCAGCCTCAAGCCTCACAACCGGGAAATGACAAAAATCAGGCAGGCAGCACGGCTATGTGGGTCGCTCCCATTAGGGTGTATTGTCATCATCTAGAGAATATTCGTTTTGTTACTTCTTTTCATTTCTGTATCTCCTGGGAAATGGTAGCTGCGCAGCCGTCAGGTGACAATATATTCGATACACTCAAGAGAAATGAGTGGTCGGTCATGTGTGGCCGAGTTGCAAGATGTTCTTGTTGAACTCCACTGTATCCTCTCTAGAGTACACTGATCGGAAGGTGGATCCATACCTTGTCATAGTCGGAATCCATTCTCTAATATGAGCTCGCAGTTTTGATTGTATACTATATATGTAGAGCGTTAGATGCAAGCGTTCTGTTATATTTATATTTATTTGTATTTAGACATTATTATAATATCAGAAGAATATCGTTTTCAAAATGTTTTGGGTTATCATAAGATAAAAACCATTCATGTTTATGTGTGGATCGGTCTTACGATTATATTTTTTTCAAATCGTTTTTGAAAGTTAAACAAATATTTGGGTTCTCATAAGGGAAAAACTCATTCCGTTTTCATGGCGTGGTCTTATGAAATATCCTTTATCAGGATTAGTCTGTTTTAAAATCGTTTACTCATACCAGTCCCAAGACTGACCCAGAGTTTATTTTTATATGTTTTCCCAAAACTCTTGGGTCCACAAATTTGTACAGGCAGTCCAATAGTTCAGGATTTTACAGATTTATCTGAAGGAGCTTGGAGTAAGATACTTAACTATTAGATATTTAGAGTTTATTCCACTTTGTTGTATATATGATGTACTCTGATGATGTATGTAAGTGCAAATACAGTTTATATTTCAAAAGTAATTATTTATACATTATATGTTATTCCGCTGCGATTGTGAGATTCTGTATCATTGTTCAGTTCGATCTTCTATCTATTTTCTTCTATTCTAACTTTCTATCTTTCTATTCTCAACCTCTATTTCTTTCTATTAATGATTCGTATTTTCGTGCAATTTGGGTTGGATGTAACACCCCATGTCCGTTAATGTCATTCAAAAAGGGAATGCATTAACTTCCATGAAGCATTATGAGTAAATAGAACAGAATATTACAAGACAGATACGTAAAGTAGTACTTGAAAATTTTATAACTTTATTACAGCAGAAACAGAATTAAGTTTGGTTACATTCTTAAAAATTACAATACCAAAACCTAAGTACACAAGTATCAGTCTTATACCAAAATCCTTCAGAATGCATAATTTTAAAACCATAATCCCCAACATAAACTGCCATAAGAAGGTAGAGTCAAAGCCAAGCAATACTTTAAGCACTTCAAGTAGAGAGAATATGAATCAAGCTCCTATGTTTCCACCCTGTGCACCTTGGGGGGGAACAGAAAGAAAAAGAGGCGAAAACAAACGAGGTCAGACATAAAGTCTGGCGAGTCCAGTAACTTTCAGCATATAAATAGATAGTAGTATATTGACATGTAAATAAAGCTGGATGAGAGATTACAGAAATAGGAGTAGCAGGTATGCTTAAGTTAAACAGAAGAAAACAGAATGATATAAACCAAGATATGCTTCTTACCTATATCTTACTTCTCTGCACTAATACTTAGTATAACAGGATTAAGTGTTACCCTAATGTCTAAACTGAAACAGAAACAGAAACAAAATAATCTTTACAGAAACAAAAGGCTAGTAATGGGCCTTTACCACCCCAACAGAGACAGAAGGTACAGAAACACAATGCTAATAATGGGCCTTTACCACCCCAACAGAGACAGAAGATACAGAAAAAGAATGCTAATAATGGGCCTTTACCACCCCAACTAATGGGCCTTTACCACCCAAACAGAAACAGACAGTACACCAACAGAAACAAACAGAACTAGGTGTACCCTAAATTCTACCCCAAGCGATCAGCTCCCTAATACATAAATACCCTGTGCTGGCCCCACAGAAGGGTGTATCATTCCCTAAAGTGGCAACCTTTAGACATAGACCTATTTACAGATATCACCCCTCGCCATTATCAGAGTGAACCTCTTACAATTAGTTCAGTAAGCATGCTCCGGACCCCTCCTAGTGTTGGGTCATAGTTTTGGTACCAGAAAAGGGTTACTGACTAATATGGGTCCCACACAACAGATGACACAAGTAATTTACCCTCCTAACCTTGTGTCCCCAGACTAACAAATTTCAGATTAACTTGCTTATAGTTTTCAGATGTATAAAGTTCAGATTAACTAGTTCTCAAATCAGACATACAGGTTAACAAGTTTTCAGACTAACGGATCAGATATACAGATTAACAGACTTACAGATTGTTTCACCTAACCTTGTATTGGGCCTACAGATTTACGAAACGGGTTTATTAGATTCATCCTCCTAGTTAATTGAACCTTATCCACCCAACATGTTTTAGGCATCATATTTATCCTAGATTTGCATTAATTAATTATTAATGCACAGACTTCTCACATTAGGTCGGTAGCTTATGGCCGCTGGATGTGTCGGGAGGTTCCGGGCAGACTTCTGCCACAAGCAAAACCTAACCTCTTGTCTAAGCACCTTTAGTTTATGCCTACGACCTCTCACATTAGACTGACAGTTTGCGGTTGCTGGTTAAGTCGGTTGGGTCCGGGAAGGCTTCTACCGCAAACAGAGTCTAATCTCGTGTCTCAGCATTTTTAATTTTAGCTAAAGTATTCATTCACAGATTATGCCAATATCAGACTAATTATGCCAATTCAACAAATTAAACTTCTTTACATGTTGCAGCAGATTATTCAAAGTTCTATTAACTTGTTTTGCTCAATTTTAGATCAAGCCTACAGATTTTCATACCCCAAATTACTGTATTCAGTTTTCAACAAATTTAGCAGATTAGGCAATTTATCAGATTTAATCATCCCTTAAAATTCCATTGACATACCTCGCCTAATCATAAAATTAAGCCAAATTTTACATGCCTAAATTACGGTCATAATTCACAATATAACATATGCCCCAAATTTTAGTTAAATTTACACAGTACAGAATATTCTGCAAAAATCCCAAATCATGATATAGAATACGAATTATGCCAAATTATAGCCTTTGATTTCAGCATATGCCAAATATCCAAAATCCCCATTTAGGCATATTCATATTTAATAGTAGTCCTATAATAATATAGATCTTCGCACCTAAGTCATATACACAATAATTCTCCTTCTTCCAAATCACAGACTATCATATATAATATGCCTAGATCCAGATCTTAAATTACAACATATGTTCTTTTCTCAAATCAGTCATGTCTAATTATGCATCATTCACTATTTTTCCCAAATTTAGCGTTCGTGCATCAATCTCTTATGAGATTTGGCTCAGGCTCATGCTAGCCTGGCTATAGAACAGAAGGAAGGAAGAGATACAGAATAATTACCATAATATTAATAAGATAGATCTACACAGAAAAACAGATCTGATAAAATAGAATATGCATAATCTCAAATTCAGATTTATAAACATGTCAAGATCATAATTAAATTTCATATCTGAAAATAACTGTACTCACCTTGGTTGGATTCTAAAATGAAAAGGGTTGTAGTTGTTCTCTTTTAATCCTATTCAGATTGGAAGAAGAAGAAGCACTATTTCTAGCTTTGGTTTCAGCAGAGTAGAGACGCCATTGATTTATTTTAATTACAACTAAGGCAGCATAGCGTTATAATGGTTTTGTGTGGAGAGAAAGTGGGGTTTGGGGGTGTTTAAATAGCATAGGGATCAACGAATCTGGTCAGAACGGGCGTCCAAATGGAGAAAAACGAATTAGACCTCGGATCTAGAAATAAGGTTGACCTGGGTCCTGGGCGGGAAATTTCCCGCCCAGCCCGGGTGTGTGATTTGAATTTCGAACTTAAATCTGAGCTGTTTTAATTAAATTTTCTGAAACTTCTGAAGGCCATAACTTCTTCATACGGAGTCCGATTTACGCAAACTTGGACTCTATCTCAAGCAAAATTCCAAGACGAACACAATGGCGTAACCCGTTTCCCTTAATTCTTCTTTTAAAAATTAAATTTACTTTTTTTTGTTACTTTTATGTTCACAGAAAATACGGGGTGTTACATTGGACAAGTGTTGTATTCGGTCAGTTCAAATAGTACGGATTTGCGGGTCGTTACACATCTAATCAACGTATATAGTAAATCCTATGTGTATTAGATAGATATAGAGTCACACTCTAGCTGCTTGAAATGATTCTGGTGATGACCGCGGCATCATCAATATCTATTTTCAGGTTTCGGAAGTGGGATAACTATATATTGCTAATAAAGACGTTGAGTGAATACTTAAAACAATTTTGAAATGTTTGAAAATATTTTAATTTTTGATTTAAATATATATATATATATATTTAAGACTGTATATATATGTTTGAGAATAAATATGAACCATTGATTTAAATATATTAATTATTTAATTACTATTTCCCTGCTTTGTTTCTTTTCGGGGACGAAAAGTTTTGAGTAGGGTAGATTTTAACATCCTAAGTTTTAAGTCTATTTTTATATAATAATTTAATTTAAAATTTTGATTTCTATTTTATTTTATTCGTTTAAAACTCAATTTATTTGAATATTTTTAATTTTTGGTTTAAAAATAAATTATTTTGGATTTTTTTATAGCAATCATAAATTCTTTTTGATATGAGTGTAATTCATGATAGAAAACAATATTGTCAGTTCCATAAAAATTCAATTGAGTTTATTCATTTTGATTTGAAATTTATTTCTTAATATTTTATCTCGAACAGTAGACTCGTGACATTTTATGATTTGTTTTCAATATTTATGAAACCTTATCTTTAATTTTATTTCAAAATATTTCTCTATTTGATTTATTTAAATCGTTCGTTATATATTTCTGACATCGTTCATTTTATATTTGTTTTTAAACTGTTCGTTTACTTTTATTTTCAATTTGATCTGTTCTAAATTTATTTTTATTTTTATTTCGTTAACTAAAACATTGTTCCGCTTTTATTTGGCAGAATTCAATTTTCGTCTGTTCAAATTTAAAACAGTTCATTTTATTTGCAACCGTCCGTTCACGTTCTATATTTTAAATGTTCGTTATATAATTTTAAAACTACTCGTTATATATATTTTAAAATCGTTTGTTCAATTTTATTTACAAATCAGTCTGCTCTATTTTTATTCAACAAAATTGTTTGTTATATATTTTGTTTTCAATATTAATAAAAGTTATATCATTAATTTAATTTCAAATTATTTCGGTTGTCTATTTGTTATTTGTATTGACCGAGTGTTGTTATAAACATCGTTTAGATTTCTATGTCTTTCGGATTTGGTTCCTTTTATCTTCTAAATCCTAACGCGTCTCGGTACATACTTGGTGAGTTGGTCTAATTATACACCTTTTGTTTTGTTCGCTCCCTGATGCGCTAGAGAAGTGGTAAACACAGTGTCCTATTCTATAGCAATATCCTCGCGATATTTTGGAACATCTTGTATAAAACTAATAAAATAAATAAAATAAAGATATTCATTGTGTAATGGAAACACAACTGCCATCCTCTATCGTCTCCTCCACTTCCTTCTTCGATTATGCAGCCTTGGCTCTTCTCATTGAAAGGAAAAAGGGGCACATTCAAATCTTTATCAGCCTCCCCCTTTCTCCCCTCTCTGCCATAACAACCACCTGCGAGCCTCTTCCTCTTCACATCGTGACCGCCTCCAACCAGCTGACCCAAATCCGAGCTCACCTCTGCCCTTGTCCTGTGCCCTCCCACTCCGACCATCCCTCTCAGTCCTCCCTTTGCTGATCTCATCAGCCACCCAAGCTCCGAAGTCGTGCCCATGTGACCACCCTCGCCTTAAACTTGACATGTCGATGAACCCTTGCCTATTCTGAAATTCGTGCACAAGTCTGCATCGCTCTGACCATGTCAGGTCAGCCGCCATCTCCACCGAGTCATCCCCACCCAACCTCACCACTCCACCTTCTTCCTTCCCCGATCCATGAACTGCTCCAACTTCACAAACCAACCTCCGACTCTCCTTCCTTCATCTAAACCGTGCTCCTTACCTCGCTCACAAAAGAAAACCCTCCAGTGCTGAACCCCGCTCCGAGCTGTTCCCATCTTCCTGTGTGAGTGTGAGTACTTACATTTATGTGTTTGTGTATGCTGGTGAGTGTTTGCGTATTCATGTGGGTGCATGGTGTTAGAGTGTTGCTGCGCGTGTATGTTGTCTGTTTTGATCCCGGTTTGTGTTGAGTAAGTGTTCAAAATTTTGTGTAAATTTATATGTGTTACTTAGGTGTGTTTTAAGCTGAATTGTTTTGGAAAAAGTATTATATATATATAATATATATATAGTGGAGTGTGTACTTAAAAATATATAAATATATAATGATTTTTGGGGTGCGTGAGAGATTTTTTTTAATATGTATATTGTTTTTATAAACAAAATTTACTGTGTTTATTTTTGTGTCAAATTTGGTGTTGAGACCGAAACCATCCCAAAACTAATAACCATTCCGATCCATTGAAAACCCCAACCTCCTCTTATTAAAAAAATGTATATTGAGTGGTTACCGAGTTGAATCTGTTCTGAATCATGCTTGGAAATCATTGCTTCATTCAGTGTCCATCTCTTGTCTCCAATTTGTGCCAGAAATGTGAGTTTATCTCACACTTGACTTACATTTTTTTCATGGATATTAGATCAATAATGAACTGTTATATGAAATGTATAGGGTTGCTGATAGAAATTGTTTGATTTGATATATATGCACATTTCATATGTGACACGATATATTCATATGACACGTAGTTGCACTGATAATATATATGCTGTGATTGTTGCTATGTGGTTGTTGTTTGTGATTGTTAATACCCCTAGTTTAAAAAAAATCACTAAGGGTTGAAATGATACATACCCGAACAGATATTAGAATAGGGAAAAATCGTTATGGGTTGAAATGATATACCTAAACGATTTTTATAGAATTTGGGATCGCGGGTTGAAATGATTGACCTGTGGAAATTTTATAAATTACAGGATGGAATGATAAATATCCATATCACTTGACCATAGGGTAGAAAATTATATACGAACGTCGTCGGTCATGTTTTCGAAGTATTTTGCCATGGGAATTTGATTTATAAATAATAACTTAAGATTTTATATTTTTATATATTGTTTTAAAGATTTTTTAAAACTTAAATTTTATAAATTTTAAATTATAAGTTTTAAATGATTTTAAAAGTAAATTTAGATTTAAATACTTATTTAAGACTTTACTTGTAATTTTGTTTTAAACTATATAATTAATCATTAGGTATTTTGAACTTTTTATATTATTATTAATAATTATTTTAAACTTATTTTCTATATTATTTTATTCTGTATATGTTTATAATCTATATTCTAATTAATTTTAGAATTTTATAAACTTATATATATATTCAAAATTAATTTTTTTTATATATTTTATAACTTTAATAATAAACTCAAGATGTAAGTTAGATCTCGCGATTTAAATTCAAAATGAATGAACTTCTATTAAGTTATAAATTTGAATTGATATGAACTTTTAATAAAAATGAATTTGAACTAGGTAAAAATGAAATGAATTCGAATTCGAATTGGTTTGAACTTTAAGAGATGAACTTGAATTGTGAATTTGTTTTGAAATTGAATTTCCAAATTTAAAAAATGAATTTCATTGTAAATCAATGCGAATTTGAATTTGGTTTTGAACTTTTATAAGAAATGATCTTGAATTGTGGTTAATTTTTGAATATAAAAATTAACATAGAATGGTTTGAATCGTATAAATCGTTTGAATTAAATATAAGGTTTTTATTTGAATGAATTTGAATGGTTTGACTTGAGTTATAAAATTGTATGTTTTAGTTTAAACCGAGACATAAGATTTCGATTTCGAATTGTATGATTTAAATTTCAATACATGATACGATTCATTAAATTGAAAATGTAAGCTTTTGGATTTTAATTGTCTATATTGTTCTCGAACTAAATGGTTGAATTTTATGAATCGACTTGAGAGATTTCTTATAAAGGTAAAAATTGAATAATTCGAATTGTTCTGAACTTAGATTTTTGTGAATATAAATCAAACCGAAGTATTCTTGAAGATAAATATTTTTGTTTCGATTTAAACAATAACTGCGACCTTTAAAATATGTTTTAGTGAAAGTAATTTTGAATTGAAATCGTTATGTTAATATTTTCAAAATCGATGTGATTAAGAAATATAAATGTTATGTTTTCAAAATTTAATATATTCGAAGTTAAATATTAAATTTTGAATTCAAATTCGAATATGAGATTTAGTATAAACTATTTTATAAATGATTTATAAAATAATCGACATGGTGTGAAAAATGTAAATGGTTGGTTGTTAAAGAGAACGGGATCGGCTATTGTCATACTCTCTGCCAATACCGAAAACCACTTTAATAACTGTGTACGCGGTGGAGTTCCAGAATGAAGGGGATGATTTGGCAAACGAATCTATTTTGTATTTCATATTAATTAACAGAACTTGACTACCTTAAGTCAGCTTGATGTGGCTAAAACAGGAGCTATGCACGGACCAAGTGAGGTCATACCTCTTATCAAGGACACTTCTTCAATATTATTCTATTACTGTTGAGATTCGATTTGGGCCCTTTTGATTGTGGGAGTGTGTATCGAGGTGGGCGGTGGTAGCTGCTATGCGTTACCACCCGTCCGACTCTACAAACGGTGAATCCACCCTGGCATTCCTTGCGTGCCTTGTCACATGCCTTATACGATCCCATTACGACTTTGTTTTTTACCGTTTTATATGAAGTGCCCTCTGATCAACCTCCAGTTTAAGGAGGAATTATGGTAATGTATATACTATGGAAATATATAAACGTTGTAAGGGTAATCATGGTAATCCCGCTTACGCTATTTTGATATTTTACTTTACTAATAGACACTATTGTATATAGTGTATTGTACTATATAATATTAGTTTGACGGATCCTTAGACGATGGTGATCCCAAACATCCTTTAAGTTACTGATTGCATTTCATCGAACATTTCATTTGAGTTGATTTACTTCCATGAGAATGTCAGTCCTGATCCGAGTTGTTTTGTTTTGCATTATTGCTCGGGTCAGATCGAGTATTCTAGTTTCAAGATTCATCTTTGGAGTTTGGAGCTTATATTGGATTTTTGCTCTCCTATATCTACTTGTTGATCGGTTGTTCCATTTATCTAGTTATTTCTGCATTTATGTTTCAGACTGTTATCAATTATTTATTGTATTATATTTCCATTGTATTATTATTTGTATAAACTCTGATGTAAAAATTTATTTAGTAGCTTCATGAACTACTGTATTTTGTAATTTCTGCTGCAAGATATTATATTACTCTGTATATGTGTCTGTGATTTTGTGATCTATTCTATTTACCTTAGAATCTAATAACAATATGTTGTTTTGGACGGTCCGAGTTGACATGTTTTGTCGATTCGGCACGGTCAAAATGGCGGGTCGTTACATAAATAGTGGAGAATATTATGGGTTTACTGAAAAATTGATTCACTGTCTTTTGCAAAATTGTTTCTTCAGGTTTTTGTTTTCAAAATTGAACATATGTGGAATTTAAGATATATCGCCACACATATAATTTAAATATAAACTATAGAAGAAAACTGAAGTGTTTACTCACCGATTTATCCCCTGTTTTGTTAATAAATTTCCAAGTTTACACTCCATGTTTTTCTTCCCTGTCTTTGTTCAATTCCAAGCTTTTGCTTCATAGTTCAAGCCATTGTTTCATAGTTTTGTACCCTGTTTTAGTCTAGGTTTTTTCTATACTCTGGTTTTTTCAGTTTCCAAGTTTTGTTCTTTGTTTTTCTCCCATTCATCTATTCTCTATTTTAGCTTTGTGGATATTCTGTTTCCAGTAAAACTTAGTGTGAATTGGTGGAGTTTATACGGGTACTTATAGGTGCAAGAATTTTAGGCTTTTACTCGGGTAGGTGGTTAAGGCAAGGAGGGTGCCAGTGTAGCAGCAGCATATGGACAGTGAGATGATGTGTGATTTTGATCTTACAAGGCTCCAACTATCATCAAATCTTGGCTCTCAAGAAAAATCCTATCCCATATCCTATCTGCACATGTGTGTACCTTATACACATTAACAATTCAGCTTAGCAACTAAGCAAACAAAACTCCTCAATATCCTTGATCAAATATCTTGTACTAGGCTGGCATTTCTGGTTTTAGATCTAACTAGGCTGTGTATGCTACTAGTCCTTGTACATGGCCAATGTTTCCTAAACTTGTAGGATGTCATATTGTTGAACTAATTTCTATGGTGAGTTGCTTGCTTATCTAGTGATAGAAGAGTTATGGCCTAAAGTTCTGGCTTTGCTAAGATAGATTTGTTTACAGGGGAGGTACTGAATTTATTAATGGTGATAACTGTTATGGAGATGAACCTTATTTTATTCCTAGGGATGGACAGTCTGCAGCTGCGGATCAAAAAGAACATGTAGTGGCTTTTGTATATAGCGAATGCACGGGAAAGTCTGAGCTAAAGATTGTTGATGCAAAGAACATGAAAGTGGAAGAAAAAGCGCAGCTGTTATACGGGTTTCATGGAACTTTCATTGTTTTGATCCCTTAATACTACAGATTTGTCATTGTTTATCTTGTCAATTGATGAGTGTTATCCGTGAACACATAGGGTAGATATATGATCTTCACTTAAGTTTATCTCATTATTTACTTTAAGTAATTCAATTTATATGACTCTTTAAAAGCAAGTTTCTTATTTCTTATTATAACAAAAGAAGTTACAATACTAAACACTTGACTATATATATAACATGCTAATGTATACATAGTGTACTTATTCTAATTTAAATGAGTCCGATCTTATCAATATTATAAAATTAATGTATATCTTGTATTTAATCTATATCTCCTTTTATTTGCTTAAGTAATCTATACTCATAATTAAAAACACAAATAAAATGATAAGCATTAATTGTTTATTCTATATACATATATAACATTTGTTAAGGAAAATTAAACCATCAACAAATATATCTATTTTGGAATTTCCCTGATATTTTCTTAAATATATAAATATTATTTTATATAATTAAGTTACATTATCAGTGTAATCTATACATTATAGATTATAAAACAAGTTCAAAAACTGGGTCATTACATTTCGTGTCAATCAGACTTACCGTTTAATCCTGCCAACGATAAACGCCTCTGTTTTTATTTAACCATTTAATTATTTGACAGGGGTAACTTGAAGGAATAAACGACTCGCCAAATGAATTCCGATTTTAAAGGAATAAATTTCATTGGATTCATAAGGAAGAGGTCTAGTATAATTTCAAAGTTTCAAGTTGGTTGGGTTTATTTCGTGACCGTGGGAAATTTAAATGCGTGATTTTTAGCCTATGATTTATAAAGGACTTTTCACAGATGACCTCGAAATTTGACAAAACCTCCCATTCGAGTCCGGAATATTTTTCTATGCTAGGATTAGCTTTTTATCGGAAAACTGAAGTTGTATGCGGTAATTTTAAAAGTTAATTCACAGTTAAGTTATATATAATAATATTTTATTATACCATGACTCTATATATACAATCCCAGAACCCTTATCTCGCGTCAAACTATTTCCTCTTGTCAACGCTTCTCAGCGCCTGCACTTAAACAATGAACGGCTGGAAATCTCCAAATCGTTCTCCTCCAAATTCTTTGAATCCACTACTCGATTTGAAAATTTTTTGACATAAAAACTATTCAGCTCGATGAGCTCTGTATTCTGGACGGTAGTGATGTGGATTGGGGGTCTGTAGTGGTCGGATTTGATTCGAGAACAGTCGAGGTTCATGGGGATTTTGGAGGCTGATGGTGATGGTGAGTTGACTAAGCTTAGGGGTGAAGCTCGCGAGGACGTAGGCGCTTGGATTGGTGATCTCTGATGATGCGCCGATGGTCTGTAGCAGGAGCTGCGGTGAGGGGTATTGGACGAACTGTTCACGGTTTTGAAAGAGGACACGAGGTAGTGGAAGCCGTTGTTCGAGACAAGGACAGTGGTAGTGTCTCCAGCGCATCTCCGGTGGCAGGGGGAGGCAGTTCGGTTGATCCGCGGAGGCGCGGTGGGAATCAAAACCAGTGGCGAATGGATGAGCATGGTAGTGCGTTTTGAGCAGAAATACAGAGAACAGGAAGAAGGTTTTTAAACTAGATCTGTTATACGTATTGAACCAACTACTTTGACAATATAACTAAGAATGGGTTACAAAATTTAATCCTACTTTGAATGATACAGGTGGAGGACATGAAGTTTTGAATGAGAAATGAAGGATATCCGCCTGTGTTCTTTTGGCCTGAAAGAATACTAAAGTACTTAGTAATAAAATATTATTTAATTCATAAATTTAAGTAATCTGTTAGTTAATTTAAATTGTGTTTTCAAAGATGCAGATAACAACATACTGAAACAGTGAAATAGAAAGCGGTCGGCCTGTTAATGCGACTAATAAAGTAATCAACTGGCTAATTACGATCAAAATTAAGGATACTAACAGAGTAATTAGTCGACCAGTATCACTTAATCACGTAATTAGTTTATTAAAATGGTAATTTAGGAATTTAATTTAGTTCGAATATGGAGTAGAGTGTTTTCTTGAGTCAAACTGAAGTTGGCCTATTCAAAGACTAAGCAAAATAATTTGTAGAAACTAATTTATAATTAATTAAGGTTAATCATATAAGCTTAGTTGTTTTAATAAAATCATAAACTAACAACTTGTATAACTTTTCATTGGATGAACATAATCGAACGATTCAAGAGGCAATGGAATCATGGTGACGAACTTAACATCATGGAACAGAAATGGGTATGATTGGAGTCAACTGATATTTTCAGTTAAATTAAATGCTAATTTAATTTAACTAAAACGATGTAACAACCCGTAAAATGTGGGCCAGTTTAAAATTTTTATTTTAGCAATTTTAGCGAATTTTAATTATTTAAAATGAATTATTTTAAATAATATCGACGTGAAATTTATTTTCAATATAGAATTCGACGTATATATTATACGCGTCGTCGTTAGAATATAAATATTTATATATAATTATAAATAGAATTGAAAATGGCGCGGTAGTTCGATAATTCGATTTCAAACTTCAATTGAATGTACCGGGTGCAAAACAATCCGGATTTTAGTGAAACCAAAAACATTAGGATCTAATTTGTGATATCTTTCCAACGAAGTTAACAAACTGAGATTTCACTTTATAAATGATAAGATATGTCCAGTTGAAAGTTCTGAATAGTCGCTATGGAATTCAGGCCCTTAAAAATGGACATTTTGCAAACGACCTCGGATTTCGACGAAACCACTTTTGTTGGGTCCGTGATGTCGAATTATTGCTAGGTTCCAAATTTCATAATTTTTCGAATCAATATGTGAGCGTGGCGAAGGAAAACGCGTTTGACCAGTTTCAGTTGATTTTAATCGACTGGAAATTGGCCATTTTTCTAACGGTCTCAGAATTCGACGAAACTAGTTTTGTTAGGACCGTATCGTCAATACGAAGCTAGAAAATATTTTTCTGGAATTTTTCGAGTTCGTATGCGACCGCGGTAATTTGAAATGTACGTTTAAAATTCAATATAGATATTTAAATAGAAATTCAACGGAAACTGATTGTAACGATCAAATCAGCTTGCGATACATATCCCATTAGGTTCGGAATGGGGGTTAAACGCTATGGACGACAGGCGGTGGGCCTCGTTTCGAGGTCATGGGTGAAAGTCAACTTTATGCAATTAATTTAATAAAAAAAAAATATTTTCCTCCTTTATTTTCCCTCTGCCCCCCCCCCCCCCCGATTTCATTCTGCAGTAAACAAAGAAAAAAAAAAAAAACCCAAACGCGATTTCCTCCAGCTCCTCAGCCCGCCACCGATCGTCGCCCTCCTCCCTGGCACCTCCACCGCCACACCGTCGTACCCCCCCTTCACCTCGACCTCGTCCCCTCGTCGAAACCCCCCCCTTCAAAACCACGAGCCAGCACCCAACCCAAAGCCGCCGCCCCTCGAAGCAGCTCCGACGCAGGCGGCGAAGCTTCGCTGAACCCCCCCCTCCTCGAAGTCGGATCGCGACAAAGACCTTCCCCCCCCTTTCGAACTGTAAGTAATTACTTTTTTTTTTTTTACCTGATTTTTACTTTATTTTTTTTTAAAACCTGATTTAAACTTTATTTTTAAAACTGATTTTTAACTTTATTTTTAAAACTGATTTTAAATAAAAAGTTAAAACTGATTTTAAATAAAAAGTTAAAACTGATTTTAAATAAAAAGTTAAAACTGATTTTAAATAAAAAGTTGAATCTGATTTTAAATAAAAAGTAAAAACTGATTTTAAATAAAAAGATAAAACTGAATTTTATTTTAGAAAAACTGATTTTTTTTAGTTAGGTTAAAACTGAATTTTATTTTAGAAAAACTGATTTTTTTTAGTTAGGTTAAAACTGAATTTTATTTTAGAAAAACTGATTTTTTTTTTATAAGAATTGTAAAACTGATTTTATAAAAAATGTAAAACTGATTTTATAAAAGATTAGAAAACTGATTTATAAAGAATTTTAAAAACTGATTTTATTTTAAGGTTTAAAATAGGAAAAAGGTTTAAACTTTGAAATAAGAAAAAGGTTTTAACTTTAAAAAGGAAAGGGTTTTAACTTTAAAAGATTTGATCTTTATTAGAAAAAAAGAGGAAAACTTTTTATTAGAAAAGAGGAAAACTTTTTATTAGAAAAGAGGAAAACTTTTTGTTAGAAAAGAGGAAAACTTTTTATTAGAAGGGGCGAGGTCTATATTTTTGAAATGGAAATTTTATCTATATGACATCGCAATAAAAATTCGATTTTTATATATAGAAAGTCGAAATAAAAATAGAATTTTTATATATTGAACTTCGATAGAAAAATAGAATTTTTATATATTGAACTTCGATAGAAAAATAGAATTTTTATATATTGAACTTCGATAGAAAAATAGAATTTTTATATATTGAACTTCGATAGAAAAATAGAATTTTTATATATTGAACTTCGATAGAAAAATAGAATTTTTATATATTGAACTTTGAAATAAAAATTCGATTTTTATATATGGAACTTTGAAATAAAAATTCGATTTTTATATATTGAATAGCGAAGTAAAAAATCGATTTTTATGTATTGAATAGCGAAGTAAAAATTCTATTTTATATATATAGTGGCCTTGGGCAACGAAGGTGACAAAAAAAAAGGCGAAACGACGAAGACTTCTGCAAAAGAAGAGCCGTGGAGCTAGGATAGCTATATGTGAGAATTTCTCACCTTTCAATTTATTTTTCTAGTTATATATATATACTAGGATGCAGACGGTGCTTAGTAGCACCCGACACAATCGTCCACAGACCATGGACTTGTTTGTTTGATTGTTTGGTGATTGATTGCGATATTGGTTTGAATGTGGTTTGTGGTGTGAAAAATCGAATCGATAAATTGGTTAGGATTAGACGTGCGCCGTTATAAGGCGAAGGAGTAAGGCTAGGTTAGACTCTTACTCCAAAATTTGTGGTTTGCAAAATGAAATTGATTTGATTGATGAGTGAATGGCGTGGGCCTTCACTAGACCGGGGATAAGGCTAGGCCTTGTCCCGTTTCTAGTATTGTGCCGTTATGCCGCCGAAATTTTCTAAAATATGTTAGAAAAATAAAAATATCATTTTATTGAATAAATGAATTGAATAGAAATTCATAGGTTGAAATAAAATGTTTTATCGTTAAAAATATAATTTTTTACGTGAAGTGAATAAAATAGAATATTCATTTACAAACCAGACGGTTTGTTTATGTACACCTATTTGAATGACATTGATTGGGACGATAAATTTTACACATCGCCCAACTGCACAACTAAAATCTGTGTTTGATTGTTTGAAACCCCACACGGGTGTTGGGATGAAATATGAATTTCACTCATCCTGATTGATTGAATATGTCGATCGATTGATTGACAGGCTGTTATGAGCGTTGAATATCTATATTTGATGCTTATACAGTGTAGTGCACTTTGGTTGATGGTTGATTATTTTCAATGTTATTATATACATGTGTTGTATGAAAATCCATATAATTAATTTTATATGGTAATTGATTGGGACTCATTCCAGCTTTGAAAAAGAAATATTTGAAAAAGAAATATTTGAAATAGAATATTTAAAAATAGAAATTTATGAAGCCGTGTTGATTAGATTGACGCCATTTTGACGTGAACGATATTTATATCAATTTTAAGTGATTTCGAAATGAATTGAGTTGAAAACGAATTCAAAATGAATTGAATTGAAAACGAATTCAAAGTGAATTGAATTGAAAACGATTTCGAAATGAATTGAATTGAAAACGAATTCAAAATGAATTGAAAACGATTTCGAAATGAATTGAAAACGAATTCAAAATGAATTGAAAACGATTTCGAAATGAATTGAATTGAAAACGAATTCAAATGGAATTGAAAGCGAATTGAAATGAATTCAAATTGAATTGAAATTTGAATTGAATAGAAATGAATTTTAAAATGAATTTATAAAGAAGAATTCAATTTTGATTTGAATTGAAATGGAAGTTGAAATTGCTTTTGAAATGAAATTAAAACGATTTATAAAATTCGTTTTAAATAGAAATCGACGAAGTATATATTATATATATTATATATATAATATAATGGCCTGAATAGAACGCGCCGCGCCGCGGCAGTTCGTGAATTTCGACCATTTATTTCAAACGGACATTGCGGGAGATCCGACCGTCGGATTCTCCTAAACCCGGAACCGTTGGGTTCGTATCGAAAAGAGCTTTCTAATGAATGTTAGAAATTTGAAATCTAACGGTTGGATTTGGAGATACGTCCAAATCAAATTCGAAAAAGGTCGCTGTAAGTGCAGTTCGATGGCCGTTGATGGAAATCGACTGTACGGGCCTTGATAAAATTATTAAAAATAGTAATAATTTGTGTAAAATCATAAGAAATGATTTAGAAAGAATTGGGATGAAAAACTCCCTATTTGAAAAGATAAAAATAGATTTTTATCGAAATGAACTAGTTTTGAACTAGAATTATAATTCTATTTATTTTTAAATAAATAAATTGAATTTGAAAAGGGTTTTGAAAATAACCAAAATTTCCAATGATTTCATTGGAGTGGATGTGAATCGAAATTGTCTTCGGAATATTTCGATGTTGGAATTCGTGATTATACAGGTGTTGTTATGGAAATTTGAAAGATATATATTTATATCGTTATTTCCAATACGACATTTGTTGATCGTAGAATTTGATATTGAATATAGGCCGATATATTTTCTATTCAGAGCCTTATATTGAATATCAAATGTGATTTGGGTTTGTCGTGAATGGTGTCTTCACTAACACTGTTCTTGAACCCAGTTGAGAAAAGATTAAATCTTTTTATTTAGATTTAATGAAGTGTACCAATTAAATAATATTTAATTGTAATTGAAGCAATATTGATTTTTGGGTTTATCGTGAACAGTGTTTTAAACAACACTTGTTCTTTAACCTGATAATTAATGAATGTGATTTTGGGTTTATCGTGAACTGTGTTTTTAAATGACACTGATTCTTTAACCCAGTCAAAGATTAAAACTAAGTGGAGTTTTAATGAATCTTTAATTAGATTGAAATGATCGAAAATGGAGTATCACCAGTTTTGCTCCAGGCGATAGTTAAATCTTTAATTAGATTTGAACGTGAAATGGTAATTGAATTTACCGATAACACTGTGGTGTTAGATATGAAGTATTACCAGTTTTACTTCATGGGATGAATAGGTTGGGATTGGGAAATTAAAACAAATGATTACTTCGGTAAGGTTCGCTAATCCCGACTAGTTTGAATTGATATTCAAAAAAATGGATTAAAGAATAAATTCAAGGAATTTATCTTTGATAAAATTAATGGGAATCTTTCCCTATGAATGTGAAATTTAGAAACTAACTGTCGGTTAGCCAAGCAGAATGGTTTTCTGGATATTGATCTGATGTTGGTTTCGGCCTTCGGGGTTAATATTTGGGAAATTATTCTCTTGATTAATTTACGGTTAGTGACTAATGAATTGGAATGAGGCGTATGTTGTGTTTGTGTAACACTTATTTAAAATATACGCGAGTTATTCGGAAAGACCGGGTTTAGCCCATTCTGAATAACTGATACGACGATAAGTCGAAGATGAAGACGGTGGTCGAAGACCGGAAGTCTTCACGTCGTTTGGGTGGTAACTGATGATCTTGATTGGGCTGTACACCCAAGAAGATGGAAACAGTTGGTGATCGTCCAGACGTACTTGGAGATCGATGGATATGCGGGGTACTAGGTGCCTCCGGTTTCGTTCAGACCCAGAACGGACTTGTAAATGGACTGTGTGTCTGCCATCGGATTTCATTCTGTGTGACTGATATCGGTTGCATAGGATGGTTTGCCTGTGGGGCATGCTAAGATGCAAATGATCAAGGCTTCTGTTGAAAAGCAAAGTCTTGTGGTGATGATCAAAGCACGGCCTTTGTGGCGTAGCTTTGTGTAACGTTTACCTCGCGTGTTTCACACCAGGTATGAACCAAAAACGGGAGAGGACGTCAGGGAGGGCATGCGTTTCTTCCTAGCTAGAAGTGGCATCAGTGGTTTTACACGCCCTGACGAGTTTGACTTATGTGGTTGTTGCTGTTGCGAGGCGCCTCGGATTGATCGGTCGTTGTCGAACCGATGGAGTCATTTAATTGGCTCGTTTACGCCCCATAGGGCGGAGAAACGCATGTTCAGGCATTTTAATCCACTCCGTGTGGACCGGCCCTGAGGATCCAAGGGTCACTCGAGCTCTGATCCTGAGACTCGGGCTAGGCAGTCTCGAATCGGTTGAGGACTATCTTTTGCCTCGGTTCATAGACGGAAATCCAATTTCCAAATACGTGATCTTGCGGTTTTAGTTGTAATCCTATATATGGCGACATAGTGGGATGGGGCGCTCATGCCGCCTATGATTGATACTTATGATTTGAAGTGTTTTATACACTATGCACTTATATTAGTATCAAATGATTTGTTTTAAACGTATCAAGCATTCTTTGGTTGTTATAAGGGAAAACCCTATCCTCGACTGCGTTGCATTGTGTGATGGGACCTGGGTCTTATAACAGCTTCATTTTTCTTTATTTAGCATTTCGCTGTTGTTTTATGCACTGGTATTCTTGGGAGGAAACCCGTTCCGTGTTATACGGCGTGGTCCCTTGATTTACCTATCTTTAAAAATAAAGATTAATAACTGTTTTAGTTCTCACACCAGTCACATGACTGACCTGGAGTTTATTGTTTTAACCTAAACTCTGGGTGCCCCTATTTTGACACGGGCAGCTAGTAGTTTTGGTTTTGCAGATTTATATTCACAGGAACCTGGTTTACAGCTGGAACGATATCCGGAAAGCTTTGTATCCGTATATCTCCTTCTAGTTGTGTATTGTATTATTTTCCGCTGCTATGTATTTAAATGTAATTTAAATCTCTGATATTTCTGTGTAATATTCATTTATACTCTGTATATTCTTGTATTCTGATGCATTGTTGTAATATACAATGAAATGTTCTTTTATATGTGTTCTGTTGTGGTTTGTTCTCGAACTATCCGACGCTTTCCTTTACGGGGAAGTTGCGGGTCTTCACACGTGGTATCAGAGCTTTGGTTTACAAAGCTAGGGAACAAGACACATTAGAAACATACGAAAGAATTCATCAGATATAGGGTTAGTAATATCCAATTAGAATGACTCGTTAGAGATAGGATCAGTAGTATCCTAGAACGAGTGTGAAGAGTATATTTTTCAAATGAAAACAAATTTTGTTTTGAAAATTTAAATTAATTATTCGTATTTGATTATTTATTTTATATTGATTAGGACAATCCAAGATATAAAGATTTTTGCGTATGCGCCTAGCTAGCGTGTATTCGAAGTTTTAATATATTGGATAGATATAGCATCACACCCTAGTCGCCCGGAGATGGTGTTGATAATGACCATGGCATCATCAATATTTATGTTCGTGCTCCGAAGGTGTGATTTCTATATATTTCCTATTGACTGGTGTGAGAACCAAAATTAGATAGGGCCTATTGTTGTGATTTGGCATCAAGAACATGATTTTTGTATATGTATCAAAATTATCAATTTGAAATTCTAATTCACTAATTGATTGTTGTTTGTGTTGCTTGTTTAATTGTTTGATAATTTTTAGCCATTTAGCCTAACTGAATCACATATTGAATTATATTGAAAATTGGTTGCATTTGCTTGCATATACATATATATCAATGAACAGGTCATAGCAAGGAGGCTAGAGCCAGAGAATAAAATTTGTTTGCCCGACAAATAGGTACATGTTTACTACATAATTTCCTATTTCGTTTGGGTGATGATGATTTTATGAGCCTATTGGCTAGCCGCTTGGCTTTTTCTTTTTCTTTTTGAGATCTGAAGGACCGGGGAAGCTATTTGAAATTCCCCGATGCTCCCGGTGCAGGGGAGGTTATGGCGAAATTTTTCGGAAATTTAGGGTGTTAGCCAAATTTTTGAAATTTTGAAAATTCTCAGAAACTGAAAAGTTAGAGAATGAAAGCCAGATCGAATGTAGAGCTTAATAATCAAACCACTTTCGACTTTGTTCCTTTTCGGGGACGAAAAGTTTTAAGTGGGGGAGATTGTAACAACCCGTAAAATGTGGGCCAGTTTAAAATTTTTATTTTAGCAATTTTAGCGAATTTTAATTATTTAAAATGAATTATTTTAAATAATATCGACGTGAAATTTATTTTCAATATAGAATTCGACGTATATATTATACGCGTCGTCGTTAGAATATAAATATTTATATATAATTATAAATAGAATTGAAAATGGCGCGGTAGTTCGATAATTCGATTTCAAACTTCAATTGAATGTACCGGGTGCAAAACAATCCGGATTTTAGTGAAACCAAAAACATTAGGATCTAATTTGTGATATCTTTCCAACGAAGTTAACAAACTGAGATTTCACTTTATAAATGATAAGATATGTCCAGTTGAAAGTTCTGAATAGTCGCTATGGAATTCAGGCCCTTAAAAATGGACATTTTGCAAACGACCTCGGATTTCGACGAAACCACTTTTGTTGGGTCCGTGATGTCGAATTATTGCTAGGTTCCAAATTTCATAATTTTTCGAATCAATATGTGAGCGTGGCGAAGGAAAACGCGTTTGACCAGTTTCAGTTGATTTTAATCGACTGGAAATTGGCCATTTTTCTAACGGTCTCAGAATTCGACGAAACTAGTTTTGTTAGGACCGTATCGTCAATACGAAGCTAGAAAATATTTTTCTGGAATTTTTCGAGTTCGTATGCGACCCCGGTAATTTGAAATGTACGTTTAAAATTCAATATAGATATTTAAATAGAAATTCAACGGAAACTGATTGTAACGATCAAATCAGCTTGCGATACATATCCCATTAGGTTCGGAATGGGGGTTAAACGCTATGGACGACAGGCGGTGGGCCTCGTTTCGAGGTCATGGGTGAAAGTCAACTTTATGCAATTAATTTAATAAAAAAAAAATATTTTCCTCCTTTATTTTCCCTCTGCCCCCCCCCCCCCCCCCGATTTCATTCTGCAGTAAACAAAGAAAAAAAAAACCCAAACGCGATTTCCTCCAGCTCCTCAGCCCGCCACCGATCGTCGCCCTCCTCCCTGGCACCTCCACCGCCACACCGTCGTACCCCCCCTTCACCTCGACCTCGTCCCCTCGTCGAAACCCCCCCCCCTTCAAAACCACGAGCCAGCACCCAACCCAAAGCCGCCGCCCCTCGAAGCAGCTCCGACGCAGGCGGCGAAGCTTCGCTGAACCCCCCCCCCTCCTCGAAGTCGGATCGCGACAAAGACCTTCCCCCCCCTTTCGAACTGTAAGTAATTACTTTTTTTTTTTTTTACCTGATTTTTACTTTATTTTTTTCTAAAACCTAATTTAAACTTTATTTTTAAAACTGATTTTTAACTTTATTTTTAAAACTGATTTTAAATAAAAAGTTAAAACTGATTTTAAATAAAAAGTTAAAACTGATTTTAAATAAAAAGTTAAAACTGATTTTAAATAAAAAGTTGAATCTGATTTTAAATAAAAAGTAAAAACTGATTTTAAATAAAAAGATAAAACTGAATTTTATTTTAGAAAAACTGATTTTTTTTAGTTAGGTTAAAACTGAATTTTATTTTAGAAAAACTGATTTTTTTTAGTTAGGTTAAAACTGAATTTTATTTTAGAAAAACTGATTTTTTTTTATAAGAATTGTAAAACTGATTTTATAAAAAATGTAAAACTGATTTTATAAAAGATTAGAAAACTGATTTATAAAGAATTTTAAAAACTGATTTTATTTTAAGGTTTAAAATAGGAAAAAGGTTTAAACTTTGAAATAAGAAAAAGGTTTTAACTTTAAAAAGGAAAGGGTTTTAACTTTAAAAGATTTGATCTTTATTAGAAAAAAAGAGGAAAACTTTTTATTAGAAAAGAGGAAAACTTTTTATTAGAAAAGAGGAAAACTTTTTGTTAGAAAAGAGGAAAACTTTTTATTAGAAGGGGCGAGGTCTATATTTTTGAAATGGAAATTTTATCTATATGGCATCGCAATAAAAATTCGATTTTTATATATAGAAAGTCGAAATAAAAATAGAATTTTTATATATTGAACTTCGATAGAAAAATAGAATTTTTATATATTGAACTTCGATAGAAAAATAGAATTTTTATATATTGAACTTCGATAGAAAAATAGAATTTTTATATATTGAACTTTGATAGAAAAATAGAATTTTTATATATTGAACTTCGATAGAAAAATAGAATTTTTATATATTGAACTTTGAAATAAAAATTCGATTTTTATATATGGAACTTTGAAATAAAAATTCGATTTTTATATATTGAATAGCGAAGTAAAAATTCGATTTTTATGTATTGAATAGCGAAGTAAAAATTCTATTTTATATATATAGTGGCCTTGGGCAACGAAGGTGACAAAAAAAAAGGCGAAACGACGAAGACTTCTGCAAAAGAAGAGCCGTGGAGCTAGGATAGCTATATGTGAGAATTTCTCACCTTTCAATTTATTTTTCTAGTTATATATATATACTAGGATGCAGACGGTGCTTAGTAGCACCCGACACAATCGTCCACAGACCATGGACTTGTTTGTTTGATTGTTTGGTGATTGATTGCGATATTGGTTTGAATGTGGTTTGTGGTGTGAAAAATCGAATCGATAAATTGGTTAGGATTAGACGTGCGCCGTTATAAGGCGAAGGAGTAAGGCTAGGTTAGACTCTTACTCCAAAATTTGTGGTTTGCAAAATGAAATTGATTTGATTGATGAGTGAATGGCGTGGGCCTTCACTAGACCGGGGATAAGGCTAGGCCTTGTCCCGTTTCTAGTATCGTGCCGTTATGCCGCCGAAATTTTCTAAAATATGTTAGAAAAATAAAAATATCATTTTATTGAATAAATGAATTGAATAGAAATTCATAGGTTGAAATAAAATGTTTTATCGTTAAAAATATAATTTTTAACGTGAAGTGAATAAAATAGAATATTCATTTACAAACCAGACGGTTTGTTTATGTACACCTATTTGAATGACATTGATTGGGACGATAAATTTTACACATCGCCCAACTGCACAACTAAAATCTGTGTTTGATTGTTTGAAACCCCACACGGGTGTTGGGATGAAATATGAATTTCACTCATCCTGATTGATTGAATATGTCGATCGATTGATTGACAGGCTGTTATGAGCGTTGAATATCTATATTTGATGCTTATACAGTGTAGTGCACTTTGGTTGATGGTTGATTATTTTCAATGTTATTATATACATGTGTTGTATGAAAATCCATATAATTAATTTTATATGGTAATTGATTGGGCCTCATTCCAGCTTTGAAAAAGAAATATTTGAAAAAGAAATATTTGAAATAGAATATTTAAAAATAGAAATTTATGAAGCCGTGTTGATTAGATTGACGCCATTTTGACGTGAACGATATTTATATCAATTTTAAGTGATTTCGAAATGAATTGAGTTGAAAACGAATTCAAAATGAATTGAATTGAAAACGAATTCAAAGTGAATTGAATTGAAAACGATTTCGAAATGAATTGAATTGAAAACGAATTCAAAATGAATTGAAAACGATTTCGAAATGAATTGAAAACGAATTCAAAATGAATTGAAAACGATTTCGAAATGAATTGAATTGAAAACGAATTCAAATGGAATTGAAAGCGAATTGAAATGAATTCAAATTGAATTGAAATTTGAATTGAATAGAAATGAATTTTAAAATGAATTTATAAAGAAGAATTCAATTTTGATTTGAATTGAAATGGAAGTTGAAATTGCTTTTGAAATGAAATTAAAACGATTTATAAAATTCGTTTTAAATAGAAATCGACGAAGTATATATTATATATATTATATATATAATATAATGGCCTGAATAGAACGCGCCGCGCCGCGGCAGTTCGTGAATTTCGACCATTTATTTCAAACGGACATTGCGGGAGATCCGACTGTCGGATTCTCCTAAAACCGGAACCGTTGGGTTCGTATCGAAAAGAGCTTTCTAATGAATGTTAGAAATTTGAAATCTAACGGTTGGATTTGGAGATACGTCCAAATCAAATTCGAAAAAGGTCGCTGTAAGTGCAGTTCGATGGCCGTTGATGGAAATCGACTGTACGGGCCTTGATAAAATTATTAAAAATAGTAATAATTTGTGTAAAATCATAAGAAATGATTTAGAAAGAATTGGGATGAAAAACTCCCTATTTGAAAAGATAAAAATAGATTTTTATCGAAATGAACTAGTTTTGAACTAGAATTATAATTCTATTTATTTTTAAATAAATAAATTGAATTTGAAAAGGGTTTTGAAAATAACCAAAATTTCCAATGATTGCATTGGAGTGGATGTGAATCGAAATTGTC
Organism: Allium sativum; assembly: GCA_030737875.1. Lineage (NCBI taxonomy): Eukaryota > Viridiplantae > Streptophyta > Magnoliopsida > Asparagales > Amaryllidaceae > Allium > Allium sativum. The sequence continues at coordinate 792,692,138 of CM060921.1, read as the reverse complement.
TTCGGAATATTTCGATGTTGGAATTCGTGATTATACAGGTGTTGTTATGGAAATTTGAAAGATATATATTTATATCATTATTTCCAATACGACATTTGTTGATCGTAGAATTTGATATTGAATATAGGCCGATATATTTTCTATTCAGAGCCTTATATTGAATATCAAATGTGATTTGGGTTTGTCGTGAATGGTGTCTTCACTAACACTGTTCTTGAACCCAGTTGAGAAAAGATTAAATCTTTTTATTTAGATTTAATGAAGTGTACCAATTAAATAATATTTAATTGGAATTGAAGCAATATTGATTTTTGGGTTTATCGTGAACAGTGTTTTAAACAACACTTGTTCTTTAACCTGATAATTAATGAATGTGATTTTGGGTTTATCGTGAACTGTGTTTTTAAATGACACTGATTCTTTAACCCAGTCAAAGATTAAAACTAAGTGGAGTTTTAATGAATCTTTAATTAGATTGAAATGATCGAAAATGGAGTATCACCAGTTTTGCTCCAGGCGATAGTTAAATCTTTAATTAGATTTGAACGTGAAATGGTAATTGAATTTACCGATAACACTGTGGTGTTAGATATGAAGTATTACCAGTTTTACTTCATGGGATGAATAGGTTGGGATTGGGAAATTAAAACAAATGATTACTTCGGTAAGGTTCGCTAATCCCGACTAGTTTGAATTGATATTCAAAAAAATGGATTAAAGAATAAATTCAAGGAATTTATCTTTGATAAAATTAATGGGAATCTTTCCCTATGAATGTGAAATTTAGAAACTAACTGTCGGTTAGCCAAGCAGAATGGTTTTCTGGATATTGATCTGATGTTGGTTTCGGCCTTCGGGGTTAATATTTGGGAAATTATTCTCTTGATTAATTTACGGTTAGTGACTAATGAATTGGAATGAGGCGTATGTTGTGTTTGTGTAACACTTATTTAAAATATATGCGAGTTATTCGGAAAGACCGGGTTTAGCCCATTCTGAATAACTGATACGACGATAAGTCGAAGATGAAGACGGTGGTCGAAGACCGGAAGTCTTCACGTCGTTTGGGTGGTAACTGATGATCTTGATTGGGCTGTACACCCAAGAAGATGGAAACAGTTGGTGATCGTCCAGACGTACTTGGAGATCGATGGATATGCGGGGTACTAGGTGCCTCCGGTTTCGTTCAGACCCAGAACGGACTTGTAAATGGACTGTGTGTCTGCCATCGGATTTCATTCTGTGTGACTGATATCGGTTGCATAGGATGGTTTGCCTGTGGGGCATGCTAAGATGCAAATGATCAAGGCTTCTGTTGAAAAGCAAAGTCTTGTGGTGATGATCAAAGCACGGCCTTTGTGGCGTAGCTTTGTGTAACGTTTACCTCGCGTGTTTCACACCAGGTATGAACCAAAAACGGGAGAGGACGTCAGGGAGGGCATGCGTTTCTTCCTAGCTAGAAGTGGCGTCAGTGGTTTTACACGCCCTGACGAGTTTGACTTATGTGGTTGTTGCTGTTGCGAGGCGCCTCGGATTGATCGGTCGTTGTCGAACCGATGGAGTCATTTAATTGGCTCGTTTACGCCCCATAGGGCGGAGAAACGCATGTTCAGGCATTTTAATCCACTCCGTGTGGACCGGCCCTGAGGATCCAAGGGTCACTCGAGCTCTGATCCTGAGACTCGGGCTAGGCAGTCTCGAATCGGTTGAGGACTATCTTTTGCCTCGGTTCATAGACGGAAATTCAATTTCCAAATACGTGATCTTGCGGTTTTAGTTGTAATCCTATATATGGCGACATAGTGGGATGGGGCGCTCATGCCGCCTATGATTGATACTTATGATTTGAAGTGTTTTATACACTATGCACTTATATTAGTATCAAATGATTTGTTTTAAACGTATCAAGCATTCTTTGGTTGTTATAAGGGAAAACCCTATCCTCGACTGCGTTGCATTGTGTGATGGGACCTGGGTCTTATAACAGCTTCATTTTTCTTTATTTAGCATTTCGCTGTTGTTTTATGCACTGGTATTCTTGGGAGGAAACCCGTTCCATGTTATACGGCGTGGTCCCTTGATTTACCTATCTTTAAAAATAAAGATTAATAACTGTTTTAGTTCTCACACCAGTCACATGACTGACCTGGAGTTTATTGTTTTAACCTAAACTCTGGGTGCCCCTATTTTGACACGGGCAGCTAGTAGTTTTGGTTTTGCAGATTTATATTCACAGGAACCTGGTTTACAGCTGGAACGATATCCGGAAAGCTTTGTATCCGTATATCTCCTTCTAGTTGTGTATTGTATTATTTTCCGCTGCTATGTATTTAAATGTAATTTAAATCTCTGATATTTCTGTGTAATATTCATTTATACTCTGTATATTCTTGTATTCTGATGCATTGTTGTAATATACAATGAAATGTTCTTTTATATGTGTTCTGTTGTGGTTTGTTCTCGAACTATCCGACGCTTTCCTTTACGGGGAAGTTGCGGGTCTTCACAAACGAGCTATGTGAACAATGTATCAACTCAAGGTGAGTTAAACTCACTCAGTTTTTTCCCACTTATGTTTTATATAAGTTGGGTTTTATAATTGTGTGTTATGGTTGCTAATAATTGACTGTTTGATTGTTTGTTAATTATATATTCATATATTGATTGAACCAATGAAATTAAACGTTGTTTAGTTTCAGTGAACACCAAATTGTTATTTTAATGGTTGGATCCAATTAAGGTAACTTACCTTATTGGTCACATTTATAAAGTAAATGTGTTTAATTTAATGAATTATTTGAATTGTTATTCTTGTGTGAAACAAATTGGTTGATATTTACTTGTCCTTATTGACTGTTATGAAAACCATTATTTATTGGATTGAATGATCTTATTTGAGATAACATTTTGGGTTGTAGGGAAGAACAACTTGGAGGGATCCAACGGGATTCCTCAAATATATTTAATGTTATTTATTTTCATATTATCATTACATGAACTGTTCTGATTAGATGATTGATTTGGTTGTTGAATCTTGACCTGAAATTCAATATTTGTTTTGTTTAAACTAGTGGGTAATATTGGTTGAGTAATCGGCAGTATATAACCTATGAATCAATCGTTTTATAAATATTAATTTACCGTTAGGTAAATCGACGAAATGAAGTTATAAAAATTATTTTATAACTGAGGACGCATTTTTAAATCTGTATCTTTAACAAAAGTTTATAAAAGAAAATAAATATTTATTATTTATTTATTAAGTTTATAATTAATTGTTAATTAATTTTATAAAGTAGATACTTATGTTAAGAAGATTTATAAGCAGATGAGTAGAACTTAACCTAACGGTTAAGAGTTGATAATTGTTTTTGTTAAAGAACTACTAAATGGAATTATTTAAATTAATTAGATTATTAATTGATTTAAAGTGGAAACTAATTGGAAATGATTAAAGAATTAAGCATGTATTATTATTAATTTATTTTTGAATTAGGGAATAATTTAACAAATATTTGTTTTAATTTTAATAAGTATTTTAAAAAGAGATTTACTATTTATTTTAGTTAATTAAGAAGTTAACTACCTCTACAATAGTTAATAATGGAATAAATTATTATTTTAATTAATAATAATTTAAGTATAGTGTAATGAGATCTAATTGAATTGTAAGGGAATTTATGAACAGGTTTTATATTAAAACTCGAGTTTTATAACAAAGTTATAAAAAGGGATCTTTAAGCGAATACGATGGTTTAAATAAATGTTGAGTTAACATTTTAATTAAGAAATCAAGATAAAAAGTGTTTATATTAAACCAGCGTTATATAAACAAAGTTTTTACAATGGGATGAGGTTTTAAAGCATTAATTTTAAATTAGCGTAACTTAAAAATGAAATTAAGTGAAATATATGGGTTTGAAACAAGATTTTCAAAACGGGAAATGGTTGAATGGACTAAAAGGGAAATAATAAGGATTGATGAGAGTTAAGATAAGAAATTAAATGTATTACAACCTAACTGGAGATCTGGTCGAGTTGAGTGAGTTTCTGAGTATTAATCTGATGTTGATTCCTGTAACACCCCGAGAATTCTATAACTGTGAAATTCATGAATTAAAGTATAATTAATCTGAAATCAAAGAACCAAGGGAAACGGGATACGCCATTGCGTTCGTCTCGGAAAAATACGCGAAATAGAGTCCGAGTTTTCGAAAAACGGAGTCCGTATGAAGAAGATATGGCCTTCGGAAGTTTTGAATTAAATTTAAAATTCAAACAGAATAAAATAATTAAAAATCGGGCCCAGTGGGCCAGGGCGGATAAACACCCGCCTAGGCCACCCAGGTCGACTGGGCTGTCGACCTGGGCTACCCATGTCGACAGGGCTGTCGACAGCCCTGTCGACAGGGGTGTCGACCTGGTCGAGCCCAGTCAACCTTGCTGGCCAGGTCTGTGTTTGGTCGAATTTCTGTGGTCTGCTTTGTCACTAGGGCTAGGTGGCAAGTTCTAATTGGTCTCTCTATCTAATGAATGGCTACGATCTAACCTAGCAACATCAATGGTCCTAATTAATTCCTAACCTCTATATAAACAACCCTAGACTAAACCCTAATCTATTCATTCAAATTAAGAACATAGCCGCCATGTTGCTGAGGAACGACTAAGAGTAGCCGCCAACTAGAGAGAGAATTAGGAAGAAAGTTCTAAAGCCTAAAGCAATTCAAGCAACCTAAGGCCAATCAATTCAACAAAGGAATCATATCTCTTAATTAGAGAATTCGCCGCAACCATTGTAAGTAGAGTATTACTTTGGTATGAATAAACAACTGTATTGATTTGTATGCTTGAATTGGGATAATAAAGTAATTCATATTTGTGCAAAATTATGTTATTCATTATAAAGAACTACATGCGGTAGTTCTATGCAAATATACGTTTGGAATATTGCGCAAATTATGTAATCTATGTTGAAGCTACATGTATGTAGTTGAGTGAAATTCATGCAAGTTTGGGGCTTTGTTATTATGTCGTCATGATGTATATTTTGTGCATAAATCATTTTGCAAGTAATTGAAACAAGTTTGGTTGTTATAGTTCATATGAAACTATGTTGGAATTTTGACACCATAATCCATGTATTAAGTCATGCTTTTGCAAAACTTATGAATATGGCTAGGCTATGAATGATATTTGGCATAATTGAAATCTATGATTAAGTCTATCTTGTTTAAAAGAATTATATGATGACATATGTGAGACATGGCTAGGTTAGACTCAAAAATCCCTTTTTGCAAGTTTAAAGCAAACACCATGATTAGGAATATTTATGCCATGCTTATGTTTGACATTATGCCATGTTTATGCTAGAAGTATTTATGCCATGCTTATGTTTGACATTATGCCATGTTTATGCTAGAAGTATTTATGTCATGCTTATGTTTGACATTATGCCATGTTTATGCTAGAAGTATTTATGTCATGCTTATGTTTGACATTATGCCATGTTTATGCTAAAAGTATTTATGCCATGCTTATGTTTGACATTATGCTATGCTTATGCGAGGAATATTTATGACATGCTTATGTTTGACATTATGCCTAAATAAGAATATAGGTTCATGTTGTAGTTAAACCTATGCAAGTTCACATGCTTTGATTCATGTCACCTATGTTACCACTATGCAAGTACACCAATTTCTATTTTGTATTTCCAACGTCGTATTGCAAGTTCATGCGCTCACCTTCCCCTCTTTGTGTATACGCCATAAGCCTCCCCTTTTCGCATGGCTAAATTGGGCTTTAAAAGGCTAAGCCCAATATATATATAAACGGACGTGTAAAACGGGGGAAAATAACGTTGGGTTAAAAATTAATTAATTAATGAATGAAAATATAAAATAGAAGGGCCCAAATTCAAGTATGGGTTGGGCCCATGATTGGTGTAACCTTTACACCATTAACTTAATAATGGGCCGCAAATATTTACATATAAGAAATAAAGAAGAATGAAAAAATATGTAAATGTAGAACATACGATGTGTTTAACCCGAGGTTGGATTGAGTTGTGATGTAAACCTGCCCGGAACCGCCCGGCTGTCCAGTAGTCACAACAATACCTATCCAATGTGGGAGGTTAAACATGGAGCCCAATAAGGACCCGAGGTTAGACTGAGTTGTGGCGTAAGACTGCCCGGAACCAACCGGCAACAGGCAGCCACAACAATACCTATCTAATGTGGGAGGCCAGGGCCTTAATAAGACAATTAAGGCTGAGTCAGGATTGTTAGGATTAAGTGAACTAAAGACTTAATCAAAATGGAACATGCTAAACTAAACGGACTGGTGTGGGTTAGGTTAGAAAACACTTAACCAACTTAGCATGTTGGCTAGAGATAGAAAACCTAGTAACGGGGGACCCTTTTCAGCAGTAACCCTAAAAGGTGTATCATGATACCCTGAAACTAGGCAGGGTGGGGCACGATTACTGGCTGATTGTAAGAGGTCAAAGCGACGGCGGTGGTGTAGCAGTGTAGGTTCTAACGGTGTGCGGGCGTGCACGCACTCCGGCGCAGAAAAATAAAGCACTGGGCACCAGTAGCATACCTGTGCATTCTAAGGTTGTGTCGGGCCGCTGCCATGGGACTTGATACACCCCATGGTGGGACCAGCATAGGTTACTACAGACATCGGGGGCCGTAAGACACATGTAACTATGCGAGTAGGAGCCGATCATCATTGAATGGATCACATCACCCTGATTATGGGGTGCCAATTGGAAACTAGTTTATATGGGTTCAGAGATTTACATGAGGTACGATAGTATATTCGACCCTAGACAACTTAACCAAGTTTATAGTGGATGCCCACTTCTTGTTTATACTTATCATACCCAGTTCTTTATTCATAGACAAAATAGTACTAGACTTACTCAGGCTTTATGTCTGACTCTATTTTTCTTTCGTCTTCTTTCTTCCGTTCCCCCCCCCCCCAGGTCGTCAGGGAGGGAACACAGCAGCTTGACCAATCTCAACATCCAGCTTGAAGAAGAGAAATGTATTGCATGGACTTTCCTGTTTTGAACTATGGCTTTGGACAATCCACTATGGGGCTTTTGCAGTTTACCTATGTTTTATTTATGCTTCTTTAAATAATGTACTCAAGACAGATTATGAAAGTGTTATGTTATGTTTTTGGAAAGGATGTTGTTGTAACACGTATTTGACTTTGTGAAATAAAGTTTGTTGTTCTTCCGCTGTTTACAAATATGTGTTATTATATCTGTCTTGTATATCTGTGACTTGTACTTATAAACCTCCACCAAAATTAGGGCATTCCCTTTGAGAGTGACCCTAACGGAGGTGGGGTGTTTCACTTGGTATCAGAGCATAGGTTTACCAGATAAGATAAAAAGTTTTGAAAATTATTTTCAAAAAGGAAGTTTAAAGAAGCATTTTTAAAAGAAAAATATTATTTTATTTTAAAAAGGCAAAGTCCACTCCCCAAAGCCATAGGTACTATCTCTTATCCTTCGTTTTGAATCTATCCTTTTTGTTTCAGCATGTCCCAAGATCTTAACTTGCCGGAAGGGGTGCCAATACCTGGTTGGTCTAGACGGTTCTTAGAAGCAAGGGCCACTCAGCCAGGTCCTACCATTCCTCCTCCTCCAGCGGAAGGAAATCATCCAGCTGCAGCAGCACCTTTTCCTCCACCTCCTCCGAGGGGAAGCACGTTCGCTAAGATATGTAAAGATTTTAAAGCTATGGGAGGAAGAGATTTCCATGGAACTGAGTCCTTCGTAGCAGCTAGAAATTGGCTGAAAGAAACGGAGGACCTATTCATCATCTTTGAGGTAGAGGATAGACAAAAAGTACAACTGGCGGTGTGGCTATTGAAGGGTGAGGCTTCCTACTGGTGGGAAGTCACTAATGCTGAAAGACCAGTGGAGACATGGGAGGACTTTAGGGCAAGGTTTGAGACTAAATTTCTCTCAGATGCAGAAAGAAGTTTGCAGTTGGAAAAATTCTTATTTCTTAAGCAAGGGGACAAGACGGTCAGAGAGTATGTGAATCAGTTCGATGAGCTGGCTAGGTTTGGGCTTGACCTAGTCAACACCCCGCACAAGAAGGCTCTCCGTTTCGTCAAAGGGTTAAATGAGCCATTACACAGTTTGGCCATGACCCATATACCCATGGGGGCCACGTATGAAAGATTGGTGCAAATGGCATTGCTGAATGAAGAGGATAAGGGCAAGAAGGATACAAGGGCAGAAAGCTCTCAAGGGAAGAAAGAGGTTTTGCAGCCCAAGAAGACTGACTTTAAGAAAGGCGGGAAAGGCAACAAAGAGAAGAGGAAGTGCAATTTCTGTGGCAAAGTGGGGCACTTAGTAAAGGACTGCCGGAAAAAGAAGGCCAAGGAGAATGGTGGGTGCTTTTCATGCGGTCAGACAGGCCACAGGGCTAAGGACTGCCCAAAGAAACGAGGACAGGGGCAGGGCGCTGGATCCACCCCAGGGGCACAGGTTCATGTGCTAGAAGCGCCACCATTGCAACAGCGAGGTATAAATACTTCTGTAGAAAGCGTAATTTATCTTTATGATCACCCCGTTCGCACTTTATTTGATTCCGGCGCATCACACTCCTTTATCTCGTCTGCTTTAGTAGAATCTCTGCACCTAAAAACTAGTATGGTAGAGGACCCCTTAATTGTTTCAAACCCAATTGGGGGCCCAGCTCATTTGTCTATGATCTGTTTGGATTTGATAATTTCTATTCTAAGTGTTGAATTTCAATGTAGTGCCTTTGTTTTGGGCTTTTCGGGGTATGGTTTGATTTTGGGTATGGATTGGCTATCCCGTAATGGGGCCATCCTTGATTGTGAGAAAAGGGTTGTTAGGCTCCTAGCCCAGCTCGGTAATACTTTGGAAATTTCTTGTAATCCCTCGTATGCGGTTATACTTAGTTATCTTGAATCGCTAGATGCCTCTGTTGAAAACTTGCAATCAGTTAGAGTGGTCCGGGAATATCCGGATGTCTTCGAAGAGGTGAAGGGCTTGCCTCCGAAGTGGGAAATAGACTTCCGCATATATCTTGTAGATAATGCAAAGCCCGTTGCGTTGCCCGTTAGACATATGGCTCCACGAGAAAGGAAAGAGCTCAGTAAACAGATTAAAGAGCTTCTAGAAAAGGGGTTCATTAGGAGGAGCATTTCAGAATGGGGCGCTCCGGTGGTGTTCGCTACAAAGGCGGATGGTTCACTCCGTCTATGTGTTGACTATAGGGAGCTCAACAAGCTAACGAAAAAGAATAGGCATCCTCTCCCTAGAATTGACGATTTATTTGACCAGCTTGTAGGAGCGTCTATTTTCTCCCAACTCGATTTAGCAACCGGTTTTCATCAGCTAAGGGTGGCTGAAGATAGCATCGATAAAACGACGTTCAGAACCCCAGACGGTTTCTTTGAATGGCTTGTCATGCCTTTCGGCTTGACAAATGCACCTGCTTACTTCGTGGACCTGATGAGTAGGGTATTTAGAGATTTCCTCAACAAATTCGTAGTGGTCTTCGTAGATGATATCCTTATCTTCTCAAAGAGTGAAGAGGAACATGCTCAGCACCTAAGGGCAATCATGGAAACTTTGCGAGTCCATCAACTAAAAGCCAAATTCTCCAAATGCCACTTTTGGAGAGAAGAAGTGAGGTTCCTTGGGCACATAGTATCCAAACAAGGGTTAGCAGTGGACCCTGCGAAGGTAGTGGCGGTACAGGACTGGAAGACACCAAGGAATGCAACTGAGGTCCGAAGCTTTCTAGGACTAGCGGGTTTCTATCCAAAATTTATAAGGGATTTTGCGAAAATCTCAGCTCCGCTCACGAAATTGACTAAGAAGAATCTAGTGTTCAATTGGGATTTGGATTGCGAATTTGCTTTCCAACGACTAAAAAGGGCTCTCACAACAGCCCCAGTTTTGACGCTGCCAGATGGGAGCAAGATGTTCACTGTTTATACGGATGCATGTGGGACAGGGCTAGGCGCCGTCTTAATGCAAGAAGGAAGGGTAGTAGCTTATGGCGGGAGACAGTTGAAAGCGCACGAAAAGAACTACCCAACCCACGATCTCGAGTTAGCCGCCATCGTCTTTGCACTCAAGTCTTGGCGACACTATCTCTTAGGGGAGAAGTTCGAACTTTACACTGACCATAAATCGTTGAAATATCTTTTCTCGCAGAAAGATCTTAACTTGAGGCAACAAAGATGGATGGAGTTTCTTGCCTCGTACGATTTCGAAATCTCCTATACTCCGGGCAAAGGCAACATAGTGGCAGACGCGTTGAGCCGAAAGAAATTGACCCTAAGCCCGTTGTTTGTTGAAAGACAAAGCCTAGAGTTTATAGCCAGCTTCGACTTTAGGCCTTCCTCCGATTTCGTACCAGGCTTGCTTGCATCTCTCGAAGTGCGCCCGACTTTAGTGGATTCAGTAGGGACAGCACAACGCGAAGACCCTCAGCTTGTGGAAATGATTGATAGGCTAATTAGGGGTGAGACTTCAAGTCACCTCAACAGATAATCCATCGACGATAAGGGTTTGCTAAGGCGAGACGGAAGACTATGCGTCCCACAGACAAACGATTTAATAAAGAAGGTTCTCGAGGAAGCACATCACTCCAAGATGACGATACACCCAGGCGGGGATAAAATGTACAAAGACATAAAAAGGACTTTCTTTTGGAATGGCATGAAAAAGGACGTGGCAGAATTCGTTTCTAAATGTATGGTGTGCCAACAGGTTAAGGCGGAACAGAAAAAGCCTGGCGGACTACTACATCCTCTGGAGGTCCCGCAGTGGAAGTGGGATAGCATCTCAATGGACTTCATCGATGGGCTGCCTAGGTCTAGGAGAGGCAACACTAGCATTTGGGTAATAGTGGATAGGCTTACTAAAAGCGCCCACTTTTTACCTGTCAAAAGTAAAAGAACTGCCTCATCCCTAGCATCACTTTACCTCAAGGAAATCGTTCGACTCCATGGAATACCAACTAGCATTGTTAGTGACCGAGACCCCATCTTCACCAGCGAGTTTTGGCGGAGTCTGCAAGAAGCAGTAGGAACGCAGTTATGCTTGAGCACGGCCTATCATCCCCAAACCGACGGCCAAACAGAGAGAGTGAACAGAGTTTTGGAAGACCTTTTAAGGCTATGCGTCCTCGACTTCGGATGGACATGGGAAGACCACCTTCCTTTGGTGGAATTTGCCTATAACAACAGCTATCAAGCAACCATAGGAATGGCGCCCTTCGAAGCTTTATATGGAAGACCGTGCCGATCGCCCACTTGTTGGTGGGAGTCTACTGATAAGCTTATACTTGGACCAGATATGATCCGAGAGACCTCAGAGAAAGTAGACTTAATACGAAGAAGGATGAAGACGGCCCAAAACAGACAAAAGTCCTATGCCGACAAGAGGAGGACCGACCTTAAATTTGAAGTTGGAGACAGAGTTTTTCTCAAGGTATCACCACTAAGAAACGTTGTTCGTTTTGGAACCACAGGAAAACTAGCGCCAAGGTTCGTAGGTCCATTCCCTATCATCGAGAAGATTGGGAAAATGGCCTATAGATTAGAGCTACCCGAGAAGTTGGCCGGAGTCCACAATGTTTTTCACGTTTCTCATCTCCGAAAATGTCTTCATGAGTCCGCTGAAGTGGTAGAGCCAAATATCCTCGAAGAGGCCGAAGTGGAGCGCGAAGCAACCATAAGGAGAGTTCCAACCCGCATCTTAGGAACGGAAATGAAGAGGCTATGCAACCGCGAAGTCAAGCTCGTCAAAGTCCAGTGGAGCGACGCCGAGGGAGACGCGACTTGGGAAACTGAAGCTAGAATCCGCACTGCCTACCCTTTTCTGTTCGAGGGTACATCCTTGATCTTTCTTTTTCCTTAAGTTGCGCTTTTATCTATCTTTTTAGGCATATTCCCTCGACCGTATCTTTTAGGTAGAATCTTTTTGGATGAAAACATGTAGTTGAAACATGTTATGTATGATGGTTGCAAGTGGTTGCAAGTGATTGCTAGTGGTTGCTCGTGGTTGCATATACACACACAATCTAGGTTTTAGATCGGCTCAGTCACTTCATATTGCATATGCATATATGCATTCGTATATGGTTGAACTGTAATGTGTTGTCATATGGATGTTGCATTTGTATTGAATGTTTGTGCACTCATGTAGAATCATGAATAGGAAAACTTGCATACATAATGGATTCATGGCACTTACATAATTCGCATTAAGGAGGTCAACTGAATCAGTAGACCGCCTGATTTTGCATTAGATAAGTTCATGTACACGCACACTTCGCATATGATCATGAAGCATTAGAAGTCTTTTAAGGACAATGGATGCTCGTGTTTGATGGATGAGTAGATGGATGATTGGATGTTAGGATATACATTCCTCCTAACTTGAAGATTTCGGGGACGAAATCCTTTTAAGTGGGGGAGAATGTAACACCCCGAGAATTCTATAACTGTGAAATTCATGAATTAAAGTATAATTAATCTGAAATCAAAGAACCAAGGGAAACGGGATACGCCATTGCGTTCGTCTCGGAAAAATACGCGAAATAGAGTCCGAGTTTTCGAAAAACGGAGTCCGTATGAAGAAGATATGGCCTTCGGAAGTTTTGAATTAAATTTAAAATTCAAACAGAATAAAATAATTAAAAATCGGGCCCAGTGGGCCAGGGCGGATAAACACCCGCCTAGGCCACCCAGGTCGACTGGGCTTTCGACCTGGGCTACCCATGTCGACAGGGCTGTTGACAGCCCTGTCGACAGGGGTGTCGACCTGGTCGAGCCCAGTCAACCTGGCTGGCCAGGTCTGTGTTTGGTCGAATTTCTGTGGTCTGCTTTGTCACTAGGGCTAGGTGGCAAGTTCTAATTGGTCTCTCTATCTAATGAATGGCTACGATCTAACCTAGCAACATCAATGGTCCTAATTAATTCCTAACCTCTATATAAACAACCCTAGACTAAACCCTAATCTATTCATTCAAATTAAGAACATAGCCGCCATGTTGCTGAGGAACGACTAAGAGTAGCCGCCAACTAGAGAGAGAATTAGGAAGAAAGTTCTAAAGCCTAAAGCAATTCAAGCAACCTAAGGCCAATCAATTCAACAAAGGAATCATATCTCTTAATTAGAGAATTCGCCGCAACCATTGTAAGTAGAGTATTACTTTGGTATGAATAAACAACTGTATTGATTTGTATGCTTGAATTGGGATAATAAAGTAATTCATATTTGTGCAAAATTATGTTATTCATTATAAAGAACTACATGCGGTAGTTCTATGCAAATATACGTTTGGAATATTGCGCAAATTATGTAATCTATGTTGAAGCTACATGTATGTAGTTGAGTGAAATTCATGCAAGTTTGGGGCTTTGTTATTATGTCGTCATGATGTATATTTTGTGCATAAATCATTTTGCAAGTAATTGAAACAAGTTTGGTTGTTATAGTTCATATGAAACTATGTTGGAATTTTGACACCATAATCCATGTATTAAGTCATGCTTTTGCAAAACTTATGAATATGGCTAGGCTATGAATGATATTTGGCATAATTGAAATCTATGATTAAGTCTATCTTGTTTAAAAGAATTATATGATGACATATGTGAGACATGGCTAGGTTAGACTCAAAAATCCCTTTTTGCAAGTTTAAAGCAAACACCATGATTAGGAATATTTATGCCATGCTTATGTTTGACATTATGCCATGTTTATGCTAGAAGTATTTATGCCATGCTTATGTTTGACATTATGCCATGTTTATGCTAGAAGTATTTATGTCATGCTTATGTTTGACATTATGCCATGTTTATGCTAGAAGTATTTATGTCATGCTTATGTTTGACATTATGCCATGTTTATGCTAAAAGTATTTATGCCATGCTTATGTTTGACATTATGCTATGCTTATGCGAGGAATATTTATGACATGCTTATGTTTGACATTATGCCTAAATAAGAATATAGGTTCATGTTGTAGTTAAACCTATGCAAGTTCACATGCTTTGATTCATGTCACCTATGTTACCACTATGCAAGTACACCAATTTCTATTTTGTATTTCCAACGTCGTATTGCAAGTTCATGCGCTCACCTTCCCCTCTTTGTGTATACGCCATAAGCCTCCCCTTTTCGCATGGCTAAATTGGGCTTTAAAAGGCTAAGCCCAATATATATATAAAAGGACGTGTAAAACGGGGGAAAATAACGTTGGGTTAAAAATTAATTAATTAATGAATGAAAATATAAAATAGAAGGACCCAAATTCAAGTATGGGTTGGGCCCATGATTGGTGTAACCTTTACACCATTAACTTAATAATGGGCCGCAAATATTTACATATAAGAAATAAAGAAGAATGAAAAAATATGTAAATGTAGAACATACGATGTGTTTAACCCGAGGTTGGATTGAGTTGTGATGTAAACCTGCCCAGAACCGCCCGGCTGTCCAGTAGTCACAACAATACCTATCCAATGTGGGAGGTTAAACATGGAGCCCAATAAGGACCCGAGGTTAGACTGAGTTGTGGCGTAAGACTGCCCGGAACCAACCGGCAACAGGCAGCCACAACAATACCTATCTAATGTGGGAGGTCAGGGCCTTAATAAGACAATTAAGGCTGAGTCAGGATTGTTAGGATTAAGTGAACTAAAGACTTAATCAAAATGGAACATGCTAAACTAAAAGGACTGGTGGGGGTTAGGTTAGAAAACACTTAACCAACTTAGCATGTTGGCTAGAGATAGAAAACCTAGTAACGGGGGACCCTTTTCAGCAGTAACCCTAAAAGGTGTATCATGATACCCTGAAACTAGGCAGGGCGGGGCACGATTACTGGCTGATTGTAAGAGGTCAAAGCGACGGCGGTGGTGTAGCAGTGTAGGTTCTAACGGTGTGCGGGCGTGCACGCACTCCGGCGCAGAAAAATAAAGCACTGGGCACCAGTAGCATACCTGTGCATTCTAAGGTTGTGTCGGGCCGCTGCCATGGGACTTGATACACCCCATGGTGGGACCAGCATAGGTAACTACAGACATCGGGGGCCGTAAGACACATGTAACTATGCGAGTAGGAGCCGATCATCATTGAATGGATCACATCACCCTGATTATGGGGTGCCAATTGGAAACTAGTTTATATGGGTTCAGAGATTTACATGGGGTACGATAGTATATTCGACCCTAGACAACTTAACCAAGTTTATAGTGCATGCCCACTTCTTGTTTATACTTATCATACCTAGTTCTTTATTCATAGACAAAATAGAACTAGACTTACTCAGGCTTTATGTCTGACTCTATTTTTCTTTCGTCTTCTTTCTTCCGTTCCCCCCCCCCCCAGGTCCTCAGGGAGGGAACACAGCAGCTTGACCAATCTCAACATCCAGCTTGAAGAAGAGAAATGTATTGCTTGGACTTTCCTGTTTTGAACTATGGCTTTGGACAATCCACTATGGGGCTTTTGCAGTTTACCTATGTTTTATTTATGCTTCTTTAAATAATGTACTCAAGACAGATTATGAAAGTGTTATGTTATGTTTTTGGAAAGGATGTTGTTGTAACACGTATTTGACTTTGTGAAATAAAGTTTGTTGTTCTTCCGCTGTTTACAAATATGTGTTATTATATCTGTCTTGTATATCTGTGACTTGTACTTATAAACCTCCACCAAAATTAGGGCATTCCCTTTGAGAGTGACCCTAACGGAGGTGGGGTGTTTCAATTCCGGTCTTTGGGGTTGATACTTAGGAAGTTATTTGCTTACCAATTTACGACCAGTGACTAATGAAGGTTGTAGTAATGGAAATAAAAGGGATTTGAGAATATGGAATAAATTTCCAAAGTAACGGAAATATAAAGAGATATTTTGGAATTTATAACGATGTTTTCAAGATTTAAGGAATTAATGGGATAAGTTTGAATACGTTTATCCAAAAAGAAAATGTTAGTATTGTTTTTCGAGAAATGAACAAAAGAGATGCCGTAACGAGAATTTACGTGAAATTTGATTAAACCCAAAGCTACGAATATATATAGTTTTATTTTAAAATTTATGAAATAGTTTTGGGAATCCTTTTAAAATAAAATAAGTACAAATATAATAATTAAAAATAATGTAAGATTTAGAAGTTTAATTAACCTTTGTTAATTGTTTTAAACTAAAAGGCCAAGTAATGTCAAGTACTGAATCAGTGTGTAACGACCCACATTCTACGTATCGGAGGATCGTAGAATATTTATTTTATTTTTATACGAAATCGTATGGTCGTGTAACTTTAAGAGAAGACTATTGGGGTCATTTCCCATGTTCACGATTTTTGCTGAATTTTAAATGTCCGTTTTTCCCTTGGCGAAACTTGTTTCGCCTATGACTTTTGATTGGTAAGGAGTTTTGACCTGAAGCCATTTCCATTGGATTCGCATGATGGTTTACCTTTCCGTAGATTGGTCACATTTGTTAAACGGACTTATCGGGAGATATGGCTGAAATAAGGTTTGGAAGGTGAAAAACTGCTTAACTGGGCTTAATAGGGTAAATAGTGGATGGGCCCATAACCCATTTTGGGATTAGGTTTATGGGAGGCTAAAATGAGTTAGGAAACCATCTCATTTCAGTTTTCTAGCTGCCATTTACATTTCTCTAACCCTAGCAATGGTCTCCAACCCCCAAATCACCTTCTAATCACTTTCTAATCACATATTTGCTAAATCTGCATCAAATTAAGGTGGATTAACATAGAAATCGAGATAGAGCTGCTCAATTCGAACCAAATCAGAGATATTTTTAGATCTGAGATTAATTTTTGGCTAAGGTGAATGATTAACATATTTTTTTACACTAATTATGGGTGATTAGTGATAATTAGCGAAATTATGACTCAGAAAAGTATGTATAAATTCTTAAATATTATTTTATTCCTTTGTTAGAAATTGGGGTTAATTTGGACATATTTTGCTAATCCTATAGCTAAATCATGTTTAAGGGGATCAAAGGGGAAAACATGGATTTTGAGTATGTTTGACCCATATTAACATGTTACATTGTTGTTTTGGTGTTTATGGTTGATTATACATGTTGCTATTACTATTTGGTATGCTTTTTGATTGTATAGTAAAGTTAGATTGGTCAAAAACGCTGTCGTATGGCGTAAATAGCTCGCTGGAAAAGTTACAGGAAAATGGTCATACCCCCGATCGTGAAGCACCCTGCGAGCCAACCCCGATTTTGCTCACCTCCACGAGCCGCCTACCCAACTCGAATGCATGTCACAACCCGAACCATGCTTGAAGGTTCCACCACGAGCCGACCGTCCAAGCGAGCCACGAACTGAGCCACTACATCACGAGTGAGGCATCACGACCCAAATGAGGATCACGAACGAGTGCACCCATGCCCAAAAGCCAGGGTCACTGCTCGACCAGAGGAGGACCACGACCCAAATAGGGTCACGAGCTGACCACGAGTCACGAACCAGAGCTACTCATGAACTGACGGGGGACCCGAACCTATATGATGATCACGAACCAAATGGAGACCGAGCAGAGATGATGATCAATAACCCGAGGTGCAAAGGAAGTCCAAATGAGAAGTTATTACTCGGGATTCGGATGGGAACCGACGAGTTAGCTTAATGAGTTGGGATTTGCTGCGAGATGTGCAAAGGGGTTATCCATATCTATAGCTTTAGTTCACCACTGAGAGATGGATTAATGGCTATGGATCAGCGCAATGGGATCATTAAGGCTCCCAAGGGTAAGTGATTGTAGCATGGCTATGAGGCAGTGCAGTGGAGTCACCATGACTCCAAAGGTGCAAAGTGGACATAGCAAAGGATTAGTGGATATGGATCAGTGCAATTGGGTCATTATGACTCCCAAGGGCAAAGTGATTGTAACAAAGGATTGGGTGATCAAAGTGGTGGATATCGTATGCTTTACGCACTGAGTGAGAGATGTGAGGTTGGTTGCTATGTTTGATATTTACGATCACCATGACATGCACGCTTCCACTTTACACTTTATGATAGTGTTACCTTAGAGTACTTTACATCTTGTTGTGCTAACTCTTTGGTTTCAGGTCCAAGTTCAAGCATGATTATTTATACCTGTTATTGTTTTGCTTTGCTGCTGTCGCTCATACCAGACTTTTACCTAACCCAGATTTTTATGCCTTTTCTTATTACTTTGGGTGCTCCTAAACGAGCAGGCCAGAGATAGGTTAAGTGGTATGCACGAGTAGCTGGCCGGAGATGAGTAGGAGGCTTCCACGTACTATTTACATATATTCTCCCTGTGTTGTTGATGGTCACTGCTTTGGGCTTAGTAGTGTACCTTTCCTATTTTGCTTTAGAGATATTATTTTGAAGTTGTAATTATGGTGGGTTGGATCATAAGCTATATTCTGGATTCCACTGCTATAATGATTTAGTTTTTAGCTTATACACTGTCCCACCTATTTTATGTCAACTTATGTTATTATTATATTTTTATTCCATGTGCTGTGAGATATACTACAGGCTCTTTGGTGACTCATAGTTTCAAATTCCTTTTCCTTTGACGATCATCCCGATCTAGTCGGGCATTGGCACAACGCATTTCAGGGAAATGTCGGCTAGTCCGGAGAGGGCCATCACACTTGGTATCATAGCCTAGGTTGCGTAGTTAACCTAGGGGAAGACATCAGGGAGAGATAGTATATGTATACGAGAGCGCGTATTTGTGATATTTTGGTTTTCAAAAGCTATACATTTATATGCTATTAGTATATCTAAGGATGGAGTCGCACTGCACTGGCACCACTATGGAGATGGTTAATCATTTTCTCTTTACAAATTGAACGATGAGCCGATATATGAGGAGTACGGGTCGAGAGGCCAATGATAGGAATGCCCCTGATATGAGGACAATGTTTACTATCTTCATGAGAGAGATGCTCAGGGATGTTCAGAGGGCAGTTCCTAATACTGCTAATGGTGGTGCTGCAGCGGTGCAGGCGCCTAGGGTCGATTTCGCCAAGCTCTGCAAGGATTATACTAGTCTTGGTGGAAAGCCGTTCCACGAAACGGAATCGGCTATTGAGGTTCAAGATTGGATTGATAGTTGTGAGCGTATCTTCAAGGATTTGGGAAACGAGGATGCGATGAAGAGAAAGCTAGCATCACGTAACTGCAAGGATGGGCTATGAATTGGTGGAATGGTATTAAAGCTGCTACTTCTGAGGATCAAGTTACTTGGAATCAGTTTAAAACTCGCTTTAGTGATAAGTTTATCCCAGCTGCTCAGAAATCGGAATTGTTTAGGAAATTTTTGGAGCCTAAGCAGAATGGCAGGGCAGTCTCAGGATATATTGCTGAATTTTGATACTTTATTGAAATATGGATTATCTCTTATCGATACTGCCAAGAAGAAGAACGAGAAGTTCATAACTAGCCTGGATGAGTACTTAGGGGAAAGGCTTATAAATCATATAGATGAGACATTCGAGTCAACTGTGGGAAAGGCATTGAGATCTAAATGCCTTTACCCTAAGTCAAAGGCCGAGGTTGTTGTTACATCTACAGG
Organism: Allium sativum; assembly: GCA_030737875.1. Taxonomy (NCBI): domain Eukaryota; kingdom Viridiplantae; phylum Streptophyta; class Magnoliopsida; order Asparagales; family Amaryllidaceae; genus Allium; species Allium sativum. Next base: position 792,672,500 of record CM060921.1, on the reverse strand, counting down.
GTAGCCAAAACCACAGGCAAGCAGTGGCGGTAAGAATAATTCGCAGAATAAGAGGAAACAGAACCAAGCTAAGGATGGTCAGAAAAAACAAGAAAGATGTTGAGTGCTATAGCTGTGGCAAGAAGGGCCACTATGCCAAAGATTGTCGAGCAAAGCCAGCGGACAGGAAGTGCTTCAACTATGGCCAAGTGGGACATCACCAGGATAAATGTCCCCAACCTCCTAAAGAGAAGCAGCTTGTGAAAGCGTATGCTATCAACGTTGTTCCTTCTTCATCGAAAGCCCTAACTACGAGACAGAAGGGAAAGGGCATCGTTATATGAGGTATGCTTTCTATTTATGATGTTCCTGTTTGAGTGTTGTTTGATACTGGGGCTTCCCATTGCTTCATATCTAGTGACTTGGTAGATGGGTTGGGATTGGAACCCGAGATTGTCGATAGACCTTTAGTTGTGATGAACCCGATCGGTGGTTCGACTAGCCTTAGTATGATTTATCGTAATTTGGTCTTATTGAGTCATGGATGTATGTTTGCTTGTGATTGCTTTGTTTTGGGCTTTACTGGGTTTGGCATTATTTTGGGAGTCGATTAGATCCAAAGGTATAGGGTGGTGATAGACTGTGAGGGGTCTTCGGTGACCACTAGAGTGGATGATGGGAGGAGGGTATTGTTTGGTAGCCTACCTAGTGATGGGGTGATGGCTAGTTTTCTAAATTCCCTCGACATCCCGCGTGATGAGTTGTCAGATGTGCCTATTGCTGGCGAGTATCCGAACTTCTTCGAGGAAGTGACCGGACTTCCATCACACCGAGAGATCGAGTTTCAGATTGATTTATTGAAAGATGCCAGACCTATAGTGATGCCACTTCGTTGTATGGTGCCAAGGGAGCAGCGAGAGCTCGAGGTGCAAGTGGGCGATCTTTTGAAGAAGGGATTTATAAGAAGATGTGTTTCCGAGTGGGAAGCACCAGTTATATTTGCTACCAAGGCCGATGGTTCCCTTCGACTGTGTGTAGACTACCGCGAGTTGAATAAGGTGACGAGGAAGTACAAATATCCTCTTCCACGGATAGACGCTTTGTTTGATCAGTTGAATGGAGCAAGAGTTTCTCCAAGTTGGATCTCGCGGTAGATTTTCATCAGCTCCAAGTAGCAGCTGAGAGTATTCCTAAAACGGCATTTCGGATGCCGTCTGGATTTTATGAGTGGTTGGTCAAGCCATTCGGGTTGACCAATGCACCAACATATTTTGTAGATCTTATGAATAGGGTATTCGGGGATCAATTGAATAAGTTTGTTCTTGTGTTCGTGGACGATATCTTAGTTTACTCGAGGACGGAGGAAGAACACAAGGAACATTTGAGGACAGCGATGGAGGTGTTGAGGAAGCACCAAATGAAAGCAAAATCTTCTAAGTGTCGCTTCTGAAGGAGGGAAGTGAGATTCTTGGGCCATGTTGTTTCAAAGAATGGTATTGTCGTGGATCCTGCGAAGGTAGCTACAGTACAAGATTGGTCTACGCCCAAGAATGCAACAGACGTGAGAAGTTTCTTGGGGTTAGCTGGATACTATCCTAAGTTTATCCAACACTTTTCCAAGATAGCAGCACCGTTAACCCAGTTGACCAAGAAGAATCAAGCTTTTGCTTGGGATGGAAGGTGTGAAAATGCATTTAAGAGCCTAAAGGAAAAGTTGACGTTTGCACCAGTGTTAGTTATTCCTAAAGGGAATGAAGAGATGACGGTATACACGGATGCCTATGGTACCGGACTAGGTGTTTGTACTGATGCACGGAGGTAGGGTTGTAGCTTATGCTTGTCGGCAACTGAAACCGCATGAGAAAAGATATCCTACCCATGATTTGGAATTGGAAGTGATTGTATTCACGTTAAAGATGTGGAGGCACTATCTCTTGGGAGAAAGACTCGAGTTGTTTACTGATCATAAGTCATTAAAGTATCTTTTCTCTCAGAAGGACTTAAATCTTCGCCAGCAGAGACGGTTAGAGTTTTTGGCTTCATATGATTTCAATATTGCATACACACCTGGGAAAGACAATGCAGTTGTGGATGCATTGAGTAGGAGACATGCCAGTTTGGGGGCTATGTTTCTGGAATGGAAGCAACTGGAATATATCGCGGGATATGATTTCAGACCTAAGTGTGAATTGGATCCAAAGATGTTAGCAAGTTTGGCGATCAGACCAACTTTGATCGATCGGATTGGCTCCCGCTAAAGGGATGATCCTAACCTATTGGAAATCATCTCTAAGATAGAGATGAGTATCAATAGTGAGGAAATGAACAAGTATGGTCTTGATCGAGAAGGATGGCTTTGAAAGAATGGGAGACTAGTTGTACCCAATGTTAATGGATTGAGAGATGAAGTGCTTATAGAATGTCATCACTCAAAACTGACTATATACCCTGGTGGTAACAAAATGTATCAAGACATGAAGCAGACATACTACTAGGAAGGGATGAAAAGAGACGTTGGGAAGTTTATATCCAAGTGCATGAACTGCTAGCTAGTTAAAGCCGAGCAAAAGAAGCCTAGTTGTTTGTTACAACCATTGGAAATTCCCGAACGGAAATGGGAACAAGTCTCAATGGAATTCATTGATGGTTTACCAAGGACTAGATCAGGTCATGATAGTATTTGGGTGATTGTGGATCGATTGACCAAAAGTGCAAGGTTTATACCGGTCAATTCGAATAGAATGGCAACTAAGTTAGCAGAACTATATATGAAGTGGGTAGTGAGATTTCATAGAGTACCTAAAGGTATTGTAAGTGACCGAGATCCATTATTTACTAGTGGGTTTTGGAAGAGCTTACAAGAGGCATTAGGGTCAGAATTACATCTCAGTACCGCATACCATCCCCAAACCAACGGTCAAACAAAGAGGGTGAATCGTGTACTAGAGGATCTCTTAAGAGCTTGTATATTGGATTTCAGAGGGTCATGGGATGACCATTTGCATCTAGTTGAGTTCACATATAATAATAGTTATCAATCCATTATTGGTATGGCTCCATTTGAAGCTTTGTACGGAAGATCGTGCAACTCACCATCATGTTGGTTGGAGACCAGTGAGAAATTTGTGCTTGGGCCAGAGGTAATAAGAGAAACTTCAGATAAGATCAAGGTTATTCAACAGCGAATGAAGGCTGTCCAAGATAGGCAGAAGAGTTATGCTGATAAAAGACGAAGAGAACTGAAATTACCCATTGGTGACCTGGTATTTGTCAAGATCTCTCCATTAAAGAGTGTAATTTTTTTAGCAGGAGAGGTAAGTTAGCACCAAGATTCGTTGGTCTGTTTCCATTTCACGAACAAGTTGAGAATTTAGCGTATAAAGTTGGATTGCCTGATATGATGGCGAGAGTTCACAATGTATTTCATGTTTCCCAGTTAAGGAAGTTCGTTCACAATTCTGATATGACTATTTCACCAGATTAGTTGGATGATATCGAAGTGGAATCTGAGGCAGTTGGGAGCCATAAAACGATCCGTGTTGTCAAACATGATACGAAGCAACTTCAAAGGAAGTCGGTGAAATTGGTTAATGTCCAGTGGGGTGACAATGAGAATGACTGTACTTGGGAAACCGAGGAAAGCATAAGGAAGTCATATCTAGAACTCTTTGCCTGGTAAGGTTTTAAATCACGATATAGTTATTCCTATGTTAGTAAACTGCATGATAGGATAAGTTTGCTGTTTTATTACGTACGGTTGATTGTTTGTAAATGGTTGATAGGCATGCCGGGCACTATTGTATGTTTCTTGATTAAGGAATTTCGGGAGCGAAATTTCTTAAGGGGGGAGAGTGTAACAACCCGCATTCTACGTATCGGAGGATCGTAGAATATTTATCTTATTTTCATACGAATTCGTATGGTCGTGTAACTTTGGGAGACGACTATTGGGGTCATTTACCTTGTTCACGATTTTTGCCGAATTTTAAATAACTGTTTTACCCTTGGCGAATCTTGTTTTGCCTGTGACTTTTGATTGGTAAGGAGTTTTGATGGAAACCATTTCCATTGGATTCGGATGATGGTTTTACTTTCCGTAGAGTGGTCACATTTGTCAAACGGACTTACCGTTTGGGAGATATGGCTGAAATATGGTTTGGAAGGTGAAAAACAGCTTAACCGGGCTTAATAGGGTAATTAGTGAATGGACCCATAATCCATTTCGGGATTAGAGTTATGGGGAGGATGAAATGAGTTAGGAAATCATCTCGTTTCAGTTTTCTAGCCGCCATTTACATTTCTCTAACCCTAGCAATGGCATCCAATCCCCAAATCACCTTCTAATCACATATTAGCCAAATCTACATCAAATTAAGGCGGATTAACATAGAAATCAAGATAGAGCTACTGGAATACATTGGGATTCGAAAAAAATCAAAGATATTTCCATATTTGAGATTAATTTGTGGCTAAGGTGAGTGATTAGCATATTTTTTAACTAATTACGGCTAATTAGGGGTGATTAGTGATAATTAGCGAAATTATGACTCAGAAAAATATGTATAAATTCTTAAATATTATTTTATGCCTCTATTAGAAATTTGGGTTAATTTGGACATATTTTGCTAATCCTATAGCTAATTTATGGTTAAGAGGATCAAGGGGAAAACATGGATTTTGAGTATGTTTGACCCATATTACCATGTTACATTGTTGTTTTGGTGTTTATGGTTGATTATACATGTTGCTATTACTGTTTGGTATGCACTATGATTGTATAGTAAATTTAGATTGGTCGAAAACGCTGCCATATAGCATAAATAGCTCGTTGGAAAAATTGTAGGAAATTGGTCATACCCCTAATCATGAAGCACCCTACGAGCCAACCCCGATCGTGCTCACCTCCACGAGCCGCCTACCCAGCTCGAATGCATGTCACGAGCCGAACCGTGCTTTAAGGCTCCACCACGAACCGACCATCCAAGCGAGCCATGAGCCGAGCCACTGCATCATGAGTGAGGCATCACGGCCTGAATGAGGCTCACGAACAAGTGCACCTACGACCAGAAGCCAGGGTCACGACCCAGCAGAGGAGGACCACGAGTCACGAACCGGAGCTACCATGAATCGATGGAGGACTCGAACCCATATGATGATCACGAACCGAATGGAGACCAAGCAGAGATAATGACCAAAAACCCTAGATGCAAAGGAAGTCCAAATGAGTAGTTATTACTCAGGATCCAGATGGGAACCAACGAGTTAACTTCATGAGTTGGGCTTTGCTGCGTGACACGTGCAAAGGGGTTATCGATATCTATAGCTTTAGTTCACCATTGAGAGACGAATTAGTGGCTATGGATCAGCACAATGGGATCATTAAGACTCCCAAGGGCAAGTCACCGTAGCATGGTTGTGAGCCAGTGCAAAGGAGTCGCCATGACTCCAAAGGTGAAAAGTGGACATAGCAAAGGATTAGTGGCTATGGATCAATGCAATGGGGTCATTATAACTCCCAAGGGCAAAGTGATCGTAGCAAAGGATTGGGTGATCAAAGTGGTGGATATTGTATGTTTTACGCACTTAGTAAGAGATGTGAGGTTGGTTGCTACGTTTGATATTTGCTATCACCATGACATGTACACTTCCACTTTACACTTTATGATATTACCTTAGAGTACTGCACATCTTGTTGTGTTAACTCTTTGGTTACAGGTCCAGGTTCAGGTATGATTATTTATTCATGTTATTGTTTTTATAACGACCCGTATTTTCTGCCTATTTATTTGGAATATTTTAATTATTTTAATTAGTTAAAATATTGGTTAGAATTTAAATAATCGAATTTTATGATTTACTTGGAATGTATTATTTAAATAAATAATAAAATAATATTTTTAATTTCTAGAATATTGAAAAATGTTGAATTTGAAATATATTGTGACCATGCAATTTAGAATGGTCAAATATCGGTTATATTGAAGTTTTGGTGATGGTTCGTTAGAAAACGACGGTTGAATATATATGATTATAATTTAATTAAATAACGAGCTGCAGCGGCGCGGCAGTTCGCGTTTGGGCGTTTTAAACTTCAATTAGTCGTACCGGGTTCAAAATAAGTCGGATTTCCTCGAAATAAGAAACGTCGGGACCGGTTTGACGATATCTTTCTAGTGGAAGAGAAAAATCCAGTTTTCGTCATGTAGATTTTGTTTTATATCCAAATCAAATTCTCAGAAAAACAGCGCCAGGAATCTCCTTTATATATATTGCGCTGTATTTATATAAAATAACGGTTTTTAAATATTTAAAATATTGATTTGGCTTGGAATTCAACCCAGGTTATTTTTCCTTGGTAGTGTATCAAATTCTGGTCGGGTATGACCAATCGGGATATTTTATTTATTTTATATTGAAGTATTTTAAAATTAATTTATTTTAATTCAAATTGGCCAGTTCAAAAGGGACATTTTTCAAATGACCTATGTTTTCGACGAAACAAATTTTGTTGGGACCGTTATAGTAAATTATTACTAGATTTTCAAACCGTACGTCAATCGGGGTTATTCTGTGAGCGTGGCAAAATAAAATGCAAAATAAATCGATTAAATTGGACGTGAACGAACGCTATTTGAGCAAATGGACACGGAATTCGATGAAACAAATTTCATTAGGACCGTATCGTCAAAATATACTACACCATCTAGTTGCTTCTCGAACGGGGTTTGTATGTGAGCGTGGCAGCGAATAAACGATGTTCGAAATAGCGATAGGTACGAAATAAAAATCGTTAATCAGCGTCGCTCGTTAAATCAACTAAAAATATAATAAAACCCGACTATATATACCCCCCAAACAAGAATTTTCAGCCATCCTCATTTCTAGTCTTGTAATTTTGCAGAAAAGTCCTCCAACACAAATCTATTTATATCTTCCAATCCGAGAGGAATTTGTGTGGGCAACCTTAACGAAAGTCGTAGATCGGGTCGAGATCTACATGCTGTAAAAAGTTGGGTGAGTTTCGACAAGTGTGGGGGCCGGAATTTCACAAAAACCGGCAAAAACCTGTTTCGTTTTTCTCTGAAATTCGAGGGAATGGGTTGATTTGGAGGAACGGGACCTTGGGGGTTTTGAAGAGGAGAGATAGACCTTCGATTAGGAACCGGTCTCAGGCCTTACGGTGGACAGTGGTGGTCGTGGCATTAAGATGAATGGAGGTAAAGTATTTTAGGGGTTTTCAAAATGTGGGAATCGGACTTGGCCATTTTCCGGCGGCAGGAAGGGGTTTCACGGTTGCGGACTATAGGTCGAGGGTGTAGGGGGAGATGGCGGTGAGAATGGAGGCGGTTACGGAGGTTCCGGTGGTCCAGGGGCGGAGTTAGGCGAAGTTGAACGTTGACAAGGGGGTTTCGGGTTTGTGCTGGGGCTATAGGCGACGGTGGAGTGGGGAGATTGGCTAAGACGGAACGCCGGAGGGAGGTGCACCTGATGGGAGGCCTGATGTGGGTTCCGGTGGGGTATGGAGGTGATTGCGATGGGTTAAAGTTCGAGGACGGGTTCGTGTTCTTTGGAAGAAGGAGGAATCGGGGAAGAGGAGGACGGAAACGAGGGAAGACGCGTTCTTTGTTATAACCAGAATGACGTGGCAATGATTGAGAGGTAAATACGGTAATTAATTTAATTAATTAATAATTTATTTTGTTTAATAATCGTATTTATGTTTAAAACTTTGAGTAAGCATAACTTTTACCTACGATAACGAAATCTGACGAAACTGGATTCGTTGGGATCGCAGGGACGAGACCTATCCGATGACACTGACTAGGAGTCAATCAAACGCAGTTGAAATTTCAGCAAATTTTGAATGGTCGACTCAAATTAAAAGCAACAAACGTGTCAACCGTCAACCAGAACCAACTCTAGTGAGTTAATTCTCACACCTTCTGGAATCCTATGATGTGGTAGATCTATAGAAAAATATAATCTTCAATTTACAGTTTAAAATGGTTGATTGAATGCGATGGATGCAAATTGGTTGTTATTGTCTGATCTGTTGCAGTTGTTTATGTATTTAACTCATATATTTTTATCAACTGATATATGTGATGCAGAGAAGGACAGGTTGAAGGGATCCAACCGGATTCCTCAAATAAACTGTATTTTTGTTTGTTGTGCATATATATGAATTATTCAACCTGACTGACACCAAACCGGTTTAAATGTGATGGTTGAGTAAATCTTCATCATTGTGGTGATTGAAGTCAATTGACAGTGAAAATCAGTTAAAGTTAACTGAGAGGTACGGTAAAGAAATTCAACGGTTTTACTTGGAAATGATAATTTAATTAAACTGATTTGAATTTCTGGATTAAATGATTAGTTAATGTTCGATTAACTATAATTAAAATGATTATCAAATTGGTTAGAGTTAATATAGTTAATTATTATTTAATAAGTGGTTGGAAGTGGTTAATAATCCCATTTTAGGTAATAGCAAAGTTAACTATTTTTAATAGTTGATATTTAAGTTATAATTGTCTTAATTAAAAATAATTAGAGGAATGACTTTTAGTTAAGAACAAAATTAGGAAAGGATGAAGAGGCATTATGGTTTGGTCAAATAGATGATAAGAGATTTTATAAAAGGTTTTATAATTCGAGCATTCAAACGAGAATTTGTAAATGTGATTGGGAAGTGAACGTGGAAATTTAAGTAAATTTTACTTAATTGTCGAATTGAGTAAAGTAAACTCAATTGAAATGAACCCTTTCAAGGGCGATGGTTAATACATAGGTAATAGATTAAATTCTAAGCTAATTATTTTGAGTTGTTAGGCAGATTAGAGTAAGCGATTTGGAAACAAATCCAACCAGGTTTAAAAGGATTTTAAATCAATTTGATGAGTTAAATGTTAAGAAGTTGAATTTAACGAATATGGTAATTAAATTAAAAGGTTTCAAACAAAAAGGAAAAACATGAAATGGTATGGTATTAGAATGTTGGTAAATGGATTCCTGGAACTAAATTCCAAGTTAAAAGTGGCGTTTATTTGAAATTTACTTAATCAAACCAATTAAGTAAATAGATGAGATATTGCAAGGGATTTCAAATGTTAGAAACGGTTTGCGAAACCAGTTTGAAATCGAGATAGATAATGAGATTTTGGTGAAGTGTTTAAGTGATAAACTAATATTATTCTAAGGTAAGAAGGGGTCGATCAAGGTCTGAGAGGTAATTAAAATACCCCAACTTGATTGGCTTCACTATTACCGAGGAATGATATTAGTTTGGAATAAGTGAAAAGTGTTGAGATTGGGTTTACCCTATACGAGGAATATCAAACTCTAACGCAAGGTTTGGGAATAAATAAATAATATTGCAAATACTAGTTCAAAAGAAATAAGAATAGTGATTTCAAATTACATTGAATATTTGTTATCCAATTGGAGTTGGTCAAATATAGTACTTAAGGTAGAGTTAGTCAAACATAGTTACTCAGGAAGAGTTGCCATTTTGTACGACTGCTAGCGTAATTCGCAGGGCTGCAGATAGCCTACGGCGGTCGGATGTTTCCTGAGGGAATCAGGCGTAACCATTGTGATCGCTGCGATCTAGGTTTAAGCGAATAGAGTTAAGTCGAATATTAGTTAAATCGATAGGAGTAGTCAAGGCAAGTTAGTCCAGTTGGGTTAAATATATTTTAAAGAGGTCAAGTTATGTCAAGTACTGAGTCAGCAAACCCGTTGTATTCACAGTATTGTTATTTGATAGTTAAATAACCAACCATCAAACCAGACCAATATGATTGTTGGTATGGAAAGACCAAGATCGAATTCATATTCGAAATCCATTCCGACCAACAAATACGTGAAGACATCGGGAGATGATCGTGATGGAGCATTGAAGACTGTGGATTTTCATAAGCGGAAGAACTGCTAAAAATCTTTGGTGAGCTCCCAAAGATAAACTGTGGTTCTATCGTGACTGGAATCTACGGATTGCAAGGACCTCTAGCTACTGATTCGTGGGGCGATTCCTATATGAGATGTAGTAGGAGAGTACCTTCGATTCATCCTGTTCCTGAATGACTTGTATGGACGAGTGTCTGACAGAGTATTTCCAAAGGACCACGTACGTTGATTTCTTCAAACGTATTATAGTTGGTTAGCTCCCAACAAGAGTGTTTTTGTGGACGTCAGTTAGTGATATCCAGAGGATCTGACGATGTGGCATTCAAAGTGAAAGATGGCCAGATGTTCTAGAGATAATTTTTTTCCTCAAACCTCACAACCGGGAAATGACAGAAATCAGGCAGGCAGCATGGCTATGTGGGTCGCTCCCATTAGGATGTATGATCACCTATCTAGAGAAATTCCATTTGTTTCTTTAATCTATATTCGATGTTGTCCCTATTCGGGAGGCGGTTGCTGATCCCAACTGTCGGTGATATACATTCGATTCACTCAAGAGAAATGAGTGGTCGGTCATGTGTGGGCCAGGTTACAAGACGTTCTTGTTGAACCCAGTGTATTCGCCTCTAGAGATACACTATCGGCACGTGGTCCCATACCTTGTCAAGGTTGGAAATCCAATTTCCAATAAGAGCTGCGGTTTTGATTGTATACTATATATGTGGAGCGTGAGATGCAAGCGTTCCACTAGATTGTTAATTACCTGTATTTAGACATTATGATAATATTAGAACAAGTTATGATTTTAAGAAATGGTTTGGGTTATAGTAAGGTAAAAACCGTCCGTGTTTATGTGTGCATCGGTCTTACTATAATCCTTTATTTCAGAAAGGATTTTCCCAAAGTTAAACAAGTTGTTTGTGCTGTGGATTTATCACTGATAGTATTCCAGACTGACCCGGTGTAATGTGCTCGGGTCAGACCGAGTATGTTCCAGGTTAGGTTTCGCTTGGAGTTTCAAAAGCTGGAAGCAGGCGACTTCACCGCTAGTTATATAGAGTTATTTCCGCTATGCAGATATATGTTATGCTATGATGATTGGTATGTATATACAATGTTTTTGTATAAAGAGATTTGATATTATATTTTATCTGTTCCGCTGTGAGGTTCTGATGTGGTGTTCTTCTTATTTCTTCTATTCTAATATTTCTTTCCTTCTTATCTCACCCTCTAAATTCTTTTTAAACTATCCGGTGATTTCGGTGCTTGGATGATCGGTATGAGATTTGGTAATGGTATTTATGTCGATTTTCGGGGCCGAAAACCGCTGGGTCGTTACAGTTTTGCTTTGCTGTTATCGCTCATACCAGGCTTTGTCTGACCCAGAGTTTTATGTCTCTTCTTATTACTCTGGGTGCTCCTAAATGAGCAGGCTAGAGACAGGTTAGGTGGTATGCACGAGTAGCTATCCGGAGATGAGCAGAAGGCTTCCACGTACTATTTACATATATTCTTCCTGTGTTATTGATGGTCACTGCTTTGGGCATTACTAGTGTACCTTTCCTATTTTGCTTTTGAGACAGTATTTTGAAGTTGTAATAATGATGGTTTGGATCATAAGCTATATTCTAGATTCTGCTGCTATGATGATTTAGTTTTCAGCTCATGCACTGTCCCGCCTGTTTTATGTAAAGTTATGTTGTTATTATATTTTTATTGCATGCGCTGTGAGATATACTACAGGTTATTTGGTGACTCATAGTTTCAAATTCCTTTTCCTTTGACGATTGTCCTGCGCTAGTCGGGCATTGGCACAACGCCTTTCAGGGGAATGTTGGCTAGTCTGGGGCGAGGCGTCACATAGGGAACCTATTTTATTCTCATGATTATTTATTTGATAGTTAAATCACTGACTATCAAATCTGACCTATACGATTGTTGGTACAGAAAGACCTGGATCGAATTTATATTCGAAAACCATTCTGAACCAGCAAATACGTGAAAGATAGTGATTGAAGACGAAGCAGTGAAGACCGTGGATCTTCATAAGCGGAAGGACTACTTGTTGGACTCTCTAGAGTCGCACCCGAGATATTCTGATGGTGATCTTGTCGTGGTTGGAATCGACGGATTTGCAAGGGCTACTCGCTATTGATCATTAGGGTGATTCCAATATAGGATGTGGTAGAAGGGTGCCTTTGGTTCATCCTGCTCTTGGATGACTTGTATGGACGAATGTCTGACAGAGTATTTCCTAAAAACCACATACGTTGTTTTTTACAAACATACCAAGTTGGTGGTGAAGAAGGCGCGCTTCTTTTACACCTAGAATATGTTTGTGGACGTCAGTTAGTGATTTTAAGCATCTGATGATGTGGCATTCAAAGTAAATGGTGGCCAAATGTTAGGGAAATTCTAACCTTAAGTGTAACACCCCACATCTTTACCCACATTATCCAAGAGCATTACTAAGTAATAACGTCAGTTAATACAGAGAATGAGGCTATAGGGGCACACACGTGCAAACTCTCTTGGACTAACACTGGTACGTATTAAATTTTCTGAAATATCACTTACTATTACGTACTCAATGTCGGTACAAAATAGTTACACGTGTGCCTCCAGGACAGAGCAATACAAAATATACATGAATACAGAGATAACATAGTCAAACGCAACGACAAAATATAATATATAGTATTTAACATTTTACACATCTTTACTTACTACACACCAATATACACATCAATCCCTACGGTACATGGTAACATGTGATATACTAAGTTATTGTACTCTTCTAAGCCCAATAAATACAAGCCGGTCCTAATGTGTCCCTGAACTTGTAATGTCTCGGTCTGACCCGAGTATTATATAAATAATAAACGGATCAATCTATGTTTAAATCTATTATAGTTAATATAATGTGTTTGGGTGCTCTGAACTCGAAAGATCATTCAAGACATAAACCTAAGCATTAGGTTCACTCAAATATCGACATTAATGATTCATGCCTTATGGATAAATATTATGAAAGCATTACCATATAGAAACTTATGAAAATGACATCATAATCTTATTCAAATGAATTTTTATTCAAGAGTTATAAAAATTGTGAAATTGCCAAGATAACTCATTTACATGATAGCTCACAGGCCATCAAAATACAATAAGGTGATGAAATCATAAACAAGAATCATATATGTAAATCACATCAAAATATAAGAAAATTATAAAAGATCATATGGATCCATATCAACATTGGCGAGACTCAGCAACGCCACATGCATATCAACATTGGCGAGACTCAGCAACGCCGCACGCATATCAACATTGGCGAGACTCAACAACGCCGCACACATATCAAAATTGGCGAGGCTCAGCAACGCCGCATGTGCAAAGAAAATAATATATACCAATACTAAATGATTTTGATTCTTATAATGGAAGATACTCATATCTCCATAAGTTAGACACCCAGGTCTAATATAGCATAGTCACTCAGGACTACCTCGATAACAGCTGAGGACTATCTAGTACTGGTAAGGAGATAGTCGCTTAGGACTTCTCAGTATAGACAATGGTATATATACTCCATCAACCCACAATTAGTAACTCGAACAGTGGTAACAATGCATCCCATACCGCACGTTCCCACATGTCGGTTTACTAACCTTTTTATTTGACGCTCGCATACTACACTTATCCTTTAATACTCTATATATAACAAGTCCAATGAATAACCAGGATAGTGATACCGAAAGTCCCATACCAAACGGTTTCACTAAACCGTTTATTTAAATTTCTCATTACATAGAATATAAATATTATAAAACCATATTAAAGATATCATCACTATATCATATTCAAATCATAGACCAAACCAACATCAAAAGTGAATCATTCATTGTTTTGCAATTCATATAAAAGAAAATAAATACAAAAAATAAGAAAACAAAATAAATAAATAAAGATGGTATAAGGATTATCATATTATGTTACCAAAACAATCTAGAAGTGAATTAATTCTAAATCATAATAATAGAATTCGCAAAACTTCGAAGAGAGTATCTAAAATATAATTAATTAATTATATATATGCATTTATAAAAAAAAAATTACAATAAAAAAATCTTTTATTAAAGCCAATAAAAATTTTACATAAAGAATTTTCATAGTCTTGAAGTTCATATAAAGAAAACGGAAACAAAATAAATTATTTGGACAGGAAACAAAGTAAATAGGATGTAAAAAAAAGAAATCATATCCAAATTCCCAAAACAATCTTAAATGTAAAATAATTCCAAAATCATAATAATATTCAAGAAACTTTCACAAAAGGTATTTAATTATTTAAGACATGAATATTCATACAAGAAATTTAATTTATCTTATTGGTATTTTGGTTGAAATATAGATTAGAATGCTTACATTTACTTAAGTATTATTTAAGTTCCAACAATTTATAATTCTAGCACACTGCAATATTTAGAAACCCCGCCATTTACTAAAAATTAGAAATCAATCAAAATTTCAAACATGATATTGACACATATGAGAATATTCCAATTTCAAAATGAAAATAGACAGCATCTCCTTTGTATCTTAATACATCCAACAAACACCAAATTCCTCAATAAGCTCAATTCATAAACAATTGCATAACACCCAAACAATCAACCATTTAATCGTCCAAGAAATTCAATTTCAAATAAACAATGAAATGCATAAAGACACATAATTATTCTAGATATAAACATAGATGTGAGTAAGGGTTACTCACCGAAGCGTTGTTCGTTCAACCGAATGCCAACTTCTTTAATTATGCAGATAATTATTCAGCCCTTCTCCTCAACATTAAAACTGCTCCCGCCCGTGCGTTCCTTCCTCGCGAGCCCCAAGTGTCGTTTTCATGGATTGTAGCTTCTCCCTAGATGACTTCAAATTGTACTCCCGCCTAGCCTTCTTGCGACGGTAGTCGCCTCGGCATTGCTCCCCTCTCGGACGATCCCTTCTAGGCAGACCACGATTTTTTTTCATTTTTTTCTTTTAGTTTTAGGTTTTTTTAATGTGAAAAAATGGTAATTGGGGTTTGAGGAGCTAACTTGAACGGTGTGGACATACCAGAGAATGCGGTTGAGGTTCCAAATATATCAAGTCTAGTGAGCTTGGGCTTGGCTAGGGAAATTTTCTTTAATTACTATTATTATTTCAATGTAACACTTGATTAATTTCTCATGTAGTCAAATTTAAATTTACGCCTCAAATGGGTTTCCAAATACATACTAATTGATTCATCTTTAATGGAACAATTTTCAATTCAATTATCGTCGGTTATACTCAATTCAATGTTTGACTATATTATTTATTAATTCAACGTTCAATAAAACATCTCTTATCTTATTTTGTTTATTTGTAAAATTATTTAACAATTCTAAAGCTGTTTTATATCCGTTAATTTTAATACGTGTCATGTTCGATAAGCTCTCGCTTATATTTTAACTCAACGCTCGGTGTTTATTTGATAATCCAACATTTGATATAAAAATATTATATTTTCATTTTATTTCTATCATATATAAAATGATATTATTTAAGATCACAAATAGCTTTGCCAAATTTAATCCGTTTTTTCAATTAACAAATCGTTCTAGTTCAAATTTAACATCTGCACTGTAACTAACGCACGTAAAAAATTTGGCCTGGGAAAACAGGATTGTTACAGACTTTCCCCCTTAACAAAATTATGTCCTCGCAATTTTTTATAGAGAAAATTGAACAACTTATATTCTAATCCTATATCGTACATAATTTGTCTTAATATGTGGCTTATACTCTCAATTCAATTGCATGCACAATGTGTTTTAATTGAATGAATTTTAACATCTTATATTTTCTATATACAATTTTAGTTTAGGAAAATTTTCTAACTCTCGAAATTTTTGAGAAATTTCTGTAGAGTCTCTTTTGTAATGAGTATGTTTAGAAAAAACGGAATACAATATAAACACAAAATATGCATCTCCGTAGAGGCGTCCCAACCCGGGGCATCCCGAAACACAGGGAAACAAGACAATACCACAACATATCAATATTTCGCAGTATTAATCTGAAAACTTACCTTTGTTTTAGCATTTGTAAACAATTTAGTTTATTATTTAATAAGCACGAGCAGCTATTCATGCAGATCCCTCTATGTAAGCTTCATGTGCACCTGTGTTAACTCACGTTTGAATGTTAGGCACACATAAAGAGATGGTACAATTTTTGTTTATCAAAAGTACAAAATTTGATTATAGGCTAGTGCTTTAATATGGATTTTAAGAATCCGAATAAATGATGAAATTTTTTAAGGAAACAAATATAAGTCTTAGATTCAATTCTACGCCTTCCATGGTCAATAAGAAACTTAACACAACAGTATACAAAATCAAGGCAGTATGGACCAAAACGGATAGCAAGTTAGAGCCTAAATGTAAATGATATGGTTAAAATATTTTAGACTCGAAGGAGTACATGAAAAACATGGCAGTGCACATGCTCAAACATATAAAACTCAAGAAAGCAATACATTACAATATAAGTGGTTTAATAACATAAACTGCACAACAACAAAAATTCACAAGAAATCGGGTCAGACTAACCTCAAATCAGTAATCAAAATGCAAATACATATTCATGATCAAAACTGACACAAGAACATAATGTGGTACAACCGAACTGATTCAGACCAACTCAAGGTAGCAAGGAGCAACAATTTGGGAATGCATAACATAGGGTTAGAGTTTGTGCTTAGTACAAGATATATAAGGAGCATGAACAAGCAATGTTCAGGTTCAAGGATCTAAGGAAGCAACTTTCAAGAAACTATCAGGCTGACATTTCAAAAGTCAATAAAACAAGATGCAACAAATGTTAATGTGGGAATTTCGTTGACACCAAAACAAGGAGAATGTAAAGCACATAGCTTAAACACAAGCTGGTAAATGTGCAAAATGATTAGTTAAATTGAATAGCTCATAAGATAGCATAAATATACTTAATGGAAAAAGAAACCAAAACAATTTAATCCAGATCGAAAAGGATCACAATTCAAAATTGAACAGGTCAAGAATTTACAGCAAGAAACCTAAGCCAAAAGCAAGTTCCACTGAATCGAACATCCCTGAACATATATTTAAATATACCATCAAAGAAATAAGAAAATGTGTTTTCAAAATTAGAATAGTCAAAAATGTACGAAAGCCAACGAAGAGTATAAAATCAAAGAAATAATAGGAATTCAACTCCTACAGATACTCATTCATTGTCGGTAGAAAAAAAATGGAAGAAGTTGAGCAAAATCAAAATCGAAAAGGGGTAGAAATCATACTAATTATTTAAGCATTCGAAATCGACATCAACAAAGAAACAATGAGCTAGTCAGAGTGGAGAATCGACCGAAAAATTGAACGAAGCATACAACTCTTATTCGATGGAAGAATAATCAAATCGATGGCTTTGTTTTCAATTAATAATGCATGTTTTGCAACAAGCAAATAACGCAAACTGTAAGCAAAACATGGTTTACAAATTGATTAGACAAAGCATAACCCATTCCTTAATATGCCAATATTGTGTTAAAATTATACATAATCATTCAGATCTTGACTGCTGAATTCAAAATTATTATTACTAGTATTATTTTAAGAACCGGACCCGAGGCCTCGGCTGCCCTTCCAGGCTATGCTGCAGACAACGTACCCTTAGATGGACTCAGGTCCGTCTATGCAACCATAGAGATGGTCGGGCCAGTGGCCTGACCCCTTTTCAGCAGCAGCAACAACTACTGTTGTTGTCATTCTACACAGTAGCAGATTGCTGCTAGCAGTTTTCTTTAATATATATTTATATAATAAAGGCTTGCATATACATTTACATTGTTCTTACATACACAGAGACGATATGTAATAACACAGATAACCAAGGCAAAACATTCAAATTTAATAACGTTAACACAATTTTGACCCTAGCCAAAAATACCAAAGTGGAATGATTCATGGCTGATCTCAAAAGAAAACCCTATGGTCAAGAATAACTTCGAAATATATTCAGAATTTTCATATATATATATATATATACACACACACACACACATATATATGAATGTTGAACGAGTCACAAAATTCAATTAGAAAATCAAGATGTTGAAGAAGCTTTTAAATTTTTTAAAGCCAGGAATATATTCAAAACATAGGAATTTAAACCTTTGTAACTAACACCATATCTTCTACACTAGCATATATATATATATTTATTATAAGGCGAATGCGGAAAAAGCTACTAATGACAATTAAAATCTGCAAATTTTAAAATTGGCTGTTTTCTAAACCTGCAGTTTGGCCAACATTAAACATTTTTGAAATGCCAATATTAAGCTATAAAATTTGAAACCAATCCCTTACTGTAATTTGTTCACACAATCTCTTCAACTGTAATTTAGAAAGAAGTACCAAAATTTGATTGCAAATATAAAATAAATTATAGATAACCGGTGACTACATTTTTATGAAAGCTAGAAAGAGTGACATAAAAAATCTAGAAATATATAGTCAGTAAACAGTTATTCCCACAACAATATCATACAAAAAACATATAAATGTGTCTAATACGGTGATATTGATGTGTATCCATTACACATGCCACACGATAACAGTGATCATTGTCTCTCAAGGAAACAATTCACATTTATTTCAAGCAAAGATGCAAAGTATGCTTGATATGTACATTGTGCAACACTACCTCGCCATGAAATTTAATGATTCGTTTCATCCAGTGGCTACAATATCGACTACCTAGGATTTCATGTAGATATTGCCTCGCCAACGATTTCAACTTCTCCCTAATTTAAATGGCTACAATTTGCACACACTGTTCAACATATATTCAAATCTTTAAAGGACAAAAAAATTCACTTTCCAAGACACTGTGTCAAATTGTCTCGTAAAAGTATTTATGAATCCCCATCGATAACGTTGATCAGACATATCGACCAGAATTCTTAAACCACTTCACGGAAAAATTAACACATAATTTAATTCATATATATATATATATATTCGTATTCTTTTAATGATTTACCTCATTATTACCGTCGTCGTTGTCGTTATTAATTTATTTATTTGTGTGAACTTGATAATTATTTCAACTTGCTTTATATTAAATTCAACATCCATTGACACTGTATTTGTTAAACAATTAGCAAACAAATAATATATTCACAATTTACATATTAAACTCCACTACACATTCCACATAGAGATTCCCCTTTAACTTTGATAATGTTAATACTAATAGTCAACTTATAGGTTCTTATTTCTTAATTATACACAACTATTTAAATTCCGAACAAAGACAAACACCAAGATTGTGGGGGAAATAAATAATTAAACCAATATATTATTTCATAATAGAAAAACAACAAATACGTCCCCTGATGATTACCTCATTAATCATCGTATAGACTTATCATCATATAATACAGTAAAATCTACCGTACACCCACGGGGTAGGGACTAAATCTCTTATAAGGTTTAGACTCGTATCTCTTTTAAGTATATAATGTATTGCTCTAAACCTTGCTCTGATACCATTTTGTAACACCCCACCTCTATACCCATATTATCCAAGAGCATTACTATGTAATACCGTCAGATAATACGGAGAATGAGGCTATAGGGGCACACACGTGCAAACTCTCTTGGACTAACACTGGTACGTATTAAATTTTCTGAAATATCACTTACTCTTACGTACTCAATGTCGGTACAAAAGAGTTACACGTGTGCCTCTAGGACAGAGCAATACAAAATATACATGAATACAGACATAACAGAGTCAATCGCAGCGACAAAATATAATATATAGTATTTAACATTTTATACATCTTTACTTACTACACACCAATATACACATCAATCTCTGTAGTACACGGTAACATGTGATATACTAAGTTATTGTACTCTTCTAAGCCCAATAAATACAAGCCGGTCCTAATGTTCCCTGAACTTGTAATGTCTCGGTCTGACCCAAGTATTATATAAATAATAAACGGATCAGTCTATGTTTAAATCCATTATAGTTAATATAATGTGTTTGGGTGCTCTAAACTCAAAAGATCATTCAAGACATAAACTTAAGCGTTAGGTTCACTCAAATATTGACATTAATGATTCATGCCTCGTGGCTAAATATTATGGAAGCATTACCATATAGAAACATATGCAAATGACATCATAATCTTATTCAAATGAATTTTCATTCAAGAGTTATAAAACATTATGAAATCGCCAAGATATCACATTCACATGTTAGCTCACAGACCATCAAAAAACAATAACGTGATGAAATCATAAATAAGAATCATGTATGTAAATCGCATCAAAATATAAGAAAATTATAAAGATCATATGGATCCATATCAACATTGGCGAGACTCAGCAACGCCACACGCATATCAACATTGGCAAGACTTAGCAACGCCGCATTCATATCAATATTAGCAAGACTCAGCAACACCGCACGCATATCAACATTGGCAAGACTCATCAACGCCACATGTGCAAAGAAAATAATATATACCAGTACCTAACGATTTTGATGCTTATAATGGAAGATACTCAGATCTCCATAAGTTAGATACCCAGGTCTAATATAGCATAGTCACTCAGGACTACCCTGATAGCCGCTCAGGGCTATCTAGTACTGGTAAGGAGATAGTCGCTCAGGACTTCTCAGTATAGGAAATGGTTTATATATGCCATCAACTCACAGGTAGTAACCCGAACAGTGGTAACAATGCATCCCATACCACATGTTCCCACATGTCGGTTCACTAACCTGTTTATTTGATGCTCGTATACTACACTTATCCTTTAATACTCTATATAACAAGTCCAATGAATAACTAGGATAATGATACCAAAAATCCCATACCAAATGGTTTCACTAAACCGTTTATTCAAACTTCTCATTACATAAAATATAAATATTATAAAACTGTATAAAAGATTTGTAATTCAATAAACTATCAACAGTGAATCATTCATTGTTTTGTAATTCATATAAAAGATTTTTTTTTTTTACAACAAACAAGAAAACAAAATAAATAAATAAAGATGGTATAAGGATTATCATATTCAGTTACCAAAACAATCTTGGAAGTCTATTAATTCTAAATCATAATAATAGAATTTGCAAAACTTCCGAGTGAGTATTTAAAATATAATTAATTATATATATATACGTTTATAAAAATCTTTTTATTAGTAAAAAAAATCTTTTATTAAAGCCAATAAAATTTTTACGTAAAGAATTTTCATAGTCTTGAACTTCATATAAAGAAAACGGAAACAAAATAAATTAATCGGACAAGAAACAAAGTAAATAGGATGTGAAAAAAGAAATCATATCCAAATTCCCGAAACAATCTTAAATGTAAAATAATTCCAAAATCATAATAATATTCATGAAACTTTCACAAAGAGTATTTAATCATTTAAGATATGAGTATTCATACAAACAATTTAATTTTACTTATTGGTATTTTGGTTGAAATATAGATTAGAATGCTTACATTTACTTGAGTATTATTTAAGTTCCAACAATTCATAATTCTAACACACTGCAATATTTAGAAACCCCGCTAGTTACTAAAAATTAGAAGTCAATCAATATTTCAAATTTGATAATGACATATTTGAGAATATTCCAATTTAAAATGAAAATAGACCGCATCTCCTTTGTATCTTAATACATCCAACAAACACAAAATTCCTCAATCTGCTCAATTCATAAACAATTGCATCACACTCAAACATTTTATCGTCCAAGCAATTCAATTTCAAATAAACAATGAAATGCATAAAGACGCATAACTATGCTGGATATAAACATAGATGTGAGTGAGGGTTACTCACCGAAGCGTTGTTCGTTCAACCGATTGTCAACTTCTTTAATTGTGTAGATAATTATTCAGCCCTTCTCCTCAACTTTAAAACTACTTCCACCCACGCATTCCTTCCTCGTGAGCCTCATGTGTCATTTTCATGGATTGTCGCTTCTCCCTAGGCGACTTCAGATTGTACTCCTGCCTAGCCTTCATGCGACGGTAGTCGCCTCGACATTGCTCCCCTCTCACACGATCCCTTCTAGGAAGACCACGATTTATATTTCAATTTTTTTTCGGTTTTAGGTTTTTTAACATGAAAAAATGGGAATTGGGGTTTGAGGAGCTAACTTGAATGGTGCGGACATACCAGAGAATGCAGTTGAAGGTTCCAGATATATCAAGGCTAGTGGGTTTTGGGCTTGGCTAGGGAAATTTGCTTTAATTACTATTATTATTTCAATGTATCGCTTGATTAATTTCTCATCTACTCAAATTTAAATTTACACCTCAAGTGGGTTATTCAAATATATACTAATTGATTCATCTTAAATGGAAAATTTTAAATTCAATTATCGTCGGTTATACTCAATTCAATATTTGACTATATTATTTATTAAATCAACGTTCAATAAAACATCTCTTATCTTATAATGTTTATTTGTAAAATTATTTAACAATTCTAAAGCTATTTTATATCCGTTAATTTTAACACGTGTCTTGTTTGATAAGCTCTCGCATATATTTTAACTCAATGCTCAGTGTTTATTTGATAATCCAACATTTGATATAAGAATATTATATTTTAATTTTATTTCTATCATATATAAAATGATATTGTTTAATATCACAAATAGCTTTGCCAAATTTAGTCTGTTTATTTAATTAACAAATCGTTCGAGTTCAAATTTAACATCTGCACTATAACTAACGCATGTAAAAATTTTGGCCTAGGAAAACTAGGTTGTTATATCAAGCCTCATCAACAGGGAAATGACTAAAATCGGGCAGGTATCGTTGCTCTCTGGGTAGCTCCAATTAGAGTGCTTAGTCACCTATCTAGAGAAAATCTTTTTCCTTCTTTAATCTATTTTGATCCTGTCCCTTTTTTGGGAAACGGTTTCTGATCTCAACCGTTGGTGATATACATTCGATACACTCAAGCGAAATGAGTGGTCAGTCATGTGTGGGCCAGGTTGCAAGATGTTCTTGTTGAACCCAGTGTATTCCCTTTTAGAGATACACTATCGGCAGGTGGTTCCATACCTTGTCATAGTCAGAATCCAATCTTGTAACAACCCTGAATTTTGGGGAAAATTTAAAATTTTATTTTTAACTAATTTTAATGAGTTTATGATATTTAAAATAAAATGATTAAAAATTAATTTAAATCGAAGTTAGAATGAATAATTTAATTTTAATTATAAAAGGAATTAGAAATAGCGCGGTAGTTTGAAAAGTCAAACTTGAACTTTGACTGATCGTACAGGATGCAAAATTTAACGGATTTTAGTGATACCAAAAATGTTAGATCTATTTAAAAATATCTTTCTAACGAATCTAAAAAACTAAAATTTCACTTTATAATTTGAAAGTTATGTCCAGTTTAAAATTTAGAAAAGTCGTTGTATAATTTATATATATTTTAATATAATATATTGGCCTTAAAAATAGCCATTTTGCAAACGACCTCGGTTTTCGATGAAACCACTTTTGTTGGAACCGGAATGTCAAATTATTGTTAAGTTTAATTTTCCAGAATTTTTCGAATTAATATGTGAGCGTAGCAAAAGAAAACGTGTTTTGATCATTTTTGTTAAATCGGATCGACCAGAAAAAGGTCATTTTTCAAACAGTCTCAGAATTCGATGAAATTAATTTTGTTAGGACCGTATCAACAAAATAAAGCCAGAAATAATTTTTCTGTAATTTTTGGAGTCCGTATGTGGTCCCGGCGTATTTAAATTGTAACAACCTGGAAAATCTGAGCCAGTTTAAATTTTTTATTTTGGCGAATTTAGCGAATTTTGAATAGTTAAAATGAATTATTTTAAACAATATCGACGATAAATTTATTTTTGAATATAATTCAAACGTATGTATTTATACGCGTCGTCGTTAGAATATAAAATTTTATTTTAATTATAAAAGGAATTGAAAATGGCGCGGTAGTTCGATAATTCGATTTCAAACTTCAAATGAAGGTACCGGGTGCTTAATAAACCGGACTTTAGCGAAACCAAAAATATTAGAATCTATTTGAGAATGTCTTTCCAACGAATCCAAGAAATCAATATTTCATAGCGGGGATAAAAAGATATGCCCAGTTGAAAATTTAGAATAGTCGCTATGCAATTCAGGCCCTTAAAAATGGCCATTTCGCAAACAACCTCGGATTTCAACTAAACCACTTTTGTTGGATCCGTGATGTCAGGTTATTGCTAGATTCCAATTTTCATAATTTTTCGAATCAATATGTGAGCGTGGCAAAGGAAAACGCGTCTGACCAGTTTTAGTTGATTTTAATCGACAGGAAATTGGCCATTTTTCAAATGGTCTCAGAATTCGACGAAATCAATTTTGTTAGGACCGTATCATCAATACGAAGCTAGAAAATATTTTTTGGGAATTTTTCGAGTTAGTATGTGGCCCCAGTAAATTGAAATGCGCGTTCAAATTCAATATATAGAGTTATATGTTGATTTTGATGAAAACTGATCGAAACGATCGAATCAGCCTACGATACATATCCCATTGTGTTCGGAATGGGGGTAATTAGCTATGGACAACAGGCGGTGGGTCTCGTTCTGAGGTCGAAATAAAAAGTTACTTTTTAGGATAGGAAAAAATAATAATTAAATAAATTATAAAATTTCCTTTATCTCCCTTCCTCCTTTATCTTCCTCGTCCATTTCAGTTTTTTTAAAAAAAAGGACAAAAACCCATCTCGCAGCCACTCCCCCACCCTCCGTCCACCGCGTCAGTCGCGCCTTCCCTCAGGCGCCGATCGCCACCCCTGGCCTCCCCATCGCGCCACCTCCGCCCCCCTTTCGTTCGATGAGACCCCTCAAATCCCACGCCCCCAAAACCGCCGCTTCCTCCTTCCCCGGCCCCACCTCCACGCCACCGCTCCATCTCCAGCGCACACCCCCCCCTCGAGCGCCTCTTCTTCTTCCTCCTCCTCCATGCCACCTTCTCCTTCTCTCCCGCTTTTGTAATAACCAGGAAATCTGGGCCAGTTTAAAATTTTTATTTTGGCAATTTTAACGAATTTTGAACATTTAAAATGGATTATTTTAAATAATATCGACGAGAAATTTATTTTGAATAGAATTCGACGTATATATTATGTACGTCGTCGTTAGAATATAAATAATTACATATAATTATAAATAGAATTGAAAATGGCGCGGTAGTTCGATAATTTGATTTCAAACTTCAATTGAATGTACCGGGGGCAAAATAAACCGGATTTTAGTGAAACCAAAAATAATGGAATCTAATTATGAATATCTTTCCAACGAATCCGAAAAATCAAAATTTCATAGCAGGGATCAAAAGATACGTCCAGTTAAAATTTCTGAATAGTCGCTATGGAATTCAGGCCCTTAAAAATGGAAATTTTGCAAACGACCTCGGATTTCGGCGAAGCTACTTTTGTTGGATCCGTGATGTCAAGTTATTGCTAGGTTTCAAATTTCATAATTTTTCGAATCAATATGTGAGCGTGGCAAAGGAAAACGTGTTTGACCAGTTTCAGTTGATTTTAATCGACTGGAAAATGGCCATTTTTCAAACTGTCTCAGAATCTGACGAAATTAGTTTTGTTAGGACCGTATCATCGATACGAAGCTAGAAAATATTTTTCTGGGATTTTTAGAGTTCGTATGTGATCCCAGTAATTTGAAATATACGTTTAAAATAGAATATATATATTTAAATGTAAATTTTGACGAAAACCTATCGAAACAGTCGAATTGGCTTACGATACATATCCCATTGTGTTCGGAATGGGGGTAATTAGCTAGGGACGACAGGCGATGGGCCTCGTTTAGAGGTCAAATGAAAAAGTCAACTTTTTGAAATTAAATAATTAAATAAAAAAATACCCTCCCCTCTCCTTAACTACCCAGCCCCCCCCCTCCCCCGATTCATTTTTGTAACACCCCACATCCATTAATGTCACTTACAAAGGGAATGCATTAACTTCCATGGAGGTTATAAGTGAATATAGAACAGAATAATTACAACAAGACAGATAGTAAATAGTACTTGGAAATCTAAAACTTCATTTTATTGCAGCGGAAATTAAACATGTTTGTTACATCATAAAACCATAGATCATAACCAAGTACAATATCCATCTTCATAAAACAAAATACATAATCCCATTACATAAATAGCCATTAAAAAGATAACAAGCTGGACTTTACTTCAACAGTCCAAGCTTTCCAAAGAGAGATGAAGCAATTCAATCAAACTCCGCTAGAGCTGGGCCCAACCTGAGGACCTGGAGGGGGAAAAAGGATAGAAATAGAGGGGGTCAGACATAAAGTCTGGCGAGTATGATAATTCTAACAATACTATTATCAAAATAACTAGACTAAGGCATAAGTTGGAAGACAAGTAAATGTCTATGAACTCTTAGGAAGATAAAGATAGCGTTTAAGATAACGTTAAAGATAACGGTAAAGGCACACCTAATTACTAACGAATGATTACTACACTGCACCGCACATTACTACACTGCACCACACCAGTCACCCTATTGTTTGATCCCACTTGCTTCACACAGAAACTTTATAAACAGCCTTACGTACCCCTAGCTGACTACATAGGTGTCGTCTGCCCCTATTTCCACTAGGTGTACCCCACTACCCACTTTCGATCGGCTCCCTACTCGTAGATACCCGCGTTGGCCCCACAGTGGGGTGTATCACTCCCATAAAGTGGCAACCCGATACAACTTGAGAATGCACGGCTTATACCTACACGATGCAACAACGTCTTACCTACCAGCCCGGGTCCACACACGCATACGAAACCCGTTGGACTTGCGTTGCCACCGCTCCCCGTTTTGGCCTCTTACAGTCGAACCCAGCATGCGTGTCCCGTCCTCGACTTGGGTCGAGCCCACAAAGATACATTTGGGATACTGGTCGAAATGGGGCCTCACAAGCTACCCACCTAAGCTTGTCACTAGTATATTACCCCTACCCCACGTTTATACGTTCGCTTATTCAACGCATAATATAGGCTAAACTTGTATAGTCTAACACCTAGCACAAAGATAAATTATCACAACATATAGACAATTAAAATAAATCTAATCATAATAGGGGTGCAACTTGCATAAACTACACATGTTAAGGATCAAAAGGTGTCAACTTGTTAAATGTCTCAATTTACATGATATGATCATAGCCCAAATCTATACATAAACTTGCATATGGGGTTTTTAGGCAACATAATGATGGTGTGAACTAGCATAGGATATCACATATGTCATAGCATAATTCTAGATGTCATAATAGATGTCTTGGCATATGTTCATAACTTTTCTAATCAATCTAACTTGCATATGTGACTTGTCATATAGATCAACATAACCCAAACATGATGATTTAATTAATATGAACTAACTAGCATAGATGGTAACATCATGGCCTTTTTAACATGTATGATTCATCATAACTTAGCATAGAAACATTCAACATACATAACATCATCATAGCATGATTTACAACATATAAGATATCATCATCACATAACATTGGATTTACAATATACATGATAGCAAAAGGGGTTTACAACAACATATATGATAATTCACATCATCTACTCATAATCCATTCATAACTCAACCTAATCAAAATGATAATAATCTTGTTAAGATCATCATACTCACAATTTAGAGAAGAAAAGAGAGAGTTTTGCTTTGCTTTAGGGTTGAGAGAATTAGAATTGAATTTGCTTTTCTTCTTTCTTAGTTGGCGGCGGCTCCATTGATTTCCATGGCGACGGTAACTATTCTATTTTAATTAGGTTTAGGGTTAGCATTAGGATGTATTTATAGGTGTAGGAAGTTATTTAGGACCATTAGATTAACCCTGAACCATGAGAACCAATCAAATGCAAAATCTGCATTTGAGCGAATTGGCCCACGGGTTGACAGCCAAACACCCTGGATTAACCCCTAGTCGACCCAGCAGAGCTCGGGTCGACCTCAAAAATGGTCCGGTTCGGTTATTTCCCCTCCCAATTCACTGTTTTGAACTTTTTCGCATATTTATTTATTTAATTTTTAATTTATATATATATATATCAATATATATATTTCTCTGCGCAACCCATTTCACTTAATTCTTTTATAAAAATTAAGTATACTTTAATTTGTGAATTTTAATGTTATAAAATTACGGGGTGTTACAATTTTAAAATCAAAAAAAGAAAGAAAGAAGGGGACGGAGGGGCGCGCGCCTCCTCCATCGACGCTGCCGCCGCTCCAGGTGGCGCGCTCACCACCAAGCCCCCCGTGCTCCTCCTTCTTCCCTTCTCCTACCTCCTCCTCACGCAGCTTCTCCTTCAGCCCCCTTTTTCCACTAAGAGCCCCGACGCACCACCCCCTGCTGACCACCACCCGCCTGAACGCCCATCCGACCTCCTCCAGTCGCGAGCGTGAGAACCCAACAGCCCCCAACCTCCTGAAGCCGACATCGATGCCACCAAGGCCACCACCAGCGAGGCCGCGACTTCACCCACCTCCAGCGACGCAAACAAAACCCCCCTCCTCCTCCCTCTTCAATTAAAATAGTGAGTTTCTTTTTAATTTTAGCTAATTTAGTTTTTATATATTTTATTGTTTTATAATTCTGAAATTTATATGATCTTTAAACTGAACGGATTTTGAATATAGTAAAAAGGTTGGATTTTGAATTAAAAATATAGATCCTAGTTGATTGAAAATATAGATTTTCAATGAAGGAAAAACCCTGATTTTTAAAGTAAAAAAACTTGATTTTTATATGTGAAGTAGCGAAGTAAAAATATGATTTTTTTCTATATTGTAGCAAAGTAAAAATGTGATTTTTATCTATATTGTAGCGAAGTAAAAATATGATATTTATCTATATTGTAGCGAAGTAAAAATGTGATTTTTATCTATATTGTAGCGAAGTAAAAATGTGATTTTTATATCTGTAGAGGATACAGACAAA
Source organism: Allium sativum (assembly GCA_030737875.1). Classification (NCBI taxonomy): domain Eukaryota; kingdom Viridiplantae; phylum Streptophyta; class Magnoliopsida; order Asparagales; family Amaryllidaceae; genus Allium; species Allium sativum. Next base: position 792,643,469 of record CM060921.1, on the reverse strand, counting down.
GAAAGTGACAAGAGGCAAGAACGGCAAAGATTCCTACATAAGGAGAGTTGTGGGATCAGATAGCTATCGGTGAGAACTTCTCACCTTTTAATTTTATCTTTCTAGTTAAAATATATACTAGGATGCAGACGGTGTTTAGTAGCACCCGACACCCATCGTCCACAGACCATGCACGGCTTGTATGCTTATTTGTTGGATTTTGATGTGTAGTTGATTGTGTGGTGTGATGTGAAATGAAATAAAATATTTATATAGTTAAAATATTTTATAGTTGAAAATATAATTTTTAACGTGTATTTAAAATAAATAAAATAAACAAATCGGATGATTTGTTTATATACACACATTTGACTGATATTGATTGGGACGATAAATTTTACAAATCGCCCAATTGCACAAATAAAATCTGTGTTTGATTGTTTGAAAACCCCACACGGGTATTGGGGTGATATATGACATACACTAATCCCAATAATTAGTTGTATGTCGATCGACTGATTGACAGACTGTTGTAAGCGTTGAATATTTATATTTGATGCTTATACAGTGTAGAATGCACTTTGGATGATGGTTGATTATTTGTCATTATTGACGTATACATGTGTTGTAGAAAACCCATATAATTAACATTATATGGTAATTGATTGGGCCACATTCCATATTCGAAATAGAAATATTTGAAATAGAATATTTGAAAATAAATAAATATATATGAAGCCGTGTTGATTAGATTGACGCCATTTTGACGTGAACGATATTTATATCGATTTTATTCATTTTATAATGAATATCGAAAGTGATTTCAAAATCTGATATTTTGAAAAGAAATGAATTCGAATTGAAATCGAATAGAAATGAATTCGAATGGAAATTGAATAGAAATGAATTCGAATTGAAATTGAATAGAAATGAATTCGAATTGAATTGAATTTAAAACGAATTCGAATTGAATTGAATGTAAAACGAATTCGAATTCAATTGAATATAAAATGAATTTGAATTGAATTGAACGTAAAACGAATTCGAATTGAATTGAATGTAAAACGAATTCGAATTGAATTGAATATAAAACTAATTCGAATTGAATTGAATTGAATTTTAAATGGATTCGAATTGAATTGAATTGAAAAGAAAATGAATTCAAATCGAATTAAAATCAAAATTGAATTGAAATCAATTTGAAATGAATTTAAAACGAATTTATATTGGAATATTCAATTTTGATTTGAAATTGAATATGAAGTTGAAACCGTTTTGAAAATGAATTTAAAACGATTTATAAAGCACGTTTTGAATTGAAATCGACGAAGTATATATTATATATATTATACATATAATATAATGGCCTGAATAGAATGAGCCGCGCCGCGATAGTTCGCGAATTTCGACCATTGACTTTGAACGGATATTGCGGGAGATCCGACCGTCGGATTCTCCTAAAACTGGGACCTTGGGTTCGTATCGAAAAGAGCTTTATAACAAATGTGAGAAATTAGAAATCTAACGGTTGGATTTGGAATTATGTCCAAATCAAATTTGAAAAAGGTCGCTGTAAGTGCAGTTCGATGCCCGTTGATGGAAATCGAATGTTCGGGCCTTGATAAAATTATTAAAAATAGTAATAATTTGTGTAAAATCATAAGAAATGATTTGTGAAGAATTGGAATGAAAAACTCCATGTTTGAAAAGATAAAAATAGATTTTTATCGAAATGAACTAGTTTTGAACTAGAATAGTAATTTATTTATTTTTAAAATAAATAAAGTGAGTTTGGAATGGTTTTGAAAAATAACCAGAATCTCCAATAATTGAATTAGAATGGATTTGAATCAAAATTGTCTTTGGAATATTTCGATGTTGGATTTCGTGATCATACAGATGTTGTTATGGAAATTTGAAAGATATATATTTATATCGTTATTTCCAATACGATATTTGTTGGTCGTAGAATTTGACATTGAATATAAGCCGATATATTTTCTATTTAGAGCCTTGTATTTGATATCAAATGTGATTTGGGTTTGTCGTGAATGGTGTCTTCATCAACACTGTTCTTGAACCCAGTTGAGAAAAGATTAAATCTTTTTATTTAGATTTAATGAAGTGTAACAATTAAATGATATTTAATTGGAATTGAACTGACATTGAGTTTTGGGTTTATCGTGAACAGTGTTTTAAATAACACTTGTTCTTTAACCCAATAATCAATGGAATGTGATTGTGAGTTTATCGTGAACCGTGTTTTAAAAGACACTGATTCTTTAACCCAGTTAAAGATTAGAACTAAGTGGAGTTTTAATGAATCTTTAATTAGATTGAAAAGGTGTTAGAATGGAGTATCACCAGTTTTGCTCCAGGCGATAGTTAAATCTTTAATTAGATTTAAACGTGAAATGGTAATTGAATTTACCGATAACACCGTGATGTTAGATATGAAGTATAACCAGTTTTACTTCATGGGATGAATAGGTTGGGATTAGGAAATTAAAATAAATGATTACTTCGGTGTGGTTCGCTAATCCCGACTAGTTTGAATTGATATTCAAAGGAGATTAAAGAATAAATTTAAAGAATTTATCTTTGATAAAATTAATGGGAACCTTTCCCAAAATATAAGAATATTTGAACTAAGGAATATTCTAAATTGGAATGAGGCGTATGTTGTGTTTGTGTAACACGTGTTTATTATATATATACGCGAGGTGTTCAGAAAGACCGGGTTTATCCCATTCTGAATAACTAATTCGACGTGGTGTCGAAGATGAAGACGATGGTCGAAGACCGGAGGTCTTCACGTCGTTTGGCTGATTACTGATGATCTTGATTGGGCTGTACACCCAAGAAGATGGAAACAGTAGGTGATCGTCCAGACGTACTTGGAGATCGATGGATATGCGGGGTACTAGGTGCCTCTGGTTTCGATCAGACCCAGAACGAACTTGTAAATGGACCGTGTGTCTGACATTGGATTTTAGTCTGTGTGATTGATTTCTATTAAATATATATATATCTGTTTGGCGGCAGAGAATTTATTCTCTTGCTTAACGCCCTTCTCTGAGACGTACGAGCTCAGGGGTTATATACTGATGGATATCAAACGCATAGAGTGAATTGCCTATGTGGCATGCCTAAATGGCAAATGATCAAGTCTTCTGTTGAAAAGCAAAGTCTTGTGGTTGATGATCAAAGCACCGCTTGTGTGGCATAGCTTTGTGTAACGTGAATTCGCGAGCCTCACACCCCGGTTGTGAACCAGAAACGGGAGAGGACCTCAAGGAGGGCATGCATTTCTTTCTAGCTAGGGTGGTGTCAGTGACCTACCAGTCCTGACATTTATATACTTTTCACATGTGTGGTTGTTGCTGTTACGAGGCGCCTCGGTTTGATCGGACGATCCGGGTTCGATGGAGCCATTCGTTGGCTCATTTACGCCCCAAAGGGCGGGGAAACGTAGTGTTCAGGCATAATAATCCACATCGGTGGACCGGCCCTGACGATCCATGGGGCAGTTGCGGCTGTTCCTGAGACATGTGCTAGATTGTCTCGAATCGGTAGAGGACTATCTTTTGCCTCGGTTCATAGATGGAAATCCAACTTCCAAATACGTGACATTTGCGGTTTTATTTGTAGAGCCTAGTATGGCGACATAGTGGGATGGGACGCTTATGCCGTCTATGATTGATACTTATGATTTGAAATTGTTTTATACACTATGCACTTATAATAGTATCAAATCACCTGTTTGAAATGTATCAAGCATTCTTTGGCTATTATAAGGTAAAAACCCTATCCTCCGGCTTGCGTTGCATTGTGTGATGGGACCTGGGTCTTATAATAGCTTCATTTTTCCTTATTTAGCATTGCGCTGTTGTTTTATGGACTGGTGTTCTTAGGAGGAAACCCGTTCTGTGTTATACGGCGTGGTCCCTTGATTTACCTAATTTTAAAATAAAGATTAATAACTGTTTTAGTTCTCACACCAGTCCCATGACTGACTTGGAGTTTATTGTTTTAACCTAAACTCTGGGTGCCCCTATTTTGACACGGGCAGCTAGTAGTTTTGGTTTTGCAGATTTATATACACAGGATCCTGGTTTACAGCTGGAACGATATCCGGAAAGTTTTGTATCCGTATATCTCTTCTAGTTGTGTATTGTATCATTTTCTGCTGCTATGTATTTAAATGTAATTTAAATCTCTGATATTTCTGTGTAATATTGATTTATTCATACTCTGTATATTCTTGTAATCTGATGCATTGTTGTAATATACAATGCAATGTTCTTCCGTCTGCGTTCTATTTTGTGGCTTGTTCTCGAACTATCTGCTCTTTCCTCACCGGGGAAGTTACGGGTTTTTACACCTTTACCTCCCCAAAACCGCCCATTCAAGCCCCAACACCACTGTAAGTTTTATTCTTTCTTTTTCATTTTTATTAACTTATTTATGAATATAAAGATCAGTTTTCTTTTTATATACATAGTGATAAAAGATATTACTTTTATCTAAGAAGGATTGGATTTTATACACAAGGAAGGTTCAATTTTTATCGTTAAAAAGATTCGATTTTTATTTGTGGAAAGGTGGGATTTTTGATCGTATGAAGTAGCGAAGAAAAATATATTTTTTCTATTAATATAGTTAGTAAAAATATGATCTTTATATCATAGAGAGAATAAAAATATAATTTTTATATGATGTGTAGAATAAAAATATGATTTTTATATTACATAGATAGTAAAAAATTGATCTTTATATAGGTAGCGAAATAAAAATCTGATTTTTATTATATATATATATATATGTTGAAATAGAATGTGATTTTTATAGCGATGATATAAAAATTCGATCTTTATATTGGAAGTAGAAATATAGAAATCTAATTTTTATATAGAAATAAGCGTTATAAAAATATAATCTTTATTTTATAAACACCGGGATAAAAATAGAATTTTTATCTATATAGTAGCGGTATAAAAATGTGATTTTTATATACATAGCAACAATATAAAAATGTGATTTTTATATATGTAGTGGCTACGGATAACGAAAGTGACAAAAGGCGATAACTACGAAGATTTCTACATATGAAGAGTCGTGGCGTTTGGATTAGCTAGTCGGTGAGAACTTCTCACTTTTATTTTAATTTCTAGTTAATTATATACTAGGATGCAGACGGTGTTTAGTAGCACCCGACACCCATCGTCCACGGACCATGGACGACTTGTATGCTTGTCTGTTTGATTTTGATGTGAAAATTGATTGTGTGATGTGGAATAAAATAAAAGATTTATATAGTTAAAAATATTTTATCGTTAAAAATATAATTTTTAACGTGAATATGAATCAATAAATATTTATAAACAAATTGACTGATTTGTTTATATACACTGATTTGACTGATATTGATTGGGACGATAAATTTTACACATCGCCCAACTGCACAAATAAAAATCTATGTTTGTTGATTTGAAACCCCACACGGGTATTGGGATAATATACGACATACACTAATCCCAATAATTAGTTGTATGTCGATCGATGGATTGACAAACTGATATAAGCGTTAGATATTTATATTTGATGCTTATACAGTGTAGGGCACTTTGGACGATGGTTGATTATTTATCGTTGCTGTGATACACATGTGTTGTATGGAATCCATGTAAATAACATTATATGGTAATGGATTGGGCCTCATTCCAATGGAGAAAATAAAGAATATTAGAAAATAAAGGTTCATGTGTTGACAGTACTCATTCGTTGAGATTAGTCATGTGTTGAACGAAATATTTTAACAATAAAATTTATATCTTTATCATATATAAAATTAGAAACTAACTGGAAAATAGATAAGATGAGTGGTCTCCTGGATATTGATCTGATGTTGGTTTCGGCCTTCGGGGTTAATGCTTAGGGGATCGTTCTCTTATTAATTTACGGTTGGAGTCTGATTTAAAAATTTAACGATTGAAATCAAAATTTTATAAAATATAATAATTAACAAAAATAGTCACATGTGTACAGTACTCATTTGTTGAGATTAGTCATGTGTTGAAATATATATCATTTGTTGAATAAAATAACGAAGTTATTGAAAAATATAAAGCCGTGTTGATTAGAGAAGCGCTATTTTGACGCGAACGATAATTTTATTGATTAAATTCGAATTGAATTGAATAGAAAATGAATTCGAATTGAATCGAATAAAAATAGAATTTGAATTGAATTGAATAGAAAATGAATTGAATTGAATAGAAAATGAATTCGAATTGAATCGAATAAAAATAGAATTCGAATTGAATTGAATAGAAAACGAATTCGAATTGAATATAATATGAATTCGAATTGAATTGAATATAATATGAATTCGAATTGAATTGAATAGAAAACGAATTCGAATTGAATTGAATAGAAAACGAATTCGAATTGAATTGAATAGAAAACGAATTCGAATTGAATTGGATAGAAAACGAATTCGAATTGAATTGAATAGAAAACTGATTCAAATTGAATTGAATAGAAAGGAATTCGAGTTGAATATAATATGAATTCGAATTAAATTGAATTGAATAGAAATGAATTCGAATTGAAATCAATTTGAAGTTGAATTTGTTTTGAAAACGAATTTAAAACGATTTATAAAATTCGTTTTAAAAGAAAATCGACGAAATATATATTATATATATATATTATATATATAATGGCCTGAATAGAACGCGCCGGGCCGCGACAGTTCGTGAATTTCGACCATTGACTTCGAATTGACATTACGGGAGATCCGACCGTCGGATTCTCCTGAAACCAGAACCGTTGGGTTCGTATCGAAAAGAGCTTTCTAACGAATATTAGAAATTTGAAATCTAATGGTTGGATTTGGAATTATGTCCAAATCAAATTTGAAAAAGGTCGTTGTAAGTGCAGTTTGATGGCCGTTGATGGAAATCGACTGTACGGGCCTTGATAAAATTATTAAAAATATCTATTATTTGTGTAAAATCATAAGGAATTATTTGTGAAGAACTGGGGTGAAAAATCCCACATTTGCAAAGATAAAAATAGATTTTTATCGAAATGAACTAGTTTTGAACTAGAATTAAATTCAATTCATTTTTGAAATAAATAAATTGAATTTGAATTGGTTTTTGGGTTTATCGTGAGTGGTGTTTTGAATAACACTTGTTCTTTAACCCGATAATTAATGCCATGTGATTTTGGGTTGTCATGAACGGTATCTTCAATAATACTGTTCTTAGACCCAACTGAGTTAAGAAGAACAGAAACTAACCGGAGATTAGTTAAGTTGAATGGTTTCTTGTGTATTGATCTAATGTTGGTTTCGGCCTTCGGGGTTAATATTTAGGGAATTGCTTGCTTGCTATTTTACGGTTAAGGGCTGATAGAATGGAATGTGACTTTGGGTTTATCGTAAACCGTGTTTTAAATGACACTGATTCTTTAACCCAGTTAAAGATTAAAACTAATTGAAGTTTTAATGAATCTTTAATTAGATTGAAGTGAGCGAGAACGAAGTATCACCAGTTTTGCTCCAAAGCGATAGTTAAATCTTTAATTAGATTTGAACGTGAAATGGTAATTAATTTTACCGATAACACCGTGGTGTTAGATATGGAGTATTACCAGTTTTTCTTCATGGGATAAATAGGTTGGGATTGGGAAATAAAATAAATAATTACTTCGGTGTGGTTCGCTAGTCCTGACTAGGTTGGAAAACCATAATAGGGTTTGAAACGATATCCAAAGGAAGATTAAAGAATAAATTTAGAAGAATTTATCTTGGATAAAATTAATGGGAACCTTTCCCTAAGAATGTGAAAATTTGAATAAAAAGAATATTCTGAATTGGAATGAGGCGTAAGTTGTGTTTGTGTAACACGTGTTTATTATATACGCGGGTTATTCGGGAAGGCCGGGTTTATACCCATTCTGAATAACCGATTTGACGGTATGTCGAAGATGAAGACGGTGGTCGAAGACCGGAAGTCTTCACATCGTTTGGGTGATTACTGATGATCTTGATTGGGCTATACACCCAAGATGAGGGGATCAGTTGGTGTTCGTCCAGACGTACTTGGAGATCGATGGATATGCGAGGAAAGTGCCTACGGTTTCATTCAGACCTAGAACAGACTTGTAAATAGACTATGTGTCTGATAGTGGATTTTATTCTGTGTTGATTGATCTCTATTAAATATACATCTGTTTGGCGGCGGAGAATTTATTCTCTTGCTTAATGCCTTTCTCTGAGACGTACGAGCTCAGAGGTTGTATATCGATGGACATCAGTCGCATGGCATGAATTGCCAGTGTGGCATGCCTAAGTGGCAATTGATCAAGGCTTCTGTTGAAAAGCAAAGTCTTGTGGTTGATGATCAAAGCACGACCTGTGTGGCGCAGCTTTTTGTATAACGTGAATTCGCGAGCCTCACACCTCGGTATGAGTCAAAAACGAGATAGTGACTGCAGGGAGAGCACAGCGTTTCTTTCTAGCTAGTGGTGGTGTCAGTGCTTAAACTGGCTGACATTTATATACTTTTCACCTATGTGGTTGTTGGATGAGGCGCCTCGATTTTAGGTCTGTTAGGACCGAGAAACGTGTGTTCAGGAATAATTAATCCTCAAACGTAAGGGAGGACCGGCCCTGAAGATCCAGGGGTTACCCAGAGTGTGTAGTCCCGAGGCATTTGCTAGAGTGTCTCGAATCGGAGAGGAGCTTGCCCCTTGCCTCGACTCATGACGGAAATCCAATTTCCAATACGAGATATTCCGGTTTTATTTGTAGAGCCTAGTATGGCGACATGATAGATGGTACCCATGCCGCCTATGATTCATATTTATGATTTGAATTGTTTTGACACTATACACTTATAATAGTATCAAATGATTTGTTTTAAGCGTACCAAGCATGTTTGGCTATTATAAGGGAAAACCCTATCCTCCGGCTTGCGTTGCATTGTGTGATGGGACCTGGGTCTTATAATAGCTTCATTTTTCGAAAAAGCAATGCGTTGTTTATCTATATGCACTGGTATTCTTAGGAGGAAACCCGTTCCGTGTTAAATGGCGTGGTCCCTTGATTTACCTTATTTTTAAAGTAAAGTTTTGAATAACTGTTTTAGTTCTCACACCAGTCACATGACACACCTGGAGTTTATTATTTCAACCTAAACTCTGGGTGCCCCTATTTTCCACACGGGCAGCTAGTAGTTTTGGTTCTTCAGATTTATATTCACAGGATCCTGATTTACAGCTGGAACGATGCTCGAAAAGCTCTATATCCATGTATTACTTTCAGTTGTATTTTGTATTGATTTTCCGCTGCTATGTAATTTATTGTAATCTCTGATATTTATCGAATGTATAATATTCATTTATACTCTGTATATTCTTGTATTCTGATGGAATTGTTGTAATAAACAATGAAATGTTCTCCTGTTTGCGTTCTGATTTGCCTTGTCCTCAATTCAATCCGTGCTTTCCTTCAAAGGGAAGTTCGGGTCGTTTCATAAATGTACAGTGGAAATTAAACTATTAATTTAATATTGTAATTTTAATAAAATGCGCAACAGACTTCAGAATTGGGCCACGGGGCATAGCCCATCGCGTTCAGAAGACGTCAAAACATTAAGAACGACAATCGTTGGGCCTAATTCTGAGTTAGTGGCTAAACAGGCCTTTTTAGGGATTAATTGAATAAAATAATATTATAAAAATTCATTAGAAAATCCTAAACCTAATACCAATACAGCAGCCGCCGTATGTCTCCTTTCGATGGCCTAAACACTTCGATTCAAATCCCATAAAATCTCCTCAATCCCTCAACGATTTCAAGAATTCAGTATACCAAATTAAAGAGGTCGAAGAGCTATCTGTTATGAACGGCTATGATGAAGTATTAAGATCGACGGTGTTTGATTTTGGAGCCCAAAAGGCTAGCGGTCGCGGCCGATTTGCAGCATGGTGGGGCCACCGAACTGCGAGTGAGGATGGGAGAAGGTGGCGCTCGCGATGGGCTTCGATGTGGTGGTCTCGGGTCTAGGTACTGCAGCTTATGGAGAGGGACGCCGGTGGATTTCAAAGTCGGTGATGGGTTTCAACGTACTGGAGTATTAACAGAAAGTGGAGAGAAAGGTTAAGAGGATTATTAATGTTAATTATATAATTAATTAATCTATTAATGTGATAAATCTTTAAATTGCAACATCTTATTCATTTCAAATCAGAATCGAACGAAACTGAAAGCGTTGGAACCATATTTTAGAGATCTACATGATGGTATAAACTAGATCTGAAAAGGAGCAGATGAAATTATGAGCAAATTTCAGATCTGAATTAAATAGCTTGGTGAGATTTCCATATTTTAAAATAATTAAAATTTAATTATTTCTACTGTTATTTAAATCCTTGTCTGTACGATTTAATTCAGATTCGCGATGCTAGTTATTTAGAATTTGTTGATTTGTGTTGTTCATGATTTGTTGCGTTGATTGATATTGTCTGTTGATATGTTAATTTGATACTTATTGTGTTATAATAAAATGTTGAAAATGTCTTATTAGATTTAAAATAATAGTTTTGTTATGAAATGTTACGTAAGGATTAAAATATCGTTTTTATTTTTGAATGAAATGTTAGACAAACATAACATGTTTAGTTAAAATATTTTTGTGTAAACAAAAATCACAATTTTAGTTAGAATATTTTCGGTGTAGACAAAATTTACATTCTAGTTTAAAATGTCACATTGGTATAAAATTGGCATTTTAATTTTTAAAGTGGCAATATTAGGAAAGAACACCATTTTATTTATAAAATGTGAGAATATAATAAAAGTACATTTTATGTATGAAGTGTTAAAATAGAACAAAAATACATTTTTGTTATAAATTGCCAAAATAGAATATAAACACAAGTTGTGTTATAAATTATCGCATTAGAAACAAAAACACCATTTTTGTTAAGAATATGCTATGTAATTAAACATGACATTTTGTTAAGATTATGTTATGAAAATAAAAATAACATTTCTGTTAGAAATGACATGTTAGTATAAAAAAATACCATTTATGTTATAAGAAATGTCACTTTTTATTTTATTAGAATCAACGATGTTAGAAATATCATTTTTATGAAATGATAGCAATGTTAGAAGTATCATTTTATGAAATGTTAACGATGTTAGAAATATCATTTTTATGAAATGATAGTAATGTTAGAAGTATCATTTTATGAAATGTCAGCGATGTTAGAATTAAAAATAACATTTTTATATAGAAATGTTAGATTAGATAAAAAGCGACATTTTATATTAGAAATGTTACGTTAGATGGAAAAATAACATTTTATATTAGAAAGGTTAAATTAGATAAAAAGGCCACTTTTATTGGAAATGTTAAATTAGAACAAAAATATCACTTTTGTTAGTAATGAAATATTAGCAAATAAAGATGTCTTTTTAGTTAGAGTGTTAAAATATCATTTTTGTTATAAATGTTAGGTTAGATTGAAGGTGTCATTTTTGGTAAAATAATGTTTTACAAGAAATGATTATTTAAAATAAAAAGATCATCTTTATTAGGAATGTTTGAATAGGATTGTTATGTGAACAAGTTATTCTTTTTATTGGTCATATGAAATTAGAAATTTGTGTACAAATAAGGATCAATTTTATTTGTCAAGTTAAATTAGAGAAGTTTGTTACAAATAAAAATCCCCTTTCTTATTTGCCATTAGAATAGTAGAAAACATGTTATAAATAAAGTTATTCTTTTATTTGCCATCAGCAATATTGAATATGTTATTAAGAATGTTTAAACATGAAAATTCACATTTTTTAGTGTATGTTTTCTTCATTAAAAATGTTCATTTGTAGTATAATATGTTAATACAATAAAAATCAAATTTTTATTGTATAATTGATTCATGAAAAAGAAGCATGTTTTAAATAAAGTGTTAAAAACATGAAATGTGACATTTCCATTGTATGTTTAATTCATTTAAAAGGATCATGTTTTAAATAAAAGGTTTACACATGAAAAGCTACGTTTGTATTGAATATATGATTCACCAAAAATGTACATGTTTTGAAATATGGTTGTATGTGTTAAAAATATAATTTTTAACATAAGTATGAAGTGTACAAAATTCACACGTAAAATATAAATGGTCATTTTGTTGAATTAGAATCAACAAAATAAAAATTGTCATTTTGTTGGAATTAAGATGGTTGAAACAAAAAGGTCATTTTTGTTAAATAAAAGAATTAAGCACAAATAGCATTTTTATTAACTAGATTTGTGTTATAACAATTGTTCATTTGTTAAAATGAAATAGACATGATTTTCACCGTCATTTGTTAAAATGAAATAGACATGATTTTCACCGTCATTTGTTAAAATGAAACAGACATGATTTTCACCGTCATTTGTTAAAATGAAATAGACATTATTTTGCACCGTCATGTGTTAATAATGGTATGAATATTTTTACCGTCATGTTTGTTATAAAAGAATGAAACTTAATGAAGCAATATTATTAACATTTCTATTGTAATTAAAGGAAAGTAATTAAAAGAATGAAAGCTTATGTTTTTTTTATGAAAATGGAATTTTAAGTTTATGTTTAAATGAATTAAAAAGAATGAAGGCATGTTACATTTTTAATGCAATAAGAAGAAATAGGACTTACGTGGTAATCTTAATCACATTTTTTTTATGTAAATAAGATTAAAAAGATGAAAGTTACATTTTTAATGTAAAAAGTAAAGTTTACATTTTTAATGTAAATAAGATTAAAAAGATAAAAGTTATATTATTAATGTAAAAAGTAAAGTTTACCTTTTTAATGTAAATAGGATTAAAAAGATGAAAGTTACATTTTTAATGTAAAAAGTAAAGTTTACATTTAAATGTGAATAAGAGAAGGAGAACTTTACATTTTCATGTAATTAGAACTTAAAGAAGAAGATTTGCATTTTAATCAATTGAATTTTTATTAAAAGGACAGCGGTATGAAATTTACATATTCATGTAAAAGAATTTCATTAAAAAGATTAAAAGATATGAAATTTACATTTTTCATGTGTAAAGATTAAAGCAAGAATATCATTTTGCTTGTAAAGAAAAGAATGACACAAAATAATCATTTTTTTTGAATTAGAAATGATGCACAAGAATTTGCATGGTTGTGTAGATTAATAATAAAAAAATATACATTGCATGTATAGGTTGTGTATGTGAATTAAAACAAGCATTATTGTGTGTTATGTTATATATCTTTACTTGTCATGATTACCGCAATAATGAAATGGCCGAAGAAATTGTATGTATATATATAATCATATATATAAACAAATTTTAATTGAACAAATAGAGCGTGGTAGTTCACTTTATAGAATTGTACTTTTAGTTGATTATACCGAAATATCCGACCGTCGGATTTTTCCAAATCTGAAACCGTTATGTTCGCCTTGGGAAGTTCTTTCCAACGATATGAATTGTGTTAAAATCCAACGGTTAGATTTACAGAAATGTGTAAAACTAATTTGGGTGAAAACAGCGCCAAGGTCGCCTTTTGACTTGGAGCGTCGTTTAATGGAATTTAATTATTTTTATAAATAAAAATAAAGGTTGATCATTATAAATTAATATCAACGATATGAAATGATTTTAAATATATATATATATATATATATATATATATATATATATGCAAGGATCATTTGAAAAGTCCGAGTTCAATCTCATTTCAAATGATCATACGACGAATGAAAGTCGAAGAGTTGAAGACGGTGATTGAAGACCGACGATCTTCACATCGAATGGACGACAACTGTTGATGCCCGTGATTGGAGTATCTACCTTGAAGGGGCTACATTGGTGGTCGTCCGGACGTAGTGTTGATTAGTACGGATTTGGCTTTCGCTCAGACCCAGAGCATAAGCTTATAAATGGAATGTGTGTCTGACATTGTACTCCTTTATATTGCATTTATTGATTTTCTGTCGAATGTATGAATGTTTGGTGGCGGAGAATTTATTCTCTTGCTTAACAACCTTTCATATATTTCGGCAAAGGATTGGTAGTGTGATATGGAGTGACGATGTGGCATGCTAAGATGCATATGATCAAGGCTTTGTTGAAAAGCAGGCCTGGTGGGATGATCAAAGCATAGCCTGTTTAGGCATAGCTTTGTGTATAGCGTGACTTCGCGAGCCTCACACACCGGCGGAGTCTAAAACGGGAGAAGGGAACGCAGGGAGAGTAGCACGTTTCTTTCTAGCTAGAAGTGGTGTTTGGGTTTTAACACGGCCCGGCATTTTACTTATGTGGAGGATGGAATGAGGCGCCTCAGATGATAGGTCCTATAGGACCGGGAAACGTGTGTTCAGGAATAACTAATCTGCAACTCGTATGGTGGACCGTCCCTGCAGCTATCCAAGGGTTCACTGCGGGGGATCTTGAGACATTAGCTAGAGTGTCTCAAATCGGTAAGGAGCTCCTCCCTAGCCTTGACTCATGATGGAAACCCAATTTCCAATACGACCTCATGCGGATTTGATTGTATTACTAGTATGGAAGCATAGTATTATGGTATCTATGTGTCCTAGGATTGATACATTATGATTGAAATGTTTTTGAAAACTTATATACACTAATAATAATATCAAATTCGTTTTTATCATACCAAGCATGTTTAATCACCATAAGGTAAAACCCTATCCTCTGGTTTGTGTTGCATTGTGTGATGGGACTTGGGTCTTATGGTGATTCCATTTTTCTCAAAAGCATAGCGTTGTTTTACGATTTACTTATTGTTTGTTTTATCACTTTAAGTTATGCACGACAACCCATTGGAGTAAGCCCGTTCCGCATTAGCGTCATGGTGCTTGGATTTCCCTTATTACTATTAGTTAATTAGTTAAGAATTCTCACACCAGTCCCATGACTGACCCGTTGTTTGTTTCCACCTTTGCAAACTCGGGTGCCCTCTTTCCACACGGGCAGTCGAGTAGTTTATCCGCAGGTTCTTATCTCGAGTAGGATTCTGGATTGACGCCTAAAGCTGTGTCCAGAGCATAGTTGTCTTCCGCTGCATTAGTGATTTTATTTCCGCTGCAATGTATTAATTTATTGTAAAATTTTCTTCCATTGTATTTTAATTTCGATGTACTCTGATATATTCTGTACTCTGATGTTATATTATCACGATGTAATAAAAGTCTGATGTTTTTGTTCTGATGTTGTTGTATCCCAAAGTTAACGTATGCGGATTTTGAACGGTTTTAGTCGATCTATCGATCGATTAAGGTCGGGCGGAATCCGGGCCGTAACAAATCTCCAATAAGATCCAGAGGTTTTGATTGTATATTATATATGTAGAGCGATAGATGCAAGCGGTTTGATAGATTGTTGTTTACTTGTATTTAGACACTATTATAATATCAGAAAAATATACTGATTTCAAAAATGTTTTTGGGTTATCGTAAGGTAACAACCATCCGTATTTATGTGTGGATTTGGTTTTAAGATTATCCTTTTCTTTCAAAAAAGATTTTAAACTTAAAAATCAAGTTGGATGATACCTTTAAACTCAGTGTTTTTTTCTCTCACTCTAGTTCACCAGACTGACCCGATGTTTGTAATGCTCAGGTTAAACCGGGTTGTATAGGTCCAGGTTGTCGGATGCTACAAAGTCTAGGAACGAGCTGGAGAATTTCAGGCGTATTATATATATATATATATATATATATATATATATATTGTGTATCCCACTGTGTGTTGTATATGAGGACAGGTTATTATAACTATCCAGATATGATAATGTACTCTAATGATGGTAAGTTTTATTTAAAGCTCTCAATAAAGATTTTTTTCTATATTATATTTTCTTCCGCTATGATGAGAGACTCTGATTTTGTGTTGTGTTGGTTCTCCTTCTTCTTCTATTCTAATATTTCTTTCTCTCTTATCTCACCCTGTAATTTCTTTCTATAAACGTTCCAGTGTTTTCGGTGTCTGAAAGGTCGGCATGAGATATGGTATGTAACACCGCACCTCCGCCAGGGTCACTCACAAGTGATTGCACTAGCTTTGGAGGGGTGTTATCTAGGTAAACATGCACAGAGATATCACAAGACAGAACATAGATAAATAAATAAGTAAAGCAGCGGTAGAAATTTAAAAACCATAGTTAACCATTTCAAAACCAAAGTCAACTTACATCAAAATACTTAGTCATCATTTTCCAACGACCACAAGTATAGAAACATAAACTGAAAATAACCTAAAGTAAACTATCCCCAAAATAGATGTGGTGAAGCCATAGCAAGCTCAAGTCCAAACCGTACATGAGCTGTCAGGAAAGCAAGCCAAATGTCGAAGCTAAGCACTAGTGTTCCCTCCCTGCGAACCTGGGCGGGGGGGGGGGGGGGGGGAGGGGGGGGGACGGAAGAAAAGAGGCGAAAGAAAAAGGGTCAGTCATAAAGACTGGTAAGTCCTACCTGCTATTAGTATAAAAACTAATGAAGTTAACTAGACATGAGAAACTGAGATGAAACATAAAGATGGTAACTAACTGGCATGATAAATAGATAACAAGGTAGATCAAGTGTGGCATCGCACATACAAGGTTTAGTTTTGCACCAATAGTACTAGTATTCTAACCCATGTCAAGTATAAACAAGAAATGATCCCTTCGCCCAATGCCATGAGATGACCCAAGTCAAGGTCCAACTATACGGTCTAGTCGATCAGCTCCCTATAAGCCTAGCTCGTCGAGTGTCGGCGTCATACGGCCCAATCACGGAATGTAGTCAATTGTGCTAGGTCCACCCTAGGGTGTATCAAGCCCTAGGGTGCCAACCACTGACACAAATCAAGCACGCACAGTCTAAACCTACTGGTGCCCGTGTCTGTTTTTTTTCAACTACGGACTATGTGCACGACCATAGCCCGCCTGAACCTACACTGGCGCACCTACTCAGCCGTCTTTCTGGTCGCTTACAATCAGCCCAGTAATCGTGCCCCACCCTAGCCTAGTCCCTAGGGTATCGTGATACATCTAATAGGGTTACTGCTGAAAAGGACCACGTAACTAGGGTTTCTAACAAGTTAAGTGTGGTTAACCCTATCCAATCATGTATCAAGTTGGTTAAGTGTATCCAAGTGGTTCATGACTTAACCCTATCATGTGGCATTAATTAACTTAATGTACCCAATCTCTCACATTAGACTTTGTTGTGGTTACTGGATGTGTCGGGCGGGTCCGGGCAGATTTACACCACAACCTAGTCTAATCTCGGGTTTCAAGCGCGATATGACCAACTACTCACATTGGGTCCTATTGTTTGTAGCCACTGGATTTGCTGGGCGGTTCCGGGAAGATTTACGCTACAAACTCAACCCAACCTCGAGTTGGCCACTTTATGGTTTTCTACATGTCATGACCACATTCAAGTTTCCAAGCATAATCAATTTTCATTTCACATTTCAAGTCGTGTTTTTCATGTCATTTCAAGTTCGCCTAACTACCCATAACGTATTCCCATCGCACGTATATTCGCATCAATACAAATAGGTCAAGAAGGGGAACATAACAATATGACAAAGATGGGCATAAAGTGGTAAAGTTGGTCATAAGTTAAACATGATGATATTTAAGGCAAAAGTGTTCATCACAACTAGCATATAGGATTATTGGCCTCAAAACATGTATGACATCAAACTTAGCAAATAAGGTGATAACATGATAATAGTTGACATAGAGTGATAAACTTGTGACTAGCATGTAGTTCAACATCATAGGCAAGTTAACATCACGGTTATGAGGGGTTCTATGTTGCATTATGCATAACCCCAAATAAAGCTCATAGCTTTCTACCCAAAAATCAAGATGAACGGTACTAGGTTCCTGATAGTTCCACGATCATGGATCAAAAGAGTCATGAATGGATCTATGCATACAATGATAGACCTAAGACAAGTAATACACAAAAATCCCATTTCAACTTGCTACATGTTCATATTAATTTCATAGTTTAAATCTAAGAGTAGAGTGGGGCTTACAAATCGTGGCTATGAGAACTAAAACAAAATAGAACAAGATAGAAACGTTGTAGAAGCTCTAGGAATGATGTAGCAACACTAGCAATCTCCAAACAATAATAAGCTCCACACAAAGCCTTGAGAAATAAGCAGCTCCTTTGATTTGATGGAGAAAGATTGCTCCTTTGCCTTAGAAGCTCTCAAGATGAAGATGGAGGCCATGATTAGGGAGCATTTTGGCAGCACCTAGGGGTTAGGATGATTTGTGGTGGTTTAGGCTAGGTCTTAGGGTGTTTTTATAGGAGTAGAGACAAGTTTAGGCCATAGGATTAACTCTAGTTTAGATCTGAACCATCAAATCCCGTCACAGGCCAGCTGAACAGACCCAAAGGAGCAAGCAGGTGCACTAGGCAAACATGTTCCGACCAGGGAAGTCGACCTCCAGGTCGACACCCAAGTCGATTGGGCAGTTGACCTAGGCTGGGGCAAGTTGACTCCCCAGTCGACACCCCAGTCGACTTGGGGTTGGGCGGGAAATTTTCCCGCCAGTCTGTTTGGGGTTGAATTTGAATTTTGGGCTGAATTTTGAATTTTATGAAATCTTCTATTGGCCAACTTGGTCATACGGACTCCGATTTACGAAATTTCGGACTCGTTTTCAAGCAGAATTTCGAGATGATGGCATAACCCGTTCCCATTGATTCTTAATTTATAATTTAATTCTGCCCTGATTTCTTGTTTTAACATGTTATAAAAATTCGGGTTGTTACATTCTCCCCACCTTAAAGGATTTCGTCCCCGAAATTGCCAAATAAGGAAGAACGTATCCTACCATCCATCATCCATCTACTCAAAACATCATCCACAAGCAATCATTTTCCTTAAAAGATTTCTAATGCTGTATGAACATATGCAAAAGTGTGTGTATATGCACCTATCTAATGCGAAAATCAGGCGGTTACTGACTTAGTAAACCTCCTTAATGTAGAATATGTTAGTGAAATGAGTCCAAATTTATGAAAATTCCTAACATAATTTATAATCTCTACATGAGTGCACATAACGTTCATCCATATGCAACATCCACGTGATAGCATAACAAGTTTCATCCATGAATAAGCATAAACACTCATGCATATGCAATATGAAAGTGTGTGAGCCGATCTTAGTGCCTAACGTATATCATGCATCCACGAGTAACCACTTGCAAACACTTGCAACCATTTGCAACCATCAAGCATAACATGTTTCAAATGCATGTTTCATCCAAAGGGTTTCTACCTAAGGTTCTCATGACAAGATTAACGAAATAACAAGATAATCATGGATAGCAAAAGAAAGATATGCTAACTAGGAAAAGAGATTGAGAATGTACCCTCAAATAGAAATGGATAAAGCCCACGCATCTTCTCCTCGGTTTCCCAAGTTGCATCTTCATCGGCTTCACTCCACTGAACCTTTACTAACTTGACTTCTCGATTCCTCAACTTCTTGATATCCGTTCCCAAGATACGAATCGGATCTCGCCTCAGGGTTGCCTCTTTCTCTACCTCCACGTCTTCAAGAATGCTGGGCTCAACTACTTCGGCTGATTCATGTAGGCATTTTCGGAGATGCGAGACATGAAAGACATTGTGCACTCCAGCCAGCTTCTCGGGCAATTCCACCCTATAAGCCATTTGCCCAATCTTCTCGATGATAGGGAAGGGTCCTACGAACCTTGGTGCTAGCTTTCCAACCGCTCCAAAACGAACCACATTTCGCAAGGGAGAAACCTTCACAAAGACCATATCTCCAACTTCAAACTCTAAGTCTGTCCTTCGCTTGTCTGCATAGGATTTCTGTCTGTCTTGGGCCGTTTTCATCCGCCTTCGAATCAACTCAACCTTCTCGGATGTGTCCCTTATCATGTCGGGCCCAAGTATAAGCTTATCCCTCGTCTCCCTGTTGGTGACTTGCACGACCTTCCATACAAAGCTTCGAATGGTGCCATCCCTATGCTTGCTTGGTAGCTGTTATTATAAGCAAACTCTACGAGAGGAAGGTGGTCTTCCCAAGTGCCACCAAAGTCAAGAATGCATAGCCTCAACAGATCTTCTAGTACCCTATTCACCCTTTCGGTCTGACCATCCATCTGTGGGTGATAGGCTGTACTTAGATTCAATCGCGTACCCATCGCTTCTTGCAAACTATTCCAAAATTGGCTAGTGAAGATTGGGTCACGATCGCTAACTATGCTAGAAGGAACTCCATGCAATCACACTATCTCTCGAAGATAAACAGATGCTAGCCATGATGCAGTCCTCTTGCTCTTCACTGGAATGAAATGAGCGCTCTTCGTGAGTCTATCCACTATGACCCATATGCTAGTAATCCCCTTCCTTGATCTTGGAAATCCATCCACAAAATCCATAAAGATTCTTTCCCACTTCCATTGCGGGACCTCCAATGGATGCAGTAGCCCACCGGGCTTCTTCGACTCGGCCTTTACTTGTTGGCAAACAATGCATCTAGAAACAAACTCTGCAACATCCTTTTTCATCCTATCCCAAAAGAAAATACGCTTCATATCCCGGTACATCTTATCCCCTCCGGGATGTATGGTCATCCTCGAGTGATGCGCCTCCTCAAGAACTTTATTTACTAAGTCTCCCACTTGTGGTACACATAGTCTTCCATCACGCCTTAGCCACCCCTTGTCATCAATAGTATATCTAGCGAGGTGACTTGACGTCTCACCACGAATCAACTTGTCCATGATCTCAACTATCTGCGGGTCTTCCCTCTATGAAGTCCCAACTTGATCAAGAAGTGTAGGTCTAAGCTCAAGGGATGCTAACGAACCAGTCATCGACTCAACAGCAGGTGTAAAATCAAAGGTTGCCAAGAACTCTAGGCTCTTCATCTCAACAAACAAGGGACTCAAAGTCAACCTTTTTCTACTTAGCGCATCCGCCACAACATTACCCTTGCCAGGGGCATAAGCTATATCGAAGTCATATGATGCCAAAAATTCCATCTACCTCTGCTGCCTTAGATTCAAATCTTTCTGCGAGAAGAGGTACTTGAGCGACTTGTGATCAGTATATAACTCAAACCTTTCACCTAGAAGATAATGGCGCCAAGATTTGAGTGCAAAGATGATCGCCGCCAACTCCAAATCATGAGTGGGATAGTTCTTCTCATGAACTTTGAGTTGCCTACTCCCAAAGCATATCACTCTCCCTTCTTGCATTAGGACAGCACCTAATCCCGTGCCACATGCATCGGTGTACACGGTAAACAACTTCCCTCCATCGGGTAATGCTAGAACTGGAGCTGTGGTGAGGGCTTTCTTGAGCCTTTGAAAAGCAAGCTCACACTCTATGTCCCATGCAAAGACTAAGTTCTTCTTCGTTAACTTAGTAAGAGGGGCTGAAATCTTAGCGAAGTCCTTAATGAACTTCCTATAAAATCCTTCCAGACTGAGAAAGCTTCTCATTTCAGTTGCATTCTTCGGAACTTTCCAGTCTTGTACCGCCACTACTTTAGTGGGATCCACAGCTATGCCTTGCTTAGAAACTATATGCCCAAGGAACCGAACTTCCCTTCTCCAAAAATGGCATTTGGAGAACTTGTCTTTTAACTGATGAGCTCTAAGCATATCGATAACCTCCTTGAGATGTGTAGCATGCTCTTCCTCGTCCTTAGAGAAGATCAGAATATCATCCACGAAGACAACCACAAACTTGTTAAGGAACTCCCTAAACACCCTACTCATCAAATCAACGAAGTATGCGGGTGCATTAGTCAAACCGAACGGCATGACGAGCCATTCAAAGAACCCATCTGGAGTCCTAAACGCAGTCTTGTCAATACTATCCTCAGCCACTCTAAGCTGATGGAATCCGCTGATTAGATCGAGTTGAGAGAAAACAGAAGCACCTACAAGCTGGTCAAAGAGATCATCAATCCTCGGTAACGGGTGCCTATTCTTCTTTGTCAGCTTGTTTAACTCACGATAATCAACACATAGGCGAAGCGAACCATCCGCCTTAGTAGCGAATACCACAGGAGCACCCCATTTAAAATGCTTCGCCTAATGAAATTTTTCTCAAGCAACTTCTTGACTTGCTTGCTAAGCTCTCTTCTTTCTCGCGGGGCCATGTGCCTAACAGGCAATGAAACTGGCTTGGCATTATCAACAAGATAAATACAGAAGTCTATCTCGCGTTTAGGGGGTAACCCCCTCACCTCATCAAAGACATCAGGATATTCTCGGACCACCCTCACAGATTGAAGATTGTCAATAGACGAGTCGAGGGATTCAAGATAACATAACATGACGGGATCCATAGGGTTACAAGAAATCTCTAGGGTATTGTCAAGGCGAGTCATAAGCCTCACTACCCTATTCTCACAATCGAGAATGGCTCCATAACTGGACAACCAATCCATGCCCAAAATCAACCCGTATCCCATGAACCCGAGAACATAAGCATTACATGTGAATTCTACGATCAAGATAGAAATCCTCAAATCCATACAAATCATAGATAGATGGGCGGAACCCCCAATTGGATTTGAAACACTAACGGGATCCTCAACTAGACTAGTACTTAGGTGCAAACTTTCAACAATGTCAGAAGAAATAAAGGTATGCGATGCGCTAGAATCAAATAAAGTTCGAACAGGAAAACCAGAAATGTAAACAAGGCTTTCTACAGAAATACTACCTCGGTCCGGAGCTGGAGTAGTGTTGAGAGCATGCATCTGCCCTCCAGAAGGTCCTGCCCGCTGAGTCTGTCCTTACCCCTGTCCTTGCTTCTTTGGGCAATCCTTACTGTAGTGTCCAGACTCTCCGCAATGAAAGCATTCTCCCAACTTCCTCTTCTTTTTCCTACAATCTTTGGCTATGTGTCCAGTGATCCCACAGAAGTTGCACTTCCTTGTCTCCCTTGCCTATTGTTGTTGGCCTTGTTACCCTTGTTGTTCTTGTTGTTATGGTTGTTCTGGTTGCCTCCCCACTTGGAGTCCACCTTCTTGGTTTGAGTCTCATTAGGCTTAATTTCTTTCTTGCCATTCTTATCATCTCCTTGAAGCAAGGCCATATCCACTAAGCTCTCAAAAGTGGCCCCCATGGGTATATGAGACATGGCCAAACCTTGCAATGGTTCATTCAATCCTCGATCAAAGCGTAAAGCCTTCTTCTGAGGTGTGTTAACCATGTCTAAACCGAATCGAGCAAGCTGGTTAAACTTATTCACATACTCCCTCACGGTCATGTCCCCTTGCTTCAAAGATATAAACCTCTCCATTTGCAGATTCACTTCAGCATATGATAGAAACTTAAGCCCAAACCTCATCCTAAAGTCGGCCCAAGTCTCTATAGGCCTAGTAGCGTTGGTGACTTCCCACCAATAAGCAGCTTCCACTTTCAATAGCCATACTGCCAACAGAACTTTCCTACGATCTTCTACATCAAAGATAGCAAAAAGTTCTTCAGTTTCCCTTAACCAGTTTCTTGCCTCAACGAAAGTCTCTGTCCCCACAAAATTCTTGCCACCCATCGCCTTAAAGTCTTTGCAAATCTTCGCGAAATCCACTTGTGGACGCTGAGGAGGAGGAGGAGGAGGAGGAACCTCAGGTACGGGAGGAGGAGTGGGAGTGTTTGCTGTGCCGGCTCCATTTGCCCTAGCCTCCATGTACCTCCTAAACCAAAGGGGTACCGGTATTCCCTCCGGGATGATAAAGTTATCGGCCATACTGAAACGAAGTAAAAGATAGATTTAGAACGAGGAAACAAAGGATAGTGCTAATGGCTTTTAGGGAATAGCCTTTTTAAAATAAACTAGACTTTCCTTGGAAAAATACTTAATTGGTTTTGAAAATAGTTTTTCAAAAGGGTTTTTTAAAACCTTTGTCCGGTCTAGTAAACATCATGCTCTGATACCAAATGTAACACCCCACCTCCGCCAGGGTCACTCACGAGTGATTGCACTAGCTTTGGAGGGGTGTTGTCTAGGTAAACATGCACAGAGATATCACAAGACAGAACATAGATAAATAAATAAGTAAAACAGCGGTAGAAATTTGAACACCATAGTTAACCATTTCAAAACCAAAGTCAACTTACATCAAAATACTTAGTCATCATTTTCAAACTACCACAAGTCTAGAAACATAAACTGAAAATAACATAAAGTAAACTATCCCCAAAATAGATGTGGTGAAGCCGTAGCAAGCTCAAGTCCAAACCGTACATGAGCTGTCAAGAAAGCAAGCCAAATGTCCAAGCTAAGCACTAGTGTTCCCTCCCTGAGAACCTGGGGGGGAACGTAAGAAAAGAGGCAAAAGAAAAAGGGTCAGTCATAAAGACTGGTAAGTCCTACCTACTATTAGTATAAAAACTAATGAAGTTAACTAGACATGAGAAACTGAGATGAAACATAAAGATGGTAACTAACTGGCATGATAAATAGATAACAAGGTAGATCAAGTGTGGCATTGCATATACAAGGTTTAGTTTTGCACCAATAGTACTAGTATTCTAACCCATGTCAAGTATAAACAAGAAATGATCCCTTGGCCCAATATCATGAGATGACCCAAGTCAAGGTCCAACTATACGGTCTAGTCGATCGGCTCCCTATAAGCCTAGCTCGTCGAGTGTCGGTGTCATACGGCCCAATCACGGAATGTAGTCAACTGTGCTAGGTCCACCCTAAGGTGTATCAAGCCCTAGGGTGCCAACCACTGACACAAATCAAGCACGCACAGTCTAAACCTACTGGTGCCTGTGTCTGTTTTTTTTCAACATCGGACTATGTGCACGACCATAGCCCGCCTGAACCTACACTGGCGCACCTACTCAGCCGTCTTTCTGGTCGCTTACAATCAGCCCAGTAATCGTGCCCCACCCTAGCTTAGTACCTAGGGTATCGTGATACATCTAAGAAGGTTACTGCTAAAAAGGACCACGTAACTAGGGTTTCTAACGGGTTAAGTGTGGTTAACCTTATCCAATCATGCATAAAGTTGGTTAAGTGTATCCAAGTGGTTCATGACTTAACCATATCATGTGGCATTAATTAACTTAATGCGCCCAACCTCTCACATTAGACTTTGTTGTGGTTACTGGATGTGCCGGGCGGTTCCGGGCAGATTTACACCACCACCTAGTCCAACCTCGGGTTTCAAGCGCGATATAACCAACTACTTACATTGGGTCCTATTGTTTGTAGCCACTGGATTTGTCGGGCGGTTCCGGGCAGATTTACGCTACAAACTCAACCCAACCTCAAGTTGGCCACTTTATGGTTTTCTACATGTCATGACCACATTCAAGTTTCCAAGCATAATCAATTTTCATGTCACATTTAAAGTCATGTTTTTCATGTCATTTCAAGTTCGCCTAACTACCCATAACATATTCCCATCGCACGTAAATTCGCATCAATACAAATAGGTCAAGAAGGGGAACATAACAATATGACAAAGATGGGCATAAGGTGGTAAAGTTGGTCATAAGTTAAACATGATGATATTTGAGGCAAAAGTGTTCATCACAACTAGCATATTGGATTATTGGGCTCAAAACATGTATGACATCAAACTTAGCAAATAAGGTGATAACATGGTAATAGTTGACATAGAGTGATAAACTTGTGACTAACATGTAGTTCAACATCATAGGCAAGTTAACATCAAGGTTATGAGGGGTTCTTTGTTGCATTATGCATAATCCCCAAATAAAGCTCATAACTTTCTACCCAAAAATCAAGATGAACGGTACTAGGATCATGATAGTTCCACAATCATAGATCAAAAGAGTCATGAATGGATCTATGCATACAATGATAGACCTAAGACAAGTATTACACAAAAATCCCATTTCAACTTGCTACATGTTCATATTAATTTCATAGTTTAAATCTAAGAGTAGAGTGGGGCTTACAAATCGTGGCTATGAGAACTAGAATAAAATAGAACAAGATAGAGACGTTGTAGAAGCTCTAGGAATGATGTAGCAACACTAGCGATCTCCAAACAATAATAAGCTCCACACAAAGCCTTGAGAAATAAGCAGCTCCTTTGATTTGATGGAGAAAGATTGCTCCTTTGCCTTAGAAGCTCTCAAGATGAAGATGGAGGCCATGATTAGGGAGCATTTTGGCAGCACCTAGGGGTTAGGATGATTTGTGGTGGTTTAGGCTAGGTCTTAGGGTGTTTTTATAGGAGTAGAGACAAGTTTAGGCCATATGATTAAACCTGGTTTAGATCTGAACCGTCAAATCCCGTCACAGGCCAGTTGAACAGACCCAAAGGAGCAAGGAGGTGCACCACGCAAACATGGTCCGACCAGGGAAGTCGACCCCCAAGTCGACACCCAAGTCGACTGGGCAGTCGACCTGGGCTGGGGCAGGTCGACTCCCCAGTCGACACCCCTGTCGACCTGGGGTTGGGCGGGAAATTTTCCCGCCCAGTCTGTTTGGGGCTGAATTTGAATTTCGGGCTGAATTTTGAATTTTCTGAAATCTTCTATGGGCCATAACTTGGTCATACGGACTCCGATTTACGAAATTTCGGACTTGTTTTCAAGCAGAATTTCGAGGCGAACGCAATGGCATAACCCGTTCCCATTGATTCTTAAATTATAATTTAATTCTGCCCTGATTTCTTGTTATAACATGTTATAAAAATTCGGGTTGTTACATGGTAAATGTGTTTATGTCGATTTTTGAGGTCAAAAATCCCCCAATCATTATAGTGGTATCAGAGCTATTGGTTAGTAATAACCTTGGCTCTGTGGCGTATCTCGATAGAGATGGGGTTAGTAATACCCTAGATTGAGTTTAAGTGTATATGTATGAGAGCGTATTTGTAAATTTTATATACGAATGTTTTGTATTGTGTTGGTTGATCGGTTCAATTGTTGAGAAGCATTGAATTGGTTATGGATACAATATTATTTTGTAAAAAGGGTAAATGAAATAATTTTACCCAAAATATAATTTTGTACTTGAAAAGAAATAATTTTATGAAATTATTTAGAAATTGTGTGTTGATTGATTTGAATGGAATTCTAATTGGGTTAAAAATTGAATTGGAACTTAACTTGGTTAAGTAAAATTAAATAAACTTGAAATTTGGAATATGAATAAATAACAATTAAATAGAAGTCAACTGGATATTAATCGATTGGTGTTCAAATATGTGCAACCAAAGTAAATGTTAATATTGAATGTAAATTCAATTGATTTAGTAAAATTGGTTGTGCATTGGTTGTTGATTGTTTGTTAGATTAATCGAATAAAATTCATCAACGGTTTAACATAGAAATTTAATAAATTGGGAACCAAGAGAAAATAATTCTAAAATTATAAATTAGAATGAAACCACATATAAATTAGAATTGGGTAATATAACCTTTTATTGTATAAACTGAATTAATAATTCATATTTAATTCTTGGAATTTTTGAAGTTATATTTGTTAATCAATGAAATGTTATTTAAAATTTAATATGTCTGTTACTTATATATTGAATTGAGTTAAGTACAGGTGCCAGATAGCTGTCTAGGGTTGGCTTTGGTTAAATATGTCGCACGTAAATTGAGCAAGTATGCTCAATAGTGCTAGTAAAAAGTATGCCTATGCAAAAATATAAATTTTGGGTTTTGATTTTTGTTTTCCAACTGTGTAGGTCGATGTATATATATTATTAATCCTGCGATATCGCAAATGTCCCTCCGTACAGAGGAGACTCTACCGAATTTTTCTGGGAATTTAAGTGTTAGAAAATTTTCAGTATTTTTGAAAATTTAACTTTACAATAATGAATTGGTTATCGATTTAAAATAAAATCGATTTTTAAACTTAATGGGTTTGTTACGTTTTTCTCACCTTAGTAATTTCGGGGACGAAATTCTTTTAAGCGGAAAGAATGTAATGTCCCGTAATTTTGGTGGTCTAATATTTAATATATTTTATTATTTTAAATATTTTATTTGGAATACTAACAAATTTTAATATTTAGTTCATTTATTTAAAACGAAGTTTGAACGTTAAATTTATATATAATTTAAATCCAGCTTGAAATGGCACGGTAGTTCGTAATATTGAGTTTCGAACTTCAATTGAGTATACATGATTCATTTTGAATCGGATTTCTATGGAACAAGAAATATTAGAATCTGTTTTATTATAATTTCCATATGGAAGAGAAAAATCTGAATTTTGTGTTATGGATTGTTAGTTATGCCCAAATCAAAATTTAATTTAGTCTCTATGTAAATCGTTTTTAAATTATAACGTTTATTTAATATATTTAAAAGGGCATTTTGCAAATAGAGCCCGTTTCCAATTAAATTAGTTTCATTAGAACTATAACGTTAAATTATTGTACAGTATTAAATTTCGTGGCAAACCAATGTCATACGTGACCACGTCAGCCGCAAACACCTAGTTATTTTGTATAGTGCGTAATTAAATTAATTTAATTAAATAAAGGGATATTTGAGCGTAACTTGAGCAGACAATTGAATTAAGCTAGGAAACCAGTTCCATTGAATTTGTATCGACGATTAGAGCTTGGATAGGTATATAGTTTGTTAATGTTGGAGACAGGGTAATTTGGTGTCCAAAATAGTATTGTGGTGCGTATAAAAATAGCATACCGGGAAACAGTCTCGGAATGCGACGAAATATGTTCCATTGGATTCATATTAATTAATTATTATAATATTACAATTTTCTATCAACCGGACTTACCGTTTAATCATGAAAACGATAAACGCCTCTATTTTTATTTAACAATTTATATTATTTGACAGTGGTACCTTTAAAGGAATAAACGACTAGCCAAACGAACTTCGATTTTAATGAAATAAATTTCATTGGATCCGTAAGGAAGAGGTTTAGCATAATTTCAAAGCTTTAGGTTGATTGGTTTTATTTTGTGACCATAGGAAATTTAAACACGTGATTTTTAGCCTTCGATTTATAAAGGACTTTTCACAGACGACCTCGGAATTTGATGAAACCTGTCCCATCGGGTCCGGAATATTTTTCTATGCTAGGATTAGCATTGAAGTTGTACGTGGTAATTTTAAAGGTTAATTCACAGCTACGTTATATATAATAATATTTTATTATACCATCACTCTATATATATAATCCCAGAACCCTTATCTCATGTCAAACTATTTCCTCTGGTCAATGCTTCTTAGCGCCGATACTTAAACAATGAACGGCTGGAAATCTCAAAATCGTTTTCCTCCAAAATCTTCGAATCCACAACTCAATTTGAAAACTTTTCAACATAAAAACTATTCATCTTGACGAGCTCTGTATTCTGGACGGTGGTGATGTGGATTGGGGGTCTGTAGTGGTTAGATCTGGGTCGATAAGACTCTGGTTTAATGGGGTTCTTGGAGGCTGATGGTGATGGCGAGTTGACCAAGCTTAGAGGCGAAGCTCATGAGGACGTATTCGCTTGGATTGGTGATCTCTGATGATGCGCTGACGGTTCGGAGCAGGAGCTGCGGTGAGTGGTATTGGACGAATTATTCATAGGTTTGAAAGAGGACACGAGGTACTGGAAGCCGTCGTTCGAGACGAGGACAGTGGTAGAGTCTTCGGCGCATCTCCAGTGGCAAGGGAAGGCAGTTCGGTTGATCTGCGGAGGCGCAGTGGGGGTCAAAACCGGTGGTGAATGGATGAGCGTGGTAGCAGGTTTTGAGCGAAAATACAGAGAACATGAAGAAGGTTTTTAAACTAGATCTGTTATATGTACTGAACGACCTACTTAAATAATATAACTAAGAATGAGTTACAAAATTTAATCCTACTTTGAATGATACAGGTGGAGGACGTGAAGTTTTGAACGAGCAATGAAGGATATCCGCCTATGTTCTTTTGGCCTGAAAGAGTACTAAAGTAATTAATATTAAAATATTAGTTAATTAATTAATTTAAGTAATATGTTAGTTAATTTAAATTGTGTTTTCAAAGATGCAAATAGCAACATACTGAAACAGTGAAATAGAAAGCGGTCGGTCTACTAATGCGACTAATAAAGTAATCAACTGGCTAATTATGATCAAAATTAAGGATACTAATAGAGTAATTAGTCGACCAGTAACACTTAATCATGTAATTAGTTTATTAAAATGGTAATTTAGGAATTTAATTTAGTTCAAATGTGGAGTAGAGTGTTTTCTAGAGTCAAACCGAAGTTGGCCTGTTCAAGGACTAAGCAAAAAAAATTGTAGAAACTAATTTATTATTAACTATGATTAATCATATAGGTTTAATCATTTTAATAAAAAGGGAACTAAAAACTTGTATAAGTTTTCATTGGATGAACATAATCGAACGATTCAAGAGGCGTTGGAATCATGGTGACGAACTCAACATTATAGAACAGAAATGGACGTGATTGGAGTCAACTGATATTTTCAGTTAAATTAAATGCTGATTGAATTTAACTGAAACGAGCTGTGTAAGCAGTAAATCAACTCAAGGTGAGTTAAACTTACTCAGTTTTTCCCACTTAGTTTTATATAAGTTGGGTTTTATAATTGTGTGTTGTGGTTCCTAATGATTGACTGTTTGATTGCTTGTTTATTATATATTCATATAATGATTGAACAAATGAAATTAAACGTTGTTTAATTTCAATGAAACACCAAATCATTATTTTAACGGTTGGTTCCAATTAAGGTAACTTACCTTGTTGGTCACATTTATAAAATAAACGTGTTTAATTTAATGAATTATTTGAATTGTTATGGTTGTGTGAAACAAATTGGTTGATATTTACTTGTCGTTTGTAACGACCCAGAAAATCTGAACGAATTTAAAATTTTTAAATTGGCTAAAATAATGGATTTTAAATATTTTAAATAAATATTTTAAATAATGGAGATGAAAAGAGAGTTGAATCGACAATTGAAAACGAATATAATTAATTTTAATTATAAACAAGGCTTGAAATGGCGCTGCAGATTCAAAATTTGAATTCAAACTTTGTCGGACTATACTGGGTGCAAAACAAAACGGATTTTAGTGAAACCAAAAATATTTAAATCTGTTAGTGAATACCTTTCTAACGAATCTGAAAAATCGAATTTTCATAACTGAAAGCAAAAGCTATGGCCAAATGAATTTTCAGAAAGGTCGCTATGGAATTTATATAGCCCGTGAAATTGCCCATTTTGCATACGACCTCGGAATTCAACGAAACCACTTTCGTTGGATCCAGGATGTGAAGTTATTGCTAGGTTTCAAATTTCATAATTTTTGAAGCTAGTATGTGAGCGTAGCAAAGGAAAACGTGTTTTGGTCAATTATAGTTAAATTGGATCGACCAGAAATGGGCCTTTTTGCAAACGGTCTCAGAATTCGACGAAACTAGTTTTGTTGGGACCGTATCGTCCAAACATAGCCAGATTTATTTTTCTGGAATTTTTCGAATCAGTTTGTGGCCCTGGCAAATTGAAATGTACGTTCAAATTAAATATTGAATGTTTTATACTTTAATTTGAAGGAAAACTGACTGAAACATACAAATGGGCCTTCGAAACATATCCCATTGTGTTCGGAATAGGGGTAAAACGCTAGGGACGACAGTCGTTGGGTTTCAATTGGTGGTCGTGTCAGAAAACCACTTTAAAGACCCACCGGCCAATCAGAATTTAAAAAAAAAAATCCTCAGACCCCCCCCCCCCCGATCGACGACGGAAACGCCTCCATACCTTCCCGATCATTTTTCGACCGCCACGCGCATCGATAGCTCAAGCTCCAGTTCAACTTTTTGAAGCCCCTCCTCCCAGCTTCAAATCCATCCTGGTCTCGCTCGGTATGGTGGAGGAATCGTCGAGTTCTGGGCTCAGGAAGTTCGCCCGCATCGGAGAAGATTCCGCCGCCTCCTGGAGCTCGAGTTGAGCAACACCCACCTCGTCGGGAAGCCCTCTTGCAGGCAGAGGTCGTGGTCAACCCCGATCATCCCCTAACGCAACGAATTTCGCGAGAGATCGAAACCTAGTTTTGAAGATCTAGGGAGGTAATCGGCTTTGGTAATTTTGAACTGATTTCAACATTTAAAACCGTTGCAAACTTTGAAAAATCATATTGTTTTGCTGTGTGGTCGAAATGCAGTGAAACAAGAGACATCGTGACCGTGAGGACGTCTTCTACATTTTAGAAGAGACCGCATATTTTTCTGAGCCTTCTGCTATTTTTGCTGGAGTGGAACCCAAAGTCAGATTTCTAGTTTATAAACGATATGGAAAACGACGATGTAAAAATTATATAGTCGATGTATGAGTTATATAAGCATTGTACACCTCATGTATAAGCGTTGTATAAGTTGTACGTTCGGTGTATAAGTTATATATGCATTGTAAAAATTATATATGTGTTGAAATAGAAGTGAATTGCTATATATATATATATATATATATATATATATATATATATACGCCCCTCGTCCACAAACCATGGACGATATTTATTGGTTGTGATTGGTGTGAAAATTGATTGATAGCGAATGGCTGTTTGGGATTGTTTGTGGTTGATATTGATTAATTGTGGTTGAAAAATACCCATTTGTGGTTGAGAAATATTTGGTTGAAACCACATAGGATTAGTTTGTGGAAATGAAATAAATATATACATGCGGCCTGCGTGCGAACTAGATGCATGATCCCCATTGTCAAAAACCGCGAGGTTTTAAGGTAGAGCGAGGAGCCGTACTAGGGACATTCCCGGTTTTAACTACCCTACCATTATGCTGCCGAAATTTTGAATAATATTCATTTGTTTGAATTATTTTCATTTGCTGAAACTATATTTATTCGTTGAATAGAAAACCTTCATGTGTTGAATCGATATTCATTCGTTGATTAGAAATTCATGTGTTGAATGGTATTAGTGTTTTTAAATATAAAAATCACATTTTTATCTACATATAGAAACTATAGAAAACCTTCATGTGTTGAATCGATATTCATTCGTTGATTAGAAATTCATGTGTTGAATGGTATTAGTGTTTTTAAATATAAAAATCACATTTTTATCTACATATAGAAACTATAGAAAACCTTCATGTGTTGAAAGGTATTCATATTTTGAAATGAATTGTTTTACAATAAAAATCACATTTTTATTATATACATGAATTGTTGAAATGTGAAGTGTTAAAGATAGCCACTCGTTCAAATAAATATGCATGAGTTGAAATATTCATTAATTAGCTAATGATATGATTTTTGCCTATGCATGCAACATTAGAATGAATGGTGTTTTTAAACCAAATGGAATCAAATATGAAGTTGAATGGAAAATGATAAGTGATAAGAACTGTATATATGTACATGCATATTAATTGAACAGGTTATAGCAAAGGGGCTAGAGAAGAGGAATAAAATTTTGTGCCCGATAAATAGGTGCACATTTACTGTTTTGTTTGGGTCATGATTTTATGAGCCTGTTGGCTAGCCGCTTGGCTTTTTCTTTTTCTTTTGACATGAGACGCCCGTGTGGATATTTGGGAATTTTCCAAGTCCCTCCCGTACAAAGGAGGTTATGGCGAAATTTTCCAAAATTTAAAGGCGTTAGTGAAATATTTGAAGTGAAAACGATATTGAAATTGTCGAATGAACTATATTTATATAAATATATAAATACAAATAAAATTAAAACGAAACGTGGCCGTGCAGTTCGTATTTTGAAACCGTGATTTCAAACGACTAGTGCGGGAAATCTAACCATTGGATTTTCCCGAAACCGCAACCGTTGGGTTCGCCTTGGAAATATCTTTCCAACGGCACCAACTTTGTAAAAATCCAACGGTTGGATTGTCTGGAATGTTTAATTCAAATCTAAAGAAAAACAACGCCAGAAACGATTATATAAATATATAAATATAATTATATTTAATCGAATAACGACGCTGCAGTTCGTATTTTGAAATCGAAACTTCAAACGATTGTACCGGGAGATCCGACCGTCGGATTTTCCCGAAATTGGAACCGTTGGATTCGTTTTGAAAAGTCCTTTCTAATGATGTAAATTTTGTGAAGATCCAACGGTTAGATTTTCAGATATGTGTAAATCAAATCTGAAGAAAAACAGCGCCACGGCCGCGTTATTGCCCGAAGCGTCGTTTTGACTAAATTGGCTATTTTAAAATAAATAAAAATAGCAATAAATTGTTATAAAATATCATAAACGATATGGAATGGAAATAAACTGAATTTGCTCGATTTATGTGGCTTTTGATGGTTGAATGTGTTTGGTGTGAAAAATACATTAAAGAACAAAATTGGTGTTGTCGAATGATTTAACCATTGAAATAAATTGATTTGAAATTCTAAATATACGTGAATTATTTGAAAAGGCCGAGTTAATTCTCATTTCAAATAATTGACCGACGACTGAAATTCGAAGATGAAGACGGTGGTCGAAGACCGGAGATCTTCACCTTGTTTGGATGGTAACCGAGGTCCTGATTGGGAGGCATCCCGAAATATGGATAATGAGTGGTGATCGTCCAGACGTACGTGGTGATCGATGGGTTTGCGAGGTATTTAGTGCCTCCGGTTTCGTTCAGACCCAGAACGGACTTGTAAATGGACTGTGTGTCTGACGTTGGAATTTATTCTGTGTTGATTGATCTCTATTAAATATACATCTGTTTGGCGGCGGAGAATTTATTCTTTTGCTTAACACCCTTCTCTGAAACGCACAAGCTCAGAGGTTGTATATCAATGGACATCAGTCGCACGGCATGAATTGCTAGTATGGCATGCCTAAGTGGCAAATGATCAAGGCTTCTGTTGAAAAGCAAAGTCTTGTGGTGATGATCAATGCGCCGCCGGTGTGCCGTAGCTTTGTGTATAATGTGAATTCGCGAGCCTCACACCCTGGTATGAACCAGAAACGGGGGAAGGACCATAGGGAGGGCATGCGTTTCTTTCTAGCTAGGGTGGTGTCAGTGACCTACCAGC
Source organism: Allium sativum (assembly GCA_030737875.1). NCBI lineage: Eukaryota > Viridiplantae > Streptophyta > Magnoliopsida > Asparagales > Amaryllidaceae > Allium > Allium sativum. The sequence continues at coordinate 792,608,411 of CM060921.1, read as the reverse complement.
CCTGACATTTATATACTTTTCACCTGTGTGGTTGTTGCTGTTGCGAGGCGCCTCGGTTTGATCGGACGATCCGGGTCCGATGGAGTCATTCGTTGGCTCATTTACGCCCCAAAGGGCGGGGAAACGTATTGTTCAGGCACTATAATCCACTCCGTGTGGACCAGGCTTGGCGCTCCAAGGGGCAGTTGCGGCTGTTCCGGTGGCTCGGGCTAGAGAGTCACGAATCCGGTAAGGACTATCTTTTGCCTTGGTTCATGACGGAAATCCAATTTCCAAATACGTGACTGTGCGGTTTTAATTGTATATATATATATATATATATATATATATAGCTACATGATATATGGTACCCATGCCGTCTATGATTGATAGTTATGATTGAAATTGTTTTTGAAACATATAAACACTAGTAATAATATCAAATGTTTTTGTTTTATTCGTATCAATCATATTTTGGCCATTATAAGGTAAAACTCTATCCTCCGGTTTGCGTTGCATTGTGTGATGGGAATTGAGTCTTATAATGGCTTCATTTTTATAAAAACATTGCGACTTTTAAAAGAAAGATTTGTTTTTAAAGAGCTGGCAATCCGATGGAGTAAACCCATTCCACGAAAGTGGCGTGGTCCTGTGATTAGCCATATTTGAAATGTGTTGAATAGATTTCTCATACCAGTCCCATGACTGACTCGTAGTTTGTTTCACTTTCAAACTCGGGTGCTCCTTTTTCTACGTGGGCAGCCTTGTATTCAGGTTTAACTGTTTCTTTCTAGATAGCTGGAGCTGAAGATGGATTCTATTATTTAACTCTTTTTATGTTGTTCAGCTCCTATTGTACATATTTTGTTTGTTTCCGCTGTAGACATTTATGTATAGCTGAACTATATTTGTACTAAGTATGATCCTGTATACTGTGCAACTCTGATGATTACTTTTATTCAGTATATTCTACTGTTCATTATCTGGTATATTTATTTATTTCTGTCCTGCTATTATCTGTTTCTGTGTTATATTCCAAAGATAACCCTTGTCTCCGTCAGAACGGGATTTGGGGTCGTCACAACGTGGTATCAGAGCCAGGTTTCGATCCTGGGACCTGTGGGCTGTGTTGAAATGTATTAGTGTTTTTAAATATAAAAATCACATTTTTATCTACATATAGAAACTATAGAAAACCTTCATGTGTTGAAAGGTATTCATATTTTGAAATGAATTGTTTTACAATAAAAATCACATTTTTATTATACACATGAATTGTTGAAATGTGAAGTGTTAAAGATAGCCACTCGTTCAAATAAATATGCATGAGTTGAAATATTCATTAATTAGCTAATGATATGATTTTTGCCTATGCATGCAACATTAGAATGAATGGTGTTTTTAAACCAAATGTAATCAAATATGAAGTTGAATAGAAAATGATAAGTGATAAGAACTGTATATATATACATGCATATTTATTGAACAGGTTATAGCAAAGGGGCTAGAGAAGAGGAATAAAATTTTGTGCCCGATAAATAGGTACACATTTACTATTTTGTTTGGGTGATGATTTTATGAGTCTGTTGGCAAGCCGCTTGGCTTTTTCTTTTTCTTTTGACATGAGACGCCCGTGTGGATGTTTGGGAATTTTCCCAACCCCTCCCGTACAAAGGAGGTTATGGCGAAATTTTCCAAAATTTAAAGGCGTTAGTGAAATATTTGAAGTGAAAACGATATTGAAATTGTCGAATGAACTATATTTATATAAATATATAAATACAAATAAAATTAAAACGAAACATGGCCGTGTAGTTCGTATTTTAAAACCGTGATTTCAAACAACTAGTGCGGGAAATCCGACCATTGGATTTTCCCGAAACCGCAACCGTTGGGTTCGCCTTGGAAATATCTTTCCAACGGCACCAACTTTGTAAAAATCCAACATTTGGATTGTCTGGAATGTTTAATTCAAATCTGAAGAAAAACAACGCCAGAAACGATTATATATATATATATATATATAATTATATTTAATCGAATAACGACGCTGCAGTTCTTATTTTTAAATCGAAACTTCAAACGATTGTACCGGGAGATCCGACCGTTGGATTTTCCCGAAACTGGATTCGTTTTGAAAAGACCTTTCTAATGATGTAAATTTTGTGAAGATCCAACGGTTAGATTTTCAGATATGTGTAAATCAAATCTGAAGAAAAATAGCGCCACGGCCGCGTTATGGCCCGAAGCGTCGTTTTGACTAAATTGGCTATTTTAAAATAAATAAAAATAGCGATAAATTGTTATAAAATATCATAAACGATATGGAATGGAAATAAACTGAATTTGCTCGATTTATGTGGCTTTTGATGGTTGAATGTGTTTGGTGTGAAAAATACATTAAAAAACAAAATTGGTGTTGTCGAATGATTTAACCATTGAAATAAATTGATTTGAAATTCTAAATATACGTGAATTATTTGAAAAGGCCGAGTTAATTCTCATTTCAAATAATTTACCGACGATTGAAATTCGAAGATGAAGAGGTGGTCGAAGACCGGAGATCTTCACCTTGTTTGGATGGTAACCGAGGTCCTGATTGGGAGGTATCCCGAAATATGGATAATGAGTGGTGGTCGTCCAGACGTACGTGGTGATCGATGGGTTTGCGAGGTATTTAGTGCCTCCGGTTTCGTTCAGACCCAGAACGGACTTGTAAATGGACTGTGTGTCTGACATTGGAATTTATTCTGTGTTGATTGATCTCTATTAAATATACATCTGTTTGGCGGCGGAGAATTTATTCTTTTGCTTAACGCCCTTCTCTGAAACGCACGAGCTCAGAGGTTGTATATCAATGGACATTAGTCGCACGGCATGAATTGCTAGTGTGGCATGCCTAAGTGGCAAATGATCAAGGCTTCTGTTGAAAAGCAAAGTCTTGTGGTGATGATCAAAGCGCCGCCGGTGTGGTGTAGCTTTGTGTATAATGTGCGAGCCTCACACCACGGTATGAACCAGAAACGGGAGAAGGACCTCAGGGAGGGCATGCGTTTCTTTCTAGCTAGAGTGGTGTCAGTGACCTACCAGCCCTGACATTTATATACTTTTCACCTGTGTGGTTGTTGCTGTTGCGAGGCGCCTCGGTTTGATCGGACGATCCGGGTCCGATGGAGTCATTCGTTGGCTCATTTACGCCCCAAAGGGTGGGGAAACGTATTGTTCAGGCACTATAATCCACTCCATGTGGACCGGCCCTGTCGCTCCAAGGGGCAGTTGCGGCTGTTCCGGTGGCTCGGGCTAGAGAGTCATGAATCCGGTAAGGACTATCTTTTGCCTTGGTTCATGACGGAAATCCAATTTCCAAATACGTGACTGTGCGGTTTTGATTGTATATATATATAGCGACATGATATATGGTACCCATGTCGTTTATGATTGATAGTTATGATTGAAATTGTTTTTGAAACATATAAACACTAGTAATAATATCAAATGCTTTTGTTTTATTCGTATCAATCATATTTTGGCCATTATAAGGTAAAACTCTATCCTCCGGTTTGCGTTGCATTGTGTGATGGGAACTGAGTCTTATAATGGCTTCATTTTTATAAAAAGCATTGCGACGTTTAAAAAAAAGATTTGTTTTTAAAGAGCTGGCAATCCGATGGAGTAAACCAGTTCCACGAAAGTGGCGTGGTCCTGTGATTAGCCATGTTTGAAATGTGTTGAATAGATTTCTCATACCAGTCCCATGACTGACTCGTAGTTTGTTTCACTTTCCAACTCAGGTGCCCCTTTTTCTACACGGGCAGCCTTGTATTCAGGTTTAGTTGGTTCTTTCTGGATAGCTAGAGCTGAAGATGGATTCTATTATTTAACTCTTTTTATGTTGTTCAGCTCCTATTGTACATATTTTGTTTGTTTCCGCTGTAGACATTTATGTATAGCTGAACTGTATTTGTACTAAGTATGATCCTGTATACTGTGCAACTCTGATGATTACTTTTATTCAGTATATCCCACTGTTCATTACCTGGTGTATTTATTTATTTCTGTTCTGCTATTATCTGTTTCTGTGTTATATTCCAAAGATAACCCTTGTCTCCGTCAGAACGGGATTTGGAGTCGTCACATCGTTATTGACTGTTATTAAAACCATTATTTATTGAATTTAATGATCTTATTCGAGATAACATTTTGGCCTGCAAGAAAGAACAGGTTGGAGGGATCGAACGGGATTCCACAAATATATTTAATGTTATTTATTTTCATATTATCATTATATGAACTGTTATGATTAGATGATTGATTTGGTTGTTGGATGTTGACCTGAAATTCAATATTTGTTTTTTTAAAACCAACGTGTAATATTGGTTGAGCAATCGGCAGTATATGACTTCATTTTATAAATATCGATTTACTGTTAGGTAAATCAACGAAATGAAGTTATAAAAATTATTTTATAGCTGAAGACAGATTTTTAAATCTGTATCTTTGACAAAAGTTTATTAAAAGAAAATAAATATTTATTATTTATTTATTAAGTTTATAATTAATTGTTAATTGATTTTATAAAGTAGATTCTTATGTTAAGAAGATTTATAAGCAAATGAGTAGAACTTAACCTAACGGTTAAGAGTTTATAATTCTTTTTGTTAAAGAACTATTAAATGGAATTATTTAAATTAATTATATTATTAATTGATTTAAAGTGGAAACTAATTGGAACTTATTAAAGAATTAAGCGTGTATTGAGTTGACTAAGTCAAACGTTGTAAGTGGGATTTATTATTAATTTATTATTGAATTAATGGAATAATTTAACAAATATTTGTTTATTTTTAATAAGTTTAAAAAAAAGATTTACTATTTATTTTAGTTAATTGAGAAGTTAACTACCTCTACAATAGTTAATAACAGAATAAATTATTGTTTTAATTAATAATAGTTTAAGTATAGTGTAAGGAGATCTAATTGAATTGTAAGGGAATTTATGAATGGGTTCTATGTTAAAACCCGAGTTTTATAACAAAGTTATAAAAAGGGATCTGTAAGCGAATATGATGGTTTAAATAAATATTGAGTTAACATTTGAATTAAGAAATCGAGATAAAATGTGTTTATATTAAACCAACGTTATATAAATGAAGTTTTTACAATGGGATGAGGTGTTAAAGCATTAATTTTAAATCATAACTTAATATGAAATTAAGTGAAATGAATGGATTTAAACAAGATTTTCAAAGCGGGAAATGGTTGAATGGAGTAAAAGGGGAATAATACGGGTTGATGAGAGTTAAGATAAGAAATTAAATGTATTAGAACCCAACTGGAGATTTGGTCGAGTTGAGTGAATTTTTGAGTTTTATTCTGATGTTGATTTCGGTCTTCGGGGTTGATACTTAAGAAGTTATTCGCTTACAAATTTACGGCCAGGGACTAATGAAAGTTGTAGTAATGGAAATAAAAGTGATTTGAGAATATTGAATAAATTTCCAAAGTAACGAAAACACAAAAGAATATTTTGGAATTCAAAACAATGTTTTCAAGATTTAAGGAATTAATGGGATAAGTATGAATATATTTATCCAAAAAGAAAATAATAGTATTGTTTTTCGAGAAATGAACAAAAGAGATGCCAATAATGAGAATTTACGTGAAATTTGATTAAACCCATAGCTACGAATATATATGATTTAATTTTAAAATGTATGAAATAGTTTTGACAATCCTGTTAAAATAAAATAAGTACAAATATAATATTTAAAAATACTGTAAGATTTAGAAGTTTAATTAACCTTCGTTAATTGTTTTAAATTAAAAGGACAAATAATGCCGAGTACTGAATCAGTGAACCTATTTTGTTCTCATGATTATTTATTTGATAGTTAAATCACCGACTATCAAATCTTACCTATACGATTGTTGGTATGGAAAGACCGCGATCGAATTTATATTCGGAAACGATTTCGAACCAGCAAATACATGAAAGATACTGATTGAAGATGGAGCAGTGAAGATCATGGATCTTCATAAGAGGAAGGACTACTTGTCGGATTCTCTATAGTCGCGCCCGGAGATATTCTATATAGGATGTGGTAGGAGGGTGCCTTCGGTTCATCCTGTTCTTGGATGACTTGTATGGACGAATGTCTGACAGGGTATTTCCTTAAAACCACATATGTTGATTTTTACAAACATACCAAGTTGGTGGAGAAGAAGGCGCGCTTCTTTTACAGCCAGAATATGTTTGTGGACGTCAATTAATGATTTGATGGATGTGATGATGTGGCATTCAATGTAAATGGTGGCCAAATGTTCTAAAGGGAAATTCCAACCGTAAGCCTCATCAAACGGGAAATGACAAAAATCGGGCAGGTAGCATGGTGATGTGGGTCACTCCCATTAGGGTGTATAATCACCTATATAGAGAAAATCTTTTTCCTTCTTTAATCTATTTTGATGTTGTCCTATTTTCGGGAAATGGTCCTTATCCCAACTGTTGGTGATATACATTCGGTACACTCAAGCGATATGAATGGTCGGTCATGTATGGGCCAGGTTGCAAGACGTTCTTGTTGAACCCAGTGTATCCCCTCTAGAGATACACTATCGGCAGGTGGTTCCATACCTTGTCATAGTCAGATTCCAATCTCCAATAAGTGCCCGCGGTTTTGATTGTGTACTATATATGTAGAGCGTGAGATGCAAGTGTTCTAATAGATTGTTATTTACTTGTATTTAGACACTATTATAATATCAGAAAAATATATTGATTTCCAAAATGTTTTGGGTTATCATAAGATAAAAACCGTCCGTATTTACATGTGGATTTGGTTTTACGATCATCCTTTTCTTTCAAAAAGACTTTAAACTTTAAAAATCAATTTGGATGATACCTTTAAACTCAGTGTGTTTTATTCTCACTCTGGTTCACAAGACTGACCCGATGTTTGTAATGCTCGGCTTAGACCGGGTTGTACAGGCCCAGTTTATCGGATGTCGCAAAGTCCAGAGACGAGCTAGAGAAGTTCAGACGTATTATATATATGGTGTGTATCCCACCATATGTTGTATATGAGGACAGGTTATTATAACTGTCCAGATTTGATGATGTACTCTGATGATGGTAAATTTTATTTAAAGCTCTCAATAAAGATTTATTTCTATATTATATTTTGTTCCGCTGCGATGAGAGACCCTGATTATGTGTTGTGTTGGTTCTCCTTCTTCTTCTATTCTAATATATCTTTCTCTCTTATCTCACCCTCTAATTTCTCTCTATAAATGTTCCAGTGTTTTTGGTGTTTGAAAGGTCGGCATGAGATATGGTAAATGTGTTTATGTCGATTTTCGGGGCTGAAAATCCCTGGGTCGTTACATTCTCCATCGGGTTATCTCCCATTGAATTTGGACAAGTCGAATAATTTTTTTGTAGAGTCGTTTAATTCCGTGCTCCACGATCCTTGTGATGGCACGGGGCACCCTAAACTCCGACTCGAGGCTTCGTATGTCCCTAATATCCTCAAGCTCGAGTCTATCGGTCGAATCATAATGGCATTTGCGAAGATGGAAACATGGAAAAAGTTGTTCATCCTCGATAAACTCTCAAGAAGATCCCATCGGTAAGCCATCTTCCCAATCCTATCCAAAATCCAAAAAGGCCCAATAAACCTTGGAGCTAATTTCCAAGTCTTCCTGAATCGAACTTTCTTCTTGAGGGGAGAAACCTTAACAAACACCAAATCTCTGACATCAAAGTCCAATTCTCTCCTCCTCCTATCAGCATATGACCTTTGCCGGTCTTGGGCAGCCTTTATTCTATGTCGAATCAAAGAGATAATCTCCGTGGACTTACAAATAAGGTCTGGTCGAAGTAAAAGCTTGTCGATAGTTTCCCAGTAACAAGTTGGCGATTTGCATGGCAGTCCATACAAAACTTCATAAGGGGCCATACCAATCATCCCTTGCTAACTAATATTGTATGAAAACTTTACCAATGGTAAGTGCTGCTCCCATTCTCCTCCGAAGTCGACTATGCATGCTCGGAGAAGATCCACCAAAACTCTATTAACTCTCTCTGTCTAGCCATCTATCTATGGATGATAGGCTATTCTTAAATTTAGGGTCGTTCCCAATGCTTCTTGAAGACTCTTCCAAAATTCATTAGTAAATAATGGATCTCTATCACTCACTATAGTAGTTGGAATCCTATTTAGCCTAATAATCTCTTTAACATACAATTAAGCTAATAAAGCGGCAGTCCTGTTCTTCTGAATAGGAATAAAATAAGCACTCATCATTAACTAGTCCACTATCACCCAAATAGCCTCATTCCTTTCTTACTCCTAGGAAGCCCATCAGTAAAATCCATAGAAATGTGTTCCTATTTCCAAGTGGGAACCTCTAATGGTAACAAAAGTCCTCCAGGATTCCTCTATTCCGCCTTTACTCTTTGGAAAGTTAAACGTCTAGAAACAAAACCTACCACATCGTTCTTTATTCCTTTCAATAGAAACTTATCCTTATATCCTTCAACATTTTATCACCTCCATGGTTAATAGTCATCCTTGACATATGGCATTCTTCTAGAATCTCTTTCCTAAGATCGAAACTCTTAGGGACACAAATTCAGCCATCTCTTCTTAAGATACCGCTACTATCAATAGAATATCTAGTAGAATTAGGGAAAGATTCTCCGTTAGGAACTTTTTTTTAACGCCCTCAACTCATCATCATGGTCTTGCTTACCCTTCATCCTTTCCAATAAAAGTGGCCTTATTTCCATCACCCTAAGAAACCCTTAAGATGCTCGTATGATGGTCGCAAATTAAAACTAGATAGAAACTCTAACTGCCTCCACTCGGTAATCACACTGAGGACAAAATGCTTACGACTTAAAGCGTCGGCCATGACATTACCCTTCCCAATAGGATAATGAATAGAAAAATAAAAATATGCAAGATATTCCATCCATCTCTACTGTCGAAGGTTCAGATCTTTCTGAAAAAACAAATACCTAAGAGACTTATGATATGTGAATAACTCGAATTTCTCTCCAAGAAGATAATGCCTCTATATCTTAAGAGCAAAAATAATTGTTGGCAACTCCAATTCATGGACGGTATACCTTTTCTTGTGGTCCTTGAGTTATCTACTTGCGTAGGCAACTACTCTACCCTCTTGCTTAAGGACCTCTCCTAACCTAGTTCCGCATGCATCTGTGAAAATGGTGAAAATCATGACACCATCAGGGATAATCAGAATAGGTGAACATGTGGAAGGTTATTGAAATCTCTTAAAGGAAATTCCACACTTCTCAGTTTGTACAAACTTATGATCCTTCTTTGTCAATTAGGTTATAGGGGCAACAATCTTTGCAAAGTCCTTGACTAATTTTCTATAATAGCCTGCTAAACTAAGAAAGCTCCTGACATCAGTCACATTTCGAATTATCTTCCATTCTTGGACGACTTCTATCATGGCGGGATCTACTGGTAATTCATTCCTCATAACAGTATGTCCTAGAAACATAACTTCTTTCTTCCAAAAGTGGTGTTTCGAGAATTTGGCTTTAAGTTGCTTTTGTCTTAGGATTCCTAGGAACATTCTCAAGTGATCTTCACGCTCCTTTTGGTCCTCGGAAAAGATAGGGATGTCATTTACAAACACTACCACGATCTTATTGCGTATGCCGCGAAATACCCTACTCATCAGGTCTACAAAGAAAGTAGGGGCATTTGCAATCCAAAAGGCATAACCTCCAACTCGAATAGTCCATCTAACATCCTAAACATTATCTTGGGTTTACACTCTTCTGAAATCCTTAATTAGTGAAATCCAGTGGCCAAGTCTAACTGGAAAAATATTTGGGCTCCTCCCAAATGATTAAACAAGTCATCAATTCTATGTAAGGGATAACTATTGTTCTTGGTTTGCTTATTAAGTCACCTATAGTCAACACATAACCTTAAAAATCAAATTGACTTCATGGAAAATAGTACTGGGGCACCCCCCCCCCCCCCCACTTTGAGGTACTCCTACGAGTGAATCCCTTTTTCAACAATTATGAGATTTGCTTGTATAACTCTCTTCTTTCTTCTGGAGTCATGTGCCTTAAAGGCAATGTTATAGGCCTCGCATCCTTTTTGAGGTCTATTCCAAAAGATATCTCTCAGTGGGGGTGGGAGTCCTACGACTTCCTCAAAAACGTCAAGGTACTCACATACAACGAGTACCGAGGAAGGTCCTTCAAAATCAGGAGATAGAGATAATAAGGTCGAACTCCTACTCTTGTCTTACAAGGAATCTCTATGTTGTGGACTCTATGGCTTCTCAAACATACCACTCTCCTATCGTAATTGATGACGACCCCATAAAATGATAGCCAGCCTATACCCAAAATAAGACCATACCCCTCAAAATCAAGTACATATGCATCACAAAAGAAGTCAACATCACTGATGCCTAATACTAGGTCTTTACAAACAACAGAAAGGTGCATAGCCCCTCCGATAGGATTGGACACCTCTATCAGGTGGCCAACAGAGGATAAGAGACGTTTCAAATAATCTACAATCTTCCTAGTAATAAATGAGTGCGTGGCTTCAAAATCAAATAGGGTACAAAAAGAATATCCTAGAATAGAAATCATACATTCTAGTGTGGCTTGTCCCTGATCCATAGGGGGAGGACTACGAATTGGCGCAACTTCTAATGCATAGTTATGACCTCGTTGTACCATCCGTGGCTTTGGGTAGTTCCTCACTAAGTGTCCATCTTCATGACAATTAAATCATTTCCATTTAAACTCTACCTTTGCCAAGTTTATTCTATAATCCTTTATTCCGTGCCCTTTCTTTTGGCACCTAGAATAAGTCTTGGCTTCCTTCTTGAATATACCGCCCTTCTTCTTCTTGAGCAAGAAATTATTTTTCTTATTCTTCCCATCACCTGAAATACCTCCTTCTTTATTAGCTGTCTTAGTTTCCTTAACATTTTCAGCAGAATATAAAAGAGCTTTCTCAACCAAAGCCTCAAACGTATCTCAAAAAGTAACTTGTGCCAAAAGCATATCCTTCGATAGTGAATTCAACCCTTCACAAACGTAAAGGCTTTATCTATTGGGGTGTCCACCAATCCCTACCAAACATAGAAACTTAATAAACTTTGCCACATACTCCTTTAACTCTTTCTCTCCTTGCTTTAAATGGATAAACTTTCTACCTATAGGTTTTCTCTTCATTAGTTAGGAACTTGTTCTTGAAATGGATCCTAAAATCTACCCACGTAAACACTCTTGGTTCCACCATTCAAGGATCTTCCCCCTTCAAGTGACATGTTGCTACCTTACTCTTTAGTTTATCTTCCCATTGAGTAGCCTCAAAAACCCTTTCACACTTTGAAATCCAAGCTTTCACCTCCATAAAGTTCTCAGTTCCTGAAAATGGTCCTACCTCCTAAGCTTATAAAATCTTTACAAAGGTAAGGGAAATTGAGTGCCCCTTCAACGGGCTAAGCGGCTGGTTCCGCTGGGGCAGGATTAGCAATAGGGGCTTGTTACACAGTTCGAAGGTGCTGTTGGAACTATTCTAGCATGTAATGAGGCCTTGCCTGGTTTCAAAATTTGGGATGGTTGTCGGCCACTCTACTATCTGAAAAAGGAAAACCACTTCAGTGGACTTTATACGATAGTATCTAGGCCCAAAATGAAAGATATTGTTGCCTAGTATAATTGCATATATTTTCAGGGTATAGTAGTTATATATACAGTTTTGAAAACCATTTCAAATAACAAATACGTCTTTCAGATGTATATTTCCTCATAATCGGGTAACCTATTTTCTGATACCAATTATAACAACCATCCCGGAATGAGCTTAAATTCCAACCCATAAACAGCCCATCGGAACTTAGAGCCACTTTAAACAGATCGTTGGTTCCTATGAGGATTAAATTAAACATATATACAGAGCAATATAAAATAAAAATCAGAACTCATACAACATATGGGACAAAGTATAATAATATAAATATAAGATATACCAATTATTTAAAAACCATAATTCAGAAATACATGTCTCAAAACTTCAAGCTACATCATCGTTATTCATCACAATTACATAACAATAGCAGTAAATAAGCAATATCCATAATAACTAGATTTTCAAGATGCTCCTCCGCCAGGAGATCATCCTCCATCCTTAATCACATGTCTCACTTATTTTCCTGTTAATGTTAAGAGGAGGAAGGTCAGAATATAAAGTTCCAGTGAATGATATACAAGTAAATCAAGAAGGTTATTCCCTATAGTTGGAAGTAGCAAGCTTTTCAATTTATGTATTCGCAACTAACACACAAAGGAAAGCGTATAGGGCGGACGTCCTAAAAATACTTAATACACCAAAACAAAATTAAGGGCGGGCACATCCCATGGTCACTTAATACCACATTCATCTAAGGCGGACATTCCTTTAGTCACTTAATACCCAATGGAAGACACCAAGCTACTTAAGATCCCATTATAACTTTAACACAACATAAATGATAACTCTCTTGTAAGGAGAGAAATAGCAACGACCACTTACTACCCGTCTTTGGGACAAGAACACGACTTCTTATAAGAAGAAATCCCATGGAAAACTCTTTTGTTACTATCTAGCTGTACATATGGGTGAACTCCTAACCACTTAATACTTCCCTTTGACGGTTGTTCCTTAGGCCATGTACATAATCTGTCCCTAGGTCAACCTTCACTACCCCCTTAGATAAGAAGCAGACATTACTTAGATAACTATCCCGCACATGTTATCTTCTATCGGGACCATTTAATACCTTTTAAGAGAAAGGCAGACCCGATAACATTTACTTATCGAAGAGCATGCCCATTAACTTAGGTCCTGAAATAAGGAGCAAACCTTATGAACGCACCCAGTCCTGGCCACTTAATACCCAATAAGAGACAGGTCAGCCAATTAATACCTTTTTCCCAAGACAGGCCTACTTCACACAAACAACAAACACACACACACACACATGTGTGTATATATATTTATATATATGCATATCAGATAACTCACATTAAGCCTACCACTTGTAGATGCTAGATTTCTCGAGCGGCTCCAGGCAAGCTTATCCTACAAGTTGGGCCTAACCTCACAACGTAGAAAACAAATAATAATGGCCCATGGCACTTAGACATCTCACATTAACCATATTTACTTATAGATGCTAGATATGTCGGTCGGTTTTGGGCAGACTTCTTCTACAAGTAATGGTTAGCCTCATGCCTTTGTTTCATTCATATTAATGAAGCCATAAACTCACATACATACAAGCATACAAATCCCATGGGGACATTTAAATTCTGTTAGATATAAAAATGGTTCTAACACCCAATTCAATGATAATTAAAAGAGAAAAACAAAGAGAACACACGATTTATAGTGGTTCGGCGTTAAAGAGCCTACGTCCACTTTATACTTTGTTGATTGATGATTAGAGTACAAATACAACGATTATATTCACTCAATCTCACTCTTACAAGGAATAATTTCACTCAATCTTTTAAGAAATATGCTCTAAAAGTTGATGATGATCTGAATAAAATAGTGAAATTCGGTTTCTATCAAAGAGAGAGTAAATAACTTGCCAAAAGATCCATTTAAATGAGGTTTGGTGGTGTATCTATAGGCAGAAAATTCTTCTGGAGGGCCTTCGGTTCGGATACACGTGGTGATCATCCCTTTAAAGTCGGGTTCCGCAGCTCTGAGATGGTGCCGCACGCTATGTTAGTGGGTGAACATGGGGGAGTGGATACATAACCACTCCACATTTGGAGGAAATCGTGCTTTCTAGGTACAGCGCCATGGTTCAGATCGGATAGTTGGTGAGGGTTCGGATTGGAAAGCATTGATCCAATCTGGATGTGACTTTTATTCATCATTTCATGGGCTGTTTTCTTCAAAGTGAATAGGATTCGGTTTGGAGGTTTCCAAATCGATCTACTTCCTGTGACAAATTTCTCCTTCATACCTATTTGTTGAGTCTTGTCTTAGCTTTGTGTGGCCTAACCAAAAAGTAGACTAGCATTCCCCCCCCCCCCTCAAAGTACGCTTTAACAAAGATGAAGTGTGCTTCGAAATGGTGCATCTATTGGTTTCCAAATTAAAGTCATTGAATAATTGCTTCCATTCGTTTGTAAAGTCATGTTGCTTCATCAAGTCGCATCTCTTGTTGTCTATAAATATGTTGTGGAATGCATAAACCGCTTCCGTTATTTAAAATAACTTCGAGAACTTCATTTAATGTCCAAGCAGCTTCTTCAGGTAAACTTTTATAGTGCATACTTATAACTTGTTACTTCTTCTTTCAGGCTTGTCTCATGTGCTGAGTCAAAAATGATGGTTATGGTTCGGATTAAGTCTATCCTATCCGGTCCTGTTTTTGATCATCATCGCAACAACGGGCTTAAGGGTTGTGGATTCTTTCTATGAATGGGTCTGTCTGAGCACTGGGGGCCCACTAGAATACGAATAACCCCCTATCTTTATATAAATTTGCGAATAACCTTCTTTCCCCTTTCACTTTACTTTGCCTTCATTTTCCAAACTCAGCGCGAACCTTAATCCCCAAATCCATCATAATTTCTTCTAAATTCTAAAAAAAATCTGAAGGTGGGTTTAAATCTTTTTCTCTTTGAATTAATCGTTCGTTTTGCAATAATCATAATTGAACTTCACTTCAATTTATGTGAGCCAATGGTAGTTAACATTGACGTCGATTTTGAGGGTCTCCAGCTCACCGCCGTCATCGTTGGTGGAGCTTTCATCAACTCGGGGTGTCGGAGTTGATGAACCCAGTCATGACGTCGCTTATAACCATTTGCTAATGAGCCGTGGCTCTCAGTAATCTGTGAGTGGAGAGAGTGATCTTTTGGTTTTGTATAGGAAGAAGAGAGGTGATGAGTTTGGAGAAGAAGGGACGGATCAGTTTGATGCAAAGAAGTCTGCGGTGTAAACGTTCAAGGGGGAAGGATTGGGTTTGTGTAGAATGGATGAGAATTAAGTTACTGAGCAATACCTGTGGCCTCAGTTCAGATCGGAAGAGCCTAGATTGGGTGGAGTTCCAAAGACACATGAATGAAGAAAAATAAGCTTTAAGACATCATTGCAGTTTAGTTCGGTGCTAACTGACCCAAACCGAGCTTCTTCTTTGAGGGTCCACCCGATCTGAACCCATTCGTCTTTAAGTTCCGATCCGAACCGCTTGAACATAGATGCCTGAACTAATTCATTGATGATGAAAACATATGAACTGATCTATTGATTATAGAAGCATCCAAACCGATCTGAAGTTATGCCAGTGTGCTTTAACCAACTTAATTAAAACTAAAAATGGATTGTGATTTCATGGACAGTTAGGATTGAGCTTTATGATCATGACCGAACTTCCAAGGCTATCATGAATACATAACGGTTGTGCCAATTTCTTTCATTTCTTTCTTTTGTGTTAATCTTGTATATTCTAATTCCATCATTACATGTACACTTGCACACTTTTGGCTTTAACACATGCACGGGGGGACGCGGGCAACTTCACTCTAATTTACGCTATTGTTTCTTTGATACTATATAGCAGACATGACTGGGAGACATTCATCTAGATTAGCAGAGAGAAGAGAGACCATGGGGGCATTTGAAAATCTTACTGTTGAAGATATATCCTCCTCCTCAGATCCAGAATGGGATAGTGAGGGTCAATATTATGAAATGGAGGCTCATAATAATGAAGTATCATCCAAGGGTGATGTCTCCATGGATGAAGAGGATGAAGGGGGAGTTGGAGATAATCGTGCTCCTGATGAATTTGGGAATGTCGTAGTATTAGAAAAACCCAAGGATTCTATAGCATCAATAATCGACAATGATAAACTTGCACGAATATTTTAAAGCATGGGATCCTGCGAAGAGATACCGAGCTGTCTTTTGAAATAGATCAGCCCCATAATCCACCCGAAGGGTTTATGGCCATCAGCAAATTAATGTGCCTTGTTGGGGCGATACCTCCATTCTCACCATTTGTTGTTGTTATTCTAAGACGAATGCACATTTCTCCCATGCAACTCCAGCCCAACTCTTATGCTTATCTGCAAACATTATATATTGCTTATAAGGAAATCCTAGGTATCTAACCTACCTTTGAATATGTTCACTTTTTCTGAAACTTCAAGCATCGGATCCAAGATTCTCCATCATTTGTGTATTTTGAAGTCGTGCCAAAAAGGAGAATTATTAGCGTTCCTTTTAGTAGCAAGGTTGGTGATCCGAAATCTGAATGGTTTTACATTAAACAACAGCCTGGGTATGCCAGAAGATGGCTTCAAACAAGTAAAGCTCTGACTTTTCTTTCATTTTGCCTTTCTTCATTATCATTATGATATTGATGTCTATTCGTTTTAACCTACAAATCCTAATCCGCCACAAGAGAAGCATCAAACGTACTTGGTCGTTTAAACCAACTACTCAATGGCGATCAAAAATTCTTGACCATCAAAGACTGCTTAGTGGACGATTATCTTCACCATCACCGGTTATTGGCCACCACACATAGCATAGGTCATGTAGAAGGCCCTTATGTGTATACACCTTCGCTCGAGGGGTCAATTGACACTCCACTCGAGAGGGGAGAAAGTTCAAAAGAACCAACGGTGCCTCTTAGGGATCCTCCTTCTCCCTCTTCAACTCAAGATAATATATTAGCGAATATAGCAGAAAAAGACAGAGATAAATACATCACTCCCAAGGATGCTGCCACTCCTAAAAACCAGTTTCTCAAAAAGAGTTGCCGTCAGATGCTCCTCAAGGAGATGCCTCCACTTCAGATGAATCTACATTTCGGGGTTTGGGAAATCTTCCCTTGCCCAAGACCCTTTACGCTTTAGATGATTCCAGAACGAGTCCTCTTACCTTTACTTCCGAAGAAGAAGTTACTCCTGTGAAGACTAAGAAAACTGCACATACTAGCCAAACTTCGGGCCCTGGTTGGTTCGGTGGATATCACTTAGGATATGCACAACACACTAGCACTGCACGTCACAGTACCTGTGCTTTACATAAACATTGGTTTTGAACTTTACGTACCTTATTTTATAGGAACAATGACATGCCCCTGCTATGATGTCAGGAAAGTCCGCACCAGCATACCTAGATTTGATTCCGACACTGAACATGATCGCCACGAGAGCTGCGGTAGGGATGACAGGAGGCATTATGATTTCAATCGTCCTCATTCTTCGCGCTCTCGTTCTCCCTGTCGGTCAGACCTAGACAAGCACAAGAGCTACCAAGATCATCGCGAAGGGGACAAACCGCATTCCAAAGTTCCGATTCCTCCTAAAGAAAAGCATCCTCAAGAGAAGCCGTCGTCGAAACGTGTTGATTCGCAGGATAAACATAAAGTTTCTGAGAAAAGGTCGAGCAAAGATGAAATATCCATTGTACCTGCCAGGTGAAGAGATGTCGTGTTGTCCATATCCAAATCCATGTCGCTCGATTTTGAGAACAAAGCAAAAATGGCATATTTGAGGTAACAATTTCCAGATCATTATTTTTATCATCTACTATTTGTTCCTGCACTTGAGCCTATTCCTTCGAAGTGGGCGGATGATGCTAAAGCAAAGATAGACTTAGTGGACAGGAAATACACGGAAATGTGTAGATATTCGCGCAACCTTTCTAAAATTATTCGGGATTTAATCACTGATATCGATCACATGAAGGAAATGGTCGATTACGATGAAAGCATCTTGAAAAATTCAGATAAAGACTTGAAAGACGCACAAGCTGAGCTTGCTCTTGGTCAAAGGGATGCTGACAAATACAAGAAACAACATGAGGAGCTACAGAAGCATTATTACACATGTTTGGAATTCCATAGCCAAGAGCGCTTAGATCTAAAGAAGCAAGATGAGGACGCTAAATCTGAGGGTGTTAAACCATAATTGCCTTGCACTACCCGTGAACAGGAGAATGTTGAGTTAGAGAAGAAAAATACTGACTTGGCATAACAGAATGCTAAATTGGAAACCAAACTAATGAAGGCTGAATCTAGAGTAGTCTTGGTCGAAGGGAATACGAGCATTGCCATTAAATCTGCTGAAGATGTCCACACACAGCTTTCTGCAGCCTAGAAGGAATAAGATGGTCACGGTGAGCTAATGATAGAGTTCTTTGCCCAAGTGATCCTTCATTGGCATATTGCTTGGATCGAAGATTACCCGACAACTCTGGTTTATGTGTGGGACCAAATCTTTGAATGGGAGAAGAAAGAGCTCAAGGTGGACTCCATTGATCAAAACAATATGGAGAAATTTCTAAGGGGTGAAGAACCAGTGCGCTTGCCTAAAGGACGCAGACTCATTGTTGCAGCTATGGAAGAAGAGACACGTCAAACTAACAGGAAAAATGTCCTTGAAACTGGTTCATCTTCTGCTGGCCTTGGGGATACCAGAATGGAGGGATATGATCCAGAGAATCCGGTAATCCCTAAGACATCTTTTTTATCCCCTATTCCTGAAGCGACACCAGAGTCTCAAGCTACGTCACTCGAGAAATCATCTGAAGGTATCTCTACCTTTTCACCTCAATTTGTTAGGGCCATTTCAACCTTTGGCTACATTATTGGACAGTCAACCGAAGACCCAATTGGTTCTCCTGAGCTAATACCAGTTAATTCTCATTCTATAGGTGCACAGTCAGTTGAAAAGGCCGATGAGCAACGAAAAGAAATCAGTGATACGTGGTCTACCGAAGAGTCCCAAGACAAGCATGCTGAAGTCACTGGCTCAAAAGCTATGGAAAAGGTCGAGGATAAGGACGAGGTTGCCGAGAAGACTCACATGCCATCTACCACTGAAAACCACCAAGAGGAAGATGTGATAGACGCCCCAAAAGACGACGGTGGCAATGATGGGCATGAGGAAGAGGATGATGTTGTTGTGACTGGGGATTTGGTGAATGTCAATGACATGACTTTGGCTGATATGAAAGCCAAGCAAGACAAACTCTTAAAAGCCAAGGCTGAGAAATAAGATCTCGAGGCTGCTAAACCTCTCGCGACAATCCCTCCTGGATCTAGGTTAGTTGTCAAACTTTCAACCAGGTCGATTACTGAAGAGCTTGCTAAAAAATATTCTACTGATCCCAGTACTCCAGTTCCAGGGAAGAAGAAGCCAACGAAAGTCACGACTGAGGCTGAAAAGAGGAGAAGGAAAAACTTAAAGCTGCCAAGAAAGCTAAGTCCGCTCCAAAGTCCAAATGAGAGGCAGTTTTATTCTTTGTTTTTCCTATTCCTCGATCCGCTGTTGTTGTAGCGAGTGTTGTCCTCGCCTATGTTTTTTTAGTTCTTTTGTATAAACCTGCACCTATGTAAATAAAGTAGTTTGTTTCCCACTATGTCAAATGCTCGTAAATTTATCATTTGTCTCTGTTGTTGTCATGTTCGTGGTAAACAACAAATTTAAGTCACGGTCACATTGCCCTACAAGTGTACACATAGGGAAACATTATTTACATGAATTGCTACTTAAATAAAATAAATGATCAATGACAGGAGGTGTGATGTGTATGCCCCCAATCAATCTTGAATATAACACTTTGCTAAGGCTTGTTCGAGATAGTTAAACTGCCCCAGCTCTTTTGGTGTGACTACAATTCTTGTTCATTGGTACTCATTCCTTGTACCTTTATACTCTCTTGTCATATGGTCAGGTTAGAGTAGATTAGAGGCGGTCTTTTGTCATGGTGCACCTTCACGCCTCAAGGACGCCGTCTTCCTATACTTTATACTCTCTCTCGACCCGTGAGAGTAAGAGTTTAGGACGTCGATCTCCCATCCGTTTTATGTCGTTATTCAAATGGTAATTTCATTTGTTTTGGTATTGATTCAAGTTTCTAATGTTTTCGACTTATGCTATGACAATTTCAGAATATACACAAAACAAAATTCGAACGGGAAAGTAAATCAAACACAGTATTTTATAGTGGTTTGGCCAAGTCATGACCTACGTCCATTTTATAATCTTTTGTTTATATTAACCAAACTTTTCTAGGCAAGTCATGCCTTTCTACATTGCTTATTAAACAAAAGAAAATAGTACAAATTCACGTCAAATATCGCCGCAAAAGTCGGGCATTCAATGCTCTAGGAATTTCTTCACTGTCAAAGGTCGTTAGCTTGAAGTTCCCGTGTCAAGCTTCCGTTGGATGGTATATGGTCCTTCCCACTTTGGACCTAAATGAACTGGAGGTGTGAAGACTCGCTTTAATACTAAATCCCTGGGTTCAAAGGTCCGGGGGTGAACTCTTTTTTCATAATAGCGTGCCACTTGGCGTCGGTGCCTCGAGTCCCGCAAGTCCGCTTCATCCCTTTTTTCTTCAATCATGTCCAGGGACCCTAGGAGGAGCTCTTTGTTTGTCATCGGGTCATAATACGTCACCCTACGAGAGGGGACTTCAAGCTCCATCGGGATTACTGCTTCTGATCCAAAGGAGAGTGAAAAAGGTAAGTGATCAGTCGCCGTTTTGAAGGTCGTCCGATAGGCCCATAAAGCTAGCGGTAATTCGTCAACCCACATGGTTTTTGCTTGTTCCAAACGCTTTTTAAGAATGGATTTAATAACTTTATTTATCGCTTCAACTTGTCCATTCGACTGTGGGTGAGCTACGACAGTATACCTCTTGTCAATCTTATATTTCTAGCAGAAATTTATAAATTACATGCTGTCGAATTGGGTTCCATTATCGGTTGTTAAGGTTTTCGGTATCTCGAATCGGCAAATGATATTCCTGACCACAAAATTCATCACTCGTTTCATCATGATCGTGGTTAAGGTTTCGGCTTCCACCCATTTTGTAAAATAATCCACAGCCACAATTCCATATTTTTCTCCTCCTTTGGCGACTGGCAGGGTCCCGATGATGTCTAATCCCCACATAGAGAACGACCATGGATGACCATTGATTTTAGCTATCTTGGAGGTGCCCGTGGAACTTGTAACGCCCTGGGTTTCGCCCGACTCGATCGATCGTTAGATCGACAAAGACCGTTCAAAACCCGAACACGTTAACTCTGGGTATACAACACATTAGAACAACAACGGACTTTTATAAACATCATAATAATGTTACATCAGAGTACAAAATATCAGAGTACATCAAATAAAATTACAGCGGAAGATAAATTACAATATTTTAATACATTGCAGCGGAAACAATACAACAGATACAGCGGAAGACAACTATGCTCTGGACACAGCTTTAAGCTTCGATCCAGAATCCTTCTCAAAAGATAAATATCTGCAAAAAGCTACTCGACTACCCGTGTGGAAAAGAGGGCACCCGAGTTTGCAAAGTGAAACAAACTACGAGTCAGTCATAGGTCTGGTGTGAGAATTCTTAACTAATATAACTAATAGCAATAAGGAAATTCCAAGGACCACGCCGCTAACGCGGAACGGGTTCTATTCCAATGGATTGTCGGTGCATAAATTAAAGTAAATCGTTAAACAACGCAATGCTTTTTAGAAAAATGGAATCATCATAAGACTCAAGTCCCATCACACAATGCAACGCAAACCAGAGGATAGAGTTTTACCTTATGATGATTAAAAATGCTTGGTACGATAAAAACGAATTTGATATTATTGCTAGTGTATATATGTTTCAAAAACATTTCAAAGTAAATGTATCAATCCTAGGAAGCATAGCTACCATATACTATGTCTCCATACTAGTAATACAATCTAGTCCGTAGGATCGTATTGGGAATTGGGTTTCCATCATGAGTCAAGGCTAGGGAGGAGCTCCTTACCGATTCGAGACACTCTAGCTAATGTCTCAGGATCCCCCGCAGTGAACCCTTGGAAAGCTGCAGGGCTAGTCCGCACATACGATTTTGCGGATTGGCAATTCCTTAACACACGTTTCCCGATCCTATAGGACCTAATATCCGAGGCGCCTCATTCCATCATCCACATAAGTAAAATGTCGGGCCGTGTAAAACCCAAACACCACTTCTAGCTAGAAAGAAACGTGTTGCTCTCCCTGCGTTCCCTTCTCCCGTTTTAGACTCCAACCGGGTTGTGAGGCCCGTGAAGCTACGTAATACACAAAGCTATACTTATTCAAGCTGTGCTTTGATCATCAACCACAAGGCCTGCTTTTCAACAAAAGCCTTGATCATTTGCATCTTAGCATGTCACATTGTCAATCCATACCATACCATTGATTCATACCAATATATAACCTCTAAGCTCGTACGTCATAGAGAAGGGTGTAAAACACCAAACAGATATATATTTAGCAGAGATCAATGAATACCGTATAAAGGAATATAACGTTAGACATACAATCCATTTCCAAGTCCGTTCTGGGTCTGAACGAAACCGGAGATACCAGAGAGGTTCTCGCATATCCGTACAATCAACACACACGTCCGGACAATTCCCACTTCAGTCCCTTCCTGGGAGCAAGTCAGTCTAGGGTCTCAGTAGTCGTCGCCCATCCGATGTGAAGATCGCCGGTCTTCAACACTGTCTTCCATATCTTCCATTTAAAACGTCGTATGATTATTTGAAATGATTGTTACTCGGTCCTTTCAAATAATCTTCGCATAATTATCATTTAAATTATTTCATAACGTTATTATTTATCACTATTTTTATTTTTATAAAAATAGTTCATTTTCATTCCAACGACATTACAGGTCATATATGGTTATGCTGCTGTTTTTGTGAGATTTTGAATTTCACATAACTCGAGATCTATCTGTTGGATCCTAGCAAATTGGGTATCAATAGAAAGATCTTTCCAAAACGGCCCCTACGGATCCATTTTTGGGAAAATCCGACGGTCGGATCTTTCGTTATAGTCATTCAAAGTTGAGATTTCAAAACACGAACTACCGCACGCGTTTCGTTTAGTTTTAATTTACATTTATAAATATATAAATATAAATCATTCCAATTATTATTTCTAATGCATGAACCTGGCACACCAAAAATATATTAATCTCTAAAACATTAGCATAACACTAAATATGTTTGTATTTCCTTTGCATTAACGTAACGTTAAACTATGTTTTTTCCTAATGCATTTAACATACCACTAATGTGTTTACATTTCTATGCATTTTCTTGACTCTTAAATATGAATATATTTCATATGCATTTTCATGACTACAAAATATGAATGTATTTCATATGCAGTTTCATGACTACAAAATATTAATGCATTTCATATGCAATTTCATGACTACAAAATATGATTGCATTTCATATGCAATATCGCTACAACCAAATATGCTTATACTTCATATGAAATATCGCTACAACAAAATATGATTTAGTTTCATATGCGATATCGCTACAACAAAATATGACTTAATTTCATATGCAATATCGCTACAACAAAATATGACTATACTTCATATGCAATATCGCTACAACAAAATATGACTTAATTTCATATGCAATATTGCTACAACAAAATATGACTATACTTCATATGCAATATCGCTACAACAAAATATGACTTAATTTCATATGCAATATCGCTACAACACAATATGACTTAATTTCATATGCAATATCGCTACAACAAAATATGATTTAATTTCATATGCAATATCGCTACAACACAATATGACTTAATTTCATATGTAAAATAAAAAGTGTATTTCATTGTCTACATATTTTCTATGTTTCTAATGACAAATAAAAAGAATATTTTATTCGCATTACATTTTCTATGTTTCTAATGACGAATAAAAAGAATCTTTCATTTGTATACAAATTACAATGTCTCTAATGATAAATAGAAGAACGTTTCATTTGTATACAAATTACAATGCTTCTAATGACAAATAAAAAGAATGTTTCATTTGTCTAACAAAGTATATTTTAACATAATGACATTTTTGTCTAACAATGACATATTTTAACAAAATGACATTTTTTTATCTAACAATGACATTATTTAACAAAATGCCATTTTTTTATCTAACACTGCATATT
This sequence comes from Allium sativum, assembly GCA_030737875.1. Taxonomy (NCBI): domain Eukaryota; kingdom Viridiplantae; phylum Streptophyta; class Magnoliopsida; order Asparagales; family Amaryllidaceae; genus Allium; species Allium sativum. Next base: position 792,584,356 of record CM060921.1, on the reverse strand, counting down.
ATAACATAATGACATTTTTGTTAATAATGACATATTTTAACAAAATGACATTATTTTACCTAACCCTACATATTATAACATAGTGACATTTTGTCTAATAATGATATATTTTAACAAAATGACATTTTTAATCTAACAAAGACATAATTTAACAAAATGACATTTTTTTATCTAACACTGCACATTATAACATAATGACATTTTTGTCTAATAATGAGATATTTTAACAAAATGACATTTTTAATCTAACAAAGAATTTTTTTAACAAAATGACATTTTTTCATCTAACACTGACATTATAACATAATGACATTTTTGTCTAATAACGACATATTTTAACAAAATGGCATTTTTAATCTAACAAAGACATAATTTAACAAAATGACATTTTTTTATCTAACACTGACATTATAACATAATGACATTTTTGTCTAATAATGACATATTTTAACAAATGACATTTTTAATCTAACAAAGACATAATTTAACAAAATGACAATTTTTTTATCTAACACTGCATATTATAACGTAATGACATTTTTGTCTAATAATGACATATTTTAACAAAATGACATTTTTAATCTAACAATGACATAATTTAACAAAATGACATTTTTTTTTATCTAACACTGCATATTATAACATAATGACATTTTTGTCTAATAACGACATATTTTAACAAAATGACATTTTTAATCTAACAAAGACATAATTTAACAAAATGACATTTTTTATCTAACAATGACATTTTAAAAAAAATGACATTTTTATTTTCATTAACATGTTAAAAATAATATTTTTAACACATAAAATTTTTTTTCAAGACATGTTTATTTTATATGCCGCCTACATATGCTATAAATCATATTTTTAATTAACTAATAACTATTTCTTTGCATGAAAATTTTCCACCACGCATATATGATTTTCTACAATGCATACATATCATTATACAAAGCATATATATTCTATACAACACTACCTAATCTATACAACGCATATATATTTTATACAACGCTTATATAAGTTATACTACGCATATACATTTTTTCATACAACACTTATATAATTTTATACAACGTTCATATGATTTTATACAACACACAAATAATTTGTATAATGCATACCTAAGCCAAAAGTCACAGCCTTAAGGAACTAATAATTATTTCATCGCATGACAATTTTTATTATTCCTTACATAAGCTAAAAATATAATTATATTCATGTTTCAACACAACGCTAATTTTATAATCTTACTTCATGAAAACATACGACGCCAATTTTATAATCTTATTTCATACAACGCCAATTTTATATATTTGGTGTCAACATCCATGTTATAACATCCAAACAATTTTAAAAATTTCATATTAACCACATATCATATCATGAATTTGTAAAAATGAATATTTTTACTTGAATCTATATCTAAACAATTTGGTGTTTTATAGATCTAAATAAAATGAATCTAAAGAAGCATGAACATTCCAACACTTCTCAAATCATACAACAACAAATCCAAACCCAAATCATTACGGATAAGATCATAAACATGTATTTATGAATTTCCGTTAATAATAAATAATTAAACGTTTAATTTATTTTTTAAAAATAGAAAACTCACTGTTTAATTTAACAAATAAAATTGAATATTTTATTTGTACCCTAATTCAATACATTTGCCCAAACAAAAGGAATGGTTTTATTTGATACAATTAAATGTTAAATTTGACAAATAAATATGAATATTTTATTTGTAAACTATTAAATGTTAACTTGAAAAATAAAATGACTATTTCTATTTATATACAAATTCAATGTTAGCATAACAAGTACGAATGATATATATATATATATATATATATATATATATATATTATAACAAATTTAGATTGACATAAAACGATATTTTTATGACAATTTTAGTGCAACATAAAGACGATAATTTCATATTTGATAACAAATCTCCACAATTTCATTACATACAATTTTATCAAACAAGGCACACCAAACAACATCCATCAATCTAGATCGAATCACGTAAAATAGAATTTAGCACCGCGTATAATTTCACACACAAATTCTAGAATAGATCACTGATCATGATTCAGTAATTATAATTATATATGAAAATAAAATAAAAGAAATAGGATTTCTCACCTCGCTTTTCATCTGAATTTTCAACATGCTCCTTTTCAAATCTGGTCTGCCCCATGCTGTAGATCTCGGAAATACGGTTCTAACGGATTCAGTTTCATCAATTTCTGATTTGATATGATAAAGATAAATGGTTTTAACCATTTGTACATTACTTTAATTAATTTAAAATAATTAATACCCTAATTATTTTCATTACCCTTAACCCAAAATTAGACCGCCATCTTCCTCTTTCTATCGTTGTGTGGTTTGGCAAAATTGAACCCATCACCATTCTCTGACACCGCTGATTCGCTTCTAACTCCACCACCTTAGAGCGCTAGATTCTCTTAATTCGATCATGACTGTTGATGTTGGAGATCATGTCATGCTCTTTGATTTTCTTTTTATTTATTTATTTATTTTTGAGGTCTGAAGATTGTAAATATAAAGAGAAGAGAGAACAAAAAGAACAAAAGGGGGAATAAAGGGAATAATTTTATATTTAAAAATGAATTTGAATGATAGATAGAAGAGGAGAGAGAGTAGAGAATAAATGCACAAATTATCTTCCCCATACGCCTCTTTGTATTTACAAACACATTAAATGCTTGCTTTATTTTATCTAATTGTTTAAGTTGTGCAATTTTTTTTTTTTAATTTCAAAACACATATTATTATGTAACATGTGTCAAAAGGTTTTACATAAATAATGGACACAAAGTAATATTCTTAACTTTAATATTCTTATACTTACTCTAAAAAAAGTTCATTAACATGCAATAAATAAAAATTAAACAATGGAAATAGATAAAGATGACACATGTTTATATAGAAATGGAACAGAGAGGACCACATGAATATATGGACTTAAATGAAGGAAATGAAGGAAACAAAAGAAATAAATAGGATAAATGAAATAACGAAAATGGAAGCATAAACTTAAATTTGTATTATTAATAATGGGAATAAAGAGGCAATTTGAAATATGACAAATGGGGAAGCTACTAATAAATATAAAAGGTATGTGTTAATGAGATATTTAATTTGTATAAAATTTTCTATGCATATGACAAGAACAAATGTACATTCATTTTCAAAACAATGAATCGTATTTAATGATTCTTTCGCATTAAAGAATGGATTTTAATGTATATATATATTTATCACAAAATAATGCCAGGTCACAGAGCCCCATAGAATAATATCAAATCAAATGGTCCCATAGAATAAAAATTTTAGGCATATAACTTAATACCCATTTTAATGTTAAGCCTAATTGTTTCATCTCAAAGTCATGCTCATATTTATAAATAAACTATTCAGGTTTATTATGGTTCTCAGTCCACTTTCTTAATGCAAATATAGGCTACAGCCAATTTTTTTTGTTATATTCATATTTACAAATAAATTATGTTTATTTATTATTAACTCCCAATTATAACTTTCTCAAGGTTCAAAATCAAATATTGAAATTACCGCGCTATTTCAAGTTCAGAATACAATTAATATTATAAACCTAAAATTTCCAACCATTCTTATTTGAAATAAATTATTTAAAAGAATAAAGTTTTAATTTTGACCCTAATTTCTTAACAAAATTAAAAATAGCATTTAAAAATTGGCCCCAAATTTTCGGGTTGTTACAATCTCCTCCACTTAAGAACTTTTCATCCTCGAAAAGGAACGGAGCTATAAGTTTTTTAACTAATTACTCATCTTTCGTTCTTTAATTCGTTTCTATAGTTTTATTAGTTGAACTAATAATTACTCTACACAATCATCAATCAGTTTGTTGATTAGCTTTTTAAATATTTATAACTTTTGTATATTCAAAAATCATATTTCCTAAAATCGGTTTATATATAATCAAAAATACGTTAATTATAAACCGGGCACTCTCAACTCATTCTAGGGCATTACTAACCCCATCTCTAATGAGTTTTCTCATTCTAGGATACTACTGATCCTATCTCTAATGAGTATTCTTATTGGATATTACTAATCCAATCTCTGATGAGTCTTTTGTTCAGTTCTAATGAGTTATACCCCAAAGATTTGAGCTAACCAGAGCTCAGATACCAACTGTAACGCCCCGGGTTTCGCCCGACCCGATCGATCGTTAGATCGACCAAGGTCGTTCGAAACCCGAACACGTTAACTCTGGGTATACAACACATTAGAACAACAACAACAGACTTTTATAAACATCATAATAATGTTACATCAGGGTACAGAATATCAGAGTATATCGAATAAAATTACAGCGGAAGATAAATTACAATATTTTAATACGTTGCAGCGTAAACAATAAAATAGATACAGCGGAAGACAACTATGCTCTGGACACAGCTTTAAGCTTCGATCCAGAATTCTGCTCAAAAGATAAATATCTGCAAAAAGCTACTCGACTGCCCGTTTGGAAAAGAGGGCACCCGAGTTTGCAAAGTGAAACAAACTATGAGTCAGTCATGGGGCTGGTGTGAGAATTCTTAACTAATATAACTAATAGTAATAAGGCAATTCCAAGGACCACGCCACTAACGCAGAACGGGTTCTATTCCAATGGATTGCCGATGCATAAATTAAAGTAAATCGTTAAACAACGCAATGCTTTTTAGAAAAATGGAATCATCATAAGACTCAAGTCCCATCACATAATGCAACGCAAACCAGAGGATAGAGTTTTACCTTATGATGATTAAACATGCTTGGTACGATAAAAACGAATTTGATATTATTACTAGTGTATATATGTTTCAAAAACATTTCAAAGTAAATGTATCAATCCTAGGAAGCATAGCTACGATATACTATGCCTCCATACTAGTAATACAATCAAGTCCGTAGGGTCGTATTGGGGATTGGGTTTCCATCATGAGTCAAGGCTAGGGAGGAGCTCCTTACCGATTCGAGACACTCTAGCTAGTGTCTCAGGTTCCCCCGCAGTGAACCCTTGGAAAGCTGCAGGGCCGGTCCGCACATACGATTTTGCAGATTGGCAATTCATGAACACACGTTTCCTGGTCCTATAGGACCTAATATCCGAGGCGCCTCATTCCATCATCCACATAAGTAAAATGTCGGGCCGTGTAAAACCCAAACACCACTTCTAGCTAGAAAGAAACGTGCTGCTCTCCCTGCGTTCCCTTCTCCCGTTTTAGACTCCAACCAGGTTGTGAGGCTCGTGAAGCTACGTAATACACAAAGCTATGCTTATTCAAGTTGTGCTTTGATCATCAACCACAAGGCCTGCTTTTCAACAAAAGCCTTGATCATTTGCATCTTAGCATGCCACATTGTCAATCCATACCATACCATTGGTTCCTACCAATATATAACCTCTAAGCTCGTACGTCTTAGAGAAGGGTGTAAAACACCAAACAAATATATATTTAGCAGAGATCAACGAATACTGTATAAAGGAATACAACGTCAGACATACAATCCATTTCCAAGTCCGTTCCGGGTCTGAACGAAACCGGAGATACCAGAGAGGTTCTCGCATATCCGTACAATCAACACACACGTCCAGACAATTCCCACTTCAACCCCTTCCTGGGAGCAAGTCAGTCCAGGGTCTTAGTAGTCGTCGCCTATCCGATGTGAAGATCGCCGGTCTTCAACACCGTCTTCCATATCTTCCATTTAAAACGTCGTATGATTATTTGAAATGAGTATAACTCGTTCCTTTCAAATAATCTTCGCATAATTATCATTCAAATTATTTCACAACGTTATTATTTATCACTATTTTTATTTTTATAAAAATAGTTCATTTTCATTCCAACGACATTGCATGTCATATATGGTTATGGCGCTGTTTTTGTGAGGTTTTGAATTTCACATAACTCGAGATCTATCCGTTGGATCCTAGCAAATTTGGTGTTAATAGAAAGATCTTTCCAAAACGGCCCCTACGGATCTAGTTTTGGGAAAATCCGACGGTCGGATCTTTCGTTATAGTCATTCAAAGTTGAGATTTCAAAACGCGAACTACCGCACGCGTTTCGTTTAGTTTTAATTTACATACATATATATATATATATATATATATATACACACACACACATACATATATATATACATATATATATATATATATATATATATATATATATATATATAAATCATTCCAATTATTATTTCTAATGCATGAACCTGGCACACCAAAAATATATTAATCTCTAAAACATTAGCATAACACTAAATATGTTTGTATTTCCTTTGCATTAACGTAACGTTAAACTATATTTTTTTTCTAATGCATTTAACATACCACTAATGTGTTTATATTTCTAAGCATTTTCTTGACTCTAAAATATGAACATATTTCATATGCATTTTCATGACTACAAAATATGAATGTATTTCATATGCAGTTTCATGACTACAAAATATTAATGCATTTCATATGCAATTTCATGACTACAAAATATGATTGCATTTCATATGCGATATCGCTACAACCAAATATGATTATACTTCATATGAAATATCGCTAAAACAAAATATGATTTAATTTCATATGCAATACCGCTACAACAAAACATGACTTATTTTCATATGCAATATCACTACAACAAAATATGACTATACTTCATATGCAATATCGCTACAACAAAATATCGCTACAACAAAATATGACTTAATTTCATATGCAATATCGCTACAACAAAATATGACTATACTTCATACGCAATATCGCTATAACAAAATATGACTTAATTTCATATGCAATATCGCTACAACACAATATGACTTAATTTCATATGCAATATCGCTACAACAAAATATGATTTAATTTCATATGCAATATCGCTACAACACAATATGACTTAATTTCATATGTAAAATAAAAAGAGTATTTCATTATCTACATATATTCTATGTTTCTAATGACAAATAAAAAGAATATTTTATTCGCATTACATTTTCTATGTTTCTAATGACGAATAAAAAGAATCTTTCATTTGTTTACAAATTACAATGTCTCTAATGATAAATAGTAGAATGCTTCATTTGTATACAAATTACAATGCTTCTAAGGACAAAAAAAAAAGTTTCATTTGTCTAACAAAGTATATTATACCATAATGACATTTTTTTTCTAACAATGACATATTTTAACAAAATGACATTTTTTATCTAACAATGACATTATTTAACAAAATGCCATTTTTTATCTAACACTGCATATTATAACATAATGACATTTTTGTATAATAATGACATATATTAACAAAATGACATTTTTTTATCTAACACTGCATATTATAACATAATGGCATTTTTGTCTAATAATGACATATTCTAACAAAATGACATTTTTAATCTAACAAAGACATAATTTAACAAAATGACATTTTTTTATCTAACACTGCATATTATAACATAATGACATTTTTGTCTAATAATGACATATTTTAAAAAAATGACATTTTTAATCTAACAAAGGCAAAATTTAACAAAATGACATTTTTTTATCTAACACTGCATATTATAACATAACGACATTTTTGTCTAATAATGACATATTTTAACAAAATGACAGTTTTAATCTAACAAAGACATAATTTAACAAAATAACATTTTTTTATCTAACACTGACATTATAACATAATGACATTTTTGTCTAATAATGACATATTCTAACAAAATGACATTTTTAATCTAACGAAGACATAATTTAACAAAATGACATTATTTTATTTAACACTGCATATTATAACATAATGACATTTTTGTCTAATAATGGCATATTTTAACAAAATGACATTTTTAATCTAACAAAGACATAATTTAACAAAATGACATTTTTTTATTTAACGCTGCATATTATAACATAATGACATTTTTGTCTAATAATGACATATTTTAATAAAATGACATTTTTAATCTAACAAAGACATAATTTAACAAAATGACATTTTTTTATCTAACAATGACATTTTAACAAAATGACATTTTTATTTTCATTAACATGTTAAAAATAATATTTTTATCACATAAACATTTTTTTCAAGACATGTTTATTTTATATGCCGCCTACATATGCTAAAAATCATATTTTTAATTAACTAATAACTATTTCTTTGCATGAAAATTTTCTACCACGCATATATGATTTTCTACAACGCATATATGATTTTCTACAATGCATACATATCATTATACAAAGCATATATATTTTATACAACACTACCTAATCTATACTACACATATATATTTTATACAACGCTTATATAAGTTATACTATGCATATACATTTTTTCATACAACACTTATATAATTTTATACAACGTTCATATGATTTTGTACAACGCACAAATAATTTGTATAATGCATACCTAAGCCAAAAATCCCATCCTTAAGGAACTAATAATTATTTCATCGCATGACAATTTTTATTATTCCTTACATAAGCTAAAAATATAATTATATTCATGTTTCTACACAACGCTAATTTTATAATCTTACTTCCTGAAAACATACGACACCCATTTTATAATCTTATTTCATACAACGCCAATTTTATATATTTGGTGTCAACATCCATGTTATAACTTCCAAACAATTTTATAAATTTCATATCAACCACATATTATATCATGAATTTGTAAAAATGAATATTTTTACTTGAATCCATATCTAAACAATTTGGTGTTTTATAGATCTAAATAAAATGAATCTAAACAAGCATGAACATTCCAACACTTCTCAAATCATACAACAAAAAATCCAAACCCAAATCATTACGGATAAGATCATAAACATGTATTTATGAATTTCCATTAATAATAAATAATTAAACGTTTAATTTATTTTAAAAAAATAGAAAACTCACTGTTTAATTCGACAAATAAAATTGAATATTTTATTTGTACCCCAATTCAATACATTTGCCCAAATAAAAGGAATGCTTTTATTTGACACAATTAAATGTTAAATTTGACAAATAAATATGAATACTTTTGTTTGTAAACTATTAAATGTTAACTTGACAAATAAAATGACTATTTCTATTTATATACAAATTCAATCTTAGCATAATAAGTACGAATGATATATATATATATATATATATATATATATATTTATAACAAATTTAGTTTGACATAAAACGATATTTTTATGACAATTTTAGTGCAACATAAAGACGATAATTTCATATTTGATAACAAATCTCCACAATTTCATTACATACAATTTTATCAAACAAGTCACACTAAACAGCATCCATCAATCTAGATCGAATCACGTAAAATAGAATTTAGCCGCGTATAGTTTCACACACAAATTCTAGAATAGATCACAGATCATGATTCAATAAATATAATTATATATGAAAATAAAATAAAAGAAATAGGATTTCTCACCTCGCTTTTCATCTGAATTTTCAACATGCTCCTTTTCAAATCTGGTCTGCCCCATGCTATAGATCTCGGAAATACGGTTCTAACGGATTCCGTTTCATCAATTTCTGATTTGATATGACAAAGATACATGGTTTTAACCATTTATACATTAATTTAATTAATTTAAAATAATTAGTACCCTAATTATTTTCATTACCCTTAACCCAAAATTAGACCGTCATCTTCCTCTTTCTATCGTTGTCTGGTTTGGCAAAATTGAACCCATCACCATTCTCTGACACCGCCGATTCGCTTCTGACTCCAGCGCCTTAGAGCGCTAGATTCTCTTAATTTGATCATAACTGTTGATGTTGGAGATCATGTCATGCTCTTCGATTTTCTTTTTATTTATTTATTTTTGAGGTCTGAAGATTGTAAATATAAAGATAAGAGAGAACAAAAGGAACAAAAGGGGGAATAAAGGGAATAGTTTTATATATAAAAATGAATTTGAATGATAAATAGAAGAGGACAGAGAGTAGAAAATAAATGCACGAATTATCTTCCCCATACGCCTCTTTTTATTTACAAACACATTAAATGCTTGCTTTATTTTATCTAATTGTTTAAGTTGTGCAATTTATTTTTTTAAAATTCAAAACACATATTATTAAGTAACATGTGTCAAAAGGTTTTACATAAATAATGGACACAAAGTAATATTCTTAACTTTAATATTCTTATACTTACTCTAAAAAAATTCATTAACATGCAATAAATAAAAATTAAACAATGGAAATTGATAAAGATGACACATGTTTATATAGAAATGGAACAGAGAGGACCACATGAATATATGGACTTAAATGAAGGAAATGAAGGAAACAAAAGAAATAAATAGGATAAATGAAATAATGAAAATGGAAGCATAAACTTAAATTTGTGTTATTAATAATGGGAATAAAGAGGTAATATGAAATATGACAAATGGGAAAGCTACTAATAAATATAAAAGGTATGTGTTAATGAGATATTTAATTTGTATAAAATTTTCTATGCATATGACAAATACAAATGTACATTCATTTTTAAAACAATGAATCGTATTTAATGATTCTTTCGCATTAAAGAATGGATTTTAATGTATATATATATATATATATAAATTTATCATAAAATAATGCCAGGTCATAGAGCCCCATAGAATAATATCAAATCAAATGGTCCCATAGAATAAAAAATTTAGGCATATAACTTAATACCCATTTTAATGTTAAGCCTAATTGTTTCATCTCAAAGTCATGCTCATATTTATAAATAAACTATTCAGGTTTATTATGGTTCTCGGTCCACTTTATTAATGCAAATATAGGCTACAGTCGATTTTTTTTGTTATATTCATATTTATAAATAAATTATGTTTATTTATTATTAACTCCCAATTATAATTTTCTCAAGGTTCAAAATCAAATATTGAAATTACCGGTCCATTTCAAGTTCAGAATATAATTAATATTATAAACCTAAAATTTCCAACCATTATTATTTAAAATAAATTATTTAAAAGAATAAAGTTTTTAATTTTGACCCTAATTTCTTAACAAAATTAAAAATAGAATTTAAAAATTGGCCCTAAATTTCCGGGTTGTTACAGAACTTTAGCGAATCTTTGGCATTTATTGTAGCATCGTGAATGATCAGCTGCATCTTTGTTTACAGTACGCCAAAAATAGCCATATCGTAATACTTACTTTTCCAAAGTTTGGCCTTCGGTATGATCTCCACACTCACCCTCATGTACTTCTCTCAGTACACGCTTGATGTCGTCGTGTGCTATACACCGGAGTAGAGGCATGGAAAATCCTTAGCGATAAAGTATGTTGTCTTGCAAGACGTACCTTGCGACTTTATGTATTGCAGCTCATCTCTCGCTCTTTTTTGATGGGAGAATTCCGCTCTTAAGGAAGTTCTTAATCGGTGTCATCGATGAATCCCTTTCTGGCTCAGCTTCCAAGGCTTTTTCGACTCCATTTGGTCAAAGCTTGGCGATTCCAATATCTTTATTGGAACCACCTCGGTTTCTTCTGGGTTGTCAGAACTTGCTAGCTTAGCCATTCGATCTGCCTTCAGGTTTTCTGTTCTTGGGATGTGAGTTATGCTATAATGCTCCAGGTTACCTAGCAACTCCTCTGCCTTTTCAAGACAAGTAATAAGTCGAGGTCCTCTAGTTTCGAATTCCTTTCAAACTTGGTAGACAACTATCTTGGAGTCACAGAATATATCCAAAGTTCTTACCCCTAATCCTTAGCGAGTTTTAGCCCGGTAATCAGGGCCTCGTATTCGGAATCATTATTAGTGGCAGAGAATTCCAACTGCAGGGCATAGTAAATGGATCGTCCTTCAGGAGTAGTTAAAACAACTCCAGCGCCGGATCTTCGATCATTCTTAGCCCCATCCATATATAATTTCCACGGACTAAGTTCTAATTCATGTTCTGAAGCGGCAGTCTTGTCATCCACTACTTCTTCCTCGGGAATCATGAATTCTGCTATGAAGTTAGCTATGGCCTGCCCCCTTATTGATCTCCTTGGTTGAAAAATTAAATCAAATTGGCTCAACTCGATATTCTACTTAAGTAATTGTCCCGAAGCTTAGGGTCTTTGTAACACTTGTCTTAGTGGCTAATCAATATATATAACTATCGGATAAGCTTGGAAATAATGACGGAGCTTTCGGGATGCAATTAAGAGACTATAAGCAAGCTTTTATCTTTTCAGATAATTACGTTCTGTAGTAGTTAACTTCTTGCTTACTTAGTATACTGGCCTCTGGATCTTGTCTTCTTCACACACCAAAGCTATGCTGACAGCATGAGATGACACCGCCAAATAAATGAACAGATCTTCATGATCCACCGGCTTCGATAACATTTGTGGCTTCTCTAACAAGTTCAACAGATTTTGGAAGGCCTCTACACAGTCAGGGGTCCATTCAAAATGACATTTTCCTCATTTAAGTAGGTCAAAGAATGGAACGCACTTGTCTGTGCTTTGGAAATAAATCTGCTCAATGCCGCAACTTTCCCAGCTAAGCTTTGAACGTCTCTCATTTTCTATGGCTCTTCGATGTTCTTGATTGCTACTATTTGGTTAGGATTAATCTCAATTCCTTGAGAACTTATGATGAAACCGAGAAATTTTCCTAATGCAACCCCTGATGAGCACTTTTAGGGGTTCAACTTCATCCCATACCTCCGTAGAATGTCAAACATCTCTACCAAACCTTGAGTATGACTAGAAGACCGCCTAGATATTACAAGCATGTCGTCTGCGTAAACTTCCATAGTTTTCCCGATCTGATTATAGAACATTCGTTTCACCACACACTGATACGTGGCTTCGGCATTCTTTAGTCCGAATGGCATCCCACATAACAGTATAATCCCAAGTTTGTAATAAAATTTGTGTGCTCTTGATCCGGCACATGCATAGGGGTCTGGTTGTATCTCTAATACGCATCCATGATGGAGAGAAGTTCGTGTCCAGCTGTTGAGTCCACCAGCAGTTCAATCCTAGGAAGTGGGAAGCTATCTTTTGGACAAGCCTTGTTCAAATTTGAAAAATCAATGCACGTTCACCATTTCCCATTTTATTTCTTAACTAAGACGGGATTCGATATTCAGTCGGGATACGTTGAATCTGTATTGAACCCGTTATCCTTTAACTTCTCTACCTCTTCCCTTAAGGCTGTTGACCTCTTCGGGCCCAACATAAGTCTCTTCTGCTTAACGGGTGGGTGCTTTGGGTTGATACTCAATGAGTGACTCATAACGGAGGGTGATATCCCACACATATCTACATGGGTCCAGGAAAACACATCCAAATTTTCCTTTAAAAAGTCAGTCAATTCCTTTGCTCGGAGCGATTCCAGGTGGGATCCAATCTTTAAAACCTTTGTCGAATCAACATCGTTAATGGAGATATCCACAGTCGTTTCATTGGGGGTCGCCTTCCTGTTCCCAGGCTCTTCATCCTCTCTGGAATCTATGCCCTCGGGCAGTTCTATGGGTGATTCCCTCGGGGTTGGTCCCTTTAATTGCTATGCTGAACCCTCCTTCGTAGGGGAGGAGGCGCCTTTAGTTTCGATGCTTAATCCTTTTAGCAACATCTTCAATTTTGCCATGTAGCAGGCTCGTCTGGTGGCTTAATCGCCTCTCGTAACTCCCACTCCTGCTTCGGTTGGGAATTTCAACAATAGGCACCAAGGCGCTATGCAAGTCCTGAATTCAGCGAGGGCTGGTCTGTCCAAGAAGGCATTATAGGGTAAGTCAACGTCTAGAACTACAAACGGGAGGATTCTCACTCTCCTGCAGTCTCCTTGTCCTAATGTCACTAACAATTCTACATATCCCATTAGAGCCGTTAAGGCCCCAATAAAGCCACGTATTCATTCCTCACAAGGCTTCAAGTCTTTTGCTTCGAGTTTTGTCTGATCGAATGCTTTTTTAAAGAGAATACTAACTGAACTCCCATTATCCACTAATACCTTATGAACTAGGGTCGGACCGATAGTGGTAGTGATTACCAATGGGACTTCGGTGGGTTATTGAACTCCCGTATCATCTTTATTACGAAATATGACATCATCTGACATTGTTTTTTGTTGTTTCATTGGGGTGGTATCTTTGAACTTATTGCACTCCCCCACTCCGAGGTGCTTGGCTACGTTTACATATTGGTCCATTTCCCTGTAGCTATGGCTAGCTGGATGGGCCCCCTACTATAGTGTTGATGACGATTCCTTTACCTTTTTGCTGAGTTGTGGGTTTAGAAGCAGGCTGATTTTAATTTGGGGCCTGCCCTCCTTGCCCTTATCTCTTGGGAAAACCTTGTACTCATCTAACTTTCCTTCCCATAGTAGTATCTCAACAACGTCTCTTAAACGCCGACACTCATTAGTAGAGTGACCGAGGGTTCCATGAAACAGAAAAAAATTCCAGTCGCCGGCTCCTTCTCCGTGGAGTCTCTTGGTGGAGGCTTCTTATATTGCAAGTCATTGTAAGTATCAAGGTAGATGTTTTCCAATGTATCGTTCAACGGTGTATATTTCTCAAAAGTTTGGAATTGATGTCTTTTTCCAGAGCTATTTCCTCGGTTCCTATTTATTTTATTGCCACTTCCGTTCCTGTTGCCATTTCCTCCGTTTTTATTGCTAACGTTTATCTCGACCTTCCGCGAATTATCGCCGGATTGTTTCACAACAACATTACTTTGGATATTTTCTTTTGTAGCCCCATCAGATTTTCTTTTTTGACTAGCATATATCTCTTCTCATCATAGGCGAATATTTGCTTTTTCATAGAATGCTTCCCTCGTCAATGGTGTCTTTCCAGCAAGATATCCTCTGAATTCAGTGTCTGGATCGACCCCATCTATCAAGGCCATCAAAATGGTTGGCTAGAGGGGATCGCTTATTTCTATGATTGCAAAGTTAAAGCGGTCCACGTACGACTTCAGAGATTCTCCAGGGGCCTGTTTGATTCTGGACAGTTCAATAACACTTTTAGCATGGGGCAGTCGAGTAAACCACATTAATGCAACATCTTCTAGATATATCGGAAAGGCATTACATTTTACAGTGTTAGGCACGGCTGCGGCGTTCATATACCACGCATACCTCATCAGGTGTTGGCCCGGATTTGTTCTCCCGGCATATCGGTCCATTTGTGGTAGATTGAACCGTCGAAGGAATTGAAAATTCAAGTTGTCATCTGTGAATGGAGTGTGATTGCGCTCAATACCCCAATCTTCATTGGTATAGCGGCGACTATCAGCCATGATTTGGCGCACCATCACTTCTACCTCCGAGTTAGTTAGAGCCGGTTCAGGATCCATGCTTCTGTCTCTTCTAACATGTCTAGCGCCTACCTCAGGCGACACCCTTTGGTTTCGATTGGTAGCCGAACCTCCTCACCCCCTGCAGTCCGGATCATTCACAGGACGAATGGGCTGAAGAAGTTTCCCCTGAGTAGGATTAGTGGTATTTGGATCTCTGGCAAGAACATGTGATCCTCGCATCAGTAACAGTATCGGTTCTCTTAAACTCGGATCATCGGGTCCTAGAATGCGGGCTGCATCTTCACAAGATCCCAATGATCTAAATGTCAACTGGTCTAGATTCTCGGGCCTTTCATAAGGCCTTCTTTCACGTGGGCATTCTTCATCTGAAGATGACGAATGATCTAATGTAGGACGACGAATCGGAGAGGACACTCTTTGTCTATGAAGTTCACTTATTTCTTCCTTCATAACTCTCGTGTTCTCCCTCATAAGAACACTATCACATTTGTGATCCTCTAATGTATCCCTAGTGCTCTCAAGCATATCAAGTAAATGCAAAAATTCTATATTGTGATGAGCGCAGAAGGCGTAGGATGATCATTAGTTGCCATGGCTGGTATCAGAGCATTTGTAGGGGCTTGAGTAGAGTTTCCAGCCTCACCTGCATTTGGTTCAGATCGAATCATGGTTGTAGAACAAGATCGGTTCGAGGGGGTGAGAGCAACATCAGGGGCGCCGGTTCGGTTCGGGTTCACATCATCCATCCGGGTCAGGTTTGCATTCTCCATCTGGTTCGGGTTTGCATTCTCCATCCGGTTCGGAGCTTAAGAATCAGACTGGTTTTCTCCTGGGCTTTCCCCCCACGATCTAGTCACAACCACGGCCTGCTGATCTTCACTTGCCTCATTTTCCCAAGCGCTTTGCACTTCTTTTCCTTTTCCTTTAGATATAGTATCCAATCTTTTTGAGATTAGTCAGAAAGTGTCCGAGAATGCCGAAGAAAGTGGATTAACTTGTTTGAACTTAAGGGTCCAAATAGTAGAATGATAATCCAAATGCTGACACTTCAGAAGTTCTCAGAGAAAGCATCAAAATGTTAAATCCAAAAATAGTTCTAACAACCAATTCAATGATAATTAAAAGAGAAAAACAAAGAGAACACACGATTTATAGTGGTTCGGCATTAAAGAGCCTACGTCCACTTTATACTTCGTTGATTGATGATTAGAGTACAAATATAACGATTATATTCACTCAATCTCACTCTTACATGGAATAATTTCACTCATTCTCTTAAGAAGTATGCTCAAAAAGTTGATGATGATGTGAATAAAATAGTGAAATTCAGTTTCTATGGAAGAGAGAGTTAATAACTTGCCAAAAGATCCTTTCAAATGAGGTTTGGTGGTGTACTTATAGGCAGAAAATTCCTCTGGAGGGCCTCCGGTTCGGATACACGTGGTATTCATCCCTTTAAAGTCGGGTTTGAAAGCTCTGAGATGGTGCCCGCATGCTATGTTAGTGGGTGAACGTGGGGGAGTGGATACATAACTGCTCCACATTTGGAGGAAATCGTGCTTTCCAGGTACAGCGCCATGGTTCAGATCAAATAGTTGGTGGGGGTTTGGATCGGAAGGCGCTGATCCGATCCGGATGTGTCTTCTATTCATCATCTCCTAGGTTGTTTGCTTCAAAATGAATAGGATTCGGTTCGGAGGTTTCCGAACCGATCCAATTTCCTGTGACAAATTTCCCCTTCACACCAATTTGTTGAGTCATGTCTTAGCTTTGTGTAACCACAAAGTAGGCTAACAAATTCTATTCCAAATTTAATCGTATTTATAACGCACTTAATACGCATGTATATACCTTGGTTATGTTATACACACACACACACACACGCACACACATATATATATATATATATATATAAGCGTAAATTAAGTGAATGGGATAAGCGTCCTTACCATGTATTTGAAATGTCAATCCTATTGAATTCTTAAGTTATACAAGTCATTTTCCCATATTTCTCCTTAACTATAACTAAAGCGTGCATATGAAAATAAAATGGGAAAAACAATCACAACAACATATTAACTTTCAACCTAGGTTTTTACTTAATATTGCAACAGTAAAAGATGAACATAGCGTTAACTACATGTGTTTATAACTCCTATTATAACACCCCATATTTTCTGTGAATATTAAAATTAACAAATCTAAGAACACTTAATTTTTAAATGAATAATTGGGTGAAACGAGTTATGCCATTGCGTTCGTCTCGGAATTCTGTTTGAGATAGAGTCCGAGTTTGCGTGAATCGGACTCCGTATGGAGAAGTTATGGAGGTTAGAAGATTTCTAGTATAAATAGAAAAAAATAATAAAATAACAAATTCAGTTTGAAATTCGAAATTCGACCAGAACAGCTAGGCGGGAAATTTCCCGCCCAGGGGTGTCAACCTCCCCCAAGGGGAGTCGACATAGGTGTCGACCCCCCTATAGGGGTGTCGACATAGGTGTCGACCCCCCCTTTAAGGAGTCGACCCATTTGAGATCCAATTCCTATGACGAATTTTTATAGCCCTGAGCTGATGTGGCCTTCCCTGATTGGCCGATGACTAATTTCAGAGGGCTTATGTGTCGTGCTATGGTTGGCTAGATGACACATCTATTTGGTTTGATGGCTCTGATTTCCTCTATACTAATCTAAAAGGCTAGAATTAATCCTAAACTTCTATATAATCACCCCAAACCTCAACCTTAGAGCTCACAATTTCATTCTATGAAGCCGTCATGCTGTCCATACCTAAGCTAGCCTAGCCTTCATCTTCTCCAAATTATAAATCAAGTTAGAATGCTCCAAACAAAATCCAAACTTGAGAACCAAACATCTACATCAAAGGATAGCTAAACAAATTCAGAAATCAGATCCCAGAATACAAGATCCATCCTTTTTCTGTAAGTTTAGTTATTATTTAGATTTAAACAGCTAATAGAAATCATGAGTGTAATAATCGGATCTAGAATGATGCCTAATTCTGATTCATGCCTATCCTTTTGTCGAATTTGAATTGCCTATATCTATGAGACTATTGTGATTAATGTAATCACACCTATCATGCCTATGAGACTGTTGTGACTGACATAGAAACCTATCATGCTTATGAGACTGTTGGATTGACAAAATGGAACCTATCATGCCTATGAAATTGTTGTGATTGATATGATGGAACTTATCATGTTGTACATCATATGCCTATGAGACTATTGTGATTGATATAATGGGACTTATCATGTTGTACATCAAAATTAGTGATTCCCTTAAGTCCAATTCAACCTAATATTTATACCTATGATGTAAATTGCTTAGCTTGTCCACACTTATTGTTAATGTACAACATTGAAATATGATCCTTGAATTGGGTACACTTTTACATGCCTATTTTTCCTTATGTCAATTCTTATGCTCCTTCTCTGTTTTCCCCCTTTTTATTTTCTTTTGTGAATACTAAGTTCACTCGGAACTTAGATTAAATCTCGTTGTACGTGCGATTATAACGCGGGAAAACTGGGTATAATTTAATTTAGTAAACTTTGGGCATAGCAAGTGAATGTGGCATAAAACTTGTACTGACTACACTTGGGGGAATATTGGAATAATAATTGATACATATGACAAATATGTAAATTGGCTAAATATGAACATGCCTAACCCGAGTTTAGATTGAGTTGCAGTGTAAGACTGCCCGGAACCGCCCGCCATATCCAGCAACCGCAATAATATAGATCTAATGTGAGAGGTTAGCGCATTAAGCCCAATAAAACCCGAGGTTAGATTGAGTTGCAGTGTATGGTAGCCCGGAACCGCCTAGCACATCCAGCGACCGCAACAATATAGATCTAATGTGAGAGGTTGGTGCTTTAATGAATGAATTAAAGCTACGGAACAAAAGACTAAGAGGGTTAAGTTAACTAAAGCAACACTTAACCAATACAACATGTTAATTAAACAGATGGGTGGGGTTAGGTAAATTTGAGAACACTTAACCGTTATAACATGTTGATTAGGAAACCCTAGTAACGGGGACCCATTTCAGCAGTAACCCACATAGATGTATCACGCTACCCTGAACTAGACAGGGTGGGGCACGATTACTGGGCAGATTATAAGTGGTCAAAATAGCGGTGAGTGGTGCAGCAGTGTAGGTTCCGGCGGAGTATGGGCGTGCACGTACTCTGGAGTGGTTAAAGCAGGCACTGGGCATCAGTAGTATACATTGTGCATCTAGAATTTGTGTCGGGTTGCCACCATAGGAATTGATACACCCTATAGTGGGACCAACACAGGTATCTACAATCAAGAGGGGCTGAATGACACAAGTAATAAATGCATGCAAGTAGAAGCTGATCGGAAACGGGATCACTTTGTTATGGACACATGATGGTAGTTGAAACATTCGTATTAGGTGTAGAGAGATGGAAATGAGTGCGATAATATAATTAGTTTATCTTGCCTTATCTTATGTTATCTTATTTCTATGGTATTGTCCTATATCCAGTTTATTCATGTCATGATACTTTTACCTATTTACATGCTGAATAATCACTGGACTTACCAGACTTATGTCTGACCCGTTTTCTTTCACCGTCTTTTCTTTCGTTTCCCCCCAGGTCTGCAGGGAGGGAATACTTCAGCTTAGTGCAGACCTTTTCTAGCTTTAAGCGAGTAGATGTATTGCTTGGATTCTCTTTTCTTAGGCTATGACTGTGGTTACACTTTTATTGGGGATTTATGCTGTACTAACTGATTTATGCTTCTTATGTACTTGGAGTTTTAAATCAAGACAGATAGTTTTATTGTAATAAATTGGAAGTTGGGTTTTGACACAATGCTTGTAATGTTTGACTGAACCACACTATTTATGAAATGATTTCAGTTTTCCACTGTTCATATGGCTATCATGTAAATTATCTATGCCTTTTACCTAAAATTCTTCACTAAAGTTAATGCATTCTCTTTGTGAGTGACCTTAACGGAGATGGGGTGTTTCACTTGGTATCAGAGCGATGGTTTACTAGATTAGATAAAAGTTTTTGAAAACTATTTTTCAAAAAGAAATTTAAAGAAGCATTTTCAAGAAAAGTGTTGTTTTATTTTAAAGGCATAAACCCCAAAGCCATATGCACTATCTTTCTATCCTTTGTTTTGAACCTTTTCTTTTCATTTCAGCATGTCTGGGGATCTTAATCTTACTGAGGGCATACCGATACCTGGCTGGTTCAGAAGATATCTAGAGGCTATGGCTAATAACGTAGGCCCAGTAGACGTTCTTCCTCCCCCAGCTGCAGCCATTCCTCCTCCTCCTCCGCGTGTGAATGCTTTCTCGAAGATATGTAGAGACTTTCAAGCTATGGGCGGAAAGAACTTTAATGGGACTGAGTCATTTGTGGAAGCAATAAACTGGCTCAAGGAAACAGAAGATTTGTTTGTTATCTTCGAAGTAGACGATAGGCAGAAGATACAATTGGCTGTATGGTTACTTAAGGACGAAGCCTCTTACTGGTGGGAAGTTACTAATGCTGAGAGACCGGTTGAAACTTGGGAGGATTTCAGAAGGAGATTTGAAATGAAGTTCCTCTCGCAAGCTGAACGAAGCCTACAGATGGAGAAGTTCTTAGCACTCAAACAAGGAAGCCTAACTATTAAGGAATACGTCAACCAATTCAACCAGCTGACTAGATTCGGACTGGAGTTGTTAAACACTCCACATAAAAGGCTCTCCGTTTCGTGAAAGGGTTGAATGAGCCACTGCACAGCCTAGCTATGTCCCATATACCTATGGGTGTGACTTTTGAGAAATTGGTAGATATGGCATTGATACAGGAGGAAGACAAGGATGGCAAGAAAGAGACAAAGGTGGAAGAACCTCTAGACAAGAAATTGGAGGGATCGCAGAATAAGAAGACGGATCCCAGGAAAGGCGGGAAGAATAACAAACCCCGTGACAAGAGGAAGTGTAAATTTTATGGCATACTTGGACATCTAATTAAAGACTGCAGGAAGAAGAAGAGGAAGATGGGTGGTTGCTTTCAATGCGGCGAGACAGGACATATGGCTAGGGATTGCCCAAAAAGGGAAAGGCAAGGGCAGAGGACTGGATCTACTTCTGGAGGGAAGATTCACGCTCTCATGGAACCTCCGTAAGAAAGATTTAGAAATATTTCTATTGAGGGTTTAGTTTATCTTTCTGATCATCCAGTTCGTACTCTTTTTGATTTTGGCGCATCACACTCTTTTATATCTACTGCTTTAGTTGAATCTCTGCACCTAGATACCAGTATAGTAGATGATCCCATGGTTATTTCAAATCCAATTGGGGGTTCGGCTTATTTAACAATGATTTTTTTGGATTTGGAGATTTCTATACTAAGCGTTGGGTTTAGATGTAATGCTTATGTTTTGGGCTTCACATGCTATGGGTTGATTCTAGGCATAGATTGGTTATCTCGTAATGATGCCATCCTTGATTGTGAAAGGAGAGTGGTTAGACTTATGACTCGTCTTGGTAACATTCTCGAAATCTCTTGTAATCCCATGAATTCTGTTATGCTTAGTTACCTAGAATCTCTTGATACGTCTGTTGAAAACTTGCAATCTGTTAGAGTGGTCCGTGAATACTCGGATGTCTTTAAATAGGTGAAGGGTTTACCTTCGAAGCAAGAGATAGACTTCCGCATATACCTTGTTGATAACGCGAAACCTATTGCTTTACCCGTTAGACACATGGCTCCAAGGGAAAGGAAATAACTCAGCAAGCAAGTTAAAGAGTTGCTTGAAAAGGGGTTCATAAGGCAGAGTATTTCTGAATGGGGTGCTCCAGTGGTGCTTGCAACCAAAGCGGATGGTTCACTCCGTCTTTGCATGGACTATAGAGAGCTAAACAAGCTGACTAAGAAGAATAGGCACCCACTTCCTAGAATAGTCGACTTGTTCGGCCAGCTCGTAGGTGCCTCGGTTTTCTCCTAACTAGATTTGGCCACCGGATTTCATCAACTAAGAGTAGCTGAAGACAACATAGATAAGACTACGTTCAGGATCCCGGACGGTTTCTTCGAATGGCTTGTCATGCCTTTCGGCTAGACAAACGCACCTGCCTATTTCATAGACTTGATGAGTAGGGTGTTCAGAGAGTTCCTTAAAAAATTTGTAGTGGTCTTCATGGACGGCATTTTGATTTTCTCAAAAAGTGAGGAAGAACATGCTCTGCATTTAAGGGAAGTAATGGATACTCTTCGTGCACATCAGATGAAAGAAAAATTCTCCAAATGCCATTTTTGGAGAGATGAAGTAAGGTTTCTTAGACATGTGGTGTCCAAAGAGGGGATAGTTGTGGATCCCGTAAAAGTAGTTGCAGTACAAGATTGGAAGATCCCACGGAATGCAACCGAAGTACTAAGTTTTCTTGGGCTAGCGGGATTTTATAGAAAGTTCATTAAGGACATTGCGAAAATCTCAGCTCCACTTACTATGTTGACAAAGAAGAACCTAACTTTTGCTTGGGATTTGTATTGTGATGTTGCTTTCCAACGATTGAAAAGGGCTCTAACAACAGCCCCGGTTCTGACATTGCCTGATGGGAGTAAGTTGTTTACTATATACACAGACACATGCAGTACAGGATTGGGTGTTGTCTTGATGCAAGAAGGCAAGGTAGTTTGTTGTGGGGGAAGGCAGTTGAAGGTACATGAGAAAAACTACCCAACTCATGATTTAGAGTTAGTTGCCATTGTTTTCGCTCTTAAGTCATGGCGTCATTACCTACTAGGAGAAAGGTTTGAATTGTTTACTGACCATAAATCATTGAAGTACCTTTTTGCACAAAAAGATCTTAACTTAAGACAATAAAGGTGGATGGAATTTCTTGCCTCATACGATTTTGAGATTGCTTATACCCCTGGCAAGGGCAATGAGGTAGCAGACGCCTTAAGTAGGAAAAAGCTGACCTTAAGTCCTCTCTATATAGAAAGGCAAAGCTTGGAGTACATAGCAAACTTTGACTTTAGACCCTCCTTTGAATTTGTACCTGGTTTATTAGCATCGCTAGAGGTGCGGCCTACTCTTTTGGATTCAATAGCAACCGCGCAGCGTGAAGACCCTCAATTAGTTAATGCGATGGATAAGCTAATTAGAGGTGAGACTTCTAGTGACCTCAATAGATACTCCATCGATGACAAGGGTTGGTTGAGACGGGACGGAAGACTATGCGTCCCACAAGCAAGGAAATTGGTGAAAGTCATTCTCGAAGAAGCACACCATTCTAAGTTGACCAGACACCCAAGTGGGGACAAGATGTATAAAGACATAAAAGGGTTTTCTTTTGGAATAGCATGAAGAAGGATGTAGCTGAGTTTGCCTCTAAATGCTTGATATGCCAGCAAGTCAAGGCAGAGCAGAAGAAGCCTGGTGGTCTGCTTCATCCTCTAGAGGTCCCACAGTGGAAATGGGATAACATTTCGATGGACTTTATTGATGGGTTGCCTAGATTAAGAAGGGGCAATACCAGTATTTAGGTAATAGTGCACAGGCTTATTAAAAGCGCCCACTTTATACCTGTTAAAAGTAGGAGGACTGCCTCATCGTTAGCATTCATTTATCTTAAAGAGGTGGTTCGACTGCATGGAATACCCTCCAGCATAGTAAGTGATCAAGACCCTATCTTTACGAGTGAATTTTGGAAGAGTTTGCAAGAGGCTGTAGGCACACAGCTATGCTTAAGCACTGCGTATCACCCTCAAACCTATGGTCAGACGTAAAGGGTGAACAAAGTATTAGAAGATCTCTTGAGATTGTGCATTCTTTATTTTGGGGGAACATGGGAGGACCACCTTCCTTTGTTGGAGTTCTCCTACAACAATAGCTACCAAGTCACCATAGGCATGGCACACTTCGAGGCTTTATATGGAAGACCGTGCCGATCACCAACTTGTTGGTGGGAGTCTACAGACAAGCTCGTACTTGGGCCTGACATGATCAGAGAAACTTCAGAGAAGGTGGACTTGATACGAAGACGAATGAAGAGCGCACAAGATAGACAGAAGTCCTATGCTGATAAAAGAAGGACCGACCTTGAGTTTGAGGTTGGAGACAGAGTTTTTCTTAAAGTATCTCCTTTGAGGAATGTCATTCGCTTTGGGTCTGTAGGAAAATTGGCACCAAGATTTGTAGGGCCATTTCCTATCATTGAGAGGATTGGGAAGATGGCTTATAAAGTAGAGCTACCCGAAAGATTGGCTAGAGTACATAATGTCTTTTACGTCTCTCATCTACGGAAGTGTTTACATGAGTCTGCGGAAGTTGTGGAGCCAAGCATATTAGAGGAAATAGAAGTGGAACGAGAAGAGTTCCAACTCGTATTTTGGGTACAGAAATTAAAAAACTACGCAATCGTGAGGTCAAGCTAGTTAAAATACAATGGAGTGATGCTGAAGGAGATGCGACTTGGGAGACTGAAGACAAGATACATGCATGCTACCCTTTTCTTTTTGAGGGTACATCCTTGATCTCTTTTTCCATAAATTTATGCATGCTTGTATTTATCTCTTAAGTATATCTCCTCGGTCCTATTTCTTGATCCTTAGGTAGAAACCAATGGATGTAAACATGTATTTGAAACATGTTATGATTAATGGTTGCAAGTGGTTGCTCGTGGATGCATATACACACATACTAGGTACTAGATCGGGTCAGTCACTTTCAAATTGCATATGCATATATGTATTTATATGGATTGAAACTTGGTGTGTTATCATGTGGACGTTGCATTTGTATGAATGATTGTGCACTCATGTAAAAGTTACAAAGTAAAATTAGGAATAGTTGCATACATGATGGACTCATAGCACCGACATGATTCACTTCTAGGAGGTCAACTGAATCAGTAAACCGCCTGATTTCGCATTAGATAAGGACATATACATAAACTATGCATATGATCATGAAAGCATTAGAAATCTTTTAAGGATAATGGATGCCTGTGATTGATGGTTAAGTACATGGATGTTGGATGTTAGGATACATTCTTCCTAACTTAGAGATTTCGGGGACGGAATCCTTTGAGGAGGGGAGAATGTAACACCCCGTATTTTCTGTGAATATTAAAATTAACAAATCTAAGAACACTTAATTTTTAAAAGAAGAATTAGGTGAAATGGGTTAAGACATTGCGTTCATCTCGGAATTCTGCTTGAGATAGAGTCCGAGTTTGCGTGAATCGGACTTCGTATGAAGAAGTTATGGAGGTTAGAAGACTTTTAGTGTAAACAGAAAAAAATAATTAAATAATAAATTCTGTTTGAAATTCGAAATTCAGCCAGAACAGCTAGACGGGAAATTTCCCACCCAGGGGTGTCGACCCCCCAAAGGGGGAGTCGACATAGGTGTCGATCCCCCTACAGGGGTGTTGACATAGGTGTCGACCCTCCCTGTAGGGAGTCTACCCCTTTGAGATCCAATTCCTGTGACGAATTTTTATAGCCTTGAGCTGATGTGCCCTTCCCTGATTGGCCGATGACTGATTTCTGAGGTATTAGGGCTTATGTGTCGTGCTGTGGTTGGCTGGATGACACATCTCTTTGGTTTGATGGCACTGGTTTCCCCTAGACTAATCTAAAGGCTAGAATTAATCCTAGACTTCTATATAATCACCCCAAACCTCAAAACTAGACCTCACAATCTCATTCTATGAAGCTGTCATGTTGTCCATCTCTAAGCTAGCCTATACTCCATCTTCTCCAAATTAGAAATCAAGTTAGAAAGCTCCAAACAAAATCCAAACTAAAGAATCAAACGTCTACATCAAAGGATAGCTATACAAATTTAAAAATCAGATCACAGAATACAAGATCCGTCCTTTTTCTATAAGTTCAGTTATTATTTAGATTTAAACACCTAGTAGAAATCATGACTGTAGTAATCGGATCTAGAACGATGCCTAATGCTGATTCATGCTTATCCTTTTGGCAAATTTGAATTTCCTATGTCTATGAGACTATTGTGATTAATGTAATGACACCTATCATGCCTATGAGACTGTTGTGACTGACATAATGAAACCTATCATGCCTATGAGACTGTTGGATTGACATAATGGAACCTATCATGCCTATAAGATTGTTGTGATTGATATGATGGAACTTATCATGTTGAACATCCTATGCCTATGTGACTATTGTGATTGATATAATGGGATTATCATGTTGTACATCAAAATTAATGATTCTCTTAAGTCCAATTCTATATAATATTTATACCTATGATCTAAATTGCTTATCTTGTCCACACTTATTGTTAATGTACAACATTGAAACATGATCCTTGAATTGGGTACACTTTTACATGCCTCTTTTTCCTTATGTCAATTCTTATGCTCCTTCTCTGTCTTTCCCCTTTTTATTTTCTTTTGTGAATAGAAAGTTCATTCGGAGCTTAGATTAAATCTCGTTGTACGTGCGATTATAACATGGGAAAATTGGGTATAATTTAATTTAGTAAACTTTGGGCATAGCAAGTGAATGTGGCATAAAACTTGTACTGAATAAACTTAGGGGAATATTGGCATAAAAAGACATAAACTTGGACACATATGACAAATTTGTAAATTGACTAAATATGAACATGCCTAAACCGAGGTTAGATTGAGTTTCGGTGTAAGATTTCCCGGAACCTCCTGGCACATCGAGCAACCGCAACAATATAGATCTAATGTGAGAGGTTAGAGCATTAAGCCCCAAAAAACCCGAGGTTTGGTTGAGTTGCGGTGTAAGACTGCCCGGAACCGCCCAACACATCCAGCGACCACAACAATATAGATCTAATGTGAGAGGTTGGTGCTTTAATGAATGAATTAAAGCTAAGGAACAGACAGACTAAGAGTGGTAGGGTTAAGTTAATTAAAGAAACACTTAACCAATACAACATGTTAATTAAACCGATGGGTGGGTTAGGTAAATTTGAGAATACTTAACCGTTATAACATATTGATTAGGAAACCCTAGTAACGGGGACCATTTCAG
Organism: Allium sativum; assembly: GCA_030737875.1. Lineage (NCBI taxonomy): Eukaryota > Viridiplantae > Streptophyta > Magnoliopsida > Asparagales > Amaryllidaceae > Allium > Allium sativum. The sequence goes on along the minus strand of CM060921.1, from coordinate 792,556,948 downwards.
CAGTAACCCACATAGAAGTATCACGGTACCCTGAACTAGGCAGGGTGGGGCCCGATTACTGGGCCGATTATAAGCGGTCAAAATAGCGGCGAGTGGTGCAGCAGTGTAGGTTCCGGCGGAGTATGGGCGTGCACGTACTCCGGATTGGATAAAGCAGGCACTGGGCATCAGTAGTATACACTGTGCATCTAGAATTTGTGTCGGGTTGCCACTATAGGAATTGATACATCCTATGGTGGGACCAACACAGGTATCTACAATCAAGCGGGGCCGAATGACAGAAGTAATAAATGCATGCGAGTAGAAGCCGATCGGAAAAGGGATCACTTTGTTATGAACACATGATGGTAGTTGAAACATTCGTAGTAGGCACAGAGAGATGGAAATGAGTGCGATAGTTTATTCAGTTTATCTTGCCTTATCTTATGTTATCTTATTTCTATGGTATAGTCCTATATCCAATTTATTCATGTCATGATCCTTTTACCCATTTACATGCTGTATAATCACTGGACTTACCAGACTTATGTCTGACCTATTTTCTTTCGCCTTCTTTTCTTCCATTCCCCCCCAAGGTCCGCAGGGAGGGAATACTTCAGCTTAGTTCAGACCTTTTCCAGCTTGAAGAGAGTAGATGTATTGGTTGGATTCTCTTTTCTTAGGCTATGGCTGTGGTTACACTTTTATTGCGGATTTATGTTGCTTTACTACTGATTTATGATTCTTTATGCACTTGGAGTTTTAAATCAAGACAGATGATTTTATTGTAATAATTTAGAAGTTGAGTTTTGAGACAATGCTTGTAATGTTTTGACTGAACCATGTTATTTATGAAATGATTTCAGTTTTCCGCTATTCATATGTCTGTCTTTCAAATTATCTGTGCCTTTTACCTAAAATGCTTCACCAAAGTTAATGCATTCCCTTTGTGAGTGACCTTAACGGAGGTGGGGTGTTTCACCTATTTTGAATATATTCCTTTTCTTATGTTTGTTTATGCGCAAAACATTAATATTTAGATATATGTTAAATAATACGTTAGCCCAACGGATAAGGACTTGTGTAGTGGTAACAACGGCACGAGTTCGAAACCCATAATGGCATGCTAAGGGTTTACCATGTGCATACGCTAAGATTATCCACGTATGTGGTACCCACGGACCGGGCTAGGTGTACTAAGGCGTTTTACGGCTCCGGTCGGTTCCCCCCCGAAAAATTTCAAAGAAACAAAGTAGAGATTCAAACTGTTGAATTCACAAACTATTCAAATCTTAATCTTTTGCCCAAAAATCAAACATGTGGATTTATAATAAAAATAGAATGAAAAGGAATCCAATAGATATAGATAATCCAAATAATATAGAAAATCATATAAAAGAATCGAGTTCTTATTTTATTATTACAACAACCTAAACCAAAATATAACTAGATTGAACAATTCCATGAACAACAAAATAAATGGAGGATTTGAGTGTTTTAATCATGCTTTCTTTTCGTATATCCTAAATCCTTGAGGTGCAATAATCCAAATTCATAACTATCAAATTAAAGAAAATAGCAAGTTAGATGGATTCCACTCCCAGAGCTATTAGGAAGAGTAGAAACAAGATTGAATAGAACAAAAGTTGGATTTGGCCTTCAATATAGAACGTATGCTCCAAGCCTTTTAAATATATATATATATATATATATATAAGATTCACCATTAGAATATTATACATATATGTATATGTACGTACGAATCTAAATTCCAGATAAATCTTAAATCTAAATATTAGAACAAGATAGAGAAGATGGAATAGATTAGAATAGATTCAGAGAAGTAGGAGAAACCAAGATCCGTCAAGCTTTCTGGAATTTGAAATAAAAGAAAGGCAGAATGGAGGTGCTTATAGCAATGGCTGTAGGGTTTAGAATGATGGTTCGAGGGGCTCTTTATAGTTGCTATCATGTGTATGAATAGTTAGGTTATTTTGATCAAACCTAAATACTCCATTTGATATATATTATAAATAAGTCACTATATAAAACAACCCTCATTGGTTTTCCCTACCGGAGGTCGGCCAACACACTCTACGAGGGATGTCGACACCCCTCATAGTTGCAATCATGTGTATTCTTTTCCCTACCATGTGTGAATATATACATATACGTTTGAAATGAAGGGAATATTCTTTTCATGCTTATCCTATTTAACATATTCCTAGCTTGTATACATATTTATTTAAAATTTATATCTTTGTGTATTAATATATGCGTACAACTTAATTAATTAATAAGTTTTGCATACGTACTCCGTTTTCAACAACTAAAATATGAAAACTGATCAGAATCTCGCTATGAACGCAACTACAATATTTTTGTAGCCTAATTCTTAATTATCTAAAATTCCATTTTTAGTATTTGAATATATTATTAATTATTAACGTTTATTTTTTAAATTTAATTAATCTATGTCTAAATTTAGTACATTTCACGGGGTGTTACAAGAAAGAGAAGGAAAAGAAAGGAATAAAAAAGATAGAAGAAAAAAAAACTTAAACACAATCATAGAACTAGTCGTATATCTCACAGCACATCAGATAACATATAATAACAACAATCTCAGATATAAAACAAGCTAGAAAGTAATAACTACAATAACCATATAATCAGAATATACAGGATCATACAGTCATATAAAACAAAAATAGAGTTTATACAAAAATGTAAATAAACTCAACTGATCAACTGTCTCTAACATAACACACAACATTGTCAAGGCTCCACAATGCTAAACATTGGAAATAAGCAGATATTATACAAGTATAAATATACAAATCATCACCTCTTGCGAATTCACCTGCGCAGCTCCAAACAATACCTATACATATCACCTGGTCTGCTAATCAACATCTTCGATGATCCCCCAATGTAATAAGAGATAAACGATACCTTGGGTCAGGAAAAAGTCTAGTACGAGCAATAAACAAATCTCAAAGTAGAGTAAAAGTGGTAATAGTATATATGGCACAGAGTGGAACACCCCGTAATTTTAAAGGACATTAATAAACTAAAAGGATACTTAATTAAATATGGGGAATTAAGTAAAATGGACTATACCATTGTGTTCGTCTTGGAATTTTGGTTCAGATAGACTCCGAGTTTGCATAAAACGAATATCGTATAAGAAAGATATAAAGGTTAGAAGTTTGTATACATACATGTAGAATATATGTAAATATAATTCAAAATATTTCAAAAAAAATCAGAAAGAGACGAAGTAGGAAATGAAGGCGGAAAGGGCGGGAACCAGACCAATTGTGGAGTGACCCACGCCTAGTCTGGATCGACCTATGGGTCGACCTAAGGCCAGGTGGGTCGACCCAGATGGTAGGTGGATCAAACCACACGCGATCTGGCGAGATTAATTTTTCTGTTTTCAGACTATTTTTTAACCAGGTTCATTATTTTACCGAGCGGTAGGATTTATAAAACAGATATTTGACGGTTAACGATTGTATTATGAAATCTATATAAGGGCATGCACTCCTATCAAATATTTTACACGTCTTCATCCTTCTTCCTCAAACTTCTGTTCTAAAAACTTAAGATGAGGATAGGGAGATGCTGCCGAAACTTGGATTGAATCAAGATAATTCTTATCTTACTTATACAAGAATCCCTTCTGCAACATTAGCATATTATCCTCTGATCTTTAATTCCAATCTCTATGAGTTCAAGTTCCTTTTAGATATAAAATTTAACAGTAATCTTAACATGTTAATAAACTTGGATCTCAGCTATGCCTATTAATAAACTGATTCATATCTAAACAGTTTTTCTGTAATTACATGTATTTTTATGCACCCCTGTTCTGTTGTTCAGTTGCTATTATATGCCTTTTTTTGTTCTTCTCCCTCTCTTCTTCCCTTTTTATTTTATAAGTCTACTCTACATTCGAGCCTGGGCCAATCTCGAAGAGACATACGTATGAACGAAATTGGGACAATTGGGGAATGTTTGGGAATTAAAATAAAAGAGGGAAATTTGGAGAATATCTTGTACTATGGAACATCACTGGAAATTTGGAGTTATATGAACATGTAAATCTTTAGGATTAATTCAAAGATTAAGTGGAACATGTTAATGAAACTGTGAGTAATCCATAGAATATATTAAATATGTGGGGTTAAGTAAATCCGTTAAATCTGTGGGCTAAAGTAAAGTTGTTAAATCTGCGGGGTTAAGTGAATTTGTTAAATCTGTGAGGTTAAGTAAACCTGTTAAATCTATGGAGTTTATATGAACATGTTAATCTGCAAGACTTAACCTACTAAAATCCTAGTCAATTGGGGACACAAGCTTAGGGGTTTGGCTTGTGTCATCTGCTGTGTGGGGCTCATATCAGTCGGTAACCCATTTTGGTATTAAAAGGGAACCCCGAACTAGGAGGGGTCAGGGCACGCATACTGAACTGATAGTAAGAGGTTCATCTGAAAGGAGGTGTATACGAGCCCGTTCCTGCGGAATCATGAGCGTGCATAAGTCCGATCTACACGTGAAAATAAGCCGCTGTATCACTAGTAAATAGGTTCGTGTCCTTCTGTAGGTTGCCACTTTAGGAAGTAATACACCCTAATGTGGGGACGACACAGGATATTTACACATTAGGGAGCCGATCGCTTGGGGTAGTAATTAGGGTACATCTAGTCCTACCTGTTTCTGTTAGGGTACCCGTTATTTCTGTTTGGGGTAACACCCATTATTTTTGTTGAGGTACTTGTTATTTCCTTTTGGGTAGAGCCCGTTATGTAACTAGAGTACACCTAAACATACCATTATATTTCTGTTTGGATCATTCTGTTTCTATTATATAATTAGGGAACACCTAATCCTATCATAAATTATGTACACTAGTATTGGTGTAGAGAATAGTAAGTAAGAAGCATAACTAGATCCATATTACCTTGTTTATTCTGCTTATATGTTTGTTATTGTTATCTCTCATCTAGCTTTATTTACACATCTTGAAACTTTTACTTCTTTATATGCTAAAAGTCACTGGACTCACCAGACTTTATGTCTGACCCTTCTTGTTTCCCTTTCTCTCTTTCTTTTCCCCCCAGGTTCTCAAGCTGGTAATGCTCAGTCATGATTAGGACTTTCTCTCTCTTGTTTTTGCTTGGATCTAGATCATGTTTGATGTTTCGCTTCGATTACTTGTCTACTTTGTTATGGCTACTTATGGAGATTATGACTTTAAATTTCTGTACTCTGATGATTTTTAGAGCAAGATAGATGGTTTTGTTTGATGTATTTGGTTCTAGTATTTTAGTTTGATGTTGTAGCTGGATTTGAGACTACGATGTTTTTTTTGTTGAACATTGAAGTTTTAAATTTCCGCTGCTCTTTTTATATCTATCTTGTGGGATTCTATTTCTGTTTACCTATAATGCTTCATAGAACTTAATGCATTCTGATAAAGAGTGACATTAACGGACGTGGGGTGTCGCATTTGGTATCAAAGCTGAAGTTACAAGATCGGATAAAAGTTTTGGAAATTGTTTTAAAAAATAAAGTATTTTAAAAAAGAAAGCCTATTTTTGAAAAAAAAATCCCTAGAGCCATATACAATATCTTTTCGATTCTTTGTTCGAATCCTTTTTCCTTTCTTTGATCATGTCTAGGGAACCCAATCTTTCGGAGGGCATTCAGATACCGGCTTGGTTCCGTAGATATCATGAGGCTGCGACACCTGCCAGAAGCCAAGGAGATGCCCCTTCCCACCAACAGCTGTTGTTCCTCTACCTCTGTGATTAGATAATTTCTCTGAGGTATGCAAGGAATTCTGTGCTATGGGAGGAAAAACATTCCGTGGAACTGAAAGCTTGGTGGAAGCATGGAATTGGCTATGAGAGACAAAGAACTTTTTTGGACCTTTTCAGGTCGGCGATCGTAGGAAGATACAGTTGGTCACATGGCAGTTTAAGGACGAGGCTTCGTTTTGGTGGGAGGTGACACAAGCAGGACGTCAAGTAGATACTTCGGCTGATTTTCGATAGAGGTTCGAGGCGAAGTTTCTTTCTCGGGAAGAAGAGAGTATGCAGATGGAGAATTCTTGGCACATAGCATGGAAGTATGTCCATTAAAGAGTATGTCAATAAGTTTAATCAGTTGGCAAAGTTTGGTCGGGAAGGTGAATACCCCGCACAAGAAGGCTTTAAGGTTTGCGAGAGGATTAAATCAACCTCTCCAAGGATTGTCATGTATCATATACCGATGGGGGTAACTTTAGAAAGACTTATTGAAATGGCATTGATGCATGAAGATGGTAAGGATGATAAGAAAGAGGCTAAGACCGATGAGACGCAAAACAAAAAAGTATGGCCCAAGAAAGAAACGCAAAAGAAGGGTGGAAAGAATGATAAGGCTCAGAACAAGAAGGAATGTAATGGTTGTGGGACCTTGGGTTATTTGGTCAAGGATTGCAGAAAAAGGAAGAATGCTTGTTTCAACTGTGGTGAAGTTGGACACTATACTAGGGAATGTCCGAAGAAGCAAGGACAGGGGCAAAGGGCAGGATCTTCTGGAGGGCAGTGCATGCTCTCGAGGCCAGTGAACTGGAAAAAGGTAGGAAAGTTTCTGTTGAAGGTTTGATTTCACTTTCCGATCATCCAATTAGGACTCTTTTTTATTATGGCGCTTTTCATTCTTTCATATCTGATTTTGTGGTTGAGTCTCTGCACCTTAGTACTAGTACTGTTTCTGGTCCCAAAATCATCTCAAACCCCATTGGGGATACGACTCATATGTCTATGATATGTCGGAGTTTGAGAATATTCGTGTTAGGCGTCGAGTTCGAGTGCGATGCGTGTGTGCTAGGTTTATGGGTTACGGTCTGATTTAAGGATTGGTTGGCCAGCCATGTATGGTGCCATCTTAGACTATGAAAGGAGGGTCGTTAGACTTTTGGCTTGCCGAGGGAAGACTCTCGAGATTTCCTGTGACCCAAAGGGGTCTGTCATTGTAACACCCCGAATTTCAGTTAACACTGATATTCACTAATTACAGAATTAATAATCTCAAATGTGAGAATCAGGGGAAACGGGTTACGTCAATGTGTTCGTCTCGGAAAAATACGCGAAATAGAGTCCGAAATTTTGTAAATCGGAGTCTGTATGACCCGGTTAAGGCCCAAAGAAGTTTTCGGGAAACTTGAATTTCGAAACATGCAGAAACGGGGGCCAGGCGGGAAAACTCCCGCCCAGCCAAGTCGACTTGGCTGTCGAAAGGGCTGTCGACTTGCCTGTCGACATGCCTGTCGACAGGGCTGTCGACTTGCCCTGTCGGCTGATTCTGGCCTGGGTGCACCAGTTTGAGTTTTGGGCTGTGTTTTGGAGGGCTGGACAAAATCTGATGGCTCTAAATATAATTAGGGTTAATCTAAGGGTTAAAAACACATCCTAATCCTATAAATAAGACACTAAGCTAGCCCTAAATGATCATAATCCTATCCTCTAACTAAACTATGCCAAAATTTTCTATGATCATGGCCTCCACTCAAAAGCCTAGCCTCCATCCTCTTTAAATACTATTTCTATGAAGGCTTTCATGTTCATACAAGCATCTTTGAGTTGTATGAGTGATCATTAGCTTGCATTCATCATCAAGTTGCAAGCTTTATGTTCAAGGCTAGAGTTTTTGGGTGATTTTTGGCAAGGGTTTGCTTATTGGAGTTTAGTGGTGAGTTTCTACAGCCTTAATAATCAATTATTAAATTGATTATGATAGGATATGATAAGATATGGCTATGTTTGTGGACAAATGTGCTTATGCAAGTTTAGTATAGTGTATGTTGTGTGTTTTGCAAGTTTTATGCTATATGCAAGTTTAATGCTATGTTTTATGATGCTCACTATGCAAAACACTATGTTGAACATTGATGCATATGTAACATGTTATGCAAACTATATGTGAGATTATATGCAAGTTATATGTAACATGTTATGCAAGTTATGTATTTGGTATTTGGTTTTGTGCATGCTAAGTATTTGGTTTTATGCATACTAAGTGTTTGGTTTTATGCAAGTTATGATGCAAGTTCATATGCAAGTTATGATGCAAGTTCATATGCAAGTTTGTCTCTTTTTATGATATGCATAATATATGCAAGTTTGCCTCTAAGTATGGCATGTTATTGTAACACCCCACGCCCGCTATGGTCACTCTCTAAGGGAATGCCATAGCATCGGCGGAGTATTTTAGTGAATATAGAACAGAAAAATTACAACAAGACAGATATAAATAGTACTTGAAATTTAAAACATCATCTCATAACAGCGGAAGTAAACATGTTTGGTTACATCATAAAACTAAAATAAAAGTCAAGTACAATATCCATCAAAATAAAGAAGTACATAATCCCACTCTCTCATACAATAGCCAGGACAAAAGAAAAGATAACTGGGTAACTGGAGCTTTACATCTATCCAAGCTCCTAAAGACTGGAACAGCAATCCGATCAAGCTCCACTACTGCTAGGATCCACCGTAGGACCTGAGGGTTGGGAAAAAGATAAAAACAACGGGGTCAGACATAAGTCTGAGCGAGTCCTATAACTTTAACAATACAATCATTAAAGTAACCAGAGAAGACATAAACTTGACCTACGGTAATGTCTAGGGATGAATGGCTACACTAAGCAGCTTGGTAGACTTAGGATAAACTAAGATAACTGTAAAGACGCATCTACCCACCCAAGGATAATTACTAACTGCACCACACCAGTCATTCCTACTTAAAGGTTGATCCCACCCAAGGACTTAGAAAATTTACCCAGTAGTTTCACGTACCCCTAGTTCACTACATAGGTGCCGTCAGCCCCTATCTCCACTAGGTGTACCCACTACTCCCAAGCGATCGGCTCCCTACCGTAGATACCCGTGCTGGTCCCACAATGGGGTGTATCATTCCCCAAAGTGACCACCTGATAATATCAACAGTGCACGGCTTTATATCTACACGATGCAACAACGACTTACCAACCAGCCTGGGTCCACACACGCATATGAAACCCGTTGATCCTGCGTTGCCACCGCTAACCCGTTTTGGCCTCTTATAGTCAGCCCAATATGCGTGTCCCGTCACCCGACTAGAGTCGAGCCCACAAAGATACGTTTGGGATATTGGTTGAAATGGGCCCCCACAAGCTACCCACCTAAGCTTGTCACTTATCTAGTGTATCCCACTTAACCCTTTAATCATGTTTAATTACATGTTTCCACTTGGTTAAGTATTCTAATCGTATTTTCTATTGCCACCCAAGGCAACCCACTAGATTTCCACATGCCACCCAAGGCACCCACTTAACCCCTCATGTCCCTCTACATGCTAATATGGTTAAGTGTTTCTTAATTAATTAATTAAGATCATGACCTCATAAAGACCTCTCACATTAGACCATCTTTTATGACTGTTGGATATGCCGGTTGGTTCCGGGCAGACTTCTGTCATAAAAAGGGTATAACCTCGTGTCTTTACTTTAATCACGTATTTAATTTATGACTAAGACCTCTCACATTGGGCCAATCATTTGTAGCCGCTGGATGGCCGGTCGGTTCCGGGCAGACTTCCGCTACAAAAGGGTCCAACCTCGTGTCTTAGTTGATTAATTACACCTAATTAATCACCCCCATATTAATTATCCCTAATTAATATCAAGTTTTTCATAACATGGGTAGACCTAACTCAATAGGTAAATTCCCATGGGGTAGACCTAACTCAATAGGTAAATTCCCACTTATGTTAATTTATTTTTATGGTATGCTTAATCATACCCAATCATACTTTTATTAACATATTTATTAACCCCATCGTTCCCCACGTAAATCGTTCTCATTTCATGACATAATAAAGGGAAGATCCATCACAAATATCATGGGTTTAACCAAATCTTAGCATATAACTTTGTCATGGGTTAAGAGGATGTCAACTTGCATATATGAGCATATATTAACCCAACTACATTTAACCCAAACTTGCATATTATCATACACATACTTGCATAAGCATGCATAACTTGCATATCATGTTAAACTTGCATTTAAGCATACACATAACTTGCATAAGCATTCACATACTTGCATAAGCATTCACATACTTGCATAAGCATGCATAACTTGCATATCATGTTAAACTTGCATTTAAGCATATACATAACTTGCATAAGCATTCACATACTTGCATAAGCATGCATAACTTGCATATCATGTTAAACTTGCATTTAAGCATATACATAACTTGCATATGAACTTGCATAACAATCTACACATAACTTACATAACATCATACACATAACTTGCATATGAACTTGCATAACAACCGACACATAACTTACATAACATCATACACATAACTTGCATAACTCACTTGTTAAACATGCATAAACCCACTTATTAGATATGCATAAACCCACTTATTAAACATGCATAAACCCACTTGTTAAACATGCAAAAACCAACTTATTAAACATGCATAAACCCACTTGTTAAACATGCATAAACATAGGAAAACATAGAGTAGCATATCATTACAAATGATTCAAACTCACTAATCCGCATTTAAGACCATAAGTCTCATTACACCCAATCTACTTACTTTAGCAATTGATGTTAAAGTGATAGAAACTCACCAAACCCAAGATTAGCAAACTTATGAAGTGGAATTAGTTGCTAAATATGAAGAAGATGATGATTAGAGGTTGATTAGAGAGTGATTAGCTTGCAACTTCCTTCATAAACTAGTGGAGGCTTTCTCAAGTTTGATTTTGGCGGCATGAGGCCATCATTCCTATTTTTAGTATGGATTAGGGTAGGTTTAGGGTGTATTTATAGATTAGGTGAGTGTTTTAGGCCCTTAGATTAACCCTAGGATAGATTAGGTCCGTTAGATTTAGGAAATCTCTAGAACCCAGCCCTCCAAGCCAGCCTAAAACCCAACCTGGTGCACCCAGGTTCCCTGGACGCCGCGCCCAGGTCGACAGGCAAGTCGACTCCCCAGTCGACAGGCCTGTCGATAGCCCTGTCGACATGGGTAGGGCGGGAAACTTCCCGCCTGGCCCCCTGCTGGCTCCAATTTTGAAATCTGATTTTGCATTTCTAAATCTGTTTTTAACTTTGAATTTTCGGAAAACTTCTTTGGGTCATAACCGGGCCATACGGACTCCGATTCTCGAAAACTCGGACTCTATTTCGCGTATTTTTCCGAGACGAACGCAATGACGTAGCCCGTTACCCCCAATTCCCACATCTGAGATTATTTATCCTGTAATTAGTGAATTTTAGTATTAACTAAAATTCGGGGTGTTACATTCTCCCCTCCTTAAAGGATTTCGTCCCCGAAATCTCTAAGCCAAGGAGAATGCATATCCTACCATCCAAACAACCATCTACTCAAACCATCAACCACGGGCATCCATCGTCCTTAAATAGTTTCTAATGATGTATGAGCATATGCAAAAAGTGTGTGTATATGTTCCCTATCTAATGTATGAACATATGCAAACCATGATAGTGCCATGCATCCATTATGTATGCGAGAGAACCCTATCGACACATACAATATCTACATGAGTGCACAATCATTCACCAAAATGCATCATCCATATGATAACACAATCATTATACATCCATCAATATAGCTTCCTACACACAATTTTTATGCAATATGCAATATGAAGTGACTGAGCCGATCTAGTGCCTAGAGTGTGTGTATATGCATCCACGAGCAACCACTAGCAAACACTTGCATCAACTTGCATCCATCAACCATAACTTGTCTCAAACACATGTTTCAACCATAGGTTTACCCTATCTAAAGGTCAAACAGTACTAACGAGAGGACATACTAAAGATAAGATAAGTACTAGACAACGATAGAGGAGAAAGTAAAGACATACCCTCAAAAAGAAATGGGTACAATGAACGCATCTTCGCTTCCGTCTCCCAAGTTGCGTTGCTCTCATCTTCTCCCCATTGCACTTTGACTAGTTGAACCTCTCTGTTTCTCAACTTCCTAGTCCCTGACCCAAGGATGCAGGTAGGAGCTCGTCGAATAGTCGCATCACGCTCTACTTCCACTTCTTTAAGCAAGCTCGGCTCTACCACCTCTGCGGTCTCATGTAAGCACTTCCTCAAATGGGACACATGGAATACATCATGTACACAACTAAGTTTGTCAGGCAACTCCACTCTATATGCCATCCGTCCAGTTCTTTCCTTAATGGGAAATGGCCCTACGAACCTTGGTGCTAACTTTCCAACAGATCCAAAGCGAACCACATTTCGTAACGGAGACACTTTGACAAAGACCATGTCCCCAACTTCAAACTCAAGATCCGTCCTTCTCTTGTCCGCATAAGATTTTTGCCTATCCTGCGCTGCTTTCATCCTTCTTCGAATCAAGTCAATCTTCTTAGAAGTCTCCCTAATCATATCAGGCCCAAGCAAGATCTTATCCGTAGATTCCCACCAACATGTAGGTGATCGACAAGGCCTTCCATAGAGGGCTTCGAAAGGAGCCATACCAATACTGGACTGAAAGTTGTTATTATATGCGAACTCTACCAATGGAAGATGCTCTTCCCATGTACCTCCAAAATCTAAGATACAAAGCCTCAAAAGGTCTTCTAGAACACGATTCACCCTCTCGGTCTGGCCGTCCGTCTGAGGATGATATGCGGTGCTCAGACACAATTGAGTCCCCACTGCCTCTTGCAAACTTCTCCAGAACTCGCTAGTGAAGATAGGATCTCGATCACTCACTATGCTAGAGGGTACCCCATGTAATCGAACTATCTCTCGAAGATATACTGAAGCTAGCCATGGAGCAGTCCTCTTGCTCTTCACAGGTATGAAATGGGCGCTCTTAGTAAGCCTGTCTACCACCACCCAAATTCCCGTATTACCCTTTCTTGATCTAGGTAACCCGTCAATAAAATCCATCGAGACGCTATCCCACTTCCATTGCGGAACTTCCAATGGGTGAAGCAACCCACCAGGTTTCTTTTGCTCCGCCTTCACTTGTTGGAACACCAAGCATCGAGCGACATACTCGGCCACATCTTTCTTCATACCGGCCCAGAAGAAAACCCTCTTCATGTCTTGGTACATTTTGTCCCCACCGGGATGAATGGTCATCCTAGAACGGTGTGCATTATCAAGAATAACCTTCCTCAAACCCTCGTCTTGCGGTACACACAGTCTACCGTCTCTACGCAAGCACCCCCTATCGTCTAGGGTGTACCTACTCAAATGGCTGGATGACTCCCCCCTTATGAGCTTCTCCACCAACTCAACCCAACTGTGGGTCGTCCCTCTGTGCTTCTCCAATCCGCCCCAAAAGAGTAGGTCTAACCTCCAAGGAAGCTAGCAAACCGGGTACATAATCAATGGAAGGTCTGAAATCAAACATTGAGATAAATCCCAAGCTTTGTTGTTCCACAAACAATGGACTCAAGGACAACCTCTTTCTGCTCAAGGCGTCCGCCACCACGTTACCCTTGCCAGGGGTATACACTATCTCGAAATCATAGGATGCTAAGAACTCCATCCACCTTTGCTGTCTCAAATTCAAATCCTTCTGAGAAAACAAGTACTTCAATGATTTGTGGTCAGTGAACAATTCGAATCTCTCACCAAGAAGATAATGGCGCCAAATCTTAAGCGCAAAAACAATAGCGGCCAACTCTAAATCATGGGTAGGGTAATTTTTCTCATGCACTCTCAACTGCCTTCCACCATAGGCTATCACCCTTCCCTCTTGCATTAAGACTGCGCCTAGTCCAGTCCCACAAGCATCGGTATAGACAACAAATGGCTTGCTCCCATCTGACAATACTAAAACTGGAGCAGTGGTTAAAGCTCTCTTTAACCGTCGGAACGCATCATCACAATCTACGTCCCATGCGAAAACAAGATTCTTCTTCGTTAAGCGGGTTAATGAGGCTGATATCTTCGCGAAGTCTTTAATAAACTTCCTATAATAACCCGACAACCCCAAGAAACTTCTTACTTCGGTAGCATTCTTCGGAACCTTCCAATCCTGAATTGATACTACCTTCGCGGGATCCACAGCTATCCCTTCCTTGGAGACCACGTGCCCCAAGAACCGCACCTCCTTCCTCCAGAAGTGACATTTAGAGAATTTAGCCTTAAGGCTATGTGCTCGAAGAGTCTTCAATACCTTCCCAAGATGTAGGGCATGCTCTTCTTCGCTCTTAGAAAATACTAAGATATCATCCACAAAGACCACCACGAATTTATTAAGGAACTCCCTGAACACCCTACTCATCAAATCAACAAAGTATGCAGGAGCGTTCGTCAACCCAAATGGCATCACCAGCCACTCATAGAAACCATCCGGAGTCCTAAAGGCAGTCTTGTCTATGTTATCCTCAGCCACCCTCAATTGATGAAACCCAGTGGCTAAGTCCAACTGAGAAAATACTGAAGCGCCAACCAACTGATCGAAAAGATCATCAATTCTCGGCAAGGGGTGTCTATTCTTCTTTGTGAGCTTGTTGAGTTCTCTATAGTCTACACAAAGTCTGAGGAACCCATCCGCCTTTGTAGCAAATACTACTGGAGCACCCCACTCCGATATACTCCGTCTTATGAACCCCTTCTCAAGCAACTCCCCTACTTGCTTATGGAGTTCCCTCCTCTCACGAGGAGCCATGTGGCGCACTGGTAAAGATACAGGTTTAGCATTATCCACCAGATATATTCGGAAGTCAATCTCCCGCTTCGGAGGTAAGCCCTTCACCTCCTCAAACACATCCGGATATTCCCGAACCACTCTAACAGATTGCAAACTCTCGACCGAAGCGTCAAGCGATTCAAGATAACTTAGCATAACAGAGTCCATGGGATTACAAGAAATCTCGAGAGTGTTACCCAAGCGGGTCATGAGCCTAACAACTCTCCTTTCGCAATCCAGAACGGCACCATTACTGGATAACCAGTCCATGCCCAAAATCAACCCATAGCCCGTGAAGCCCAACACAAAAGCATCACATGTAAACTCAATGCTAAGTATAGAAATCTTCAAACCCAAACATACCATGGACAAATAAGTGGAGCCCCCAATTGGGTTTGAAACAACCAAGGGATCATCTACCAGACTGGTGTCTAAGTGTAGTGACTCAACTAAAGATGATGAGATAAACGAATGCGATGCGCCAGAATCAAACAATGTACGGACAGGATGATCAAACAGAAAAACCAGACTTTCAACGGAAATAGTTCTACCTCTCTCCTGAATCGGTGGGACTGCGAGAGCCTGTACTTGCCCCCTAGCCTGACTTGGTGCCATAAGAGCTTGCACCTGTCCTCCTGAGGTAGACCCCATCCTTTGCCCTTTCTTAGGACAGTCTTTCACTAGATGCCCTGCTTCGCCACAGTGGAAGCAGCCAGTCTTCTTCTTCTTGCGACAATCCTTGCTTAGGTGGCCAGGTGTCCCACAATTGAAACACTTCTTCTTCTTGCTCTTGCCACCATTGCCTTTCCCACCTTTATTTTGCTGTTGTTGCTGAGGTCTCTTTTGATCTCCCTTCTTCTCGGGTGCCCTATTAGCATTGGGACCCTTCTCTTCTTCATGCATGAGTGCCATGTCAACTAGCTTCTCAAAGGTGGCCCCCATAGGGATATGAGTCATAGCCAACCCATGCATCGGTTCATTCAAGCCTTTCACGAACCTCAAAGCCTTCTTCTCCGGTGTATTCACCATGTCTAGGCCAAACCTTGCCAATTGATTAAACTTGTTGACATATTCCTTCACTGAGAGATTTCCTTGCTTTAAAGTCAAGAATCTTTCCATATACAAGTTTTCCTCCGCCCTCGAGAGAAACTTTGCCACAAATCTTTGCCTAAAATCCGCCCAAGAGTCAACGGGGCGTTCTCCATTAGTGACCTCCCACCAGAATGAGGCCTCTCCTTTCATTAACCAAGCAGCTAACTTGACTTTCTTTCCTTCTTCCATCTCAAAGATATCTATCAACTCTTCCACCTCCTTAAGCCAATCTCTAGCCTCCACGAAAGTTTCCGATCCTTGAAAAGGTTTCCCTCCCATAGCTTTAAATTCCTTGCAAGTCTTAGCAAAAGTATCCGTGCGAGGAGGAGGGGGAGGAGGAAGATCGGGTGCTACGGTTGGTGGAGGAATATTTGCTGGACCCGCAGTGGTGGCCCTAGCCTCCATCAATCTCCTATACCATACTGGTACCGTCACACCCTCCGGAAAGTTAAGATCCTCAGCCATGCTGAAACGAAAAAGGAAAGACTCAAAACGGAGAATTCGAAGGATATAGATATGGCTATTGGGGATTATGTTTTTCTTTCAAAAAC
The DNA here is from genome assembly GCA_030737875.1 of Allium sativum. Classification (NCBI taxonomy): domain Eukaryota; kingdom Viridiplantae; phylum Streptophyta; class Magnoliopsida; order Asparagales; family Amaryllidaceae; genus Allium; species Allium sativum. The sequence continues at coordinate 792,540,566 of CM060921.1, read as the reverse complement.
TTTTCTCTTAAAAGACATGTTTTTGAAAATATTTCTTCCAAAAATGTTTTAGAAAAATAGCTTTCTAAAAAAAAAAATTATCTGTTCCGGTAACCTTTGCTCTGATACCACGTGTAACACCCCACGCCCGCTATGGTCACTCTCTAAGGGAATGCCATAGCATCGGTGGAGTATTTTAGTGAATATAGAATAGAAAAATTACAACAAGACAGATATAAATAGTACTTGAAATTTAAAACATCATCTCATAACAGCGGAAGTAAACATGTCTGGTTACATCATAAAACCAAAATAAAAGTCAAGTACAATATCCATCAAAATAAAGAAGTACATAATCCCACTCTCTCATACAATAGCCAGGACAAAAGAAAAGATAACTGGGTAACGGGAGCTTTACATCTATCCAAGCTCCTCAAGACTGGAACAGCAATCCGATCAAGCTCCACTACTGCTAGGATCCACCGTAGGACCTGAGGGTTGGAAAAAAGATAAAAACAACGGGGTCAGACATAAGTCTGAGCGAGTCCTATAACTTTAACAATACAATCATTAAAGTAACCAGAGAAGACATAAACTTGACCTACGGTAATGTCTGGGGATGAATGGCTACACTAAGCAGCTTGGTAGACTTAGGATAAACTAAGATAACTGTAAAGACGCATCTACCCACCCAAGGATAATTACTAACTGCACCACACCAGTCATTCCTTCTTAAAGGTTGATCCCACCCAAGGACTTAGAAAATTTACCCAGTAGTTTCACGTACCCCTAGTTCACTACATAGGTGCCGTCAGCCCCTATCTCCACTAGGTGTACCCACTACTCCCAAGCGATCGGCTCCCTACCGTAGATACCCGTGCTAGTCCCACAATGGGGTGTATCATTCCCCAAAGTGGCCACCTGATAATATCAACGGTGCACGGCTTTATATCTACACGATGCAACAACGATTTACCAACCAGCCCGGGTCCACACACGCATATGAAACCCGTTGATCCTGTGTTGCCACCGCTAACCCGTTTTGGCCTCTTATAGTCAGCCCAATATGCGTGTCCCGTCACCCGACTAGAGTCGAGCCCACAAAGATACGTTTGGGATATTGGTTGAAATGGGCCCCCACAAGCTACCCACCTAAGCTTGTCACTTATCTAGTGTATCCTACTTAACCCTTTAATCATGTTTAATTACATGTTTCCACTTGGTTAAGTATTCTAATCGTATTTTCTATTGCCACCCAAGGCAACCCACTAGATTTCCACATGCCACCCAAGGAACCCACTTAACCCCTCATGTCCCTCTACATGCTAATATGGTTAAGTGTTTCTTAATTAATTAATTAAGATCATGACCTCATAAAGACCTCTCACATTAGACCATCTTTTATGACTGCTGGATATGCCAGTTGGTTTCGGGCAGACTTCTGTCATAAAAAGGGTATAACCTTGTGTCTTTACTTTAATCACGTATTTAATTTATGACTAAGACCTCTCACATTGGGCCAATCATTTGTAGCCGCTGGATGGCCGGTCGGTTCCGAGCAGACTTCCGCTACAAAAGGGTCCAACCTCGTGTCTTAGTTGATTAATTACACCTAATTAATCACCCCCATATTAATTATCCCTAATTAATATCAAGTTTTTCATAACATGGGTAGACCTAACTCAATAGGTAAATTCCCATGGGGTAGACCTAACTCAATAGGTAAATTCCCACTTATGTTAATTTATTTTTATGGTATGCTTAATCATACCCAATCATACTTTTATTAACATATTTATTAACCCCATCGTTCCCCACGTAAATCGTTCTCATTTCATGACATAATAAAGGGAAGATCCATCACAAATATCATGGGTTTAACCAAATCTTAGCATATAACTTTGTCATGGGTTAAGAGGATGTCAACTTGCATATATGAGCATATATTAACCCAACTACATTTAACCCAAACTTGCATATTATCATACACATACTTGCATAAGCATGCATAACTTGCATATCATGTTAAACTTGCATTTAAGCATACACATAACTTGCATAAGCATTCACATACTTGCATAAGCATTCACATACTTGCATAAGCATGCATAACTTGCATATCATGTTAAACTTGCATTTAAGCATATACATAACTTGCATAAGCATTCACATACTTGCATAAGCATGCATAACTTGCATATCATGTTAAACTTGCATTTAAGCATATACATAACTTGCATATGAACTTGCATAACAATCTACACATAACTTACATAACATCATACACATAACTTGCATATGAACTTGCATAACAACCTACACATAACTTACATAACATCATACACATAACTTGCATAACTCACTTGTTAAACATGCATAAACCCACTTATTAGATATGCATAAACCCACTTATTAAACATGCATAAACCCACTTGTTAAACATGCATAAACCAACTTATTAAACATGCATAAACCCACTTGTTAAACATGCATAAACATAGGAAAACATAGAGTAGCATATCATTACAAATGATTCAAACTCACTAATCCGCATTTAAGACCATAAGTCTCATTACACCCAATCTACTTACTTTAGCAATTGATGTTAAAGTGATAGAAACTCACCAAACCCAAGATTAGCAAACTTATGAAGTGGAATTAGTTGCTAAATATGAAGAAGATGATGATTAGAGAGTGATTAGCTTGCAACTTCCTTCATAAACTAGTGGAGGCTCTCTCAAGTTTGATTTTGGCGGCATGAGGCCATCATTCCTATTTTTAGTATGGATTAGGGTAGGTTTAGGGTGTATTTATAGATTAGGTGAGTGTTTTAGGCCCTTAGATTAACCCTAGGTTAGATTAGGTCCGTTAGATTTAGGAAATCTCTAGAACCCAGCCCTCCAAGCCAGCCTAAAACCCAACCTGGTGCACCCAGGTTCCCTGGACGCCGCGCCCAGGTCGACAGGCAAGTCGACAGGAAAGTCGAGTCCCTAGTCGACAGGCCTGTCGACAGCCCTGTCGACATGGGTAGGGCGGGAAACTTCCCGCCTGGCCCCCTGCTGGCTCCAATTTTGAAATCTGATTTTGCATTTCTAAATCTGTTTTTAACTTTGAATTTTCGGAAAACTTCTTTGGGCCATAACCGGGCCATACGGACTCCGATTCTTGAAAACTCGGACTCTATTTCGCGTATTTTTCCGAGACGAACGCAATGACGCAGCCCGTTACCCCCAATTCCCAAATCTGAGATTATTTATCCTGTAATTAGTGAATTTTAGTATTAACTAAAATTCGGGGTGTTACAGTTATGCAAGTTCATATGCAAGTTATGATGCAAGTTCATATGCAAGTTATGATGCAAGTTCATATGCAAGTTATGATGCAAGTTCATATGCAAGTTATGATGCAAGTTCATATGCAAGTTTGCCTCTATGTATGACATAAGTACATGTGCAAGTTCATCCCTTTTAGACTTATGACATGTATGCAAGTTGACACCTTTATGATAGGTCTATGACATGAACATTTAAGCAAGTTACCATCTTTATGACATATGTGATTCATGCAAGTTTGGGTTGGTTATTTATGCAAGTTGGGTTTATGGTCATATATACAAGTTGACACCTTTTAAACCCATGATAATGCTAATGATATGCTAAGTTGAACCCATTATGTGTATGATGAATCTTCTCTTTTGAAGTATGTCATGTTAACGTATTTACGTGGGGACGATGGGGTAAAAATTAATGAACACATAAAATTGTGTGAAGTGGGTATGATTAAACATACCGTAAAGTGGATGGACATAATTGGGAATTTACCTATTAAGTTAGGTCTACCCATATTATGGAATTGGGAATTTACCTATTGAGTTAGGTCTACCCATATTCTTAAATATTTGTAATTAATTAGGGATAATTAATACAAATTATGGGGGTGATTAATTAGGTGTAATTAATCTACTAAGACACGAGGTTGGACCCTTTTGTAGCATAAGACTACCCGGAACCGACCGGCAAATCCAGCGGCTACAAATGATTGGCCCAATGTGAGAGGTCTTAGTCATAAACTAAATACGTGACAAGTGTAAAGACACGAGGTTAGACTCTGTTATGGTGTAAGGCTGCCTGGAACCAACCGGCATATCCAGCTGCCATAAAAGACAGTCTAATGTAAGAGGTCTTTACAAAGGTTACGATCTTAATTAATTAAGAAACACTTAACCAAATTAGCATGTAGAGGGGCATGAGGGGTTAACTGGGTGCCTTGGGTGGCATGTAGTAACTAGTGGGGGTGCCTTGGGTGGCATGAGGAAACTAGTGGGTTGCCTTGGGTGGCAATAGAAAATACGATTAGAATACTTAACCAAAGTGGAACATGTAATTAAACATGATTAAAGGGTTAAGTAAGTGCCTTGGGTGGCATGTGGGAATCAAGTAAGTGCCTTGGGTGGCATGCGGAAATCTAGTGGGTGCCTTAAGTGGCAATTGAAATATAATTAAATGACAAGCTTAAGTAGTAGCTTGTGGGGGCCTTAAGTGGCAATTGAAATATAATTAGATGACTTAACCAAACCTTAACATGTAAGGGGGCTTGATTATAAAAGGGGTTAAGTGGGATGCACTAGATAAAATGACAAGCTTAAGTAGTAGCTTGTGGGGGCCCATTTCAACCAATATCCCAAACGTATCTTTGTGGGCTCGACCCAAGTCAAGGACGGGACACGCATATTGGGCTTGACTATAAGAGGCCAAAACGGGGTAGCGGTGGCAACGCGAGTCCAATGGGTTTCATATGCATGTGTGGACCCGGGCTGGTAGGTAAGACATTGTTGCATCATGTAGATATAAGCCGTGCACCATTTGTTGTATCGGGTTGCCACTTTGGGGAGTGATACACCCCATTGTGGGGCCAGCACGGGTATCTACGGTAGGGAGCCGATCACTTGGGAGTAGTGGGTACACCTAGTGGAGATAGGGGCAGACGGCACCTATGTAGTCAGCTAGGGGTACACGAAACTACTATTAAAAATTACTGAGTACACCTAGTGGAGATAGGGGCAGACGGCACCTATGTAGTCAGCTAGGGGTACAAGAAACTACTGGGTAAAATTACTAAGTACACTTAGTGGGATCAACCTTTAAGTAGGAATTACCCTTGGGTGGGTAGAACTGGTGTGGTGCAGTGTAGGAATTACCCTTGGGTGGGTAGATCTGGGGTGGTGCAATCTAGTAATTATCCTTGGGTGGATAAATGCGTCTTTTCGGTTATCTTTGTACATCCTGTGTTTAGTTGGCTACTTAGTGTAGTCATTATCCCCAGAGGTACCGTACCTTGTTTATATCATACCCTAATCACTTTAATGATTGTATTGTTAAGGTTATAGGACTCGCTCAGACTTATGTCTGACCCCGTTGTTTTTATCTTTTTCCCAACCCTCAGGTTATCAGAGTGGGCCTAGCACTATTGGGCTTTGATCAGACTGCTTTATCTATCTTTTGGAGCTTGGACCGTGGATGTAAAGCTCAGTTTATCTTTTCTATTATGGCTATTAAGTTATGTAGTGGGATTATGTACTTTTGTTTTATCAGGATGGATATTATGTACTTGACTCTTGTTTATGGTTTTGGTGTAACCAAACATGTTTTACTTTCCGCTGCAATGAAATGATGTTTTAAATTCTAAAGTATTACTTATATCTGTCTTGTTGTAATTTTTCTGTTCTATATTCACTTAAAATACTCCACCGATGTTATGGCATTCCCTTAGTGAGTGACCATAGCGGGTGTGGGGTGTTACACGTGGTATCAGAGCTTAAGGTTACCAGAACAGATAAAATTTTTAGAAAAACTATTTTCTAAGAACATTTTTGAAAGGAGTTTTTTCAAAAACATGTCTTTTAAGAGAAAAGTTTTTGAAAGAAAAGCATAATCCCCGATAGCCAAATCTTTATCTTTCGAATTCTCCGTTTTGAATCTCTTCCTCTCTCGTTTTGAGTTTCCCCTCCGCGTATAGATGATCTTTCTAAGATAGATAAGAATGGAAAACCACTTCAAGGGACTTAGACGTTAGTCGGATTAGAAGTTGGTTCAAGAAGGAGGAGGACTTGTAGTTACCTATTGGATAGACGAGGGGAGGAAGGCTGAAATAGTTGTTGTTTAATGAAGGACGAAACCTCATTTTGATGGGAGGTTACGAGTGGAGAATGGGAAGAAGAGGGCTAGTAGTTATCCTTTTGGAGGAATAGGACGCCTTATTAGGATTGTCCAAAGGGGCATGGGCAAGGTATGGAATCTCATGGAGGGTAGTTGTATTCCCTCGCTGCTAGTGTACCAGATGGGGATAGGACCGTGTAGGTTGGAATTTGGATTTCTTTATTATCCGGTTCGAACTTTATTTGATTCTGACGCATCGAGTTCGTTTATCTCATCATTGTTAGTTGAGTCACTACACTTAGACACCAGTTAGTAGATGATCCCTTAGTTGTTTCAAACCCAATTGGGGCTCCATGATGTGTTTAGGTTTGAAAGTTTCTATACTTAGCGTTAAGTTTAGATGTGATGCTTTTTGGGCTTCACGGGCTATGGGATAGTTTTGGGCATGGACGGGTTACCCAGTAGGGGTGCCGTTCTTGATTTTGAAGGGAGAGTTGTTAGGTTTATGACCCGCTTGGGTAACACTCTCGAGATCTCTTGTAATCCCATGGAATCTGTTATGCTAAGTTATCTAGAATCGCTTGACACGTCGGTCGAGAGGTTGCGATCTGTTAGAGTGGTCCGGGAATACTCGAATGTGTTTGAGGAGGTGAAGGGCTTACCTCCGGAGCGGGAGATTGACTTCCGAATATATCTGGTAGACAATGCCAAACCAGTGTCTTGGCCAGTGTGCCACATGGCTCCTCGTGAGAGGAGGGAACTCCATAATCAAGTAGCCGATTTGCTTGAGAAGGGGTTCATAAGACGAAGTATATCGGAGTGGGGTGCTCTAGTAGTTTTTGCCACGAAGGCGGATGGGTCCCTCAGACTTTGTGTAGGCTAAAGAGAACTAAATAAACTCACAAAGAAGAATAGACACCCATTGCCGAGGATTGATGATCTCTTTGATCAGTTAGTTGGTGCCTCAGTATTTTCGCAGTTGGACTTAGCCACGGGGTTTCGTCAGTTGAGAGTGGCTGAGGATAGTATAGAGAAGACTGCTTTTAGGACTCCGGATGGTTTTTTTTATGAGTGGCTGGTGATGCCATTTGGTTTGACGAACACCCCCGCATACTTTATTGATTTGATGAGAAGGGTGCTTAGGGAGTACCTAAATAAGTTCGTGATGGTCTTTTCTAGGAGCAAAATAAGTTTTCGTATGTGCTCAATAGGTTGAGCAAAGCCAATTATGGGATAAACGGTGGTTTTGGAGCGAGACTGGCAAGGACATCCAGAGTTGGACAAGGGCTTAATTATTTAGCCGTTTTTACTAGTATCATCTCACGTAGGTCGTCTGAATTCGAAGGAGGTATCCCTTGGGTGTTTGTCTGATATTGGTTTAGGCCTTTGGGGCTTGCATTTGGGGGATGTCGAGTTCGACTAGGGTGGTCTGCGTGAGAGATGGACAGTTGTGATGATTTTGGATGGGATTCTTAGCATCCTATGAGTTTGGGATAGCGTATACCCATGGCAAGGGTAACGTGGTAGCGGACGCCTTAAGTAGAAAAAGGTTGTCCTTGAGATCATTGTTCGTTGAACGACGGAGCTTAGAGTTTATTTCTATGTTTGACTTTAGACCTTCCGTTGACTTTGTACCCAGTTTGCTAGCCTCCTTGGAGGTTAGGCCTACTCTTTTGGGACGGATTGGCGAGGCACAGCGAGACGACCCACGGTTGGTTGAGTTAATAGAGAAGCTCATAAGGGGGGGAGTCGTCCAGCCATTTGAGTAGGTACACCCTAGATGGTAAGGGGTGGTTGCGTAGAGACAGTAGACTTTGTGTATCGCAAGACGAGGGTTTGAGGAAGGCTATATTTGATGATGCACATCGGTCGAAGAGGACCATTCATCCCGGTGGGGACAAGATGTACCAAGACATGAAGCGAGTTTTCTTTTGGGCCGGTATGAAGAAAGATGTGGCCGAGTATGTCGCTAGATGCTTGGTGTGCTAGCAAGTGAAAGCGGAGCAGAAGAAACCCGGTGGGTTGCTTCACCCATTGGAGGTTCCGCTATGGAAGTGGGATAGTGTCTCGATGGATTACCGAGATCGAGGAAGGGTAATACAGGAATTTAGGTTGGGGTAGACAGACTTACTAAGAGCGCCCATTTTATACCCGTGGAGAGTAAGAGAACTGCTCCATGGCTAGCTTCAGTTTACATTCGAGAGATTATTAGATTGCATGGTGTACCTTCCAGTATAGTGAGCGATCGAGATCCTATCTTCACTAGAGAGTTTTGGAAGAGTTTGCAAGAGGCGGTAGGGACTCAGTTGTGTTTGAGTACCGCATATCATCCTCAGACGGACGGCCAGACCGAGAGGGTGAATCATATTTTAGAATACCTTTTGAGGCTATGTATCTTAGATTTTGGAGGTACATGAGAAGAGCATCTTCCATTGGTGGAGTTGCCCGACAGACTTAGTGGTGTACATGATGTATTCCATATGAGGAAGTGCCTACATGAGACCGCAGAGGTGGTAGAGCCGAGCTTGCTTAGAGAAGTAGAGATAGAGCGTGATGCGACTATTCGACGAGCTCCTACACGCATCCTTGGGTCAGAGATTAAGAGGTTGAGAATAAGGGAGGTTCAACTAGTCAAAGTGCAATGGGGAGAAGATGAGAGCAACGCTACTTGGGAGACGGAAGCGAAAATGCGTTCATTATACCCATTCCTTTTTGAGGGTATGTCTTTTAACTTCTCCTTTATCGTTTGTCTAGTACTTATCTTATCCTAAGTATGTCCTCTTGTTAGTACCTTTGACCTTTAGATAGGGTAAACCTATGGTTGAAACATGTGTTTGAGACATGTTATGATTGATGGATGCATGTGGATGCAAGTGTTTGCTAGTGGTTGCTCGTGGATGCATATACACACACTCTAGACACTAGATCGGCTCAATCACTTCATATTGCATTTTGCATATAATTGTGTGTAGGTAGCTATATTTACGGATGTATAATGATTGTGTTATCATATGGATGATGCATTTTGGTGAATGATTGTGCACTCATGTAGATATAGTATGTGTCGATAGGGTTCTTTCGCATACATATTGGATGCATGGCACTATCACGGTTTGCATATGTTCATACATTAGATAGGGAACATATACACACACTCTTTGCATATGCTCATACATCAGTAGAAATTGTTTTAAGGACAATGGATGCCCGTGTTTGATGGATTGAGTAGATGGTTGTTTGGATGGTAGGATATGCATTCTCCTTAACTTGGAGATTTCGGGGACGAAATCCTTTAAGGAGGGGAGAATGTAACACCCCGAATTTCAGTTAACACTGATATTCACTAATTACAGAATTAATAATCTCAGATGTGAGAATCAGGGGAAACGGGTTACGTCATTGTGTTCGTCTCGGAAAAATACGCGAAATAGAGTCCGAAATTTTGTAAATCGGAGTCCATATGACCCGGTTAAGGCCCAAAGAAGTTTTCGGGAAATTTGAATTTCGAAACATGCAGAAATGGGGGCCAGGCGGGAAAACTCCCGCCCAGCCAAGTCGACTTGGCTGTCGACAGGGCTGTCGACTTGCCTGTCGACATGCCTGTTGACTTGGCAGTCGACAGGGCTGTCTACTTGCCCTGTCGGCTGATTCTGGCCTGGGTGCACCAGTTTGAGTTTTGGGCTGTGTTTTGGAGGGCTGGACGAAATCTGTTGGCTCTAAATAGAATTAGGGTTAATCTAAGGGTTAGAAACACATCCTAATCCTATAAATAAGACCCTAAGCTAGCCCTAAATGATCATAATCCTATCCTCTAACTAAACTATGCCAAAATTTTCTATGATCATGGCCTCCACTCAAAAGCCTAGCCTCCATCCTCTTTAAATACTATTTCTATGAAGGCTTTCATGTTCATACAAGCATCTTTGAGTTGTATGAGTGATCATTAGCTTGCATTCATCATCAAGTTGCAAGCTTTATGTTCAGGGTTAGAGTTTTTGGGTGATTTTTGGCAATGGTTTGCTTATTGGAGTTTAGTGGTGAGTTTCTATAGCCTTAATAATCAATTGTTAAATTGATTATGATAGGATATGATAAGATATGGCTATGTTTGTGGATAAATGTGCTTATGCAAGTTTAGTATAGTGTATGTTGTGTGTTTTGCAAGTTTTATGCTATATGCAAGTTTAATGTTGTGTTTTATGATGCTCACTATGCAAAACACTATGTTGAACATTGATGCATATGTAACATGTTATGCAAACTATATGTGAGATTATATGCAAGTTATATGTAACATGTTATGCAAGTTATGTATTTGGTATTTGGTTTTGTGCATGCTAAGTATTTGGTTTTATGCATACTAAGTGTTTGGTTTTATGCAAGTTATGATGCAAGTTCATATGCAAGTTATGATGCAAGTTCATATGCAAGTTCATATGCAAGTTATGATGCAAGTTCATATGCAAGTTTGTCTCTTTTTATGATATGCATAATATATGCAAGTTTGCCTCTAAGTATGGCATGTTATGCAAGTTCATATGCAAGTTATGATGCAAGTTCATATGCAAGTTATGATGCAAGTTCATATGCAAGTTATGATGCAAGTTCATATGCAAGTTATGATGCAAGTTCATATGCAAGTTTGCCTCTATGTATGACATAAGTACATGTGCAAGTTCATCCCTTTTAGACCTATGACATGTATGCAAGTTGACACCTTTATGATAGGTCTATGACATGAACATTTAAGCAAGTTACCATCTTTATGACATATGTGATTCATGCAAGTTTGGGTTGGTTATTTATGCAAGTTGGGTTTATGGTCATATATACAAGTTGACACCTTTTAACCCATGATAATGCTAATGATATGCTAAGTTGAACCCATTGTGTGTATGATGAATCTTCTCTTTTGAAGTATGTCATGTTAACGTATTTACGTGGGGACGATGGGGTAAAAATTAATGAACACATAAAATCATTTGAAGTGGGTATGATTAAACATACCGTAAAGTGGATGGACATAATTGGGAATTTACCTATTAAGTTAGGTCTACCCATATTATGGAATTGGGAATTTACCTATTGAGTTAGGTCTACCCATATTCTTAAATATTTGTAATTAATTAGGGATAATTAATACAAATTATGGGGGTGATTAATTAGGTGTAATTAATCTACAAAGACACGAGGTTGGACCCTTTTGTAGCATAAGACTGCCCGGAACCGACCGGCAAATCCAACGGCTACAAATGATTGGCCCAATGTGAGAGGTCTTTGTCATAAACTAAATACGTGACAAGTGTAAAGACACGAGGTTAGACTCTGTTATGGTGTAAGGCTGCCCGGAACCAACCGGCATATCCAGCTGCCATAAAAGACAGTCTAATGTGAGAGGTCTTTACAAAGGTTACGATCTTAATTAATTAAGAAACACTTAACCAAATTAGCATGTAGAGGGGCATGAGGGGTTAACTGGGTGCCTTGGGTGGCATGTAGTAACTAGTGGGGGTGCCTTGGGTGGCATGAGGAAACTAGTGGGTTGCCTTGGGTGGTAATAGAAAATACGATTAGAATACTTAACCAAAGTGGAACATGTAATTAAACATGATTAAAGGGTTAAGTAAGTGCCTTGGGTGGCATGTGGGAATCAAGTAAGTGCCTTGGGTGGCATGCGGAAATCTAATGGGTGCCTTAAGTGGCAATTGAAATATAATTAAATGACAAGCTTAAGTAGTAGCTTGTGGGGGCCTTAAGTGGCAATTGAAATATAACTAGATGACTTAACCAAACCTTAACATGTAAGGGGGCATGATTATAAAAGGGGTTAAGTGGGATGCACTAGATAAAATGACAAGCTTAAGTAGTAGCTTGTGGGGGCCCATTTCAACCAATATCCCAAACGTATCTTTGTGGGCTCGACCCAAGTCAAGGACGGGACACGCATATTGGGCTTGACTATAAGAGGCCAAAACGGGGTAGCGGTGGCAACGCGAGTCCAACGGGTTTCATATGCGTGTGTGGACCCGGGCTGGTAGGTAAGACGTTGTTGCATCGTGTAGATATAAGCCGTGCACCATTTGTTGTATCGGGTTGCCACTTTGGGGAGTGATACACCCTATTGTGGGGCCAGCACGGGTATCTACGGTAGGGAGCCGATCACTTGGGAGTAGTGGGTACACCTAGTGGAGATAGGGGCAGACGGCACCTATGTAGTCAGCTAGGGGTACACGAAACTACTATTAAAAATTACTGAGTGCACCTAGTGGAGATAGGGGCAGACGGCACCTATGTAGTCAGCTAGGGGTACAAGAAACTACTGGGTAAAATTACTAAGTACACTTAGTGGGATCAACCTTTAAGTAGGAATTACCCTTGGGTGGGTAGAACTGGTGTGGTGCAGTGTAGGAATTACCCTTGGGTGGGTAGATCTGGGGTGGTGCAATCTAGTAATTATCCTTGGGTAGATAAATGCGTCTTTTCGGTTATCTTAGTACATCCTGTGTTTAGTTGGCTACTTAGTGTAGTCATTATCCCCAGAGGTACCGTACCTTGTTTATATCATACCCTAATCACTTTAATGATTGTATTGTTAAGGTTATAGGACTCGCTCAGACTTATGTCTGACCCCGTTGTTTTTATCTTTTTCCCAACCCTCAGGTTATCAGAGTGGGCCTAGCACTATTGGGCTTTGATCAGACTGCTTTATCTATCTTTTGGAGCTTGGACCGTGGATGTAAAGCTCAGTTTATCTTTTCTATTATGGCTATTAAGTTATGTAGTGGGATTATGTACTTTTGTTTTATCAGGATGGATATTATGTACTTGACTCTTGTTTATGGTTTTGGTGTAACCAAACATGTTTTACTTTCCGCTGCAATGAAATGATGTTTTAAATTCTAAAGTATTACTTATATCTGTCTTGTTGTAATTTTTCTGTTCTATATTCACTTAAAATACTCCACCGATGTTATGGCATTCCCTTAGTGAGTGACCATAGCGGGTGTGGGGTGTTACAGTCATGCTTAGTTTCCTAGAATCATATGATGCTTATGTCAATGATTTGTGATCTGTACCTATAGTGTATGAGTATCCGGATGTTTTCGATGAGGTTAGGGACTTACCTCAAGGCTTGAGATTGATTTCCGGATATACGTGGTGGATAGTGCGATGCCAGTCGTATTTCCTGTACGCCCCATAGCCCCTAGAGAGAGGAGGGAGCTTTGCAATCAAGTACGGAAGCTACTTGAAAAGGGGTTTATTAGGCGATGTATATCAGAATGGGGTGCTACAGTCGTCTTCGTGACTAAGGCGGATGGCTCACTTCGTCTATGTGTGGATTACAGGGAGTTGAATAAGCTCACCAACAAGTATAGGCACCTACTCCCGAGGATTGACGATCTATTTGACCAACTTGTTGGCGCATTTGTTTTCTCATTGTTAGATCTGGCCATGGTATTTCATCAGTTGAGGGTGGCCAAGGACGGTATAGATAAGACCGCTTTCGAATGGCTTGTTTGAGTGGCTAGTCATGCCTTTTGGGTTGACGAACGCACCCGAGTATTTTGTGGATCTGATGAGTAGGTTGTTTAGGGAGTTTCTGAATGAATTTATGGTGGTCTTTGTGGATGCCATCCTGATCTTCGCAATGAGAGAGAAAGAATATGCCATACATTTAGGAGATGTTTTGAGGACTTTCGGAGCACACCAGCTTAAGGCGAAATTCTCCAAGTGTCACTTTTGGAGAAAGGAGGTAAGATTTATAGGGCATGTGGTCTCCAAGGATGGGATAGCGGTGGATTCTGCGAAAGTAGTTGCAGTTCAAGATTGGAAGATTCTAAAGAATGCAACGAAGTTGAGAATTTTCTTGGTTTAGCGGGCTATTATAGAAAGTTTAGCAAGGACTTTACGAAGATATCATCCGACTCACCAAACTGATGAAGAAGAATCTGACATTTTCTTAGAGTATTGATTACAAGGATGCTTTTCAGCGATTGAAGAAGGCTTTGACAATAGCTTTAGTTTGACATTGCCATATGGGAATAAGGTGTTCACAGTATACATTGATGCTTGTGGTATATGGGTTGGTGTCGTCTTGGTGCAAGAGGGAAGGGTAGTGTGCTATGGTAGTAGGCAGTAGAAAGTCCATGAAAGGAACCACCCTATCTATGATTTGGAGTTGGCTGTTATAGTGTTCGCACTTAAAACATAGCGGCATTTTCTACTTGGGGAAAGGCTCAAGTTATACATGGACCATAAGTCGCTCAAGTATATGTTGTTGCAAAAGGATCTCAATTTGGGATAGCAAAGATGGATGGATTTCCTAGTGTCCTATGACTTTGAGATTGCTTATACCCTTGGTAAGGGTAATGTAGTGGCGGATGCGTTGAGTAAGCAGAGAATGACCTTGAGTCCTCTATTCGTAGAGAGGCGGAGTTTGGAGTACATATCGACCTTCAATTTCAGGCCATCTATGAGTCTTACGCCTGGTTTGTTGGAATCTTTAGAAGTGCGACCTAATCTTATGGATCAGATAGGATCTTAGCAGCGAGAGGACCCATAGATAGCAGACATCTTGGATAGGCTAAGTAGAGGGGAGATTTCTAGTCACCTTAGTAGATATTCCGTAGATGATAAAGGGTGGCTTTCTGTTCCCTGAATTGGATATTTTTTGAGGACAATCCTTGAGAAAGCCCATAATTATAGGATAACTATCCATCCGGGAAGCAATAAGATGTATTAATACATGAAGAGACATTTCTTTTGCGTGTGATAAAGAAAGATGTGGCGGAGTTTGTAGCTCGATGTTTAGTTTTCCAGCAAGTAAAAGCTAAATAGAAGAAGCTTGGCGGTTTGCTTCATCCTTTGGATGTCCCACAATGGAAGTGGGAGAGCATCTCTATGGATTTCATCGATGGTTTGCCTAGATCGAGGAGAGGCAACACCAGTACATGGGTTATAGTGGACATGCTTACTAAGAGCACTCATTTCATTCCTGTTAAGAGCAAGAGAACAGCAGCATGGTTGGCATCAATTTATCTTCGTGAGATAGTCTGCCTACATGGAGTACCTTCTATCATAGTGAGTGATCGTGACCCCATTTTCACTAGTGTGGTTTGGAAGAGCTTGCAAGAGGCACTAGGTACACGGTTATGTTTAAGCACAGCATATCACCCTCAGACTGATGTACAGAACGTGATGGTGAATAGGGTTCTTGAGGAGTTTTTGAGGTTGTGTATCATAGACTTCGGAGGGACTTGGGAGGAGCGTCTCCCATTGGTGGAGTTCGCCTACAACAATAGTTATCATACTAGTGTAGGCATGGCACCCTTCGAGGGCTTATAAGGATGACCTTGCAGATCACCGACTTGTTGGTGGGAGTATACAGATAGGCTTCTGCTTGGACCTAAGATGACTAGGGAGACCTTAGAAAAGATTGATCTTATCTGTCGACGTATGAAGACAGCTCTGGACAGGCAGAAGTCCTACGTAGATAAGAGAAGGACTGACATTGAGTATAAATTAGGAGACATGGTTTCCATCAAATTATCACCTCTGAGGAATGTGGTTCGCTTTGGATTTGTAGGGAAATTGGCGCCTAGGTTTGTAGGGCCATTTCCCATAGTAGAGAGGATAGGTCAGATGGCCAGTAGGGTGAGATTACCAGAGAGATTAGCGGGTGTTCATGACATTTTCCACGTTTCCCATTGGTAGAAGTTTTTTCACAATACAACAGAGGTGGTTGAGCCGAGCATGCTTAAGGAAGTGGAAGTAGAAAAGGGGGCAATAGTTAGATGAGTTCCTACCCAAATACTTGAATCAAAGGTTAAGAAACTACACAACATAGAGGTTAAGTTAATAAAAGGGCAATAGGGAGAATATCGTGAAGATAAAACTTGAGAGGCTGAAGACAAGATTCACGCTTCATACCCTTTTCTTTTCAAGAGTATGTTCTTAACTTTTTTTCCAAGCTTTTATTCGTTCTTGCTTCTATCATTTGGGTATATCCTATCGATCGAATCTTCGACCTTTAGGTAGAAAACCAATGGATGTAAACATGTATTTGGGACATGTTATGTTTGATGGATGCAAGTGGAGGACGCATATACACACACTAGGCACTAAATCGGCTCAAACACTCTCATACTACATATGGATGTGTATGCATTTTATTTTATTTATGATTGAAAAAAAATGGATGACTCATCACATGGATGTTGATAATGATTGATGGTTGTGCACACATATAAAACTTATATCATATTTTAGGATTCCTTTGCATAAACTTTGGATACATGGAACCGACATGTTGCATTAAGGAGGTCGACTAAATCAGTAGACCGCCTGATTTTCGCATTAGCATAGGGACATATACACGCACCTTTACATATGTTCATACAAGCATTAGGAATCCCTAAGGACAATGGATGGATGAGTAAATGAATGTAGGTGGGTGTAATAAAATTCTTCTCGACTTGGAGATTTTGGGGACGAAATCCTTTAAGTAGAGGAGAATGTGACACCCTGTCATTTTAAAGGACATTAATAAACTAAAAGGATACTTAATTAAATATGGGGAATTAAGTAAAATGGACAATACCACTGTGTTCGCCTCGGAATTCTGGTTCAGATAGACTCTGAGTTTGTGTAAAATGAATATCGTATGAGAAAGATATTAAGGTTAGAAGTTTGTATACATATAAGTAGAATATATGTAAATATAATTCAAAATAGTTAAAAATAAATCAGAAAGAGATGAAGCGAGAAACGAAGGTGGCAAGGGCGGGAACCAGATCCATTCTGGAGAGACCCACGCCTGGTCTGGATCGACCTATAGGTTAACCCAAGATCAGGTGGATCGACCCATGTGTCGAGCCAGGTGGTAGGTGGATCGATCCACATGCGATTTGGCGAGATTAATTTTTCTATTTCCGGACTGTTTTGTTAACCAAGTTCGTTATTTTACTGAGTGGTAGGATTTATAAAACAAATATCTGATGAATAAGGATTGTCTTATGAAGTGTATATAGGGCATGCACTCCAATCAAATCTATTACACTTCTTTATCTTTCTTCCTCAAACTTCCGTTCTAGAATTTTAAGATAAGGATAGGGAGATGCTGCCGAAACTTGGATTTAGTCAAGACAATTCTTATCTGACTTATACAAGAATCCCTTCTACAACATCAGCAAATTATCCTCTGTTCTTTACATCTAGTCTATATGAGTTCAAGTTACTTTTAGATATAAAATTTAACGGTAATCTTGACATGTTAATGAACCTAGACCCGAGCCTATAACTGTTAATAAACTGATTCATATATAAATAGTTTATCTATAATTACATGTATTTTTCTGCACCCTGTTCTGTTGTTCAGTTGTTATTATATGCCTACTTCTGTTTTTCTCCCTCTTTTCTTCCCTTTTTATTTTATAAGTCTAAGCTACCTTTGAGCCTAGGCCAATCTCGTAGAGACATACGTATGAAAGAAATTGGGACGATTAGGGAATGTTTGGGAATGAAAATAAAAGAGAGAAATTTGGGGAATATCTTGTACTATGGAAACATCATTGGAAATTTGGAGTTATACGAACATGTAAATCTATAGGCTTAATTCAAAGATAAAGTGGAACATGTTAATGAAACTGTAAGTAATATGTGGAATCTATTAAATCTGTAGGATTAAGTAAATCTGTTAAATCTGTGGGGTTAAGTAAAGTTGTTAAATCTGTGAGGTTAATTGAATTTGTTAAATCTACGAGGTTAAGTAAAGCTGTTAAATCTATGGGGTTATATGAACATGTTAATCTGCAAGACTTAACCTAAAATCCTATTCAATTGGGAACACAAGCCAAGGGGTTGGCTTGTGTCGTTTGCTGTTTGGGGCTCATATCAGTCGGTAACCCATTTTGGTATTAAACGGGAACCCCGCACTAGGTAGGGGTCAGGGCACGCATACTGAACTGATAATAAGAGGTTCATCTGAACGGAGGTGTATACGGGCGCGTTCCAATGGAGTCATGAGCGTGCATGAGTCCAATCTGTAGGGGAAAATAAGCCTTTGTATCACCAGTAAATAGGTTCGTGTCCTTCTGCAGGTTGCCACTTTAGGAAGTAATACACCCTACTGTGGGGTTGACATAGGATATTTACACATTAGGGAGCCGATCGCTTGGTGTAGTGATTAGGGTACTTCTAGTCCTACCTGTTTCTGTTAGGGTACCCGTTATTTCTGTTTGGGGTAACACACGTTATTTTTGTTGAGGTACTTGTTATTTCTTTTTGGGTAAAGCCCGTTATGTAACTAGAGTACACCTAAACATACCATTATATTTCTGTTGGGATCATTCTATTTTTATTATATAATTAGGGAACACCTAATCTTGTCATAAATCTAGTATACTAGTATTGGTCCAGAGAAAAGTAAGTAAGAAGCATAGCTAGATCCATTTTGCCCTGTTTATTCTCCTTATCCTATTCATACCTACAACATGTTACTGTTATCTGTCATCTAATTTTATTTACCCGTCTTGATACTTTTACTTCTATATATGCTAAAAGTCACTGGACTTACCAGACTTTATATCTGACCATTTTTGTTTCCTTTCTCTCTTTCTCTTCCCTCCAAGGTTCTCGGGGTGGAAATGCTCAGTCATGATTACTACTTTCTCTCTCCTAATTTTGCTTTGATCTGGATTAGCTTTGATGTATCGCTTCGACTAGTTATCTACTTTGTTATGGCTACTTATGGGGATTATGAGTTCACATTTCTGTACTCTGATGATTTTTAGCGCAAGACAGATGTTTTTATTTGATGTATTTGGTTCCAGTATTTTAGTCTGATTTTTTTTCTATTGAACAATGAAGTTTTAAATTTATGCTGCTATGTAACACCCCGTAATTCTGTTAATATTAATATTCACAAATTAAAGAATAACTAATCTCAGACGTGATAATTGTGAGAAACGGGTTAGGCCATTGTGTTCGTCTCGGAATTCTGGTTGAAATAGAGTCCGAGTTTGCGTGATTTGGACTTCGTATGAAGGAGATATGGCCATCGGAAGTTTCAGAAAATTCAAAACAGATTTCAGAAAATTTAAATTTCAAAATTCGAAGTCAAACAGGCTAGGCGGGAAATTTCCCGCCCAGCACCCAGGTCGACTGGGGAGTCGACTGGGCAGTCGACACCCCAGGGACCAGGTCGACTGCGCAGTCGACCTGGGTGTCGACCTGGTCCAGTCGGCTAAGGTCTGACTGAGCCCAATCTTGAGCTGCTGATGGTTCTTTAAGGCTGAGTTGGCAAATTTAACGGTTCAGGTTAGTTCTGAGTTGATCTGACAGCCTAAATAAATCCTAAATTCTATAAATACCTAGGTAGTCTCTCACTCTAAATCACATGAAAAATAGAATAGCCGCCGTCATGCCATCGCCATGGAACTCAGTGTAGCCGCCGCCAACTAAGAAGGAAGAAAGCTAATCAAAACCCTAATTCTACTCAACTCTAAAGCAAATCAAGACTCTCTTTCTTCTCTAATTGTGAGTATGATGATCTTAACAAGATTATTAGCAAACTAATTAGATTAAGATGTGATATGGATCATAAGAAAATGATGTGAATTGTCATATATGTTGTTGTAAACCTTATGCTATCATGTATGTTGTAAATCCTATGTTATGTGATGATGATATCCTATATGTTGTAAATCATGCTATGATGATATTGTATAGGTTGTAATTTTCTATGCTAAGTTGTGATAAATCATACATGTTAAAAAGTCATGATGTTATTATCTATGTTAATTAGTTTATGTTAATCAAATCATAATGTTGATATTATTTGGGCTATGTTGATTTATATGGCAAATCATGTATGCAAGTTTAGATTGATTAGTAAAGATTATGAACATATGCCATGACATCTATTTAGATCTAGAATTGTGCTATGACATGTGTGAGTTCTATGTGTTAGATGCTAGTTCACATCATCATTATGTTGCATAAACCACATATGCAAGTTTATACATGAATTTGGGTTATGATCATATTATGTAAGTTGTGACATTTAACCAAACAAGTTGACACCTTTAGATCCATGACATGTGTAGTTTTATGCAAGTTTCACCCCTATTATGATTAGATCTATTTTATTTGTCTATATGTTGTGATAATTTATCTTTGTGCTATGAGTTAGACTATTCGAGTATAACTTATATTTAGCATTGAATAAGCGAACGTATAACGTGGGGTAGGGGTAATATTAAGGATTTAATATTAAGAAATTGGGGTGCAATTGATATGATTTTGCATACCGTAAGTGGATGGCCATAATTGAGTCAATTATGGGCATCATTAAAATTGGAATTAATTAATGATTTGAATAGGGTTATATTTAAAATTGGGGTAAAAGATTAAAAGTGTTAATCAATGCTTAGGACACGAGGTTGGACTCGTATGTGACGTAAAACTGCCCGGACCCGCCCGGCAAATCAAGTATTCACAAATGTCAGCCCAATGTGAGAGGTCCTAGGCCCAAATTAAAGCATAACAGTTGTAAAGACACGAGGTTAGACTCTTTTATGGTGTAAGACTGCCCGGACCCGCCCGGCAAATCCAGCTGCCATAAATGCCAGTCTAATGTGAGAGGTCTTTATGAGGTTATGGCCTGAATGAATTAAGAAATACTTAACCAGATAAACATGTGAAGTGGGACATGGGGGTTAAGTAGGTGCCTTGGGTGGCATGAGGAATATAGTGAGTGCCTTTAGTGGCATTTGAAATACGATTAGTAAGACTTAACCAAACACACATGTAAATAAACATGACTAAGAAGAGGGTTAAGTGGGATATACTAGTGGAGACAAGCTTAGGTGGATAGCTTGTGGGGGCCCATTTCAATCAGTAACCCAAACGTATCTTTGTGGGCTCGACCCAAGTCGAGGACGGGAGACGCATACCGGGTTTGACTATAAGAGGCCAAACGGGGTAGCGGTGGCAACGCAAGTCCAATGGGTTTCATATGCGTGTGTGGACCCGGGCTGGTTGGTAAGACGTTGTTGCATCGTGTAGGTATAAGCCGTGCATCCTCAAGTTGTATCGGGTTGCGACTTTAGGGGAGTGATACACCCCACTGTGGGGCCAGCACGGGTATCTACGAGTAGGGAGCCGATCGAAAGTGGGTAATGGGTTACACCTAGCGGAGATAGGGGCAGGCGACACCTATATAGTCAGCTAGGGGTACACGAAGCTATTTATATAAGATTTCTTAGTGAAGCAAGTGGGATCAACCTTTAGGGTGACTGGTGTGGTGCAGTGTAGTAATTAATCGTTAGTAATTAGGTGTGCCTTTAACGTTATCTTTATCTGCTCTTCCATACCCAATAGTTCATTGACATTTCCTTGTTTTCCAGCTTATGCCCTAGTCTAGTTATTTTGATAATAGTATTGTTAGAATTATCATACTCGCTAGACTTTATGTCTGACCCCCTCTATTTCTATCCTTTTCCCCCCACCAGGTCCTCAGGGTGGGCCCAGCTCTAGCGGAGTTTGATTGGATTGCTTTATCTCTCTTTTGGAAAGCTTGGACCGTTGAAGTAAAGTCCAGCTTGTTATCTTCTTTAATGGCTATTTATGTAATGGGATTATGTATTTTGTTTTATCAAGATGGATATTGTACTTGACTCTGATTTATGGTTTTTATGATGTAACAAACATGTTTAACTTCCGCTGCAATGAAATAAAGTTTTAGATTTCCAAGTAGTACTTATTATCTGTTTTGTTGTAATTTTTCTATTCTATATTCACTTAAAACCTCCATGGAAGTTAATGCATTCCCTTTGTGAGTGACATTAATGGACATGGGGTGTTACATGCTATTTTTATATCTATCTCGTGAGATTCTGTTTCTGTTTACCTATAACACTTCACGGAACTTAATGCATTCTAATAAAGAGTGACATTAACGGACGTGGAGTGTCACACATAGGGTACGGAGAATCATACCTGCCCTGCACCTACATCCACAAAGTTAGCACATAACAATGGATACATGTTGCACTTTGATAAACAACATATAAAACTGGTGTGATAGATGCCTAAGTAATAATGATGATAAATAAATAAAAATCCATAGCATCCTTCATTCATCCTCACATTCACTCACTCAGTGCCTTGGTCACCAAATCCATCGAGGCCATGGTGGGACCAACTACCCTAGTCTCCACTCAAATATCCCTATGACCAACTGCCCTAGTCAGTAGCCGATAGCCCTACCTGGTCCATACTACCCTTGCTCTGGGGTCCAGGCCAATCAGTCCATACATCCCTGGCTCTTATTTTTTTTACATGCCCCCTCTCTTAAAGGCGTACCAAAATCATGAATATCGGTATCTCCTTTGCACATGATCTCCATAACAGAATCCATCTCCAGACTGTCCTAATACTCCCCGCTGAAGTCAACCGAGGAGTGGGCTATCTTTGGCAAACTGCACTCCCGTGAGGCCTCTTATACTTCTCTCTAAGTCATAACAATTACATGTCGTCACATCCTTAAGAGATAGTCATCTCAGTATGACTTAACATTGCCTTATCTGCCTCTCGAAGAAAGCAATCCATTGCAGCAGCCTCGCTCCCTAATTTGAAATCATCGTCGCAGAATAATGCATCACTACATAGAAGATTAAGCAAAAGATACCAATCAAAGAGCAATCATGTCAAAATAGCTATCGATCATCAAGTCCTGCTCCTCGCAATCATATAGTCGTTGATGTCAAGATAGCCATATGGATAATAACAATGGTAATTGATGTCGATACTCGATAGTAATCGATAATGACTACCCGGATCGCATATTTAATTAAAATTGGTTATATACACATCCAAGGGAAAACAAACAGCATTCGTCACGAAATCCAGCTCTTCACCAAGAAGAAATAACTCCATGAAGAACTCCAGAGATTACCATCATATTGTCTTCCCTCGGATAGATCCAACTTCAGTTCGACATAATCGAATCGGATCCAGATCGAGATAGTAAATCCAGACTTGGTCACCTATATCCAGATCGACATAGTCGATCCAGACTTAACGGATTCAAATCCATGTCGGCATTTCTGACCCAAACTTGGTTGAATCGAAACCCATTCTACTCTTTGATTTCTTTGCTCCATCCACGACTTCGGATCAGATGTCAAGCCCCAATGTTGCTCTAACGTCGAGCCCATCTATGTGCTTTGAAGCTCCATCCAGAATATATCTTTCCCATTCTAGTCTACCATCCTTGTGAACTAAATCGATATATACCAACGTGTGTATTCGACCAATGAACACCCTAGACTCTTACGAACGAAATATTTCCTAATACTAGGTTGTCTTCGAACGACGTTTTAATCTATAGTAACCAAATAATTCTACCATGCAACCAATAGCCAAACAAATTTCTAAACTAACATACAAACATCCATAATATCCATAATGAATCAAATATAACCTATCAATAGCAATCAAGGTGAAATATATGTCCCAATAGTCCATATCTTGCTATATGGACAAAATAGTACATAATAGCGCATAAATGGGTAAATAACACGCACAATAACTTGCAACAAGATAAGACATCCTAATCATAGTCAAACTACTCAAATAACTTTTTAATATTTTTATTATCACTTACCAGGTTCAACTACTCTAAATATTACATTTTATGATTAGAAATTGGTTTAAACGATAAAACTATACTATACAGACAATTATAATTCAGTAAGAGACAGTATCACTCACCTCGTCCGAAACAGCCCAAACTGCACCACAATGTATAACTTGTCAATACGAACCCAACAGAAGAGACGACGTCCAATTTCAGCCTCATATGCAAAAGATATTCAATATATAAGTTTTTGACATTTAAATGGCTAATTAACTAAACAAACAATTAACCCAAAAGATAATTACCTAATTATTCTCTATTCCTATTTCTTCCCCTGATAAGTCCATGTACCTGTACATGCTATGAACCCAATTTTCCACTTTCAATCGTCGAATTTTCTTCACACACTCAGCGGTTTTGAGAACCACATTCGCCAGCAAACTCCACTGTCTAATCTCTTAGCAACAAGGTCATTGTCTTGAAGCTCGATGTCCCACTTGAAATGCGACTTGTAGTTCAGCATGGTGACCTCATACAGATGTGTTTTTCTTTAGGATCTTAGGAGCTCCAAACTCTGGTTGATGATGCTACTCGAGGAGACAAACCCAACGGTGACCTCCATTTCCTCCCTCATTGCTTATAGCCAGTACTATCTTTAACCCTAAATCCACGGCTATGAAAACACACTTAGGTAATAACCATCTCCATATCAATTAGGACATGGAATCGTAGATCTCGGTCATACGAATTGAACAATGATGGTCTCATGATTTTAGGAGGTGAAAATGTGGAGACCAAGATTTTCAAAGATGAAAAGGTGCGGCCATTTTAAATGAACAGAACAGTAAAATGCGAATGGTAGGGTCATGAACAGTAGCCGGGCTTTGGGTGCTTACTATATCCTATTTAAATATTATTTTATTTTCAAATTTGTTAAATATCTCAACTAGAAGTCAATATACGTTTTAGCTCACCACTTTCAAACGGCTCACCCAAATGCTACGAAATTTGTTTGCATACATCAGTACAACGATATTGTTCCGATGGTACAAGTTTCATCAAAATCGGAGACTTTTGCCAGGAAGGATAAATTTATGCATATATCGAGATCGATATGACCGCCAACTGGTCTAAACTCAAAAAAACACTTGACCAAAAGTTAATTTCCAAGTGTAGAACTGTCAGTTGGTGAAAGCTGAACAGAAGAAGCCGAGTGGTTTGCTTCAGCGATTGGAGATTCCTACATGGAAGTGGGAGAAGATATCGATGAACTACCTAGAACATGGGCAGGAAACGAAGGAATTTGGGCCATCGTGGATCGCTTGACCAAAAGTGCGAGATTCATTCCTGTTAAGTCAACTAGGACGACATCGAAATTGGCTAAACTTTATGTGAAATGGATAGTTCGATTCCATGGTATCCCGAAGAGCATAGTAAGTAACCAAGATCCATTATTTATGAGTGGATTTTCGAAGAGTTTGCAGGAAGCTTTGGGAATCGAGTTGTGTTTAAGTACGGCTTATCATCCCCAAAATGATGGTCAAATTGAGAGGGTTAACCAAGTTTTGGAAGATTTCCTAAGGGATTGTGTGTTAGACTTTGGGGGATCGTGGGAAGAACATCTACATCAAGTTGAGTTTGCATATAATAATAGCTACCAGTCTAGCATTGGGATGGCACCATACGAGGCATTGTATGGGAGGCCATGCAAGTCTCCAACATGTTGGTTAGAAATTGGAGAAAAGTTGATACTTGGGCCATAGATGAACAATGAGACCTCTGATTGTATCAAGATCATTTGGCAAAGAATGAAGGCAGCCCAAGATCGTCAAAAGAGTTATGCCGATAAGTGTTGAAATAATTTGGAGTTCGACGTTGGAAATATATTTTTTATGAAGATTTCGTCATTGAAGCATGTGGGTCGATTTGGAAACAAAGTAAAGTTAGCTCCAAGGTTCGTTGGGCCATTTCCGATAGTGAACGAATTGGAAAGCTCGCGTATAGATTGGAGTTACCAGGGAAGATGTCAAGTGTGCATAATGTGTTCGATGTGTCGTTTCTATGGAAGTTTGTGCATGATTCAAATGTGGTGGTACCTCCAGAGTAGTACGAAGATCCAGAAGTAGAGAACGTAGTTGCGAGACCTCATTAGCCACTTTATGCTGTAGGAAATGACACGAAACAACTTAGGAGGAAGACAGTTACGTTAGTCAAGGTACAATGGAGCGAAGATGGCGACGATTGTACGTGGGAGACGGAAGAGATCATAAGGGCGACTCATCCAGAACTCTTCATCGGGAGGACCCTTTGATATCATATCATCGTTATATCGTTGTATCTTGTTGTTGTTTGATAGAATTCCACGTGCTTGGATAAGTCTATGGATGCATGGCTTTATGGTTGCTAGTTTGGATGGTAGAATTGGCTTCTCATGATGATAGGCATGTAGAATTATTCTAGTTGCTTATGTTTGCTTGGAATATATGGGGTGAAATTTTTAAGGGGGGAGAATGTAATAGCCTGCATTTTACGTATCGGAAGATTGTAAAATATTTTTACTTTATTCCCTGAGGGTTGGATCATTCTCAAATTTTAATATATTATTTATGGGGATGTGAGACATGTCCATAATTTTTTATCAATTTTGTTTGTGATCATTTTGCACTTGATAGTCTTGTACAGGGAATAAGTTTTGACTCAAGTTGAATCAGGTGGTGGACCTATGCCATTGGAAATGAAATGATGATTGCCTTTTCGTAGAGTGGTTACATTAAAGATTTGGCTCAGCGATTTGGGAGGAATCGTTGTTTTAAGGTTTTTCAGTTAGTTCTTCAGGTTTTGAGAGCCTTAATAGGCTGATTTGGAGAGGCCCATTAGTAGGCTAGCGGAAGGCTACAAATAGGGGGTAGGAGGTATCGAAAATAGTTTACTTTCCCCATTCTATCATTTGGTGGTCTATGTTCCTCCTTCCTCTAACACCTTTCCAACATTAAAAATAAAAATATAAGGAAGGAAATCAAAGATCTACACCTTTGGAGGCTAGATCTACATCATTTGAAGTGAGAATTCATAGGATCAAGGGGTTTGGTTCGAATTGCTTGCTGTCCGAAATCTTAATGCATTGATTTTAGCTTGTTTTGGAGAATCGGAGAGTGATATGCATCTTTCACATGGATTCAATCAAGTATATGAATGTTTGATCTTTGATCATGTTTTTCATCAAATTCAAGCATTTTCTCATTGATCAATACCTTGGTAAGTCCATTTTCATATGAAACACCCTATGATTTAAGTTAGCATGTTTAAACCGTAAATTCCCATGTCATTTCATATGTTATGCAAGTTAGATCCATAATATAGATCATATGTCCATTTACTATGGTTTTTGTTGAAATTATATAATTTTAGTGATAATCGTCATTTTCATGTTGCTAGTTATTTCATATCATGTTTATGGTCATATTTGATGAGTTAGGTGAGTTGGTTTCGTCGAATTTATCGTTTGGAGAAGTTTAGGTAGGAGTTGGAGTTGCATAGGGGTGGTGCAGGAAACGAGTCGGTCCTATTAGGGTCGGTCGGCCTCATATCATGTCTTGAGTAACAAGTCAGGAGGTTGGGTGGGGTCGGTCTCCTCTTGGGTCGGGTCGGCCCTCTCCTGGTCGGCCGGTCCAACTAGGGGTTGAGCAAAGGTGATAGGTCTGGATTTGGGTTGGTCGTACTCCAAACGCGGGGCCGGTCGGTCTAGTAGCTTCGGGTCAGTCCTAATGGGAGAAGGCGAGTCGGTCAGGTTCCAAAGAAAGGCTAGTCGGTCGGATCAGTTAGTAAAGCCTGGTCGGCCAAAGTAGTGGTGAAGGCTGGTGATCGGGTCGGCCGTATTTTGGTGTAAAGCAGATCAGGCCGATCAGTCTAGTGATGGGCTGATCGGTCGGACTGGTAAGGAATGGGTCGGTCGGTTGTGCATAATAGGGTCATTTATGAAAATTTTATTTTTCGGGTACGATCCAGATTTGAGCCAAAGGGCCTAGAATTTTTTTTTTCGGGGGCAACCGTACAAACCCTAGCCGCAGCGCAGTGATGTAATTTAGCTCAGTGAGGGTGTGACTTCGAAGTAAATTCAAGTAGGAAGGTTCTAAGTGTTGAAAAGTGTTCGTTGATCGGTGTATAACAGCAAATGGGGTGACAAATCAAATTAAACACCCCTAAGTCCCATATCGTGGAAACCTGTGTGAAGTGGGTACTTATATAGTAGAGCCCATCTCTTACTAACGCCGAGGCCTTTTGAGGAACAAAACCCCACACCTATATGGTGGCTAAGTTAGGGACAATATCTTGCGTGAACAGAGGTGCGGGTTGTTACAGTGGTATTCGAGCCAATACCCAGCAGGAATTGTGGCTCATGTGTGGACTACAGCGCCTGGGTGAGGTGTTTGTGAGCCAATGGGGACGTTGGGCTCTGTAGGATGGGAGAATGTAACACCGCTAAGTCCCACATCATGGAAACCTGTGTAAAGTGGGTACTTATATAGTAAAGTCCATCTCTTACTAACGCCGAGGCCTTTTGAGTAACAAAACCCCACACCTATATGGTGGCTAAGTTGGGGACAATATCTTGCATGAACGGAGGTGCGGGTTGTTACATCAAAGGTCGTGAGTTGATGGATATTGGTTTCTCCAGAAGGTTGCTTGAGCTACGAAAAGTCGTCGAGTTGGATGACTAGAGATACAAAGGCCGAGAGATTATCGTTGTCGTAAGTTCTAGCAGGCTCAAAGAAAGAGTGCAATACGGGAACCTAAAAGATCGATTGTAGGTCGGGTACCTTAGGTATCGTTGAAAGGCCTAGTTGTCAAGGTTGGACAAACATACGTACCATTGGAAGGCGTATGGACTTTACGCTAGAACTAGGGTTACCATTAGCCAGAGTCAGTCATGGATGTTTGATTGTTTGGTCGCTCTGGTTGTACCACCTCATGAAGATTGTCCAACGTCGAAGGAGACGTTCCTTGGGTGCTTGTCTGATATTGGTTTAGGCCTATGGGGCTTGTGCTTGAGGGGATGTTGAATTCGATTATGACAGTTTATATGAGATATATAGTCTGGATGAAATGAGTATTTTACCATGATTGAATGGGTGTTCTAGTTACCATGGATGAATGGTTGAATTGCTTAATGTAAAGGCTATCACTGTCCGATGTGGGGAAGACGGGGGTTGAGTTCTTCTCGGATGTTTGGTAGATTGGTTTATTAATCTACCTATTCCCATATACTTTATTGATGAAGTTTGTTAGCTATTTTATCGCTCACTAATTCTGTTTACTGACTCAAGGTTTTATGTTTCCCTCTTATTACCTTAGGTTGTTCTTCCGTTTTTGGATGGGCAGACTAGGTAGCAGGTGATAGGTGATTGCTTAGTGTGGACGAGGTAGCTGTTCGGAGGCGAGCAGAAGGCTAGTGTGCTATCTCTTTACTATATAGTATTTGGATTTCTACTGTTTGTTATTCTTTGAGTGCTGTAGTGAGGCAATTTGTACAAACACTATTATTGTATCTCAAGTCTATGGGTCTTACATTCTAGTCGTTAAGAAAGTCTAGTTTTTTTGCTTCACTATTAATACTTGTTGTATATATTCTATTATATTTTATCCTTGCGCTGTGAGATCTACGATAGGTTCTGGTTGTATTACCATACCAAGATGATCATCCATAGCTGCCTGGCACACCTTTTAGCGCATTATTCCTCCAGAGGGTTGTGGGCGGTCATCATAGTAGTACTAAAAAATTAACATATAATAGTGATGTACTTGTCAAAGATAGTAATGATCTAGATGAGCATATAAAATACGTTTACGGTGTCTTTACACAAGCTTTAGAGTTTATATTCTATTTAGAACCTGCTGAAAAGTTGTGTTATTCAAGTGCAACTGGTTCAACAATGTTCCTGGTTCTAACATGCACAAAGATTATAAGCTTATAAAAATAATGCGCACACATCACATTATTATAAGTATGTTCTTTCTGTATTAGCTAACGAGCATTGCAAGTTTATTTTTTTGACTATTGTAACACCCCGTATTTTCTGTGATCGTATAAGTAACAAATAAGAGAATAATTAATTTTTAAAATAAGAATCAAGGGAAATGGGTTGAACCATTTCGTTCGTCTCGAAATTCTTCTTGGAAACGAGTCCGAGTTTTCGAGAAACGGAGTCCGTATGAGGGAGATATGGCCCTCCGAAGTTTCAGAGAATTTCAGAATCGAAGACAGCTCGGAGATTCGAATTCAAATTCGAATTCAAAATCCCAGAACAGGCTGGGCAGGAAAATTCCCACCCATGGACCAGGTCGACCTGGGGGTCGACCATAGTGTCGACCTCCCAGGGGCCAGGTCGACCATAGTGTTGACCTGGGGGTCGACCTGGCCAGACCAAGTCGACCATAGTGTCGACCTGGGGGTTGACCTGCTCCCGAAACCAAGTTTTTGAACCTGGTTCATTCTGATGTATCCGGTCTCGTTTTCTGTCTAGATTTGTCCGCCTAATCCTATATAAACAGCCCCCTAGCCCCATTTTCTCTACACAATTTCATTCTTTCTATACTCTGTCTCTGTTCTAAATAAAAAAATAAAAATGGCATCGCTACTCTGCTGGAATCAAAACTTGGACTGATGCATCTTCTTCCAACCTGAATAGAATTAAAAGCTAAATCAAATCTCATATCAAAGTTTAGAGCTACAACAACAATTAAAGAGGTGTAATTCAGCATTTCTGCATCAATAACAGTTTATTATCCTTTCTTAAAACCACGAAAGGCAATTACAGTTATTTTTCGATATAAACTTTAGTTATAATTGTGACATGATGGTAATTCTGAATTTGGGGTTGTGTACGTTCTGTTCTGATCTATTTTATTCTGTATCTCTTTCTTCTTTCTGTTCTATAGCCAGGCTACTATGAGCCTGCGCCACATCTCATAAGAGATTAACGCACAAACACTAAACTTTGGGACAAATAATGAATGATGGCATAATTGGACATGGCTAATCTGTGACTGAAAGGACATATGTTGTAAACTAGATTTAGATCTATGCATATTCTGTGAATTGGAAGAAGAGGAACCATTGTATGTTAACATGTGACTTGAGACATTGGACATAACACATATTTTGAATTAAGATCTGTTATAATTCAAAGTTCTAGATTGTTGGGCATATTTTTATATAACGATTCATGACTTGAGGTAAAAAGAGAATATGACTTAGGTGTAAAGATCTATATTAAGATATGATAACTATTAAATGTGAATAACACCAAAGTGGAAGATTTTTGAATATATGACATGCATTGAAATCGATGGCTATGTTTGGTATAATTTACATGTGAATCTTTTGTACTAGGAAAGTTTAACTAAATTTGGGACATGATTTATATGGTAAATTATGACCATAATCTGTGCCATGTAAATTCAATGCAAACGTGGGGTATGTGATCATATTGTGAATCATGGCAACTATTTAGGCATGCAAACCTAGGCTAAATTTACAATTAGGTAAGATATGTCTATGAAACTTTAAGGAATGATTAAATCTGTTATATTGCCTAATCTGCTAGTTCTGTTATATTGCCTAATCTATTAGTTCTGTTATATTGCCTAATCTGCTAGTTCTGTTATATTGCCTAATCTGCTAATTAGGTTAAATTGCCTTATCTGCTAAATCGCCTAATCTGTAAGATCTGTTATCTGTTTAATCTATTGAATGGCGTAATCTGTTGGAACTAAAATGCTGAAATTTGAAGTATGTAAATCTGTAGGATCGATTTAAAATTGAGTAATACTTGTTAATAAAATCTTGAATAATCTGCTGTAACTTGTACAGAAGTTAATTTGTTAAATTAGCATGATTAGTCTGATATTAGCATAGTCTGTGAATAAATGCATTGGCTAAATATGAAACATGGCTAACTCGAGGTTAGAATGAGTTTGCGGCGTAATCCTACAGGGAACTGCCCGGCACATCCAGTGGCCGCAAACAATAGGTTCTTGTGACGGCAAGGAATTTCGCTCGATCCGAATCAGTCATTAAACCGATCTAGACCGTTCGAAACCCCTGTTCGTTTGAGAACAGGACAAATCAGAACGCAGACGGAAGAACATTTCATTGTTATTACAACAATTGCATCAGATACAAGAATATACAGAGTATAAATGAATAAATTACATTCGATGAATATCAGAGATTTCAATAAATTACATAGCAGCGGAAAATAATACAAAGCACAACTGAAGGTGATATACGGATACAGAGCTTCCCGGATATCATTCCAGCTGTAAACCAGGATCCTGTGAATATAAATCTGCAAAACCAAAACTACTAGCTGCCCGTGCGGAAAATAGGGGCACCCAGAGTTTAGGTTAAAACAATAAACTCCAGGTCAGTCATGTGACTGGTGTGAGAACTAAAACAGTTATTTAAAACTTTATTTTAAAAGAGAGTAATTCAAGGGACCGCGCCGTATAACACGGAACGGGTTTCCTCCCAAGAATACCAGTGCATATCAATAAACAACGCAATGCTTTTTCGAAAAATGAAGCTATTATAAGACCCAGGTCCCATCACACAATGCAACGCAAGCCGGAGGATAGGGTTTTCCCTTATAATAGCCAAACATGCTTGATACGTTTAAAACAAATCATTTGATACTATAATAAGTGTATAGTGTCAAAACAATTTCAATCATAAATATAAATCATAGGCGGCATAACTACCATCTATTATGTCGCCATACTAGTTCTACAATTAAAACCGAATTATCACGTATTGGAAATTGGATTTCCGTCATGAGTCGAGGCAAGGGGCAAGATCCTCTCCGCGTTCGAGACACTCTAGCAAATGTCCCAGGGCTACGCACTCTGGGCAACCCCTGGATGCTTCAGGGCCGGTCCTCACTTACGTTAGAGGATTAGTATTCCTGAACACACGTTTCCCGGTCCTTACAGACCTAAAATCGAGGCGCCTCGCATTCCAACAACCACAAAGGTGAAAAGTATATAAATGTCAGGGCTGGTAAGTCACTGACACCACCAAAGCTAGAAAGAAACGTCGTGCTCTCCCTGTAGTCCGTATCCCGTTTTTGACTCATACCGAGGTGTGAGGCTCGCGAATTCATGTTATACACAAAGCTGCCACGTAGGCGTGCTTTGATCATCAACCACAAGACTCTGCTTTTCAACAAAAGCCTTGATCATTGCATCTTAGCGTGCCACACAGGCAATTCATGCCATGCGACTGATGTCCATCGATATACAACCTCTGAGCTCATACGTCTCAGAGAAGGGCGTTAAGCAAAAGAATAAATTCTCCGCCGCCAAACAGATGTATATTTAATAGAAATCAATCAACATAGAATAAAATCCAATGTCAGACACACAATCCATTTACAAGTCCGTTCTGGGTCTGAACGAAACCGGAGGCACTTTCCTCGCATATCCATCCATCTCCAGATACGTCTGGACGACCACCAACTATTTCCATCCTCTTGGGTGTACAGCCCAATCAGGATCGTCAGTAATTATCCAAACGATGTGAAGACTTCCGGTCTTCAACCACCGTCTTCATCTTCGACTTATCGTCGAATTGGTTATTCAGAATGGGTATAAACCCGGCCTTTCCGAACAACCCGCGTATATTGAAAACAAAAGTTACACAAACACAACATACGCCTCATTCCAATTCATTAGTCACTAACCGCAAATTAGCAAGAGAACAATTTCCCAAACATTAACCCCGAAGGCCGAAACCAACATCTGATCAATACCCAGGAAACCATTCTTCTTAGCCAACCTACAGCTAGTTTCTAAATTCCACATTCTTAGGGAAAGGTTCCCATTAATTTTATTCAAGATAAATTCTTTAAAATTTATCCTTTAATCTTCCTTTGGATGTCATTTCAAACCAAATTATGGTTTTTCTAAACTAGTCGAGATTAGCGAACCACACCGAAGTAATTATTTATTTCATTTCCCAATCCCAACTTATTCATCCCATGAAGCAAAACTGGTAGTACTCCATATCTAACACCACGGTGTTATCGGTAAAATTAATTACCATTTCACGTTCAAATCTAATTAAAGATTTAACTATCGCTTTGGAGCAAAACTGGTAATACTCCATTCTCGTTCATTTTCTAAATTTGGAAGCTCTTTTCATCCCAATTTTTCCCAAATCATTTCTTATGATTTTACACAAATTATTGATATTTTTAATAATTTTTTCAAGGCCCGTATAGTCGATTTCCAACAACGGCCATCGAACTGCACTTACAGCGACCTTTTCCAAATTTGATTTGGACGTATCTCCAAATCCAACCGTTAGATTTCAAATTTCTAATGTTCGTTAGGAAGCTCTTTTCGATACGAACCCAACGGTTCCAGTTTTAGGAGGATCCGACGGTCGGATCTCCCGTAATATCCGTTTGAAATAAATGGTCGAAATTCACGAACTGCCGCGGCGCGGCGCGTTCTATTCAGGCCATTATATTATATATATATAATATATATATTATGTATCGTCGATTTCTATTTAAAACAAATTATATAAATAGTTTTACATTCATTTCAAAAGCAATTTCAACTTCCATTTCAATTCAAATCAAGATTGAATTCTTCCTTATAAATTCGTTTTAAAATTCATCTCTATTCAATTCAAATTTCAATTCAATTTGAATTCATTTCAATTCGCTTTCAATTCAATTGGAATTCGTTTTCAATTCAAAGTGGTTTTCGATTCAATTCAAATTGCTTTTCTATTCTATTCAATTCAAATTGGTTTTCTATTCGATTCAATTCAAATTGGTTTTCTATTCGATTCAATTCAAATTGGTTTTCGATTCAATTCAAATTCAATTCGTTTTCTATTCAATTTGAATTCCATTCGTTATATATCCAATTGAAATCAAATTCGTTACATATTCAATTCATTTCGAAATCGTTTTATATTCAATTCATTTCGAAATCGTTTTATATTCAATTCATTTCGAAATCGTTTTATATTCAATTCATTTCGAAATCGTTTTATATTCAATTCATTTCGAAATCGTTATATATTCAATTCATTTCGAAATCGTTATATATTCAATTCATTTCGAAATCGTTTTCTATTCAATTCATTTCGAAATCGTTATATGTAACAACCCGTATTTTCAATAACCTGTTATAACATAAATCGAGGAAGAATTTAATTCTAAAATCTGAATCAAGGGAAACGGGCTATGCCATTGCGTTCGTCTCGGAAAAATACGCGAAAAAGATTCCGAGTTTTCGAAAATCGGAGTCCGTATGACCCGATTAAGGCCCGACGAAGTTTTCAGAAAATTCCTAAGTAAAAACAGATTTAAAATAAGTTAAAAACAAGGGTTAGGGAACAACTGGCGTCAGGCGGGAAAACTCCCGCCAAGACCCCCAAGTCGACAGGCATGTCGACAGGGGTCTAAGGGTGTCGACTGCCCTGTCGACAGCCCTGTCGACATGGGGTGGCCGGGCAGTTTTGCCTGGCGCACCATTTCTGATCTGGGCTTGGTTGTGTGGCTTGGTTCTGGAGAATTCCGAAATCTGATGGACCTAATTCAACTAGGGTTTAATCATATGGTCTAAATCACTAGCCTAATCTATAAATAAGACCCTAGCCTACCCTAAATCATCATTAATCTATCCTACAACTAAACTATGGCAAAATCCATCCTCTCATGGCCTCCACTCTATTCATACAATTCCTAAACAAATTTCTAAGAGATTTCCATGCATACAAGTGTATTTAGGCTTGTATGATCCTCTTTAGCTTGCATTAAAGTCTTGTTTCTCTATTGGAATCATAAAGGAGGAGTCTTGATCAAGTTTTGTTGCATTTTTGGGGTTTTAATTTGTTGCATAAGGGGTTTCTTACATTTGCTATACTCATTTGAGTCCGCAAAAGCATTGTAAGCCCTATTCCTCTCATACTTGAACTTTGAAGTTAAATGCATGATATGCAAGTTGTCATAAGTTATGCAAGTTTATTTATGCAAGTATGATATGCAAGTTGCCATAAGTTATGCAAGTTTGTTTATGCAAGTATGATATGCAAGTTGTCATATGTTGTGCAAGTTTGTTTATGCAAGTTTGTTATGCAAGTATGATATGCAAGTTGCCATAAGTTATGCAAGTTTGTTTATGCAAGTATGATATGCAAGTGTCATATGTTGTGCAAGTTTGTTTATGCGAGTTTGTTTATGTAAGTATGATATGCAAGTTGACATATGTTATGCAAGTTTGATATGCAAAGTTGTCATATGATATGCAAGTATGCTTATGCAAGTTTGGGATGGTCATGTGGTTCATGTTAACATGTTATGCATGCTTTTGGGCCTAAAAATGTAATATGCAAGTGTATGAACACATGAACCTTTCATATGCCACCATGTTGAACTTGTGGCTCTAACACTTTTATGTCATGATTATGCCAAGTTCCCTCTTTCTATCCTTTATGCGCTATTGCGATATGTAAGCGATGGGATTGCGTTTGGGGTTGGGTAAACTTAAAAGACATAAAAACATGAGCTTGGGAATTTACCTATTAAGTTAGGTCTACCCATTGGGAATTTACCTATTAAGTTAGGTTTACCCAATTGCTTGAAAACTTGTAATATGATGGACATGACACTTAGAAAAGATAAGTGTGGCCAACTCGAGGTTGGGTTGAGTTTGTAGCGTAAACCTACCCGGAACCGACCGGCTTAACTAGTTGCTACAAACAATAGGACCCAATGTGAGAAGTTGGTCATGTTGTACCTTGGACCCGAGGTTAGACCAAGTTGTGGTGTAAAGCTACCCGGACCCGCCCGGCTTAACTAGTAACCACAACAAAGTCTAATGTGAGAGGTTAAGGCGCATTAATTAATTAATGCCTCATGATTTGGGTTAAGTCATGGACCATTTAATACTTAACCAATTTGGGCTCGGTTGATTAATCGGGGTTAAGTCGTGAACTCACCGTTACACTTAACCAAGTTAATCCATGATTAGTGGAGGGGTTAAACCGTACTTAACCCACTAGAGAAATCCTAGCAATGGGGGTCCACTCCTTCAGTAATCCCTAGTTTGTATCATCATGGCCCTAGGGACTAGGCTAGGGTGGGGGCACGATTACTGAACTGGAGATAAGGGGCCAAAAAGCGACGGCCGTGGTACGCCGGTGTAGTTCTGGGCGGACTCTAGTCGTGCACATAGTCCGTAGCCGGAGAAATCAAGCACGGGTACCGGTAGATCGAGACTGGGCACTCATGTTTATGGTGTCCAGGGGTTGACACCCTAGGGCTTGATACACCCGACGGGTGGACCCGGCATAGTTCGACTACATTCACGTTTGGGCCGTATTGACACCAACACGTGACGAGTTAGGCTTAGGGAGCCGATCGACTAGACCGTTGGGTTGGACCTCGTGGTAGGGTCACTTCATGGACCTCGTGGTAGGGTCACTTCATGGGCCTCGTAGGAGGATCACTTCATGTTATTGGGCCAAAGCTTGGGCCGTGGGTTCAATACTTGTTTAATCAAGTCATGATAGTTTGCTAGTACACCCATGGTGCAAAACCTTAATCCTGATTATGCGATGACACCTTTATCTACCTTGATAGTTAATCATCATGTCATTATCCTTATGTTCATACTTGCTACTCATGACAGTTAACTTTATCAGTTTACATTGATTGTAGTAGGGCTTACTCAGTCTTTTTGACTGACCTGTTTTCTTTCGCCTCTTTTCTTCCGTCCCCCCCCCCCCCCCGGTTCTCAGGGAGGGAATACAGGAGCTTAGCTTGGATCCTACCTGCTTTCTTGGATAGCTCATGTATGCTTTGGACTTGAGCTCGCTATGGTTTTTCTGCTTTGGGGATAGCTACTTATGTTTTTCTTTTCAGTTTTCAGATGTTGTTGTTTATGTACTAGACTTATTTTATTTGGAAAATTGACATGATGTTGTACTAAGACTTGATTTGAAATGGTTACAAAATCTTCCGCTGTTTTATCTATGTTATTTACTCTGATTACATACATATGTTCTTGTTCTGCCTTGATATATCATTATGCATGTTTACCTGATTCAAACGCCCCTCCAAAGTCAGAGTGCTTGCAAGAGTTACCCTGGCGGAGGCGAGGTGTTACAATTTGGTATCAGAGCATATGGTTTACGAGAAGGAACAAAAAGGTTTTTAGAAAACTTTTTGAAAACTATTTTCAAAACCAAGTATAAAGTATTTTCCAAAGAAAAGTCTAGTTTATTTTAAAAGGCTATTCCCCAAAAAGCCATTAGCAAAATCCCTTCGTTTTCTCCATTCTGAATCTGTCTTTTTCTTTTTCAGTATGGCTGATAACTTGGTTATTCCGGAGGGAGTGCACGTGCCTGTTTGGTATAGGAGACTCTTGGAGGCTAGGGCGACCGAAGCCGGCCCCGCAGATGTCCCTCCTCCTCCTCCTCCAGTAGTTAATATTCCTCCTCCCGTTGCTAATGTTCCTCCTCCACCTATTGCTGAGGTTCCTCTTCCTCCTCCCCCTCAGCATCCTCAGGCTGACTTTGCCAAGATTTGCAAGGATTTCAAAGCAATGGGTGGCAAGAACTTTCAAGGCACAGAGACTTTTGTAGAAGCCATAAATTGGTTGAAAGAGACCGAGGATTTGTTTGCTATCTTTGGGATAGATGATCAGAGGAAGATCTTGTTGGCAGTTTGGCTTATGAAGGATGAAGCCGCTTATTGGTGGGAGGTCACCAATGGTACTAGGCCTGTTGAGACTTGGGCCGATCTCAGGGCAAGATTCATGCTTAAGTTTCTATCTTCCGCTGAGGAGAATTTGCAGATGGAGAGATTCATAACTTTGAAGCAAGGAGATATGTCTGTCAAAGAATATGTGAACAACTTTAATCAGTTGGCTCGTTTTGGCTTGGATATGGTGAATACTCCCCAGAAGAAGGCCCTTCGTTTTGCTAGGGGATTAAATGAGCCGTTGCAGGGATTGGCCATGTCACATATTCCTCATGGGGCCACGTTTGAGAGCTTGGTTGATATGGCGTTACTTCAGGGAGATGTCAAGAAGAATGATACTCAAGTCAAGAAGACCGATTCCCAGGGAAAGGGAAATCAGGGTAGTACTAGTGGTCAAAGCAGTCAAGGCAATCAAAGCAAGAACAAGGGTCAAGGCAACAAGGGGAACAACAACAAGGGCAAGAACAGCAAGGGGAAATGCCATTATTGTGGTTCAATTGGGCATCTTATTAAGGATTGTAAGAAGAGGAAAAGGAAGAATGGTGAATGCTTTTTCTGCGGTGAGACTGGACATTTCAGTAAGGATTTCCCGAGGAAGCAAGGGCAAGGCCAGGGTTAGACTCAGCGTGCTGGACCTTCATGAGGGCAAGTTCATGCTCTCAATGTCGCTCCAGTTCCCGATCGAGGTAGTATTTCTGTTGAGAGCCTTGTATATATTTCTGATTTTCCAGTTCGTACCTTGTTTGATTCTGGTGCATCGCATAGCTTTATCTCATCTGATCTTGTTGATAGTTTGCACCTTAGTACTGGCTTGGTAGAGGATCCCGTTTGTGTCTCAAATCCTATTGGGGGTTCCGCCCATTTGTCTATGATATGTGGGGATTTGAGGATCTCTATACTGAGTGTAGAGTTCTTGTGCAGTGCTTATGTTATTGGTTTCAGGGGATACGGATTGATATTGGGCATGGATTGGCTGTCCAGATATGGAGCCATTCTTGATTGTAAGCATAGGGTTGTGAGGCTCGTGACTCGCCTCGGGAACACCCTAGAGATTTCATGTGATCCGAGAGGTCCCGTCATGTTGTGCTATCTTGAATCTCTCGACTCGTCAGTGGAGACTATTCAGTCTATAAGAGTGGTCCGAGAGTATCCGGATGTTTTTGATGAAGTTAGGGGGTTGCCCCCTAAGCGAGAGATTGATTTCCGCATTTATCTGGTGGATAATGCAAAGCCGGTTTCTTTGCCCGTTCGGCACATGGCTCCGCGTGAAAGGCGGGAGCTGAGCAAGCAAGTGAAAGAGTTGCTTGAGAAGAACTTCATTAGACGAAGTATATCTGAGTGGGGAGCGCCTGTGGTATTTGCTACCAAGGCGGATGGTTCTCTCCGACTATGTGTTGACTATCGAGAGTTGAATAAGCTGACTAAGAAGAACAGACACCCGTTACCGAGGATCGATGATCTCTTTGACCAGCTTGTCGGTGCTTCTGTTTTCTCTCAGCTTGATCTTGCTACTGGATTCCATCAGCTCAGGGTAGCTGAGGATAGTATAGACAAGACTGCGTTCAGAACTCCAGACGGATTCTTTGAGTGGCTTGTCATGCCATTCGGCTTGACTAATGCACCCGCATATTTTGTGGACTTGATGAGTAGGGTGTTCAGGGAGTTCTTGAACAAGTTTGTCGTGGTCTTCGTAGATGATATTCTGATCTTCTCTAAGGATGAGGAAGAGCACGCAAGGCATCTCATGGAGGTGATGGATACGCTTAGAGCGCATCAGTTGAAGGCCAAGTTCTCCAAGTGTCACTTTTGGAGAAGGGAAGTAAGATTCCTTGGGCATATAGTGTCTAAGCAGGGCTTAGCGGTGGATCCCGCTAAGGTGGTTGCGGTTCAGGATTGGAAGACTCCAAGGAATGCAACCGAAGTGAGAAGTTTTCTAGGTCTTGCGGGTTTCTACCGGAAGTTCATCAAGGACTTCGCAAAGATATCCGCTCCTCTCACTAAATTGACAAAGAAGAATTCAGTTTTTGCTTGGAGCTTAGAGTGCGAGCTTGCTTTTCAGAAGCTCAAGAAAGCTCTCACATCAGCACCCGTTCTAGCTTTGCCCGATGGAGGGAAGTTATTTACAGTATACACCGATGCGTGTGGCACGGGGTTGGGAGCTGTTCTGATGCAAGAAGGAAGGGTGATATGCTTCGGCGATAGGCAACTCAAAGTGCATGAGAAGAATTATCCCACTCATGACTTAGAGTTGGCAGCAATAGCATATGCACTCAAGGCTTGGCGCCATTATCTTCTGGGAGAAAGATTTGAGCTTTATACCGATCACAAGTCATTGAAGTATCTCTTTTCTCAGAAGGATCTGAATCTGAGGCAGCAAAGATGGATGGAATTCTTGGCATCCTATGATTTTGAGATAGCTTATACCCCTGGCAAGGGGAATGTGGTAGTTGATGCATTGAGTAGAAGAAGGTTGACCCTAAGTCCTCTATTCGTTGAGATGAAGAATTTAGAGTATGTGGCAACCTTTGATTTCTCTTTGGCGGTTGAGTCGATGACCGGTTCTTTAGCATCTCTGGAACTCAGGCCTACCCTTCTTGATCAAGTTGGGGCTTCGCAGAGAGAAGACCCTCAAATAGTTGAGATTATGGACAAGCTGATTCGAGGAGAGACGTCTAGTCATCTCGCTCGATATTCTATTGATGACAAGGGTTGGCTGAGGAGAGATGGAAGGTTATGTGTTCCCATGGTGGAAGACTTAGTAAGAAAAGTTCTGGAGGAAGCGCATCGCTCTAAGTTGACTATACATCCAGGCGGAGATAAGATGTACAAAGATATGAAGCGTATTTTCTTTTGGCCTGGGATGAAGAAGGATGTGGCGGAGTTTGTCTCTAGATGTATCATTTGCCAGCAAGTTAAA
This sequence comes from Allium sativum, assembly GCA_030737875.1. Classification (NCBI taxonomy): domain Eukaryota; kingdom Viridiplantae; phylum Streptophyta; class Magnoliopsida; order Asparagales; family Amaryllidaceae; genus Allium; species Allium sativum. The sequence goes on along the minus strand of CM060921.1, from coordinate 792,499,091 downwards.
GCTGAGTCAAAGAAGCCCGGTGGGCTATTGCATCCTCTAGACGTTCCACTTTGGAAGTGGGAGAGTATCTCCATGGACTTTATTGATGGGCTTCCAAGGTCAAGGAAAGGGAATACGAGCATTTGGGTTATTGTAGATAGACTTACGAAGAGTGCTCATTTCATTCCGGTGAAAAGCAAGAGGACCGCATCTTGGCTAGCGTCCGTATATCTTCGTGAGATTGTGAGACTTCATGGAGTCCCTTCTAGTATTTTCAGTGACCGTGACCCAATCTTTACTAGTCAGTTCTGGAATAGCTTGCAAGAGGCTATGGGCACGAGGTTGAATCTAAGTACTGCTTATCACCCACAGACGGACGGTCAAACCGAGAGGGTGAATAGAGTACTCGAGGATCTATTGAGGCTTTGTATTCTGGACTTTGGTGGTACTTGGGAAGACCATCTTCCTCTTGTTGAGTTTGCATATAATAACAGTTATCAGGCAAGCATAGGGATGGCACCATTTGAAGCTTTATATGGGAGGCCGTGCAAGTCGCCTACATGTTGGTGGGAGACAACAGATAAGCTCATACTTGGGCCTGATATGATCAGAGATACATCCGAGAAGATCGAGTTGATTCAGAGACGAATGAAAGCGGCCCAAGACCGACAGAAATCCTATGCTGATAAGCGAAGATCCGATTTGGAGTTCGATATTGGGGATATGGTTTTCGTAAAGGTTTCTCCTTTACGGAATGTGGTCCGATTTGGAGCCGTTGGGAAGTTAGCCCCGAGATTTGTTGGACCATTCCCCATTGTTGAGAGGATCGGGCAGATGGCTTATAGAGTGAAGTTGCCCGAGAAGCTTGCCGGAGTACACGATGTTTTTCATGTCTCGCATCTCCGGAAGTGTTTGCATGAATCAGCAGAGATTGTGGAGCCAAGTGTTTTGGAAGATGTGGAAGTGGAGAAAGAGGCTACCTTGAGGAGAGCTCCGATTCGTATCTTGGGGACGGAGGCCAAGAAGCTAAGGAATCGAGAGGTCAAATTGGTGAAGGTTCAATGGGGTGAAGCCGAAGAAGACGCAACTTGGGAAACCGAGGAGAAGATGCGTAGGCTTTATCCATTCCTTTTTGAGGGTACACTCTCAATCTCTTTTCTTTGTTAGCATATCTTTCTCTTTGCTATCCATATTTATCTAGTTTATCGTGTTAATCTTGTCATGAGAACCTTAGGTAGGAACCCTTTGGATGAAACATGTGTTTGGAACATGTTATGCTTGGTGGTTGCAAGTGGTTGCAAGTGTTTGCAAGTGGTTGCTCGTGGATGCATTACACACGATTAGGCACTAGATCGGCTCGCACACTCCTCATATTGCATATGCATGAGTGTTTATGCTTATTCATGGATGAAAATTGTGTGTTATCACATGGATGTTGCATATGGGTGTATGTTATGTGCACACATATAGATGATATACATTATGTTAGGAATTGCATACATATGGATTCATTTCACTAACATAATTCGCATTGATGATATTTGCATTAGATAAGTACATATACACACACCTCTGCATATGTTCATCCAGCATTTAGAATCTTGTAAGGACAATGATTGCTCGTGGATGATGCTTTGAGTAGATGGATGATTGGATGGTAGGATACGTTCTTCCTAACTTGAAGATTTCGGGGACGAAATCCTTTAAGGAAGGGAGAATGTAACAACCCGTATTTTCAATAACCTGTTATAACATAAATCGAGGAAGAATTTAATTCTAAAATCTGAATCAAGGGAAACGGGCTATGCCATTGCGTTCGTCTCGGAAAAATACACGAAAAAGAGTCCGAGTTTTCGAAAATCGGAGTCCGTATGACCCGATTAAGGCCCGACGAAGTTTTCAGAAAATTCCTAAGTAAAAACAGATTTAAAATAAGTTAAAAACAAGGGTTAGGGAACAACTCGCGTCAGGCGGGAAAACTCCCGCCAAGACCCCCAAGTCGACAGGCATGTCGACAGGGGTCTAAGGGTGTCGACTGCCCTGTCGACAGCCCTATCGACATGGGGTGGCCGGGCAGTTTTGCCTGGCGCACCATTTCTGATCTGGGCTTGGTTGTGTGGCTTGGTTCTGGAGAATTCCGAAATCTGATGGACCTAATTCAACTAGGGTTTAATCATATGGTCTAAATCACTAGCCTAATCTATAAATAAGACCCAAACCTACCCTAAATCATCATTAATCTATCCTACAACTAAACTATGGCAAAATCCATCCTCTCATGGCCTCCACTCTATTCATACAATTCCTAAACAAATTTCTAAGAGATTTCCATGCATACAAGTGTATTTAGGCTTGTATGATCCTCTTTAGCTTGCATTAAAGTCTTGTTTCTCTATTGGAATCATAAAGGAGGAGTCTTGATCAAGTTTTGTTGCATTTTTGGGGTTTTAATTTGTTGCATAAGGGGTTTCTTACATTTGCTATACTCATTTGAGTCCGCAAAAGCATTGTAAGCCCTATTCCTCTCATACTTGAACTTTGAAGTTAAATGCATGATATGCAAGTTGTCATAAGTTATGCAAGTTTATTTATGCAAGTATGATATGCAAGTTGCCATAAGTTATGCAAGTTTGTTTATGCAAGTATGATATGCAAGTTGTCATATGTTGTGCAAGTTTGTTTATGCAAGTTTGTTATGCAAGTATGATATGCAAGTTGCCATAAGTTATGCAAGTTTGTTTATGCAAGTATGATATGCAAGTGTCATATGTTGTGCAAGTTTGTTTATGCAAGTTTGTTTATGTAAGTATGATATGCAAGTTGACATATGTTATGCAAGTTTTATTATGCAAGTTTGATATGCAAAGTTGTCATATGATATGCAAGTATGCTTATGCAAGTTTGGGATGGTCATGTGGTTCATGTTAACATGTTATGCATGCTTTTGGGCCTAAAAATGTAATATGCAAGTGTATGAACACATGAACCTTTCATATGCCACCATGTTGAACTTGTGGCTCTAACACTTTTATGTCATGATTATGCCAAGTTCCCTCTTTCTATCCTTTATGCGCTATTGCGATATGTAAGCGATGGGATTGCGTTTGGGGTTCGGTAAACTTAAAAGACATAAAAACATGAGCTTGGGAATTTACCTATTAAGTTAGGTCTACCCATTGGGAATTTACCTATTAAGTTAGGTTTACCCAATTGCTTGAAAACTTGTAATATGATGGACATGACACTTAGAAAAGATAAGTGTGGCCAACTCGAGGTTGGGTTGAGTTTGTAGCGTAAACCTACCCGGAACAGACCGGCTTAACTAGTTGCTACAAACAATAGGACCTAATGTGAGAAGTTGGTCATGTTGTACCTTGGACCCGAGGTTAGACCAAGTTGTGGTGTAAAGCTACCCGGACCCGCCCGGCTTAACTAGTAACCACAACAAAGTCTAATGTGAGAGGTTAAGGCGCATTAATTAATTAATGCCTCATGATTAGGGTTAAGTCATGGACCATTTAATACTTAACCAATTTGGGCTCGGTTGATTAATCGGGGATAAGTCGTGAACTCACCGTTACACTTAACCAAGTTAATCCATGATTAGTGGAGGGGTTAAACCATACTTAACCCACTAGAGAAATCCTAGCAATGGGGGTCCACTCCTTCAGTAATCCCTAGTTTGTATCATCATGGCCCTAGGGACTAGGCTAGGGTGGGGGCACGATTACTGAACTGGAGATAAGGGGCCAAAAAGCGACGGCCGTGGTACGCCGGTGTAGTTCTGGGCGGACTCTGGTCGTGCACATAGTCCGTAGCCGGAGAAATCAAGCACGGGTACCGGTAGATCGAGACTGTGCACTCATGTTTATGGTGTCCAGGGGTTGACACCCTAGGGCTTGATACACCCGACGGGTGGACCCGGCACAGTTCGACTACATTCATGTTTGGGCCGTATTGACACCAACACGTGACGAGTTAGGCTTAGGGAGCCGATCGACTAGACCGTTGGGTTGGACCTCGTGGTAGGGTCACTTCATGGACCTCGTGGTAGGGTCACTTCATGGGCCTCATAGGAGGATCACTTCATGTTATTGGGCCAAAGCTTGGGCCGTTGGATCAATACTTGTTTAATCAAGTCATGTTAGTTTGCTAGTACACCCGTGGTGCAAAACCTTAATCCTGATTATGCGATGACACCTTTATCTACCTTGATAGTTAATCATCATGTCATTATCCTTATGTTCATACTTGCTGCTCATGACAGTTAACTTTATCAGTTTACATTGATTGTAGTAGGGCTTACTCAGTCTTTTTGACTGACCTGTTTTCTTTCGCCTCTTTTCTTCCGTTTCCCCCACCCCCAGGTTCTCAGGGAGGGAATACAGGAGCTTAGCTTGGATCCTACCTGCTTTCTTGGATAGCTCATGTATGCTTTGGACTTGAGCTCGCTATGGTTTTTCTACTTTGGGGATAGCTTCTTATGTTTTTCTTTTTAGTTTTCAGATGATGTTGTTTAAGTACTAGACTTATTTTATTTGGAAAATTGACATGATGTTGTACTAAGACTTGATTTGAAATGGTTTGAAAATCTTCCGCTATTTTATCTATGTTATTTACTCTGATTACATACATATGTTCTTGTTCTGCCTTGATATATCATTATGCATGTTTACCTGATTCAAACGCCCCTCCAAAGTCAGAGTGCTTGCAAGAGTCACCCTGGCGGAGGCGGGGTGTTACATTATATATTCAATTCATTTCGAAATCGTTATATATTCAATTCATTTCCAAATCGTTTTCTATTCAATTCATTTCGAAATCGTTATATATTCAATTCATTTCGAAATCGTTATATATTCAATTCATTTCGAAATCGTTATATATTCAATTCATTTCGAAATCGTTATATATTCAATTCATTTCGAAATCGTTATATATTCAATTCATTTCGAAATCGTTATATATTCAATTCATTTCGAAATCGTTATATATTCAATTCATTTCGAAATCGTTTTATATTCAATTCATTTCGAAATCGTTATATATTCAATTCATTTCGAAATCGTTTTCTATTCAATTCATTTCGAAATCGTTATATATTCAATTCATTTCGAAATGAATAAAATCGATATAAATATCGTTCACGTCAAAATGGCGTCAATCTAATCAACACGGCTTCACATATTTCTATTTCAAATATTCTATTTCAAATATTTCCTATTATCAAAATATTTGTTATTATCAAAATATTTCGTTCAACACATGACTAATCTCGACGGATGAGTACAGTCAACACATGAACCTTTATATTATATTGATAAAGATGTAAATTTTATTATAAAAATATTTCGTTCAACACATGACTAATCTCAACGGATGAGTACAGTCAACACATGAACCTTTATATTATATTGATAAAGATGTAAATTTTATTATAAAAATATTTCGTTCAACACATGACTAATCTCAACGGATGAGTACAGTCAACACATGAACCTTTATATCATATTGATAAAGATGTAATTTTTATTATAAAAATATTTCGTTCAACACATGACTAATCTCAACGGATGAGTACAGTCAACACATGAACCTTTATATTATATTATTCTTTATCTTCTAAATTGGAATGAGGCCCAATCAATCACCATATAATGTTAATTATATGGATTTTCATACATCGCACGTATATAATAGCATTGAAAAATAATCAACCATCAACCAAAGTGCACTATACTGTATAAGCATCAAATATAGATATCTAACGCTTATAACAGCCTGTCAATCAATCGATCGACATATTTAATCAATCAGGATGAGTGAACTTCAAATTTCATCCCAACACCCGTGTGGGGTTTCAAGCAATCAAACACAGATTTTAGTTGTGCAGTTGGGCGATGTGTAAAATTTATCGACCCAATCAATGTCCTTCAAATAGGTGTACATAAACAAACCGTCCGGTTTGTAAATGAATATTTTATTTTATTCACTTCCATGTTAAAAATTATATTTTTAATGATAAAATATTTTATTTCATCACATGAATTTTTATTCAGTTCATTCTTTAAATAAAATGATATTTTTATTTTTCTAACTTATTTTAGAAACTTTCGGCGGCATAACGGCACGATACTAGAAACGGGACGAGGCCTAGCCTTATCCCTGGTCTAGTGAAGGCCCACGCCATTCACACATCAATCAATCCATTCAATTTCACCAAACAATTCAATTCAATCAAATAATCTAACTAAGTTTTGCAATCAAACAAACAAGTCCATGGTCTGTGGACGATTGTGTCGGGTGCTACTAAGCACCGTCTGCATCCTAGTATATATATATATATATAACTAGAAAAAGAAATTGAAAGGTGAGAAATTCTCGCCAATAGCTATCCAATCATCTTGACTCTTCATCTGCAGAAGTCTTCGTTGCTATCGCATTTTTGTCTTCTTCGTTGTTGTAGCCACTACATATGTAAAAATTGAATTTTTACTTCGCTATTCAATATATAAAAATCGAATTTTTACTATGTTGCTATATAGATAAAAATTCTATTTTTACTTTATAGATTTCACCTTTATAAAAATAAAGATTTCGCCTTTTCAAACATCACTATAAAAATCACATTTTTATTTTGCTACCTATATAAAGATGATATTTTTAATATTCCTATCATGAGAAAAATTATATTTTCAATTCTCTACCTAAACAAAAATCATATTTTTACTTCTTCTATATAGTAAAGACTATATTTTTAATACCTTAAAAATATAAAAGTTATATTTTTATTACTTTAAAAATATAAAAATCATATTTTTATATAGCTATTATATAGATATATCCGAATTTTTCTTTCCTATGCTAAAAGAAAATCGATTTTTTTTATTTGTTTTATAAAATCAATTACATAATAATTAACAATAAATATAAAAAAAACGAATTAAAAATAACGTATAAAAACTTACAGTGTTTCGTTCAGAGGGAGGGGGTTTTCACTGTGTCGTAGGTGGTCAGGAGGGGGGAATGGCGCGTCGGGTGGTGGAGGTCGAAGAGGGGGTGGGCGGCGCGTTCTTCGGTATCGCGTTTCAGAAGGAGGAAGGGGAAAACGAGAAGCGAGGGTAGAGAGGAAAGGAGGAGGAGGAGAAGAAAGGAGGCGGCGGAAGGAGGGGGGGTTGCGGCGGTGCTCCGCCTGGGGGCGGCGGCGGCCATCGCGCCCTCCTTTTTTTCTTTTTCTTTTTTTTTATTTGTGAAATCGATTTTCTGTTTTGAAAAATAAGAGGGGGGGGCCAGAAGATAAGGGAAAGGGGGGGTTTTTTATTTTATTTTATTATTATTTAATTATTTAATTCAACCTAAAGTTGACTTTTTCATACGACCTCGAAACGAGGCCCACCGCCTGCCGTCCATAACGTTTTACCCCTGTTCCGAACACAATGGGATATGTATCGCAAGCTGATTTGACCATTTGAAGCAGTTTCCGTTTAATTTACATTTAAATCACTATATTGAATTTTAAACGTACATTTCAAATTACCGGGGTCACATACTAACTAGAAAAATTCCAGAAAAATATTTTCTACCTTCGTATTGACGATACAGTCCTAACAAAACTAGTTTCGTCGAATTCTGAGACCGTTGGAAAAATGGCCATTTTCCAATCGATTAAAATCAACTGAAACTGGTCAAACGCGTTTTCCTTTGCCACGCTCACATATTGATTCGAAAAATTATGAAATTTGAAATCTAGCAATAACTTGACACTGCGGATCCAACAAAAGTGGTTTCGTCGAAATCCGAGGTCGTTTGCAAAATTTCCATTTTTAAGGGCCTGAATTCCATAGCGACTATTCAGAATTTTCAACTGGACATATCTTTTGATTCCCGCTATGAAATTTTGATTTTTCAGATTCGTTGGAAAGATATCATCAATTAGATCCTAATGTTTTTGGTTTCACTAAAATCCGGATTGTTTTGCACCCGGTACATTCGATTGAAGTTTGAAATCGAATTATCGAACTACCGCGCCATTTTCAATTCTATTTATAATTATATAAAAATATTTATATCCTAACGACGACGCGTATAAATATATACGTTCGAATTATATTCAAAATAAATTTCTCGTCGATATTATTTAAAATAATTCATTTTAAATAATCAAAATTCGCTAAAATTGCCAAAATAAAAATTTTAAACTGGTTCAGAATTTCCGGGCTATTACAATCTCCCCCACTTAAAACTTTTCGTCCCCGAAAAGGAACAAAGTCGGAAGTGGTTTGATTAATCAGCTTTACGTTTGATCTGGCTTTCATTCTCCAACTTTTCAGTTTCTGGGAATTTTCAAATTTTCAAAAATTTGGCTAACACCCTAAATTTTCGAAAAAATTCGCCATAACCTCCTCTGCACCGGGAGCATCGGGGAATTTCAAATAGCTTCCCCGGTCCTTCTAATCTCAAAAAGAAAAAGAAAAAGCCAAGCGGCTAGCCAATAGGCTCATAAAATCATCATCACCCAAACAAAACAGTAAATTATGTAGTAAACATGTACCTATTTGTCTGGCAAACAAATTTTATTCTCTGGCTCTAGCCTCCTTGCTATGACCTGTTCAATATAAGCATATGTATATGCAAGCAAATGCGACCAATTTTCAATACAGTTCAATATTTGATTCAATTAGGCATAATGGTTCAAAATTATCAAACAAATAAACAAAACAACACAAACATCAATCAATTAGTGTATTAGAGTTTCAAATTCATAATTTGATATATATACTAAAAATCATGTTTTTGATGCCAATTCACAACAATGTGTTCTAACTATATTAGTTTTGGTTCTCATACCAGTCTAATGGAAATATATAGAAAATCACACCTTTGAAACTCGAACACACACTACTGATGCTATATAGTCACCAGTAGAATCATCTCCGGGCGACTAGAGTGTGACTCTATATCTATCTAATATATTAAAACTTCGAATATACGTTCATGACGCGTATATGCAAAACCTTTATATACTAGATTGTCCATATTCAAAACAAATAAAATATTCAAATACATATAAAATGATTTAAATTTTCAGAACAAAATTGTTTTCATTTGAAAAATATACTCTTCACACCCGTTCTAGGATACTACTGATCCTATCTCTAACGAGTCATTCTAATTGGATATTACTAATCCAATATCTGATGAATTCTTTCGTATGGTTCTAATGTGCCTTGTTCTCGAGCTCTGTAAACCAAAGCTCTGATACCAAATGTGACGGCAAGGAATTTCGCTCGATCTGAATCAGTCGTTAAACCGATCTAGACCGTTCGAAACCCATGTTCGTTTGAGAACAGGACAAATCAGAACGCAGACGGAAGAACATTTCATTGTTATTACAACAATTGCATCAGATACAAGAATATACAGAGTATAAATGAATAAATTACATTCGATGAATATCAGAGATTTCAATAAATTACATAGCAGCGGAAAATAATACAAAGCACAACTGAAGGTGATATACGGATACAGAGCTTCCCGGATATCATTCCAGCTGTAAACCAGGATCCTGTGAATATAAATCTGCAAAACCAAAACTACTAGCTGCCCGTGCGGAAAATAGGGGCACCCAGAGTTTAGGTTAAAACAATAAACTCCAGGTCAGTCATGTGACTGGTGTGAGAACTAAAACAGTTATTTAAAACTTTATTTTAAAAGAGAGTAATTCAAGGGACCACGCCGTATAACACGGAACGGGTTTCCTCCCAAGAATACCGTTGCATATCAATAAACAACGCAATGCTTTTTCGAAAAATGAAGCTATTATAAGACCCAGGTCCCATCACACAATGCAACGCAAGCCGGAGGATAGGGTTTTCCCTTATAATAGCCAAACATGCTTGATACGTTTAAAACAAATCATTTGATACTATAATAAGTGTATAGTGTCAAAACAATTTCAATCATAAATATAAATCATAGGCGGCATAACTACCATCTACTATGTCACCATACTAGTTCTACAATTAAAACCGAATTATCACGTATTGGAAATTGGATTTCCGTCATGAGTCGAGGCAAGGGGCAAGCTCCTCTCCGCGTTCGAGACACTCTAGCAAATGTCCCAGGGCTACGCACTCTGGGCAACCCCTGGATGCTTCAGGGCCGGTCCTCACTTACGTTAGAGGATTAGTATTCCTGAACACACGTTTCCCGGTCCTTACAGACCTAAAATCGAGGCGCCTCGCATTCCAACAACCACAAAGGTGAAAAGTATATAAATGTCAGGGCTGGTAAGTCACTAACACCACCAAAGCTAGAAAGAAACGTCGTGCTCTCCCTGTAGTCTGTATCCCGTTTTTGACTCATACCGAGGTGTGAGGCTCGCGAATTCATGTTATACACAAAGCTGCCACGTAGGCGTGTTTTGATCATCAACCACAAGACTCTGCTTTTCAACAAAAGCCTTGATCATTGCATCTTAGCGTGCCACACAGGCAATTCATGCCATGCGACTGATGTCCATCGATATACAACCTCTGAGCTCGTACGTCTCAGAGAAGGGCGTTAAGCAAAAGAATAAATTCTCCGCCGCCAAACAGATGTATATTTAATAGAAATCAATCAACACAGAATAAAATCCAATGTCAGACACACAATCCATTTACAAGTCCATTCTGGGTCTGAACGAAACCGGAGGCACTTTCCTCGCATATCCATCCATCTCCAGATACGTCTGGACGACCACCAACTATTTCCATCCTCTTGGGTGTACAGCCCAATCAGGATCGTCAGTAATTATCCAAACGATGTGAAGACTTCCGGTCTTCAACCACCGTCTTCATCTTCGACTTATCGTCGAATTGGTTATTCAGAATGGGTATAAACCCGGCCTTTCCGAACAACCCGCGTATATTGAAAACAAATGTTACACAAACACAACATACGCCTCATTCCAATTCATTAGTCACTAACCGCAAATTAGCAAGAGAACAATTTCCCAAACATTAACCCCGAAGGCCGAAACCAACATCAGATCAATACCCAGGAAACCATTCTTCTTAGCCAACCTACAGCTAGTTTCTAAATTCCACATTCTTAGGGAAAGGTTCCCATTAATTTTATCCAAGATAAATTCTTTAAAATTTATCCTTTAATCTTCCTTTGGATGTCATTTCAAACCAAATTATGGTTTTTCTAAACTAGTCGAGATTAGCGAACCACACCGAAGTAATTATTTATTTCATTTCCCAATCCCAACTTATTCATCCCATGAAGCAAAACTGGTAGTACTCCATATCTAACACCATGGTGTTATCGGTAAAATTAATTACCATTTCACGTTCAAATCTAATTAAAGATTTAACTATCGCTTTGGAGCAAAACTGGTAATACTCCATTCTCGTTCATTTTCTAAATTTGGAAATTTAGATTACGAATTCACATTTCAATCTAATTGCAGATTCGTTAAAACTCCTTTACTGGGTTAAAGAACTAGTGTTATTTAAAACACAGTTCACGACAAACCCAAATCACATTCTATTTATTTTCGGGTTAAAGAACTAGGTGTTATTTAAAACACAGTTCACGATAAACCCACAAATCAATTCTAGTTCAATTCAAATCAAATATATTTGGAATTCCGATTATTTAAAACCCCTTTTTAAATCTAATTTATTTATTTAACAATAAATCGGGTTTTAAATTTAGTTCAAACTAGTTCATTTCGATAAAAATCTATTTTTATCTTTTCAAATACAGAGTTTTTCATCCCAATTTTTCCCAAATCATTTCTTATGATTTTACACAAATTATTGATATTTTTAATAATTTTATCAAGGCCCGTACAGTCGATTTCCAACAACGGCCATCGAACTGCACTTACAGCGACCTTTTCCAAATTTGATTTGGACGTATCTCCAAATCCAACCGTTAGATTTCAAATTTCTAATGTTCGTTAGGAAGCTCTTTTCGATACGAACCCAACGGTTCCGATTTTAGGAGGATCCGACGGTCGGATCTCCCGTAGTATCCGTTTGAAATAAATGGTCGAAATTCACGAACTGCCGCGGCGCGGCCGTTCTATTCAGGCCATTATATTATATATATAATATATATATTATATATCGTCGATTTCTATTTAAAACGAATTATATAAATAGTTTTACATTCGTTTCAAAAGCAATTTCAACTTCCATTTCAATTCAAATCAAGATTGAATTCTTCCTTATAAAACCGTTTTAAAATTCATCTCTATTCAATTCAAATTTCAATTCAATTTGAATTCATTTCAATTCGCTTTCAATTCAATTGGAATTCGTTTTCAATTCGATTAAATTCAAAGTGGTTTTCGATTCAATTCAAATTGCTTTTCTATTCTATTCAATTCAAATTGGTTTTCTATTCGATTCAATTCAAATTGGTTTTATATTCGATTCAATTCAAATTGGTTTTCGATTCAATTCAAATTCATTTCGTTTTCTATTCAATTTGAATTCCATTCGTTATATATCCAATTGAAATCAAATTCGTTACATATTCAATTCATTTCGAAATCGTTTTATATTCAATTCATTTCGAAATCGTTTTATATTCAATTCATTTCGAAATCGTTTTATATTCAATTCATTTCGAAATCGTTATATATTCAATTCATTTCGAAATCGTTATATATTCAATTCATTTCGAAATTGTTATATATTCAATTCATTTCGAAATCGTTTTCTATTCAATTCATTTCGAAATCGTTATATATTTAATTCATTTCGAAATCGTTATATATTCAATTCATTTCGAAATCGTTTTCTATTCAATTCATTTCAAAATCGTTATATATTCAATTCATTTCGAAATCGTTATATATTCAATTCATTTCGAAATCGTTATATATTCAATTCATTTCGAAATCGTTATATATTCAATTCATTTCGAAATCATTATATATTCAATTCATTTCGAAATCGTTATATATTCAATTCATTTCGAAATCGTTATATATTCAATTCATTTCGAAATCGTTTTATATTCAATTCATTTCGAAATCGTTATATATTCAATTCATTTCGAAATCGTTTTCTATTCAATTCATTTCGAAATCGTTATATATTCAATTCATTTCGAAATGAATAAAATCGATATAAATATCGTTCACGTCAAAATGGCGTCAATCTAATCAACACGGCTTCACATATTTCTATTTCAAATATTCTATTTCAAATATTTCCTATTATCAAAATATTTGTTATTATCAAAATATTTCGTTCAACACATGACTAATCTCAACGGATGAGTACAGTCAACACATGAACCTTTATATTATATTGATAAAGATGTAAATTTTATTATAAAAATATTTCGTTCAACACATGACTAATCTCAACGGATGAGTACAGTCAACAGATGAACCTTTATATTATATTGATAAAGATGTAAATTTTATTATAAAAATATTTCGTTCAACACATGACTAATCTCAACGGATGAGTACAGTCAACACATGAACCTTTATATCATATTGATAAAGATGTAAATTTTATTATAAAAATATTTCGTTCAACACATGACTAATCTCAACGGATGAGTACAGTCAACACATGAACCTTTATATTATATTATTCTTTATCTTCTAAATTGGAATGAGGCCCAATCAATCACCATATAATGTTAATTATATGGATTTTCATACATCGCACGTATATAATAGCATTGAAAAATAATCAACCATCAACCAAAGTGCACTACACTGTATAAGCATCAAATATAGATATCTAACGCTTATAACAGCCTGTCAATCAATCGATCGACATATTTAATCAATCAGGATGAGTGAACTTCAAATTTCATCCCAACACCCGTGTGGGGTTTCAAGCAATCAAACACAGATTTTAGTTGTGCAGTTGGGCGATGTGTAAAATTTATCGACCCAATCAATGTCCTTCAAATAGGTGTACATAAACAAACCGTCCGGTTTGTAAATGAATATTTTATTTTATTCACTTCCACGTTAAAAATTATATTTTTAACGATAAAATATTTTATTTCATCACATGAATTTTTATTCAGTTCATTCTTTAAATAAAATGATATTTTTATTTTTCTAACTTATTTTAGAAAATTTCGGTGGCATAACGGCACGATACTAGAAACGGGACGAGGCCTAGCCTTATCCCCGGTCTAGTGAAGGCCCACGCCATTCACACATCAATCAATCCATTCAATTTCACCAAACAATTCAATTCAATCAAATAATCTAACTAATTTTTGCAATCAAACAAACAAGTCCATGGTCTGTGGACGATTGTGTCGGGTGCTACTAAGCACCGTCTGCATCCTAGTATATATATATATAACTAGAAAAAGAAATTGAAAGGTGAGAAATTCTCACCAATAGCTATCCAATCATCTTGACTCTTCATCTGCAGAAGTCTTCGTTGCTATCGCATTTTTGTCATCTTCGTTGTTGTAGCCACTACATATGTAAAAATTGAATTTTTACTTCGCTATTCAATATATAAAAATCGAATTTTTACTATGTTGCTATATAGATAAAAATTCTATTTTTACTTTATAGATTTCGCCTTTATAAAAATAAAGATTTCGCCTTTTCAAACATCACTATAAAAATCACATTTTTATTTTGCTACCTATATAAAGATGATATTTTTAATATTCCTATCATGAAAAAAATTATATTTTCAATTCTCTACCTAAACAAAAATCATATTTTTACTTTGTCTATATAGTAAAGACTTTATTTTTAATACCTTAAAAATATAAAAGTCATATTTTTATTACTTTAAAAATATAAAAATCATATTTTTAAATAGCTATTATATATATATATATATCCGAATTTTTCTTTCCTATGCTAAAAGAGATTCGATTTTTTTTATTTGTTTTATAAAATCAGTTACATAATAATTAACAATAAATATAAAAAAAACGAATTAAAAATAACGTATAAAAACTTACAGTGTTTCGTTCAGAGGGAGGGGGTTTTCACTGTGTCGCAGGTGGTCAGGAGGGGGGAATGGCGCGTCGGGTGGTGGAGGTCGAAGAGGGGGTGGGCGGCGCGTTCTTCAGTATCGCGTTTCAGAAGGAGGAAGGGGAAAACGAGAAGCGAGGGCAGAGAGGAAAGGAGGAGGAGGAGAAGAAAGGAGGCGGCGGAAGGAGGGGGGGTTGCGGCGGTGCTCCGCCTGGGGGCGGCGGCGGCCATCGCGCCCTCCTTTTTTTCTTTTTCTTTTTTTTTTATTTGTGAAATCGATTTTCTGTTTTGAAAAATAAGAGGGGGGCCATAAGATAAGGGAAAGGGGGGTTTTTTTATTTTATTTTATTATTATTTAATTATTTAATTCAACCTAAAGTTGACTTTTTCATACGACTTTGAAACGAGGCCCACCGCCTGCCGTCCATTACGTTTTACCCCCGTTCCGAACACAATGGGATATGTATCGCAAGCTGATTTGACCATTTGAATCAGTTTCCTGTTTAATTTACATTTAAATCACTATATTGAATTTTAAACGTACATTTCAAATTACCGGGGTCACATACTAACTAGAAAAATTCCAGAAAAATATTTTCTAGCTTCGTATTGACGATACAGTCCTAACAAAACTAGTTTCGTCGAATTCTGAGACCGTTGGAAAAATGGCCATTTTCCAGTCGATTAAAATCAACTGAAACTGGTCAAACGCGTTTTCCTTTGCCACGCTCACATATTGATTCGAAAAATTATGAAATTTGAAATCTAGCAATAACTTGACACTGCGGATCCAACAAAAGTGGTTTCGTCGAAATCCGAGGTCGTTTGCAAAATTTCCATTTTTAAGGGCCTGAATTCCATAGCGACTATTCAGAATTTTCAACTGGACATATCTTTTGATTCCCGCTATGAAATTTTGATTTTTCAAATTCGTTGGAAAGATATCATCAATTAGATCCTAATGTTTTTGGTTTCACTAAAATCCGGATTGTTTTGCACCCGGTACATTCGATTGAAGTTTGAAATCGAATTATCGAACTACCGCGCCATTTTCAATTCTATTTATAATTATATATAAATATTTATATCCTAACGACGACGCGTATAAATATATACGTTCGAATTATATTCAAAATAAATTTCTCGTCGATATTATTTAAAATAATTCATTTTAAATAATCAAAATTCGCTAAAATTGCCAAAATAAAAATTTTAAACTGGTTCAGAATTTCCGGGTTATTACAGTTCTAATGTGAGAAGTTAGTCATAACGTGCTTGAAACCCGAGGTTAGACTCAGTTTGCGGCAAAAATCTGCCTGGAACCAACCGGCCTAACCAGTGGCCGCAAACTGTCAGTCTAATGTGAGAGGTCTGCGCATTAATTTTTAATTAATAAAAATCTAAGATAAATATGATGTCTAAAACGAGTTGGGTGGATAGGGCTGAACCAATTGGACTAATGAATTTAACAAACCCGTTTCGTGAATCTGTAGGCCCAATTACAAAGTTAGACAAATCTGTAAATCTGTTAAATCCGTATATCTGATCCGTTAGTCTGAAAACTTGTCTGATCTGTGAACTAGTTGATCTGAACTCTGTATGTCTGAACTTGTAAACAAGTTAATCTGAAATCTGTTAGTCTGGGGACACAAGGTTAGGAGGGAAATTACTTGTGTCATATGTTGTTTGGGACCCATATTAGTTAGTAACCCTTTCTGGTATCAAAACTTTGACCCAACAGTAGGTAGGGTCCGGGCACGCTTACTGAACTAATTATAAGCAGTTCATTCTGATAATGGCGAGGAGTGTTGATGGTGCGTTCCAACCGGGTCATGTGCGTCCATGGATCCCGGTCTGCCTCTGAGGATGTAAGACGCCGTGACATCTGTAAATAGGTCTATGTCATTTAAAGGTTGCCACTTTGGGGAGTGATACACCCTTTTGTGGGGCTGGCACAGGGTATTTATGTATTAGGGAGTTGATCGCTTGGGGTAGGGTTTTAGGGTACACTTAGTTCTGTCTGTTTCTGTTGGTACCGTATGTTTCTGTTGGGTGGTAACACCTGTCTATTTCTGCGTGGTACCGTCTGTTCGGGTGGTAAAGGCTCATTTACTAGTGTACACCTAATTCTACATTCTGTTTCCGTAGGGATTAATCTGTTTCTGTTTCTGTACCTTCTGTTCGGGTGGTAAAGGCCCATTATTAGCATTCCATTTCTGTCTGTTTCTATTGGGGTGGTAAAGGCCCATTGCTAGCATTCTCTTCTGTGGAAATTATTCTGTTCCTGTTTCTATTTCAGTTTAGACATTGGGGTGACACCTAATCATGTTATACTAGTATTAGTGCAGAGAGGTGAAAAGTAGTAGCTTACATCATTCTGTTCTTTTTCTGTTTAACCTAAGTATATCTGCTACTCCTGTTACTGTTATCTCGCATCCAGTTTTATTTTCATGTCATAATTATTATTATCTGTTCATATGCTGAAAGTCACTGGACTTGCCAGACTTTATGTCTAACCTTGCTTGTTTTCGCCCCTTTTTCTTCCGTTTCCCCCCAGGTTTGTAGGGTGGAAATCTAGGAGCTTGATTCAGATCTTCTCTGCTTGAAGTATCGTCTGGCTTTGGCATGGCAGTTTATGTTGGGGATTATGATTTTAAAAACTATGCATTCTGAAGGCTTTTGTACAAGACTGATATTTTTGTACTTGAATTCTGATATTGTGATTTGAAAAGACGTAACCAAATTTGCTTCGGTTTCTGTTTGTAATAAAGCTATAAATTTTTCAAGTACTGTTTTATCTGTCTTCTAAGTTTCTGTTCTGTCTACTAAAACGCTCCATCAAAGTTAAGGCATTCCCTTTGTGAGTGACCTTAACGGAGGTGGGGTGTTACAGCTATCCATTTATAAAAAGAGATAAAGCAAAACTGTCTAATGTAATTAAAACAAGGGAAAGGTTGACATTTGGAGGAATTACTATTCGAAAGATGTGGCGTATTGAACAAATATGGAGAAAAAATAATGAAATAATAAATAATGGTATTTATTTGGGGCCGTTAAATGATGAATCAAATGTTTTAATATAAAAAATTTAGAGTACGGAAGAAAATGATATAAAGAACGAGACCAAGATTAAATCAGAAAACAACGAAGATTGATAACATTTGTATCGTTTGTTGTATAATTATATAAACTTAATTGTGTTACGAATTATGTTGTATAATGTTATGTTTTCTGTAACACCCCAAATTTTCTGTTAACTGTATAATAACAAATTTAAGTATAATTAATTCTTAATGAAAGAATTAAGGGAAACAGGTTTCATCTTTGCGATCGTCTCGGAATTCTGCTTGAGACAGAGTCTGAGTTTGTGTGAATCGGACTTCGTATGAAGGAGTTATGACCTCCGGAAGTTTCACAATTCAAATTAAAATTCAAACAGTTCAAAACGAAGTTCAAAATTCAAAATCAGACCCAAACTGGGCTGGGCGGGAAAATTTCCGCCCAGGCACCAGGTCAACCAGGGGTCGACCTGGGTCGACCTGCCCAGTCGACCTAGTTTGGCCCTGGCTGGCCTAGTCAGGTTCTGGTCGATTTCTGAGGCTTGACTGTGTCACTAGGGCTGACATGTCGCATTTTGGTCGGCTCCTTTCGAAGTGAATGGTCAAGATTCGTCTAGGATCATCGGACGGCTCAAATCAATCTAAAATTCTATAAATACAACCTAAGACTCCAACCTAAATTCACATAAGAAATTAGAGACGGAGCCGCCATGTTGTCGGAAGGAAATTGAGAGGAGCCTCCACTAGTAGAAAAGCTTAGAGACGAGCCAAATTAAAGTTAAACACGAATCAAATCAACGTTAGTCTACCCAAAGGAAAGCATATCAAATTCAGAAATCAGAAAACAAGACCGTCGTTTACTGTAAGTATAGTGATTTTTCCGATGTGAATAAAAGTTAGGATTTGGTTCGATGTAAAATGGAAATGGAATTGTGTTATTTTGTAACAACAATGTTAATTCACATCTATGTATTGAAATGATTGTAGTACTTTGATGTTTGTGGTATAGTTAAATTGATATTGATCCTATTGTACATATAGAATCACATGCAAGTTGTATAGTTCATGTTGTAATCGACACCTATATGTTTATGTGATTATATAGGTTGTATGTGATTAAGATGTCATGTATATATATATATATATATATATGTTAGAACCTTTATGCCTAAATGATTATGTTCACATACATGCTAGTATGTTTGTAAGAAAGTTGCAAGTTAATTGGATCCATGCCAAGATCCGCTTTAATACATGTTCCATGTTGTAATTAGATATATAATTGGATCTAGTTCGCACCCTTGTCATAAAATTATACATGCTTATGAAAATGTCATATTCTTGTCATATGCTAGTGATGTTCGATGTTATGCCTAGATCCAGAACATGATTAGGCTTATGTTGTATAAATCATATGTTAATTTATGTGCCACCTATTTTGTTAGATCCCTATTTAAATGCAAGTTCACATATATGAAAGTGATTTAGGCTAGGTTGTAAATTCACATGTATGTTGATTAGTCATTTTGCAAGTTCACCCTTATTATGCATAAGTTTACATCTATGACATGTTATGTAGATAGATTCCTTTATGCAAACTTTGTGCGCTAAATTAGGCTAAGTTTTTAGCCTAATATCATATGTTAAAGTCATGCGAACTAAAATTAGGCTAAGAGTTGTTAGCCTAATATTTAAACGGGGTAACGTTGGGTAAAATGGATAGGAAAACTTGGCATAAAAATATATGAAATTGGCATGTTTGTCACATGCCAAAATTAGTGGCATTTAAAACGGTATAAATCCTTATACCAAAAATGTTAAACTTGGAATGTGGGCCATAACCTTTAATGGTTAACAAATTTACATATAACAGGTAATAAAGACAAATATGTAAATTTAGAAAATACGATATGCTTAACCCAAGGTTGGATTGAGTTGTGATGTAAACCTGCCCGGACCCGCCCGACTGTCCAGTAGTCACAACAATACCTATCCAATGTGGGTGGTTAAGCATGGAGCCCAATAAGGACCCGAGGTTAGACTGAGTTACGGCGTAAATCTGCCCGAAACCGACCGGCACATCCAGTAACCGTAACAATATCTGTCTAATGTGAGTGGTCGGTGCTTTAAGAGGCTAAGGACAGATGGTAGGGTTAAGTTAACTAAAACACTTAACCAAATTCAACATGTTAACAAGAATTAACCAAATTCAACATGTTAACAAGAATTAATGGGTGGAGTTAGGTTAATACAGACACTAAACCACTTAACATGTTTGACTAGAAAACCCTAGTAACGAGGGACCCATTTCAGCAGTAACCCAAATTAGGTATCTTGGTACCCTGAAACTAGGCAGGGTGGGGCACGATTACTGGGCTGATTGTAAGCGGTCAAAAGCGACGACGGTTGGTGCACAGTGTGGGTTCTAACGGATTGCGGGCGTGCACACACTTCGGAGCAGACAAACAGGGCACTGGCGCATCAGTAGTATAACCTATTTATTCTAAGGATTGTGTCGGTCCGCCACCATGGGTCTTGATACACCCCATGGTGGGACCAACATAGGTATCTACAATCATTAGGGGCCGTAAGACACAGATGATTATGCGAGTAGGAGCCGATCTTAAGAAAAAGGGGATCACTTTACCCTCAGCACGGGGTGCCAGTTCAGAACTAATACATGTAGGTGCAGAGGTATAGTGTGGGGTGCGATAGGATATTCGATTCAAACTGCTCTATCTTAGTTTATGATACTTTCCTATTTCCAGTTTAAACCTATCATGCCCTTATTCTTATTCACATACTGAAGAGTCACTAGATTTACCAGGCTTTATGTCTGACCCTATTTTCTTTCTTCTTCTTTTCTTCCGTCCTCCCCCCCCCCCCAGGTCCGCAGGGAGGAAACAACTCAGCTTAGTCAGACTCTTTGCAAAGCTTTAAGATAGTAGATGTACGGTTTGGACTCTCTTGCTTTGTCTATGGCTGTTGGATACAATCATGGGGATTTATGCAGTTTTAATTATGTTTTAAGCTTCTTTATTTAATAACCAAGACAGAAATGATGATGTAATGTTTTGGAAGTGCTATGTGACAGTTATGGAAGTGTTTTGTATGAACAAGTATTTTATGAAATAAAAAGTCTGTTGTTTTCCGCTGCTTATATATATGTGTTTATATTTGTCTTGTGTTTTATCTGTGACTTTTAGCTATAAACCTCCACCAAAGTTGAGGCATTCCTTTAGTGAGTGACCTTAATGGAGGGTGGGGTGTTTCACTTGGTATCAGAGCATAGGTTTACTAGATAAGATAAAAGTTTTTGAAACTGTTTTCAAAAAAGGAAGTTTAAAGAAGCATTGTTTTCAAGAAAAAGCGTTGTTTTTAGAAGGCATAGGTCCCCCAAAGCCATTCGCACTATCTCTCTATCCTTTTGTCTTAAATCTTTCCTTTTCATTTCAGCATGTCTGGGGACCTTACCCCCTAGCTACAGACGCTTTTACTCCTCCTCCTCTACGTGAAACAGCAAGCGGAAGAATCGCAGAACAAGAAGACTGATAATAGTCAAGGAGGAAAGGACCACAACAATAATAACA
The DNA here is from genome assembly GCA_030737875.1 of Allium sativum. Classification (NCBI taxonomy): domain Eukaryota; kingdom Viridiplantae; phylum Streptophyta; class Magnoliopsida; order Asparagales; family Amaryllidaceae; genus Allium; species Allium sativum. Next base: position 792,477,483 of record CM060921.1, on the reverse strand, counting down.
AGACATGTGAGAAAAGGAAATGTTATTTCTATGGCATTGTTGGGCATATAGTCCAGGATTTTAGAAAGAAGAAGATGAAGATGGGAGCATGCTTTCAGTGTGGTGATATTGGACATATCAGCAAGAGCTGCACTAAGAAGCAAGGGCAAGGCCCGCAAGCAGGACCTTCTGGGGGTACCACTTTAACTTCTTCTCCTAGATGCTTTGTTTTATCTTGTTTATCTTCTCAATCATATCTTGAGAACCTTAGGTAGAAATATTTCTGTAGAAAGCTTAGTTTATCTTTATGATCACCCAGTTCGCAATCTCTTTGATTCTGGTGCATCACACTCCTTTATTTCATCTGCTTTAGTAGAATCTCTGCACCTAGACACTAGTATGGTAGAAGATACCTTGGTTGTCTCAAATCCAATTGGGGGCTCGGCTTATTTGTCGATGGTTTGCTTGGGTTTGAAAATCTCTATTCTAAGCGTTGAATTTAGATGTAGTGCCTTTGTTTTGGGCTTCTTAGGATATGGATTGACCTTAGGCATGGACTGGTTATCCAGTAATAGTGCCATTCTTGATTGTGAGAAAAGAGTGGTTAGGCTCTTGACTCGGCTCGGTAACACTCTAAAATTTCTTGTAATCCCTTGAATGCTGTTATGCTTAGTTATCTAGAGTCGCTTGACGCTTCTGTTGAGAATTTACAGTCGGTTAGAGTGGTCCAGGAATATCCGGATGTCTTTGAAGAGGTGAAAGGCTTACCTCCGAAGTGGGAAATAGACTTCTGCGTATATCTTGTTGATAATGCAAAGCTCATTGCTCTGCCTGTTAGACACATGGCCCAATGGAGAGAAAGGAGCTTAGTAAGCAAGTTAAGGAGCTTCTCGAGAAGGGGTTTATAAGAAGGAGTATCTCGGAATGGGGTGCTCCAGTGGTGTTCGCCACCAAAGAAGATGGTTCACTACGTCTTTGTGTGGACTATAGGGAGCTAAACAAGCTGACCAAAAAGAATAGGCACCCTCTTCCTAGAATCGACGATTTTTTTGATCAGCTTGTAGGTGCGTCGGTTTTCTCCCAAATTGATCTAACTACTGGGTTCCATCAGCTAAGAGTAGCTGAAGATAGCATCGATAAAACAGCGTTCAGAACCCCATATGGTTTCTTCGAGTGGCTTGTCATGCCTTTCGGCTTGACAAACGCACCTGCTTATTTCGTAGACCTAATGAGCAAGGTATTCAGAGAATTCCTCAATAAATTCGTCGTGGTCTTCGTAGATGATATTTTGATCTTCTCAAAGAATGAGGAAGAACATGCTCAGCATCTGAAAGAAATCATGGAAACTCTTCGAGTTCGTCAGCTAAAAGCCAAATTCTCCAAGTGCCACTTTTGGAGAGAAGAAGTAAGATCTCTTGGACATATATTGTCCAAAGAAGGTTTGGCGGTGGACCCCACGAAAGTGGTGGCAGTGCAAGATTGGAAGACACCAAGAAATGCAACCGAAGTCCGAAGCTTTCTTGGGCTAGCAGGTTTTTACCGAAAGTTCATTAGGGATTTCGCGAAAATCTCAGCTCCACTTACAAGGCTAACAAAGAAGAATCTAGCATTTGCTTGGGATTTGGACTGTGACATTGCTTTCCAATGCCTAAAAAGGGCTCTTACAACAGCCCCAGTTCTAACTCTGCCTGACGGAAGCAAAATGTTCACAGTATACACGGATGCATGTGGAATAGGACTAGGTGCCGTTCTAATGCAAGAAGGGTGGGTAGTAGCTTATGGTGGAAGGCAATTGAAGGTTCATGAAAAGAACTACCCAACACACGATCTTGAGTTGGCCGCCATCGTCTTTGCACTTAAGTCTTGGCGCCATTATCTCCTAGGTGAGAAGTTCGAATTATACACTGACCATAAATCATTGAAATATCTCTTCTCGCAGAAGGATCTTAACTTGAGGCAGCAAAGGTGGATGGAGTTTCTTTCCTCGTACGATTTTGAAATTACCTATACTCCCGGCAAAGGCAACGTAGTAGCAGACGCGTTGAGCCAAAAGAAACTGACTTTAAGCCCTCTCTTTGTAGAAAGGCAAAGCTTGGAGTATATAGCCAGTTTTAACTTTAGGCCCTCCTCGGATTTTGTACCGGGTTTGTGAGCATCTCCCGAAGTACGCCCTACTCTCTTGGACTCAATAGGGACTGCACAACGTGAAGACCCTCAGCTCGTTGATGTGATTGATAAACTTATTAGGGGTGAGACTTCTAGTCACCTCAATAGATACACCATCGATGATAAGGGTTGGCTGAGGCGAAATGGAAGACTGTGCGTCCCACAAGCAAGGGGGTTGACAAAGAAGGTTCTCGAGACAACACATCATTCCAAGATGACTATACACCCTGGCGGAGATAAGATGTACAAGGATATAAAAAGAACTTTCTTTTGGAGCGGCATGAAGAAGGACGTGGCAGATTTCGTTTCTAAGTGCATGACCTGCCAACAGGTCAAGGCAGAACAGAAGAAGCCTGGAGGACTACTTCATCCTTTAGAGGTCCCATAGTGGAAGTGGGATAGCATTTCAATGGACTTCATTGATGGACTGCCTAGGTCAAGAAGGGGCAATACTAGCATTTGGGTAATAGTGGACAGGCTCACAAAAAGCGCCCACTTTTTACCTGTTAAGAGTAGAAGGACTGCCTCATCTCTGGCGTCTCTTTATCTCAAGGAAATAGTTCGACTCCATGGGATACCCTCCAGCATTGTTAGTGACCGAGATCCTATCTTCATAAGCGAGTTTTGGCGGAGTCTGCAAGAAGCTGTAGGCACACAGTTATGTTTGTGTACAGCCTATCACCCCCAAACCGATGGCCAAATGGAAAGGGCGAATAGAGTTTTAGAGGATCTTTTGAGACTTTGCATGCTTGACTTTGGAGGGACATGGTAGGATCGTCTTCCTTTGGTGGAATTCGCCTACAACAACAGCCACCAAACCACCATCGGTATGGTGCCCTTCGAAGATCTATATGGAAGACCGTGCCGATCACCAACTTGTTGGTGGGAGTCTACTGACAAACTTATACTTGGACCGGACATGATTCGAGAGACTTCAGAGAAAGTAGACTTGATACGAAGAAGAATGAAGACAGCCCAAGACAGACAGAAATCCTACGCCGACAAAAGAAGGACCAACATTGAGTTTGAGGTTGGGGACAGGGTTTTCCTTAAGGTATCCCCTTTAAGGAACGTCGTTCGCTTCGGATCTGCAGGAAAGCTAGCACCAAGATTTGTAGGACCGTTCCCTATCATCGAGAAGATTGGGAAAATGGCTTATAGAGTAGAGCTGCCTGAAAGGTTGGCTGGAATTCACAACGTCTTTCACGTTTCTCATCTCCGGAAATGTCTACATGAATCGGCGGAAGTGGTGGAGCGAAGCATTCTAGAAGAAGCCGAAGCAGAACGTGAAGTAACTGTAAGGAGAGTTCCAACTTGAATTGTAGGAACTGAAATCAAAAAGCTACGCAACCGCGAAGTAAAGCTCGTCAAAGTTCAGTGGAGCGACACCGAGGAAGACGCTACTTGGGAAACTGAGGACAGAATTCGCGTGGCTCACCCTTTTCTTTTTAAGGGTATATCCTTGATCTCTCTTTTTCCTTAAGTTGTGCTTTATCTATATTTTTAGGTATATCTCCTCAATATTATCCTTTGTCCTTAGGTAGAAACCCCTTTGGATGTAAACATGTATTTGAAACATGTTATGATTGATGCCTGCAAGTGGTTGCAAGTGGTTGCTAGTGGTTGCTCGTGAATGCATATACACACACAACCTAGGTTTTAGATCGGCTCAGTCACTTCATACTGCATATGCATGTATGTATTCATATTTGTATGTGGTTTAAACCTGATATGTCGTCATATGAATGTTGCATTTGTATAAATGGTTGCACACTCATGTAAAATTATGAGCAAGGACAAATTTTTGCATACATAATGGATTCATGGCACTTACATGATTTGCATTAAGGAGGTCAACTGAATCAGTAGACCTCCTGATTTTGCATTAGATAAGGACATGTACACACACTGTGCATATGATCATAAAGCATTAGAAGTCTTTTAAGGACAATGGACGCTTGTGTTTGATGGTTGAGTAGATGGACGATTGGATGTTAGGACTTACGTTCTTCCAGACTTGAAGATTTCGGGGACGAAATCCTAAAAGGAGGGGAGAATGTAGCACCCCAAATTTTTTGTTAACTATATAATAAACAATTTAAGTATAATTAATTCTTAACGAAAGAATTAAGGGAAACGGGTTTCACCGTTGCGATCGTCTCGGAATTCTGCTTGAGATAGAGTCTGAGTTTGCGTGAATCGGACTCCGTATGAAGGAGTTATGACCTCCGGAAGTTTCAGAATTCAAATTAAAATTCAAACAGTTCAAAACGAAGTTCAAAATTCAAAATCAGACCCAAACTGGGCTGGGCAGGAAAATTCCCGCCCAGGCACAAGGTCGAGTCGACCACGGGGTCGACCTGGTTTGGCCCTAGCTGGCCTAGTCGGGTTCTGGTCGATTTCTGAGGCTTGGCTGTGTCACTAGGGCTGACATGTTGCATTTTGGTTGGCTCCTTTCGAAGTGAATGGTATAGATTCATCTAGGATCATCAGACGGCTCAAATCAATCTAAAATTCTATAAATACAACCTAAGACTCCAACCTAAATTCACATAAGGAATTAGAGACGGAGCCGCCATGCTGTCGGAAGGAAATTGAGAGGAGCCTCAACTTGTAGAAAAGCTTAGAGACGAGCCAAATTAAAGTTAAACACGAATCAAATCAACGTTAGTCTACCCAATGGAAAGCATATCAAATTCATAATTCAGAAATCGAAAAAAAAGACCGTCGTTTATTGTAAGTATAGTGATTTTTCCGATGTGAATAAAAGTTAGGATTTGGTTTGATGTAAAATGGAAATGGAATTGTGTTATTGTGTAACAACAATGTTAATTCACATCTATGTATTGAAATGATTGTAGTACTGTGATGTTTGTGGTATAGTTGAATTGATATTGATCCTATTGTACGTATAGAATCACATGCAAGTTGTATAGTTCATGTTGTAATCGACACCTATATGTTTATGTGATTATATAGGTTGTACGTGATTAAGATGTCATATATATATATATATATATATATATATATATATATGTTAGAACCTTTATGCCTAAACGATTATGTTCACATACATGCTAGTATGTTTGTAAGAAAGTTGCAAGTTAATTGGATCCATGCCAAGATCCGCTTTAATACATGTTCCATGTTGTAATTAGATATATAATTGGATCTAGTTCGCACCCTTGTCATAAAATTATACATGCTTATGAAAATGTCATATTCTTGTCATATGCTAGTGATGTTCGATGTTATGCCTAGATCCAAAACATGTTTAGGCTTATGTTGTCTAAATCTTATGTTAATTTATGTGACACTTATTTGGTTAGATCCCTATTTAAATGCAAGTTCACATATATGAAAGTGATTTAGGCTATGTTGTAAATTCACATGTATGTTGACTAGTCATTTTGCAAGTTCACCCCTATTATGTATAAGTTTACACCTATGACATGTTATGTAGATAGATTCCTTTATGTAAACTTTGTGCGCTAAATTAGGCTAATTTTTTAGCCTAATATCATATGTTAAAGTCATGCGAACGAAAATTAGGCTAAGAGTTGTTAGCCTAATATTTAGACGGGGTAACGTTGGGTAAAATGGATAGGAAAACTTGGCATAAAAATATATGAAATTGGCATGTTTGTCACATGCCAAAATTGGTGGCATTTAAAACAGTATAAATCCTTATACCAAAAATGTTAAACTTGGAATGTGGGCCATAACCTTTAATGGTTAACAAATTTACATATAACAGGTAATAAAGACAAATATGTAAATTTCGAAAATACGATATGCTTAACCCGAGGTTGGATTGAGTTGTGATGTAAACCTGCCCGAACCCGCCCGGCTGTCCGGTAGTCACAAAAATACCTATCCAATGTGGGTGGTTAAGCATGGAGCCCAATAAGGACCCGCGGTTAGACTGAGTTACGGTGTAAACCTGCCCGGAACCGACCGGCACTTCCAGTAACCGTAACAATATTTGTCTAATGTGAGTGGTCGGTGCTTTAAGAGGTTAAGGACAAATGGTAGGGTTAAGTTAACTAAAACACTTAACCAAATTCAACATGTTAACAAGAATTGATGGGTGGGGTTAGGTTAATACAGACACTTAACCACTTAACATGTTTGACTAGAAAACCCTAGTAACGAGGGACCCGTTTCAACAGTAAACCAAATTAGGTATCTTGGTACCCTGAAACTAGGCAGGATGGGGCACGATTACTGGGCTGATTGTAAGCGGTCAAAAGCGACGGCGGTTAGTGCACAGTGTGGGTTCTAACGGAGTGCGGGCGTGCACACACTTCGGAGCAAACAAACAGGGCACTGGCGCATCAGTAGTATAACCTATGTATTCTAAGGATTGTGTCGGGCCGCCACCATGGGTCTTGATACACCCCATGGTGGGACCAGCATAGGTATCTACAATCATTGGGGGGCGTAAGACACAGATGATTATGCGAGTAGGAGCCGATCTTAAGAAAAAGGGGATCACTTTACCCTCAGCACGGGGTGCCAGTTCAGAACTAATACATGTAGGTGCAGAGATATAGTGTGGGGTGCGATAGGATATTCGATTCAATCTGCTCTATCTTAGTTTATGATACTTTCTTATTTCCAGTTTATACCTATCATGCCCTTATTCTTATTCACATACTGAAGAGTCACTAGATTTACCAGGCTTTATGTCTGACCCTATTTTCTTTCGTCTTCTTTTCTTCCGTCCCCCCCAGGTCCGCTGGGAGGAAACAACTCAGCTTAGTCAGACTCTTTGCAAAGCTTCAAGATAGTAGATGTACGGTTTGGACTCTCTTGCTTTGGCTATGGCTGTTGGATACAATCATGGGGATTTATGCAGTTTTAATTATGTTTTATGCTTCTTTATTTAATAACCAAGACAGAAATGATGATGTAATGTTTTGGAAGTGTTATGTGATAGTTATGGAAGTGTTTTATATGAACAAGTATTTATGAAATAAAAAGTCTGTTGTTTTCCGCTACTTATATATATGTGTTTATATTCGTCTTGTGTTTTATCTGTGACTTTTACCTATAAACGTCCACCAAAGTTAAGGCATTCCTTTAGTGAGTGACCTTAATGGAGGGTGGGGTGTTTCATTTTCTAGTAATGAACTGATATGATGCACATAGTTTATGAATTGTTGCTATGAACCTATATAATGTATGTTCTGAGTTTGTGGACTGAAATACTATATGATATTAGTTTTACATGATAATGAATATGCTTATGAGTGTGTTATGACAATGTTTATGGGCATGTTCACATATGTTCTGATTTTGTGAACTGATATGTATACATGTGTTATCATTATATGAAAAGATATGTTTGTGACATATATGCCTCCTAGGCAACAACTTGCCCACTCTGTTCTGTACGTGCAATATCACAGCATTGGATTTACGTTTGGTAGCAGAGCTCGCGCCCAAGAATGCTGATTCTTGGGTAAGTACCTAATTTAGTAAATGTTTTTATTTAAAATGTATTAAATGCTTATATTTCTACAGCGAATTTGAGTTTCATCTTGCAGATTTTATTTTATCTATTTCTAGAGTGACTTATTTCAGTAGGCTGATAGGTTCTTGGCCCCACTGGGACGACATTCCTCCTCATATCAAGAATGTCATCCTCGCCAAGGATTTGATAAGTATAATTTTACTTTTTTTTTTTGAAAATTAATATAATATATGTAATACAATTTATTTTTCAATATGTAGGTCGTTGTCCGGGTTCAAGCCAAAGATATGAATATCTTTCTTAACCATTAGAATAAGAAGATGTGAAAGAACTAGAAAGACACCATATACAAAGCAAAAAATTACAAGAAGGAAGCTAGCCTAGATGAGTAAGAAAGTATGGGCAAGGTTTCTTTTATTATCGCACTTTTTTTTCTTTTGTTATTGAAATAATCATTCAAATCTAGGTTAAAAAATTTCAGGTATATGTTGTTTTTTCACTCTTATTGATAATGATATACATGCTGATGTCATATTGAGAAAAGTTAGAAAAATAAATTATAAACCTTATTTTGATGTTAGGATTGACATTTCAAACGAATTAGGACATTTATTCACGTGAGCTTGATTTACATTTCATTTACTATTATTAATTAGCATAATTAAATATTATTAATGTGTATTAAATTCATACTAAATGCGTTAAAATAGGATATTATAATGATAAATGTCCTCAAAGGAAATTTTTGTGTTTGAGAGCTTAATGTTAGTATAAACGACACATAGACACGAGATTATTCCCTACTTGCAATAGAAGCCTGCCCGAACCAACCGACATATCCAACATCTACAAGTTAGTCAGATAAATGTGAGAGGTACAAGTGCTATGGGCCATTATGATAATTACATAAAGATGCGAGATTGAGACGAACTTGTAGTAGAATCCTACCCGGAACCGCCCAGAAAATCCAGCATTTTCAAGTGGTCGGTTTAATGTGAGATGTCTTGTGCATGTGAGTGTGTAAAGAAGACCTGCCTAGAGAAGGTATTAAGTGGTTGACCTGCCTACTTTAGTTATTAAGTAGTTAAGACAAGGTTCACTCCTTTGTTTAGGACCCAAGTCATGGGACTCTCCCTTAGAAAGGTCTTAAATGATCACGAGGTTTTCCTTTCTCTTACAAAGATATTAAATAGTCTTAAATAATGATATATGTTGAGTGAGGTAGTTCTTCGGAAGTTTTCTGCTTCCTCTCTTGGGGCTATGTGAGGGCCTACCTAGAGGTACAAGCAATATAAATTTAACGAAGAGGAACTGATAGCTTTCTAAAGGACTGCATGTCTATGGGAAGTATTAAGTGGCTAGGAGTTCACCCGTAATACCAGTTAAATAGTAACGAAGGGTTCCGCCGAGTGTCTTAAATGACAATCAGCGTCTACCTAAACCAATATTAAATGGTAGCTTACTATTTCTTCTATTACAAAAGAGGGAACATTTAATAGCGTTGACGATTATAAAATGAGGTCGTAAGTGACTAGGGTCTGCTATAGGGTCTTAAGTGATCAAAGGGATCCACCCATAAATAAGTATGTATCTATTGGCCTTAAGTGGCCAAACGGTACTCCTCCTCATAGATTATTAAGTGTTAATAAAATCTTCCCCATATAAATGTGCATGTTGGCCTTAAGTGACTTTGGGATAATCTGCATAATTTTAAATGAATTTGTATGTTGAGCTTGCATAAACATAATTTGATAAATGTATATTACCATATATAGGGAATAGACATTCCTTAAACTTAGTGATTTTCATTCACTAGAACTTTTGTTCTTGCCTCCCTCTTCTTAATAAATAAACAGGTTAGTAGGTGGGAACAGTCGGTCGATGTAGTCATGAGTGTAAATGCATGATGAAGAAGGATCTTTAGTTATTATCATTGGTATCATGATTGTTGTTTATTAGGATATTACTATTATTATCGATGTACAATTTGAGATTTTTATATAATTAACATTTATGGGTTTTAATTAGTGCACATCTACTTTTCGATATTATATTTTATCCCTTCCCTGTGATATTCTTATGTCGTTATTAGGTTTGCTCTATGAGTGTTATCCTTATAGGAACCAATGACCCATTTAGAATGACTCTATGCTCCGATGTGCCTTTTCGGGGTCATAATTTAGGCTCATTCCGGTTGGGTACTTACATTTGGTATTAGAGCACAGGTTACCCAATTTCAAAGAAATATATGTATGAGAGACATACATACTTCTTTTTGTAAAAAATAAGGTACTTATAATACAATAAAAAGATTACAAAGATATTTGAGTTGGGACAATTACAGAAAATAAAACAAATATTATACATGACACAAACAACCAGCTCAAACCAAGAAAAGATACAATAATAAAAAAGGCAAATAAAATGCATCACGCTACAAGCCCAGATCCACAACCAAATACCACCATCTTCAAAAGCTATTGGATAGAACCATAAATCCAAGAGCCTACACCCGCCACATACAGGTGCACAAACACATGCAGATCCAAAATGAATTACCACTGACTGACCCATCTCCCAAACAAGTCAAATGATCAATTACCCAGAAAGCAGATGCTAGGAGAGAACCAAGAAGTGCATGCCAACCATATATCATAAAGGAGAAGATCAGGGCCAAAGCTCCAGCAAACAATGCCCACTCAAAAACCACCCTATAAAACACACAACTACAAAATAAACTAACACCAAGAATATATCCAAGAATATCAGAAACCACTAAGAAACCTCCAAAAACACATAAAACTGCAGCATCAAAACAAAAACCAACAACTCCAAATCCAACATAGCTGAATCCAGAAAAAGATTTATTTTTTAGAAACACCCCCACTGATCACACCACCCTGGTTACCTCCCTCTTCTCTAGCCTTCCTTGCCTTCGATCTACTCTTACCATAGGATACCAACTTTATCCAATATGAGTTATCAACATTCAAAGAATCTCTTTTCATCTTAATCATCTTATATATATTTCTCCTCCCTCTATAATTACTTGATAAGCAATCTGAGTCATCCATCATACTATCTTGAGTCTTATTAGTATATGATTGAGGTTGATCATTGTCATGAAGCGTGACCTTTATTTGAGCAATTGCTTCTTCATAACCATTTGCATTTGAATACTCAATTATATTACTTATGTCGGCAGCTACATCCCTGACGTGCAACCCACCACACTCTACTTCAAGTATCACATTATTAGCAGCAACATTAACCATAGATTTTCCAGCCTCTTTTATATGCAAACCCTTGGGTTCCTCAATATCAACCATCCCTTCATCATGCTTACTCAATTAAGATTTTCCTATGTCAATAATATCGTTTTTAAGGTGTAGATTTGTATCTTGCAAGTGTTCATTAGATTTTATAGACACATAAAAAGTTTTAATAGCATCAACATTATTTTGATTTAGATCCTGATCAACATATAAGTTATTTTTAACCTCAGAAACTTCTGAACTCTTTGTCTGCTTCCTAATATTACCTAGTAGCATCATCAATAGCTCTTTTCTGCGATAAGCCTTGTAAATCAACATTGTTGACACCAAAAAATGGTACAACACCCAAGAAAGAAGATTGTAGTAAATAAAAATGATTATAAGTAGATTATAAATAAAGAGAATTGCAATCGCACACAAATTTAAAGTGGTTCGGTGTTAACAAGCCTACATCCACTTTATAATCTCTTGTTTATGTAGAAAGTTTAAGTACTATATGCTACAACATTGTTATGATGAAGAAATGGTAAAGGACTAGCCAAAAAGATGCCTCCTTAGTGGTCCTGGAGGGACTATTTGTAGATGCTATAGTGTCTAGATCAACGAGGAAACGTATCGCACATTCCAATATCATAGGAAGATACGACGAAGCATTCTTTTCGCGTGAGAAGATACAATCCAATCATATATTGACAAATGGCAGTTGATCCGACATTTCTAGAGAGTCAGAAGCAGTCAAACACACGACAAGAGCAAGTCATTAGGTAGATCACTTGAATAGAAATAGGTTTGGTTCGACTTGATCGAACCAAATATCCTTCGGTCGGACCTGTTTGCATACGAGGGCTTCGTCCCTTAGAAGTAAGCTTTGGTTTGGATCGACCCATGTCTAGGTCGACCGGAACGATCTCCGAATCAGGCTGGGATAGTCGTATGCCTATGGACTTATGCAGTATCCATTTAGGTCAGATAAGGGCTAATCTTGATAATGATTCGGCCAAGATTTTTTGCACTTGTACTATATTTACGGCCTCACAAAAAAGGTTGGTCAACACTTTGCCTCCCAAAGCATGGCGTGCTAAGAATGGTCATGCTTTGAACTCTTCGTTTCTTAGATCATTTTTGTCTAGCATTTTCTTTTCTTTTCTAGTGGTGAATTGATGCCATTAGAAGATCAGAAGACCGCATACAACTCGACTTGGAGATCCTTTTATAGCTATTCAGAATTGTAAGTCAACGATTCTGTAGTCAATAATCTTGGGATTGAAGTCGAACTTAAGGATAACAGTATTCCATATCTAGATATCGACCATCCTGGATTGGCAAGTCATTTTGCTTGGTGAATAGTCTGTGGCGGTAAGTTAACCCGATAGTCATAATCAATGGTCATGCCAAGGGAACACTAATAGTTACTCGATTTTTCTATAAATGGTTGTCCCACCTTCATATTTTTACTTTTTACTGTTACCCGACCCCATTTTTCTTCATGAAACCTTAAAATCTTTCTTTCCCAAATTCAGCAACATCTCGTTCAATTAATCTGCAGTTAAGTATTAATTCTTCTTTTTCTTGTTCTAAAACATGATTTTGCAAGACCTTACATACAAGTTTGTTTCTTTTTTCTTTTCTTTTCGCCCTAATCTATATGCGATGCAACCTGTGGTCGGAATCTCCATTGTCGAGTTTGTTAAAGTGGCGACCAGACGGTGTGGCGGCGGTTGTGAGATAGGTTTGCATAAAAAGCGTTAGTAAGGTAAGGGAAAAGAAAAGACCTCTATGGCGAGGAGAGGAGATGAATGGATATCTCGCTTTTCGAGGAATTCCAAATCTTAATGTGTTTTCAATTCCGAGGACATATGGAAGAGACAAAAGGTGTGATAAGATGGATGCGGACAAATGACGACATGGGCATGCGATGCTGACAGGTAGAAAAAGACAAAGTTAACTCCATGATCGATGATTTTGGGGTCGATGAAGCAAGGCAATCAATCCAGCGTACATCAGATCGGGACGTCTAGGCATTCAAATCACTGGAAGTATGGTATAGAGAATGGGCTATCTGTGGGTTCGGTGAGCAGTGCTTGTCGATCCAAAATTTCTTAAGATGGAAACAAGCTAGAGGTCGTTGGAATTATTGATCGATCTTGAAGAGGTCGAACCAAAATAGGTAATTGTTCAAGAGGATTTTTGTATAAGGCCTTGATCGATTGGTTCAATTAGTTGGACAATTACGGATGGGTGTCTTGATCCCAGACATATATAGTTGAATTAGCTGAACTGAACCAAGATTGATCGATCTGACACTTAGAATCAAAAATAACTCTTTATCAAACAACTAGCCTTGCTTGCATAACCCAGACGATTAGGGTAGAGCCTTTGATTCTTGAATGGGAACTCGAAGATGGACTGCATATTATGGACTCAACTGCACTTTCACTATTACCATTTCTTAATTATGCTATCATCCCCATTACACACACGCACTAGCACACACACTGGGGGGTCATAACCTTAGCGTTCTGACTCGTTGTCTTTTACGAATAACATAAAGATGATGGGAAGATACGAGACTAAGGGTTCAGGAAAAGGCAGGGGCAAGGTTCTTCCCGTTCGTCCAGACTTAGAGAATGACTTTTCCTCGAAATCAGAAACTAACCTTGATCCCAATATTGATACCAAAACTCAGACCTAGAAAGAGGTCCCGTCACTCGCTAGAGAAGTAGGGAGTTCAAGCAGGACAGTAGTTGTGAGGAAAGAGCCTAACACTCTCCCTGGTGCCATATTCTTAATGGCACCTGAAGATTCTTGGCCTTGAACGATGAGCGAGAAACGGTTAAAAAGGCTAAGCGCTAAACACAACATTCCTTGGGATGACATTTGAGTTCTTCAAGAAGATGATCGTCCTCACAATCCACAAAGAGGCTTCATGGCGTTGACTTGCCAAATGTGCAACCCAAGAATCATCCCTCTATTCCATCCCTGCGTTGTTGACTTCCTAAGGCGAATGAAGTAGGCACCAATGCAACTTTACCCAATCGTGTATGCAAATTTGCTGTCATTGTATGTTCAGTATATGGAGTACCTACATGTACCCTCAACTTTTGAAGACATAATCTGTTTATTCAACTTCAAGCATAGAATGATTACACCTCTTCTTTTCTCTTCTTCGAGTTCGTCTGTCATAGAAAGGTTATCGAGGATATACCCAGCAAACTAGGGGATATTAGACATGACTGGTTTTTTATTCCACAACAACCGGAATGCGCCCGTTGTGGGATCTAATGTATTAAGTATTAAACTTTGATTAATCAGGGTGCAAGGAGAATTCTCATATCAACTTTTACCTTCTATGTGACAAACCAGCCAAACCGACAGGTGGGGAATTCGAACAACGTTTAGATACCCTAGCTAGTCCAGACGAGAAGCGTCAGACCATAAGGATATTTTTAACCGATACACTTCTACATCATTATCGCCTCTTTGATGCCTGTAAAACACTAGGAACGCATAGGGGTCGAACCCCCCATCAGTTGTTTACCAAATTGATGTGCCCCCAATCGGGGAGACTTCAAACGCTGATGCTGACGCACCCCCAATCGGAGGGAAATCTTCTCGACCTTCGGCAAGGGAGGTTGCCGATGTCGCCGTTCGATCCCCAGTGAAAGGGAAAAAGTCCACTAAAAAAAGACTTATCAAAGTAGCTGATCTTCTCAAGGCCCGAAGAGGGTCATTCACGGATGTAGAAGGAAAAAATCCCGAGGAAAAGGTTGAAAAGGAGCCTTGGGATCCTCACCCAAAGGGTCCTATTATCAGAAAAAAGTCTTCTCATGTTCAAGGCGGCCAAGAGGAAGAAGCAGATTCCCCCTTCCATGGTTTAAATATATTAATTTTTTAATTACTATTTCCCTGCCTAGTTCCTTTTCAAGGACGAAAAGGTTTAAGTGGGGGAGATCGTAACAACCTGAATTATAAGTGTATTTTTATTTAATTATTTAATCTAAAATTTGATTTCTATTTTAATTTGTTTATTTAAAACTCAATTTGTTTGTATTTTATTTAGATAACAATTTTGATTTTGATTTAAAAACTATATTTATTTTGGATTTTATATAACAAATAATTTTGATTTCGATTAAATATAATTTAATGATACAAATCAATATTTGTAATTTCAAATCTTATTTATTGAATAATTTTTTTATTGAGTTTATTTATTTGAATTTTAATTTAATACTTAAATTTTAATTTAATACTTAAATTTTAATTTAATACTTAAATTTTAATTTAAGTATTTAAACGCATATTATTATGTATTTGTTTTCGAAATTAATAAAATTTTATCTTTGGTTTTTATTTCCAAATATTTTTCTTATTGATCTGCCACTTGTATTGATCATTGTTGATGCAAATATCGTTCAATTCTAACTTTGCAGATCGTTTTCTTTTGATATTTAAAACCTTCTCTTTTCTGATCCGATAACATCGTTTTATTCATTCATCGTTTCCATGTTCAAATTTATTCTCGTTTGATATTGTTCACTATTATATTTAAAAAAAATGTTAGTTCACTTTTATCCCATTAATTTCCTTTTATTTTAAAAAAAAGATCAAATGCGTCCATTTTATTTTCGTTAGTTCTAATTTCATTTGATTTTTGTTTCATTGCCTAAACATGTCTGTTCATTGTTCATGTTCAAACAGTTCGATTAACTATTTCTTCTGCAGACGAGATGTGTACTTCATAAATACTACCGCTTCGTTTTTTCTTTTCCCAAAACATTGATTGGATTTTTTTTTCTATTTTATTCTCGAAGCGGCTCTTCATGAAACGAAGAGGCACGGTATTCTTCCCCTTCTTCACGCAAATAAAGTTGCCTCCTGTTTATATTTTCCATTCTCGTATATATATCTCCTCCTTCCATTCCTATCTGCCCATTCCTTTATTCCATCGCCTACTGTTCCCATCTGTCCCTTGCTTCTCCTTGCTACCACGTCCATTCTCCCTACTACCACTTCCATTTATGACATCCATCTTCACTGAACCTAGTGCCCAACGCCTCATAGAACCCGCTGTTCCACCTATAAGCGCCACCACTAAGGCCGACCTCGGCCTGAGCTCTGACTACACCACCTATCACGATCCTCTACAGCAGCGTGCCGAGCCACTAAGACCTGCTCCTCCCCACCCGAAGCCCGAACTTTCCCCGCTACCAACCATCAGCTGAAGCCAAGCCAACTGAGGACCGTTGACCCACTCGCCTCAACTAGCACCCGAGCCCTCCAACAGCCATGCCAACCCCGAGCTCGCCCATGTCATCCTTCCACACTGTTTGCAGATCTGACCGAAACCTTTCCCTTTTGGGAGTCCTGACTAAGCCCGTCAGAACCCCACCCCTTTGCATGCGTGATGTGTATTGTTTGTATGTGTTAGTTTTGTGCTTGCTTGATTGTGTGTTTCTATGTGTGTGTAATTTGTTTGTTTGTGGTGTTATCTTGTGTGACTCTGTGTGTATGCTTGTGTGATGTTGTTTGCGTGCGCGTGTGAGTTTTGTGTGTGTGTTATGTGTTTAATGTATGTGTATTTTTATATATGGGTTAGTGTATTTGCATATGTATATATGTATGTATGTATGTGTGTGTGTGTATATATATATATATATATATATATATATATATATATATATATATATATATGTATGTATGTATGTATGTATGTATGTATGTATGTATGTATATAAATATATATATATATATATATATATATATATATATAAATATATATATATATATGGTGTGCATTGAATTTTAAAAATATATATAAGTTATAATTTATTTATGTGTATACATTTATATAAAAATATATATAATTTTTTTGTAAAGAATTAGTGTTTTGTTTTTGATTGAATAGAGTTAGTGATGTGTTTATTTTGAGTCAAGTATGGTATTATATATTAACAATCATTTATATATATATATATATATTGCATGGATATATATATATATATAATGGATTTTGATGTATTGTGTGTGTGTGTTTGTGGTCGATGTTTTTATATATATATATATATATATATATATATATATATATATGTATGTATGTATATATATATATATATAAGTATTGGTGTGCATTGAATTTTAAAAATATATATAAGTTATAATTTATATATGTGTATACATTTATATAAAAATATATATAATATTTTTTTGTAAAGAATTATTGTGTTTTTTTTTTTTGGTTGAATAGAGTTAGTGTTGTGTTTATTTTGAGTCAAGTGTGGTATTGAGTTCGAAAACCATCCCAAAAACTAATAGTCTGTAACGACCCGGGATTTTCGACTCCGAAAATCGACACAAAACCCAGCGTCGACTGTTCAGACATCGAAAATACCGGATCATTAATAGAAAGAAATTAGAGGATGGGATAGAAAGATAGAACTAATAGAATAGAAGAAGAACACAGCTGAATATAATCAGAGTAAACACGAATCTCACAGCGGAACGAATAAAATATATTATATAACATAACTTTGAAATACAAATCTGTTTGTATATCCATACCATTATCAGAGTACAGTACTTCATATCACAGCGGAAATAATCTCTAAATACTAATGGTGAAGCCTTCTGCTTTTAGCTCCTCCAAGCATATCTGTAAAAGCCTAAAACACTTGACTGCCCGTACAAATTTGGGCATCCAAGAGTTTAGGGGAAAACAAACAAAATAAACTCTGGGTCAGTCATGGGACTGGTGTGAGTAAATTACAACCATATGGCTTAACTTTGAAAATCCTTTTTGAAACAAAAAGGATAATAGTAAGACCAGCCCACACATAAACACGGACGGTTTTTACCTTACTATAACCCAAAATATTTTGATATCAAAATCCAGTGATATTATAATAATGTCTAATCAAATAAATAACCAAATAGTAGAACGCTTGCATCTCACGCTCTACATACATAGTATAAAATCAAAACCCGCAGGGCGCTTATTGGAGATTGGATTCCAACTATGACAAGGTATGGGACCACCTTCCGATGATGTATCTCTAGAGGCGAATACACCTGGGTTCAACAAGAACGTCTTGCAACCCGGCCCACACATGACCGACCACTCATTTCGCTTGAGTGTATCGAATGTATATCACCAACGGTTGGACTCAAACCACCGTTCCCGAATGGGCAGAATCGATAGATTTAGAAACAAAAGGAATTTCTCTAGATAGGTGATTATACACCCTAATGGGAGCGACCCACATAGCCATGCTGCCTGCCCGATTTTTGTCATTTCCCGGCTGTGAAGCTTGAGGCTACGTCTACCTTTTAGAACATCTGGCCACCATACACTTTGAATGCCACATCGTCAAACCCGTCAAATCACTAGTTGATCTTCCAAAAATATTACGGGTATAAAAGCTAAGAGAAACGAGTTTCTCCGCCACCAGACGTAATATCTTGACAAGATCGTCTTATGTGACCGTTAGGAATACTTTGTCAGACATTCGTCCATACAAGTTGTCCTGGGACTGGACAAACAGAAAACACCATTCTAAAACAGGGCGACCCTTGCATTCTACTCCGTCTTCAATTGGTTTCGGCGTAATCTAATTCGCAGCGTTTATGCCCATACGGAGTGGTTTCAGATAATATATCCAACCGGTCTCTCCGTATTGACAACGATGGTCAAAACACTTCGATAGTCGGTTATTTAACTATCGAAGTAAAAACAACATCCATTCAAACATCACACATCGCTGGCCCTTTCTAATATTTTCCCGTTTCCTATATCTTCCTAGATATTTTCTCAAAGCTCGTTAAGCCCTTCACGCTCTGGAAAACATTTCCAAATATTATAAAACCTTATTTTTTCATATTCTTGAAACCATATATCATTAACGTTCGAAAACATTTCTCGATTTTACACACTTCAAATTTTCTGTATATGCATAATTTATATTGGAAAATATTTCCAATAACCATTTAATTCTACAATGATTGCTTTTCAAACATAATTCACTTTAAACCGCGAATGTTATCTCTCATAGAAACTGATCCCATTAAATCAAACCAACTTGGTTTTTACAATAAATATCACTACCGATTATATACATACAATTCGACAAAGCCAAATCCAACTATATCACTTCTTCGGAAAACATAATTATTTCCTTATCACTTGGCTAAGTGAGTTTCAAACCTCTCTAGGGAATAGTGCTATATCTCATAATCACGCTTAAGCTTGGTCAACAGTGCTAATTTATCGCTATAGTTCAAAAACTTGTCAGACGCCGTAATATTCTTCTTTATAGCTAATCTCAACATAATAGTCACGCTTAAGCCTAGTCAACAGCGCTATTTTATCGCTATAGTTTACAGATTTGCAATACGCTACCATATTCCACTTTATAACTAATCCCGTCATGAAACACCCCACCTCCGTTAGGGTCACTCTCAAAGGGAATGCCCTAATTTTGGTGGAGGTTTATAAGTACAAGTCACAGATATACAAGACAGATACAAGAACACATATTTGTAAACAGCGAAAGAACAACAAACTTCTATTTCATAAAAACAAATACGTGTTACAAAACATCACCATGATTGTCTTACATCCTTTCCAAAAACATAACATATTTTCATAATCTGTCTTGAGTACATTATTTAAAGAAGCATAAATAAAACGTAGATAAACTGCAAAAGCCCCATAGAGTGTGTCCAAAGCCATAGTTCAAAACAGGAAAGTCCAAGCAATACATTTCTCTTCTTCAAGCTGGATGTCAAGGCTGATCAAGTTGCTGTGTTCCCTCCCTGAGGACCTGGGGGGGGGGGGGGGAACGGAAGAAAGAATACGAAAGGAAAATAGAGTCAGACATAAAGCCTGAGTAAGTTTAGTACTATTTTGTCTATAAATAAAGAACTGGGTATGATAAGTATAAACAAGAAGTGGGCAAGCACTATGAACTTGGTTAAGTTGTCTAGGGTCGAATATACTATCGTACCCCATGTAAATCTCTGAACCCATATAAACTAGTTTCCAACTGGCACCCCATAGTCAGGGTGATGTGATCCATTCAATGATGATCGGCTCCTACTCGCATAGTTACATGTGTCTTACGGCCCCCGATGTCTGTAGTTACCTATGCTGGTCCCACCATGGGGTGTATCAAGTCCCATAGTGGCAACCCGACACAACCTTAGAGTGCACAGGTATGCTACTGGTGTCCAGTGCCTTATTTTTCTGCGCCGGAGTGTGTGCCCGCCCGCACTCCGTTAGAACCTACACTGCTACACCACCGCCGTCGCTTTGACCTCTTACAATCAGCCCAATAATCGTGCCCCACCCTGCCTAGTTTCAGGGTTTCCTGATACACCTTTTAGGGTTACTGCTGAAAAGGGTCCCCCGTTACTAGGTTTTCTATCTCTAGCCAACATGCTAAGTTGGTTAAGTGTTTCCTAACCTAACCCCACCAGTCCGTTTAGTTTAGCATGTTCCATTTTGATTAAGTCTTTAGTTCACTTAATCCTAACAATCCTGACAGCCTTAATTGTCTTATTAAGGCCCTGACCTCTCACATTAGACAGGTATTGTTGTAGCTGCCTGTTGCCGGTTGGTTCCGGGCAGTCTTACGCCACAACTCAGTCTAACCTCGGGTCCTTATTGGGCTCCATATTTAAACTCTCACATTGGATAGGTATTGTTGTAACTACTGGACAGCCGGGCGGTTCCGGGCAGGTTTACATCACAACTCAATCCAACCTCGGGTTAAACACATCGTATTTTTCTACATTTACATATCTTGTCATTCTTCTTTATTTATATGTAAATATTTGCGGCCCATTATTAAGTTAATGGTGTAAAGGTTACACCAACCACGGGCCCAACCCATACTTGAATTTGGGCCCTTCTATTTTATATTTTCATTCATTAATTAATTTTTAACCCAACGTTATTTTCCCCCGTTTTACACGTCCGTTCATATATATTGGGCTTAGCCTTTTAAAGCCCAATTTAGCCATGCGAAAGGGGAGGCTTATGGCGTATACACAAAGAGGGGAAGGTGAGCGCATGAACTTGCAATACGATGTTGGAAATACAAGAATAGAAATTGGTGTACTTGCATAGTGGTAACATAGGTGACATGAATCAAAGCATGTGAACTTGCATAGGTTTAACTACAACATGCACCTATATTCTTATTTAGGCATAATGTCAAACATGAGCATGTTATAAATATTCCTAGCATAAGCATAGCATAATGTCGAACATAAGCATGGCATAAATACTTTTAGCATAAACACGGCATAAACATAAACAAGTCATGTTCATAAGGTTTCTACATGGTTACAAAGGGGATACTTTGTTACTAACACCAAAAGCATAGTTCAACTTAATTCATGGTTTAAGTCTAATCACATAACGACGGTATAACCATACTTATGCATAAATATTTCTAAACATGGTGTTTGTTTTAAACTTGAAAAAAGGGGATTTTTGAGTTTAACCTAGCCATGTCTCACATATGTCATCATATAATCCTTGTTAACAACATTGAACTAATCATGGATTTCAATTATGCCAAATATCATTCATAGCCTAGCCATATTCATAAGTTTGCAAAAGCATGACTTAATACATGGATTATAGTGTCAAAATTCCAACATAGTTTCATATGAACTATAACAACCAAACTTGTCTCAATTACTTGCAAAATGATTTTATGCACAAAAATATACATCATGATGGCATAATACCAAAGCCCAAACTTGCATAAATTTCACTCAACTATATACATGTAGCTTCAACATAGACTACATAATTTGCGCAATATTCCAAACGTATATTTGCATAGAACTACCGCATGTAGTTCTTTATAACATGAATAACATAATTCAAGAATATCCAAACATATACAAATTGATAAGAACGTACAAATATGAATTACTTCCATTGCCACAATTCAAGCATACACATCAACACAGTTGTTTATTTATACCAAAGTAATACTCTACTTACAATGGTTGCGGCGAATTCTCTAATATGATTCCTTTGTTGAATTGATTGGCTTTAGGTTGCTTGAATTGCTTTAGACTTAGAACTTTCTTCCTAACTCTCTCTCTAGTCGGCGGCTATTCTTTGTCGTTCCTCAGCAACATGGCGGCTATAATCTTATTTTGAATGAATAGATTAGGGTTTAGTCTAGGGTTGTTTATATAGAGGTTAAGAATTGATTAGGACCCTTGATGTTGCTTGGATAGATCGTAGCCATTCATTAGGAAGAGAGACCAATAAAAACCCGCCACCTAGCCCTAATGACAAAGCAGACCACAGAAATTCGACCACACACCGACCTGGCCAGCCAGGTTGACTGGGCTCGACCAGGTCGATACCCCTGTCGACAGGGCTGTCGACAGCCCTGTCGACATGGGTAGCCCAGGTCGACAGCCCAGTCGACCTGGGTGGCCCAGGCGGGTGTTCTTCCACCCTGGCCCATTGGGCCCTACTTCGGAATATTTAATTATTTAATTCTGTTTGAATTTTAAATTTAATTCAAAACTTCCGAAGGCCATATCTTCTTCATACGGACTCCGTTTTTCGAAAACTCGGACTCTATTTCGCGTATTTTTCCGAGACGAACGCAATGGCGTATCCCGTTTCCCTTAGTTCTTTGATTTCAGATTAATTATACTTTAATTCATGAATTTCACAGTTATAGAATTCTCGGGGTGTTACATTCTCCCCCACTTAAAAGGATTTCGTCCCCGAAATCTTCAAGTTAGGAGGAATGTATATCCTAACATCCAATCATCCATCAAACACGAGCATCCATTATCCTTAAAAGACTTCTAATGCTTCATGATCATATGCGAAGTGTGTGTGTACATGAACTTATCTAATGCAAAATCAGGCGGTCTACTGATTCAGTTGACCTCCTTAATGCGAATTATGTAAGTGCCATGAATCCATTATGTATGCAAATTTTTTCCTATTCTTGATTCTACATGAGTGCACAATCATTCAATACAAATGCAACATCCATATGACAACACATTATAGTTCAACCACATACGAAAGCAAACATATATGCATATGCAATATGAAGTGACTGAGCCGATCTAAAACCTAGATTGTGTGTGTATATGCAACCACGAGCAACCACTAGCAATCACTTGCAACCACTTGCAACCATCATTCATAACATGTTTCAACTACATGTTTTCATCCAAAAAGATTCTATCTAAAAGATACGGTCGAGGAAATATACCTAAAAGATAGATAAAAGCGCAACTTAAGGAAAGAGAAAGATCAAGGATGTACCCTCGAATAGAAAAGGGTAGGCTGTACGAATTCTAGCTTCAGTTTCCCAAGTCGTGTCTTCCTCGGCGTCGCTCCACTGAACTTTGACGAGCTTGACTTCGCGGTTGCGTAGCTTCTTTACTTCCATTTCTAAGATGCGGGTTGGAACTCTCCTTATGGTTGCTTCGCGTTCCACTTCGACCTCTTCGAGGATGTTTGGCTCTACCACTTCAGCAGACTCATGTAGACATTTTCGGAGATGTGAAACGTGAAAGACGTTGTGGACTCCAGCCAACTTCTCGGGTAGCTCTAATCTATAGGCCATTTTCCCAATCTTCTCGATGATAGGGAATGGCCCTACGAACCTTGGTGCTAGCTTTCCTGTGGTTCCAAAACGAACAACGTTTCTTAGCGGTGATACCTTGAGAAAAACTCTGTCTCCAACCTCAAATTCAAGGTCGGTCCTCCTCTTGTCGGCATAGGACTTTTGTCTGTCTTGGGCCGTCTTCATCCTTCTTCGTATTAAGTCTACTTTCTCTGAGGTCTCTCGGATCATGTCTGGTCCAAGTATGAGCTTATCCGTGGACTCCCACCAACAAGTGGGCGATCGGCACGGTCTTCCATATAAAGCTTCGAAGGGCGCCATTCCTATGGTTGCTTGATAGCTGTTATTGTAGGCAAATTCCACCAAAGGAAGGTGGTCTTCCCATGTCCCTCCGAAGTCAAGGACGCATAGCCTTAAAAGGTCTTCCAAAACTCTATTCACTCTCTCTGTTTGGCCGTCGGTTTGGGGATGATAGGCTGTGCTCAAGCATAACTGCGTTCCTACTGCTTCTTGCAGACTCCACCAAAATTCGCTGGTGAAGATGGGGTCTCGGTCACTAACAATGCTAGATGGTATTCCATGGAGTCGAACGATTTCCTTAAGGTAAAGTGATGCTAGGGATGAGGCAGTTCTTTTACTTTTGACAGGTAAAAAGTGGGCGCTTTTAGTAAGCCTATCCACTATTACCCAAATGCTCGTGTTGCCTCTCCTAGACCTAGGCAGCCCATCGATGAAGTCCATTGAGATGTTATCCCACTTCCACTGCGGGACCTCCAGAGGATGTAGTAGTCCGCCAGGCTTTTTCTGTTCCGCCTTAACCTGTTGGCACACCATACATTTAGAAACGAACTCTGCCACGTCCTTTTTCATGCCGTTCCAAAAGAAAGTCCTTTTTATGTCTTTGTACATTTTATCTCCGCCCGGGTGTATCGTCATCTTGGAATGATGTGCTTCCTCGAGAACCTTCTTTACTAAATCTTTTGTCTGTGGGACGCATAGTCTTCCGTCTCGCCTTAGTAAACCCTTATCGTCGATGGAGTATCTGTTGAGGTGACTTGAAGTCTCACCCCTAATTAGCCTATCAATTATTTCCACAAGCTGAGGGTCTTCACGTTGTGCTGTCCCTACTTAATCCACCAAAGTTGGCCGTACTTCGAGAGATGCTAGCAAGCCTGGTACGAAATCGGAGGAGGGCCTAAAGTCGAAGCTGGCTATAAACTCTAGGCTTTGTCTTTCAACAAACAATGGGCTTAGGGTCAATTTCTTTCGGCTCAACGCGTCTGCCACTACGTTGCCTTTGCCCGGAGTGTAGGAGATTTCGAAATCGTACGAGGCAAGAAACTCCATCCATCTTTGTTGCCTCAAGTTAAGATCTTTCTGCAAGAAAAGATATTTCAACGATTTATGGTCAGTGTAAAGTTCGAACTTCTCACCTAGGAGATAGTGTCGCCAAGACTTGAGTGCAAAGACGATGGCGGCTAACTCAAGATCGTGGGTTGGGTAGTTCTTTTCGTGCACCTTCAACTGCCTCCCGCCATAAGCTACTACCCTTCCTTCTTGCATTAAGACGGCGCCTAGCCCTGTCCCACATGCATCCGTATAAACAGTGAACATCTTGCTCCCATCCGGCAGCGTCAAAACTGGGGCTGTTGTAAGAGCCCTTTTTAGTCGTTGGAAAGCAAACTCGCAATCCAAATCCCAATTGAACACTAGATTCTTCTTAGTCAATTTCGTGAGCGGAGCTGAGATTTTCACAAAATCCCTTATAAACTTTCGATAGAAACCCGCTAGTCCTAGAAAGCTTCGGACCTCAGTTACATTCCTTGGTGTCTTCCAATCCTGTACCGCCACTACCTTCGCAGGGTCCACTGCTAACCCTTGTTTGGATACTATGTGCCCAAGGAACCTCACCTCTTCTCTCCAAAAGTGGCATTTGGAGAATTTGGCTTTTAGTTGATGGACTCGCAAAGTTTCCATGATTGCCCTTAAGTGTTGAGCATGTTCCTCTTCACTCTTTGAGAAGATAAGGATATCATCTACGAAGACCACTACGAATTTGTTGAGGAAATCTCTAAATACCCTACTCATCAGGTCCACGAAGTACGCAGGTGCATTTGTCAAGCCGAAAGGCATGACAAGCCATTCAAAGAATCCGTCTGGGGTTCTGAACGCCGTTTTATCGATGCTATCTTCAGCCACCCTTAGCTGATGAAAACCGGTTGCTAAATCGAGTTGGGAGAAAACAGACGCTCCTACAAGCTGGTCAAATAAATCGTCAATTCTAGGGAGAGGATGCCTATTCTTTTTCGTTAGCTTGTTGAGCTCCCTATAGTCAACACATAGACGGAGTGAACCATCCGCCTTTGTAGCGAACACCACTGGAGCGCCCCATTCTGAAATGCTCCTCCTAATGAACCCCTTTTCTAGAAGCTCTTTAATCTGTTTACTGAGCTCTTTCCTTTCTCGTGGAGCCATATGTCTAACGGGCAATGCAACGGGCTTTGCATTATCTACAAGATATATGCGGAAGTCTATTTCCCGCTTCGGAGGCAAGCCCTTCACCTCTTCGAAGACATCCGGATATTCCCGGACCACTCTAACTGATTGCAAGTTTTCAACAGAGGCATCTAGCGATTCAAGATAACTAAGCATAACCGCATACGAGGGATTACAAGAAATTTCCAAGGTATTACCGAGCTGGGTTAGGAGCCTAACAACCCTTTTCTCACAATCAAGGATGGCCCTATTACGGGATAGCCAATCCATACCCAAAATCAAACCATAACCCGAAAAGCCCAAAACAAAGGCACTACATTGAAATTCAACACTTAGGATAGAAATTTTCAAATCCAAACAGATCATAGACAAATGAGCTGGGCCCCCAATTGGGTTTGAAACAATTAAGGGGTCCTCTACCATACTAGTTTTTAGGTGCAGAGATTCTACTAAAGCAGACGAGATAAAGGAGTGTGATGCGCTGGAATCAAATAAAGTGCGAACGGGGTGATCATAAAGATAAACTACACTTTCTACAGAAGTATTTATACCTCACTGTTGCAGAGGTGGCGCTTCTAGCACATGAACCTGTGCCCCTGGGGTGGATCCAGTGCCCTGCCCCTGTCCTCGTTTCTTTGGGCAGTCCTTAGCCCTGTGGCCTGTCTGACCGCATGAAAAGCACCCACCATTCTCCTTGGCCTTCTTTTTCCGGTAGTCCTTTACTAAGTGCCCCACTTTGCCACAGAAATTACACTTCCTCTTCTCTTTGTTGCCTTTCCCGCCCTTCTTAAAGTCTGTCTTCTTGGGCTGCAAACCCTCTTTCTTCCCTTGAGAGCTTTCTGCCTTCGTCTCCTTCTTGCCCTTATCCTCTTCATTCAGCAATGCCATTTGTACCAATCTTTCATACGTGGCTCCCATGGGTATATGGGTCATGGCCAAACTGTGTAATGGCTCATTCAACCCTTTGACGAAACGGAGAGCCTTCTTGTGCGGGGTGTTGACTAGGTCAAGTCCAAACCTAGCCAGCTCATCGAACTGATTCACATACTCTCTGACAGTCTTGTCTCCTTGCTTAAGAAATAAGAATTTTTCCAACTGCAAACTTCTTTCTGCATCTGAGAGAAATTTGGTCTCAAACCTTGCCCTAAAGTCCTCCCATGTCTCCACTGGTCTTTCAGCATTAGTGACTTCCCACCAGTAGGAAGCCTCGCCCTTCAATAGCCATACTGCCAACTGTACTTTTTGTCTATCTTCTACCTCAAAGATGATGAATAGGTCCTCAGTTTCTTTCAGCCAATTTCTAGCTGCCACGAAGGACTCAGTTCCATGGAAATCCCTTCCTCCCATAGCTTTAAAATCTTTACATATCTTAGCGAATGTGTTTCCCCGAGGAGGAGGTGGAGGAAAAGGTGCTGCTGCAGCTGGATGATTTCCTGCAGCTGGGGGTGGAGGAACGGTAGGACCTGGCTGAGTGGCCCTTGCTTCTAAGAACCATCTAAACCAACCAGGTATTGGTACCCCTTCAGGCAAGTTAAGATCTTGGGACATGCTGAAACAAAAAGGATAGATTCAAAACGAAGGATAAGAGATAGTTCCTATGGCTTTGGGGGGTGGACTTTGCCTTTTTAAAATAAAATAATATTTTTCTTTTAAAAATGCTTCTTTAAATTTCCTTTTGTTTTGAAAATAATTTTTTCAAAACTTTTTATCTTATCCGGTAAACCTATGCTCTGATACCAAGTGAAACACCCCACCTCCGTTAGGGTCACTCTCAAAGGGAATGCCCTAATTTTGGTGGAGGTTTATAAGTACAAGTCACAGATATACAAGACAGATACA
The DNA here is from genome assembly GCA_030737875.1 of Allium sativum. NCBI lineage: Eukaryota > Viridiplantae > Streptophyta > Magnoliopsida > Asparagales > Amaryllidaceae > Allium > Allium sativum. Next base: position 792,449,626 of record CM060921.1, on the reverse strand, counting down.
AGAACACATATTTGTAAACAGCGGAAGAACAACAAACTTCTATTTCATAAAAACAAATACGTGTTACAAAACATCACCATGATTGTCTTACATCCTTTCCAAAAACATAACATATTTTCATAATCTGTCTTGAGTACATTATTTAAAGAAGCATAAATAAAACGTAGATAAACTGCAAAAGCCCCATAGAGTGTGTCCAAAGCCATAGTTCAAAACAGGAAAGTCCAAGCAATACATTTCTCTTCTTCAAGCTGGATGTCAAGGCTGATCAAGCTGCTGTGTTCCCTCCCTGAGGACCTGGGGGGGGGGGGGGGACGGAAGAAAGAAGACGAAAGGAAAATAGAGTCAGACATAAAGCCTGAGTAAGTCTAGTACTATTTTGTCTATAAATAAAGAACTGGGTATGATAAGTATAAACAAGAAGTGGGCAAGCACTATGAACTTGGTTAAGTTGTCTAGGGTCGAATATACTATCGTACCCCATGTAAATCTCTGAACCCATATAAACTAGTTTCCAACTGGCACCCCATAGTCAGGGTGATGTGATCCATTCAATGATGATCGGCTCCTACTCGCATAGTTACATGTGTCTTACGGCCCCCGATGTCTGTAGTTACCTATGCTGGTCCCACCATGGGGTGTATCAAGTCCCATAGTGGCAACCCGACACAACCTTAGAGTGCACAGGTATGCTACTGGTGTCCAGTGCCTTATTTTTCTGCGCCGGAGTGTGTGCCCGCCCGCACTCCGTTAGAACCTACACTGCTACACCACCGCCGTCGCTTTGACCTCTTACAATCAGCCCAGTAATCGTGCCCCACCCTGCCTAGTTTCAGGGTTTCCTGATACACCTTTTAGGGTTACTGCTGAAAAGGGTCCCCCATTACTAGTTTTCTATCTCTAGCCAACATGCTAAGTTGGTTAAGTGTTTCCTAACCTAACCCCACCAGTCCGTTTAGTTTAGCATGTTCCATTTTGATTAAGTCTTTAGTTCACTTAATCCTAACAATCCTGACTCAGCCTTAATTGTCTTATTAAGGCCCTGACCTCTCACATTAGACAGGTATTGTTGTGGCTGCCTGTTGCCGGTTGGTTCCGGGCAGTCTTACGCCACAACTCAGTCTAACCTCGGGTCCTTATTGGGCTCCATGTTTAACCTCTCACATTGGATAGGTATTGTTGTGACTACTGGACAGCCGGGCGGTTCCGGGCAGGTTTACATCACAACTCAATCCAACCTCGGGTTAAACACATCGTATTTTTCTACATTTACATATCTTGTCATTCTTCTTTATTTATATGTAAATATTTGCGGCCCATTATTAAGTTAATGGTGTAAAGGTTACACCAACCACGGGCCCAACCCATACTTGAATTTGGGCCCTTCTATTTTATATTTTCATTCATTAATTAATTTTTAACCCAACGTTATTTTCCCCCGTTTTACACGTCCGTTCATATATATTGGGCTTAGCCTTTTAAAGCCCAATTTAGCCATGCGAAAGGGGAGGCTTATGGCGTATACACAAAGAGGGGAAGGTGAGCGCATGAACTTGCAATACGACGTTGGAAATACAAGAATAGAAATTGGTGTACTTGCATAGTGGTAACATAGGTGACATGAATCAAAGCATGTGAACTTGCATAGGTTTAACTACAACATGCACCTATATTCTTATTTAGGCATAATGTCAAACATGAGCATGTTATAAATATTCCTAGCATAAGCATAGCATAATGTCGAACATAAGCATGGCATAAATACTTTTAGCATAAACACGGCATAAACATAAACAAGTCATGTTCATAAGGTTTCTACATGGTTACAAAGGGGATACTTTGTTACTAACACCAAAAGCATAGTTCAACTTAATTCATGGTTTAAGTCTAATCACATAACGACGGTATAACCATACTTATGCATAAATATTTCTAAACATGGTGTTTGTTTTAAACTTGCAAAAAGGGGATTTTTGAGTTTAACCTAGCCATGTCTCACATATGTCATCATATAATCCTTGTTAACAACATTGAACTAATCATGGATTTCAATTATGCCAAATATCATTCATAGCCTAGCCATATTCATAAGTTTGCAAAAGCATGACTTAATACATGGATTATAGTGTCAAAATTCCAACATAGTTTCATATGAACTATAACAACCAAACTTGTCTCAATTACTTGCAAAATGATTTTATGCACAAAAATATACATCATGATGGCATAATACCAAAGCCCAAACTTGCATAAATTTCACTCAACTATATACATGTAGCTTCAACATAGACTACATAATTTGCGCAATATTCCAAACGTATATTTGCATAGAACTACCGCATGTAGTTCTTTATAACATGAATAACATAATTCAAGAATATCCAAACATATACAAATTGATAAGAACGTACAAATATGAATTACTTCCATTGCCACAATTCAAGCATACACATCAACACAGTTGTTTATTTATACCAAAGTAATACTCTACTTACGATGGTTGCGGTGAATTCTCTAATATGATTCCTTTGTTGAATTGATTGGCTTTAGGTTGCTTGAATTGCTTTAGGCTTAGAACTTTCTTCCTAACTCTCTCTAGTCGGCGGCTATTCTTTGTCGTTCCTCAGCAACATGGCGGCTATAATCTTATTTTGAATGAATAGATTAGGGTTTAGTCTAGGGTTGTTTATATAGAGGTTAGGAATTGATTAGGACCCTTGATGTTGCTTGGATAGATCGTAGCCATTCATTAGGAAGAGAGACCAATAAAAACCCGCCACCTAGCCCTAATTACAAAGCACACCACAGAAATTCGACCACACACCGACCTGGCCAGCCAGGTTGACTGGGCTCGACCAGGTCGATACCCCTGTCGACAGGGCTGTCGACAGCCCTGTCGACATGGGTAGCCCAGGTCGACAGCCCAGTCGACCTGGGTGGCCCAGGCGGGTGTTCTTCCACCCTGGCCCATTGGGCCCTACTTCGGAATATTTAATTATTTAATTCTGTTTGAATTTTAAATTTAATTCAAAACTTCCGAAGGCCATATCTTCTTCATACGGACTCCGTTTTTCGAAAACTCGGACTCTATTTCGCGTATTATTCCGAGACGAACGCAATGGCGTATCCCGTTTCCCTTAGTTCTTTGATTTCAGATTAATTATACTTTAATTCATGAATTTCACAGTTATAGAATTCTCGGGGTGTTACACGTCACCTCTTTCCGTTACAAAAATCTTGACATCTCTTTCTTATACAGAAATCTTGAATCTATTGCCGTTACAAAAATATTGGCATCACTTTCCGTTACAAAAATATTGACATCTCTTTCCGTTACAAAAATATTGACATCTTTTAAATATGATTTTTATGTCGCCATATCCTTATTTGAAAACTCGGTTGTTTAAATTTATTTACATTGGCCATTAACTCTTCACCCCATCTTCCTTAGACATTTCTCTTTAAACTTCTCTTATCAAAAAATCGATCACGTTCTTTGTCTTTTTAGCAATTTACTTCTCATTCGTATTATTATATCCAATTCAATAAAACATCTCAATATAAACTTAATACCAGTTTATAATAGAATTTCTATTATAATTTAAACTTTGCTTTAATTATAAAGATATAATTTTTTAAAAATTAACATCGTTGATTTGTCTGATGGGCAACCAACTTCTTAACAAAATGGGTTTATGGTTGACTGTCGCTGATATCTTTTATTTACCAAATCAACATAACATTGAATGTCCATTCAACACGGTTCAAACAGTGCACAAACAATACAATTAAATATTTAGGAATCCAGTTGAGTTCCTCCAACCGATTTCCGCATCCATAGATATTAGTCAAATCAGTATCAACCAGTGATGTGTACATATGCAACGATATATGTTTATTCCAACCAATTTAACTGTAATTTACCTAATCAAACATCACACAGCATTCAACCATTATTTAAAATATGATTAAAATATTTTAAATAAAACAGAGTTAGTGAATTTACTCACCTTTGCGCGTTAACCGTTAAATAACGATTTGCGTCAGTTGATTAAACCAGCCTTTTCATTTTTCTATAAATCGAACGGTCTTCAATTCTCTCACGATAAATTCCAGTGTGAACGCTGCGACTCTACGATCTTCACAGATCAAATTGTTCGTAAAATCCGACGCAATATACTTGGGCCATCCTATACTTTAAGCCCAACTCATCACTTCACCGACCCAAACTCCGTACTTGAACTCACCCATCAACAGAGATAGCGAATGAACAACTCTCGTTTAGACCCAAGTCCGTTCGTCATGCCCGCCATGGCCACAACCGAAGAAAACCATCTCATTTCTTCATCATTATCATGCCAGGTCATCAACTTTTAGCACCCTCCCTTCTTTACGGTTTTGTGAGCAAATCAAATGAAACAAACCCATTTAAACAAGAAAGCAAACTCCTGTACATCGTTTCCTTGTATCACATACTCCCTCCGCACCTCTACGTGGCCGCAACACCATCATTTCAACCCTTCCACGTTCATGTAGTGCTACATGCCACCCTTCTTCTTGGATCTCTACCAAGCATCATTCACAGCCATACATGCTTCCTTTAATTACAAATCCAACATGAACTTCTTCCCATCATCTTGGCATGCAATGCAACCTTACACCCATACTACAAGCGTCACTTCCTATGTTGAGCTGCTCTTCTTTGTTTTTGCTTCTTCTCTTTTCCTTGCCTCACGTTAAAACCGATCCACCCTTAAAATCCTTCAGCATCTTCTATTTCCATGCACAACGCCACCTGTATGCACACGTATTACTCCACGTCCTCCATATACACCATCTACCACTCCTCTTCCCAAATACAACCTGTTCCAGACTTTGGTTTTCACGCCTTGTTTCTCCACCCGAAAGTTCATACATTTTCGAAGACTAGAACTTTGCGTCGCTATGTGATATTTTGGACCACCAAAGGTTACCGTCTAGCACCATAAAAGTATACAAGAATCGAAGAGCTTACTTGCGAGATCTCCACGATTTTAGCAACACGGATATTGTGTTTAAGATTTTACTTTATATGATTTTTGGTGAAGAAACGGTTTTGATTTAGATTTGTGAAGACATTAACAATTCATGGCTTAAATTCTTTGCCGTTCAAAGGACCTGAAGCTCACTTTTTGCTATTTATAGATTTGAACTCCTTGCTCGCCAAGGAATTAGGTTATAGATAGGAAGACAGATGTTTTAGGATAGGTACTGTTTTTGATTATACGTTTATGTAAAGTCTGCGAAAGGAAGGGTTTAGGTTATCTCATCCACATAGCTGAAAATAGTGTATGCGATGGAAACATTTAGAATAGGGTAGCACTGTGTATTTTCTTAGGCATGTGCTTTGATTTGAATAAACAAAGGCGTGAAGAACAAAAAACTGCATGAATTAATTTGTAGGCAAGTTTCTACACATAGGGTAGCGGTGGCACCGTACATAGGTCTGGCATGTGCAGGGTAGGCATATTACAAAGTTTGGAGCGTTGGTGGTCTAAGCATTTAGCTATTTGAAAGTAGATTGATAGTGACAATTATACAAAACAATTTCAATGCGGTTGATGTTTCAGGCATGACTTCAAGCAACCAATAGTATATACAGATATGTCGATATAATAAATATTTGTGCTTTGTACTTGATAGGCCTCTCATGAATTTTTAAATGAAACATGCTCGTTTGTGGTAGTTTCCAGCTCATTGCTATGTACTGAGTGGGACAAAGAGTACATTTGCTTTCGCTTCATCAAAGTCTGCCATGTATTTTCACTTCGTTAGGTTGCTATTTCCTATTTTCTTAGGTCACTGCGATAAGGGAATTGCAAAATACTTGTTTTAAAGAGTTATATACCCGATATACCCAATTCTGTTCACGTAAGAGCTGTCACGGACAGAAATAAAAATACCATTGTAACGAGAGATGTGTCATGAATCCAAAAATATAATAATATCGGTAGGTTGACTCATATTTTGAAACCCCAAAATGTTGTTACAGGGTGTAAAACACTCCAAATAAAAAGTTGTGTATTTAATTAATTAAAAATTACAGTAAAATTATAAAAATTAAACTATCACTACGCCTCAAAAGAATCTTGTTCAGATTTGCAACCGATATCTAGTTATATCAATTAAACTGTTATGGTCGATAAACGATTCTATAGCGACTTTTCGAATATTTGATTTGGACATATATTGCAATGAATATGACGAAATCTCCATTTTCCACTTTCGTTGGAAAGATAAAGTTCAACAGATTCCAATGCTTCTTGTTTTGAAGAAATCCGATTTAAAACGAGTTCTGTACACTCAGTTGAAGTTCAGAACGTTAAATTGCGAACTACAGCGTCATTATGAGCTTGATTATAATTAATATATATTTTTATACGTTCAACTTCATTTTAATTAAAATATAAATTCACTTATTTTACGAATTCAATATTTAAACTGTTTTAAATATTCAAATACAAATCGATAAAAATGTGGGACATTACATAGTCGTACCGATCCATTGAGAAATTCCTTAACCCATTCTTATTAAAAATAACAAAATATTGAGTGATCATTGAGTTGAAACTGTTTTGAGTCGTGCTTGGATGCTGTTGTCTCACTTAGTATCCATTCGAATGCTGTCTCCATTCAATTCCACGAAAGACGAGTTTATCTCACACTTGATCTACATTGTTTCATGGTTGTTAAATTCAGCACAAATGAACTGTTGTGAAATGTATAGGATTGCTAGTAGAATTGTTTTATTTGATATGTATACACCTTTTATATATGACACAATATTTATATGACATGCAGATGCATAATATATGGCTTATGATGTGATTGATGTTATGTGATGATTGTTTGATGTTGTTGAATATCATAGTTTTCGGAAAAAATCACTATGCGTTGAAATGATACATATCCAGAAGGATATTAGATTTGGGAAAAATCATTATGGGTTAAAATGATACACCTGAATGATTTTTATTGAAATTTGAGATTATTGGTTTGATATACACATAGGAATTATAAATTGCGGATTGAAATGATAACTATCTATATCACTTGACCATAGGGTAGAAAACAATATACGAACACCGTTAGTCATGTTTTTGAAGTAAAGTGATTTGGAAAATTTGATTTTAAAATAATAACTTAAGATTTTATATTTGTCTATTTTAAAGATTTTAAACTTAAATTTTGTAAATTCTAAATTATATATTTTAAATGGTTTATGAGTAAATATGGATTTAAATACTTATTTAAGATTTTACTTATAATTTTAATTATTTTAAACCATATAATTTAATTATATTAGTATTTTAAACTTTTTATATAATAAATAATTCTTTTAAACCTGTTTCTATATTATTTTAATCTTATATTTGTTTATAATCTATTTTCTAATTTATTTTAAAATTTTATGAATTTATATATATATATATTCAAAGATAAATTTTCTTTTATATATTTTACAAACTTTAATAATAAACTAAAAAGGTGGATAAGTAAAGATTTTTGCGATTTTAATTCGAGGTTTAAAGACTTGAATTTAAATAACGATATTTAACTTAACGATTGAATCATATTTAGATATGAATTCGAATTCAAATTAATACGAACTTTTATTAGAGACGAATTTGAATTTGTTTAATTTATGAACTTTTATAAGTAACAAACGACGTGAATTGCCTAAATTGATTTTTATTTGAATTGATAATCGATATGAAATGAATTCAATTTTAAAATGACTGAATGTGAGTTTGTATGTATAAAGTTTATATATGGAATTGATTTTATTAATCGTTTGGTTTGAATTAAGAAATTTGTTAAATTGAACTTATGAGAATGTTTTAAAATTATATGAACTATTTGAATTGAAATATAAGGTTTTGATTTGAAACTATAAGTAATGAATTTGAATTGTATGACTTGAGTTAAAATATGATATGATTTGTTGGAATTGGAATAAAAGATTTGATTTGAATTATATAAACTGAATTTGGACCTAAGTGATTGAATTTTTGAATCGACTTAGGCGAATTCTTATAAAGGTAAACTGGATTATATGAATTTTTTAAATTTTTTTTATAAATAACGATTTTGAATTTTATGACTTGAATTACAAAACACAATATGATTTGCTTAAATTGGAATGTAAGTTTTTGACTTGAATTGTATATTCTGAATTTGAACCAAAATGTTGGATTTATATGAATCGACTTAAGGGATTCTTATAAAGGAAAATGTGAATCATTTGAATTGTTGAACTTGACTGTTTCGATGAAAATAAGTCAAAATAAATATCCTCGAAGTTAAATATTGTAGTTTTGATTTAAATGGCATTGGAGATCTTTAAGTTATGATCAAATATAAGTCGACTTTGGATTTGGATTGAAAGTCATTCTGCGAATATTTTCGGAAATTATACAGAACTGAAGTTAAGTATTATAGTATTAGTTTGTGCTATATTTTGAGACCTTTATGATATGATTATCAATTCAATTTAAGAGATTTAAATAAGTTGTTTTCGAAATTAAATATAATCGGAGTTAGATATTTAATTTTGATTTCAAATTTGAATCCGAAATTTGGTATAAGCGATTTTATAAAGTAATTTATGAAATAAAGACAATAGTGCGAAAAATGTAAACGATTGATTATTAAAGAGACTGGGATTGGATATTGTCATACTCTCTGCAAATACTGAAAACCACTTTAACAACTGTGTATGTGGTGGAGATCCAGAATAAGGTATGATGGTTTCGCAAACGACTCTATTTTTCATATTAATTACGAGACCCTGACTACCGTGAGTCATCTTGATGTGACTAAAACAGGAGCTACGCCGAGACGAAATAAGGTCATTCCTCATGTCGAGCTTACTTCTTCGATACTGTTCTATTACTTTTGTGATGTGTTTGGTGGCCACCCTCTGATTTGATTTAGGAGTGTGTCTCGAGGTGGACATTAGTTGTTGCTATGCGTTACCACCAGTCTAACTTGGCAAATAGTGCATCCATCCTGACATTCCTTGCGTTCCTTGTCACATTCCTTGTAACACCCCACCTCCGCTAGGGTCACTCTTTCGGGGGCACTAGCTTCTGGGGGGCGTTAGAACTGGGTAAGCATGCATAATGATATATCAAGGCAGAACAAGAACATAAATGTATATATGTAAAACAGAGTAAGTGAGAATAAAACAGCGGAATATCTCAAACCATCTCAAAACAAGTCTAGTACATCATAAAGTCATCTGCCAAAATAAACATGTCTAGTACATCATAAACAGAAATACTGAAATACATAGTGCTATCCCCAAAATAAAGATGATAAACCATAGCGAGCTCAATGTCCAGACATACATGAGCTATCCAGCAAACAAGCAAGCGATCTAAGCTAAGCACCACTGTTCCCTCCCTGAGAACCTGGGGGGGGGGGGGGGGGACGGAAGAAAAGAAGCGAAAGAAAACAGGTCATTCAAAAAGACTGGTAAGCCCTACTACGATCAGTCTATAAACTAATAAAGTTAACATCATGATGGAAACTGAGATGAACATACTGGCAATAGATAAAGGTGTCATCACATAAAGAAGATTAAGCTTTGCACCAGAGTGTACTATCAACTAACATAACAGGTATTGATCCCTCAACCCAACTTTGGCCCAATAACATGAGGTGACCTTAATACAAGGTCCAGCCCAACGGTCTAGTCGATCGGCTCCCTATAAACCTAACACGTCAAGTGTTGGTGTCCATACGGCCCACATATGGTTGTAGTCAGACTGTGCTGGGTCCACCTTCGGGTGTATCAAGCCCTCGGGTGTCAACCCCAGACACCTAAGCAATAATGCACAGTCTAAACCTACTGGTACCCGTGCCTCGAGTTTGTCCAACACCGGACTACGTGCACGTCCGTAGCCCGCCTGGACCCGCACCGCTGTACCACTCAGCCGTCGCTTTGGTCGCTTACATCAGTCCAGTAATCGTGCCCCGCCCTAGCCTAGCCTCTAGGGTTGTGAATGATACCAAACTGGGATTACTGTTGCAACAGACCACGTTGCTAGGGTTTTCTAAGAGGGTTAAGTGTGGTTTAACCCCTCACTAATCATGGATTGAATTAGTTAAGTGTAACCAACAGTCTACCACTTAACCCCATTTAATCCCTCGTATCCCCAAAATTGGTTAAGTATTAGTGGGCCATGACTTAACCCTAATCATGAGGCATTAATTAATTTAATTGTGCCTTAACCTCTCACATTGGACTTTGTTGCGGTTACTAGTTAAGCCGGGCGGGTCCGGGTAGCTTTACACCACAACTTGGTCTAACCTCGGGTCCAAGGTACACATGACCAACTTCTCACATTGGGTCCTATTGTTTGTAGCAACTAATTAAGCCGGTCGGTTCCGGGTAGGTTTACGCTACAAACTCAACCCAACCTCGAGTTGGCCACACTTATGTTTTCTAAGTGTCATGTCCACTTTATTTTCAAAACATAATTACAAGTTTAACAAATACTTGGGTAGACCTAACTTAATAGGTAAATTCCCAAGGGGTAGACCTAACTTAATAGGTAAATTCCCAATCTCATATTTTTCATGTATTTTAAGTTTTACCCCAAACCCCCCCAACGTCATTCTATCGCTTACATATTCGTCATAACGCATAAAGGATAGAAAGAGGGAACTTGGCACAACATACATGATAAATCTTACATATCATAATAAACATGCATAACGTGTTAAACTTGCAAATCATGGCCTAGTGAACTTGCATAAACATGCATAACTTGTTAAACTTGCAAATCATGGCATAGTGAACTTGCATAAACATGCATAACTTGTTAAACTTGCAAATCATGGCATAGTGAACTTGCATAAACATGCATAACTTGTTAAACTTGCAAATCATGGCATGGTGAACTTGCATAAACATGCATAACTTGTTAAACTTGCAAATCATGGCATAGTGAACTTGCATAAACATGCATAACTTATCAAACATGTGTAAAATAGCATAGTGAACTCACATAAGCATGCATAACTTATTAAACATGCATAACATAGCATAGTGAACTCGCATAAGCATGCATAACTTATTAAACATGCATAAATCCCAACTTTCATCACATATTAACTTTAGAGTTTCTAAAATGAAGGTAAGAGGGCTTACAAATATTATGAAGACACAAATCTACTAATAAAGATTGATAAGCCCTTTATGCAAGCATATAAAAACCCAAAACAAAGCTCCAATTAACAAAAATCCCAAAAACTCTAGCTTAGCAAATAAAGCTTGCAACTTGATGATGTATGCAAGCTAATGATCATTCATACAACTTAGAAATGCTTGTATGAACATCAAAATCTTCATAGGAATGATTTTTGAAGAGGGTGGAGGCTAGGGTTTTTAGGTGGAGGCCATTTGAGAATTCAATTTGACATAGTTTGGTTGCTAGAATGAATAATGAGTGATTTAGGGTAGGTTAGGGTCTTATTTATAGATTAGGCTAGTGATTTAGACCATAGGATTAACCCTAGGTTGAATTAGGTCCATCAGATTTCGGAATTCTCCAGAACCAAGCCACACAACCAGGCCCAAATCAAAAATGGTGCGCCAGGCAAAACTGCCCGGCCACCCCGTGTCGACAGGGCTGTCGACAGGGCAGTCGACACCCTTAGACCCCTGTCGACATGCCTGTCGACTTGGGGGTCTTGGCGGGAATTTTCCCGCTGACGCCAGTTGTGCCCTAGCCCTTGTTTTTAATTTAAAATTTAAATCTGTTTTTAACATGGAAATTTCTGAAAACTTCAATGGGCCTTAACTGGGTCATACGGACTCCGATTTTCGAAAACTCGGACTCTATTTCGCGTATTTTCCCGAGACGAACGCAATGGCATAGCCCGTTTCCCTTGATTCAGATTTTAGAATCAAATTCTGCCTCGATTTATGTTATAACAGGTTATTGAAAATACGGGTTGTTACATTCTCCCCTCCTTAAAGGATTTCGTCCCCGAAATCTTCAAGTTAGGAAGAACGTATCCTACCATCCAATCATCCATCTACTCAAAGCATCATCCACGAGCAATCATTGTCCTTAAAAGATTCTAAATGCTGTATGAACATATGCAAAAGTGTGTGTATATGTACTTATCTAATGCAAAGATCAATGCAAAATATGTTAGTGAAATGTATCCATATGTATGCAAATCCCTAACATAATGTATAATATCTACATGCGTGCTCGATCATACATCCATATGCAACATCCTTGTGATTGCATACAAATTTCATCCAAGAATAAGCATAAACACTCATGCACATGCAATATGAGGAGTGTGTGAGCCGATCTAGTGCCTAATGTGTATCATGCATACACGAGTAACCACTTGCAAACACTTGCAACCACTTGCAACCATCAAACATAACATGTCTCAAACACATGTTTCATCCAAAGGGTTTCTACCTAAGGTTCTCATGACAAGATTAGCACGATAACTAGATAAACATGGATAGCAAAGAGAAAGATATGCTAACAAAGGAAAGAGATTGAGAGTGTACCCTCAAAAAGGAATGGATAAAGCCCACGCATCTTCTCCTCGGTTTCTCAAGTTGCGTCTTCTTCGGCCTCACCCCATTGAACCTTCACCAACTTGACCTCTCGATTCCTTAGCTTCTTGGTCTCCGTCCCCAAGATACGAATCGGAGCTCTCCTCAAAGTTGCCTCTTTCTCTACTTCCACGTCTTCAAGAATGCTAGGTTCAACCACCTCAGCGGACTCATGTAGGCACTTTCGGAGATGCGAGACATGAAAGACATTATGCACTCCGGACAGCTTCTCGGGCAATTGCACTTTATAAGCCATCTTCCCAATTCTCTCTATGATAGGGAAGGGTCCAACAAACCTTGGTGCTAACTTTCCTACTGCTCCAAACCGAACCACATTCCGCAAAGGAGAAACCTTCACGAAAACCATATCCCCAACACCAAACTCCAAATCAGTCCTTCGCCTATCAGCATAAGATTTCTGTCAGTCTTGGGCCGCCTTCATCCGTCTTCTAATCAACTCGACCTTCTCGGATGTATCTCTAATCATGTCAGGCCCAAGTATGAGCTTCTCTGTAGTCTCCCACCAACATGTAGGTGACTTGCACGATCTCCCATATAAAGCCTCAAATGGTGCCATCCCAATGCTCGCCTGATAACTGTTATTATATGCAAACTCAACAAGAGGAAGATGGTCTTCCCAAGTACCACCAAAGTCCAGAATACAAAGCCTCAATAGATCCTCGAGTACCCTATTCACCCTTTCGGTTTGGCCGTCCGTCTGTGGGTGATAAGCAGTACTCAGATTCAACCTCGTGCCCATAGCCTCTTGCAAGCTATTCCAGAATTGACTTGTAAAGATTGGGTCACGGTCACTGACAATACTAGAAGGGACTCCATGAAGTCTCACAATCTCACGAAGATATACGGACGCTAGCCAAGATGCGGTCCTCTTGCTCTTTACTGGAATAAAATAAGCACTCTTCGTAAGTCTATCTACAATAACCCAAATGCTCGTATTCCCTTTCCTTGACCTTGGAAGCCCATCAATAAAGTCCATGGAGATACTCTCCCACTTCCAAAGTGGAACATCTAGAGGATGCAATAGCCCACCGGGCTTCCTTGACTCGGCCTTAACTTGCTGGCAAATGATACATCTAGAGACAAACTCTGCCACATCCTTCTTCATCCCAGGCCAAAAGAAAATACGCTTCATATCTTTATACATCTTATCACCGCCTGGATGTATAGTCAACTTAGAGCGATGCGCTTCCTCCAGAACTTTTCTTACTAAATCTTCTACCATGGGAACACATAACCTTCCATCTCTCCTCAGCCAACCCTTGTCATCAACAGAATATCGAGCGAGGTGGCTAGACGTCTCTCCTCGAGTCAGCTTATCCATAATCTCCACTATGTGAGGGTCTTTTCTCTGTGAAGCCCCGACTTGATCAAGAAGGGTAGGCCTGAGTTCCAGAGATGCTAAAGAACCGGTCATCGACTCCATCGCCAAAGAGAAATCAAAGGTTGCCACATACTCTAAATTCTTCATCTCAACGAATAGAGGACTTAGGGTCAACCTTCTTCTACTCAATGCATCAGCCACCACATTCCCCTTGCCAGGGGTATAAGCTATTTCAAAATCATAGGACGCCAAGAATTCCATCCATCTTTGCTGCCTCAGATTCAGATCCTTCTGAGAAAAGAGATACTTCAAAGACTTGTGATCGGTATAAAGCTCAAATCTTTCTCCCAGAAGATAATGGCGCCATGCCTTAAGTGCATATACTATTGCTGCCAACTCTAAGTCATGAGTGGGATAATTCTTCTCATGCACTTTGAGTTGTCTACCGCCAAAGCATATCACTCTGCCTTCTTGCATCAGAACAGCTCCCAACCCCGTGCCACACGCATCGGTGTATACTGTAAATAATTTCCCTCCATCGGGCAAAGCTAGAACGGGTGCTGATGTGAGAGCTCTCTTGAGCTTCTGAAAAGCAAGCTCGAACTCTAAGCTCCAAGCAAAAACTGAATTCTTCTTCGTCAATTTAGTGAGAGGAGCAGAAATTTTCGCGAAGTCCTTGATGAACTTCCGGTAAAAACCCGCAAGACCTAGAAAACTTCTCACCTCGGTTGCATTCCTTGGAGTCTTCCAATCCTGAACTGCAACCACCTTAGCGGGATCCACCGCTAAGCCTTGCTTGGATACGATATGCCCAAGGAATCTAACTTCCCTTCTCCAAAAGTGACACTTGGAGAACTTGGCCTTTAACTGATGCACTCTAAGCGTATCCATCACCTCTACAAGATGCCTCGCGTGCTCTTCTTCATCCTTGGAGAAGATCAGAATATCATCCACAAAGACCACGACAAACTTGTTCAAGAACTCTCGAAACACCCTACTCATCAAGTCCACGAAATACGCGGGTGCATTCGTCAAACCGAACGGCATAACAAGCCATTCAAAGAATCCATCTGGAGTTCTGAATGCAGTCTTGTCTATACTATCTTCAGCCACTCTGAGCTGATGAAATCCAGTAGCAAGATCAAGCTGAGAGAAAATAGAAGCACCGACAAGCTGGTCAAAAAGATCATCAATCCTCGGTAATGGGTGTCTGTTCTTCTTAGTCAGCTTATTCAACTCTCTATAGTCCACACAAAGCCGAAGAGAACCATCTGCCTTAGTAGCAAACACCATAGGCGCTCCCCATTCGGATATACTACGTCTGATGAAGTTCTTCTCAAGCAACTCCTTTACTTGCTTGCTGAGCTCCCGTCTCTCACGCGGAGCCATGTGCCGAACGGGCAAAGAAACAGGCTTAGCATTATCCACCAGATAAATGCGAAAATCAATCTCTCGTTTAGGGGGCAACCCCTTAACTTCTTCAAAAACATCTGGATAATCTCGGACCACCCTTACAGACTGAAGGGTTTCCTCTGACGAGTCGAGAGATTCAAGATAGCACAACATGACGGGATCCTTCGGATTGCATGAAATCTCTAAGGTGTTGCCAAGGCGAGTCACAAGCCTCACAACCCTATGCTCACAATCAAGAATGGCTCCATATCTGGACAACCAATCCATGCCCAATATCAATCCGTATCCCCTGAAACCAAGAACATACGCACTACACAAGAACTCTACACTGAGTATAGAGATCCTCAGATCCTCACATATCATAGATAGATGAGCAGAACCCCCAATGGGATTCGAAACACAAACGGGATCATCCACTAAGCTAGTACTAAGGTGCAAGCTATCAACAAGATCAGATGAAATAAAGCTATGTGATGCACCAGAATCAAATAAGGTACGAACTGGAAGATCAGAAACATAAACAAGGTTCTCAATAGAAACACTACCTCGATCGGGAACTGGAGCGGTATTGAGAGCATGAACTTGCCCTCCTGAAGGTCCAGCCTGCCCTTTCTTCTTCGGGCATTCCTTGCTGAAGTGTCCAGTCTCACCACAGGAAAAACATCCACCACTAAGCTTCCTTTTCTTCTTCCTACAATCCTTAGCAAAGTTTCCAGGCACACCACAGTAATTGCACTTTCCCTTGCCTTTGTTGTTGTTCCCCTTCTTGTTCTTGCTCTGATTCCCCTGACTGCTTTGACCACCTTGATTGCCTTTACCCTGAGAATCAGTCTTTTTTGCTTGAGTATCACTCGACTTGACCTCTTTCTTTCCATCTCCCTGAAGTAGAGCCATATCGACCAAACTCTCAAAAGTAGCCCCATGCGGAATATGTGACATCGTCAAACCCTGCAGCAGCTCATTCAACCCTCTAGCAAATCGAAGAGCCTTCTTATCAGGAGTGTTCACCATATCCAAACCAAAACGGGCCAGCTGATTAAACTTGTTCACATACTCCTTGACAGACATATCACCTTGCTTTAATGCAATGAACTTCTCCATTTGCTAATTCGCCTCAGCAGAAGATAGAAACTTGGCCACAAATCTTGCCCTCAAATCGGCCCAAGTCTCGACGGGCCTCGTCCCATTGGTGACCTCCCACCAATAGGCTGCTTCGTCCTTCAAAAGCCACACTGTCAATAAGATCTTCCTCTCGTCATCAATCCTAAAGATAGCAAACAAGTCCTCAGTGTCTTTCAGCCAATTCCTAGCTTCAACAAAAGATTCCGTGCCTAGGAAATTCTTGCCTCCCATCGCCTTGAAGTCTTTACAAACCTTCGTGAACTCAACCTGAGGATGCTGAGGGGGAGGAGGGGGAAGAGGAGCCTCAGCAACAGGAGGAGGAGGAACATTAGCAACGGGAGGAGGAATATTAACTACTGGAGGAGGAGGAACAGGAACCACTGGAGGAGGGACATTAGGGGGAGGATTCTCAACTACAGGAGGAGGAGTGGGAGTAGGGTTTGCGGGGCCGGCTGCCGCCCTAGCTTCTAGAAGTCTCCTATACCAGAGTGGTACATTTACTCCATCCGGGATGGCAAGATTCTCAGCCATACTGAAACGAAAGATAAGATAAGATTAGGTCAAGGGAACGAAGGATAACGCTAATGGCTTTTTGGGGAATAGCCTTTTAAAATACTAGACTTTTCTTTGGAAAATACTTTATACTTGTTTTGAAAATAGTTTTTCAAAAGTCTTTTTAAAAACTTTTTGTTCTTTCTTGTAAACCTTATGCTCTGATACCAAATTTGTAACACCCCACCTCCGCTAGGGTCACTCTTTCGGGGGCACTAGCTTCTGGGGGGCGTTAGAACTGGGTAAGCATGCATAATGATATATCAAGGCAGAACAAGAACATAAATGTATATATGTAAAACAGAGTAAGTGAGAATAAAACAGCGGAATATCTCAAACCATCTCAAAACAAGTCTAGTACATCATAAAGTCATCTGCCAAAATAAACATGTCTAGTACATCATAAACAGAAATACTGAAATACATAGTGCTATCCCCAAAATAAAGATGATAAACCATAGCGAGCTCAATGTCCAGACATACATGAGCTATCCAGCAAACAAGCAAGCGATCCAAGCTAAGCACCACTGTTCCCTCCCTGAGAACCTGAGGGGGGGAAACGGAAGAAAAGAAGCGAAAGAAAACAGGTCAGTCAAAAAGACTGGTAAGCCCTACTACGATCAGTCTATAAACTAATAAAGTTAACATCATGATGGAAACTGAGATGAACATACTGGCAATAGATAAAGGTGTCATCACATAAAGAAGATTAAGCTTTGCACCAGAGTGTACTAGCAACTAACATAACAGGTATTGATCCCTCAGCCCAACTTTGGCCCAATAACATGAGGTGACCTTAATACAAGGTCCAGCCCAACGGTCTAGTCGATCGGCTCCCTATAAACCTAACACGTCAAGTGTTGGTGTCCATACGGCCCACATATGGTTGTAGTCAGACTGTGCTGGGTCCACCTTCGGGTGTATCAAGCCCTCGGGTGTCAACCCCAGACACCTAAGCAATAATGCACAGTCTAAACCTACTGGTACCCGTGCCTCGAGTTTGTCCAACACCGGACTACGTGCACGTCCGTAGCCCGGCTGGACCCGCACCGCTGTACCACTCAGCCGACGCTTTGGTCGCTTACATCAGTCCAGTAATCGTGCCCCGCCCTAGCCTAGCCTCTAGGGTTGTGAATGATACCAAACTGGGATTACTGCTGGAACAGACCACGTTGCTAGGGTTTTCTAAGAGGGTTAAGTGTGGTTTAACCCCTCACTAATCATGGATTGAATTAGTTAAGTGTAACCAACAGTCCACCACTTAACCCCATTTAATCCCTCGTATTCCCAAAATTGGTTAAGTATTAGTGGGCCATGACTTAACCCTAATCATGAGGCATTAATTAATTTAATTGTGCCTTAACCTCTCACATTAGACTTTGTTGCGGTTACTGGTTAAGCCGGGCGGGTCCGGGTAGCTTTACACCACAACTTGGTCTAACCTCGGGTCCAAGGTACACATGACCAGCTTCTCACATTGGGTCCTATTGTTTGTAGCAACTAGTTCAGCCGGTCGGTTCCGGGTAGGTTTATGCTACAAACTCAACCCAACCTCGAGTTGGCCACACTTATGTTTTCTAAGTGTCATGTCCACTTTATTTTCAAAACATAATTACAAGTTTAACAAATACTTGGGTAGACCTAACTTAATAGGTAAATTCCTAAGGGGTAGACCTAACTTAATAGGTAAATTCCCAATCTCATATTTTCATGTATTTTAAGTTTTACCCCAAACCCCCCCAACGTCATTCTATCGCTTACATATTCGTCATAACGCATAAAGGATAGAAAGAGGGAACTTGGCACAACATACATGATAAATCTTACATATCATAATAAACATGCATAACGTGTTAAACTTGCAAATCATGGCCTAGTGAACTTGCATAAACATGCATAACTTGTTAAACTTGCAAATCATGGCATAGTGAACTTGCATAAACATGCATAACTTGTTAAACTTGCAAATCATGGCATAGTGAACTTGCATAAACATGCATAACTTGTTAAACTTGCAAATCATGGCATGGTGAACTTGCATAAACATGCATAACTTGTTAAACTTGCAAATCATGGCATAGTGAACTTGCATAAACATGCATAACTTATCAAACATGTGTAACATAGCATAGTGAACTCACATAAGCATGCATAACTTATTAAACATGCATAACATAGCATAGTGAACTCGCATAAGCATGCATAACTTATTAAACATGCATAAATCCCAACTTTCATCACATATTAACTTTAGAGTTTCTAAAATGAAGGTAAGAGGGCTTACAAATATTATGAAGACACAAATCTACTAATAAAGATTGAGAAGCCCTTTATGCAAGCATATAAAAACCCAAAACAAAGCTCCAATTAACAAAAATCCCAAAAACTCTAGCTTAGCAAATAAAGCTTGCAACTTGATGATGTATGTAAGCTAATGATCATTCATACAACTTAGAAATGCTTGTATGAACATCAAAATCTTCATAGGAATGATTTTTGAAGAGGGTGGAGGCTAGGGTTTTTAGGTGGAGGCCATTTGAGAATTCAATTTGACATAGTTTGGTTGCTAGAATGAATAATGAGTGATTTAGGGTAGGTTAGGGTCTTATTTATAGATTAGGCTAGTGATTTAGACCATAGGATTAACCCTAGGTTGAATTAGGTCCATCAGATTTCGGAATTCTCCAGAACCAAGCCACACAACCAGGCCCAAATCAAAAATGGTGCGCCAGGCAAAACTGCCCGGCCACCCCGTGTCGACAGGGCTGTCGACAGGGCAGTCGACACCCTTAGACCCCTGTCGACATGCCTGTCGACTTGGGGGTCTTGGCGGGAATTTTCCCGCTGACGCCAGTTGTGCCCTAGCCCTTGTTTTTAATTTAAAATTTAAATCTGTTTTTAACATGGAAATTTCTGAAAACTTCAATGGGCCTTAACTGGGTCATACAGACTCCGATTTTCGAAAACTCGGACTCTATTTCGCGTATTTTCCCGAGACGAACGCAATGGCATAGCCCGTTTCCCTTGATTCAGATTTTAGAATTAAATTCTGCCTCGATTTATGTTATAACAGGTTATTGAAAATACGGGTTGTTACATTCCTTGTACGATCCCACTACGATTTTTTTGTACGGTTTTATATGGAGTGCCCTCTGATAGCGCTCCAGTTTACGGAGGAATTACGGTATTCTATATACTACAGGAATATATAAATGGTGTAAGGGTAATAATAGTAATCCCGCTTACGCTATTTTGATATTTACTTTACTGATAGACATTATTGTATATAGCGATTATATTATATAATATCCAATTTAACGGATCTAGAGGATGGTGATCTCAAGCATCCTTTAAGTTACTGATTTCATTTCGTTGAACATTTCATTTGAGTTGATTTACATTCATGAAAATGTTAGTCCTGATCCGAGTTGTTTTGTTTTGCGTTATTGCTCAGGTCAGATCAAGTATTACGGTTTTCAAGATTCACCCCTGGAATTGGAGCTTATATTGAGTTTTGCTCACTTGTATCTACCTACTGATTAGTTGATCCAGTTTTAGCTATTCTTGTCATATCTGTTTCATACTATTGTAATTTATTTATGTATCTGAAATTCATTGTATTAGACTTCCGCTGCATTGTTTATGTAAACTCTGGTGTAAAATTTTATTTAGTAGCTTCATGAACTACTATTATATTTTATATTTTCCACTGTGAGATATTATATTGCTCTGTGTCTGTGATCTATGATTATATGATATATTCTATTTACCCTAGAAGCTAATAACAATCTGTCCTTTTGAACGGTTCTAATTTGACATGTTTTGTCGATTCGACACGGTCAAAATGGCAGGTCGTTAAAGTTGGTATCAGAGCTTTGGTTTATCAAAGCTTTAGCTTATGGGTAAAAACTCATCAGAGATAGTAGTAATACCCTAGAGTGAGGGGAATAAGTCACAACAACCTTCTTGAGAGAGAGCGTATTTTGAAAGTATAAATAGCTTTTAAAATGGTATTAAAATGTTTTTAAAACAAATATTTTTGGATAAAAAAATTGTTTAATGTTTAAATCTTTTTCTTAAATTTCTTTTCCATTTGAATCCATCTTCCTTCGTAGATCATCTTTTATTAGGTTCTTTCATTCATTCAGCTTTTTACTCAAATTTTATAACCTATCCTTATCCGTAACAAAGTAAGAAGTAGAAGGAGTCTTCAAGCGGATTCAATTTTACTAAATATTGGTTTGAAATAGGTATTATAAATAAGATTTTCTTGGTGCAATATTGAAATTTTGATATATGTTATGGAAGATGTATATTTGTAAATAACATTTTGTTTTGGTAATACCGATATTTTGAAAAGAGTTGATATTTATACTTTAATATTTTATATTTTATAAACTACACAGCTTGAATAAGTTTCGAAGATGTAGATTTTGTAAGAAAATGATTTTATCTTAGTTGAAATCTATAATTGTATTGTTTATAAATGTATATATATTGGAATTTATAAATTTAAATGGGTTTGAAAATATTTATTTTTAGTATTGAATAATATTGATATATATTTGATTTGATAATAATTTTGTTTGTATATTTATTAATGATTGAAATTGAATTTTAGTAAATAAATGAGTGGGGGAGAGATGTAATTTTTCCTTACTTGAAATTTTAATGATTTGATATATATTATTTGAAAATTTTGGTATATATTTTGTTTGAATATAGAAAGAAGTTTGGAGTACTTACCCGACGTTAAAGTTGGCCTATCGAATGCTTAGTAATTTAAGTATACGTCTGATCAACGTATATGTTAAATCCTATGTGTACTAGATAGATATAGATTCATACTCTAGTCGGTTGAGGATGATTCTGTTGATAACCGCGACATTATCAGTATTAATTTTCAAGTATCGGAAGTGGGATAACTATATAATTTCGACTGAGACGTCGAGTGAAAACTTAAAACTATTTTGAAATGTTGATTTAACTTCTGATATATATATATATGTATGTATGTATGTATGTATATACATATGAGAATAAATATGAACCATTGGTTTAAATAAATTAATTATTTAATTACTATTTCACCACCTCGTTCCTTTCGAGGCGAAAAGGTTGAGTGGGGGGAGATTGTGATAACCTGAATTATAAGTGTATTTTTATTTAATTATTTAATTTAAATTTTCATTTTTATTTTATTTTGTTTATTTAAAACTCAATTTGTTTGTATTTTATTTATATAACAATTTTGATTTTGGTTTAAAAACTATATTTATTTTGGATTTTATATAACAAATAAATTTGATTTCGATTAAACGTAATTTAATGATATAAGTCAATATTTGTAATTTCAAATCATATTTATTAAATAATTTTTTATTGGGTTTATTTATTTGAATTATTTATTAAATTTTAATTTAAGTATATAAACTCGTATTATTATATATTTTTTTGATACTAATAAAATTTTATCTTTGGTTTTTATTTCAAATATTTCTCTTATTGATCTGCCAGTTGTATTGATCATTGTTGATGCAAACATCGTTCAGTTCTTATTCTTCTGATCATTTTCTTTTGATATTTAAAACATGTTCTTTTCCAATTCGTTAATCTCGTTTTATTCATTCATCGTTTCCATGTTAAAATTTAATCTTGTTTGGTATACCTATATATGGAGATTCCTCTTCATATCCTTGTACATTTTATCACCACCGCGATATATGGCCAGTCTCGGCCTATGGCACTCCTCTAAAATTTCTCTTCTCAACCCTTCAACATTAGGGAGGTAATTAAAGTCGTCCATCCCAAAGTAAACTCCAATCATCGCTAATCGAATACCTAACCAAATGAGGAAAGGTCTCCCTCTTTACCACTTTCACCTTTATGCCTTTTAACTCTTCGTCGATGCCTTGTGCACTTTGGATTCTTTCTCTTAGTATAGGTCTAATTATCACAGCCCCAAGAAAACCATTGGAAGTGGTCGGTGAGGGTTGCAAATTAAAATCGGTGAGAAACTCTAACTGTTTCCACTCTATCATTGCATACAATGTCGCATGTTTCCTACTTTAAGCATCCGCCACAGCATTCCCCTTGCTTGAGGTATACTGAATTGTAAAGTCAAATGAGGAAATATATTTCATCTGTCTTTGTTGTCTCAACTTCAAGTCACGTTGAGAAAATAAATACTTAAGGGATTTATGGTCAGTAAAGAGTTCAAACTTCCCCTAAGAGATAATGCCTCTACATCTTAAGGGCGAACACTACTGCGGCTAACTCAAGGTCATGCACTGGGTATCTTTTCTCTTGATCCTTGAGTTGTCTACTAGCATAGGCAACTACTCTTCCTTCTTGCATAAGGACTGCTCCTAAACCGGTCCCACATGCGCCAGTGTAAATGGTGAAGGATTTTGAACCGTCGGGTATAATTAGGACCGGTGCGCTAGTTAATGCTTCCTTTAATTTCTTAAAGGCTATATCACTTTTATTACTCCAAGTGAATACTAAATTCATTGTCGTTAGTTGGGTTAACGGAGTAGCAATCTTTGCAAAGTCTTTAATGAATTTCCTACAATACCCGGCCAATCCAAGGAAATTTCTTACCTCTGTAGCATTTCAGGGTATCCTCCATTCCTTGATTGACTCGATCTTAGCAGGATCTATGGCCAAGCCTTTACTTGACACAATATGCCCTAAAAATCTCACTTCTTCCCTCTAGAAATGACACTTCGAGAATCTTGCTTTCAGTTGGTTCTTTCTTAATATCCCTAACATTTGTTTCCAGTGTTTTTCATGCTCTTCACGATCTTTCGAAAATATAAGATATCATCTACAATGACTACCACAATTTTATTTAGAATGCCCCTAAACACTTTACTCACGAGGCCTACTAAGAAAGCAGGTGCATTCGTTAATCTGAAGGGCATAACTTCTTATTGGAACAATCCGTCTGGTGTCCTAAATGTGATTTTATCCTTGTTGTCTTCCGCAGTCCTTAACTGGTGAAATGTAGTAGCAAGGTCTAGTTGGGAAAATACTCGGGATCCTCCCAAGTGGTCAAAAAGGTCATCGATTCTTGGCAAAGGGTATATGTTCTTTTTAGTCAATTTATTAAGTTACCTATAGTCCACACAAAGTCTCAAAGTTCCATCTTCTTTGGTGGCAAATACAATAGGTGCACCCTATTAATTCTGAGGTACTTCGGCGAATAATCCCTTTTTGCAACAACTTTGAATTCTTTTTATCTAACTCCCTTCTTTCTTTGGGCGCCATATGACTCAAGGGAAGTGCTACAGGTCTAGCGTCCTTCTCTAGGTCAATGCGAAAGGAGATTTCTCTATGGGGCGGAAGCCCCGTAACTTCCTCAAAAACGTCCAAGAACTCACGAACTATAGTGACCAAAGATGGTCCTTCAGAACTGGGAGATAAGAAATATAAAAGGGCTTTGTCCTTGTTTCTAACATTACAAGGAATTCTTAAGAAGCGTCCTTTTCGGCTCCTAATACGAACGAGTCTCTTATCGCAATCTAGGACGACCACATAAAAAGAAAGCCAGTCCATACTTAGGATAAGGTCATACCCCACAAAATCCAATGCATACGCTTCACAATGGAACTCGACATTATCGACCTCCAATACTAGGTCTTAACACAACAGATCAAGATACTTAGATCCTCCGATAGGGTTGGCCACCTCAATCAGACTATCCGAGATAGATATGGAAAGGTTCAACATATTTACTAATTGCTTGGAGATAAAAGAATGGTGCGACAACCCGAATTCCGATGGACCGATTTTTTTTCAAAATTCCAACCTATCGAAACTCGAATTGGTTTGCTCTGGTATACTGCAGAAAAGACAGAGACATAAAATATATCAGAGCTCAGAAAATATCTCACAGCGGAATGGATAAAATATGATATAATCAAAATATAGCCTTACCGTGTTAATAATACTTCCTAACCAGTATCCAAGGCTATCATGTCCCTGCCACAAATCTAACCTGTGACTATGTTATAAGGAGGTGGTCGGAACACAAGTTTTGGTGACTGGATTTAAACTATACACTTTGGATAATCCTACATACACCGTTCAATCATATTTTCTTATTTATTAGGTTACTTGGGTTAACAAGACTCAAGGCTTACATGCACGTCGTACCCATTTACTTACCAATGGATTAACCTAATATAGTATATGTGTAGCTACCTTCAATATCGAGGAACACCCCATGGTACCCCACTCGCACGGTCTCCATCATAATGCCACTGAAATGCTCGTAGTCCCTCATTCTACGCCAGAGAGACGTACGGATCTTTATATAACAATGTTACGATCAACATGTATCTTCCATCACTACGCTATTAAGCGTACGGACTGCCACCCTCAGTCGAATCAGATCTCATACCGGAGTAATACCCTCAAGTCTACGATACACCACCCAGAGCAGATATGCATGTATCTAGACTGTCCTTTATACATACTGTTAATTGTAGCTCGATGCCTCAATCGCACGTCCTCTCATGTGCATCGTGTTCCATAGCAGGGCGATACAAGAAACACGGAACTTGGTCGGGAACTTTTGCATATCTGTACAGGCCCATGTTTAAAGAAACTCTATATACAGGTATACCTAGGGTCTGTTTTCATGGTGGCTATGGCCTCATCTCGGCCCCTCGCTCAACTAGTAAAGACTACAAGAGATAAACAACTACCCTTATGCAAACAATCTAATATCCATGTGGCGTCACCCCTCAACCGCTTACCCCGATAGTGAAGGGTGAATGGTATCTTGGGTTTAGCTCTAGTCTTTTCGCATTCCACCTGATGTCGATGACGGGTATCCGACGATCTACTATGCTTGGTCGTAACCTCCGCCTCCCCGTTGAGGAAACTGCCGAATCACCCTGGTGCCACCGCATCACAACATTCTAACTGCATAGCAACTTCAACAGTCAAGGCCCACCCACCTAGTAGTTGCGCGCGGACCCAACCTCTGCGAGCATAGCCTAAGTCATTTATCACCGCACAGAGGACTACTAGGAGCACCTTACGTACCTCAAGAAGTCACGTGCTTCCCCTTCCAGTCTTTTGGAGTCGTCAGAATAGTTAGATGAATGTGCGCTCCGTTCATGCCTTATAACACCTCGATGATCTACCCTGTTGGGTTATTCACCATCAAATGTACAGAATGGTCCAAGCGCCTCACTTTAGTATGTTGTTAGACCCTATGTCTAAACATTCTTTTACACGCTTGTCTTACCTCACCGGGTTTCCATTTAACTTGGTTATTCCCATACATATTGAATTCTTATTCAAATTACCATGTTTCTCTTACTTATTAATTTCAGTCATATAACTTAACCCATTTAAATTTATTAATAAGCCTACAACATTTTATTCTCTAGATTGTGGCCCAAGGTCTGTAATCCATTATCCCTTTTATATACTTGTTCGGTTTCATCATTACAATAACATGTTTTACTTAATATGTAATTAAGTATATCTCAATTCACATGTTTTCCGTCTAACATGTCAGTCGTTATTTGTGATTAAAAATAACTTATTTCATAAGTTTTCCTCATTCTTTATCATTTAATCCTAATTCCACTTTACATCGTCAATACAACTTATCGTTGTTTACTTATAAACTTAGTTCTATTAACTAAGGCCTATTAATAAGTTTCTCTACCCGTTTATTATAACCTATGTTATAATTTCCTCTTGTCCCTAGGACAAGCCTAAACATTCTTATCAACGAGTTTCAGGTTTTCAAGATTACAGATTAGTTAATTTATAATTAATTACAACTTATTATATTTCATATATTTTCCCCCTTTTCTCAACTGGTTTTCGGCTTTCCCTATTTAATACTTACTTAATTTACAATTAAGTGCACTTAACTCAGTTCACCAGTTATCCAATTTCCCTATTAGTTTATTGTAACCGAAATTATAATCCCTACTTATCCCTAGGACAAGTCTACCTATTATACAACATTATCATTAATGGTCTTTATTTATAATAGGTGATTATCATTCCCCTTTTAAACCATTTTTTTTACTGTTGTATTCCAGTATTCTTCATCCACTGTAATATATATTCCTTATTTTAATTAAGGAAAACACTTCATGCACCTTATCAGTTTGATAGAAGGAATTAGTGATTCGTTTTCATAACGTATTCCTAGCTAAATCCGTGGTAGCAAGTAATTTCTTTACTCTTCTTACTTTAGTTAATGTGGCTTACTTACGACCACGTTCTCAGAAATAGGTCACTTAGAGAAATACATCACTTTTCCCTCGTATCACACTAACTCAGCTCAATACATCCCTTCATTTCTTATTTTCTGAGTTAGACATTTAACCATCATTTCTATTTATTCATATTATGTTATATACATACATACATATGCACATACACACACACACATACATATATACATGTATATATAAGCACCAGACCTCTCACATTAAGTCTACACTTGTGGACGTTGGATTTGTCGGGCGGGTCCGAGCAGACTTCTACCATAACTTGACTTAACCTTGTGTCTTAGCACCATTACATGTTTTTTTCTTTGCACATAGGTCTCTCACATTAGGTTCAACATTAGTGGTTGCTGGATATGCCGGTAGGGTCTAGGCAGACTTCCGCCACTAATGCAACCTAACCTCATGCCATAAGTGCGGTTACAATTTCTAATTGTATTCCTAGGCATATTCATCTTCATTCAATCATTTATTTTCATATCTAATTGCTCTCCCAAATTACAGTCTCAAAACATAATATATGTTATGTTCTAAAGTCCCATTACAAATTATGCCCTAAATCCCAATATGTGTTGCATGTCTTTCTAACTATAATTAACTTTATTTAAAATAAAGTGTAATTCTCGAATAGTGTATCATTTACCCAAAATATCAATTATCCCAATTGACAAGTTCATAAAATAGATATTTACAACAGTATTCATATACATCTCAACATGCTAACTAATTGAACATATTATCCATTTTAGCGCAATAATTCATTTCATCAAATTAAATCTTCCAATATGTTCATTGTGTATGTCAATAGGGAATGGCAAATGATAAATATACTACTATTCAAAAAGTATATTTTAAACCCCACGCACCTAAAAGCCTTCCAAATCTTGAATCTGATCCAAATCTATTCTTCCATGGTTTTTTTACATTTAATTTGATTTGAAACCTAATGACCATGGATTTATTATTTTCATAAAAAGAGAAGGGAAAGAAAATAGGAAGAATATGAATAGATTGGATCTAGAAGATTACCTTGCTTTCATGATTCAATAATCTTTTTATTAATGTTGATTCTCTCTTCCAGATCCGAATTCAAAATTTTCCTAGGCTAATATTTTAATTTTTAGAATAGATTTGAGGAGAAAAGAGAGTAATGGCAGAGCTGCAGCGTAACCGCCAAATTATGTGGTTTAGGGTCAGGTTTAGGGTCTTGTTTATAGGTGTATGGAGAAACGAGGTCCCTCAGATTTGACCAAAAGATTTCAGAATCATCCAGAAACTCAAAACACTAATCTTCCAAAATCCTCCGTAGGTGGGTAGACCCACCCTTGAGGGGGTCGACCCACCTGGGCAGGAAATCTGCTGCCTTCTGAAATTTTGAATTTTGAACTGATTTTCGAATTTCTGGACCAATTTTGAATTTCTGAACCTTATACATACATACATACATACATACATACATATATTCTTCTTGCGCGTATACAAACTTTTAACCTTAATAACTTCTTCATACGATGTCCAATTTACGCAAACCAAGTGTTTATCTTGACCAGAATTTCGAGACGGAAGCAATGGCACAGTCCGTTTACTTAATTATGAATATTTATTAAGTTATTCTTATTTTATTATCTTAAAAATACGGGGTGTTACATTCTCCCACCCTTAGGAAATTTCATCCTCGAAATTTTATAAGGGTAAAATCAATTAACCCCTCGCGTAATATACATCCACCATGTGTGCATCCAATTTTTGCAAACATTGTGCACTTTTGCAAAGTGAAGTACAACATAATAATGCATGTATGCCTAAGCGATAGCCCAATGTGTATGATTTTTTTTCAAAAATACTTTTAAAATATGATGCTCACATCCTGAATATACTGGCAGTTCTACATGAATGCAATATTTTGAAAATCAAAATGCTTTTTCATCCAAATTTTCCCAAACTCTTACTGAGTAAGAGCATAGTTCATCCAATTGTTGCATCCATAATCCTACCAACTAACTTTATTTTTCGAATTTCAGAAAAATCTAATTTTCTACATTCGATTTCTTATGTTTCAAAAAGGTGGAAAACAGAAAAATTTGCATCTCCCGTCTTTCTTTTTCAACCTTTTTTTAACCGTACTTGGATTTTTATGCAACTATTTATAAAGATTCCCTATTTTCCTATCCAAGCACAACCCACATAAGAAAATTTTCTTTGTTACTGCTTTACTGGATTTGTTGTTTCCTTCTTAGTTGTACCTTTTCTCTTTTCTTAGCTTATTTAATCATTTGATCTTAGTTTAAATTTAAATAAGCCTCTAGTCTTTCAACTAAAATAGGAGAAAAGACACCCTACACAGCTACTACTAAGGGCCAAGAATCTTGGGACTATGTCTCCCTCTATCAGAAAAGTACAAACCATGGGATCCATGACAAGTTCAGGTGCTACCCTTACTTCCTCACAAGAACAATATAAAGGAACGATCCTAACTGAAATGTAGTAACGGGTTTTACCCCTAACATGGAAATTAGCAACATGAGCTGTAATGACCAGCAAATCCATACTATCTAAGTTGACTAATAACACCACACGTCCAACTCAAATTGCACGGAAATATGAATCATTATTAGAAAAAAGTTAGAGGATGAGAAATAGAAAGAAAGAAATATTAGAATATAAGAAAACGAAGATCACAAACTCACAGCGGAATGAATAAAATATATTATATAACATAACTTTTGAAATACAAATCAGTTACTTTATATACATACCATCATCAGAGCACAACAGTTATTCTTGGAATAGTTATAAACACCTGTTTCCGGATACAACATAGTACACAGCGGAAATATGATAGTCTATAGCTAACTGGTGAAGCCTCTTGCTTCCAGCTCTTCCAAGTGAATCTGAAAAATCCCGACAACTTGACTGCCCGTACAAATTTGGGCATCCAAGAGTTCAGGAAAACAAAAAAAAAAACAAAAAAAACTCTGGGTCAGTCATGGGACTGGTGTGTGAGTAAACTCCAACTATTTGTTTAACTTTCAAAATCCCTTCGAAAGAAAGGATAATAGTAAGACCAGCCCACACATAAACATGGACGGTTTTTACCTTACTATAACCCAAAACACTTTGATACGAAAATCTAGTGATATTATAATAGTGTCTAAATCAAATAAATAACAATCTAGTGGAACGCTTGCATCTCACGCTCCATGTATAATATAAAATCAAAAACCGCAGGGCGCTTATTGGAGATTTGATTTCCAACACGACAAGGTATGGAACCACCTTCCGGTAGTGTATCTCTAGAGAGGAATACACTGGGTTCAACAAGAACGTCTTGCGACCCGACCCACACATGACCGACCAATCATTTCGCTTGAGTATATCGAATGTATATCACCAACGGTTGGGATCAGCAACCGTTTCCCGATAAGGGACAGCATCGATAGATTAAAGAAGTAAAAGGAATTTCTCAAGATAGGTGATTATGCACCCTAATGGAAGCGATCCACATAGCCATGCTGCCTGCTCGATTTTTGTCATTTCCCGGTTGTTGAGGCCTGAGGCTACGCTTACTTGCCATTCATTTATAACACAATCACTTTGAATGCCACATTGTCAGATCCATTAATCATTAATTGATTTGCACAAATATATTCTAGATATTATGCTAAGGGAATAAATCCGTTGCCACCATGTATATTTATACAGACCAACATATTCGATCATTGGAAATACTCTGTCAGACATTCGTCCATATACGTTCGTTCTGGGACTGAACGAAACCAAAGGCACAATTTATATTAATAGAAAGAGCCCTTGCACTTCACTCCATCTTCGATTATCTTCATATAATCTGATTCGCAATGCTACTGGCAATACAGAGTGGTTCTCGGATAATAATCCAACCGACCTCTCCATATTAACAACGATGGTTAAAACTTCGATAGTCTGTAATTTAACTGTCGAATAAAAACAAGTGTTCATCCAACATATCAAGCAAATCACTGGGCTCTTTGATTAATATTTCATTAATTAAATATCTTCTCCATTTCTTTATCAATATTTGTTAACCAAATATTTTCGATAATCAACTTGGCCTTTTATGTTCTTTGGAAAACATTTCCATATATAGCCTTCTTTTATTTACTATATTTAGAAAATATCTTCTATTTATAATTGGAAAATATTCCAATTACTAATCTCTTTTATGACCATTCATTTCTATACTTAGGAAATATTTATTATTATATTTCCAAACTTTCACTTCTTCGGGTTAAAACGAATGTTATGTAGAACCTCGTCACAACAACCCAAAATACTGCATTGGACTAAATTTCTTTAAACATTTATCTTCGAGACTGAATCTTGCTATTTATTAGCTAATAATGAAATCAATCAAGTTGGGGTATAATTACCTCTCAGACCTTGACGGAAAACATCACTAACTTCAAAACAGACAAGACCACTTATCTCCAATCATCAATACCATAAAAACCACTTATTCATTTTTAAAACGTATATATATATATATATATCTTTCTATTTTTATCAGATTTCCTTTTTGTTTATAACATTCCATTTTAATTTTGCTTCATTATCAAATGCTATATATATCGATATATCGATTCCAAATTATCAGATCTTCTTAAAAATATTCTAACTCCTTAAATTTCCGGAAAATTTCTTCATAACCTCCTTTGTACCGAGGGCATCGGGAAAATCCCCAAACCGCCACATAGTCCTCTCCAATCAAAAAGAAAAAGAAAATGCCAAGCGGCTTGCCGGTACGGCGCATAAAACCTCATATGGAATTTAAACGTGTACATTTTGGTCGGGCATTTCAATTTATATCTCTTCATATACTTCATTCCAAACCTGCTTAACACATATCGAACTATTCCCATTTGGTTTCACTCACTCCATTCGTCTTAATCCAATACGCTAATTCATTCTCTAATTAGCTGTTTGTCTATTTCACTTCTTTGTTTGAACATAACATGTTCAAATATACTGTCAACTTGCTTATAAACAAATTGAATTCCATTTTCGATTCAAGTTTCCTTTTCGATTTCGAATATAAATTTCCAAAATGAATTCCCTTATTCAAAGTCCAATATCAATTCAAAATCTCATTAACCAATTACTATTCAAATTAGTTAATTTTATTCAATAATTAAAAATCTGATTTTTGTTTCAAAAATCAATCCATTACTCCACTGGAGTTCAGATATATTTTACAACTGAAATATGGGATTTTCTAAATAGAAATTCGGATTTTATTTGCTTAAAATCCTTTTATTTATTTAAATAAACCATTATGGTTTTATAATGGTTCTGGCACTGTTTTTCTGAAAATTTGATTTTGACATACCTCAAAATCTATTCGACGAAATCCAAATTTTCTCCTCCATTAGAAAACTATTATCAAAACGGTCCTAATGATTCTTGTTTCAAAGAATTTCGACTTCAATCGAGTTCTGTATACTCAATTGAAGTTCGAAACGCCAATTTACGAACTGCAGCGCTGCGGCGAGTTCGTTTTAATTATATTATATAGATATAATCTTTTAACTTTGTTTAAAATAATTTCAACTCCATTCTAATATATTTATATATATATATTAAATCCATTTCAACATAATATTTCCGATCTTCTATAATTGTCGATTTTCCCTAACTCGGAAATAAATTTACTTATACTTCGATCTTCTAGATTCAAATTCCATTTCAATTCTATTTAAATTTCCTATATTCAATTTCCATTTCAACTCTATTTAAATACTATATTCAAATCCCCTTTCAAATCTATTTGAATTTCATATTGAAATTCCCATTTCAACTTTATTTCAAATTCTCTATATTCAAACTCCATTTGAATTTCTATATTTGAAATTTTCCTTTATTCAAATTCCATTTCACTTTCTATATTCAAATTCTATATTTGAATTTCCTTTATATTTTCTATATTCAAATTCTATATTTGAATTCCATTTGAATTTCTATATTTATTCTTAAACAAGTCTCGATTTCGATTTCTTTTGAAATCGATATTTCTACTCTTGGAAAATAGATTTCCCTTTTCAATTTCAAACTTGTATTTTTATTTCTGAATTATCTAATGATAATTCTTTTCACTTCCTTTATAAACTTCATTTATAAAAGAAGTACTTGTTTTTATTCTTTTAAAACAAGTTAATATTTTTATTCTATTCAAATTTCAAATTCTATTTTAGAAAAATAGAATTTCCCCTTTTAACTCTGGAAATTTCTTTTTTCGATATTTTTAAAATATCAACATTTAAGCCCAGCGATATTTAAACACCAAACGACCAATTATTTATTTTTCTAACACATCATATATGACAGTATATATGCAAACAATTAAACAAACAGATAATATATTTTTGAGGAATCCAGTTGGATCCCTCCAACCTGTTTTTCCTGCATCCACAGACGTTAATCAACATAAATAATACCCATCCTACTTCGTGGCAGGATATCGCGGTATGAAGGTCATCCACTATCATAGCGTGGGGCGTATAGGGGAATCATCCGCTAATGGTACCGTAGGCATCCGCTAATGAGACTGCGGGAATCCAACCACCAATATGTATATGTATATGTATATATATATATATATATATATATATATATATAATAGCAACCACCAAGCCTAAATAACTAATATATTTATAATTTAGCCACAGAAAATTTAAATGCAAGCAAACAATCAACGAACCATTATTTTTAACTAATAAAAATAATTCTAAATAAAAAAGAGTGAGATTTACTCACCTGATTTTAATTGTCGAATATCCTTTTAATCCCATATTGTTGCGTCTACGAACCATCTCGAATAAATTTATTTGTACCTATTATTATGTAATTTGTTTATCGATTAAACATTTATTCATTTAAATTACATACGAATGGATAAGTAATTTATTCTATACTTTAAAATTCATAAAATCATACCTTGCTGCCTGAATATCTATGATGCCAACATAATCAATTACTGTAAATCCTTGAATTCCCAGCATGCTATTTGTCGGTGCCTTAAAACCTAATGTCCAAATATCATATTTTTACCTAATAAAATTGTAACAACCTCAATTTTTAGAGTATATTTTGTTTTATGATTTAATTTAAATTTTGTTTTATTTATTTTATTTGTTTGGATTTTTTATTTATTTATTTCGTCTATTATTTATTTTATTTGAAAAAATATATTTATATCATTCCTTTATTTGCCAACACCATTTACATTTTTAAAGTTAAACATCTATTCCTTGATATTATTCCTTTCCTTACATGGTTGTTAATTTCAAAAAAAAAATTAAACATTCGTTTTCCTTCCATTTGTTTCCCTATATTCATTCATTTTGGTTCCAAAAGCCATGCATTCCCAAAAGCATGCGTTACTTTATGTTTTCTATTTCTAATCCATGCGTTGGTTTCCTTTTCCATTCCAAATGCCATGCACATTTGATTTCCTTTTTACTTTTGAACAATTAATTTAGTAAGCATTAATGTGTTCATTTCCAATGCATGCGTTCACACTTTGTAATTACGTTCTAAAACTAATGCATGCATTCATGTTGCTTTTATTTCCAAATTAAATGCCATGCGTTACTTTTTTTGTTCCCTTTCACATACCATTCTTTTACAAGCCATGCGTCCTCCTTTTTTTTTTATATATTTGCATACGTTGCACCTTCTATTGTTTCTTTCTTGATCCATTGAACCGCACTCATTTATTTCTGAAATTCAAACCAAACGTTTCTTCTATATGAATTGGAAACGGTCTAATTTGAATTGTTAAACGCCAACATTAATGTGGAGCAAGTTTTGAGGATTTTACCCACCCACTATCTTCTCTCTCTATTTTAAAATTCACTACTTTGCTAGTATAAAATAAATAAACACAGCAGTTTTCATCGGATCCCATTGTTTATTTTCCTTTTCCATTTAAAATCCATTCGTTCCCTGTAATTGTCAAGCATTACCAAGCATTAAATCTCCCGAAATTCATTAGTATACCATCTATTCATTTCCAAGCGTTATTAAAGCTGTCCATTCTTTTCCATCTTACGTTTGTTGTTCAAATGGTCAGTTCACTACCCAAAATGAATCCCTGTATTTATTCTTCCCAAGAGTAAATTGCGTCACTTTCCTTTCCCAACTCTTCATTTTGTATTCTCAAAGGTTGTTTCTTTTTTTTTGAAAATGCTTTGTGAATTAAATATGACAGCTGCCTTTCCAATGGACACCGTCTGTTCCCATGCAATGTTAACGCTTCGCTTTCAATTGTCCTTTCACGTTTAAATTTCTATCATGCGTTTCATTATTTCATTTCCCATGCGTTTCAAAACCTGCTTCTTAATAATACACAAGAAATGGAATGGACACAATCTTCCCAACCTTTTGTTTCCTTTTCCCAAGTCTGTGCGGTTCTCAAATGCTTTTGTTCTTTCCAAAACGTAGTTGCCTTGGTCCGCATGAACAACCTTTAATTTTGCATCTAAATATATACATACTATTAATACCTTTCGTTTCTAGAACCCATTATATTTCCAACTTTCCTCCCTCATATTTTGTCTTCGTGAATCAAAGAAGCATAGTACCCTTCCATTTGTTTTCGTCATGCTCCGCTCAAGCCTGTAACCTTCCTACCACCGCCATTTCTTTTTTCAGAACATTGTCTCCTCCTCTGTCAAGCCTCCCCGCCGCACTGACCCATCCCCAACGTTTCACCAAGCGCCACCAACCCTGAAGCCGAACCCCTGAGCCAGTCTGAAGCCGTCCTCCACCAGCTCTGCCATTCAACGGCAGTCTCCATCTGAAGCCGAACACCCGACTGCCGTCCTCGCTTCAGCCGCCTGTTCCTCCCGAACAACCGCCGCATGAATTCCTGTGCTCATGCATGTTGCGTGCGTTAGACTGGGGGTGTGTTTTTCTGCGTGAGTATTACTACCTACGTATGTGTTTTTTATATATATACTTATATTTATATTGTTGGGTTGAGTTGTCTTACAGTGGGTGCATGATTTTATATTTTTATATTTTTGGTGTATGCTGTGTGCGTGTACGTTGTCTGTATGTGTTAAGTTTGTGAAAAATGTGTGTTTGCATGAGTGTTAGTGTGTGTAGTGTACAGTGTGAGCGTGTGTTGCGTGTGACCGTCTGAGTGTGTGTGTGTTGATTGGTGCGTGACTGTGTGTTTTTGTGTGTGTTTGCTCGAGTGTTGGCGTGTGTTTAAATCTGTGTGTGTGAGATTCGGAGCAGTGTGTGTTATATATTTGTATTGTGGTGTATGTGATGAGTTGTGTTATGTTTTGAATTTTTGTTTTGAAATCAATTTTTTTTTGAAAAATATATGTGTATATATAATATGATTTAGTGTGATATATAAATTATAATATATAAATGGTTTTGATGTGTTATGGTTTTGTGTGTTTATATATGTGTGATCTATATTATATATATTCTAATATTCGGTGTATATACGTATATAGTATAAAATATTTTGGGTAAAATTTTTATTGTGTTTTATTTTTGATTGAATAAAATTGGTGTTGTGTTTATATTTGAGTCCGGTCTGGTGTTGAGTTCGAACTCGTGCCAAAACCCTATAGCCATACCATTCCAAAACCCAAGAATCGAACCGATTATTTGAGAAGTCCTTCAACCTTCTTTTATAAATAAATGAACATTGAGTTGATTATCAAGTTGGAACTATTTTGAATCGCGCGTAGAAGTCATCATTTCAATTCTGCATCAATCCGTTTGCCGTCTCTGATCGGTGCCACGAAAGGTGAGTTTATCTCACACCTGACTCACATTACTTCATAGATGTTAGATCAACTAAATGAACTGTTATGAAATGTATAGGATTGTCAGTAGAAATTGTTTGTTTAAATATACACTTTTATATGTGACACGATATTCATATGACATGTATGTACACTGAATATATATGACTATGATGTGATTGACTATATGTGATGGTTTGTTATGTTGTATATACCCCTACTTTAGGAAAATCACTAAGGGTTGAAATGATATATACCCGAACATACATTAGATTAGGGAAAAATCGTTATGGGTTGAAATAATAGACCTGAACGATTTTTACTGAATTTGGGATTGCGGGTTGAAATGATAAACCCGTATAAATTTTATAAATTGCGGGTTGAAATGATAAATATCCGTACCACTTGACCATAGGGTAGAAAACTATATATGGACACTGTTGGTCATGTTTTCGAATTAAAATGATTTGGAAAGTTTGATTGTAATAATATTAATTTAAGATTCATATAATTTTATCATATATATACTTTTAACTTTAAATTAATATATTATAATAAATTATTCTTTTTAAACCTATTTCTGAATTAATCTAAACCTATATATGTTTATAAAGTTATTTTCTATATAAATTTATAACTTATAAACAATATTTTCAATGCTTATTTTATATATATTTTATAAACTTTAATAATAAACTCAAAAGGCGGATAAGTTTTGATTTTGCGATTTAAATGCGAGGTTCAAAGAATTAAATTTATATAACGATACTTGATTCAATGAATTTGATTTTTAATAAATGCGAATTTTGAATTGACTTAAATATTGAATTGTATAGGAAGTGAATGTGAGCTACGTAGTTAATTGGAATTTGAATTTATAATTGATATGAATATATGAATTCGATTATAAATTGACTGAGTATGAATTGAAATAATTTTATATAAGGAATTGATTCATAAACTGTTTGGTTTGAATTAAAGAAATTTCTTAAATCAATTTATTTCAACATATGATTTTATTAAAATGGCCACGTTGTGAAAAATGTAAATGTTTGGTTGTTAAAGAGACCGGGATCGGATATTGTCATACTCTCTGCCAATACCGAAAACCACTTTAACAACTGTGTACGCGGTGGAGTTCCAGAAAGAAGTAGGATGGTTTGGTGGCGATTACTGGATTGAAGAAAGAGAACGTTGATGGATAGCCTTGACCTTCGGGTCATAATTAAAATGACTAAAATAGGTGCTATACCGTGATTAAGTGAGGTCGCACCTCCATCGGACACACTTCTTCGAACTATATCTATTACTTTGTGATTTGATTGGTGGCCACCCTGATTATGGGAGTGTTGTTCGAGGTGGGCGGTAGTTGCGGCTATGCGTTACCACCGGTCCGGGCGTGCATCGGTAGAATCCTACCGTGGGTATTCCTCGTGTGCCTTGTCATATTATCCTGATCGAGCCCCCTACGATTTTGATTTAGCGTTGTCGTATCACGGCGCATCCCTATCCGCCGACGTACTGGTGTGTTATATGCAAACTGTACGATAACGGTATAAACGGTGTAAGGGTAATAATGGTAATCCCGCTTACATTATTTTCAATAGTATATTTAAACATAGACACTATTATAATAGCGTTTTATATTATATGATATTAGTTTAACGGATCCTTAGAGGATGGTGATCCCAAACATCTTTTAAGTTACAAATGCATTTTATTGAACATTTCATTTGAGTTGATTTACTTCCATGAGAATGTTAGTCCTGATCCGAGTTGTTTTGTTTTGCATTATTGCTCGGGTCAGATTGAGTATTGCAGTGTCGAGATTTCACCTCTTGAAGCTGGAGACTATTGAAGATATCACTCTACCTGTTGATTCTGGCTATTTCTCCTTTGTATTAGAAATTCTTGTATTTAGACTTCCGCTGTATTAAATTTTGTAACTCTGATATTATGTATAAGTTTTGAATTTTTTTTAGTAGCTTCATGAACTACTATTGTATAATTTTATTATTCCGCTGCGAGATATTCTGTTTTTCTGTGTCTATGATTCTGTGATTTATTTTATTTACCTCAGAAGCTAATAACATTCTGTCATTTCGAACGGTTCAAGTTGGTTTAATTACTAGCTTGAAGTGGACGAAAGACGGTATGTTACATTTGGTATCAGAGCTTTGGTTTATCAAAGCTTTAGCCTATGAGGTAAAAGCTCATTAGAGATAGGGTAGTGATACCCTAGAATGAGTGGAAACAGTCGCAGAATCCTTCTTGCGAGTGAGCGTATTTTTAAAAGTATAAATGGTTTTTAAAATAGTTTTAAAAGTTTTAAACAAATATTTTCGGATACAATTTTTTTATATATTTAAATTCTTTTCCTGAAATTTCCTTTCCTTTGAATCTATCTTCCTTCGTAGTTCCTCTTTGATTAGGTTCTTTCGTTCGTTCAGCTTTTCCTTAAATTCTATAACTTATCCTTGTCTATAACAAGGTAAGAAGTAGAAGAGGAGGATTCTTATTTAATATTGATGTGAAATTTTGATATATATATATATATATATATATATATTCGTAAATAATATTATGTTTTGGTAATACCAATATTTTGAAAGGATTTGATGTTTATACTTTAAGACTTTATATTTTATAAACTATACATTTTGAATAAGAGGTAAAGATGTAGATTTTGTAAGAAAATGATATTATCTTAGTTGAAATCTATAACGATATAGTTTATAAAGTTATGCATATATCGAAATTTATAAATTTAAATAGATTATAAAGATTTTAATTTGTGATATATATATATATATGTGTGTGTGTGTGTGTGTGTATATAGGTGTGAATATAAATATGAACCTTTGGTTTAAATATATTAATTATTTAATTACTATTTCTCTACCTCGTTCCTTTTCGGGGACGAAAAGGTTTGAGTAGGGGAGATTGTAACAACCTCAATTTTTAGAGTATATTTTATTTTATGATTTAATTTAAATTTTGTTTTATTTATTTTATTTGTTTGGATTTTTTTTTATTTATTTCGTCTATTATTTATTTTATTTGAAAAAAAATATTTATATCATTCCTTTATTTGCCAACACCATTTACATTTTTAAAGTTAAACATCTATTCCTTGATATTATTCCTTTCCTTACATGGTTGTTAATTTCAAAAAAAAATTAAACATTCGTTTTCCTTCCATTTATTTCCCTATATTCATTCATTTTGGTTCCAAAAGCCATGCATTCCCAAAAGCATGCGTTACTTTATGTTTTCTATTTCTAATCCATGCGTTGGTTTCCTTTTCCATTCCTAATGCCATGCACGTTTGATTTCCTTTTTACTTTTGAACAATTAATTTAGTAAGCATTAATGTGTTCATTTCCAATGCATGCGTTCACACTTTGTAATTACGTTCTAAAACTAATGCATGCATTCATGTTGCTTTTATTTCCAAATTAAATGCCATGCGTTACTTTTTTGTTCCCTTTCACATACCATTCTTTTACAAGCCATGCGTCCTCCTTTTTTTTATATATATTTGCATACGTTGCACCTTCTATTGTTTCTTTCTTGATCCATTGAACCGCACTCATTTATTTCTGAAATTCAAACCAAACGTTTCTTCTATATGAATTGGAAACGGTCTAATTTGAATTGTTAAACGCCAACATTAATGTGGAGCAAGTTTTGAGGATTTTACCCACCCACTATCTTCTCTCTCTATTTTAAAATTCACTACTTTGCTAGTATAAAATAAATAAACACAGCAGTTTTCATCGGATCCCATTGTTTATTTTCCTTTTCCATTTAAAATCCATTCGTTCCCTGTAATTGTCAAGCATTACCAAGCATTAAATCTCCCGAAATTCATTAGTATACCATTTATTCATTTCCAAGCGTTATTAAAGCTGTCCATTCTTTTCCATCTTACGTTTGTTGTTCAAATGGTCAGTTCACTACCCAAAATGAATCCCTGTATTTATTCTTCCTAAGAGTAAATTGCGTCACTTTCCTTTCCCAACTCTTCATTTTGTATTCTCAAAGGTTGTTTCTTTTTTTTGAAAATGCTTTGTGAATTAAATATGACAGCTGCCTTTCCAATGGACACCGTCTGTTCCCATGCAACGTTAACGCTCCGCTTTCAATTGTCCTTTCACGTTTAAATTTCTATCATGCGTTTCATTATTTCATTTCCCATGCGTTTCAAAACCTGCTTCTTAATAATACACAAGAAATGGAATGGACACAATCTTCCCAACCTTTTGTTTCCTTTTCCCAAGTCTGTGCGGTTCTCAAATGCTTTTGTTCTTTCCAAAACGTAGTTGCCTTGGTCCGCATGAACAACCTTTAATTTTGCATCTA
Organism: Allium sativum; assembly: GCA_030737875.1. Taxonomy (NCBI): domain Eukaryota; kingdom Viridiplantae; phylum Streptophyta; class Magnoliopsida; order Asparagales; family Amaryllidaceae; genus Allium; species Allium sativum. Next base: position 792,408,121 of record CM060921.1, on the reverse strand, counting down.
AATATATACATACTATTAATACCTTTCGTTTCTAGAACCCATTATATTTCCAACTTTCCTCCCTCATATTTTGTCTTCGTGAATCAAAGAAGCATAGTACCCTTCCATTTGTTTTCGTCATGCTCCGCTCAAGCCTGTAACCCCTACCATCGCCATTTCTTTTTTCAGAACATTGTCTCCTTCTCTGTCAAGCCTCCCCGCCGCACTGACCCATCCCCAACGTTTCACCAAGCGCCACCAACCCTGAAGCCGAACCCCTGAGCCGGTCTGAAGCCGTCCTCCACCAGCTCTGCCATTCAACGGCAGTCTCCATCTGAAGCCGAACACCCGACTGCCGTCCTCGCTTCAGCCGCCTGTTCCTCCCGAACAACCGCCGCATGAATTCCTGTGCTCATGCATGTTGCGTGCGTTAGACTGGGGGTGTGTTTTTCTGCGTGAGTATTACTACCTACGTATGTGTTTTTTATATATATACTTATATGTATATTGTTGGGTTGAGTTGTCTTACAGTGGGTGCATGATTTTATATTTTTATATTTTTGGTGTATGCTGTGTGCGTGTACGTTGTCTGTATGTGTTAAGTTTGTGAAAAATGTGTGTTTGCATGAGTGTTAGTGTGTGTAGTGTACAGTGTGAGCGTGTGTTGCGTGTGACCGTCTGAGTGTGTGTGTGTTGATTGGTGCGTGACTGTGTGTTTTTGGTGTGTGTTTGCTCGAGTGTTGGCATGTGTTTAAATCTGTGTGTGTGAGATTCGGAGCAGTGTGTTTTATATATTTGTATTGTGGTGTATGTGATGAGTTGTGTTATGTTTTGAATTTTTGTTTTGAAATCAATTTTTTTTTGAAAAATATGTGTATATATAATATGATTTAGTGTGATATATAAATTATAATATATAAATGGTTTTGATGTGTTATGGTTTTGTGTGTTTATATATGTGTGATCTATATTATATATATTCTAATATTCGGTGTATATACGTATATAGTATAAAATATTTTGGGTAAAATTTTTATTGTGTTTTATTTTTGATTGAATAAAATTGGTGTTGTGTTTATATTTGAGTCCGGTCTGGTGTTGAGTTCGAACTCGTGCCAAAACCCTATAGCCATACCATTCCAAAACCCAAGAATCGAACCGATTATTTGAGAAGTCCTTCAACCTTCTTTTATAAATAAATGAACATTGAGTTGATTATCAAGTTGGAACTATTTTGAATCGCGCGTAGAAGTCATCATTTCAATTCTGCATCAATCCGTTTGCCGTCTCTGATCGGTGCCACGAAAGGTGAGTTTATCTCACACCTGACTCACATTACTTCATAGATGTTAGATCAACTAAATGAACTGTTATGAAATGTATAGGATTGTCAGTAGAAATTGTTTGTTTAAATATACACTTTTATATGTGACACGATATTCATATGACATGTATGTACACTGAATATATATGACTATGATGTGATTGACTATATGTGATGGTTTGTTATGTTGTATATACCCCTACTTTAGGAAAATCACTAAGGGTTGAAATGATATATACCCGAACAGACATTAGATTAGGGAAAAATCGTTATGGGTTGAAATAATAGACCTGAACGATTTTTACTGAATTTGGGATTGCGGGTTGAAATGATAAACCCGTATAAATTTTATAAATTGCGGGTTGAAATGATAAATATCCGTACCACTTGACCATAGGGTAGAAAACTATATATGGACACTGTTGGTCATGTTTTCGAATTAAAATGATTTGGAAAGTTTGATTGTAATAATATTAATTTAAGATCCATATAATTTTATCATATATATACTTTTAACTTTAAATTAATATATTATAATAAATTATTCTTTTTAAACCTATTTCTGAATTAATCTAAACCTATATATGTTTATAAAGTTATTTTCTATATAAATTTATAACTTATAAACAATATTTTCAATGCTTATTTTATATATATTTTATAAACTTTAATAATAAACTCAAAAGGCCGATAAGTTTTGATTTTGCGATTTAAATGCGAGGTTCAAAGAATTAAATTTATATAACGATACTTGATTCAATGAATTTGATTTTTAATAAATGCGAATTTTGAATTGACTTAAATATTGAATTGTATAGGAAGTGAATGTGAGCTACGTAGTTAATTGGAATTTGAATTTATAATTGATATGAATATATGAATTCGATTATAAATTGACTGAGTATGAATTGAAATAATTTTATATAAGGAATTGATTCATAAACTGTTTGGTTTGAATTAAAGAAATTTCTTAAATCAATTTATTTCAACATATGATTTTATTAAAATGGCCACGTTGTGAAAAATGTAAATGTTTGGTTGTTAAAGAGACCGGGATCGGATATTGTCATACTCTCTGCCAATACCGAAAACCACTTTAACAACTGTGTACGCGGTGGAGTTCCAGAATGAAGTAGGATGGTTTGGTGGCGATTACTGGATTGAAGAAAGAGAACGTTGATGGATAGCCTTGACCTTCGGGTCATAATTAAAATGACTAAAACAGGTGCTATACCGTGATTAAGTGAGGTCGCACCTCCATCGGACACACTTCTTCGAACTATATCTATTACTTTGTGATTTGATTGGTGGCCACCCTTGATTATGGGAGTGTTGTTCGAGGTGGGCGGTAGTTGCGGCTATGCGTTACCACCGGTCCGGGCGTGCATCGGTAGAATCCTACCGTGGGTATTCCTCGTGTGCCTTGTCATATTATCCTGATCGAGCCCCCTACGATTTTGATTTAGCGTTGTCGTATCACGGTGCATCCCTATCCGCCGACGTACTGGTGTGTTATATGCAAACTGTACGATAACGGTATAAACGGTGTAAGGGTATTCATGGTAATCCCGCTTACACTATTTTCAATAGTATATTTAAACATAGACACTATTATAATAGCGTATTATATTATATGATATTAGTTTAACGGATCCTTAGAGGATGGTGATCCCAAACATCTTTTAAGTTACAAATGCATTTTATTGAACATTTCATTTGAATTGATTTACTTCCATGAGAATGTTAGTCCTGATCCGAGTTGTTTTGTTTTGCATTATTGCTCGGGTCAGATTGAGTATTGCAGTGTCGAGATTTCACCTCTTGAAGCTGGAGACTATTGAAGATATCACTCTACCTGTTGATTCTGGCTATTTCTCCTTTGTATTAGAAATTCTTGTATTTAGACTTCCGCTGTATTAAATTTGTAACTCTGATATTATGTATAAGTTTTGAATTTTTTTTAGTAGCTTCATGAACTACTATTGTATAATTTTATTATTCCGCTGCGAGATATTCTGTTTTTCTGTGTCTATGATTCTGTGATTTATTTTATTTACCTCAGAAGCTAATAACATTCTGTCATTTCGAACGGTTCAAGTTGGTTTAATTACTAGCTTGAAGTGGACGAAAGACGGTATGTTACAAAAATAAATAAATCCTATGGCTAAATTTATTTAATTAACCAAATCTCTTACCATAATACATTTTCATTTTCCCAGATTTGAGTTACAGACTGGCTCCACTTAAAAACTCTCCATCCAACTTCACAATCGATCTCGAGCTTCTTCCTGGTGATATCGACCCATTCATCCTCTCAATGTTCATACAGGTTGCGGAAAAACTGCCATATCTCCACAAAACCACATCAGTAAAACTTCCCAAATCGAAATGCCCGTTCCTCAAGCAGAACGCATCGCTAACCCTTTCATCATGAGTTCGACAACTTACTATAGCAAAACGCGTCGCAGGTGCGATCTCTTCCTGCTCCGAACACCATATGAATATGAATATGAAGTTGGTCTCGATTATCGATGCACAATTTCCCAAAATCGCGAACTGTCGTGAACCCTATTTTTTGGCCTTCGCGATATCCCCTTTTTTCGAGAATGGTTTGAATTCGAAATCCCTAAAATCGAAAACCTTGAATGTCACTTGTACAAGATCGAACGATTTCTAGGTAGCATCGCTCGATATAAAATGTGTATGAAACTGAAATTATCGAAAAGTGGAGGCCAACCAAATCTGAAACCGTCGGTTTTCGTTTTGTATTTGATTTCAAATTGATTTTTTTTGAAGGCTCGGTGAAAAGGGAAAAGCACGGTTTCAATTTTGAACGGAAATTGATTTTTTTTTTGAAGGCTCGGTGTAAAGGGAAAAACACGGCTTCAATTTTGAACGGAATGCACTGCCATTTTCCTTGAAGGATTTGTGGAGCTTTATGATCATAAAGGAAATGAACGCAGAAAATATAAGGGGATGATGAAGTTTAATTCAAGATTGACCATTTTTCTTATTCAATTTTTCTGAGTAACTAAGAATCAAAAGAGAACGGGAAGGGTGGATCCGCGAATATATAAGAAGAAAAATACTTGGCTATTAAGGGATGTGCGGTACCATATAGGTTATTGGTAGGGTACAATATATTTAATGTGATTTGACTTCCAATTTAATTTGATTTGAAATAAGGGGATTTTTATTCTTTTTAAAACGATATCGATTTGATTTCGAACCTATCCACAATCAAATATCTCAGGGTCCATTAATTTAACTGCTATTTTAACGTAACCACTGTTGTTTCAACAGTGTAACACTATTCTGAACTAACTGAATATATTTTGATACTTAATTTGAACGTAAATATAAATAACCAAAAATAAATTAATACATTATAATTTAAATTCAAAAACAAATAAATTCTTCCATAATAAATTTATTATTATCGTCATCTATATCCAAATAGAATATATACTGATCATCTGAATTGTTTTGATTCAATTTCATCTTCGAATTGAATTATTTCAAATTCTCGTGTTACCCTAATTATATTCTTGAAATTAAACCGTATTCGATTATTAAATCGATAACTTAATATAAATATCCATTTATATTATCAATACAATATTTATAACTATATTAAATATTTAAAATTAACCAACCAAAAATCCAGGTCGTTACATTTTTCCCCCTTTAAAAGAATTTTGCCCCCGAAATTACTGAGGTAGGGAAAATGTTTCAATCCCATTAACTTTTTCTAAACTCATTTATGTTGAAACTCAACATTTTATATTTCAACACATTTAATTTCAGCTAAAACTTTTGGTTTTCATTCATTCGTATTCTAATTCATTCAACTTGATTCTGATTCAATTTATTCACTTTGATTCGTTTAACTTGTTTAAGTTAAATTTAAATTTCAGAATTTAAATTCTCGGGTTTTCATTTCAAAATCTTTTGAACCAACATAAATATATACATATATTTATGATCTTTTCAAATTCAAAACATTTGAATTTTCTAACTAAACTTGTTTTCTTTTAAACGAATTTCTATCCAAAAACTTTTCTAAGGTAGCAATCCATCACTTAAAAACTCGAAAACGAACACTGATAATGCTGCAGTCATCATCAAAATTATTTTCCAGGCACTGAAGTGAGTTCAGTGCTTTATCACCTTTAAAATCCATTCAAAAATGATTTTTATTCAAAAAAACTTCCAAACAAAGCTATATTATTTTAATATACTTTGAAAATATTTTCAAACTTCCCAGGATTTTAATCCTAATTTATGGTTTGAATTTAATTCCAGTTCATCTCATTTGTATATATTATTCATATACAAATTTTATTTAGTTATAGATAACCAACCCAATTTTATAATCTTATTTGGTTATAATAATATCAACTAACTCATCAATATATTATAATAATTTAAGAAATTTATTATTTCTATATCAAAATAGAATTTTGGGTAAAATTATCTTATTTACCCACTTTAAAACAATATTGTGTCAATTTCACTGTTCAAGCGTTTAGAAATTCCTATCGACTTCGTGGCGTCCCACAATTCGATCAGAATTCATAAACCACTCAACAGACTAGTCAACACAATATATATTTTTTATATGAATTAACAAATACTCTTCCTCGTATATACACTCAACTCATTCTAGGGTGCTACTGACCCTATCTCTAATGAGTAACTCCCACAAAGCCTAGGTATTCGCTCAACCTAAGCTCTGATACCAACTGTAATGACTAGCAAATCCATACTACCTGAGTTGACTAATAACACCACACGTCCAACTCAAATTGCACAGAAATACAAATCATTATTAGAAAGTAGTTAGAGGATGAGAAATAGAAAGAAAGAAACATTAGAATAGAAGAAAATGAAGATTACAAACTCACAGCGGAACGAATAAAATATGTTATATAACATAACTTTTGAAATACAAATTAGTTACTTTATATACATGCCATCATCAGAGCACAACAGTTATTCCTGGAACAGTTATAAACACCTGTTTCCAGATACAACATAGTACGCAGCAGAAATATGATAGTCTATAGCTAAATGGTGAAGCCTCCTGCTTCCAGCTCTTCGAAGTGAATCTGAAAAATCCCAACTACTTGATTGCCCGTACAAATTTGGGCACTCAAGAGTTTAGGAAAAAAACTCTGGGTCAGTCATGGGACTGGTGTGAGTAAACTCCAACCATTTGTTTAACTTTCAAATTCCTTTCGAAAGAAAGGATAATAGTAAGACCAGCCTACAAATAAACATGGACGGTTTTACCTTACTATAACCCAAAACACTTTGATACGAAAATCTAGTGATATTATAATAGTGTCTAAATCAAATAAATAACAATCTAGTGGAACACTTGCATCTCACGCTCTATATATAATATAAAATCAAAAACCGCAGGGCACTTATTAGAGATTTGATTTCCAACATGGCAAGGTATGGAACCACCTTCCATAGTGTATCTCTAAAGAGGAATAAACTGGGTTCAACAACAACGTCTTGCAATCCAGCCCACACATGACCGACCACTCATTTCGCTTGAGTGTATCGAATGTATATCACCAACGGTTGGGATCAGCAACCGTTTCTCGATAAGGGACAACATCGATAGATTAAAGAAGTAAAAGGAACTTCTCTAGATAGGTGATTATACACCCTAATGGGAGCGACCCACATAGCCATGCTGCTTGCCCGATTTTTGTCATTTCCCGGTTGTTGAGGCCTGAGGCTACGTTTACTTGCCATTCATTTATAACACAATCACTTTGAATGCCAGATTGTCAGATCCGTTAATCATTAACTAATTTGCACAAATATATTCTAGATATTATGCTAAGGGAATAAATCCGTTGCCACTATGTATATTTATATAGACAAACATATTCGATCATTGGAAATATTCTGTCAGAAATTCGTCCATATACGTTCGTTCTGGGATTGAACAAAACCAAAGGCACAATTTCTATTAATAGAAAGCGCCTTTGCACTTCACTCCATCTTCTATTATGTTCATATAATCTGATTCGCAACGCTACTGCAATACGGAGTGGTTCTCGGATAATAATCCAACCGGCCTCTCCATATTAACAACGATGGTCAAAACTTCGATAGTCTGTGATTTAACTATCGAATAAAAACAAGTGTTCATCCAACATATCAAGCAAATCACTGGGCTCTTTGATTAATATTTCATTAATTAAATCTCTTCTCCATTTCTTTATCAATATTTGTTAACCAAATACTTTTGGTAATCATCTTGGCCTTTTATGTTCTTTGGAAAACATTTCCATATATCGCCTTCTTTTATTTACTATATTTAGAAAATATCTTCTATTTATAATTTGAAAATATTCCAATTACTAATCTCTTTTACAACCATTCATTTCTATACTTAGGAAATATTTATTATTATATTTCCAAACTTTCACTTCTTCGGGTTAAAACGAATGTTATGTAGAACCTCGTCACAACAACCCAAAATACTGCATTGGACTAAATTTCTTTAAACATTTCTCTTCGAGACTGAATCTTGCTATTTATCAGCTAATAAAGAAATCAATCAAGTTGAGGTATAATTACCTCTCAGACCTTGACTGAAAACATCATTAACTTCAAAAAGGACAAGACCACTTATCTCCAATCATCAATACCATAAAAACCACTTATTCATTTTTAAAACGTATATACATATTTTTGTTTCTATTTTATCAGATTTCCTTTTTGTTTATAACATTCCATTTTAATTTTGCTTCATTATCAAATTCTATATATATCGATATATCGATTCCAAATTATCAGATCTTCTTAAAAATATTCTAACTCCTTAAATTTCCGGAAAATTTCGCCATAACCTCCCTTGTAACGGGGCATCGGGAAAATCCCCAATCCGCCACATAGGCCTCTCCAATCAAAAAGAAAAAGCCAAGCAGCTTGCCGAAACGGCGCATAAAACCTCATAGGGAATTTAAACGTGTACCTTTTGGTCGGGAATTTCAATTTATATCTCTTTATATACTTCATTCCAAACCTTCTTAACACATATCCAACTATTCCCATTTGGTTTCACTCACTCCATTCGTCTTAATCCAATTCGCTAATTCATTCTCTAATTAGCTATTTGTCTATTTCACTTCTTTGTTTGAACATAACATGTTCAAAAATAATGTCAACTTGCTTATAAATAAATTGAATTCCATTTTCGATTCAAGTTTCCTTTTCGATTTCGAATATAAATTTCCAAATCGAATTCACTTATTCAAAGTCTAATATCAATTCAAAATCTCATTAACCAATTACTATTCAAATTAGTTAATTCTATTCAATAATTAAAAATCTGATTTTTGTTTCAAAAAGTCAATCCATTACTCCACTGGAGTTCAGACATATTTTACAACTGAAATATGGGATTTTCTAAATAGAAATTCGGATTTTATTTGCTTAAAATCCTTTTATTTATTTAAATAAACCATTATGGTTTTATAATGGTTCCGGCACTGTTTTTCTGAAAATTTGATTTTGACATAACTCAAAATCTATTCGACGAAAACCAGATTTTCTCCTCCATTAGAAAACTATTATCAAAACGGTCCTAATGATTATTGTTTCAAAGAATTTCGACTTCAATCGAGTTCTGTATACTCAATTGAAGTTTGAAACGCCAATTTACGAACTGCAGCGCTGCGGTGAGTTAGTTTTAATTATATTATATATATATATAATCTTTTAACTTTGTTTAAAATACATTCAACTCCATTCTAATATATTTTTATATACATTAAGTCCATTTCAACATAATGTTTTTGATCTTCTAAAATTGTCTGTTTTCCCTAAATCGAAAACAAAATTACTTATACTTCGATCTTCTATATTCAAATTCCATTTCAATTCTATTTAAATTTCCTATATTCAATTTCCATTTCAACTCTATTTAAATTCTATATTCAAATCCCCTTTCAAATCTATTTGAATTTCATATTGAAATTCCCATTTCAACTTTATTTCAAATTCTCTATATTCAAACTCCATTTGAATTTCTATATTTGAAATTTTCCTTTATTAAAATTCCATTTCACTTTCTATATTCAAATTCTATATTTGAATTTCCTTTATATTTTCTATATTCAAATTCTATATTTGAATTCCATTTGAATTTCTATATTTATTCTTAAACAAGTCTCTATTTCGATTTCTTTTGAAATCGATATTTCTACTTTTGGAAAATAGATTTCCCTTTTCAATTTCAAACTTGTATTTTTATTTCTGAATTATCTAATGATAATTCTTTTCACTTCCTTTATAAACTTCGTTTATAAAAGAACTACTTGTTTTTATTCTTTTAAAACAAGTTAATATTTTTATTCTATTCAAATTTCAAATTCTATTTTAGAAAAATAGAATTTCCCCTTTTAACTTTGGAAATTTCTTTTTTCGATATTTTTAAAATATCAGCATTTAAGCCCAGCGATATTTAAACACCAAACGACCAATTATTTATTTTTCTAACACATCATATATGACAGTATATATGCAAATAATTAAACAAACAGATAATATAGTTTTGAGGAATCCAGTTGGATCCCTCCAACCTGTTTTTCCTGCATCCAAAGACGTTAGTCAACATAAATAATACCCATCCTGCTTCGTGGCAGGATATCGCGGTATGAAGGTCATCCACTATCATAGCATGGGGCGTATAGGGGAATCATCCGCTAATGGTACCGTAGGCATCCGCTAATGAGACTGCGGGAATCCAACCACCAATATATATATATATATATATAATATCAACCACCAAGCCTAAATAACTAATACATTTATAATTTAGCCACAGAAAATTTAAATGCAAGCAAACAACCAACGAACCATTATTTTTAACTCATAAAAATAATTCTAAATAAAACCGAGTGAGATTTACTCACCTGATTTTAATTGTCGAATATCCTTTTAATCCCATATTGTTGCGTCTACGAACCATCTCGAATAAATTTATTTGTACCTATTATTATGTAATTTATTTATCGATTAAACATTTATTCATTTAAATTACTTACGAACGGATAAGTAATTTATTCTATACTTTAAAATTCATAAAATCATACCTTGCTGCCTGAATATCTATGAAGCCAACATAATCAATTACTGCAAATCCTTGAATTCCCAGCATGCTATTTGTCAGTGCCTTAAAACCTAATGTCCAAATATCATATTTTTACCTAATAAAATAAATAAATCCTATGGCTAAATTTATTTAATTAACCAAATCTCTTACCATAATACATTTTCTTCTTCCCAGATTTGAGTTACAGACTGACTCCACTTAAAAACTGTCCATCCAACTTCACAATCGATCTCGAGCTTCTTCGTGGTGATATCGACCCATTCATCCTCTCAATGTTCATACAGGTTGCGGAAAAACTGCCTTATCTCCACAAAACCACATCAGTAAAACTTCCCAAATCGAAATGCCCGTTCCTCAAGCAGAACGCATCGCCAACCCTTTCATCATGAGTTCGACAACTTACTATAGCAAAACGCGTCGCAGGTGTGATCTCTTCCTGCTCCGAACACCATTTGAATATGAATATAAAGTTGGTCTCGATTGTCGATGCACCACTTCCCTAAATCGTGAACTGTTCTGAACCCTATTTTTTTTGCCATCGCGATATCCCCTTTTTTTTAGAATGGTTTGAATTCGAAATCCCTAAAATCGAAAACCTTAACTGTCACTTGTTCAAGATCGAACGATTTCTAGGTAGCATCGCTCGATATAAAATGTGCATGAAACTCGCTCGATATAAAATGTGTATGAAACTGAAATTATCGAAAAGTGGAGGCCAACCAAATTTGAAATCGTCGATTTTAATTTGTAATTGATTTCAAATTGATTTTTTTTGAAGGCTCGGTGAAAAGGGAAAAACACGGCTTCAATTTTGAACGGAAAGTACTGCCATTTTCCTTGAAGGATTTGTGGGGCTTTATGATCTTAAAGGAAATGAACGCAGAAAATATAAGGGGATGATGAAGTTTAATTCAAGATCGACCATTTTTCTTATTCGATTTTTCTGAGGAACTGAGATTCAAAAGAGAACGGGAAGGGTGGATCCGCGAATATATAAGAAAAAAAATACTTGGCTATTAAGGAATGCGCGGTACCATATAGGTTATAGGTAGGGTACAATATATTTAATGTGATTTGACTTCGAATTTAATTTGATTTGAAATAAGGGGATTTTTATTCTTTTTAAAATGATATCGATTTGATTTCGAACCTATCCACAATCAAATATCTCGGGGTCCATTAATTTAAATTACGAACCGCAATTTTAACGTAACCACTGTTGTTTCAACAATGTAACACTATTCTGAACTAACTGAATATATTTTGATACTTAATTTGAACGTAAATATTAATAACCAAAATAAATTAATACAATATAATTTAAATCCAAAAACAAATAAATTCTTCCATAGTAAATTTATTATTATCGTCGTCTATATCCAAATAGAATATATATTGATCATCTGAATTGTTTTGATTCAGTTTCATCTTCGAATTGAATTATTTCAAATTCTCGTATTACTATAATTATATTCTTGAAATTAAACCGTATTCGATTATTAAATCAATAACTCAATATAAATATCCATTTATATTATCAATACAATATTTATAACTATATTAAATATTTAAAATTAATCGACCAAAAATCTGGGTCGTTACATGATCTAAACATTTACTTGCCCTTTACTATCTAGTAGTCACTACTAACTCTAGCTGTACACTTCATTATTATTACAAGATAATTCTCGCTATCTGCTTCTAGCCTCAAAAATTTTCCCGTCCTCCCTAGGCACTAATCCTTATCTACTCTATACTTTTAAAACACGGTTTGGCCCTTTTTCATTTAAATTTCCTTCCAAAAATTAAAAGTGTCTGTAACGACCTGCATTCTATGCATCGAAGGATCGTAGAATATTTATTTCATTTTTATACGAGGTAGTATAGTCGTGTAACTTTGGGGAATGACTATTGGGGTCATTTCCCATGTTCACGATTTTTGCCGAATTTTAAATGATCATTTTGCCCCTGGCGAATCTTGTTTCACCTATAACTTTTGAATGGTAAGGAGTTTAGACCTGAAACCATTTCCATTGAATTCGGATGATGGTTTAGCTTTCGTAGAGTGGTCATATTAGCCAAACGGACTCACCATTTGGGTGATATGGCTGAAACGAGGTTTGGAAGGAGAAAAACAGCTTAACCGGGCCCAATAGGGTGATTAGCAGCTAGGCCCATTAGGGGATTTCGGGATTAGGGTTACATAAGGGCTGAAAAGGATTAGAGAAACCTTTCTTTGTCATTTTTACCGCAGCCACTTACCTCTCTTCAACCCTAACAAGTGCCTCCATCTTCTAAATCACTTCCAAACCACCTTTTTGTCACTAATCAAGCAAATCAACGCCAAATCACATCAAATTAGCATCAAATCAGAGTTGAAGTTGCTATCTTACATTGGAAACCGCCCCAAAATAGTAGTAAAGTTCAGATTTATAATTCATTTGTGGCTAAGGTGAGTGATTTGCATCATTTTTCACTAATTACGGCTAATTAAGGGTGATTAGTGATAATTAGCGAAATTATGCATGTTAAAATTTTAGAAAAATATGTAAAAATTCTTAAATGTTATTTTATGGCTCTGATAAAAATTTGGGGTAATTGTACATATTTTGCTAATCCTATACTTAAAGCATGCTTAAGGGGATTAAGGGGAAGTCATGCTTTTGGGGTATGTTTGATCTAAAATGACCTATATGCTTGACGTTTTTGATATTTTTAATTGAACCCATATGTTGTTACTGTTGTTTGTGTTGTTTTGTAATTATTTAGTAAAGTTAGAATGATAGAAAACGTCGTTGTATGGTGAGAATGGACGAAACAAGCTTGTTGGAAATGCTGTAAAGATCCGGATTGGATCGGTTAAGGGGGATCAGATCGGATTGGATAACTGAACCGAACCGAAGTGGTGGCATCTTCAGCAGCGCACAAAGGCAAGGGAAGCAAGGAAGGCCACTTGCATTAAAGTTGGAGTTGGGATCGGATTGAAGCCTGGCATGGGATCAGATCAACTGGAGGACAAGAGGACCGGACTGAACCCAAATAGAAGGACCGAACCGAACCACACCATGGGCACCAAACTAAACCGCACTATGAGGCACCAAACCAAATCGCACCATGGAGCATCACAACCCGAATCGAGGCAATGACCATACACCGAACCGATCTGGATGGCTAAACTGAACCGAATTTGGAACTACTACGTCTACGCGACGACTCTTCTGAAGACCAAATCTAATTCGACCAAACCCGAGATGCAAAGGAAGTCCAAATGGGAAGTTATTACTTAGGATTCATATGGGAACCAATGTATTAACTTCATGAGTTGGACTTTGCTGCGAGACGTGTGCAAAGGGGTTATCGATGTCTATAGCTTTGACTTACCTCTGAGAGATGGATCATTGGCTATGGATCGGTGCAGTGGAGTTGTCATGACTCCATGGGGCAAAGTGATCGTAGCAGGGCTATGAGCCAGTGCAGTGGAGTTGTCATGACTCCATAGGGTAGATTGGACATAGCAAGGTATTAGTGGTTATAGATCAGTGCAGTGGAGCAGTCATGACTCCATGGGACAGAGTGATCGTAGCAAAGAATTGGGTGATCAAAGTGGTAGATATCGTATACTTTACGCATTGAGTGAGAGATGCGAGGATGATTGCTATGTTTGATGTTTGCTATCACCATGACATGCACACTCCCTCCCCATTATTCTCACACCATGTGTTAGTGTCACCTTAAAGTATTGTACATCCTGTTGTGCTAACTCTTTGGTTGTAGGCCCAGGTTCAGGTATGGTTATGCATACCTGTTATTGTTCTGTTTTTGCTGCTTATCGCTTATACCAGACTTTTGTCTGACCCAGAGTGTTATGTCTCTTCTTATTACTTTAGGTGCTCCTAAATGAGCATGTTAGAGATAGGTTAGCTGGTTATGCACGAGTAGCTGTCCGCAGACGAGTAGGAGGCTTACACGTATTACTCCTATATTATTCTCCCTGTGTTGTTGCTGGTCACAACTTTGGGCATTAGTAGTGTACCTTCCTATTTTTCTTTAGAGACAGTTTTAAAAGTTATAATAAAGATCATTTGGATCATAAGCTGTATTATGAATTTTCCACTGCTATGATGGTTTAGTCTTCAGATTATGCACTGTCTCGCCTATTTTATATCAAGTTATGTTATTATTATATTTTTGTTCCATGCGCTGTGAGATATACTAAAGGTTCTTTAATGATTCGTTGTCTTCTTTCTTCTCTTTTGACGACCGTCCCGTGCTGGTTGGGCATCGGCACAGCGCATTCCATTGGAAATGTCGGCTGGTGTGGGGCGGGCCGTCACAGTGTCAAAACTTTATTTTTTTATGAAAAAGTTCTCTTTCCAAACCATAAAACATGTCATCTTAAAAAAATGTAAATAATTTTTTTAAATCACAAAACTGGAGTAGATACAGACGACTATTTCTCAATCGAGTTTATGACTTGTTCTTACCTATAAGGTCGGTTCAATCTCTTACTACAAGGTGCCGACATCCACTCTATTCTTATTTTCTACAACTTATTTTGTCCACCTACAAAATTATCTTAAAATAATTTATCGAAAAGGGTTGTCATAAGAATAGGGATTTCAAATCTTTCTTTGTCAAAAATTCTTGTATGAAATGTAACAAGAAAACTAGCGAGCTATACATGCTCTATAATTTGCACTATTTATTGAGAGAATTTTACTTTAGATAAAATTTCACAAGAAATCACTGTTTGCAAAATATACCACATTTTACTTCAAAAACCCAATACATATACTTTTCATATTTAAATATTACTTCTAGGATTAAAACTTGAAAACACCATAAACCATTTTCCCAAAACTTTTATAATTCCAAGTTCTTAAAAGTTAATAATGGGGTTAGACTCAAAGCAGGTTTCCAATTTTTCTGGGCTTTCCTAGACACTCCCCAAGTTCAACTCTCTCAACTATATATATTCCTAATCCATTTTGTTTTTCTCTTTCTAACCTTTTCCAATCTATAAGGTTTTACTGCTAAACCCACTAACCAAAAATACAAATCATATGGGATTCACTTTCCTTCCATACAAAGTATATTGTGCACTTTCTACCCAAATTATTAAGGGTCTCATATTTCTATATTCATTCCTTTAGTGTACAAAACAAGTATCCCAATTCTTACCATATTATGCTCTTTCTATTTAGTGGGTTTCTCTATGGATCTAGGTATATATATAATATTTATATTTTTAAAAAATATAAATATGTTCACTCACTAATTATATAGGAATCCTAAACCAAGGCCCTGATACCAAATGTGACAACCCGAATTCCGATAGATCGAATTTTTTTCAAAATTCTAACCTATCAAAACTAGAATTGGTTTGCTCTGGTATCCTGCAGAAAAGATAAAGACATAAAATATGTCAGAGCTCAGAAAATATCTCACAGTGGAATGGATAAAATATGATATAATAAAAATATAGCCTTACCGTATTAATAATACTGCCTAACCAGTTTCCAAGGCTATCATGTCCCTGCCACAAATCTAACCTGCGAGTATGTTATAAGGAGGGGGTCAGAACACAAGTTCTGGTGACTGGATTTAAACCATACACTTTGGATAATCCTACATATACCGTTCAATCATATTTTCTTATTTATTAGGTTACTTGGGTTAACAGCACACAAGGCTTACACACACGTCATACCCATTTACTTCCCAGTGGATTAACCTAATATGGTATATGTGTAGCTACACCCAATATAAAGGTACACCCCATGGTACCCCACTTGCACGGTCTCTACCGCAATGCCATCGAAATGCTCGCAGTCCCTCATCATACGCAGGAGTTGTAACACCCCGTATTTTTAAGATAATAAAATAAGAATAACTAAGTTAAATAATGAGAATTAAGTAAAATGGACTATGCCATTGCGTCCGTCTCGGAATTCTGGTCAAGGTAGACACCTGATTTGCATAAAACGGACATCATATGAAGAAGTTATTAAGCCTAGAAGTTTGTATACGTACAAGTGAAATAGGTTTGTGTGCATATATATACACAAACACACACAAAAAAATTAAAATATAAAATAAAGAATAAAATAAGGATTGCATGTATTAAATACATGCACTGAAAAAAATGTAATGCATTGAAAGAAAGAAAGGATTGGTTGCATGCAATGTAAATATGTTGCATGCATTGATTTGCAAACATAATGCATTAACATTAAAAGAAAAAGATTCATGTAATGGTTTAATTTAAGTTTGTAACTAACATGAAAAATAGAAGTAAGGAGAGAACAATGATTATCATTGTTCTAAGACTTATTAACAAAAGACTTCAAAGCTCATTGGGTTAAGGCATTGGATTTGTAACATGGGGGTCGGAGGTTCGAACCTCGACCGCGACATAATTTTTATCTTTGTTTTAGAGAGGGCCAACTGAACATGCAACTATATGTACGTATACAAATTCAAAATTTGAAAGGATAAGAATGTACATATGAGGAAATAAAGAAAATATATGTATATGTATATGAGAATATATATATATATATGCATAAATATATGTATACAAAAGATAAAATTCAAGATAAGGCTACAGTCAATGAAATATGGCAAGAATCAAATAACGGTGCAACATTGTTCGAATTTTGAAAATAAAACGAAAATTGTGCGTATATATATATGCGTAAAATGGTCGGTAGAGGAATTGTATACATATAAGAATATTTCATGTGAATAAAACAGTTAAATATTCCAGAAATTCAAAAGTTCGAAAATCAAATATCTACGCCAAAGCAATTCAAATTTCTGCGCCAAAACAGCTTGCAGGATCCAATGCTGACTCAGCACTGCGTGTATGATAAGATTTGGCTAGATTCATCTGTGAACCTAGACTATTTTCTTAACTGGGTTTAATGCTGACTCAGCGCTGCGTGTACGATAAGGTCTTGAGAACCTATAAATAAGACCCTAGACCTAACCCTAAACATCATAATTCAGCAGCTACACTAGAGCTCTACCATGGCTCCCTCTCTCTCTTCTCAAATCTATTCTGAAATTAAAATATTAGCCTAGGAGGATTATGAATTCAGATCTGGAAGAGGGAATCAACATTAATAAAAAAATATTATTGAATCATAAAAGCAAGGTAAACCTGTAAGAACCAATCTATTTAAATTATTTCTTTTTCCCTTCTCTTTTCATGAAGTAATAAATCCATGGTCGTTAGGTTGTGAATCAAATTAAAGGTAAGAGGAAAACCAAGGACGATAGAATGGATCAGATATAAAATTTGGGAAAAGCTTAAAGGTGAGTGGGTTTAAGCTATAGCCTTTAGATAACGTTATAACTCTCGTTTAGCATTCCCCTTTTTAATAAATTGTGAAATGGCCAGTTTAATTATAAATTGTTGTTGTAATGAATTGAAATGTTGATATGAATATGTCAGGAAATTTCGATATTAAATTGGCTAAGTTATTTAATGTTTACATGTTGGAGAAAATAAACTTGTTAGGATATGAATAGCCAATTCAGTGATTGTAATTACATGATTTACTAGGGACATAGTACTGATTGAACGACATGTTAAAATAATTAACCGATTGAATGTTTACATGTCCTAGTAGAATTAAACATATGTTGAAAATGATACGCGACAAAATATAGACAAAAATTGGACGACATGTAAATTAGATTACTGTAAACCATATTACAGTAAAAAGGATAATATGTCTAAAAATTTCATGTAATGAACATAACATATATTATGTTTTGAGATTTTGATTTGGAAGCGCAATTTGATATGAACATAAGTGATTGAATGAAAATGAATATGGATAGGATTACAATTAGAAATTGTAAATACACTTATTGCACGAGGTTAGGTTGCATTAGTGGCGGAATTCTGCCCGGACCCGACCGGCATATCCAGTAGCCACTAATGTTGAACCTAATGTGAGTGGCCTAAGTGCAAGGATTAACAACATGTGCTAAGACACGAGGTTAAGTCAGCTTGTAGTAGAAGTCTGCCTGGACCCGCTCGGCAAATCCAGCGTCCACAAGTGTAGGCTTAATGTGAGAGATCTAGTACTTATATATAAATAAATATATGTATATAACAAGATATGAATTAATGGCAAGGATGGTAATTAAATGTCTAACTCATAAAATAAGAAAGAAATGGATGTAATGAACTGAGTTAGTGTGATAAGAGGGAAAAATGATGTATTTCCTTAAATGACTTATTTCTAAAAATGTTGTTGCAAGTAAGCCACAATAAATATAGAAAAGTAAAGAAATTACTTGCTACCATGGATTTAGATGGGAAAACGTTATGAAAATAAATCATTGATTCCTTCTATCAAACTGATAAGGTGCATGAAGTGTTTTCCTTAATATAATAAGGAACATATATTACAGAGAATGAAGAATAATGGTTTACAACAGTAAATGGTTTAAAAGGGGAATGATAATAACTTATTATAAATAAATAACATTAACGAAAATGTTGTATAATAGGTAGACTTGTCCTAGGGACTAGTGAATATTATAACTTAGGTTATAATAAACTAGTAAGGGAATGGGATAACTGGTGAATTAAGTTAAGTGACACTTAATTGTAAATTAAGTAATTTAGAAAAGGGGAAAACATAAAACCAGTTAAGAAAAGGGGGAAAATATATTGTACTTAATTATAAATTAAGTAGTCTGGGAGTCTGAAACTAATTGGTAAGAATAACATGTTTAGACTTGTCCTAGGGACAAGGGGAAATTATAACATAGGTTATAATAAATGGGTAGAAAAACTTATTAATGGGCCTAAGTTAATAGAATTAAGTTAATAAGTAAACAACTTTAAGTCGTATTGACGACGTAAAGTGGAATTATGATTAAATGAGAAGGGATGAGGAAAACTTATGAAATGAAATAAGTTATATTTAATCATAAATGGTAAGTGACATGTTAATTGAAAACATGTGAATTAGATATACTTAATTACATATTAAGTAAAACATGTTATTGAAATCAAACAAGAATATAAAAGGGATTATGGATCATAGACCTTGGGCCACAATCTAGAGAATAACATGTTGTAAGCTTATTAATAAACTTAAATGAATTAAGTTGTATGACTGAAATTAATAAGCAAGGGAAACTTGGTAATTTGAATAAGAATTCAATATGAATTGGAATAACCAAGTTAACTGGAAACCTGGTGAGGTGAGACAAACGCGTAAAAGAATGTTTAGACATAGGGTCTAACAACATGCTAAAGTAAGGCGCTTAGACCAGTCCGTACGGTTGAGGATGAATAACCCAACAAGGTAGATCATCGAGGTGTTATAAGGCACGAGGGGAGCGCACATTCATCTGATTGTTTGACGGCTTCAAAGGACTGGAAAGGGAAGCACGTGGCTTCCGGGGACGTTGGGTACTCTTGGTATTCCTCTGTGAGTGGCAGATGATCCACCTGTACTCATAGAGGTTAGGTCTGCATAGGTGAACTAATGAGTATGCCTTGATTGTAATAATAAGGGTCAATCAAAAGACTAAGATGAACCAGCGTGATTTGGCGAGACCAGTTAGTGACATGTGATAGCAACTCGTCGTCTACCTACCATCTTCAATCAGTACGTACAGCGGAAAGGCGTAGAACTCCAAAAGACCATATACTTTGTTATCTAGTTATGAGTGAGGTTGGCCAATATGTTTGAAGGGCATAAGGGGCCGAGGTTAAGTTCTCATTCTTGATATTCTTGGGTGCCTTTCATTAGTTGAGGGAGGGGTCTAGTGGGATTATAGCCACTATAAAAGTAGACCTTAGCATCTGCAATCGGCAAATATCTGAAAGCTTCCGACCGAGTTCCGTGTTTCTTGATTAGTCCTGCCACGGGACTCGGGCGCACATATAGAGAACATGTGCAATAGACATCGAGAACGATTGACGATACGTACGTAGGAAAGTCTAGGTACACTCATGTCGCTCTGGGTGGTGTATCATAAGACTAGAGGGCATTATTCGAGGATGGAACTTAGTTCGATCGAATGGTTCAAAGATGGCAGTCCGAACGCTTACATAATATAGAAGTAGTGGTTCTTTGCAGACGTAGCGTTGACATATATACAGAAATCCATACGTCACTCATGCATAGGATTAGGGATTGCTATATTCCTACGATGATACGGTGGAGACCGTGCGAGTGGGGTACCATAGGGTGTATCTCAATATTGAGAGATAGCTACATATACTGTATTAGGTTAATTCACTAGGAAGTAAATGGGTACGACGTGTGTGTAAGCCTTGAGTGTTGTTAACCCAAGTAACCTAATAAATAAGAAAATATGATTGAACGATATATGTAAGATTATCCAAAGTGTATAGTTTGAATCCATTTACCAGAACTTGTGTTCTGACCCCCTCCTCATAACACACTCGCAGGCTAGATTGTGGCAGGGACATGATAGCTTTGGATACTGGTTAGGCAATATTAATAATACGGTAAGGCTATGTTTTGATTATACTATATTTTATCCTTTCCGCTGTGAGATATTTTTCTGAGCTCTGACATGTTTTATGTCTCTGTCTTTTCTGCAGGATACCAGAGCAAACCAATCTGAGTTTCGATAGATTGGAATTTTGAAAAAAAAATTGGTCTATCGAAATTGGGGTTGTCACAGGAGTGACGTACGGATCTATATACAACAATGTTATGATCAGCATATATCTTCCATCACTACGCTACGTAAGCATACGGACTGCCACCCTCAATCGAATCAGATCTTATAACACCCCAAATTTTAACGACATTAAAAGAGGATAAATTAAATAATAATTAATTTAACATTCAGAATTAAAGGGAACGGACTACGCCATTGCGTCCGTCTCGAAATTCTGGTCAGAATGGACATTTGGTTTGCGTAAAACGGACACCGTACGAAAAAGTTATGAGGGTTCGAAGTTTCATTACGCACAAGATAAATAAATAAGTATAAAATAAATTGCAGAACCTTCAAAAACAATTCAAAATTCAAAACCGGGCCAAAGCGGGCTGAGCGGGAAAATCCCGCCCGTGGGTGTCGACCCCCCTAGGGGGTGTCAACATAGGTATCGACCCCCTATAGGGGTGTCGACATGGGTGTCGACCCCCCTATAGAGGTGTCGAACCCCCCCCCGGACAGATCTGGGCAGAATTCCTTTTACGTACCGGGGCTTGATTCTGGGTCTGGTTCATTGGTTCTAGGCTGTAAATATGGCCCTGTATTCTCTTATTTTCTCCATTGGGGATCATAGAGGCCATATGCTGTCGGGTTGCAAATTGAAACAGAATCAAAGTCTACTACAATCAGTTTAGCTGTTCAGAATTCAGATCTCTCTCTCTCTCTAATTTTTTGAACCTAACGCTGTGAGTTTCTAGTCACTTTTACGTTTTAATGGATAAATGTGAATTATGATAGAGCACGAATTTGGTATATGTTGTGAACCATGAACTTATGCAAGTTTATTATGTCAGTATCCCTAGATCCAATATGATTATGGACATTCTACTACGCTGACTATGTAGATCTTGACTTACAACTATATTGTGGCAAATGCGAACTTTTAACTTAGATCTAATCCTTTATGCTAATCACCTTTCACCTGTTATGTTGTAGTAATCATGATATGTTGTAAACTTGACATGTGATGCCACCCTTTTAGATTTAATCATGCTACTATGTCACCCTAATTTTGTTAGACATCTAAACGACAAGTTTAGACCATGATATGTTGACTTTGACATTGTAGTTGCCACAAGTTCATCAGCTCTGTGTTTACCCTGTTATGATGATTACATGTCCATTCACCTTGTCGTCATGCTTATGCCAAAACTGTGCTGAAACTGTCACCTTTGTCACTCCCTTTTTATTGTTATGGCGAGGTTACTCTGTAGCCTCGATGATGCCAAAATACATGCGATCACGTGAGTTAGGATACGGGAAAAAGGGGATTTATAATTGGCATAATTTTTATAATGTTTATATAAGTTGTACATATAATTCAAATAGGGAAACATAGAAATAATCACCTATAATGACATAGGTAAATTTGGCTAAAAATGGAATAATTTGAATATGACCATTTATGGATATGTAATTCAAATTATTATTGCAAAATAGGTATTGACACCTATAAAAGGAAAGGATTAATTAATTGGTAAATTTATTAAAAATGGAATGTTAGTAATTATAATTAGGAATTGTAATTGTATTTATCACACGAGGTTTGGTTACGTTAGTGGTGGAAGTCTAGTCGGACCCGACCGGAATATCCAGCTACCACTAATGTTGAACCTAATGTGGGAGGTCTAAGTACATAAATATGAATCGGACTAAGACACGAGGTTAGGCCCAGCTGTGGAATAAGACTGCCCAGACCCGACCGGCATATCCAGCATCCACATGTTGCAGACCTAATGTGGGAGGTCTAACCCAGTATGAAACCATAATTGGACATGGTAATAGAATTGGACAACTTAACCTATGTTAATTCATAAAGATTGTATGACTATGAACTTAAGTTAGGGTTAAGTAAAACTGGATGAGTAGTGGGTGGGTTAAGTAAATTAGAAGGGGTGGGTAATATATAGATATATAGGCCCACAAACTTAACTCAATAAGGTTATGTAATTAAAGACACCTGATTGTATACATAGCCTGTGGAAAATAGAATAAAGTTATGTAATTAAAGACACCCTTTAGGGTAAGCATAACTGGTATATGACTATGTAATTAAAGACACATAGGGGTATACGTAGTCAGTGAAAAACCTAGTGGGGATACAAGACAAAGGGGAGAGCTTGTATCATATTGTGTGGGACCCGTTTCAATCAGTAACCCGGAGTAGGTATCAAATAAAGAACTCCGTACTAGATGGAGATAAGGGCACGCTTACTGATTGATTGTAAGAGATCCAAATGGGATGGACGGTGTGGACGGTGCAAACCGACCGGGGACATGTGCGTGCATGGGTCGGGCAGAGGGGGATAAGACAACCGTGACACCAGTAGATATGTTTGTGCACCTCTTGGGTTGCCACTTTAAGAAGTGATACCTCCTATTGTGGGGCCAGCAATGGGTATCTACGGAATAGGGAGCCAATCGATTAGGGTAATGGTTAGGTCTACCAACTTATTATGGAAGGGATCATCTAACTTTAGTTATACTAGTAATAATGCAGAGTAGTCATTAGTGAAGTATGTGTACACCTTACCTTATCTACCTTGTCACACCTGCCATTTATATAGTGACCTCTCTTACCCACTTTATGTCTGTCATGTTCACCTTTGTTTATTTACTAGCTAAAAGTAACTAGACTCGCCAGACTTTATATCTAACCCCTTTGTTTTTCCCTCTCTCTTCCTTCCCCCTCCCAGGTTCTCAGGGAGGAAACACCCAGGCTTAGTCAGGACTTGGATATTATCTTGCTGGAAGCTACTTCTGGAGTATAGCTCAAGTCTTTGTCTCTAATATGGCTTACTCCTTTTATTGGAGAATAATGTTTTTCTTTAATACCTATGTACTCTGATGATGCAAGACAGAAGTATTTTGTTGTAGTGGTTTTATGACTTATAGTATTGTGAACTACGGTATTATGTTTTTTATTGAAATAAAAATTTAAATTTCCGCTGCTACCTTATTTATATCCGTCTTGTAATTATTTTGTATATATTTACCTACAACGCTTCACGAAACTTAATGCATTCCCTTAGTGAGTGACATTAACGGACGTGGGGTGTCCCACTTGGTATCAGAGCTGAAGGTTAACAGATTAGATAAAAGTTTTGAAAAATATTTTTCAAAAAGTTTTTAAAAGAAAGTATTTTCAGAAAGAAAAGTCTGTATTGAAAATATTCCCCAAGAAGCCATATGTAATATCCTTCGGTCCTTTATTTAAAATTCTTCCTTTTCCCTTTTTCAGTATGTCTGGGGATCAAAACATTCCTAATATCCCAGAGGGCGTCACGATACCCGGATGGTTCCAGAGATATTTGGAGGCCACAGCGCCTGCTGAAGGCCAGAAAGACGCTCCTCCTCCTGTTGCCCTAGTCATTCCTCCTCCTCCCCCTCTAAGAGCAGATAACTTCGCCAAAATCTGTAAGGAATTCCGTGCTATGGGAGGGAAGCCATTCCATGGGAATGAGATATTTGTGGAAGCTCGGAAATGGCTTAAGGAGACCGAGGACTTAATCATAATCTTTGAAGTGGAGGACCGTAGAAAGATTCAGTTAGCTGCTTGGCTGTTGAAAGACGGAGCCTCATGTAACGACCCGCATTTTTCAGCGATATAAATTATTTATTTAAATTATTTAAATAATGTTTTGGGTATTTAAAATAACCAGAATTAAATAATATTGAATATTTAATTAAAATAAATAATTTAATAGAATAATATATTTAGTTTCTTAAATAGTCAAAAATAGTGGAATTCACAATATAGTTTGAATTGGATTATTTAAAAAATATATATATCAGTTTAGAGTTGAATTATATTGGAGAATATATTATTTGAACGGCAGTTTGAACGTATAATTATAATATAATTATAATCGAGCTCGAAATGGCGCTGCAGTTCGTAATTTGGCGATTTGAACTTCAACTGAATGTACATGATTCGTTTTAAATCGGATTTCTGTGAAACAAGAAACGTTAGGAGCTAGTGAAGTATATATTTCTAGTGGAAGAGAAAAATCAGGATTTCGTCATGTTGATTTTGATATATGTCCAAATAAAATTTTAGAAAAGTCACTATGGAATTCTTTTATAATATATATCGATTTATTTATATTTTAAAATGGATTTTTTAAATATAAATCGAATATCGATGTAACACTGGATTTGAAATATCGAGTTATAAATCCCGGTGTAGCAGTATGATATTCTGTTATGAATATATACGATAATATTTATTTTTAAATATTAAATTTAATTGTTTATATATATATTTATATATTTAAAAGCGTTATTTAGAGCTTTAAAAATAGCCAGTTTTTCAAACGACCTCAGAATTCGGCGAAACTAATTTTGTTGGATCCGCAATATCAAATTATTGCTAGATATCAAGTTTCGTGATTTTTGAAGTCAGTATGTGGTCATCTCTCGTACATACTGTAAATTGTAGCTCGATGCCTCAATCGCATGTCCTCTAATGTGCACCGAGTTCCTTAGCAGGGCAATACAAGAAACACGGAACTTGGTCGGGAGCTTTTGCATATCTGTACAGGCCCGTGTTTAAAGAACCTCTATATATAGGTATTCCTAGGGTTTGTTTTCATGGTGGCTATGGCCCCATCTCGGCCCCTCGCTCGATCAGTAAAGACTACAAGAGCTAAGCGACTGCCCCTACGCAAACAATCTAAACATCCATGTGGCGTCACCCCTCAACCCATTACCCCGATAGTGAAGGGTGAATGGTATATTAGGTTTAGCTCTAGTCTTTTCGCATTCCACTGGTTGTCGATGACGAGTATCCGATGATCTACTATCGTTGGTCGTGACCCTCTAGCTCCCCGTTGAGGCAACCGCCGAATCACCCTGTTGTCACCGCGTTACAGCATTCTAACTGCATAGCTACTTCTGCAGTCAAGGCCCAACCATCTACTAGTTCTCTAGATCATGGCCCAAGGTCTGTAATCCATAATTCCTTTTATATTCTTGTTCGGTTTCATCATTACAATAACATGTTTTACTTAATATGTAATTAGGTATATCTCAATTCACATGTTTTCCATCTAACATGTCAGTCGTTATTTATGATTAAATATAGGTTATTTCATTAATTTTCCTCATTCTTTCTCATTAAATCATAATTCCACTTTACATCGTCAATACAACTTATCGTTGTTTACTTATAAACTTAGTTCTATTAACTAAGGCCCATTAATAAGTTTCTCTACCCGTTTATTATAACCTATGTTATAATTTCCTCTTGTCCCTAGGACATGCCTAAACATTCTTATCAATGAGTTTCAGGTTTTCAAGCTTACATATTACTTAATTTATAATTAATTACAACTTCTTATATTTCATATATTTTCCTCCTTTTCTCAACTGGTTTCCGGCTTCCCCCATTTACTACTTACTTAATTTACAATTAAGTGTCCCTTAACTCATTTCATCAGTTATCCAATTTCCCTATTAGTTTATTGTAACCGAAATTATAATCCCTACTTGTCCCTAGGACAAGTCTACATATTATACAAGATTTTCATTAATGGTATTTATTTATAATAGGTGATTATCATTCCCCTTTTAAACCATTTTCTTTTACTGTTGTATTCCAGTATTCCTCGTCCACTGTAATATATATTCCTTATTTTAATTAAGGAAAACACTTCATGCACCTTATCAGTTTGATAGAAGGAATTAACGATTCATTTTCATAACGTATTCCCAGCTAAATCCGTGGTAGCAAGTAATTTCTTTACTCTTCTTACTTTAGTTTATGTGGATTACTCGCAACCACGTTCTCAGAAATAGGTCATTTAGGGAAATACATCACTTTTCCCTCGTATCACACTAACTCAGTTCATTACATCCCTTCCTTTCTTATTTTCTGATTTAGATTTAATTACCATCATTGCCATTTATTCATATCTTGTTATATACATATACATATATATATATATATATATATATATATATTGAAAATCGATTCTTTATTATTGACGTTGAAGAACACCTAATTGATTCGTCTCCTTAAAAAACCCTACCAGTGTAGTAGGGAAAAAGAGTACGACATCAATTAGTAATCCCTCTCTACAATATAATACATCTCAACCTATTATATACAAGAAAAAACAAGATAAAACCAAGTCCACTAAAAATGAAGCCGGCCCAATCCAGAACAAAATAAAACCCATCGACCTCCTTTATCTTCAATTCTTAGTTCATCGACATCAACCCTAGAAACATGGCGGCTTGTTAGGGTTTCCCTTATCCGTTATCATGTAGTTCCACTCCCCAACTTTGAAGAATCCGATTGTGCGAGCTGCTGCTGCTCCTTCTTCTAGCTGATTTGCGCATCAGGTAAGCTACTTCAACCTGTATTATCTTCGCTCTCTCTATTTTGTTCATCTTCTTTTGACTAAATATTCTGTCTTTCCTTTCTTGCCATATATGGTAAGCTGTGGTGGTTATTGCTGCCGAGGCTAGCTGGTAGATGGCTTTATCTTGTGGTTGGAAGTGACGCTGGATCTTTTGTATTTCACTGCAAAGCAAAAGGGGGTAACTGTATTTTCTTGTATCCCTAATTTTAATTTGATGAGTGTCCATATATATCTGCTGTAGGCACAGTTAAAAAATATATGATCAATAGTTTCCTTTTGATCTTCACATAGCACACATTCTTCGTTTATGTTCATTCCCCATTCAATCAGTTTGTCTTTTGTATTAATTCTCTTCATGATAATTCTGTATACTCAACATGAGATTTTCCTACTATTGATAGTGTTCCATGTTTTAGGGTACCATTCCACTTTATCGTATTTGTTTCTGATTTTTTCCCATGTTTGTGAAATGGAAAACTTCTGTGTATCAATCCATGTCCAGAAATCCTCTTCATGATTGTCATGAATTTTTATACTATTAATTTTCCCTTCCACTTCTCTGATTTCTGAAAATTTTGATGTGTTCCATTGTTGGCCTTGTATAATATCCTTCACTCTTTTGTGTTTGCTCTCACTAATATGAAACCTGTCCCATCCATATTAAGCCTACACTTATGGACGTTGGATTTGCTGGGCGGGTCCGTGCAGACTTCTACCACAAGTTGACTTAACCTCGTGTCTTAGCACCATTACATGTTTTTTTTATTTTGCACTTGGGCCTCTCACATTATGTTCAACATTAGTGGCTGCTGGATATGCCGGTCGGGTCCGGGCAGACTTCCGCAATTAATGCAACCTAATCTCGTGCCATAAGTGCAGTTACAATTTCTAATTGTAATCCTAGGCATTTTCATCTTCATTCAATCATATATGTTCATATCTAATTGCGATCCCAAATTAAAGTCTCAAAACATAATGTATGTTATGTTCCAAAATCCCATTACAAATTATGCCCTAAATCGCAATATGTGTCGCATGTCTTTCTACATGTAATTAACTTTATTTAAAATAAAGTGTAATTCTCCAATAGTGTATCATTTACCCAAAATCTCAATTATCCCAATTGACAAGTTCATAAAATAGATCATTACAACAGTATTCATATACATCTCAACATGTTAACTAATTGAACATATTAACCATTTCAGCGCAATAATTCATTTCAACAAATTAAATCTTCCAATATGTTCATTGTGTATGTTAATGGGGAGTGGCAAACGATAAATATACTATTATTCAAAATGTATATTTTAAACCCACTCATCTAAAAGCCTTCCAAATCTTGAATCTGAATTAGATCTATTCTTCCATGGTTTTTCCATTTTAATTTGATATGAAACCTAACGACCATGGATTTATTATTTTCGTTAAAAGAGAAGGGAAAGAAAATAGGAAGAATATGAATAGATTGGATCTAGAAGTTTACCTTGAACTCCTTCTTTGCCAATGATACCCTACTATCCTTGGCCTCATGACCCTTGCAGTTGCACCTCGCGAGTCTTTGCATCCCTTTTGAAGTTCTTTTTTCTTCTTGTTTTTCCACCATTCGCTCTTCTTGTTCTTGTTGGAGCTTTCTCCTTTCTTTCCCTCCTTATCCTCCTTGGAGCTTCCAGCCATGCAAAAGGTAGCCGTCTCGACAAGTCTCAAAAGTCATCCCAACTGCTACTTGGGCTAACAAGGTTTCCTTCAATGGGGAGTTCAGTCCTTTCACAAATCTAAGGGCCTTATTCATGGGGGTGTCTACTAATCCTCTACCAAACTTACATAACTTAGTGAATTTGGATACCTATTCTTGTAGACTCAAGCTTCCTTGCTTGAGGTGGATGAATTTCTCTAGCCGAATGGTCATTTTTGCCCTTGGTAAAAATTTTGCTTGAAAGCGTGTCTTGAATTCGGACCATGTGAAGATCCAACTCTCTTTCTCCGTTGATATCAGGTTCCACCACTGTAAACCTTCATCCTTTAAATGCCAGACCGCTATTCTTCTTCTTATTTTATCGGGCCAAGCAGTATACTCAAAATTCTTTCACAGTCCATAACCCAAGAATAGGCACTAGCGAAGCCATCCTTTCCAGAAAATGGTTTCCTTCCAAAATTCGCAAAGACCTTACATAAGCGAGAAAAATCAAAGGCCACATCAGTAGGATCCACCGAGGCAGGATTAGATACAGGGACCTTCCACATAGTACAGAGGTACTGCTGGAACCATTCTGGCAAGTAACGGGGTTTTGCCTAGTTGCTTTACTCATTAGGATTTTCAGCCATGCTACTATCTGGAAAGAAAAGGAAGAATCCCTTAGTGGATACTCCTGAGATATTATTCAAGCTGAAAAAGGAAGAAATGATAAAGGTGCCTAGTATAAATGCGTGTGCTTATTGGGGTAAACATATATTATATATATAGTTTGAATTATTATTTTCAAATCACAAATATGCCTCTCATATGTACATTTCCCTTATAATCGGGTAACCTATGCTCTACTACCAAATGTAACAACCTGTCTGGAATGGGCCTAAATTTCGACTTAGAAAAGTCCCATCGAAACTTAGAGCCATTCTAAATGGGTAGTCGGTTCCTGTAAGGAATACATGTGCACATATAATACTAACACATGCTTCGAATCAAAATCTCACATAGCGGAAAGAGAAAATATAATACCAAAAGTAAGATGTACCATTTATTTCAAAACCATATAAATACATAATCACAATTACATTTATTCTAAAGGTACATCAAATAGTTCATCTTCATAAAATTCCAAAAGAAGCACAACAATAACAGCTAATAATATCATAATAACTCCATCTTCTTCGTCGTCTTCAATCAGGACCTCATCCATGGATTTATCCCATCTACTGACCTGTTTGGGTGTTAAGGAGAGGGGGCTAGAACATAAAGTTCTATGTGACTGGAATATAGTATTACTTAATGTCCATACCCTATATTTTTAGCAGGTTACATATGTCTAGGTATGTCTATGCAGCACACAACAATTCACACAAACATAAGTATTTAACTAATGGGATGGATATCCAAGTCAATCGCCCATTAGTATTTTAGGGCAAAGACCCAACGAGGTGGCATTCTCAGTCACTTATGACCCGATTAAAGGTGGATTCTTACGATCTCTTATAACCCTGGGGTGGACCCCTAG
Source organism: Allium sativum (assembly GCA_030737875.1). Lineage (NCBI taxonomy): Eukaryota > Viridiplantae > Streptophyta > Magnoliopsida > Asparagales > Amaryllidaceae > Allium > Allium sativum. The sequence goes on along the minus strand of CM060921.1, from coordinate 792,377,362 downwards.
CCCTTTACAAACCCTGTCTAGTACGTTAACGTTCTCAAATCTATTCTCTCAACTATAAAATGAGAAGTTGTATTGTGAACGTTACTACTTAACTGATATTACTAGGTAGGACACCTATGTCACTTAAGACTTCCCTTAGACAGTTTGTGAGCATGCAATGGCCACATATCTTTTAATTACCAGTTTTTTTCTAGTTGAGCCCTTACAAACTTCTAGAGGAAGTGGAAATCCCCCGTGAACTACCCTGCTCCATTAGTTGTGTTATGCTTAACCACTTTTAAAGAAGGAGGACTCAAAGACTTACCTTAATGCTAATAAGGGTGGGTTCCATGACTTGGGTTCCTCTCCAAGAAATAACCTTTGGATGGATCCTAGTCCTAACCACTTAAGACCCGAGTTAGATAAAGAGGAGAGTCAACCACTTAAGCCCTTCTTACGACGTAGTAAGCCTATATGTTCTCACACACCAACTTATATATATATGTATATGTATATATATATAGTTATATATATACAATAGACCTCCGACATTAACCCATATACTTGTAGATGTCGGATATGCTGGGCGGTTCCGGGCAGGCTTCTACTATAAGTGGATTTAACCTCTGTCTAATGTACTAAGTTTATGAATGGCCCATGGCACCTAAACATCTCACATTAATTGAGCCTACTTGTGGTTGCTGGATATGTCGGTCGGTTCTGGGCAGGCTTCTACCACAAATGGCAACTAACCTCTTGTCTTTGTGTCATTTATATATATATATATATATATATATATGTGTGTGTGTGTGTGTGTGTGTGTGTGTGTATATATAAGCCATTCTATATATGTATATGTATATATATACGCACACACAAACAAACAAATATATATATATATATATGTATATATTAGTTAAGGAGACATTTCAAATTCAAACTCTAACCTAATTGCATTTATTACGCTAATATAACGTTAATTACGTTTAAATAAATAATATAATAGTAACACCTAATTAACGTAACATACGTATAAACTGGGAAACGTTCTAATCGGGATGGCAATTGTCATTTATCCAAATTAAGGCATACAAGTCTAAGTCTTTCCATATTTCACTGCTACAACATAACGTGATGGAATAATAAACATAAAGCAAATAACAGCAATGAAAAATATACACATACATAACAACTACAACTTGTATCCCAGGCATGTAGAAAACGGTTTCAATATTAAATTAAAAGTAGATTATTTCATACATTAAATCAATATTTCATCCAATCCACCCTTTTTGTGGTGTTATACACCTAAAAATATTCACATTTGACTTATTCCATTTTATGAATGCGTTTACACCCAAATTATGATCCAAACCCAATTCAATTATGAAACAACTCAAATCCCAACCTTTTTAGGCCAAACCAGTTGATAATAGCAGTGAATTGCATAAAATATAAATAATAATATAATACTCATTTTTTTACCTTTAATCCAATACAAAACATAATTCTACAAAACCAATATTACATGACAATTTGTACGTGATTACAAAGTAGAAGATTTGGGGATTTTTCATGTTTTATTATCACACAACCAAATCTTCATAGGCATAACAATTCATATAACAAACTGATAATAATATGAATATGCCTTTAAGCAAGACTAGACTCCACTCACAATCAAGTGGAGATGTGATTGAAATCTCAAGATCTGCGACGGTTCCCAACGTTCAAGCGAGCTCTGATTGATTTCCTAACAATATAAATATAAGAAACATATAATTAGATTCTTATATATATTATTTGTGCTAAATTCCAACTTCCTAAACATATATAAATTGAAATAGAAATATATAGGAATGGGGGTAGAGAAGTAGAAGAACCTTCACCCTTTTTCTCTTTATTTTTCTATGGAATTCAACAACATGGAGGCAGAGGTTTAGATTAATCAGGGTTTCTAGTATGGAGTTTGAGGGGTTATTTATACTAGCTCTGTGAGAAGGAGCCGTCGGATTTATAAAATTTAATCTGAACCATCCATATAAACAATACCTCTTTAGAAAACCTTAATCACATAGCCTTATTGGGCTGTTAATTTTATTTATTACGTTCTTTATTTGTTTCATTGCTTTCCATATATCCAATATTCTCTGTCCCCTTGATATTATCTTAAATCTCAAATTCAAATCATCGCTCTAAATTTTGAATTATCTTGGCACACACACACACATATATATATATATATATATTCTACTTAATTATATATATATATATATAATTCTGCCTTAAATGTCCACTTTTCATTTGTACATAACTCCTTCATATATTGACCGTTTTTAACATATTATATATGAAAGCATTGTAGAATTTCGCCACGAATCCAAATAAAAGAATTTCGTAGCCATATTTCTTAAGTTTTAAAAATTTCATTTTCGAGCTATATCATTTAATTTTTTATTTTCAATTATTTAATTTATTGCTAATACTTATGAATTTTATGGGGTGTTACATGAATAATGTTATTTGCTTTTAAGTCTGTGCATTGTTAAGTCAAGTGGAGTGAATATTATTGAGTCAAGTAAGGATAGTGTGTTATAAAATTAGAATGCAACTAAGTCACGGGGGAACGACATAAGTGCCCCCAGCTAATTTCAAACTCCAATGTTTGTTTGAGTGAAACCCCTTGTCGTCCTATTAGCTCATCCTTATGCCCCTGGCATCATGGGTGATCGGTTCGGATGTCAGGTCCACTTTGACCTTTCGAGATTGACTCGGGTCCAGATTGCGGGTCGAACGATCTTGGATCGAGGCATACAAGTCCTTTTATACTCTCTCCTTAGTCACCGAGAGTTAGAGTTTTATGGATCAATTGGTCTTCAATCTAGGCGCACCTATCACACTCGTCCATTATTTTATACTCCTTCTCAAGTTATGAGAATTAGAGTTAGCTAAATGGGAAATCATGCTGTTTGTGTTGATACCATCTCTACACTTTAGTTTGTAAAGTGAGATCCGACTGTTCGAATGTCGATATTTAAGTCAGATTTAGTCGATCCTTATTCGTTCGGTCCCCAACAAGTGTCAGCTCGTCGAGACATAGGTTGATGAATGGAGTTTGGGAGTAAATTACTCACTTAGTCTAAACTTCGACCTATGTTGTTCGAATATCAACATATAGTCAAAGTTACGAAAGTAGTAAGATAGAACACGGAAAGAAGCCTTTATTTATAGACAACATCAGGTGGAAAAATATGCCCTATTACAATACTTAAATGGATAAAAGTCCTAAGGAAGATACCATTGCAAATGCTCAGGATTCCGTGCTCTTTGAAGAGGTTTGTCAACAACAGTCGCTAGCCTGAAGGTTCAATTATCAAGCCTCTACTAGAGTTACATATGGTCCTTCCCAGATTGGACCCATGTGAACGGGATCGGGAAAACCCGTTTTAACACAAGATCACCAAAGTCGAAGGCTAGTGCTTGCTCTCGTAATGGATTTCCATGGAACAAAAGTAAGGTCAAATTAACTTAGTTCAATGTTCCACTTATGTAGCCTCCCTCTTACCTCAGGCCATTGGAGAACATGTTGCAGCTGTTAGTAGGTATACGCCTTGAGGGGGTGAGTCTAGAAGTAATGATGCAGCTTTCTTGATGTGATTAACAGACCGTAGCCGAGTTTCTTAATCTTTGGATAGTTACGCTGTGCTCCTGTCAGTTTCTTGCTCACATAGTAAAGTGGCCACTACACTCGATTCTCTTCACAAATAAGGACAGAGCTAATTGCATGTATGGACACCGCCAAATATACAAACAAATCTGCATGATTGACCGCTTGGATAATATAGGGGGCTTTTATAGATGGTCAAGAAAAGTTAGAAAAGATTTGAAGAAGTCAGGAGTCCAAGCAAAGTTGTGTTTTCCCCTCTTGATCAATTCAAAGAAAGGAAGGCACTTGTCGGTAGCCTTGGATATAAATTTCCCCAGGGCTGCAACCTTCCCTGCTGAACTCTGTACATCCTTGATCCTTCTACGTTCCTGGATACTTTTGATTGATAAGATTTAATCGTGATTGGTATCGATTCCTCGGGTGTTGACGATGAAATCTAAGAACTTTCCTGATGCAACACCAAAAAAAACACTTTAAAGGATTGAGCTTCATCCTATATCTTTGGAGAATATTGATTAATGTAGATCTCCGATGTGATCAAACGATTGTTTTGACTTCATCAACATGTCGTCCACATAGACCTCCATCATTTTCCAATCTGACCATGGATCATGTAGTTAACTATACACTAATATGTTGCCCATGCATTCTTTAGTTTGAAAGGCATTACCATATAAAAATATAGCCCAAGACTTGTTATGAAACTAGTATGTTTTTGGTTTGGGATCTGCGTTGCAATCTAATTATATCCCGAATATGCATCCATGAACAAAAGGAGTTCATGTCAAGGTAGAGTCGACCAACTGATCGATCCCAGAGAGTGGAAAGTTTTCCTTGGGCATGCTTTATTTAGATCTGAGGAGTTCGTACAAATTCGCCATTTCCCATTAGCTTTATTCACAAGTACCGGGTTAGCTATCCTCTTGGGATAGGTCACATCTCGAATGAACCCATTATTCTTAAACTTTTCAATCTCCTCTTTCAAAGTTGCTGACCTCTCCGGGCTGAGCATCCGTCTTTTCTACTTGATAGGAGTATACTTTGGATCAGTGCTAAGGGAATGAATCATTATGGAAGGTGAAACCCAAACACGTCAGCAGGGGTCCATGCAAACACGTCAAGGTTCACACGGAGGAATTCAGTTAGTTCCCTCATCTGAAGGGGATCAAGTTGAGATTTGATCTTGAAGACCCTAATCGGGTCGTCGTTATCAATTGAAATTTCTACCATGGTATTGGGTTGCTTTTCTATATTTCGGCTCCTCGTCCTCTCTCGGGTCAATGTCTTTGAGCTGACAAGCGGATGGTACTGGCTGGGATGTTTTCTTTAGTTGTTACTCTTCCATCTCCTTCGCATGAGGGGGATTACCTTCCGGCTCCGTATTCTCTTTGCTCCAGAGTTCTTTCCATTTTGGTGAGTAACATGCCCGACCGACTACTTGGTCCCCATGTATGGTTCTGATTCCCCCATCAGATGGGAATTTTAAAAGCAAACACCAAGGAGCGATGCAAGCTCTAAATTATTCCAGGGTCGGTCATCTTAAGAACGTGTTGTATGGAGAACTTATCTCCATCACAACAAATCGGAGGATCATACCCTTCTATGGTCTCCACCTCCCAATTCTACTAATAGATCAACAATTCCAATTGGATCAGTTGATGACCCATTAAAACTGTGTATCTTATTTGTGCATGGTTTCAAGTCTCTTAATTCCAATTTCATCTGATCGTAAGCCTGCTTGAACATAATGTTTACTGAACTTCTGCTATCGATAAGAACCTTTTGTACTATGGCGGGGCCAATAATGACCATAATCAACAATGGGTCAATGCATGGGGTTCCACCCCTACCTACTCTAGGTCGCAAAAAATAATGTTGTCATCATTCTTTGCTTTATAGGACTAGCGACTTCGGGAACACTAGATTCCTTAATGTCAAGATGTTTTGCATAGTTCACATACCGTTCCATAGTCCAAACTCTATATCCAGCCGGATGTGGTCCTCCGACAACGATATTAATCACTATCCCTTTGGCCTTCTCTTGAACAGTGGCTTTGGGTGCCACCTGACTTTGCCTGGGGGCTAAAGTTCCTTATCCATGGTCTCTCAGGGCAACTTTGTACCCATCGAATTTCCCTTCTCTGATCAGCTTCTCAGTGATGTCCCTGAGGTGACGATACTCATTAGTCGTATGTCTGTAAATCTTATGGAACAAATAGAACTTTGCGATCGTTCATTCCTTCTTCGTAGATTCCCACAAAGGTGGTTTCTTGTATTAAACTATACTACATGTGTCAAGGTATATATTCTCCAGCGTATCATTAAATGCTATATAACTCTCGAATACTTGAAACTGAGGTCTTTTTCTAGGATTCCCCTTCTGACCATGGTTCCCAGTGGCACCTTTTCGTCGGTTTTCACTTTGCTTACCGTGTTTTCCAATAGTTACCTCCACTTTTCCGGAATTATCTCTAGATTGTTTTGCTGCCACATTAATCTGAATGGCTTTATCTGGAGCATCTTTTGGTCTGTCTTCTCTGTTTAACTGTGCATCTTCTTGTCATAGTCGGAAGTTAGCTTTTTAAAATACTTCGACTGTTATGGGAGGGTTTCCAATATAGATATTTTCCAAACTCCATCTTCTTGTCGACTCCATCCATTATGGACATTAGGACCATCTCGTGGTTGGGATTGCTTACGTCGGTGAGAGCCATGTTGAGCAGACTAAGGTAGTCCCTTAGATATTCACTCCTTGCTTGCTTTATTGCCGAGAAGGCCATAACATGTTTTGGCTTAGAGGCATGAAGGTGGAATTGATTCAGGAATTTCTCACTTAGATCTTTGAAATTCGGAACTAATCTCAGGGGAAGACGAGTAAACCAAGTGAATGAAACTCCTCGTAGGAATATCGGGAAGGCTTTACACCTAATTACATCAGGGTCTACGATGACCTCCCTGTTCCATGGGTATCTCATTAGATGTTGTGGGTCAGTCATTCCCGTATAGTGACTTATTTGGGCCATATTGATTCTTCTGGGAAATTCCTCATGTAGAATGTCATTTGTAAGTGGCATGTGGCTGTGATCGATTCCCCAGTCTTTATTCTTGTATCCTCTACTATTGTTCGTGATCTGCCATATCATAGCGTTCAAGTCTGGGGTATTGAAGACGTACTGATCGCACCCTCCACCCGACGAGCTCTCACTGCTTCCACCTCAGGCAAAGTTACCTGAATCGCTGTCCAAGTGGAATCTCTATGTCCCCGATTATCCCGATCATTCATAGGACGCTAGAGGGGAAGAACAAGAGCTAGTTCGCTTGGGTGGTACTGCGGCGAGACGTAGGAGAGGCATTCTGATTTTGCTTGACCAAGGGGTCGACTTCCTTCAGATCGACCAGTTCGACCTGGGTTTGATCATCCATGTCAAGCTAGTACGCATGCCCTTCCAATTGAAATTGTTGCACATTTTCTGGTCTTTCGAGCGGGCGTCATGGTTGCGGTTGATCCTCGCTACCCTTGAACAATGATGAGCCTTCTGAGTCCTAGCTCTGCAGGCGAAGGGAAGATTTTTGTTTCCTAAACTCTTCCCATTTCCTTGACATACGACCCATGTCTTGTCTCATTGTTGTATTCTCCAGCGCTAGAGCGTCCAGTGCTGTCGTCATCACTAGAAGTTGGGTGAAAACAGTCATAAAATCATCGTGGATAGCAAATGCTAAGAAAGTAGCTTGATTTGTTGTGGATGGCTACATTGGAGGCAGCAGTGCAGGTTGGTTCGAAGTCGATCCTTGAACGGTCGATCTATCGGCTGTTTCTGTAGGTGCGGAAGCCTAATGCTGATGTTGCTTTCTGAAAATGCATGCGGAAGCCTTTGAAACCATCGTTTGTTGATACTAAAAGAAACTCGGGATTTCATCTTGGACGTGGTGATCCAAAAGTTAAGCAAAATCCTTTAGACGTTGAGAATATCAAAGTTCTCGGTGAAAGTACCAAAGTGTTGACACCAAAAAATGGTACAACACCTAGGAAAGAAAAACGTAGGGAATAAAAATGAAGATGAATAAATTTAAAATGAAGAGAATTGCAAGCACACACAAGTTTATAGTGGTTCAGCGTTAACGATCCTACATGCACATTGTAATATTTTGTTTATGTAAAAAGTTCAAGTACAACTGACTACATCACTGTTACAATGAAGAAATGGTAAGGGACCAACCAAACCGATGCCTCCTCAATAGTCCTGGAGGGGCTGTTTATAGATGCTATAGTGTCCGGATCAACGAGGACACGTGTTTCCCATCCCTGTATCATAGGAAGATACGATAAAGCATTCTTTTCGCATGAGAAGATACGATCCAATCATATAATGACAAATGGCAGCTGATCTGATGTTTCTGGAGAGCCAGAATATACTGGGAATTTATTTTGTAGATGAGGGGAAGCCTTTACTTTAATAGATAGGGGTGGCATGTCAGTAAGCCGCTGTAATCGGACCAGCTTTCGGACTGCTGACTAGCCTTCGGGCTAAACACTAAATGAACTACTATAATGAAGCTAAGCAGTCAAACACGGGGCAAGAGCAAGTCTTCCAGTAGATCTCTTGAATAGAAACAAGTTTGGTCCGACTTGATCGAACCGAATATCGTTAGGTCAGACCTATTCGCACATGGGGCCTTCGTCCCTCAGAAGTAAGCTTTGATTTGGATCGATCCATGTCTGGGTCAACCCGAATGATCGCAAAATCAGGCTAGGATATTCACACGTCCATGGAATCATGCAGTTCCATTTGGGTTGGCTCGAGGCTAATCTTCATGATGGTTCAGGCAAGATTTCTGGCACTTGTACTATCTTGACGGCCTTATCAAAAGGCCGGTTAACAAACATCATCATATATATACTTATCTTGGCAATCTAGAATTTCATCTATGCCCATTCCACTATAAACACTAACACTATTCTTTGGAATCCAAACCTTAGACGCCTTACAAAAATCCGTGGAATGACCAAAAACTCTAAAATTTGAACATGCAGTTGGAGTTCACTCATACTGAACCTTTTGCTAATCTATTACACCAATTTGACAATGAATTGATATCTTTTCAAGAAACCTAAAATCAGTTCTGACCTCAACCAGAACTCTAGCAAATGAAATACGACATAGACTTTCTGTTACATTGTACAATCTTATAGGATTACTAAAAGTAGATGTTATTCTACTTATGGATTCAATTGTCTGGAAGTCTAAATCTAGATTTGGTATCAAAATGGGGATAGAATTGAGTATTGATTGATGTATATTTGCAGAGATAGTCAATCAATTGCTGTATATTTGGGTTTTAATTTTTGATGTAATAAAAGATAGACTTTTATGTACTGTACAATATGTCTGATTTATTTTCTTGTAGATATTTTAAAATTTCATATATACATGTGTAAAGGCTTAAGATTTGATTATTGTAAATCTATTAGGTTTGAGCATCTATTTCTAACATATACAGTTTGAATGTGTTATATACAAACTATTAAAGTCTTTAATTTTTGTATATGTATGTTAATCTTATGAAAAGTGAAGCAGTACCAAAAAGGAGGCTGTACACATATAATGTAATTATCGCACTTGTATTCCTTTTTTTTATTGAAATAATCATTCAAACCTTGGTTACAAATTTTTAAGTATATTACATACTGATGCCACATTGAGAAATGATAGATAAATAAAATTGTAAACCTTATTTTGATGTTAGGATCGACATTTTAAAAGAATTAGCATGTTTATTCACGTATTCTTGATTTACATTCATTTACTATTATTTGTTGGTTTAATTAAAATGCTACTAATGTGTGTTAAATTTATAGTTAAAATAGGATACTGGAATCATAAGTTCCCCGATAGGAAATTTTTGTGTGTGTGTGAGTTTAATGCCTTTTATTTTTGTTAATGGCACATAGAGACAAGGTTAATCCCTACTTGTAGTAGAAGCCTGCCTGAAGCCGATCGACATATCCAACATCCATAAGTTAGTTAGATTAATATGAGATGTCTAAGTGCCCTGAACAATTATAATAATTACACAAAGACGCGAGGTTAGTCCCAACACGTAGTAGAATCTTGCTTAAAGCTTCTCAGCAAATCCATCATCTACAAGTGATCGGTTTAACATGAGATGTCTTTTATGTGTGTGTGTGCGTGTGTGTGTATATATATTTGTGTGAAGAAGGCCTGCCTAGAGAAGGTATTAAGCGACTGACCTGTCAAGTTCGGGTATTAAATAGGACTATGTCCTTTCTTATGGTTAACTCCTTGGTTTAGGACCCAAGTCTTGGAACTCATCCATACAAAGGTCTTAAGTGGTCATGAGGTACACCTTTCTCTTCAAAAGGTATGAAATGGTCTGAAATAAAGATATAAATTGAGTGGGGTAGTTCTTTGGAAGTTGTATGTTTCCTCTTTAGCGGTTGTGTGAGGGACTACCTTGAGGGATATGTAGTATAAATTTAACGAAGAGGAACTGAAAGCTTTCTTAAGGATTTTCTGTCTAAGTGAAGTATTAAGTGGCGAGGAGTTCACCTATAATACCATTTAAATTGTAATGAAGGGGATCCACCGATGGTTCATAAATGACATTGAGTGTCTACCTAAACCAGTATTAAGTAGCAACTTACTATTTCCTGTATTACAAGAGAGGGAATATTTAATAGTTGTTGACGATTAAAAATCGAGGTCTTAAGTGACTACAATCTTCCATAAGGTCTTAAGTGACCAAAGGGATCCACCTATAGATATGTATTTATCTGTTGTCCTTAGGGACCAAACGGTAGTCCTCCTCTTACCGTATTAAGAGATAATAGAATTCATTCTTATAAATGTGGATGTTGACCTTAAGTGGCTTTAGGATAGTCCACCTAATATATACATGAATTTTTGTGTTCAGCTTGTGTAGGCATCATTTGATAAATGTGTATTACCATATATACGAGATAGATATACCTTAAACTTATGTGATTTTTATTCACTAGAACTTTTGTTCTGACCACACTCCTCTTAACAAATAAACAAGATAGTGGGTGAGAAAGCCCAGTTGACGCAATCATGGGTGTTGGAGCCTAACAAGGAAGGATCTTTGGTTATTATCACTGTAACCATGATTGTTGTTCATTGGTATATTACTATTATTATTGATGTACCATTGGTGACAGTTGAGATTTTTATGTAATCAACATTTATGGTTTTTAATTAATGGTCCATCAAATTTCTGATATTATATTTTATCCCTTCCGCTATGAGAATCTGATATCGTCTTCAGCTTTTCTCTGTAAATATAATCCTTATAGGAACCAATGACTCATTTAAAATAACCCTAAGTTCCGATGGGCCTTTTCTGAGTTGGAATTTAGGCCCACTCAGGGTGGTTTGTCACAATAATAACTCCTATATCTAGATGGACGCTATATCCTAGCATGTGATGGTAAGCATTCCTAATATTTATATTTCATAATTGATGAATTTGAAATTGGATATATAATGTATAAATTCAATGTTCGCTATCGCAGGAGAGCTACCAGGTTGAGATCGCATGAGTGACGTAGTTCTCAAACCGTGACCTAACCCTAGAAGAGTACAACCACATCCAAAACTTCATTGTTAACCAGTCTACCTGCAATAGGCGGTATGACTTCGGAAATATAGAGGTAAAGTGTTTTATTAAATAAATTATATTTAATCCTGAATCTAAATTAAAACTCATTATATAATAAATTACAGGTAATGATAACATAGGTCTTATAGGAGAAGGAGGAGGAGGAAATCATCATGCTCCTTCAGTAGGTGGTTGAGATTTAGGACTGACAAGAGAGTGGACTGATGACCATGCTTAATGAGTGAATCACCACATATTTTTTCTAGCATAGGAGGACGACTATCGATTAGGATGATTCGGGATATGAGGATAATACTGATTAGGATGCTTCATGATATGAGGATGATAATGAGGAGGATGATGATGAGTAGTCATTTGTCTTTTTTGTTGTTTTTGTCTTTTGTAAATATAAACATATGTTCATGGAATATTGACATATGGATTTTTTTATGTATGAGTGCTGTGGATATTTTGGTTTGATACGTGAATGTGTGATATTGGTGTTTTTGGGATATATGCTAGTTTGTGGTATATTTGTTTGTTTTTTGACATTATACAGATATGTATTATGGATTTGAGTATATATGGTATGTTGGATAATTGGATATGGAAATGTACTGTGGAACTAATGATATATGAGTTGTGAAATGAGTGGATATGAATAGTACGATTATGTGTGGTAGGAAGGAAGAATGGCGGTTGGAATGCAGTAAACCTGTTATAGGTTCATGTTAGCTAGTATCGGCCAACGACCCTTTATTGGTCCCGCTTAGCTACGATTGGCGACGACTAGCTATGAATTATGTTTCCATGCTTTCTATGGTGGGCATCGGCTAGCTACGTAGTTTGTTTCCAGGCTTGGTACGGTTGGCGCTGGGTAATGACACCCGTCAAAGAACCTATAGTTTATCACATGTCCTCCTAGCCATCGTCAACCATAGCTAAATTGGTTGCAGATGCAGACGCTAGAGAAGTGGCTATTTCATTAGCACCAGGTTATTTGGCGATGACTTTTGGCAATGGTTGGCGATGGCTAGTTATATTCGGCGATGGTTTATTATCATAGCCAACCAATGTATCTATTTTTGTCATAAATACCTTTGTGTATATGTAAATACTATAAAACTTAGTGTTATATCGTGTACCTATTGTTAATTGGTGTATGTGAATTTACATTAAGTTAGCTCCTTTCAGTTTGTTTTCATAATGTTTTTTATGTATCCTTCTATAATATGTAGAAATTAAACTTTGTAGCTGCCAAGGAATTAAATAGAAGTAGTCAATGGATTTCTCCTGTTAAAAAGGTATCGTAAGTAAAAAAATGGTCATCGTAAGTAAAAAAAATGGTCATCGTTATGCATTTATTGTCCATTAAGAAATCATTTTGTTTTATTTCATCAGAATTTAAATATTTCATGCATGGATATTCGTGTATCTTCAAGTTAGTACTATTATTTACATGATAAAATTTCTTAATGAGAGAGGGTAAGTCAACTGTACCACTTTTGAAAAACAATTAAATATTTTGAGCAATATCATCCCAACAATTATCAGACTAACAAGTGTGTTATTAAGTGGTTGATGAGTGATAATGGTGGTTATTAATCATTAGGTGCTTTCATCGTTGGAATGGTTGAGATAAATTTAGAGGGAAATTTATTCACTAAAAATTATTTAAGCAGTATGCTACGCTCCCATATTTCTCAAAATTTACTGGGTGCTTCAACATATGTAAGAATGCATATAAAGTACATTTTGTCTCCAGAAAGAAACTTTCATATGTCTATGAAAATGATTTACCTACAATTTCAAAGTAACAGCCCAACATTAGAGCTAATGTCATGCCCGGAAATCCGTACCAATTTGAGCCGACTAATATCCTACACATTCAACTCAAAGTGAACGAAAATTCAGATCATTTATAGAAGGAAGTTAGAGGGTGAGAAAGATAAGGTAGAACTAATAGAATAGAAGAAGAAAAATATAACTGAATAGAAATAGAGTAAACACGAAACTCACAGCGGAACGAATAAAATGTATTAATTTCTAAAGACTAATGGTGAAGTCTTCTTCTTTTAGCTCCTCCGAGTGTATCTGTAAAGCCTGAACGCTTGACTACCCGTATAAATTTGGGCACCCAAGAGTTTAGGGAAAACACAAACAAATAAACTCCGGGTCAGTCATGGGACTGGTGTGAGTAAATTCCAACCATACTGTTTAAATTTGAAATTCCTTTTTAAACAAAAGGATAATAGTCAGACCAGCCCACACATAAACATGGATGGCTTTTACCTTACTATAACCCAAATCATTTTGATATCAAAAATACAGTGATATTATAATAATGTCTAATCAAATAAATATCCAAATAGCAGAACGCTTGCATCTCACGCTCCACATATATATAGTATAAAATCATAAACCGCAGGGCACTTATTGGAGAATGGATTCTAACAGACAAGGTATGGGAGCACCTTCCGATCAGTGTACTCTAGAGGGTATACACCGGGGTTCAACAAGAACGTCTTGCAACCCGGCCACACATGACCAACCACTCATTTAGGTTGAGTGTATCGAATATATTTCCATCCACGGTTGTTGGCCATCCAACCGTCATCCAAAGATACAGAATCTAAAAGAAGAACAAATATGAATTTTTTCTAGATCGATGACAATACACCCTGCTTGGGGATGACCCAACTAGCCATGCTGCCTAGCCCAACTTTTGTTGCTTCCTGGTTGTGAAACTAGAGGTTACGTCTATCTTCATAACATCTTATCACCATACACTTTAAATGCCACATCGGAAAATCCTTAATCACATATTGATTACACAAATGCATGCTGGGTGTAGAATAAAGAGAAGTTACCTTCTTCCCACCAACTTGGTATATTGGTAAAAATCAACTGCGTGACCGTTGGAAATACTTTGTCAGACACTCGTCCATACAAGTTGTCCTGGGACTGGACAAACAGAAAGAAATATTATGGAACTGGACGACCCTTGCATTTCACTCCATCTTCAATTATCTTCAGCATAATATAATTCGCAGCGCATATGCCTATACGGAGTGGTTTCTGGATAATATATCTAACCGGTCTCTCCGTATTGACAACGATGGTCAAAACACTTCGATAGTTGGTTATCAAAGTAAAAACAAACATACATTCAAATGTATAACTAGACATCACATAAACACAGGTACTTTTTATTTAACATTTGTTTTTATTATTCGAATTCCCATATCCTACCTGATATTTCTCAAATCCTGTTTTAGCCTTTTTACACTTCTTGGAAAACATTTCCAGTTATTATAAACTCTTATTCTTTTATGTTCCAGAAAACATACATTATTAACGTTCGAAACATTTCCATTCTTTTCACGTTCTTTATTTTCTACACTTGGATGATATACCCTAACTATATTGAGAAAATATTTCCAATTTCATTTTAAATATTTTAATCTGCCAAGCGTTCACTTTAAAATGTGAATATCATTTCTATTATAAAAATCTGAACACCTTTATCAATATAACTCATTATTCAAGTAGTAAATACCATTATCTTGTTTCCCGAAATCTCTTTTATATTCTCATTTCACTTTATAAACTCTGTTTCTAAGTCAAACTTCTTACTAAATCAATATCAAGTTTATAACTAATATTGATTACATATCCTTCTATAATTTATTGGTTTGGACCAAAATATTAACTATCCTATCAGATTATAATTCCTAAATATAATTTACTTTTAATACATTTGACATCGTCGAATTCTAGTTCCAAATCCTAATGGTTTAATCCTAATCACATTTCGAACATCGAAATGTTGTCATCGTTTTCTAACACGATTCTCCAATTTCTCTTTCTAAACTTATTCTTATATTTTCTTTGGACAAACATCGTTATTTATTACTTTCGAATAAGTGGATTTCGAACCCAACTGTTTACATTCCATAGGGAGTAGTGCTATACATAAAAATCACGCTTAAGTTTGGTCAACAACGCTAATTTATCGTTATAGTTCAAAAATTTGTCATATGCTGTAATATTCCCCTTTATAACTAATCTCGACATAACAGTCACGCTTAAGCCTAGTCAACAGAGTTATTTTATTGCTATAGTTCTAAGACTTGCAATACGCTGCCATATTCCCTTTATACTAATCTTGACATCCTTTTCCGTTACAAACTGATATAGTTCCTCGATAATAGTGAAGCCGTTCAAGTTGGGGTATTTTATTTACCTCTCAGACCTTGATCGACAACGTCCTTACCATAGAACAAATATAAGTCTGTACTCTAATCCCTTATTACTTATAATATCTATCAGACCGTATTTTCTTGTTTAATTTGGACTATGGTTTTATAATACCATATCCTTGCTTTGAAACTCAGTTGTTTATGACTATCTATATTAAATATCAACTCTTCACTTTAACTTCATTTCACAGTTCTATTTATAACTTCTTTACCAAGATCTATTTACGTTCTTTGTCTTCTGACGGTTTACTTTTATTTGAAACATTATACTTAATTAAAGTAACATCTTATTATAAATTCAATATCCTCTTAAATGGAATCCATTTAAGAACAATTATTAATTAAATAATATTTACTTTATCATTGTTGAAGTAAACAATTTACTTCATCATTAATCTAAATAGATTAGTTGCTTACTTTATACTAATTATGTTAGTTCAATCATCATTTAAACTCCATTAATTAAAAAGATAATTAATGGGAAATATTATTAATTGTTAAACAATTAATTATCAAGTTATTATCATTAGACTAATTGAAGACCCATTTAATCTAATAATCATTTCATAATTAAATAGTCGATTTAAATCAACTTCATTCCATCAGTAAATTCATTAACTGATTTAATTACTTCTCACCATTAGACTGATATATTTGATCTAATAATATATCTAAAATGTTTATCTTAAAATAATTATCCAAATATTTAATCATCGAATAATTTCTACTTTATAAACTTATTTAAATGTCAACAATCGTTTTTAAAAACGAACTCTAAAATACTGGTTTATAATAGAACTTCTATTATAATTTATAACTTCGCTTTAATTATAAAAATATAATTTTTTATAATTATCTTCATTGATTTGCCTGACGTCCAATCAATTCCTTAACAAAACGATGGGTTTTATGGTCGACTGTTGTCACCTTTTTAATCGATATTGTTTATTTAAATCAAAACAAATATTGAATTTTTATTCAACATCAATATTCACATGGGATTTTACTGTCATTTGGGTTCAAACAGTGCATATACATAAAAAAAATAGTACATATAATTATTGAGGAATCCGGTTGGATTCCTCCAACCGGTTTCCTGCATCCACCAATGTTAGTCAACACAAATAACACTGATTCCATACTAGGGAATGTAAAAATCGATCGAATCAGTATCCAACCAATGATGTGTATATGGGTAACCATATATGTATTTCAACCAATTTAATTGTAATCTACCTAAACGACCATCACACATCATTCAACTAATATTAAAATATAATGTTTTAAAATAGATCAGCGTTAGTGAATTTACTCACTTTTGCGCGTTAACCGTTAAATAACGATTTGCGTTAGTCGATTAAACCAGCTCAGTAATGGTGCTTTTCACTGTGATTCCAACATGACGGACGGTGCTCCATTCTAGTAACATATGTAAGTTTCCAGCTTCTTATGATTCTCTTTACTAACAATCTACATTATACTATCCTTGCGTTTTCTCTCATATTCGTTCTGAAAACCGACCATCATCTTCTCCAAATGCATGAAAAACGCGAGCTCCTGTTATACTTCATTCACCATTACAACATCTTTAAGCCCCATCCAATCGACTGCTACTTCACACTTCTCTCCATTTCTTCACGCCATTTTCTGCTCCCAACGAACCAATATCTGAACCCAAACCATTTTACTCTACTCGCATCCACCAATAACCGTGTCTCCAATGTTTAGTCACTTTTCTTTTTGATCTTCATATATATGTATATTTTTCTCAGTTCACGTTGAACTCCAAAACTCTCCTTCATGGCACCACACGTTCTCAAGACTTAAGAGGTCTGCTTGCTCTTCCTGTTAAAAACCCGTGAGTTCTAACAAAACTCCACGTTAGTTGCTCTAGCTATTTAGACACAAGTGGTAAACATCCCCTCCCACAATTCTTAATTCAAAAGCCGCTTCAGTAAACATACTTCACCATACTTCAAAACAGTCTCCATTAAAATCCTCATACCTACATTATTTCTAAACTGCGCAGTATGTGTCTCACCATGTGTGCACTTTCCGTCCACTTCTCTCCTTTATTTATTTACACTCCTTCATCATGACGTTGCCAAGCTCCCCTCCATCGCTTGCAGATCGAACAAAACCTCATGCTCGTTCAACCACTCCTCTATGTCACCTTAGCACGCCAGAAATCGCCAGCACTTGTGAAGTATCATCTTAGTGACATCCCACTTTCCCTTAATCTCAACTGTAGCTTCAAGGCTATGGTAAAAGGACGTATATTTTTTTAGAGAATTAGTCTGATTTTTATTCTCCATTGAGTTTAAAAAACATGCGTTTTGTTTTCTGAAGCAAAAACAAATGGACATAGCAGCTGCTCGTGGGAAGGCTTTATTTATTGAATTAAATTCCTTGGTTGTTAAGTAATTAGGGTACGTTGGTTAGGTTTTCATTTCATGGAAGGGTATGGGGTTCATTTAATGTAAGGGTATGGTTTGCATTTCATTCAGTTCAGTGTTTTATTTCGAGAGTATGGCCTGTATGTGTTTTCAATAGCCCAATAGGGTATGGCAGCTTTCTTATCAACACGATGTAAGCATGGGCAGTTTTCACAGAGGATAGGTTGGTATGTACGATTACTTAGCATGGAAGGTATGGAAATATACATTAAAATAGGTTATCTTAGTGTTTAAGGATACTTTTATTTTAGCATGTGCAGTCGGTAGGAAATATCAACATTTAGCGCACGTACAGCTAACATGGAACGGTAATACTTGATGACATCCCAATCACAGTCATAGGCTGAGAAGAAACCACGTGAGCTGGAAGAAAAACTTTGAACAAAAGGTGACAAAACATGTGCGGTTTACAAGTATTGTATATTCATTAAGGGTCTCTCTTTGCGAAAAATTGCGTTCACGTCTGAGCAGCTACGGACAGAAATAAGAATCCGGTCATGTTCAGTGTGGTGCCACGATCCCAAAAATATAATAATATCTGTAGGTTAACTCATATTGTGAAACCCCAAAATATTGTTACAGGGTGTAAAATACTCCAAATAAAAAGTTGTGTATTTAATTAATTAAAAATTGCAGTAAAATTCTAAATATTAAATTATCACTATGTCTCAATAGAATCTTGTCCAAATTCGAATCCGATATCTAGTTATATCAAATAAACCATTACGGTCGATATATGATTTCATAGCGACTTTCTGAATATTTAATTTGGATATAATTCACAATCTATAACGCGAAATCTTGATTTTTCATTCTGTTAGAAAGATATAGTTCAACAGATTCCAACGCTTCTGGTTTCGAAGCTGACTAATAACGGGTCCTGTACACTTAGTTGAAGTTCAGAACGTTAAATTACAATCTGCCGCAATATTACGGGCTAGATTATATTTAATATATCTCAACTTCATTTTAATTAATATATAAATCCACTTATATTACGAATTCAATATTTAAACTGATTTAAATATTCAAATACAAACCGATAAAATGCGGGACGTTACAGCTAATTTTTAAAGGCCTATACATTGCCTTATCATGCATTTTCATTTGGTATGATGCAAATGGGAAGCGAGAGTTGAAAACCATTGGCATTGCAAAATAATAGCAAGCCAGAATTATATAGTACAAAAGTGACCATTGAATTTATTGATATTCAATTCGATTTACTTATATTTATTCATTACACATGCATAGTATTTTTTACCTTATATTCTTTTTCAAAAGTCTACATTAACAGATTTTGACATGATGTGCACACATTTTCACTTTATCATTATAGATGTACATACATAGTATAAGTAATCTTGTGTGCCATGCTCCTATTGTTGCTCCTATAAAGTTGGTTGAATACTAGATTAATAAGCCTATTGCTGCAAGAAAATTATTTATCACATATGAAACTCATTCTAACTTCGTATCTGCATCATACCAACTACTTCATCAACATATTCATGCTCGAGTTTTCATACCCACATCAGCTTTCTTCATAAATTCTTCCACGTTTTAAATTTCACTCAACATTTTATATTCCGGCTAAAATGACAAAGATGCTTTTTACTTCTCTCCAAAACTTTTCCTTTCATACATGTAGTTCGTTTTTATTTCTTCTTCTTTACTTTTAATATACTCCAATTCGTTGTATATTTCTAATTATTATCAGCAATTTATAATTTCCAACCATGATATTTATGTTAACGACATTTACTCAATGTTTTATATGCTCTAGAGCAAATTTTCCTTGAAATATGAAAATGTTACATCAAGGTTTCCAACAGAGAAATTAAAACGTAAATACATATGTGCAACAACACAACTCCGAATAGTTATTGATGAAAAACTTGACGCACTAAACATCATTCCAATGCTTATTGTCCTATAGGATGAAGATGAATTAGACAATTTTAATGATATCAACCACTTACTTTATCATCCTTCCTATCTAATAGCGAAAAATAATGCGAAAAACAAACATCTTCCACATAATGTGAGCGATATTAATTGGTTTGAATTTTTTTACTCTTGTGGTAGCATGCTACAAATTATTTTAATCTTGTATACATGTATGTATGTATGTATGTATGTATGTGTGAGTGTATATACCTACATACATACTCTCATTTAATTTCCTTAACTTTCTTCTTTTACAGGTTGAACGGTGTGGTATGGTCATTGAGCATTTTCTTGCGGAGCATTTACATTAGTGGGATTTTTTATGAAAGGAATGAAATCATAGAACTAACAATTATAGGCAGCTGCTATGTAACACCCCACAATTTTCCAAGCTAGAATTTCGACAAAAATCAAAACTCAAACCATCCAAGCACGGAGAGTATAAATTTAGTTCTTGCAATTAATGAGCATGAGCGTAATCAGAGTAAATAAAACTAACTAACTGTGGAAACAAAATAAGATATCAAATAGCGGCTAAGGTGACTACCTTAATGCACATTATCACATCAATATCAAGCATGAGAGAACGAGAACCGAAAACCAAACTTGAACACTTGCTAGGACCTGCCTTCCCCGAGCTACACCTATGAGTTGTTATGATGAGATGATCCGAACAACAAGTCCTGGTGAGTAGAAAACATATAGCACTATCTACAATACACAAATGTATTCTGTTTGGTCAAAAACAAAACATATGTCTAAAAAGGCTTGCAATTCTAACCTAACACAATTAGAATTTACGCATGATGACTAGTCACCATACCCATATTCCACACCTAATGACATTGTAATACTGAGATAGAATGTTTAAACATAAGTATGAAGCCTTTAAACCATCATTAAGTAATCAAGAGGTGAGCATATAACTTCTAACTATCACACAAGGAGGGTACTTATTAGCCACTTAAGATCTCGCTACCAACGTAAGGTAAGGGCGGATACTCATGATTATTAAATACCCAAGGCAAACTTTTTGGTCACTTAATACCTTATACAGTGGATTATTTTACTCTAATATAAATTAGAGGACACTAGCTTCTAACTCCTACTATTCCAAGGCTTCTGTCATTCATGTGTGACACCCCACATCCGTTGATGTCACTCTGATAAGAATGCATTAATTTTCGTAAATCACAATAGGAAACATCAACTAAAATTCACAAGACAGATATAAATATGCAGCAGAAAAAACTTAGCTTTTATTGATAAAAGAAAATATCATTCCAAATTAGATACAACGTCATATTTTTCGAATACCAAAAAGTCTTAAATACAACCCATCCATCACAATAATGTCAAAGTACAAAAACCATAACAATGTCCCTTAAGTGTCATTACAAAAAACATAGATGAATAAGCAGAAGCATGAAAAAGGAGAGCTATCCAAGTCCAAGCAGAATAACGATCTCAATTACTGACCACTCCCACTCTGAGAACCTGTGGGGAAGAATGAGAGAGAAGGGAAACAAAATGCGGAAGACATAAAGTCTGGCGAGTTCCAGTAATTTTTAGCATAAGCATATGATTAGGTGTCAAGGCCGATAAATATTACTGGATGAGAAAGTAAGTAAAACACGTATATAAGTGCGAGGTAAACAAGATATCACGACAAGATAAAGGTAGATTAAACTTCTCATTTATATTGCAAGAATCAAGCTACTACACCAGATTACTAGTATTAACAGGATTAGGTGTTACCCTAATTACTACTCATGTGATCGGCTCCCTATTACCCGAGTTTCCGTTGTTAGCCCTGGCAGTAGGGTGTATCAATCCCTAACCCATCAACTTATAGAACACAGACATATTCGTAGATGTTACCGCATCTTAGTTTCCCGCAATCGAAACCATGCACACTCATGATTCCACCGAAATGTGCCTGTACCTACCCCCAAACCATGAACCTCTTACAATTCAGCTCAGTAAAGCTTCCCTGGACTGTACCTAGTGCGGTCCCCCTACCGAGTACCAATAAGGATACTGACTGATATGGGTTCCACACAACTAGACACAAGCCACCCCTAGGCTTGTGTCTCAGTGTACCTAGGATTTAAGAGTCCCATAAACCTAATACAAATTACTAGACTTAGGAACTCTTAGCACATTAATTAACAGGAGTAATTTAACAGGTTTAAGTTAATGAATAAGCACAGTTGTAAAATGACCTTTATCCTAAATGTTATTGGTACACAACCCCTTCCCAAACAAGCACCTACCTAAATGTACAATTGGACTTACTATAATTTATTTTATTAAGTTTTTACATCTAGTATTCATATATTTTTACATGTTATACTTAATCTTAAATTAATCCCAATCTATCAGATTAATATATCGCATATTCTTCCTCTAATGTAATTGACCCAAATTTGCAGTCATAGGTTCTCAATTTACAAAATGCCCAATTTCCTCCATTTTAATTTCATTACCCAATTATTCCAATTTATGTCCTTTATACGCAATCAACGGTAATATCCTAGGCTTTAAGTAGCCAAGGCCCAACGTAAAATAAAAAGGAAAAAAAGGAGAAAACAGATCTCAGACTAAACAAAAAGGCATATAAAAAGACTGTAAATAAATAGAAGACATAATAAGGATAAGGAAGATAGAAGTATTCATAAATTAACTATAGATTTGAATAAAAGAACATGTATTAACAATAAAGTTGAATTAACAATAAAAGAACATATATAAGAATTAACTTATATGTACCGTTTATTTCAGATCCAAAATTATTCAATGTCCAAAACCTTTTTAAATATTTAGATCTAAAAATGACATGAAACTCACAACGATAGGCTTGGGGAAGAAGAAGATATCTCTTTTTGTATGTATATGCCATTGTAGAAAAGTCCACTTTTTATCTTTTTTGTTGCCGAGTAGTCTGAATTGTCCTTGCTAACTTATATTTAAGCATTACCTCAGTATCTCCATGTATATATTTTAGTTTCAAAATAAGATTCGGAGGAAGAAGGTGGAAGAATGGTTTTGTGTGCAGATAACAATGAAGCTACTAGCCTTTATATAGACTACGTAGGGCAATCCACCACCATTAGATATAAGGTTTTCAAATCTAGCCATGCATGTAATGCTGAGTCAACGGACGAACCTAGAAATAAAAACAGTCCAGATACAGCATGAAGAATCTGTTGAACATGTTATTGGGTCTACCTACTGACATAATGTGTCGACCAATGATTCGACCCCTCCTACACATGGGTCGATCCATAGGTCGACCCAAGTCTCGGTTGGGTCGTCCCATAACCGTTATTTTCTACGTCCCTGGTTTGAATTATTTTCAATTTATTTATACATAATCTCCTTATATGTATACAATCTTCTTATGTACATAACTTCTTCATACATTATCCGATTTACGCAAACTTGGGGTCTATCTAAACCAAAATTCAAAGATGAACTCAACGATAATGTCGGTTTTACTTAAATCTGAACAATTAATTAAGTAATACCCATTTTCATTATCTTTATTATACAATTACATTGTATTAAATTATGGGGTGTTACATTCTCCCCTCCTTAAAGGATTTCGTCCCCGAAATCTCTAAGTTAAGAAGAATGTTACTATTTAAATCTACATCCATCTGCTCAACCATCGTCCACAGACATCCATTGTCTTTAAGATTTCTAATGTTTGATATGAACATATGAAAAATGTGTTATGTGTATGTCCTTAAGCAAATGCAATAATCAAGCAGTCGACTGGTTCAATTGACCTCCTTAGTGCAACATATGTCTGTTCCATGTATCCATCGTGTATGAAAATAACCCTAATAATACATAGAAGTTCTATATTTGTGCACAACCATTCACTAAAATGTAACATCTGTATTAATTCAACCATATTTTCCTTCATTGAAAAATAAAATGCACACATATCCATATGCAATTTGTAAGTGCTTGAGTCGATCTAATGCCTAATGTGTGTGTACATGCATCCATGGGTGAAGCGACCCGAAACTTCCCCGGTCTCCGAAGAGATGAGAAAGAACGAATTACTGTGAGGACAAGACAAATCAGAACGCAGACAAAAGAACATTTCATTGTTATTACAACAATTCCATCAGATACAAGAATACACAGAGTATAAGTGAATATTACACAGAAATATCAGAGATTTAAATTACATTTAAATACATAGCAGCGGAAAATAATACGATACACAACTGAAGGAGATATACGGATACAAAGCTTTCCGGATATCGTTCCAGCTGTAAACCAGGATCCTGTGAATATAAATCTGCAAAACCAAAACTACTAGCTGCCCGTGTCAAAATAAGGGCACCCAGAGTTTAGGTTAAAACAATAAACTCCAGGTCAGTCATGTGACTGGTGTGAGAACTAAAACAGTTATTAATCTTTATTTTAAAGTTAGGTAAATAAGGGGACCACGCCGTATAACACGGAACGGGTTTCCTCACAAGAACACCAGTGCATAAAACAACAACGCAATGCTAAATAAAGAAAAATGAATCTATTATAAGACCCAGGTCCCATCACACAATGCAACGCAAGCCGGAGGATAGGGTTTTTACCTTATAATAGCCAAGAATGCTTGATACATTTAAAACAAATCATTTGATACTATTATAAGTGCATATTGTATAAAATATCTTCAAATCATAAGTACCAATCATAGACGGCATAAGTGACCCATCCCACTATGTCGCCATACTAGGCTCTACAAATAAAACCAAAATACACGTATTGGAAATTGGATTTCCGTTATGGTGGCTCCTGATTCGAAAGATCGATCGCGTAATGCAATTCACCAAGGCTTACGTCCCAACAAGAGAAAACACCGTCTGCACATCCGCACATTTCGGACCAGAGTACCACCGCGGCTTATGTCCCAGCGAGAGAAAACACCGCTTACTCTATATATCCCTGAGCACTTGGCTCATCTCGGTCGACCGAATCCACGACACCACTAAGTTGCCCATCCACTAAAAGGCATATTGATCAAACCACCAGTTTACCACCATACCGGGGTCTGAGGCTCGCGGATCAACGCTATACGCAAAGCCATGCTATATCAGCTGCGCTTTGATCATCAACCACCAAACTTTGCTTTTCAACAAAAGTCTGGATCACTGCATCTCAGCATGCCACTTTATCAATCCATATCGTACCACTGATTTCTGCCAATATATAACCTCTGAGCTCATATGTCTCAGAGAAGAGCGTTAAGTAAGAGAATAAATTCTCCATCGCCAAACAGATATATATTTAGCAGAGATCAACAAATACAATATAAAGGAATACAATGTCAGACACACCATCCATTTACAAGTCCGTTCTAGGTCTGAACGAAACTGGAGGCACTTTCCTCGCATACCCATCCATCTCCAAGTACGTCTGGACGACCACCAACTATTTCCATCCTCTTGGGTGTACATCCCAATCAGGATCGTCATTAATTATCCAAACGATGTGAAGACTTCCGGCCTTCAACCACCGTCTTCATCTTCGACATATCGTCGAATCGGTTATTCAGAATGGGAATAAACCCGGCCTTTCCGAACAACCCGCGTATATTAAAAATAAATGTTACACAAACACAACATACGCCTCATTCCAATTCATTAGTTACTAACCGTAAATCAGTAAGAGAGCAATTCCCCAAATATTAACCCCGAAGGCCGAAACCAACATCAGATCAATATCCAGGAAACCATTCTTCTTAACTAACCTTCAGCTAGTTTCTAAATTTCAATTCTTAGGGGAAGGTTCCCATTAATTTTATCCAAGATAAATTCTTTAAAATTTATCCTTTAATCTTCCTTTGGATGTCATTTCAAACCAAATTATGGTTTTCCAAACTAGTCGAGATTAGCGAACCATACCGAAGTAATTATTTAATTTATTTCCCAATCCCAACCTATTCATCCCATGAAGCAAAACTGGTAATACTCCATATTTAACATCACAGTGTTCGGTAAAATTAATTACCATTTCATGTTCAAATCTGATTAAAGATTTAACTATCGCTTTGGAGCAAAACTGGTGATACTCCATTCTCGCTTATTTTCTAAAGTTGATAATTTAAATTATCAATTCACATTTCAATTTAATTGAAGATTCATCAAAACTCTTTTTACTGGGTTAAAGAACTTGTGTCATTTAAAACACAGTTCACGATAAACCCAAATCACATTCTATTTATTATCGGGTTAAAGAACTAGTGTTATTTAAAACACAGTTCACGAAAAACCCATGAATCATTTCTGTTTTAAACCCATATCAAATCCAATTTATTTATTGAAAAATAAATGGGTTTTAATTTCAGTTCAAAACTAGTTCATTTCGATAAAAATCTATTTTTATCTTTTCAAATATGGAGTTTTTCATCCCAATTTTTCCCAAATCATTTCTTATGATTCTACACTAATTATTACTATTTTTAATAATTTTATCAAGTCCCGTACAGTCGATTTCCATCAACGGCCATCGAACTGCACTTACAGCGACCTTTTACAAATTTGATTTGGTCGTATCTCCAAATCCAACCGTTAGATTTCAAATTTCTAATATTCATCAGAAAGCTCTTTTCGATACGAACCCAACGGTTCCGGTTTTAGGAGAATCCGACGGTCGGATCTCCCGTAATATCCGTTTGAAGTTAATGGTCGAAATTCGCGAACTGCCGCAACGCGGCGCGTTCTATTCAGGCCATTATATTATATATATAATATATATAATATATATTTCGTCGATTACTATTTAAAACAAATTGTATAAATAGTTTTGAATTCGTTTCAAAAACAATTTCAACCTTTATTTCAAATTCAAATCGAAATTGAATTTTCTATTATAAATCCTTTTTACTTTCATTTCTATTTGATTTTAATTCAAATCGATTTTAATTCGATTCGAATTCATTTTCTTTTCAATTCAATTCGAATTCGTTTTCTTTTCAATTCAATTCGAAATCGTTTTCCTATTCAATTCAAATTCAATTCATTTTCTAATCAAATCAAATTCAATTCATTTTCTATTCAAATCAAATTCAATTCATTTTCTAATCAAATCAAATTCGTTGTATATTCAATTCGAATTCGTTTTCTATTCAATTTAAATTCAATTCATTTTCTATTCAAATCAAATTCAATTCATTTTCTATTCAAATCAAATTCAATTCATTTTCTATTCAAATCAAATTCGTTATATATTCAATTCGAATTCGTTTTCTATTCAATTTAATTCAAATTTCATTTCAAAATATTCGATTTCGAAATCACTTTTCAATATTCATTTTAAAATGAATAAAATCGATATAAATATCGTTCACGTCAAAATGGCGTCAATCTAATCAGCACGGCTTCATATATTTCTATTTTCAAATATTCTATTTCAAATATTTCTTTTTCAAATATTTCCTTTTCAAATATTTCTATTTCAAATATTTCTATTATTAAAATATTTCGTTCAACATATGACTAATCTCGACGGATGAGTACTGTCAACACATGAACCTTTATTTTATATTGATAAAAATGTAAATTTTATTATTAAAATATTTCGTTCAACACATGACTAATCTCAACGGATGAGTACTGTCAACACATGAACCTTTATTTTATATTGATAAAGATGTAAATTTTATTATTAAAATATTTCGTTCAACACATGACTAATCTCAACGGATGAGTGCTGTCAACACATGAACCTTTATTTTATATTGATAAAGATGCAAATTTTATTATTAAAATATTTCGTTCAACACATGACTAATCTCAACGGATGAGTACTGTCAACACATGAACCTTTATTTTATATTATTCTTTATTTTCTAAATTGGAAGGAGGCCCAATGAATCACCATATAATGTTAATTATATGGATTTTCATACATCCCACGTATATAATAGCATTGAAAAATAATCAACCATCAACCAAAGTGCACTACACTGTATAAGCATCAAATATAGATATCTAACGCTTATAACAGCCTGTCAATCAATCGATCGACATATTTAATCAATCAGGATGAGTGAACTTCAAATTTCATCGATCCCAACACCCGTGTGGGGTTTCAAACAATCAAACACAGATTTTAGTTGTGCAGTTGGGCGATGTGTAAAATTTATCGACCCAATCAATGTCCTTCAAATAGGTGTACATAAACAAACCGTCCGGTTTGCAAATGAATATTTTATTTTATTCGCTTCCACGTTAAAAATTATATTTTTAACGATCAAAATATTTTATTCAAACTATGAATATTCTATTCGGTTCATTTATTCAATAAAATGATATTTTTATTTTTCTAACATATTTTAGAAAATTTCGGCGGCATAACGGCACGATACTAGAAACGGGACGAGGCCTAGCCTTATCCCCGGTCTAGTGAAGGCCCACTCCATTCACACATCAATTAAATCCATTCAATTCACCAAACAATTCAATTCAAACCAAATAATCTAACCAACTACACAACCAAACAAACAAGTCCATGGTATGTGGACGATTGTGTCGGGTGCTACTAAGCACCGTCTGCATCCTAGTATATATATATAACTAGAAAAGAAATTGAAGAGTGAGAAATTCTCACAGAATTGCTAATCCAACGCCACGACTCTTCTTAGGTAGAAATCTTCGCCGTTCTTGTCTTTTGTCACTTTCTTTGCCCGTATTCTCTACAGATGCAAAAATCAAATTTTTACTTCGCTATCCAATATAGAAAAATCGAATTTTTACTTCGCTATTCAATATATAAAAATCGAGTTTTTACTTCGCTATTCAATATATAAAAATCGAATTTTTACTTCGCTATTCAATATATAAAAATCAAATTTTTACTTCGCTATTCAATATATAAAAATCGAATTTTTACTTCGCTATTCAATATATAAAAATCGAATTTTTACTTCGCTATTCAATATAAAAAAATCATATTTTTATAACGACACTTCATACATGTAAAAATAGAATTTTTATCGCTACTTCTATTTTGAAAGCAATTCTCGTGCTATTTCTAAAACCATGGTATTTTTATTTCTAAGTTGAATATATAAAAATCATATTTTTACATTATCAAAAATCGTATCTTTTCCTTATTAAAAATCATATTTTTCTTTCAACTTATTATATATAAAAATCCCATACTTTTCAAATATAAAAATTGCATTTTTTCAAATCAAACTATTGTATGTTTTCAAATAAAACTATTGTATGTTTTCTAATAAAACTATTGTATGTTTTCAAATAAAACTATTGTATGTTTTCTTGCAACGAAAAAGAAAAAGAAAGAAAGAAAAAAAAAGTTACCATCAGTCTTCTTCCCCGTTGAAATCAGCCGAACCCAACTCAGCCCTAGGGCTTGCCATTCGCACACAACACGAGACGATGGACGATGATCTGAACCCCCCCAAGCGATGCGCATACGGCCCCTTTCCCTGCGCCAGTGGTGGCGGCGAACTCGCCTGCCCACGGTGGCTTGAAATCGGCCTTTAAACCGGCGCCTTTGAGCGCGAGAATCGAGGAATCCATGCCGCCCTATACCATCTTAGCCGTTGATTATGTTGTCCTTGCCGAGCTCATGATTTTGACGTTTGAATCTTTTGATTTAGTGGAGTGGATTGTGTACGATTTCCGTTTTAATTTTTGAATGATGAGGAGCGTTCGTTCATTTAGAAGAGGGAGGCGGGATTGAATTTCTGCGTTGACCAAGGGAGTTTTGACCTAGGGTTAAATGAAAAGTGGGAATTTATATATACAATTATATTAATATTTTAATTCTCCACTTTACTTTCTAATGAAAATTTTAATCCGAACTTCAAACGAAGCCCAACGACTGTCGCCCATAGCGTTTCACCCCCATTCCGAACACAATGGGATATGTATCGTAGGCTGATTCGATCGTTACGATCTGTTTTCGTCAAAATCAACATATAACTCTATATATTGAATTTGAACGTGCATTTCAATTTACCGGGGCCACATACTAACTCGAAAAATTTCCGAAAAATATTTTCTAACTTCGTATTGACGATACGGTCCTAAAAAAACTAGTTTCGTCAAATTCTGAGACCGTTTCAAAAATGGCCAATTTCTAGTCGATTAAAATCAACTTAAACTGGCCAAACACGTTTTCCTTTGCCACGCTCACATAATGATTCGAAAAATTATGAAATTTGAAACCTAGAAATAATTTGACATCACAGATCCAACAAAAGTGGTTTCATCGAAATCCGAGGTCGTTTGCAAAATTCGCATTTTTAAGGGCCTGAATTCCATAGCGACTATTCAGAATTTTCAACTGGACATATCTTTTGATTCCCGCTATGAAATCTCGATTTTTCTGATTCGTTGGAAAGATATTCTCAAATAGATCCAAATGTTTTTGGTTTCACTAAAATCCGGATTGTTTTGCACCCGGTACATTCGATTGAAGTTAGAAATCGAATTATCGAACTACCGCGCCATTTTCAATTCCTTTTATAATTATAAATAAATATTTATATTCTAACGACGAACTATATAATATATACGTTTGAATTATATTCAAAATAAATTTCTCGTCGATATTATTTAAAATAATTCATTTTAAATAATCAAAATTCGCCAAAATTGCCAAAATAAAAATTTTAAACTAGCCCAGATTTTCGGGTTATTACAATGGGTATCCACTAGCAACCACTTGCATCCACATGCAATCATCGAACATACCATGTCTCAAACACATGTTTCCAAACATAGGTTTCTATCCTAAAGACCGATGATTCAAAAGATAAAAATAAATGACTCCAAATTCAAAATCTAGAAAAGGAAACCTAAGACGTACTCTCAAAGAGAAAAGTGTAAGAACCATGAATCTTGTCCTCTGTTTTCCATGTCGCGTGGTCTCTCTCTTCTCCCCATTGCACCTTTACTAACTTTATCTCTTTGTTGCGTAGCTTCTTGACTTCTGTCTCAAGAATACAAGTAGGAACCCTTCGAACTGATGCCTCTTTATTGACTTCAACATCTTCAATGGTACTTGGATCCACTGCCTCCGCTGAATCATGAAGACATTTCCTCAAATGGGAAATGTGGAATACATCATGAACATCTGCCAGTCTCTCCGGTAGTCTAACTTTATAGGCCATTTGGCCTATCCTCTCTACTACAGGAAATTGTCCTACGAACATTGGTGCCAATTTCCCTATAGAGCCAAATCGAACCACATTCCTTAAAGGCGATACCTTGATGAAGACCATATTTCCTATTTGAATTCCAAATCAGTCCTTCTCTAATCGACATATGAATTTTTTCTATCTTGTGCATATTTCATCCTTCTTCGAATGAGTTCTATCTTTTCCGAAGTCTCTCTCACCATATCAAGCCCTAATAGAAGTCTGTCTGTAGACTCCCACCAACACATCGATGATCTACAAGGTCATCCATATAATGCTTCGAAGGGTGCCATCCCTATGCTCTACTGATGATTATTATTATATGCGAGCTCAACCAATGGAAGATGCTCTTCCCAAGTCCCTTGGAAATATAGTATACACAGTGTTAGTAGATCAACAAGAACTCTATTAACCCTCTTATCTTGTCCATCAGTCTGAGGGCGATAAGTTGTGCTAAGTTTTAACTTTGTACCTAGAGTTTTTTTGCAAGCTCCTCCAAAATTCACTAGTAAATATGAGGTCACGGTCACTTACTATGCTTGAAGGTACTCCATGTAGTCGAACGATCTCTTTAAGGTAAACTGAAGCTAGCCAAGTTGTCGTTCTCTTCCTCCTGACTGGGATAAAATGAGCGCTCTTAGTAAGCCTGTGCACTATTACCCAAATGCTGGAGTTTCCCTTCCTTGATCGGGGCAGTCCATCAATGAAGTCCATAGAGACGCTCTCCCATTTTCAGTGTGGGATATCCAAGGGCAGAAGTAATCCGCTGGGTTTCCTTTGTTCAGCCTTGACTAGTTGGCAAGTCAAACATCGGGCCACGAATTATGCTACATCTTTCTTCATGCGGTCCAGTGGAAAACACACTTCATGACTCAGTACATCTTGTCACCGCCCAGATAAATAGTCATTTGAAAGTAACGAGCTTCCTCTAGCACTGCTCTTAGCAACTCCTCAACTATAGGGACACACAACCTTCCATCTCGTCTTATCCATCCTTTTTTGTCCACAATTATCTAGCTAGGTGACTGGAAGCTTCTCTTTTACTAAGTCTAAGGCAAGGATGTCCTTCAACTGCTGGTTCTCTTGCTATATACATCCAATTTGCTTCATGAGAGTAGGTTGTACCTACAACGATGTCAATAAACCAAAGGTGAAATCTGTAGGTGGCTTGAAATCAAAGGTCGAGATGTACTCCAAGGTATGCCTTTCTATGAATAGAGGACTCAAGGTCATCCTCTGCCTACTCAATACATCCGCCACCACATTATCCTTGCATGGGGTATAAGCTGTCTCAAAGTCGTAGAATGCTAGGAACTCCATCCACCGTTGCTGCCTCAAGTTGAGATCCTTCTATGAGAACAAATATTTGAGCGATTTATGAACTGTATATAGCTCAAATATATCTCCAAGTAGATAGTATCATCAAAACTTAAGTGCAAATACTATTACAACCAATCAAAGTCATGGGTGGGCTAGTTCTTCTCATGAACCCTTAGTTGCCTACTTCCATAGAACATTGTTATACACTCTTGCATCAGTACTACGCCTAATCCTATGCAACACGCACCTGTGTAGACCGTAAACAACTTCCTACCATCGGGAAGAGTTAGGGCAAGGGCTGTTGTCGGAGCCCTCTTTAGCCTCTGAAAGGCATCTTCGACATCAACGCTCCAAGTTCTTCTTTGTCGGACGGGTTAGCAGAGCTGAGATCTGCGCAAAGTCTTTAATAAACTTACTATAATAGCCCACCAATATAAAGAAACTTCTTACCTCTGTCACATTCTTAGGGGCCTTCCAGTCTTGAACTATGACTACCTTAGCGGGTTCCACCACTACCTCTTCCTTGGAGACTACATGCCTTGAGAACCTTACTTCATTCCTCTAGAAATGACACTTAGAAAATTTTGATTTAAGTTGATGTGCTCTAAGTATACTTAAAATCTCCTCTAAGTGTTGGGAATGTTCTTATTCACACTTTGAGAAGATCAGAATGTCATCCATGAACACCATCACGATCTTTGTAACGACCCACATTTTTTTGACCGTTCAAACCAACAATAAACCACACATGTCGACCCAAACAAATCACAAATATAGGTAGCTATTGGGATAAGAAGAAAAAGAAGAAATAAAAGAAAACAAGATTAGAGTTCTCACAGCGGAAGGACAACATATAATAATAACTAACAGTTTAAAATAGTTGAACTACATACATTTGTCTATACCATACAACGATTCTCAGAGTCACATCTATAGATCTTTGCAGAGCACAGCGGAAATAAAATGTAGCAGAAATACTTATATATAGTAGATGTATACCAACTCTTCATCTTCATCCTCCAAGCTATTTGAAATCTTCGCTAACTGCAACATCTGCTGACCCGAGCGTATTGCATAAAAGAAAACACAACAAACACTTGGATCAGCACTAAATCATTCTCATATTAGTCAAATTAAAATACAAAATAACATCAGTGTCATAGGTGCAGTAACTCAAGAGATGTTACGGGATTTTTCCATCTCTCAAGGATCCGTTAAACTAATATATAGATAGTATAATACGCTATTATGATAGCGTCTACTCAGTATAGTATAATTACTGAAAATAGCGTAAGCGGGACTACATTTTTACCCTTACACTGTTTATAATACCGTAGTCTATACAGTACCGTAAACCCACCGTAAACGATGGCATCAGAGGGCACTCCATAGTTACGATACAAACCAAAATCGTATGGGGCTCGATAAGGATAATATGACAAGGCACTCGAGGCAATGCCCAAGGTAGGATTCTACCAATTGCACTCCCGGACTGGTGGTAACGCATAGCAGCCACTACCGCCCACCTCGGAAGACACTCCCAAAACCATAAAGGTGCCCAAATCATCATCATCCATCATAGTCATAGAATAGTATCGAAGGAGTGAGTCCAATCAAAGGTGCTACCTCAGTTAGTCACGGTATAGCTCCTGTTTTAGTCATTTCAATTCTGACCCGAAGGTCAGGGCTATCGTTATCGTTCATCTCCTTTGATTCAATAATTCGCCTCCAAGTCATCATACTCATTCTGGATACGTCATAACGTTCACAGTTGTCATAGTGGTATCGACACTGACAGAGAGTACGCCATTTGTCGACTCTGGTCTCTTTAACAACCAACGCTTACATTTTCCACATCGGTTGGTTCTTTTACATTTTTCTCAAAGGTTCACTTTTATATCAAAATATCATATTTTGTTTTGAACCCAATTTATATTCAAATATACTATAATTTCATATCAAAATATCGCAATCATTCCCAACCGATTATATTTCAAACTAGAGTACATTTCCATATCAGCATATTATAATCATATAATATTTAAAATCGATGTATATTCGAGTAGAATATACTTCATCTCAAAACTATAATTATTTCAAGTTGATTTATGTTCGAAATCCATTCATATTCAAATAGAATATCTATTTCCACACCAACTCCTATTAATCCTTTTAGTGAGCCCATCTATATTCGATTAGAACATATTTTACATTGAACTATTATAATCATTCTACACTCGATTAATATTCGGTAGAATATAACTTCATATCAAAACTCCATCTAAATCAAGGTTTGATAAAATAGTTTCTATTTAGGAAGAAATTACAATCATTATATATACACACACACACACACACACACACCCCAACTTTAAGGTTTTAATTCATGTATTTTCCTTTTCTTTTACTTATGTTTTGCTTATGTAAAGGTTAGAATGCTAACCTCTTTCTTGTACATTTTTCTTTAGTAGAAATAAAGCGAACCAATTTTCAAAAAAAAAATACCAACTTTAACGACCTATCTTTTTGCCCGATTTTTCGCTGGTAATTAAACCAATTTAAAACCGTTCATAAAGATGAATTGTTATGGGTACACACATATATTGAATAAATAGCAGAACTTTTCATTGTATAATACAATATTACATCGGAGTTACATAGAATATCAGAGTTACAATAAATACAGCGAAAGAAAAGTAAATATACTCTCAATAGAAGAATAGTGCGATGAAGCGGAAGTTCCAAATCCTAGCTTGAACTCTAATCTCAGGAAGCGCTCCAAATCCAGCTCTAACGATCTATAACTGTAAACTAAACTCTAACTGCCCGCGTAAAATTTAGTGGGCACCCAGAGTTTAGGAAAAGGACAATAAACTCCAGGTCAGTCATGGGACCGGTGTGAGAACATAAAACAGTTGTTTACAGGATTTATTTAAAGTTGGGAAATTCACCGGACCACGCCGCTAATGCGAAACGGGTTTAATCCAAATGGCTTCCCGTGCATGTAAATTCGCAATGACTTTGAGAAAAATGAAGCTATCATAAGCTCGTCCCACATCACACAATGCAAGCATACACCAGATGGGCGAGTTTATCTTATGATAACCAAACATGTTTTCATACGTAAAATCCTCTTTTCAATATTTAATACAGTGTGGAAAACCATTTCGCAATTAAATGTATTAATCCTAGACAACATAATACCCATATTATTATGTCGCCATATATATATATATATATATATATATATATATACACACAAACGAAAAGCGTATGGCTCGTATTGGAGAGTTGGGCTTCCAACTTGATGATTCCTAGCACGAAAGATCAATCGGAACACAAACGAGATGTAATCGCGGGTTTTTCATCCAGACGCGGACACCAATACAAATCGCGAGGTAGATCAACGGTTTTCGGCCAGACACGGCCCCCCGAACATACACTATTCAAGTCATAAGTGGTTTCCCACTGCTGCAGCAGTCATCATCGATTCATAAATATATACACAACCAAACCGCCTGTTTCTCATCATTCGGGGTGTGAGGTTTGTCGATGTCACGTTATACACAAAGCATGCTTAGATAAGCATTGCCCTAATCATACAAGCTCATTTCATATCTTAAGTATGTCACATTGTCCATTTACAACATGACCACTGATTTCCATCATTACATAACCATTTGAGCTCGTACGTCACAACCAGCAACATATCAACGGATATCAGTGTTCTGCCGTCACTTACAATGTCAGGCATACAATCCATACAAGTCCATTCTGGGTTTGAACGGAACAAAATCCGAAAATCTCCAAATACGCTCAGACCTCATGCCACTAATAGACTCGTATTGAGTGATCAGCTCAACCGAGACATCGGCGACCATCAACCCAAGCAATTCGAAGATCATCGGTCTTCACTCATCGTTTGACCAAGTCTCGAACAACGTCGTATTATTACTTGGAATGGTTTTCGACATATATATTTGATCCCAGTCTTTCCAAGAAATAAATGCAATTTAAACAATGGTTATGGATTTTTGCATGGTTCCGATTTAACCTCCTTTCATATCATTAACAATTCTTTTATTGTCTAGGTTAGATCATATTTCATAACTTGTTATCACCTTACCATTCTTTGAAACAAAATACATTTGAAGTCTTATATCTTCAAACAATAATGTTTAATCGTTGTCATCCTTCCATAAGTTTCCAATTTTTACCCAATTTAAATTGGTTTAGCTTTCATTCAAAATGGTTCCTCTAACTTATGTTTCAATAGACTTCAACGATTTATTATCCAACCTCGCTCCTTAACGTAGGAAAGTATCGGATTGCCTTGAAATCAAATATTAGATTTAAATATAACCAAGCTCATTTTGTTCTTACATTTTCTAACTTAAAACCAATAATATTTGTAAATATTATACAAAAATGACCTTTAAATCTTTAAGATGTTTAACAAGCTTTTCCATAAATCTAACAAAATTTCAAGTGTATAACTTTCCGTACTCAAATCATTCATAACAACGTTAAATGTCACTGAAAGTGCTGCAGTGGTTAATTAGATCAAATAGATTCAAATTTTCAAAATTTAAATATTTCAAATTACATCACTTTAAAATATAATTTCCAATTTTTTTTATATTTCAAAAATTCAAGTAGTTCAAGTTACATAAAAAAAATGTTCTATCAGTTTCCATATAACGATCAACTGAAACGCCTCGTCATTTTCATAATAAATTCAATCTTCATAACTTAACTTTTTAAACCATTTCCGAATGTTTATATTTCTATTTGAATACAAATAATTTTCAAAAATCATCAATTTAACTTCCTAAATGTTCAAATTACCATGAAAAATTTAAATAATAAAATTTTCCACATCCCTAAATTTCATTGTTGAATCAAGGGAAGGAGGGTTAAATTGATTTCTCCGCATAAATCCATAACCGTGGTGAGTGCATTTCATACAATCCAATTCGATAATATCAGACAATCATACAACAGACTAATTATCTCGTTCTCTTTTCGAGGATGAAAAGGTATTAAACAACTAATTATTGTCCTAAATTTCAGATTAATATGCTTGCATGTCAGTTTTCTAAGCAACATATCTTCTATCAACACAACCATGCAACCAAATATATTTCACAATTTAATTCAATAAATATGGGAATAATTTAGTCAGTCGTGAGTATCTTGTTTAGATACTCCCTAAACACCCGACTCATTAAGTCCATGAAGTATGCAGGTGCACTGGTCAGCCCAAAAGGCATGACCAACCACTCAAAGGAACCACTCGGAGTTCTGAAAACTGTTTTGTCAATACTATCATTTGTCACTCTAAGCTAATGAAATCTCGTGGCTAGATCCAACTGTGAGAAAATTGAAGCACCAACTGGTTGGTCAAACAGTCATCAATCCTCCGAAGTGGGTGCTTATTCTTCTTGGTGAGTTTGTTCAATTCTTTGTAGTCCATACATTGATAGATAGAGCCGTCTACCTTGGTTGCGAAGACAACTGG
Source organism: Allium sativum (assembly GCA_030737875.1). Taxonomy (NCBI): domain Eukaryota; kingdom Viridiplantae; phylum Streptophyta; class Magnoliopsida; order Asparagales; family Amaryllidaceae; genus Allium; species Allium sativum. The sequence goes on along the minus strand of CM060921.1, from coordinate 792,339,375 downwards.
AGCTCCCCACTCAGAAATTCTCCGCCTAATGAATCCTTTTTTCCACCAACTCACCCACTTGTCTGCTGAGCTCCCTTCCCTCCTTAGGAGCCATGTGGCACACTGGCAATGCAACAGGTTTCGCATTTTCCACGAAGTAAATTTAGAAGTCTGTTTCACACCTTAGAGGTAATCCACTAACCTTATCGAATACGTCTGGAAATTATTGGCACTGATCGAAGATCATTAATGGAAGCCTCTAGAGATTCTAGTAAACTAAGCATCACCGACCCCCGTCGATCACAAGAAATTTCGAGAGTTCTACCATGGCAAGTAAGAAGTCTAACTACTCTCTTTTCAGAATCAAGAATTGCACCATACATGGCTAGCCAGTCCATTCCTAGAATTATTTCGTAGCCTAAAAAGCCAAGTACATATGCATCGTATTCAAATTCGATGCATAAAATAGAAATCCTCAAACCCCTACATATCATGGATAAATGAGTCATAATTTTTATCAGATTTGAGACTATAATGGGATTAGAAACAATACTAGTATCTAGGTATAGATTTTCTACTACAGAGTTGGATATGAGTGAATGAGAAGCGCCGGAATCAAAAAGAGTTCTAATTAGATAGTCTAAAAGAGAAATCAAACCTTCTACTGTGACTTTCCTACCCCAATCTGGTTCACCAGCCTCTAAAGCGTTAACTTGCCCTCCAAATGATCCAGCCTTTTGTCCTTGCCTTTTAAGGCACTACCCCTCGTAGTTTCTAACTTGGCCACAAATAAAGCAAGCATTCTTTTCCTTTCTGCAATCTTTCACAAAGTTTCCTAAAGCACTACACCCATGGCATTTCACTTATGTCTTGATCTAAGCTTTTTCGGACTTACCCCTTTCTTAGCTGTGTTTTTCTTAGGCCACCATTTCTTTTTTTCATCCTTGGGTTTCTCTTCCTCTTTCTTATCCTCTTTCTTCCCTTATTTTCCATGCTCATGCATAAGGGACACATCAACAAGTTTTTCAAAGGTTGCTCCCATCGGTATACGTGTTAGTGCTAAGTCTTGGAACGGTTGGCTCAATCCCTTAACAAACCGCATGACCTTTTTGTGAGGAGTGTTTACTAACTCCAATCCAAATCTTGCTTGTTGATTAAAAGTGTTGACATACTCCTTTATATTCATGCTCTCTTGTTTCAAATTCAAAAATCTCTCCAATTGCATTCCTTCTTTTACTTGCGATAAGAATCTCGCCTTAAATATAGCCTTAAAGTTATCCCAAGTAGCTACTTCTGGCTCGGCTTGAACTATTTCCCACTAGTACGATGCTTAATCCTTCAGTTTCCAAGCGGCCAACTGGATTTTCCTCCTATCATTGAGCTCGAACAAGCTGAATACATTCTTGGTTTCTCTTAGCCAATTGTGCGCTTCTATAAAACTTTCAGTACCACAAAAAGGTTTGCCTCCCATTGTGCAGAAGTCCATACAAAGCTTAGAAAAGTTGAATATGAGAGGAGGAGGTGCTACTGCGGCTATGGTTAGGGGCGTAACGTTCTCTTATACGGCAACAGACGTCGTAGCTTCTACGTATCTACGAAACCATATAGGAATGGGAATGCCTTTTGTAAAGTTAGGAGCCACAGACATACTAAAATGGAAAATACAAGAATTCAAAGAGAGAACCGAAGGAATATTGTAAATCACTTGTGGGGATATGCTTTTCAAAAATTTGTATTTATTTGCAAATCCTTTATTTGAAAACCTTTTTCAAAAACTTTTTCTCTGATCTTGTAAACTTAGGCTCTAATACTAAATCACCCTAAGTCCATTAATGTCACTCTAATTAGAATGCATTAAGTTTCATTGAGCGCAATAGGTAAACAACAACTAAAATTCATAAGATAGATATAAATATGCAGTGGAAAAACTTAGCTTTAATTGATAAAAGAAAAACTCATTCCAAATCAGATACAACATCATATTTTTTTAATGCCAAAAAGTTTCAAATAAACCCATTTGTCTCAATAATATCAAAGTACAAAATCCATAACAGTATCCCTTAAGTGTCATTACAAATAACATATATGAATAAACGAAAGAAAGTACATGAAAAAGCAGAGCTATCCAAGTCCAAGAAGAATCATGATCTCAACTACTGTCCACACCCACTCTGAGAACCTTGGGGGGAAGAAAGAGAGAGAAGGAGAAAAAAATGGTTCAGATATAAGGTCTAGCGAGTTCCAGTAATTTTAATCATAAGCATATGAAAAGGCGTCAAGACAGATAAATACTATTGGATGAGAAAGTACAGTAAAACATATATATAAGTGTAAGGTAAACAAGATACCAAGACAAGATAAAGGTAGATTAAACATCTCATTCATATCTCAAGAATCAAGCTACAACACCAGATTACTAGTATTAATAGGATTAGGTGTTACCCTAATTACTACCCATGCGATTGGACCTCTTAGCTTATTAATCAACAAGTGTAACTTAGCAGGTTTAATTTCACTAATAAGTCTGGTTGTAAAATGAAATTTATCCTAAATGTTATTAGTGTACAACCCCCTTCCCAAATAAGCACCTTCCCAGATGTACAATTAGACTTACAGTAATTCATTTTACTAGTTTTTACAATTGGTACTCATACATTTTTACATGTTATACTTAATCTTAAATTAAGCACAATCTATCAGATTAACCTGTCGCATATTCTTCCTTTAATGTAATTAACCCAAATTTATAGTCAAAGGTTCTCAATTTACAATATGCCCAATTTCCTCTATTTTAATGTCATTATCCAATTATTCCAATTTACGTCCTTTATATGCAATAACCGGTAATAGCCTAGGCTTTGAGTCGCCTAGGCCCAGCATAAAATAAAAAGGAAAAGGGGGAGAAAATGGTCTCAGACTAAACAAAAAGGCATATAAAAAGACTATAAATAAATATAAGACAATATAGGGATAAAGAAGATAGAAGTATACACAAATTAAATGTAAATCTGAATAAAAGAACATGTAATAACAGTAAAGTTGAATTATCAGTAAAAGAACATATATAAAAATTAACTTATATGAGTTGTTTATTTCAGATCCAAAACTATTCACTGTCTAAAACCTTTTTAAATAATCAGATCTAAAAATGACATGAATCTCACAACGATAGGCTTGGGGAAGAAGAAGATATTTCTTTTTGTGTGTATATGTTATTGTAGAAAAAGTCCACTTTTTATCTTTTGTTGTTATAGAGTAGTCTGAATTATCTTTGCTAACTTATATTTGGGCAGTACCTCAGTATCTCCATGTACATATTTTATTTTCAGAATAATATTTGGAGGAAGGAGGAACAATGGTTTTATGTATGGAGAACAATGAGGCTACTAGTGATTATATAGACTGCCTAGGACAATCCACCACCGTTAGATATTAGGTTTTCAAATCTAGCCATACACGTAATGCTGAGTCAACGGACGAACCTAGAAATAAAAACAGTCCAGGTACAGTAGGAAGAATCTGCCCAGCATGTTATTGGGTCGGCCCACCGACATACTGTTTCGACCTACGGGTCGACTCCTCCTATACATGGGTCGACCAATAGGTCGGCCCAGGTATCGGTTAGGTCGTCCCATAACTGTTATTTTCTGCATCCCCGTTTTGAATTATTTTAAATTTATTTATACATAATCTCCTTATGTATATACAATCTTCTTATGTACATATCTTCTTCATACGTTATCTGATTTACGCAAAGTTGGGGCCTATCTAAACCAGAATTCCGAGACGAACATAACGATAAAGTCAGTTTTACTTATATCTGAACATTTAATTAAGTAATACCCATTTTATTATCTCTATTATATAGATACAGTGTATTAAATTATAGGGTGTTACAATAAGAGACAGTACAAAGTCACTTATTACCTACAGGATAAGTAGATGACATCTCGCCATTTATGACCTTTCCCCGACATACCCCCTTATTACTATCTTGATAGCCTTATTGGATAATTCCCTTAGACACTTAATACTTCCTGCAGGACAGGCAGACCTTTGGTACCTTCAGAGCGATCATTTAATACTTATTCCTAAGGCGGACCCTCAACCCAATCACTTATTCCTCGAGGAAGCGGTCTAATGTGGGAATTACAAAGTTCATACCCAATAGCCATTAAATGGGGAGGTGAGCTACGCGGTCACTTAATACCCTTTAAATCGTGGATCTGACTGATTTAAGACCTTTAAAAATGGGCTACACTATAAATTATTTCCTTTCCAAGGTTTTACCTTTGGGGACGGGAGGCAGGAACCTCATTCTTGAGATAAACCTTGTTTTGAGAAATAACCCTCGTTTCGCAGTCAACTATCATTATGAAATTAACTAACGTTACGAGTTCCTATTATTAATGATATCTCACATTAGTTGAACAGATATTTGAATGTTGAAAAGTGCAAACTTCTATCAAATAAAGCAACCGACTTCGCGCCATTAACCTACTAAGTCCAATTCCTATTTTAAAGTATAATAATTCTAGATTTACTAGGAATTTATATTTTCCTATATTAGGATATTTATTTATAATTTATTTGTTCGAATTAGCATTTACTTCGCTAATTAATCCCCATTATTTTCCCCTTTTCCTATTCCTTTTATTACTATTAATTCGGTTATCTGTCATCAATGACCCTAAAGGTTATATTTCCTAAGGCATCAATTAAACTATTAAATGCCATTTGTGACACTAACTATCATATTTTCCTAAGGCATTTATTTTCCTGACTATATCGGTCCCATTTTAATTCTACTCTATATATTGTACATCCATTTATTTTTATGTCTATAATTCCCCTTATTTATTGTTCATGAATTCATACATATATATTTATTATTTATTAGATTCCCCAACTGGAGTTACAATTCTTATTACTAACACAATTCAAACTGTAACCGTTTAGCACGTTTATCCTATTCAATTATTTTCCCCAGCAGAGATGGTTACAACATTCCTTATTTTTTTATGACCTTATTTATAGAAAATCATATTCATTTATAGCTACAACAGTCATAATACTTGTTTTCGTTTATTGTGGATTATATTTCCATATACATTTCTGCCAAATGGAAATTGTCCAAACATATAATAATAACAAACATTCATCATAATAATATATTTGCATAGATTCAGATGGATATGAATATATATATATATATATATATATATAAGTTCATTTAACGTACTTACCTCAATTTACTTTATTATTATTAACCATTTATGTTTTGGTCTAAACTAATGACCAAAACAAACCTTTTTATGTTTAATATTGTTTAAGATTCAAAATCTCACAAAAAGGTTACTACTTGTAGTTAACATAAAATTGCCTAAAATAATTAAAAAGAGGATATGAACATATTTCCAATCAAAAGAAATAAGAAGTACATGTTTTCTAAACAATTGTTGTAAACTACGTAAAAATATACAGAAATTCACACACCCTTTCCTAATTGCTTTGTATATACTTCTTGCTAATTTGAAACGGTGTCCTTTTAATTAAAAATTACAAAAATGGCATTTATGAATTAACTAAGTAAAACCCAAACAACTTTGAACATAAACAAGCATAATCTTTTAATCAAAATTTGCATAAACCTCAAATCAACGCCAAAACTAAGGATTTGGAATCAACTACAATTTTGACAATGGTTTTGGAACTGATTTCTAGATCTATGGTGTGTACGATAACCACAACAAATTAAATATAATTGTAGGCAATAATATAATAACTGGATAAGCCTACAAATTTTGATGTTCAAACCACATCCTATTATTTCATATTTAACAAAAACAATAAACAAAGCTAATAAACTTTTAGGCATACGTTTTAGATCTATTAAAATGACTTAATTAGGTAATTGTGCGCGATGTATATAAATTTCCCACTCACCTGAAAGCCATCCAAATTTGAATCTAAATAAATCTTTAGCCTACAATTGTCAAAATCTTATAGATTACAATTATTCTAAAAAGGGAATTCTTTAGGATTTTTACATCTACAAGAAAATAGGAAAGAGAGAAGAAATATGAATAAAAAAAGCCTATTTTCATCACAATCACTTTTTTACATGAATTTGATTTTAATCTTCTTCAATCTATGTTTGTTTTGATTATATGTATTTAGATTTGATTTAGAAGAGATTGGAAGAAGAGGGAAATGACAGAGCTTTGCTGCTGCCTTCAGAATTATGTGCATTTGAATAGGGTCTAACCCTTTATTTATAGAGGTTAGAATGACCCTAGACTGTTAGACTAACTTTAATTAGGACCCGTCAATAATAAAATTTTATATGATACAAATAACCCAACAACTCTAGCCACCATTAGGCGAATTCATTCCTGGGGGTGGACCGGCCTGGTTGTTTTCACCCAGAAAAGGCGGGTTATAAATCGTTTATATATATAATATTATTCTATTAATTTATTTTCCATCCATATTCGTATTTCATTTGTAACTTTTTCATATGGACTCCATTCGCAAAGTTCCAAACATGAAATTAACCAGAATTCTATCATGTTTACAAATGGTCAAGTTTCATGGTTAAATTCCCTTATTTGCAAAATTTCCATTTTCGGAGCTTAATTAATTAACTTAATTAACTATTGCCAAAATTCTGGGTTGTTACATTCTTCCTCCGTTAAAAGAAATTTCATATCGAAATTTTACCAATGACTAATTCATGGCATTGGCGCTTGATTATCCTAAACTAAACAATCAATTAGTGTTCATTCATTTTCGCAACCAAGTGTGCATGTCCCCAGTGTACATAATGCATCGCAACCATAAAACTTGTATGTATAATGATTCTAAGTCAAATTCTACTATACGTGTGCATCTTTATTATTGAAACCACTTTAGAAAACATTATGCAAAACTTCTTAAATATATTGGCAATTCTATATGAATGCAAATTTTGAAAACATCTGTTCGAGAATGGAGTTTAATTTGATGACAACAACCTTACTTTAATATTAATTGATTATAAAATATATACCAACATCTCTGTCTAGAATATATATACACACACATATATGCAGGAGTTGTATACAGGAATTAATACAGAAGACTGTACAGTTTTGGAGATTCACGAGATTCAGAATTCAGACAGAAGATTCAAGACTCATGAGTAATCAAGAAATCAAGAGTTCAAGATAAATATAATAATAGAATCTAGTTTATATAAGACTCGGAATAACACTCCAGGTTCAAATTCAAATTCTATTTGTAACGACCCGGGTCTTCAACTCCTAAATTCTGATAATAATACATAAATCTCGTATTACTTGCAAAAACCCAAGTATCGAAAACACCAGATAGTTAATAGAAAGAAATTAGAGGGTGGGATAAGAAAGAAATATCAGAATAGAAGAAGAAGAAGAACCAACACAAACAGAGTCCCACATCGTTGCGGAATAAAATATAATATAGAAAATATTTATTGAGAGCTTGAAGAATACTTACAAATATCAGAGTACATCAATATACTTGGATAGTTATAACAATCTGTCCTCATATACAACACATAGCGGAACAATAACATCATACGTCTGACCTCTTCCAGTTCGTCTCTTCACAATATCCGTTGACTCGAACCTGTAAAACTCGGTCTAACCCGAGCATTTGAAACGCTGGATCAGTCTGGTGAACCAAAGTGAGAAAACCCATTAAGTTTATAACAACACCCAACTTGATTTTAAGGTTAACAAATATTTTTTGAAAGAAAAGGATAATCGTAAGAGCAGTCCACACATAAACACGGGCGGTTTTTACCTTACGATAAACCAAAACATTCTGAAATTGTATCTTATTCTGATATTATAATAGTGTCTAATACAAACAAATATCAATCTAGCGGAACGCTTGCATCTCACGCTCCATACACATAATATACAATCAGAACCATGGCGCTTATTAGAGATTGGATTCCGACTATGACAAGGTATGGAACCACACGCCGATAGTGTATCTCTAGAGGGTAATACACTGGATTCAACAAGCACATCTTACAACCAGGCCACACATGACCGACCACTCATTTTGCTTGAGAGTGTCGAATGTATATCACCAATGATTGGGATCATTAACCGTGTCTCGAAGGGACAGCAATGCATTGAATAAACAAGGAAATAAATTTTCTCTAGATTGGTGATTATACAACTTGCTTGGGAGCGACCCACTTAGCCATTGCTGCCTGCCTAATTTTTGTCATTTCTCGGTTGTGAAGCTTGAGGTTTGAATTACCTTTAGAACATCTGGCCTCCAATTACTTTGAATGCCACATCGTCAAATCCGCCAGAAATCACAAATTGATTTCCATACAAATACTCTAGTTTTTAAGCTAAGATAAGGTGTCTTCTCCACCACCAACTATGGTACGTTTGAAGAAGTCAACGTACGTGATCCATTTGGAAATAATTTGTCAAACATTCGTCCATACAAGTTGTCCTAGGATTGGACAAACCGAAGGCACCCTCCTACTGCATCCTAGAAATCAACCTATAGATCAACATGAGTAGTCCTTGAAATCCATAGATTCCAATCATGTCAAAATCACAAATCGAAATAACTCTGGTTGCAACATCAGAGGAATTTGAAAAGTAGTCCTTTCGTTTACGAAGATCCACAGCCTTCACTGGTCCATCTTCAATCAGCATCTTCGATGAATTTGTATTTGTTGGTTCGAAATGGTTTTCAAATATAAATTTTATCCCGCTCTTTATGTATTAACAATCGTATAGGTCAAATTTTGATACGTGGTTATTCAGCTATCAAATAAACAATCATTCAACCAAGAAAATAAAATGAGTTCACTAGTTCAATACTCAGCATCACTCGGCCTTTTTAATTAAAATTAATTAACCTCTTAATCTTTAAAACACAATATTAAGTTCTTATCTTCAAAACACAATATTAACTTCTTATTTTATTTTACGAGTATTTACAAAACTATTTTAAATACTTATAATTAAATCAGATATATATATATATTATCACTTTGTGATTAATCAATATTCACGAAAAACATCATTACGAAATCACTTTTCATTTCATTTCTCTGAAACCATAATTACACGTTCCCTTTCAAATAAACTCATTCATACTCATCTCGCTAAATCGTTATATCTTTTATTTCCGTTACTTCAACATTCATTGGTTCCTGACCTTAAATTGGTAAGTGAATAATTTCCTAGGTATCAATCCTGAAGACCGAAATCAACATCAGATTGACACTAATAAAATCACTTAACTTAACCAATCTTTAGTTAGGTTCCAATTCTTAAATTACTCATCTTAACTCCTTATCTCCCCATATTATTCCACTTCTAATTTATTTAACCATTTCCACGATGAAAATATGGTTTCAAATTCAGTTGTTTCACCTAATATCATTATTTAGTATTGCTGATTTAAAATCAACAATTTAACGCCTCATCACTTTATAAACCGTATTTATAATCTCAGGTTTATTATAAACCCTTTCTGTAACACCCCATGTCTATTAATGTCACTCACAAAGGGAATGCATCAATGTCCATGAAGCGTTATTGTTGTACAGAACAGATAAATTACAAGACTAAATAAAACACAGCGGAAGATAAAACTTATTTCATAGCATCATAACTTCAAAACAAGCTTACATAAGTAGTCTCCAAAAACCATAACAACAGGATCAATTGTCTTTTCCAAAAACTTCAAAGTACATAATGAAGCAAATACTTAAATAACATAAATGCATAAATCCCCACCGAGCATAAACAAAGCCATAAAGATGAGAGAGTTCTAAGCGATACATCCACTCTTTTCAAGCAACAAAAAGAAATCGACACTAAGCTGTAGTATTCCCTCATTGCAAACCTGAGGGGGGAAAGGAAAGAAAAGAGGTGGAAACAAAACGGGTCAGACATAAAGTCTGGCGAGTCCAGTAATTTTAACAAATAATAGGTAAGGTAAATGATCAAGACATAAATAGGCATCATGATATGGATGTAACATAGATAAGGTAGATAAAAAGGATGGATAAGATGATTTCGTTCCAAAGTACTAAGACAATCCTACACCTTGGCTAAGCGAACAACCCTCCAAGTACTAACCCCGAAGACCGAAGTCAACATCAGACTAGCACCTAAAGGACTATCCAACTCAACCAACATGTATTTCGTTACACTGCACTTTTGCTAAGTTACACCACATTACTTAATTACACCGCGCATCTACTAGTCTCTATTTACTAAAGGTTGATCCCTTCCCACTAACTGTACCCACATGACAAACTTGGTAGTTACTTGTACCTAGCTGTTATCGTAGGTGCCGGCTTGCTCCAATCACCGCTAAGGTACCCTTACAGTACCCATTCGATCGGCTCCCTAATCCCTGTAGGCACCCGTGTGTAACGACCCAGAAAATCTGAACCAATTTAAAATTTTTAAATTGGCTAAAATAATGGATTTTAAATATTTAAAATAAATATTTTAAATAACGGCGATGAAAAATGAGTTTGAATCGACATTTGAAAACGAATATAATTAATTATAATTATATATAGAATTGAAAATGGCGCGGTAGTTCGATAATTCGATTTCAAACTTCAATTGAATATACCGGGTGCAAAACAATCTGGATTTTAGTGAAACCAAAAACATTAGAATCTGTTAGTGAATAACTTTCTAACGAATCTGACCAATCGAAATTTGATAGCGGGAATCAAAAGATATGTCCAGTTGAAAATTCTGAATAGTCGCTATGGAATTCAGGCCCTTAAAAATGGACATTTTGCAGATGACCTCGGATTTCGACGAAACCACTTTTGTTGGGTCCGCAGTGTCAAGTTATTGCTAGGTTTCAAATTTCATAATTTTTCGAATTAATATGTGAGCGTGGCAAAGGAAAACGCGTTTGACCGATTTCAGTTGATTTTAATCGACTGGAAATTGGCCATTTTTCAAATGGTCTCACAATTCGACGAAACTAGTTTTGTTAGGACCGTATCGTCGACACGAAGCTAGAAAATATTTTTCTAGAATTTTTCTAGTTAGTATGTGACCCCGGTAATTTGAAATGTACGTTTAAAATTCAATATAGTGATTTAAATGTAAATTCAAAAGGAAACTGACTGTAACGATCAAATCAGCTTGAGATACATATCCCATTGTGTTCAGAATGGGGGTATAACGCTATGGACGGCAGGCGGTGGGCCTCGTTTAGAGGTCGTATGTAAAAGTCAACCTTTTTGCGAAATTAAATAATAAAATAATAAAATAATTTTTAATTCCCTCCCTCCCTCTTATCTTCTGCTTGCCCCCCCCCCCCCCCCCGTTCGTTATAAAACATAACAGAAAGAAAAAAAAAAGAAAAAAAAAACCAAACCCTAAATCGATTCGACGAAGCAGCCCCCCCACGAGATCGCACCGACGAAGCAGCCCCCCCCCCCCCCCCCCCGAGATCGCACCGACGAAGCAGCCCCCCCTCGAGATCGCACCGACGAATCAGCCGCCATCCCGTTCGAGCTCGAGCCGCCGCCTTCGAGAAGTCGCTGACGAACTGCGAAGTTCTCCCCCCCCTGTAAGTATTTCCTTTTATTTTTTTTTTTTTTTTTTTTTTATGTAAACGTGATTAAAAACTGAATAAATTAAATAAAGTTTAAAACTGAAATTTTTAAAAAAAGTATAAAACTGATTTTGTTTTTAAAGTATTAAAAACTGTTTTAAAAATAAAGAAATAAAACTGTTTTGTTTTTAAAGTTTAAAAACCGATTTTGTTAAAGTTTAAAACTGAAATTTTTATAAAAGTAAAACTGTTTTTATAAAAGAATTTTAAAACTGAAATTTTTATAGAAGTAAAACTGAATTTTTAAAAGAACTTTAAAAACTGAATTTTTAAAAGTATTTTAAAAACTGAAACTGTTTTAAAAATAAAGAAATAAAACTGATTTATTTTATAAAGTATAAAACTGATTTCAAAAGAATTTAAAAACTGATTTTTAAAGTTATAAAAACTGAATTTTTAAAAGTATTCAAAACTGAATTTAAAAAAAAAAGCAAAAGTAAAAATCATATTTTTTTTATATGTGAAAGCAAAAGTAAAAATCATATTTTTTTTTTATATGTGAAAGCAAAAGTAAAAATCATATTTTTATATGGTGAAAGCAAAAGTAAAAATCATATTTTTTATATGTGAAAGCAAAAGTAAAAATCATATTTTTTTTATATGTGAAAGCAAAAGTAAAAATCATATTTTTATATATTGAATAGCGAAGTCAAAATTCGATTTTTATATATTGAATAGCATAGTAAAAATTCTATTTTTACATATGCAGAGAATACGGGTGAAAGCGACAAATAGGCGAAGATTTCTATAAGTGAAGTGTCGTGCAGTTGGATAGCTATTGGTGAGATTTCTGATTTAAAATTTATATATATATATGTGTGAAGTAAAAGTGAATTGCTATATATATATATATATATATATATATATATATATATATATATATATATATATATACGCCCCTCGTCCACAAACCATGGACGATATTTATTGGTTGAAATTGTTGTGGAAATTTGATTGATAGCGAATGATTGTTTGGGATTGTTTGTGATTGATATTGGTTGATTGTGGTTGAAAAATACCCATTTGTGGTTGTGAAATATTTGGTTGAAACCACATAGGATTAGTTTGTGGAAATGAAATAAATATATACATGCCGCCTGCGTGCGAACTAGATGCATGAACCCCATTGTCAAAAACCGCGAGGTTTTAAGGTAGAGCGAGGAGCCGTACTAGGGACGGTGCCGGTGTAACTACCCTGCCGTTATGCTGCCGAAATTTTGAATAATATTTGTGTGTTTGAATTATTTTCATGTGCTTAAACTATATTTATTCATTGTATAGAAAACATTCATGTGTTGAATTGATATTCATTCGTTGTTTAGAAATTCATGTGTTGAATGATATTCATATTTTGAAATAAATTGTTCGATAATAAAAATCACATTTTTATCTATATATAAAAACTATTGAAAACATTCATGTGTTGAATTGATATTCATTCGTTGTTTAGAAATTCATGTGTTGAATGGTATTCATATTTTGAAATAAATTGTTCGATAATAAAAATCACATTTTTATCTATATATAAAAACTATTGAAAACATTCATGTGTTGAATTGATATTCATTCGTTGTTTAGAAATTCATGTGTTGAATGATATTCATATTTTGAAATAAATTGTTCGATAATAAAAATCACATTTTTATCTATATATAAAAACTATTGAAAACATTCATGTGTTGAATTGATATTCATTCGTTGTTTAGAAATTCATGTGTTGAATGGTATTCATATTTTGAAATAAATTGTTCGATAATAAAAATCACATTTTTATCTATATATAAAAACTATTGAAAACATTCATGTGTTGAATTGATATTCATTCGTTGTTTAGAAATTCATGTGTTGAATGGTATTCATATTTTGAAATAAATTGTTCGATAATAAAAATCACATTTTTATCTATATATAAAAACTATTGAAAACATTCATGTGTTGAATTGATATTCATTCGTTGTTTAGAAATTCATGTGTTGAATGGTATTCATATTTTGAAATAAATTGTTCGATAATAAAAATCACATTTTTATCTATATATAAAAACTATTGAAAACATTCATGTGTTGAATTGATATTCATTCGTTGTTTAGCAATTCATGTGTTGAATGGTATTCATATTTTGAAATAAATTGTTCGATAATAAAAATCACATTTTTATCTATATATAAAAACTATTGAAAACATTCATGTGTTGAATTGATATTCATTCGTTGTTTAGAAATTCATGTGTTGAATGAATGGTATTCATATTTTGAAATAAATTGTTTGATAATAAAAATCACCTTTTATCGACTATATGAACTATATAGAAAAATAGTGTTTTGAAATGAATTGTTTTACAATAAAAATCACCTTTTTATTGTATGCATAAATCGTTGAAATGTGAAGTGTTAAAAATAGCCACTTGTTCAAAATAAACATATATGAGTTGAAATATTCATTAATTAGCTAATGAAATGATTTGCACCTATTTATGTAACATTAGAATGAATGGTGTTTTTAAACCAAATAGAAATCAAATATGAAGTTGAATAGAAAATGAAAAATGATATGGACTGTATATATATGTACATGCATATTCATTGAACAGGTTATAGCAAAGGGGCTAGAGAAGAGGAATAAAATTTGTGCCCGACAAATAGGTACACATTTACTGATTTGTTTGGGTGATGATTTTGAGTCTGTTGGCTAGCCGCTTGGCTTTTTCTTTTTCTTTTTGAGATTAGAAGGACAGGGACGCTATTTGCGATTTCCCGACGCTCCCGGTGCAGGGGAGGTTATGGCGAAATTTTTCCAAAATTTAAGGTGTTAGAAAAATTATTGAAGTGAAAACGATATTGAAATTGTTGAATGAACTATATTTATATAAATATAAATAAAATTAAAACGAAACGAAGCCGTGCAGTTCGTATTTTGAAACCGTGATTTCAAACGACTAGTACGGGAAATCCGACCATTGGATTTTCCCGAAATCCCAACCGTCGGGTTCGCCTTGGAATAATCTTTCCAACGGCACCAACCTTGTAAAAATCCAACGGTTGGATTGTCTGGAATGTTTAATTCAAATCTGAAGAAAAACAGCGCCAGAAGCGATTATATTTATATATATATAAATATAATTATATATTTAATCGAATAACGACGCTGCAGTTCGTATTTTGAAATCGAAAATTCAAACGATTGTACCGGGAGATCCGACCGTCGGATTTTCCCGAAACTGGAACCGTTGGATTCGTTTTGAAAAGACCTTTCTAATGATGTAAATTTTGTGAAGATCCAACGGTTAGATTTTCAGATATGTGTAAATCAAATCTGAAGAAAAACAGCGCCACGGCCGCCTTATGGCCCGAAGCGTCGTTTTGAATAAAATGGCTATTTTAAAATAAATAAAAATAGCGATAAATAGTTATAAAATATCGTAAGCGATATGGAATGGAAATAAACTGAATTTGCTTGATTTATGTGATGTTTGATGGTTGAATGTGTTTGGTGTGAAAACTATATAAAGAACACAATTGGTGTTGTCGAATAATTTAACCATTGAAATAAATCGATTTGAAATTCTAAATATACGTGAATTATTTGAAAAGGCCGAGTTAATTCTCATTTCGAATAATCGACCGACGATTGAAATTCGAAGATGAAGACGATGGTCGAAGACCGGAGATCTTCACCTCGTTTGGATGGTAACCGAGGTCCTGATTGGGAGGCATCCCGAAATATGGATAATGAGTGGTGATCGTTCAGACGTACGTGTTGATCGAAGGGTTTGCGAGGTATTTAGTGCCTCCGGTTTCGTTCAGACCCAGAACGGACTTGTAAATGGACTGTGTGTCCGACATTGGAATTTGTTCTGTGTGATTGATAGCCATCAGTTGCACGGTATGAATTGCCTGTGTGGCATGCTAAGATGCAGTGATCAGGGCTTCTGTTGAAAAGCAAAGTCTTGTGGTGATGATCAAAGCACCGCCTGTGTGGCGTAGCTTTGTGTATAACGTAAATTCGCGAGCCTCACACCTCGGTATGAACCTAAAACGGGAGAGGACATCAGGGAGGGCATGCGTTTCTTCCTAGCTAAAAGTGGCGTCGGTGGTTTTACACGCCCTGACGAGTTTGACTTATGTGGTTGTTGCTGTCGCGGGGCGCCTCGGTTTGATCGGACGATCCGGGTCCGATGGAGTCATTCGTTGGCTCGTTTACGCCCCAAAGGGCGGGGAAACGTATGGTTCAGGCATTTTAATCCACATCGGTGGACCGGCCCTGACGATCCTAAGGCTTGACAGAGTACTTGCCCGAGGCTCGGGCTAGGCAGTCTCGAATTCGGTAAGGACTATCTTTTGCCTTGGTTCATGACGGAAATCCAATTTCCAAATACGACATCGTGCGGTTTTGATTGTGTATATATATGGCGACATGATATATGGTACCCATGCCGTCTATGATTGATAGTTATGATTTGAAATTGTTTTCAAAACATATAAACACTAACAATAATATCAAATGCCTTTGTTTTATTCGTATCAATCATATTTTGGCCACTATAAGGTAAAACTCTATCCTCCGGTTTGCGTTGCATTGTGTGATGGGAACTGAGTCTTATAATGGCTTCATTTTTATAAAAAGCATAGCGATGTTTAAAAGAAAGATTTGTTTTAAAGCACTGGCAATCCAATGGAGTAAACCCGTTCCACGAAAGTGGCGTGGTCCTGTGATTAGCCAATTATATATGTGTTGAGTGGATTTCTCATACCAGTCCCATGACTGACTCGTAGTTTGTTTCACTCTCAAACTCGGGTGCCCCTTTTTCTACACGGGCAGCCTTGTATTCAGGTTTAGCTGGTTCTTTCTGGATAGCTGGAGCTGAAGATGGATTTTATCATTTATTTCCTTTTATGCTGTTCAGCTCCTATTGTACATATTTTGTTTATTTCCGCTATAGACATTTATGTATAACTGAACTGTTTGTACTAAGTAAGATCCTGTATACTGTGTAACTCTGATGATTACTTTTATCCAGTATATTTTGTTGTTCATTCTGGTGTATTTATTTAATTCTGTTCTGCTATTATCTGTTTCTGTGTTATATTCCAAAAGATAACCTGGTTTCCGTAAGAACGGGAAATCGGGTCGTCTCATCGTGGTATCAGAGCTTTGGTTAAGCTTAGTTCTGGAATATAACATTTGAACGAACTCGTCAGAAATAGAACCAGTAGTGTTCTAGGACGGGTAACTCTACAGATAGGATCAGCAATATCCTAGTATGAGTAAAGCAGAATGAAATTACACCTTGATAGACACATTTACATTTGAAGTATATGTTTCTATGTTTTAAAATACCTTTTCTGTGACCTGACACTTGATCTGCTAATTGCAGAAGTACTAGAAAAATGAGTGCCAGAAACAGAAGGAATACAGAACCCGATCTAGAGGCTCTATTAAAGAAATATCGAAATCTGAACAGAGCGCAATTCTCGGGCAATGAATCTATTATTCAAACTCAAGCTTGGTTGAGTTCTGTTGAAAGAATCTTTGAGCATATCCAGCTGAGAGATGACCAGAAACGGTTAGTAGCATCTTGGGCGCTCAAAGAAGAAGCTTTAATCTGGTGGGAAACAATCATCAGAAATAATCCAGAAGGTGATATCACCTGGGACAGATTCAAAGTGATTTTCCTACAAAGATTTACTCCTCCCGAATCAACCGAGAGATTATGTGATGAATTTTCTTATTTGATTCAAGGTGATATGACCATCCCGGAATATCACAAGAAATTCAATGAACTTTCTCACTTTGCCCCTCATCTAATTGAAAATCCGAAGAGGAAGAATCTGAGATTTATTCACGGGCTTCAAAGGAAATACCAGAATAAAGTATTGGGGCATGTGAAGCTTCCTTTTTCTGAAATGATATACATGGCTTATCAGTATGAAGACCTCCATAAGAAAGGAATGTTACGCGACGAAGAAGAAGTCTGTTCTAGTGACAAAACAGAGTCAAAAAATGATATTCCTGAAAAAGAACCTGCCACGACTGCCACATGCTCTAACTGCAATAAACAGGGGCATCTGACTAGGAAGTGTAAAACCTCGAAGAAGCGAAAGAAGGGTGGGTCTAAATCCAAGGGCAAGTATCCTGTGACTCGAGAATGCAATCTTTGTCATCAGGCCGGTCATATAAAGCGAGATTGCCGGCTGTTAAAAGCGACCAAGATAGTTCAAGTAAATGAAGTAGCAGAAATGTCTGAGCCCTCAGCTAGTCAAGAAAGGCCAGATGTTTTAGAAGGCACGCTTACTGTCAAAAACATTCCAGTTAAAGTACTGTTTGACACAGGCGCGTCACGAAGCTTCATTGCAAAGGATGCCGCTAAGAAACTGGATTTGAATTTGAAAAAGCTTAAGGAACCAATGACTGTCCAGAATCCTGTTGGGGGTTCCATTGATCTCAGCTGGATTTGTAGAGTACCGGTTTCTTTTTCTCGTTATCGATTTCCTACCATCGCAGCCGTCATGAATTTTAAAGAGTTTGATCTTATCTTGGGGTTAGACTGGTTGACCAAATATGAAGCTGAAGTTAAATGCGCCGACAGAGTCGTAAAGGCGAAGATTAAATCAGGTGATTATATAACCATTCCTTGTGAAGGTCAGAATGCTAATAGAAAAGACTTCTGGGCAGCTTTGGATGTTTCTCCAGCCCAAATTGAAAATGTCCCTGAAGTCACGGAGAATATTCCTGACCTCATTAAAGATATTCCTGTCGTTAAGAACTATGCGGATGTGTTCGAAGAAGTTGTTCGCTTACCTCCGCAGAGAGAGATAGATTTCAAGATTGCTTTAGTTCCCAATGCAAGGCCAGTAGTTCACGCTATTCGAAGAATGTCCTTGAAAGAGAAGGAGGAATTAGACAATCAAACACGACAGCTAGTATAGAAGGGTCTGATCAGACCTAGTTTCTCTGATTGGGGTGCAGCAGTGGTGTTTGTTCCGAAATCTGATGGTACTCTACGGTTATGTGTGGATTATCGTGATTTGAACAAACAGACAATAAAGAACAAATATCCATTGCCGCGGATTGATGATTTGTTGGATCGATTAAATGGAGCACAAGTATTCTCACGAATGGACCTAGCTACAGGCTTCCATCAACTTCGAATTGCCAAAGAGTGTGCTCCAATGACAGCGTTCAGAGGCCCCGACTTATTCTACGAGTGGTTAGTAATGCCGTTCGGCTTATGTAACGCTCCAGCTTATTTCGTCGATCTGATGAATAGAGTATTCAGAGGAGTACTGAACAAATTTGTTTTGGTTTTTATTGATGATATTCTAATCTTCTCTAAATCAAAGGCCGAACATGAAAAGCATCTGGAACAGGTTCTAGAAATTCTGAGACGGAATGTATTGAAAGCCAAGTTTTCCAAATGTATATTCTGGCAAGATGAAGTGAAATTTCTGGGCCACGTCGTATCGAAAGAAGGAATCGCTGTTGATCCAAGTAAAATCACAGCTATTCAGAACTGGAAACAGCCTAGTACTCCCACTGAAGTCCGTAGTTTTCTCGGATTGGCTAGCTATTATCGGAAGTTCGTTAAAGACTTTTCTAAGATATCTGGCCACTTAACGAAGCTTACAAAGAAGCATTCTAAGTTCAAATGGACTCAAGAGAGTGAGGAGGCTTTCGAAGAGCTAAAGTTAAGATTAACGACTGCTCCAGTGTTAACCATCATTGATGGCAACCAAGATTTAATAGTCTGGACTGATGCTTCTAGAGAGGGCCTTGGCGCAGTGTTAATGCAAAGAGGCCAAGTAATTGCTTATGCTAGCCGTCAACTGAAACCGCACGAGAAAAACTATGTAACTCATGATCTTGAGTTATTGGCTATCATATTCTCTTTGAAAATCTAGAGACACTATCTTTTGGGCGAGAGATTTGAACTGTTTACAGATCACCAGTCGTTAAAGTATCTGTTCACTCAGAAGGACTTAAATCTGAGACAGCAACGTTGGCTGGAGTTTCTTGCAGCATATGACTTTGAAATTATATATACTCCAGGAAAAGCCAATGTCGTGGCCGATGCATTAAGCAGAAAGAATGTAATGATCGCCAGTTTTATTATCATGACTTCATTGCTAGATAAGATATCTTCTCTTCAGGAGGATGATCACTTCATTCAGAAGATCAGAGGGATAATTCAACAAGGCGAACCTTCAAGTTTTCAAATTGACAACGATGGGGTTCTAAGGCTTAAAGGTCGAATATGTGTCCCTAACATTCCTGAACTTCGAAAGGAAGTACTGGATGAATGCCACAAGTCAAAACTCAGTATCCATCTGGGAGTAAGCAAAATGTATAATGACATTAAACGCACTTTCTGGTGGAAGTCGATGAAAAGGGACATTTCTTTATATGTCAGCCGATGCCCTACTTGCCAGCTAGTTAAAAGCGACCAACAGAAATTGGCTGGATTATTACAACCGCTAGAAGTTCCTGGCTGGAAGTGGGAACATATTTCTATGGATTTCATTGATGGTTTGCCCAGAACCAGAAAAGGAAATGACAGTATTTGGGTGATCGTAGATCGCTTCACGAAGACCGCCCATTTTATACCTGTCAAATCAAATAGAACCGCTCAGAGTCTGGCACATCTTTACTTCAGGGAAATAGTTAGACTACATGGAGTGCCGCTCAGTATAGTAAGTGATAGAGATACAATATTCACTAGCAAATTCTGGGAAGCATTTCAAGTCGAGCTGGGAACGAAGTTAAACTTGAGCACCGCTTATCATCCTCAGACAGAGGGTCAGACTGATAGGGTGAATCGCATTTTAGAAGATCTATTGCGGGCTTGTGTTATAGATTTTGGTGGATCATGGGAAGACCATCTACATTTGGTTGAATTCTCTTATAACAACAGTTACCAGGCGAGTCTGACAATGTCGCCATTCGAAGCATTATATGGTAGACCGTGCCGGTCTCCTGCTTGTTGGGTCGAGCCTGGAAATAGACTTGTGTTGGGTCCCGATATGATTCGAGAAGCTGCCGACAAAGTCGATTTTATTAAGAAGAGATTACTCGCCGCTCAAAGCCGACAAAAGAGCTATGCCGATAAAAGAAGAAGAGATATATCCTTCGAAGTTGGCGACTACGTATATTTGAAAGTATCGCCGATGAGAGGAGTTATCCGGTTCGGTAAAACTGGAAAGTTGGCACCCAAATTCATTGGTCCGTTTCCTATTTTGGAACGGATTGGAACTCTCGCATATAGGGTCAAACTGCCTGACTGGTTGCCTGGAGTTCATGATGTATTTCATATATCTCAACTTCGAAAGCACGTTCATGATCCAGACTTGATCGTGGAAGAAGTAGCTCAACAGGATATCGAAATTACTCCAGAATTAGCTGTGAGGCGAGAGCCGCTAAAGATCATCGGCAAAGAAACCAAAGAGCTGAGGAACAAGAAGGTTCGCTTAGTCAAAGTGCAATGGAGTGGAGATCCGCGAGATTGTACTTGGGAAACTGAGGAGAGCATTCAGAAAGCTTATCCTAGATGCCGAGTAGATATCTCTGATTGACTCTGGTGCAAGGTACATTTACCCTACCTTGCATTACCATTTAATTCTCTATTCTGTTGCTATTTTCTTCCCATGGATGTGCATTGTTTATTCTATACTCTGAATATTAAAAACAAATTGGTTGTTGTATTGTGGGATTGTAGGTTTATCAAACCACTTTCGACTTTATTCCTTTTCGGGGACGAAAAGTTTTAAGTGGGGGAGATTGTAACGACCCAGAAAATCTGAACCAATTTAAAATTTTTAAATTGGCTAAAATAATGGATTTTAAATATTTAAAATAAATATTTTAAATAATGGCGATGAAAACTGAGTTTGAATCGACATTTGAAAACGAATATAATTAATTATAATTATATATAGAATTGAAAATGGCGCGGTAGTTCGATAATTCGATTTCAAACTTCAATTGAATATACCGGGTGCAAAACAATCCGGATTTTAGTGAAACCAAAAATATTAGAATCTGTTAGTGAATAACTTTCTAACGAATCTGACCAATCGAAATTTGATAGCGGGAATCAAAAGATATGTCCAGTTGAAAATTCTGAATAGTCGCTATGGAATTCAGGCCCTTAAAAATGGACATTTTGCAGATGACCTCGGATTTCGACGAAACCACTTTTGTTGGGTCCGCAGTGTCAAGTTATTGCTAGGTTTCAAATTTCATAATTTTTCGAATTAATATGTGAGCGTGGCAAAGGAAAACGCGTTTGACCGATTTCAGTTGATTTTAATCGACTGGAAATTGGTCATTTTTCAAACGGTCTCACAATTCGACGAAACTAGTTTTGTTAGGACCGTATCGTCGACACGAAGCTAGAAAATATTTTTCTAGAATTTTTCTAGTTAGTATGTGACCCCGGTAATTTGAAATGTACGTTTAAAATTCAATATAGTGATTTAAATGTAAATTCAAAAGGAAACTGACTGTAACGATCAAATCAGCTTGAGATACATATCCCATTGTGTTCGGAATGGGGGTATAACGCTATGGACGGCAGGCGGTGGGCCTCGTTTAGAGGTCGTATGTAAAAGTCAACCTTTTTGCGAAATTAAATAATAAAATAATTTTTAATTCCCTCCCTCCCTCTTATCTTCTGCTTGCCCCCCCCCCCCCCCCCCGTTCGTTATAAAACATAACAGAAAGAAAAAAAAAAACCAAACCCTAAATCGATTCGACGAAGCAGCCCCCCCCTCGAGATCGCACCGACGAAGCAGCCCCCCCCCCTCGAGATCGCACCGACGAAGCAGCCCCCCCTCGAGATCGCACCGACGAATCAGCCGCCATCCCGTTCGAGCCCGAGCCGCCGCCTTCGAGAAGTCGCTGACGAACTGCGAAGTTCTTCCCCCCCCCCCCCTGTAAGTATTTCCTTTTATTTTTATTATTATTATTTTTTTTTTTATGTAAACGTGATTAAAAACTGAATAAATTAAATAAAGTTTAAAACTGAAATTTTTAAAAAAAGTATAAAACTGATTTTGTTTTTAAAGTATTAAAAACTGTTTTAAAAATAAAGAAATAAAACTGTTTTGTTTTTAAAGTTTAAAAACCGATTTTGTTAAAGTTTAAAACTGAAATTTTTATAAAAGTAAAACTGTTTTTATAAAAGAATTTTAAAACTGAAATTTTTATAGAAGTAAAACTGAATTTTTAAAAGAACTTTAAAAACTGAATTTTTAAAAGTATTTTAAAAACTGAAACTGTTTTAAAAATAAAGAAATAAAACTGATTTATTTTATAAAGTATAAAACTGATTTCAAAAGAATTTAAAAACTGATTTTTAAAGTTATAAAAACTGAATTTTTAAAAGTATTCAAAACTGAATTTAAAAAAAAAAAGCAAAAGTAAAAATCATATTTTTTTTATATGTGAAAGCAAAAGTAAAAATCATATTTTTTTTTATATGTGAAAGCAAAAGTAAAAATCATATTTTTATATGGTGAAAGCAAAAGTAAAAATCATATTTTTTATATGTGAAAGCAAAAGTAAAAATCATATTTTTTTTATATGTGAAAGCAAAAGTAAAAATCATATTTTTATATATTGAATAGCGAAGTCAAAATTCGATTTTTATATATTGAATAGCATAGTAAAAATTCTATTTTTACATATGCAGAGAATACGGGTGAAAGCGACAAATAGGCGAAGATTTCTATAAGTGAAGTGTCGTGCAGTTGGATAGCTATTGGTGAGATTTCTGATTTAAAATTTATATATATATATGTGTGAAGTAAAAGTGAATTGCTATATATATATATATATATATATATATATATATATATATATATACGCCCCTCGTCCACAAACCATGGACGATATTTATTGGTTGAAATTGTTGTGGAAATTTGATTGATAGCGAATGATTGTTTGGGATTGTTTGTGATTGATATTGGTTGATTGTGGTTGAAAAATACCCATTTGTGGTTGTGAAATATTTGGTTGAAACCACATAGGATTAGTTTGTGAAAATGAAGTAAATATATACATGCCGCCTGCGTGCGAACTAGATGCATGAACCCCATTGTCAAAAACCGCGAGGTTTTAAGGTAGAGCGAGGAGCCGTACTAGGGACGGTGCCGGTGTAACTACCCTGCCGTTATGCTGCCGAAATTTTGAATAATATTTGTGTGTTTGAATTATTTTCATGTGCTTAAACTATATTTATTCATTGTATAGAAAACATTCATGTGTTGAATTGATATTCATTCGTTGTTTAGAAATTCATGTGTTGAATGATATTCATATTTTGAAATAAATTGTTCGATAATAAAAATCACATTTTTATCTATATATAAAAACTATTGAAAACATTCATGTGTTGAATTGATATTCATTCGTTGTTTAGAAATTCATGTGTTGAATGATATTCATATTTTGAAATAAATTGTTCGATAATAAAAATCACATTTTTATCTATATATAAAAACTATTGAAAACATTCATGTGTTGAATTGATATTCATTCGTTGTTTAGAAATTCATGTGTTGAATGGTATTCATATTTTGAAATAAATTGTTCGATAATAAAAATCACATTTTTATCTATATATAAAAACTATTGAAAACATTCATGTGTTGAATTGATATTCATTCGTTGTTTAGAAATTCATGTGTTGAATGGTATTCATATTTTGAAATAAATTGTTCGATAATAAAAATCACATTTTTATCTATATATAAAAACTATTGAAAACATTCATGTGTTGAATTGATATTCATTCGTTGTTTAGAAATTCATGTGTTGAATGGTATTCATATTTTGAAATAAATTGTTCGATAATAAAAATCACATTTTTATCTATATATAAAAACTATTGAAAACATTCATGTGTTGAATTGATATTCATTCGTTGTTTAGCAATTCATGTGTTGAATGGTATTCATATTTTGAAATAAATTGTTCGATAATAAAAATCACATTTTTATCTATATATAAAAACTATTGAAAACATTCATGTGTTGAATTGATATTCATTCGTTGTTTAGAAATTCATGTGTTGAATGAATGGTATTCATATTTTGAAATAAATTGTTTGATAATAAAAATCACCTTTTATCGACTATATGAACTATATAGAAAAATAGTGTTTTGAAATGAATTGTTTTACAATAAAAATCACCTTTTTATTGTATGCATAAATCGTTGAAATGTGAAGTGTTAAAAATAGCCACTTGTTCAAAATAAACATATATGAGTTGAAATATTCATTAATTAGCTAGTGAAATGATTTGCACCTATTTATGTAACATTAGAATGAATGGTGTTTTTAAACCAAATAGAAATCAAATATGAAGTTGAATAGAAAATGAAAAATGATATGGACTGTATATATATGTACATGCATATTCATTGAACAGGTTATAGCAAAGGGGCTAGAGAAGAGGAATAAAATTTGTGCCCGACAAATAGGTACACATTTACTGATTTGTTTGGGTGATGATTTTGAGTCTGTTGGCTAGCCGCTTGGCTTTTTCTTTTTCTTTTTGAGATTAGAAGGACCGGGACGCTATTTGCGATTTCCCGACGCTCCCGGTGCAGGGGAGGTTATGGCGAAATTTTTCCAAAATTTAAGGTGTTAGAAAAATTATTGAAGTGAAAACGATATTGAAATTGTTGAATGAACTATATTTATATAAATATAAATAAAATTAAAACGAAACGAAGCCGTGCAGTTCGTATTTTGAAACCGTGATTTCAAACGACTAGTACGGGAAATCCGACCATTGGATTTTCCCGAAATCCCAACCGTCGGGTTCGCCTTGGAATAATCTTTCCAACGGCACCAACCTTGTAAAAATCCAACGGTTGGATTGTCTGGAATGTTTAATTCAAATCTGAAGAAAAACAGCGCCAGAAGCGATTATATTTATATATATATAAATATAATTATATATTTAATCGAATAACGACGCTGCAGTTCGTATTTTGAAATCGAAAATTCAAACGATTGTACCTGGAGATCCGACCGTCGGATTTTCCCGAAACTGGAACCGTTGGATTCGTTTTGAAAAGACCTTTCTAATGATGTAAATTTTGTGAAGATCCAACGGTTAGATTTTCAGATATGTGTAAATCAAATCTGAAGAAAAACAGCGCCACGGCCGCCTTATGGCCCGAAGCGTCGTTTTGAATAAAATGGCTATTTTAAAATAAATAAAAATAGCGATAAATAGTTATAAAATATCGTAAGCGATATGGAATGGAAATAAACTGAATTTGCTTGATTTATGTGATGTTTGATGGTTGAATGTGTTTGGTGTGAAAACTATATAAAGAACACAATTGGTGTTGTCGAATAATTTAACCATTGAAATAAATCGATTTGAAATTCTAAATATACGTGAATTATTTGAAAAGGCCGAGTTAATTCTCATTTCGAATAATCGACCGACGATTGAAATTCGAAGATGAAGACGATGGTCGAAGACCGGAGATCTTCACCTCGTTTGGATGGTAACCGAGGTCCTGATTGGGAGGCATCCCGAAATATGGATAATGAGTGGTGATCGTTCAGACGTACGTGTTGATCGAAGGGTTTGCGAGGTATTTAGTGCCTCCGGTTTCGTTCAGACCCAGAACGGACTTGTAAATGGACTGTGTGTCCGACATTGGAATTTGTTCTGTGTGATTGATATATAACGTTGTTGTATACACAATTATATGATTTTTGTTTGATGATAACAACCAAATAAATATTATTATAAATGTGTTTGAAATCGTACTGTTAAACATATACATCACTGACTGAAATATAATATTTATATTTAAATGGAATACGACCATACAGACATTGATATAAACATACTGTATTCTATTTAAATTGAATATTTTATTTCAATAACACAACAGTATGAATCTTATAAACTCCTCTATTTAAACACTCACAGAATATTTGTACTAATAAATAACAGAACAAAATAGACAAGTTTGTTTGACAACAATAAAATAATATTTTATTTCAATCAAACTTGTTTATTACAGACATCAGTACATTTCAAATTTGTTTATTACAGACATCAGTACATTTCATATATACACAGCTCCTCACTGCAACACTCATACATTCATTCAGTTTACTTTTCAGTATACAGACTTTTATACATTCTTTTTATACACGCTGTTTCATCTTCTGTCTTGTATCTTCAGTCTTCTGTCAATCTTCACTGCTCACAGTCAGTCCAGTCATCACCTCATCACCTGTCACATGAAACACACACACAGTACACTGCAATAGAAATTAAAAAAAAACTGAATACATGCAGATGTGAATTTTATTTTTGAAATTATATTTGCCTCAGAATTCGGTGTGTTTCTCATCATTTTTCTGACTCGATCTGATTTTTTTTCCGACTGATGGCTGCATATACACACGTGTATAAATACACGTGTGCACTGCCACGCCAATCAGTACGCAGCTGAGGAGTAGCCACTAGGACCTGCTCAACTCAGTGCAACTGACAAGTCGAACATGGACAAGCCAGCATTCATGAAAGCCAAATAACAAGTCAGCAA
Organism: Allium sativum; assembly: GCA_030737875.1. Classification (NCBI taxonomy): domain Eukaryota; kingdom Viridiplantae; phylum Streptophyta; class Magnoliopsida; order Asparagales; family Amaryllidaceae; genus Allium; species Allium sativum. The sequence goes on along the minus strand of CM060921.1, from coordinate 792,312,153 downwards.
ATAAAAAAAAAAAAAGTCAAAGTGCACAAACAAGTGCAGCTCAAACATGGTCGAGCCAGCAAAAAAGAAGTGGAGTTCAAATCAGCAAAGAAACTTCAACAAACTCAAATCAAGATGGTGTAACTACAGCTCAAACATGATGATGCATGTACAAAGTTGTCGAGCAAACATATATGAGTCAAGCCAGTGTGAAGTTCAGCAGGGCATAGCTAAATGCAAATATACACACACACAGCATAGTACAAACTGTATGCAACATGTTTGATATTGGGCCGAGAACAATGAACAACAAATCATGCAACATCAAGGCAAGCACAGTTTCACATATATTGATACATGAACACAAGAAACCCTCAAAAGTGTAGCTGTGTGTACACAACATGATTGGAGCAGCTTTCAAAGTAAAAGGGCGAGCAAAAGTGAACATAAATACATGGTACAGTACATATGCACGACACAAGACATGCAAGTCAGTAGTACAACATCAAAGTACAAAACAGCATAGCACAAGCTTTAGGTTCAAAACTGGGTTCAACACAACACATGACCAAATAATGATGATGCACAACTCAACATTAAAGCAGCAGTTTGTGTTTTTATTTTGGTTCAAGTAAATTCAGTTTTTCACAAGGTGGTCGAGCCATGCTCAAAGTTACAAGTGGCATGAATGAAGACATCAATTCTGCATAGTCAGTCAAGAAGATCGTGCTTTATATTTGGCAAAAGAATCAGTATTTTGCTTGCAGAAAATCATGCAGAGAAATGAAAGCATATTCATTGTTTCCAGTGTTGGGGATATACATGTTTGACAAGTATTCAATCCATGAAAATCAAGTATACAATCAGCATAGGGATTGATTTTTTTCAGGAAAATCAGAGGAGCAATATATGGAAAGAAATCACATTTTGAGCTTAAATAGGTTTGATTTTTTTTTCTCTGTGAATCATTCAGTGCTCAATCAACAATTCGAAATCATATGAAGTAGGTCACGGCATCAATTAAGGCAAGAAAACATTTATAGAAATCTTGCTTCACTATTGAGCATGATTTATTTTCAGAAATCAATCTCGGCAACCATATATATATAGAAATCAGCATTCAAATCTCACAATTAATTGAGCAAGTGTATTTGCTTTTTGAAGTTAAATCCAGATTTGAAAATCAATTCAGTGCAGGGGATTCCAGAAATGACAAATCAATTTTTGGTAAGAAATATCACGCAGGAAAACATTATTCTTTGTTTCCTGTTCTTGAACCTCGGCAGTATCATTTCAAGGAAATAAAAAAGGGCAACAAACAATTTTCAAATTCATCAATTCAAAGCCGATTCAGTCAAGGGAATTAAAAGGGAAAGCATCGCAATTTCAGATCGAATCACTTAATTGAAATCAGAGAGCAAGTTACGGATTATATAATCCTATTTATCACCGATTCATCATAGGCAGAGATGACACATTGAAAATCGGAAACCACAAGCATCTGAACAAGAAATTCAAGCAGAAAATTAAAATCACTCACAATTTAGGGTTTCGGTCGACAGAGCAAATTCCCCAAATCAGACAGTAGCAAACCGAAGAGAAGCAAGCCGCAAGAGTTTTGAGCCATCAGAGAATCGAATTTCGTTATCCAAGCACAGTGATTTGGGGTCAAACAGAAACCCTAGATCGCCCTAGCCGCCATTTTTTTTCCCAGAGCCAAAGAGAGATCGGGTGATAAAGTGAATAGGGGCAACCGAATTCAAAGGAGGCCGGCCATGATGAATCCAAGGCCATGGGTTAATTAAAAGGGGATCACCCCTTATTTTTCAACTCCTTTGTTTTGTTTTTAAAGGGTTTCCCTTTATTTTTTTTTATTTTTTTTTCGCATTCTTGTTTCAAAAACAAACGAACAGTTTGACTAGAGTCTGTAAAATTCTAGTGTCACAGTTAGAGGTTAATTGTCAGTTTCAGAGTCTGTAAAATTCTGGGATTACGGATTACAGGTTTGTAATACGGGAAACCTGATCTAGGGGTTTAGATCAGTCTAGGATTTTGAGCGTAGGGTTAGAATAGAAGCAGGGTTTGCGAGTGTACAAGGTCTTGTATGCGAGATCTGTTCTATCACCTAGTAGAAACCTTAGAAATGCAGCAGTAGGCAGGATTTTGCCGAAGCTGGGTATATCTGTGTGTGATTTATTTTCTGCATTTCAGTTTCTGCTATATTCTGTGATCAGTTTATTATTATTTATCTCATTAAGTTTTTAATTCTTGTTAAAAACTGTGAAAAACCCTATTCACCCCCCCTCTAGGGTTATTCTAGATCCAACAAGTGGTATCAGAGCAGGTTATTTCACTAACTCTAGAGTCATGGGTCATCCTAGTTCTCAACCGATAGAGAGTCAGTCCAGTTCATCTCCAAATGTTTTTGATGGAACAGATTTTTTAAACTGGAAATCCAAAATGGAATTTTATTTAAAATCTGTTAATATCAAATGTTGGGATGTTATTATCAATGGATTTGATAGTGTAGATATTAATTTCAATACTCGTGCTATGAAAATCATATTTGATTATCTTAATACTGAACAGTTTAACCTTATCTGTCATTGTTTATCTGCACAGGAAATCTGGGACACTCTCAATACGAAGTATGGAAGACTTGACAACCACAGCTCAAAACCCGATAAAGTCAACTCAGACTCAGAGTTCTGTTTAACAGGATTTACAAATGAAACTTCAGATGAATCAGATGATGGAGAATCAACAAATGCTGAAACCGAGAATTTCTCATATGAAGATCTGGTTTACATGTGTCTTGATTTAACTAAATCTGTTGATAAACTCCAATCTAAAAATAAATCTCTGAAATCTAGGAATTCTGAGTTGATCAGCAAAATTGATGATTTGGAATCACAACTTGAATATGTTAAAAATTCTTCAAATTCTGTTTGCAAAAATTGTTTGAAATTGAAAGCCAATCTTGTTCATCTCAATAAAAGTATCCAAAAGTTTGAAGATGAAATTCTGATCTTAAATGAGAACAAGACTGAGCTGTCAAATTTGAATAATCTTCTGCAAAAGGAATTTGAAAATTTTAAAACAGATATAAATTCCAAATTTGAAATTGCTGAAAAGGAAAATTTGGTGAAAAGTAATTTGATTTTGAAAGAACTTGAAAATGAGATTGAAAAGTCCAGGATTTTTGAGTTTGAAAAACAAAAACGATTTGAATTTGAAATCTCGGAATCCCAAGCCAAAATTAAATTTCTTAAAGATGAAAACTTGGTTTTGAAAACGGATTATGAAAGGAATAAGATCACTAAAAGCCGTTGTTCAGATTTAACAAAAGAAAATGGTGATCTTATATTTAAAATTCAACAACTTGAAACAACTTTGAAAAATTTTTCTAATGGTGAAAAATCTTTGAATATGTTGTTGAAAAATCAATTTTCTTCTAAAAACAAATATGGTCTTGGCTTTGGGAAGAATAATGTTTTTGAAAGACTGAATTCAAATGATTTGAAAAGTTCTTCAAACTGCTTTGGAGAGAATCAACTTGAAAATTCAAACTTTGATAATCTTGGAGGTTTTTTGAATCATAAACGTGATGAAAACTTGTTTTATAATAATCCTTCTAAACAATCTTGGATCCAAAAAGGAAATAAAACAAACTTCGTTAAATTTAAACAGATTTGGGTTCCAAAGGGTACAAAGGTTAATTCTGATGGTTTGTTATACAAACAGGTTTGGGTACCAAAAGTGGTAAACGTATTTCAGAGTGGTTTTACAAATTTTGTTAGACCACTTAATTCACTCAACTGCTAGGTACCTGTGAAGGCTGAGGAACTGCTGTGCTGAAAAGAAATTTGAAATCAAGACTGTCTATATTTCTCTGTCATTTACAGTTCCTTAGGCCAACATTTGTTGAGTTAGAGATTCTACTTTACATTGGATTCTGGTATGATCTCTAAACTCACCTTTGTATATTCTCTTTGTTTTTATTGTCTGTTTTTATTCCTTCCTCTATCCCCCTCTGTTTTTTTTTTGTTTTTTATTTGACACTGCCATATTCTTCTTTGTCTGTACTTCTTAAACTTCCAGTTGCAGAATTAATGTTTTTCTGGAAATTTGCCTTACTTGTATAAAATCATCATGTGTTAATCGTTTCCATATCCTGAATTTGAACTTGTATATATCTGCAAGTGTTTTGAAGTTTATTTTCTGATTGTTGAATTCATAACAGTGTTGATGCATTCATATCATATCTTGAACACTGTTAACTAGAATTCTAAATTTTGAAGATCTGAATAATTAATGAAATTTCACACACTTATGCTGTTTTGAGTTTCCTTCCAATTCATTTTTGGAAATGCTTAAAGTATTATACTCATTACAGCACTGTTACTTCTCAGTTGTGATAATATCATTAATTTTTTTTTTTGATTGGCTTGATTATTTCTGACTTGAAAAATATTTGGGTTGAATCAGTGATACATCTTGAATTTCATCCTTATTCATGATTATTATGGTTGAAATTAGTTTAATTTGAAATCATCTGAAATTCCTGATATTTTGAATCTCACACACCATTTAAATCTGAAATTATTAATCTTGTGTGACTGATTCATTATATCTCAAAATTTGATATTTATTCAAATGATTTCAAATAAATTATTTTTATTCTTTGGATCATGAATATCTCACAAAATTGATGTAGATGATCTGAAATTTGTTGAGGACTTGTCAGAAAATTCTTGTGATAATTCTTTTTGAAAATGGTCTTTGAAAATCATTGTTATTTCATGATTATTTGATTTGAATATATGTTTGTTTAAAATCATTTGAAATTATTGATTTATTGGATCTCACACATATCTTGAATCTGAAATATAACCTGGTGTGATTGATTCATTAAATCCTGATATATTCACATTTCTTCAAATGATTTAAAATAAACTAAATTTTATAATCATGGATCATGGAATATTTTTTTTTTTTGTGATCTTCAGAAACATCGTTTGATAAGTCTGTTGTGATATTGATTTTTCTGTGCTGCTCTGATACTGTCTTTTGAAAAATGTTTGTTTTTTGAAATCATGCTGCTCTGATTATAAGAAATTGATTTGTAAATTTTTTTTGACTGCTTGATTTGGTATCAAAGATTTATCGTACTCTGATAAATGAAATTTGTGTGCTTGAGTTGCTTGCTTTGTAATTAAGTATTTTCTGTTAACTGAGATACCATTGTTTGCCACCAAGGTGTCATTAAAATCCTCGAGAAAGCGAGAACATTTGGTATCAGAAGCGCCTTATATTTGTCTCATCCATCTGTTCTGATTTTTCACTTTGTAGAGACACCATGTGGTATCAGTTTAAAAGTGCTGCATTTTTTTTGCTGTATATATATATTTTTTTCCCTCTTGTCATGTATAGATCAGCATATTACTCTTGTAATTGTTTTTCAATTTTAAAATTATTTATTGATTATTCTTTCAGAAATTGAAATCAATATCCAAATTAAACTGTATTTATAATTCATCAAAACTATAATCAGATTTAGAAATTGTGATGAATTGTGACTGCAGTATATTTCACAACAAGAGGAGAATTTTATTTAGATTTTCATGATGGTTAAATATTTTTTATAATATCTTTGAACTGGCAATTATTTCACGGCAATCTTCATTACTTATCATCCTTCTGCCATTCGTTATGATTTTATATAAATATGGAGAGTTTAAATTTTTTTTAATCATTTTAAAAATAAACAGTGAAAATATCTGTGATGGAATTGTGGTTATATTATTATTCAGAGTTAGTGATAATTGAAAATTTTCAATAATCCCGGTACAGTTGGTCATATTTCATAATATAATTAATTTAGAAATTTATTTCACAGTCCATTTCTGTACCTACCACATTTTCTATCATCCATATATTTGTTTTATTCCAAGGAGTGTTTCTTTTTAAAAGATGAAATGATAAATATATATAATATTCATAAGTATTTCTCTAACCTCATTTAAAAATCCAAGCTCTGGTTATGCATGGTTATGAGATTACTTATATTTAAGCTGCAACTGATCTCATTTAAAAATCCAAGATCTGGTTATGCGTGGTCAGTGTGCTCTTAAATTAAAAAAATTGGGAAAAGAAAATAATTTGGATAAAATAAATTAATGTGAAATTCTTCTTGGTATTTATAAACCAGCCTATCAATCCATCTTTCTAATTTGTGAAATGTGTTGAAATCTTATGACATATTATGTTTTGTTGATTGATAGATATTGGGATTTGAGATTATACGATTTTGTCACTTAAATTGAATCTATAATTATAGTCCAAAATCCATCACTGTTTTTTTTTGTTTTTATCCTTTGAAAATAATTGAAAATGAATTGTTTTTTTTTTAAAAAAAAAAAAAAAACTCTCCTCATTTTATATAAAATTCATCGTAAATCCGTCATTCTCTACAATGTGAAGTATGCCACCAGTTCTTAGTTTATTATGATTTTTGTTTGACTGATTGAGATTCATAATTGTTCTTCCTCTTAAGCTGATACTGTATGTGTTAGTCAATTTTCATCTGTATTTTAAAATCTGTATCCTTTTGATGATAACAAAAGGGGGAGAATTGATTAGATTTTGATTTATGAGTGAATATTTTATATTGAACATTTATTATTTTTTCAAAAAATTCACTCATGCACAGTTATAGGGGGAGTTTCTGCTGAAGGGGGAGCAGTCAAATAGGGGGAGTTCTGTTCTTCACAGTCAAACACATTTACTTTTTCAAAATCTTCATATTTTGTTTGTCATCATCAAAAGGGGGAGATTGTTGTATATAACGTTGTTGTATACACAATTATATGATTTTTGTTTGATGATAACAACCAAATAAATATTATTATAAATGTGTTTGAAATCGTACTGTTAAACATATACATCACTGACTGAAATATAATATTTATATTTAAATGGAATACGACCATACAGACATTGATATAAACATACTGTATTCTATTTAAATTGAATATTTTATTTCAATAACACAACAGTATGAATCTTATAAACTCCTCTATTTAAACACTCACAGAATATTTGTACTAATAAATAACAGAACAAAATAGACAAGTTTGTTTGACAACAATAAAATAATATTTTATTTCAATCAAACTTGTTTATTACAGACATCAGTACATTTCAAATTTGTTTATTACAGACATCAGTACATTTCATATATACACAGCTCCTCACTGCAACACTCATACATTCATTCAGTTTACTTTTCAGTATACAGACTTTTATACATTCTTTTTATACACGCTGTTTCATCTTCTGTCTTGTATCTTCAGTCTTCTGTCAATCTTCACTGCTCACAGTCAGTCCAGTCATCACCTCATCACCTGTCACATGAAACACACACACAGTACACTGCAATAGAAATTAAAAAAAAAACTGAATACATGCAGATGTGAATTTTATTTTTGAAATTATATTTGCCTCAGAATTCGGTGTGTTTCTCATCATTTTTCTGACTCGATCTGATTTTTTTTCCGACTGATGGCTGCATATACACACGTGTATAAATACACGTGTGCACTGCCACGCCAATCAGTACGCAGCTGAGGAGTAGCCACTAGGACCTGCTCAACTCAGTGCAACTGACAAGTCGAACATGGACAAGCCAGCATTCATGAAAGCCAAATAACAAGTCAGCAAATAAAAAAAAAAAAAAAGTCAAAGTGCACAAACAAGTGCAGCTCAAACATGGTCGAGCCAGCAAAAAAGAAGTGGAGTTCAAATCAGCAAAGAAACTTCAACAAACTCAAATCAAGATGGTGTAACTACAGCTCAAACATGATGATGCATGTACAAAGTTGTCGAGCAAACATATATGAGTCAAGCCAGTGTGAAGTTCAGCAGGGCATAGCTAAATGCAAATATACACACACACAGCATAGTACAAACTGTATGCAACATGTTTGATATTGGGCCGAGAACAATGAACAACAAATCATGCAACATCAAGGCAAGCACAGTTTCACATATATTGATACATGAACACAAGAAACCCTCAAAAGTGTAGCTGTGTGTACACAACATGATTGGAGCAGCTTTCAAAGTAAAAGGGCGAGCAAAAGTGAACATAAATACATGGTACAGTACATATGCACGACACAAGACATGCAAGTCAGTAGTACAACATCAAAGTACAAAACAGCATAGCACAAGCTTTAGGTTCAAAACTGGGTTCAACACAACACATGACCAAATAATGATGATGCACAACTCAACATTAAAGCAGCAGTTTGTGTTTTTATTTTGGTTCAAGTAAATTCAGTTTTTCACAAGGTGGTCGAGCCATGCTCAAAGTTACAAGTGGCATGAATGAAGACATCAATTCTGCATAGTCAGTCAAGAAGATCGTGCTTTATATTTGGCAAAAGAATCAGTATTTTGCTTGCAGAAAATCATGCAGAGAAATGAAAGCATATTCATTGTTTCCAGTGTTGGGGATATACATGTTTGACAAGTATTCAATCCATGAAAATCAAGTATACAATCAGCATAGGGATTGATTTTTTTCAGGAAAATCAGAGGAGCAATATATGGAAAGAAATCACATTTTGAGCTTAAATAGGTTTGATTTTTTTTTCTCTGTGAATCATTCAGTGCTCAATCAACAATTCGAAATCATATGAAGTAGGTCACGGCATCAATTAAGGCAAGAAAACATTTATAGAAATCTTGCTTCACTATTGAGCATGATTTATTTTCAGAAATCAATCTCGGCAACCATATATATATAGAAATCAGCATTCAAATCTCACAATTAATTGAGCAAGTGTATTTGCTTTTTGAAGTTAAATCCAGATTTGAAAATCAATTCAGTGCAGGGGATTCCAGAAATGACAAATCAATTTTTGGTAAGAAATATCACGCAGGAAAACATTATTCTTTGTTTCCTGTTCTTGAACCTCGGCAGTATCATTTCAAGGAAATAAAAAAGGGCAACAAACAATTTTCAAATTCATCAATTCAAAGCCGATTCAGTCAAGGGAATTAAAAGGGAAAGCATCGCAATTTCAGATCGAATCACTTAATTGAAATCAGAGAGCAAGTTACGGATTATATAATCCTATTTATCACCGATTCATCATAGGCAGAGATGACACATTGAAAATCGGAAACCACAAGCATCTGAACAAGAAATTCAAGCAGAAAATTAAAATCACTCACAATTTAGGGTTTCGGTCGACAGAGCAAATTCCCCAAATCAGACAGTAGCAAACCGAAGAGAAGCAAGCCGCAAGAGTTTTGAGCCATCAGAGAATCGAATTTCGTTATCCAAGCACAGTGATTTGGGGTCAAACAGAAACCCTAGATCGCCCTAGCCGCCATTTTTTTTCCCAGAGCCAAAGAGAGATCGGGTGATAAAGTGAATAGGGGCAACCGAATTCAAAGGAGGCCGGCCATGATGAATCCAAGGCCATGGGTTAATTAAAAGGGGATCACCCCTTATTTTTCAACTCCTTTGTTTTGTTTTTAAAGGGTTTCCCTTTATTTTTTTTATTTTTTTTTTCACATTCTTGTTTCAAAAACAAACGAACAGTTTGACTAGAGTCTGTAAAATTCTAGTGTCACAGTTAGAGGTTAATTGTCAGTTTCAGAGTCTGTAAAATTCTGGGATTACGGATTACAGGTTTGTAATACGGGAAACCTGATCTAGGGGTTTAGATCAGTCTAGGATTTTGAGCGTAGGGTTAGAATAGAAGCAGGGTTTGCGAGTGTACAAGGTCTTGTATGCGAGATCTGTTCTATCACCTAGTAGAAACCTTAGAAATGCAGCAGTAGGCAGGATTTTGCCGAAGCTGGGTATATCTGTGTGTGATTTATTTTCTGCATTTCAGTTTCTGCTATATTCTGTGATCAGTTTATTATTATTTATCTCATTAAGTTTTTAATTCTTGTTAAAAACTGTGAAAAACCCTATTCACCCCCCCTCTAGGGTTATTCTAGATCCAACAATTGATAGCCATCAGTTGCACGGTATGAATTGCCTGTGTGGCATGCTAAGATGCAGTGATCAGGGCTTCTGTTGAAAAGCAAAGTCTTGTGGTGATGATCAAAGCACCGCCTGTGTGGCGTAGCTTTGTGTATAACGTAAATTCGCGAGCCTCACACCTCGGTATGAACCTAAAACGGGAGAGGACATCAGGGAGGGCATGCGTTTCTTCCTAGCTAAAAGTGGCGTCAGTGGTTTTACACGCCCTGACGAGTTTGACTTATGTGGTTGTTGCTGTCGCGAGGCGCCTCGGTTTGATCGGACGATCCGGGTCCGATGGAGTCATTCGTTGGCTCGTTTACGCCCCAAAGGGCGGGGAAACGTATGGTTCAGGCATTTTAATCCACATCGGTGGACCGGCCCTGACGATCCTAAGGCTTGACAGAGTACTTGCCTGAGGCTCGGGCTAGGCAGTCTCGAATTCGGTAAGGACTATCTTTTGCCTTGGTTCATGACGGAAATCCAATTTCCAAATACGACATCGTGCGGTTTTGATTGTATATATATATGGCGACATGATATATGGTACCCATGCCGTCTATGATTGATAGTTATGATTTGAAATTGTTTTCAAAACATATAAACACTAACAATAATATCAAATGCCTTTGTTTTATTCGTATCAATCATATTTTGGCCACTATAAGGTAAAACTCTATCCTCCGGTTTGCGTTGCATTGTGTGATGGGAACTGAGTCTTATAATGGCTTCATTTTTATAAAAAGCATAGCGATGTTTAAAAGAAAGATTTGTTTTAAAGCACTGGCAATCCAATGGAGTAAACCCGTTCCACGAAAGTGGCGTGGTCCTGTGATTAGCCAATTATATATGTGTTGAGTGGATTTCTCATACCAGTCCCATGACTGACTCGTAGTTTGTTTCACTCTCAAACTCGGGTGCCCCTTTTTCTACACGGGCAGCCTTGTATTCAGGTTTAGCTGGTTCTTTCTGGATAGCTGGAGCTGAATATGGATTCTATCATTTATTTCCTTTTATGCTGTTCAGCTCCTATTGTACATATTTTGTTTATTTCCGCTGTAGACATTTATGTATAACTGAACTGTTTGTACTAAGTAAGATCCTGTATACTGTGTAACTCTGATGATTACTTTTATCCATTATATTTTGTTGTTCATTCTGGTGTATTTATTTAATTCTGTTCTGCTATTATCTGTTTTTGTGTTATATTCCAAAAGATAACCTGGTTTCCGTGAGAACGGGAAATCGGGTCGTCTCACCGTGCAGGCCCCACAGTGGGGTGTATCACTCCCTAAAGTGGCAACCCCGATACCAACATAAAGTGCAAGGCCATACCTACATGATGCAACAACGTCTTACCTACCAGCCCGGACCCATGCACGCACATGAACCCGTTGGACTTGCGTTGCCATCGCTATTCACGTTTTGACCTCTTACATTCAAGTCCAGTAAGCACGCCCCAACCCCGGCCTAGTACCGGGCCCAATTAGATACTCAAATGGGTTACTGGTTGAAATGGGTCCCCATCCGACACAAGCCTCCCACCTATGCTTGGTCCCCACTAGGTTTTTCTCCCACTTAACCATTTTAATTTAAATGTCCATGTCTTACACATGCTACGGTTAAGTCCATACTTACATGTCATAATTTACATGTCTTATCTTATTCCGGTTAAGTCCATATTTACATGTCATAATTTACATGTCACCCCACTTAACCTCTAACCATACCCAAATCTTATTATGGTTAGTATTCCTTAATTCATTCCTTATGACGAAGGGTGCATGATCTCCCACATTAGACCGAACACTTTGTGGTCTCTGGATTTGCCGGGCGGTTCCAGGCCGTCTTACGCCACAAGCCGGGTCTAACCTCGTGTCATTAACCGTTATGCCTACAATTCATTCCTCTGACCTCTCACATTAGACGTCCAATTGTGGCAGCTGGATTTGCCGAGCGGTTCCGGGCAGTCTTACACCACAATTGCGCCTAACCTCGTGTCAAAGGTTTATTGATAATCGTATTTGACCCATACCCACTTTTCATGTCATGTATATCCAATTAAACATGTAATATAATATTGCCTATTCCAATTTGTCACTAATTACATATTAGTTAGCCTCAATTACAAATTTACAATCATAGGAAATTTCATCAATTCCATGTAATTCATACTCAAATATGCCAATTTCACATATTATCCAATTATCCAAAATATCCAATAATATCCAATTTTCCATATTTCACATATTCCCATCGTTCCCACGTATTCGCATTCGCGCATATTTTTGACATAGGCTCGAAGGTAGTCTAGATCCAAAAATAAAAGGAATAGGGATAAGAAGAGAGAATCAAATCACAGAAAATTGGAATTAACACAACATCATGAAATAAAGGGGCATGCAAATTGGCATAGAGGCATAATGACAGATTCAACATGAATAAACTGATAAAAGGTATGAACTTTACATAGAAACATAGGCATATGATGCCATGAATCAAAAAGGTGAAGACTTGGATGAGATTTAAATTACATACATACATATGAATCCTCTTTACAACTTCATCATGTTACTTTTAATCCCATTATATTGTAAAAATCACCGTACTCACCTTTCGTGGTTAAAGAACAGAATTATGCACTGCAATTGGTGTAGAAACGTTGCGGTGTTGCTGATTTATCTTCTTGAATTGTTGTAGAAGCTCTAATCTTTAATTTGAGTTGAAGTTGAATGCTTAAGATTTGATTTAGAGGTGGCGGCTAGGGTTTAAGAGAGAATTTGACAGCATAATGGTGTCATAGATAATATTTATGAATTAGGGTTAGGTCTTAGGGTGTATATATAGGTATAGGAAGTTATTTAGGCCTTATGATTAACCCTAGAACTGATCTGGACCACTCAGATGCCATATCAGCCCTTTGGGCGAATCAGGTCACAGATTGGTAGCCAAACACCCTGGATTGACCTCTAGTCGAACCGGTGGGGCTCAGGTCGACTCCAAAAATGGTGCGGTTCGGCTATTCCCCCTCCCGATTCGCTGTTTTGAACTTTTTTTGAATATTTATTTATTTAATTTCTATATATATATATATATATATATATATATATATATATATTTCTCTCATATGCACACAAACTTCATGGCTTAATAACTTCTTCATAATTAACCATTTTCACACTATACCACTTTTTGAACTGCGTTCACACTAAGCCACTTTTTAGCCATTCCCCTAAAACAAAAATATGGCGCTGGCGGGGATCGAACTTTGTACCTCTTGTATGCAAGTCACATGTTCTAACCAAATGAGCTACTAAGTCTTTTGCTTACAAACCTTAGAACAATGCTAAACATCATTCTTTTCTCATTCCTCTTTTTCAAATAAATTATTCTTTAATTTGTTATTTTAATATTCTCAGAAAATACGGGGTGTTACATTCTCCCCTACTTAAAGGATTTCGTCCTCGAAATCTCAAAGTCAAGAAGAACGTATCCTACCATCCAATCATCCATCTACTCTACCATTAACCACTAGCAACCATTGTCCTTAAAAAAGTCCTAATGCTTTTTATGTACATATGCATAGTGTGTGTATGTGTCCGTATACTAATGCAAAATCAGGCGGTCCACTGATTCAGTCGACCTCCTTAATGCAAATAATGATAGTGCCATGTATCCATCATGTATGCAAAGAACCCTATACATATCATTACTACATATGTGCACAACCATTCATTTAAATGCAACATCCATATGATACACACATTCAACGTACATTCATTTTACTAAATACATCCATTTATATGCAATATGCAATATGAAAGTGACTGAGCCAATCTAGTGCCTAAATTGTGTGTATATGTATCCACGAACAGCCACTAGCAAACACTTGCTTCCACCATACATAACATGTCTCAAACACATGTTTCAACCATAATACTACCCTATCTAAAGGTCAAAGATACTTGTGAGAGGACATACTAAAGATAAAACAAGTACAAGCTAAGCGATAAAGGATAAATTAAAAGACATACCCTCGAAAGGAAAAGGGTACAATGAACACATCTTCTCTTCCGTCTCCCAAGTAGCGTCGCTCTCATCATCTCCCCATTGCACTTTGACTAGCTTGACCTCTTGATTCCTCAACTTCTTAATCTACGACCCAAGAATGCATGTAGGAACTCGTCGAATCGTCGCATCAAGCTCTATTTCCACCTCTCTAAGCAAGCTCTTCCAAAACTCGCTAATAAAGATAGGATCGCGATCGCTCACTATGCTGTAAGGAACACCGTGCAAATGAACTATCTCTCGAATGTATACGGAGGTTAACCAAGGAGCAGTCCTCTTACTCTTCATGGGATTGAAATGGGCGCTCTTAGTAAGTCTGTCTACCACGACTCAAATCCCCATATTACCCTTCCTTGATCTTGGTAACCCATCAACAAAGTCCATCGAGAGACTCTCCCACTTCCATTGTAGGACCTCCAATGGGTGAAGCAACCCACCGGGCTTCTTTTGCTCTGCTTTTACTTGTTGGCACACCAAGCACCTAGCGACAAACTCGGCTACATCCCTCTTCATACCAGCCCAAAAGTAAACCCGTCTCATGTCCATGTACATCTTGTCCCCGCCAGGATAAATGGTCATCTTCGAACGATGTGCATCATCAAAAATGGTCTTCCTCAAGTTCTCGTCTCGTGGTATACAAAGTCTACCGTCCCTACGTAACCAACCCTTATCATCTAGGGTATACCTACTGAGATGGCTCGATGACTCTCGTCTTATGAGCTTCTCTACTAACTCAACCAACTGTGGGTCTTCTTGCTGTGCCTCACCAATCCATCGCAAAAGCATAGGTCTGACCTCTAAGGATGCTAGCAAACTGGGTACAAAGTCAATAAAAGGTCTAAAGTCAAACGTAGAGATAAACTCTAAGCTTCGTCGCTCAACAAACAACGGACTCAAGGACAACCTTTTCCTACTTAAGGCGTCTACCACCACGTTACCCTTGCCAGGGGTATATGCTATCTCGAAATCGTAGGACGCTAAGAATTCCATCCACCTTTGCTGCCTTAAGTTCAAGTCCTTCTGAGAGAATAAGTATTTTAGCGATTTGTGGTCTGTAAACAATTCGAATTTCTCGCCAAGAAGATAATGGCGCCAAGACTTAAGCACGAAAACAATAGCGGCCAACTCTGGGTCATGTGTAAGGTAATTTTTCTCATGCACTCTCAACTACCTTCCTCTATAGGCTATTACCCTCCCCTCTTGCATTAAGACTGCGCCTAGTCTTGTTCTACAAGCATCGGTATAAACGGTAAATGGCTTATTCCCATCTGGCAACACTAAGACTGGGGTTGTGGTCAAAGCTCTTTTTAAACGTTGGAACGCATCATCACAATCTACGTCCCATGTGAAAACTAGGTTCTTCTTCATCAAGTGTGTCAATGGGGCTGATATCTTTGCGAAGTCCTTGATAAACTTCCTATAGTTGCCAGCCAACCCCAAGAAACTCCTCACCACGGTAGCATTTTCAGGGACCTTTCAATCTTGGATGGCCACCACCTTCGCAGGATTCACAGCTATCCCTTCTTTGGAAACCACGTGTGACATTTAGAAATTTTAGCTTTAAGTTTATGTGCTCGAAGGGTCCCCAACACTTACCTAAGATGTAGGGCATGCTCTTCCTTGCTCTTAGAAAAGATCAAGATGTCATCTACAAAGACCACCACGAATTTATTAAGGTATTCCCTAAACACCCTACTCATCAAGTCAACAAAGTATGCGGGGGAGTTTGTCAAACCGAAGGGCATAACAAGCACTCATAGAAACCATCCGGAGTCCTAAAGGCAGTCTTGTCTATGCTATCCTCGGCCACTCTCAATTGATGGAAACCAGTGGCTAAGTCCAACTGCGAAAACACTGAGGCGCCAACTAACCGATTGAAGAGATCGTCAATTCTCGGCAATGGGTGTCTATTCTTCTTAGTAAGCTTATTAAGTTCTCTATAGTCCACACAAAGTCTAAGGGACCCATCCGCCTTCGTGGCAAATACTACTGGAGCACCCCACTCCGATATACTACATCTTATGAACCCCTTCTCAAGCAACTCCCCTACTTGCTTATTGAGTTCCCTCCTCTCACGAGGAGCATGTGGCGTACTGGCAGAGATACGGGTTTTGCATTGCCTACAAGATAAATACGAAAGTCTATCTCACGTTTTGGGGGTAGACCCCTCACCTCATCGAAGACATCTACATATTCACGGACTATACGAACAGAATGTAAATCATCATTGGATGCGTCAACTGACTCAAGATAACTAAGCATCACCGATCCTCTAGGGTCACAAGAAATATCAAGGGTCTTTCCACTACAAGTCAACAATTTTACTACCCTTCGTTCACAATCTAGGATGGCACCATGTTTGGCTAGCCAATCCATCCCTAGAATCAACCCATAGCCCATGAAACCAAGCACAAAAGCATTACATTCAAAACCAACGCCTAAGATAGACAATCTCAAATCCCTACAAACCATGGATAAATGTGCTGACCCACCAATAGGATTTGAGACTATAATGGGATCCACTACGAGACTAGCATTTAAGTACAGTGTTTCAACTAATGATGTAGAGATAAACGAATGTGATGCGCCAAAATCGAATAAAGTACGGACAGGATGATCAAATAAGAAAATCAAACTTTCGACAAAAATTTTTCTACCTTCTTCCTTCCCCGGAGCCATGAGAGCATGAACCTGCCCTCCCGAAGTAGAACCTGCCCTCCCGAAGTAGAACCTGCCCTCCTGAAGTAGAACCTGCCCTCTGCTTTTGCTACTTAGGACAGTCCTTAACAGCATGACCTGGATCACCACAATGATAACAAGCGAACTACTTCTTCTTCCTATAGTCTTTCTTCAAATGGCCGGGTATCCCACAGTTGTGACACTTCCTCTTTTCTTTACCACCTTTATTTTGTTGTTGGTCTTTCTTTGGATCCTCCTTCTTATCTTGCGGCCTAAAAGTACTTACACCCTTCTCTTCTTCATGCATGTATGCCATATCAACAAGCTTTTCATACGTAGTCCCCATTGGAATGTGGGACATAACCAAACAGTGAAGCGGTTCATTTAGGCCCTTTGCAAACCTCAAGGCCTTCTTGTGAGGCGTATTCACCAACTCTAGCCCAAATCTCGCCAACTTATTAAATTCGGTCACATACTCCTTCACAGTCAAGTTTGTCTGCTTCAATGTCAAGAACCTCTCCATGTACATACCCTCCTTAGTTTGAGAAAGGAATTTCAACTCAAACCTTCCCCTAAAATCTGCCCACGTCTCAACAACACACTCTCCATTAGTAACATACCACCGAAACGAAGCTTTGTCCTTCATTAACCAAGTAGCCAATTGGACCTTCTTACAATCGTCCAAATCGAAAATGTCAAACAGATCCTCCACTTCTTTCAACCAATTTCTAGCTTCAACGAATGTTTCAGGTTTTCCATCCATCGAGCGAAAGTCTTTACATATCTTGGAGAAAGCATCTCCACGTGGAAGAATGACTGGAGCTGGGGGAGGAGGAGGAGGGACGTCGGCCGGACCCGCGGCAGCGACCCTAGCCTCAAGATATTGACGAAACCAACCGGGTACATGAACACCCTCTGGTATCTCAGATGCTCCAGAGATGCTGAAAAGAAAAAAGAAAGAGTTTCAAAACAAGGGAAGCGAAAGAGAGATGTATGGCTTGCTGGGATTATGCAATTTAAAGTAAACTTTCCTTGAAAATAGCTTCTTTAAAACAAGTTTTTGATAATACTTTCTATGAAAATAATACTTTTGAAAACACTTTTCAAAACTTTTTATCTGTTCTTGTAACCATAGCTTTGATACCACGTGTAACACCCCATGTCAATTAATGTCACTCACAAAGGGAATGCATCAATGTCCATGAAGCGTTATTGTTGTATAGAACAAATAAATTACAAGAATAAATAAATAAAACGCAGCGGAAGATAAAACTTATTTTATAGCATCATAACTTCAAAACAAGCTTACATAAGTAGTCTCCAAAAACCATTACAACAGGATCAATTGTCTTTTCCAAAAACTTCAAAGTACATAAAGAAGCAAATACTTAAATAACATAAATGCATAAATCCCCACTAAGCATAAGCAAAGCCATAAAGATGAGAGAGTTCTGAGCGATACATCTACTCTTTTCAAGCAACAGAAAGAAATCGGCACTAAGCTGTAGTATTCCCTCCTTGCAAACCTGAGGGGTGGGGAAGGAAAGAAAAGAGGTGGAAACAAAACGGGTCAGACATAAAGTCTGGCGAGACCAGTGATTTTAACAAATAATAGGTAAGGTAAATGATCAAGACATAAATAGGCATTATGATATGGCCGTAACATAGATAAGGTAGATAAAAAGGATGGACAAGATGATTCCGTTCCTAAGTACTAAGACAATCCTACACCTTGGCTAAGAGAACAACCCTCCAAGTACTAACCCCGAAGACCGAAGTCAACATTAGACTAGCACCCGAAGGACTATCCAACTCAACCAACATGTATTTCGTTACACCTCACTTTTGCTAAGTTACACCACATTACTTAATTACACCGCACATCTACTAGTCTCTATTTACTAAAGGTTGATCCCTTCCCACTAACTGTACCCACATGACAAACTTGGTAGTTACTTGTACCTAGTTGTTGTCGTAGGTGCCGGCTTGCTCCTACCACCACTAAGGTACCCTTATCGTACCCATTCGATCGGCTCCCTAAACCCCGTAGGCACCCGTGCTGGCCCCACAGTGGGGTGTATCACTCCCCAAAGTGGCAACCCCGATACCAACATAATATGCACGGCCATACCTACACGATGCAACAACGTCTTACCTACCAGCCCGGACCCATGCACGCACATGAACTCGTTGGACTTGCGTTGCCACCGCTATTAACGTTTTGACCTCTTACATTCAAGTCCAGTAAGCGCGCCCCAAACCTGGCCTAGTACTGGGCCCAATTAGATAATCAAACGGGTTATTGGTTGAAACGGGTCCCAATCCGACAAAAGCCTCCCACCTATGCTTTGTCCCCACTAGGTTTTTCTCCCACTTAACCATTTTAATTTAAATGTCCATGTCTTACACATGTTACGGTTAAGTCCATACTTACATGTCATTATTTACATGTCTTTTCTTGTTCCGGTTAAGTCCATATTTACATGTCGTAATTTACATGTCACCCCACTTAACCTCTAACCATACCCATGTCTTATTATGGTTAGTATTCCTTAATTCATTCCTTATGACGAACGGTGCATGACCTCCCACATTAGATCGAACACTTTGTGGCCGCTGGATTTGCCGGGCGGTTCTGGGCAGTCTTACGCCACAAACCGGGTCTAACCTTGTGTTATTAACTGTTATGCCTACAATTCATTCCTTTGACCTCTCACATTAGACTTCCAATTGTGGCAGCTGGATTTCCCGGGCGGTTCCGGGCAGTCTTACGCCACAATTGCGCCTAACCTCGTGTCAAAAGTTTATTAATAATTGTATTTCACCCATACCCAATTTTCATGTCATGTATATCCAATTAAACATGTAATCATGTTTATAATATTGCCTATTCCAAATTGTCACTAATTACATATTAATTAGCCTCAATTACAAATTTACAATTATAGGCAATTTCATCAATTCCATGTAATTCATACCCAAATATGCCAATTTCATATATTATCCAATTATCCAAAATATCCAATAATATCCATATTTCCATATTTCACATATTCCCATCATTCCCACGTATTCGCTTTTGCGCGTATTTTTTTAACAAAGGCTCGAAGGTAGCCTAGATCCAAAAATAAAAGGAATAGGGATAAGAAGAGATAATCAAATCACAGGAAATTGGAATTAACACAACATCATGAAATAAAGGGGCATGTAAACTGGCATAGAGGCATAATGACAGATTCAACATGAATAAATTGATAAAAGGTATGAACTTTACATAGAAACATAGGCATATGATGCCATGAATTAAAAAGGTGAAGATTTGGATGAGATTTAAATTACATACATACATATGAATCCTCTTTACAACTTCATCATGTTACTTTTAATCCCATTATATTGTGAAAATCACCGTACTCACCTTTCGTTGTTAAAGAATAGAATTATGCACTGAAATTGGTGTAGAAACGTTGCGATGTTGCTGATTTATCTTCTTGAATTGTTGTAGAAGCTCTAATCTTTAATTTGAGTTGAAGTTGAACACTTGAGATTTGATTTAGAGGCGGCGGCTAGGGTTTAAGAGAGAATTTGACAGCATAATGGTGTCATAGATAATATTTATGAATTAGGGTTAGGTCTTAGGGTGTATATATAGGTGTAGGAAGTTATTTAGGCCTTAGGATTAACCCTAGAACTGATCTGGACCACTCCGATGCCATATCAGCCCTTAGGGCGAATCGGGCCATAGGTTGGCAGCCAAACTCCGGTCGACTCCAAAAATGGTGCGGTTCGGCTATTCCCCCTACCGATTCGCTGTTTTGAACTTTTTTTAAATATTTATTTTTTTAATTTGTATGTATATATATATATATATATATTTCTCTCATATGCATACAAACTTCATGGCTTAATAACTTCTTCATAATTAACCATTTTCACACTAAACCACTTTTTGAACTGCGTTCACACTAAGCCACTTTTTAGCCATTCCCCTAAAACAAAAATATGGCGCTGGCGGGGATCGAACTCTGTACCCCTTGTATGCAAGTCACATGTTCTAACCAAATAGGCTACTAAGTCTTTTGGTTACAAACCTTAGAACAATGCTAAACATCATTCTTTTCTCATTCCTCTTTTTTAAATAAATTATTCTTTAATTTGTTATTTTAATATTCTCAGAAAATACGGGGTATTACACTTTCTTAACTCGACTTCTTTTTACTTAAACCAAACGTTGAATAAATATTTGATTCAAATCCTTGTATTCGCTTAAAATATCTTTGATAACTTCGTTTATAACTCTCGAGTTTCCCGATAAAATACGTTCAGAAACTCCTTCCACAATATTTAACTAGTATTCCATTTCAACTTTGCTTTCTTTACTCTTATGGATTTCATTACAAAGTAATCACTTAACTTATTATTATTTGCAATAATAATTTACTTCATCATTAATTTCCGTAGACATAGTTAAATTCTTATTACTAAAATAAATAGTAAATTCCTTTTAGAGACAAATATTCGTAGGACAATTTCATTATATTAATTAAAAACAAATTTATTGAAGTTAAAATGGTTGACTTAGTCAACTCAAAACACGGTTATATCGTTAACCAATTTCAAATTAGTTCTCCCTTTAAATTAGTTAATAATATAACAAATTGAAATAACTCCATTTAATTGTTTCTTAGAAAACAATTGATCCAACCCTTAATCGTTAGATTAATTTCTGCTCATTTTCTTCTAATTTTTATTAACATGAGATTTTGATTTATAAAATAATATAATAATTACTTATAAACTCAAATGATAAATAATGAATATTAATTTCCTTTTGTACAAACTTTATTCAAAATAATAGATTCCATCTCCAGTTACAAAATAAGTTTTATAACTTTATTTCTGTTGATTCACCTGACTGTAAATCAATATATATAGAACGAATGGTTTATAGGCCATATGCTATAAATTACCCAACTAATATTGTCCATTGGCTAAAACAAAACAAACGTTGAATTTCCAATCAACGATAAACAACAAAATCATTCATCCATTCAGAACAGTTCATATAATGGTAACATGAAAATAAATAACTTTTAATATGTTTGAGGAATCCAGTCGGATCCCTCCAACCTATTTTTCCCTACATCCAAATAGGTTACCTCAAATAATACCATTCAATTCAAATAAACAGATATAATTTAAATAACAACCAATAACAACAAATTAAAATCCAATTATTTATTTTATACATTTATATTATTATAAACGTGACCAAAAGTTACCTCAGTTCGTTACAATCGTTAGAAAATAATGATCGAGTTAAATTAAATTAAACGAACATTTAATTTATTTGGTTCAGTCAATATAAAATAATATATTTAGAACATCCAGCAATAACAATCATAGCATACAAATATTAAACCCGACTTATATAAAATATAAGTGGGATAAAACTGAGTGAGTTGAACTCACCTATGATTTCCAGTCGTCCTTCATCGGTTCATTTTAATTAAATTAAACTTGCATTTAATTTGATTAAATATTCCAGCAGCAACCATCTCTGACCAATACTAGCTTCATCGTGTTGTGTTCTTTGATACAGACCCAACATCACTTGTTTCATCGAATTTGGGTACTATATGGAAAAGATATAAACTATTATGTTACTAACTATTTAATTTAATATTATTGAAAACTTAATAATAATTTATTACCTTAATCTATTTTAACGTTTAACCACACTTTTATCCATAATTAAGTACAATGTACATATCCATGCATGTTATGTATACAAGATGCTGCAAGATTGGACATACCATAACCGATTAGGATATGCATAGTTAAGCAACCCAAGCCACGTTTTAGGTATAAAATATAAATTGGGCATAGGATATAAATTGGGCCACAGTCAATGTAATTAATATTAGGAAATTTTAATTATTTTTAGGCACACATTAAATGTTTTCTTCTACCATTGTCATGATTCTCACCTGCCATTGTTCCTTGCCAAAAGACTGCACGCCTCCTCACCTCTCAAGCAACCGCCACCCTACGTCCACGCCCCCGGAGTCATATGCACCGCTCCTCTCATCTTTTTCTTCTTTATATATATATATATATATATATATATATATATATATATATTTCGATCCCCATACTTCACTGTTGCTACGCTCCTCTCACCACATAAGTATAATCTTCCCCATATACAAATAAAACCCCTCCTCCGGCTTCTTCTATACACGGTGCTTGTTTTAACCTGTGATAAATATTCGAACCCATCTACTTATTTACTTCTTTATGTTTTGTTTCCTACCCCACATTCTATAGTTCTTCTCTTCGTGATATATACTTCCCCACCTGTTTGTGACTGAGCTTCCTCCACATCGCTGCATCACTTTCAAGAACCCATGCACCAATGTAAACAAACCCCACAATGAACTGTCAGTCCTCCCCACTCCATATCATTTTGCAACTTCCTTACTAACCATCTGATTGCTCTCTGACCGTCCAGCACCCTGCACCTGACCTTGGACCACCCGCAACCCACCTTGCCTAACCAAAAAAACCATTGAACCTATCCCCTGCCGTTTTTTCCGAACTCCGACTACCCAGCACGTCATGCCCCATTAGTCATGAACTGCCACCTTCCACGGTCTGAAACCAACCTCTGACAAGCAACTAGACACCAACAACATATACGAATTGTGTAGGGAGTTTGAATATATAATAAAAGATTGGGTTTTCATTGGTATTGCTTGAAGGAAACAATGCATGTGCAGGAATAACTTGAAATTTAATAATTTACATTATTTGCGGGGAGAAGGAATTTGTAGAAAAGAGCGGAAGCACGATGAAGATATGGATGGGGAGATTTTTTTGTGTGTATTTATAGGGGAAAAAGGCTTAGCAACCAAGTAACGGGGCGTATAGGGATGGAGTTCGTTAGGCTAGCTTGCATTGAGTTTTCTCACCCTCATCTGTGATGTGTAGAGGTAAAATTTTGATCTGAAGTTATAGGGGAAGAAGGGAATAGGTCAGCTGCAGAGACGCTTGGGATGAAGGTAAATAAGTGTAGCTGTTTTCTCATCACATATATATGATTAGTCTAGGTTTGAGTGTGCGATTTTTTTTCATACCTTGGTAGGTTTGCAGAATATGGAATAGGCATTGACATTTTTACCCTAGGCTTTGTACATACCAAAAGGAACTTGTATATGTTTCTTTCATTTCAACACGGCTAGCTCGGTACAATTTTCTACGTGATTATATAAGCTAGGCGTGTGCAGTGTTAGGCGTGTGCAGTGTTTACATTTGATTGATAGTATATGAGATAGCCGTATTTAATTCTAGTTGTGTTCCTTATATAGTATATAGGTTCGTACATATAATATTTTAGGTAGCTTCTATGTTTGTACCCGATTTTACTTAAGACCGAAGCTTAAATACTTTATTTTATACGGTGTTAAACTCTACTGCTTATATCGTTGTTTACCGCTAATCTTTATATTCAATCCGACATATGCGAACTCCAATCACAATGAAAATGGCACACCACTATGTCTCAACATTCCAGTCCCAATGAAATTCGTATCATTGAAAATCGACTCCGTTTACATGACAGCTTCATTTTAATTTTAATTTATTTATTGGTTCACCATAAAAAATGCACACACTGATGAAACAACTTTGATTGGCTCTAAACTAGAAATGTAGCAATAACTAGCCATACTTATTCTAATACTATTCATTTTGTTGAAACCGAGGTTGTTTGGTAAATAGTTATTTCTAAGGCCTATATACTACCGATAAAATATAGTTAAATCCAAAACAATTCAATTCAATAATAATAAATTATTATCCAGTTATATCTCAACTGAAATCCTACACAACTTCAAAAAAGGCAAAGTAGATTTTAAGCTCAATGTATAAAATTCCGGGTTAAACGAGATTCAAATTTTATAGAAATTTCTACCTAATTTATTAAATAAAAGTTATAGTTTATTAACGAATTCCATAGCGACTATTCGAAAAATTGAATTGGACAAAACTAACAATCTATAAGCTCAAATCTCGATTTTTATCTTACATTAGAAAATTATAATCAAATCGATTTAGATATTTCTTATTTCACGGAATTCCGACTTATACCAGATCCTACATATTCAATTGAAATTTAAATCGTAAATTACGAACTACCGCGACGTTTCGAGTTCAAATTATAATTATATATAAATTTAGCGTTCAAACTTCGTTATATAACGAATTATATATTATAAATCCATTTATAAATCCCAAAATAATATTTAAAATAATAAATTATATTAAATATATAATTACCAAAAATATGGGATGTTACACTCCTTCCCCTTAAAAGAATTTCGTCCCCGAAATTACTAAGGTAGGAAAATGTCACAAACCGTTAAATTTTAAATGTCTTATTTTTTATTAAATCAAAAACTGCTTCACTCTTTTTTTAAATCATCGATGAATTATATTCAACCAATCGAACAAACAATTAAAAACCAATACACAATCAACATAACCCAATCAATTTAATTTACATCCAATATTAGTTTTTACTTGGGTTAACATACCTTAATCATCAATCGATTAATATCCAATCGATTTCCATTTAGTTATTATTAATTAAATTTCCAAACTCTAAATCGATTTAATTTAAATGTCCATTCTCCATTCCACTTAAAAAATTTAAGTCTCAACTTCACATTCAATTAATAATTGAATTACAAATTAGTTTATTTCAATTTCTAATTTTATTGATTCTCATCTACGTATTGAAATCACCTTTTCAATATTAAATCATTTCAAATTTTAATCAATTTGAATTCCATTTAAATCAAACAAACAAACAAATATTTCAATAATTTGATAAAATTATTTCTTTTCTATACAAAAATATATTCCAGGTAAAATTATATCATTTACCATCTTTAGAAAACAATATCGCATCGGTTGCCAGTTCAGTTTCTGTCAACACTTAAACCGATCAAACAACACAATACAAAACATTTTTATATAGGATTTACAAATACGTGCTCTTATATATATACACACACACACACACTCTACCCAAACTGGAGTACTACTACCCCCATCTCTATCGAGTTACGCTACAGAGCCAAGGTTATTACTAAACCATTGCTCTGATACCACTGTAACGACTCGGTTCTTCAACTCTCGAATTCTGACAATAATACATAAATTCTGTATTACTTGCCAAAACCCAAGTATCGAAAACACCAGATAGTTAATAGACAGAAATTAGAGGGTGAGATAAGAAAGAAAGAAATATTAGAATATAAGAAGAAGAAGAATAGAAGAAGAAGTAGAACCAACACAACATAGAGTCTCACTTCGCAGTGGAATAAAATATAATATAGAAAATCTTTATTGAGAGCTTGAAAAATACTTACAAACATCACAGTACATCAATACACTTGGACAGTTATAACAATCTGTCCTCATGCACAACACACAATGGAATAATAACATCATACATACGAACTCTTCCAAGTTGTCCCTTCACAGCATGCGATGACCTGAACCTGTAAAACTCGATCTAACCCTAGCATTTCAAACGCCGGATTAGTCTAGTGAACTAGAGTGAGAAAACCCATTAAGTTTATAACAACACCCAACTTGATTTTAACATTAACAAATCTTTTCAGAAGGAAAAGGATAATCGTATGGCCAGTGCACACATAAACAAAGACAGTTTTTACATTATGATAAACCAAAACATTTTGAAATTGTTTGTTATTCTAATATTATGATAATGTCTAATACAAATAAATACCAATCTAGCGGAACGCTTGCATCTCAGGCTCCACATACATACTGTACAATCAAAACCGTGGGTGATTATTGGAGATTGGATTTCGACAGTGACAAGGTATGGAACTGCCTGCCGATAGTGTATCTCCATAGGGGAATACACTGGGTTCAACAAGAACATCTTGCAACCCGGCCACACATGACTGACCACTCATTTCGCTTGAGTGTATCGAATGTATACCACCAACGGTTGGGATCAACAACTGTTTCCCGAAAGGGATAACAGTGAATAGAATAAATTAGAAAATAAATTTACTCTAGATAGGTGATTATACACCCTACTTGGGAGCGACCCGCTTAGCCATTGCTGTCTGCTTAATTTTTTTCATTCCCGGTTGTGAAGCTTGAGGTTTGAATTACCTATACAACATCTGGCCACCAATTATTTTGAATGCGACATCGTCAAATCCACCAAAAATCACTAATTTATTTCCATAAAAATATTTTGGTTGTTAAGCTAAGAGAAGGTGTCTTCTCCGCCATAAACTATGGTACGTTTGATGAAGTCAACATATCTGATCCATTTGGAAATACTCTGTCAAACATCCATCTATACAAGTTGTCCTGGGATTGGACAAACCGAAGACACCCTCCTACTGCATCCAAGGAATCACCATATAGATCAGTAGCTAGTAGTCCTTGAAATTCGTAGATTCCAATCACATTAGAATCATAAATCAAAATAACTCTGATTTCAACATCAGAGGAATTTGACAAGTAGTCCTTTCGTTTATGAAGATCCACGGTTTTTACTGCTCCATCTTCAATTAGCATCTTTGACGAATTCGTATTTGCTGGTTCGGAATGGTTTTCAAATATAAATTTGATCTCGGTCTTTTTGTACCAACAATCGTATAGGTCAGATTTTGATAGTCGGTTATTTAACAATCAAACAAACAATCATTCAACCAAGAAAATAAAATGAGTTCACTAGTTCAGTACTCAGCATCACTTGGCCTTTTTAATTAAAATTAATTAACTTCTTAATATTTAAAACACAATATTAATTTCTTATCTTTAAAACACAATATTAACTTCTTATCTTATTTTACGAGTATTTACAAAACTATTTTAAATACTTAGAGTTAAGTCAGATATATATATTCACTTTGGGTTTAATCAATTTTCATGAAAAACATCATTACGAAATCACTTTTCGTTTCATTTCTCGAAAACCATAACTACACTTTCCCTTTCAAATAAACTCATTCATACTCATCTCACTAAATTGTTATATCTCTTATTTCTGTTACTTCAACATTTATTGGTTCCTTACCGTAAATTGGTAAGTAAATAATTTCCTAGATATCAACCTCGAAGATCGAAATCAACATCAGATTAACATTAATAAAATCTCTCAACTGAACCAATCTCTAGTTAGGTTCCAATTCTTAAATATGAAAACCCGTAACTTCCCCGTAAAGGAAAGCGTCGGATAGTTCGAGAACAAACCACAACAGAACGCATATAAAAGAACATTTCACTGTATATTACAACAATGCATCAGATTACAAGAATATACAGAGTATAAATGAATAAATATTACACAGAAATATCAGAGATTTAAATTACATTTAAATACATAGCAGCGGAAAATAATACAATACACAACTAGAAGGAGATATACGGATACAAAGCTTTCCGGATATCGTTCCAGCTGTAAACCAGGATCCTGTGAATATAAATCTGCAAAACCAAAACTACTAGCTGCCCGTGTCAAAATAAGGGCACCCAGAGTTTAGGTTAAAACAATAAACTCCAGGTCAGTCATGTGACTGGTGTGAGAACTAAAACAGTTTTTAATCTTTATTTTCAAAGGTAAATCAAGGGACCACGCCGTATAACACTGAACGGGTTTCCTCCCAAGAATACCAGTGCATAAAACAAACCGCGCAATGCTAAATAAAGAAAGATGAAGCTGTTATAAGACCCAGGTCCTATCACACAATGCAACGCAAGCCGGGGGATAGGGTTTTCCCTTATAACAGCCAAAGAATGCTTGATACGTTTAAAACAAATCATTTGATACTATAATAAGTGCATAGTGTATAAAAAAACTTCAAATCATAAGTATCAATCATAGGCGGCATGGGTACCATATATCATGTCGCCATATATAGGTTTACAAATAAAACCGCAAATGTCACGTATTTGGAAATTGGATTTCCATCTATGAACCGAGGCAAAAGATAGTCCTCAACCGATTCGTGACTCTCTAGCCCGAGCCACAGGATCAGAACGCATCAACCCTTTAGATCGTCAGGGCCGGTCCACCGATGTGGATTATTATGCCTGAACACTACGTTTCCCCACCCTATGGAGTGTAAGTGAGCCAACTAAATGACTCCATCGGTTCGAGAACGACCGATCAATCCGAGGCGCCTCGCAACAGCAACAACCACATAAGTCAAACTCGTCAGGGCGTGTAAAACCACTGACGCCACTTCTAGCTAGAAAGAAACGCAAGTCCTCCCTGATGTCCTCTCCCGTTTTTGGTTCATACCGGGTGTGAAACTCGCGAAGTAAACGTTACACAAAGCTACGCCACGAAGGCCGTGCTTCGATCATCAACCACAAGACTTTGCTTTTCAACAGAAGCCTGATCATTTGCCACACAGGCAATTCACTCCATGCGTTTGATATCCATCAATATATAACCCCTGAGCTCGTACGTCTCAGAGAAGGGCGTTAAGCAAGAGAATAAATTCTCCGCCGCCAAACAGATATATATTTAATAGAGATCAATCACATGGACTAAAATCCAACGTCAGACACACAGTCCATTTACAAGTCCGTTCTGGGTCTGAACGAAACCGGAGGCACCTAGTACCCCGCATATCCATCGATCTCCAAGTACGTCTGGACGATCACTAACTGTTTCCATCTTCTTGGGTGTACAGCCCAATCAAGATCATCAGTAATCACCCAAACGACGTGAAGACTTCTGGTCTTCGACCACCGTCTTCATCTTCGACTTATCGTCGTATCAGTTATTCAGAATGGGATAAACCCGGTCTTTTCGAATAACTCGCGTATACTTTAAATAAGTGTTACACAAAACACAACATACGCCTCATTCAAATTCATTAGTCACTAACCGTAAATTAATCAAGAGAATAATTCCCCAAATATTAACCCCAAAGGCCGAAACCAACATCAGATCAATATTCAGAAAACCATTATGCTTGGCTAACCGACAGTTAGTTTCTGATTTCACATTCATAGGGAAAGGTTCCCATTAATTTTATCCAAGATAAATTTCTTGAATTTATTCTTTAATCTATTTTTGAATATCAATTCAAACTAGTCGGGATTAGCGAACCTTACCGAAGTAATCATTTGTTTTAATTTCCCAATCCCAACCTATTCATCCCATGAAGTAAAACTGGTTATACTTCATATCTAACACCACGGTGTTATCGGTAAATTCAATTACCATTTCAGGTTCAAATCTAATTAAAGATTTAACTATCGCCTGGAGTAAAACTGGTGATACTCCATTCTCGATCATTTCAATCTAATTAAAGATTCATTAAAACTCCACTTAGTTTTAATCTTCGACTGGGTTAAAGAATCAGTGTCATTTAAAACACGGTTCACGATAAACCCAAAAATCATTCCATTAATTATCGGGTTAAAGAACAAGTGTTATTTAAAACACTGTTCACGATAAACCCAAAAATCATTCCCAATTCAATTCCAATTAAATATCATTTTTAATTGGTACACTTCATTAAATCTAAATAAAAAGATTTAATCTTTTCTCAACTGGGTTCAAGAACAGTGTTAGTGAAGACACCATTCACGACAAACCCAAATCACATTTGATATTCAATACAAGGCTCTGAATAGAAAATATCCCGGCTTATATTCAATATCCAATTCTGCGGCCAACAAAGATCGTATTGGAAATAACG
Source organism: Allium sativum (assembly GCA_030737875.1). Taxonomy (NCBI): domain Eukaryota; kingdom Viridiplantae; phylum Streptophyta; class Magnoliopsida; order Asparagales; family Amaryllidaceae; genus Allium; species Allium sativum. The sequence goes on along the minus strand of CM060921.1, from coordinate 792,281,604 downwards.
ATATATATCTATATCTTTCAAATTTCCATAACAACATTTGTATAATCACGAAATCCAACATCGAAACATTCCAAAGACAATTTTGATTCAAATACATTCCAATGCAATCATTGGAAATTCTGGTTATTATCAAAACCATTTCAAATTCAATTTATTTAAAAATAAATAGAATTATAATTCTAGTTCAAAACTAGTTCATTTCGATAAAAATCTATTTTTATCTTTTCAAATATGGCGTTTTTCATCCCAATTCTTCTCAAATCATTTCTTATGATTTTACACAAATTATTACTATTTTTAATAATTTTATCAAGGCCTGTACAGTCGATTTCCATCAATGGCCATCGAACTGCACTTACAGCGACCTTTTTCGAATTTGATTTGGACATAACTCCAAATCCAACCGTTAGATTTCAAATTTCTAATCTTCCTTAGAAAGCTCTTTTCGATACGAACCCAACGGTTCCGGTTTTAGGAGAATCCGACGGTCGGATCTCCCGCAATGTCCGTTTGAAATAAATGGTCGAAATTCACGAACTGCCGCGGCGCGTTCTATTCAGGCCATTATATTATATATATAATATATATATATACTATATTTCGTCGATTTCTATTTAAAACGAATTATATAAATAGTTTTAAATTCGATTCAAAAGAAATTTCAACTTCCGTTTCAATTCAAATCAAAATTGAATTCTTCACTATAAATTCGTTTTAAAATTCATTTCTATTCAATTCAAATTTCAATTCAATTTGAATTCATTTCAATTTGCTTTCAATTCAATTTGAATTTTTTTAAATTCATTTCGAAATCGTTTTCAATTCAATTCATTTTGAAATCGTTTTCAATTCAATTTATTTCGAAATCGTTATCAATTCAATTTATTTCGAAATCGTTTTCAATTTAATTCATTTCGAAATCGTTTTCAATTCAATTCATTTCAAAATCGTTTTCAATTCATTTCATTTTGAAATCGTTTTCAATTCAATTCATTTCAAAATCGTTTTCAATTCAATTCATTTCATTTCGAAATCGTTTTCAATTCAATTCATTTCGAAATCGTTTTCAATTCAATTCATTTCGAAATCGTTTTCAATTCAATTCATTTTGAAATCGTTTTCAATTCAATTCATTTCGAAATCGTTTTCAATTCAATTCATTTCGAAATCGTTTTTAATTCAATTCATTTCGAAATCGTTTTCAATTCAATTCATTTCGAAATCGTTTTCAATTCGATATAAATATCGTTCACGTCAAAATGGCGTCAATCTAATCAACACGGCTTCATAAATTTCTATTTTCAATATTCTATTTCGAATATTTCTTTTCTTTCAAAATAGTTGTTATCAAAATATTTCGTTCAACACATGACCAATCTCAATGGATGAGTACTGTCAACACATGAACCTTTATTTTATAATTTTCATTATTTTTCAAATTGGAATGAGGCCCAATCAATTACCATATAAAATTAATTATATGGATTTTCATACAACACATGTATATAACAGCATTGAAAAATAATCAACCATCAACCAAAGTGCACTACACTGTATAAGCATCAAATATAGACATTTAACGCTTATAGCAGCTTGTCAATCAATCGATCGACATATTTAATCAATCAGGATGAGTGAACTTCAAGTTTCATCCCAACACCCGTGTGGGGTTTCAAACAATCGAACAAATATTTTATTCGTGCAGTTGGGCGATGTGTAAAATTTATCGTCCCAATCAATGTCCTTCAAATAGGTGTACATAAACAAACCGTCTGGTTTGTAAATGAATATTTATTTATTCACATTCACGTTAAAAATTATATTTTTAACGATAAAACATTTTATTCCAACATATGAATTTCTATTAAGTTCATTCTTTAAATAAAATGATATTTTTATTTTTCTAACACATTTTAGAAAATTTCGGCGGCATAACGGCACGATACTAGAAACGGGACGAGGCCTAGCCTTATCCCCGGTCTAGTGAAGGCCCACGCCATTCACACATCAATCAAATTCATTCAATTCACCCAAACAACTCAATTTCAATTCAAATATCCAACTAATCTATGCAACCAAATAAACAAGTCCATGGTCTGTGGACGATTGTGTCGGGTGCTACTAAACACCGTCTGCATCCAAGTATATATATAACTAGAAAAATAAATTGAAAGGTGAGAAATTCTCACATATAGCTATCCTAGCTCCACGGCACTTCATTTGCAGAAACCTTCATCGCTACCGCATCTTCGTCATCTTCGTTGTCCGCTTTCACTACCTATGTAAAAATCGAATTTTTACTTCGCTATTCCATATATAAAAATCATATTTTTATTTCGAAGTTCAACATATAAAAATCCTATTTTTATTTCGAAGTTCAATATATAAAAATCCTATTTTTATTTCGAAGTTCAATATATAAAAATCATATTTTTATTTCGAAGTTCATATATAAAAATTCTGATTTTTCTTCGACTTTCAATATATAAAAATTCTGATTTTTCTTCTTAAATCTCAAAATAAAATCAGTTTTCAAACCCTTTTCAAATTCAGTTTTTAATCCTTTTTTTTTAAAATTCAGTTTTTAATCTTTTCAAAAATCAGTTTTTAATCTCTTCAAAAATCAGTTTTTAATTCTTTTCAAAATAAAAATAAAAGTAAAAAAAAAAAACTTACTGTAAGCGAAGATGGGGGGGCGTCTGCTGCTCGTCGATTGATGAGGGAGAGAGGGGGGGAAAACCTGCTGGCGGCGCGCTCTTCAAGGAGGCGGCGGAGGGGAAGTCGATGGGGAGGGCGGCGTCGGTCTACGCATCTGAGGGGGGGGGGCGATTTGGAGATGAGGGTCGGGGGAAGGAGAAGAAGCGGAGGGGGAAGTCACGGAGGCGTCGCGCCCCCCTGGCGGCGGCGGCGAACGATCGAGGGGGGGGCGATTTCGATTCGATTGTGTTGTTTTTTTTCCTGAATATGAGAAAAGGGGGGGGGGCAGAACGGTTAAAGGGGAAGAGATTATATTTTTTTTATTAATTTAATTATTATTTTTCAAAAAGTTGACTTTCACATACGACCTCTAAACGAGGCCCACCGCCTGTCATCCATAGCGTTTTACCCCCATTCCGAACACAATGGGATATGTATCGCAAGCTGATTTGACCATTTGAATCAGTTTCCGTTTAATTTTCATTTAAATCACTATATTGAATTTTAAACGTACATTTCAAATTATCGGGGTCACATATTAACTAGAAAAATTCCAGAAAAATATTTTCTAGCTTCGTATTGACGATACGGTCCTAACAAAACTAGTTTCGTTGAATTCTGAGACCGTTTGAAAAATGGCCAATTTCCAGTCGATTAAAATCAACTGAAACTGGTCAAACGCGTTTTCCTTTGCCACGCTCACATATTGATTCGAAAAATTATGAAATTTGAAACCTAGCAATAATTTGACATCACGGACCCAACAAAAGTGGTTTCGTCGAAATCCGAGGTCATTTGCAAAATGTCTATTTTTAAGGGCCTGAATTCCATAGAGACTATTCAGAATTTTCAACTGGACATATCTTTTGATTCCCGCAATGAAATCTCGATTCTTCGGATTCGTTGGAAAGATACTATTAATTAGATCCTAATGTTTTTGGTTTCACTAATATCCGGATTGTTTTGCACCCGGTACATTCAATTGAAGTTTGAAATCGAATTATCGAACTACCGCGCCATTTTCAATTCCTTTTAATTATATATAAATATTTATATTCTAACGACGACGCGTATAATATATACGTTCGAATTATATTCAAAATAAATTTCTCGTTGATTTTATTTAAAATAATCTATTTTAAATAATCAAAATTCGCTATAATTGCCAAAATAAAAATTTTAAACTGGCCCAGAATTTGCGGGTTATTACAATCTCCCCCACTTAAAACTTTTCGTCCCCGAAAAGGAACAAAGTCGAAAGTGGTTTGATTAATCAACACTACGTTCGATCTGGCTTTCATTCTCCAACTTTTCAGTTTCTGAGAATTTTCTAAAATCTCAAAAATTTGGCTAACACCCTAAATTTTTGAAAAATTTCGCCATAACCTCCCCTGCACCGGGAGCATCGGGGAATTTCAAATAGCTTCCCCGGTCCTTCAGATCTCAAAAAGAAAAAGAAAAAGCCAAGCGGCTAGCCAATAGGCTCACAAAACCATCATCACCCAAACAAAACAGGAAATTATGTAGTAAACATGTACCTATTTGTCGGGCAAACAAATTTTATTCTCTGGCTCTAGCCTCCTTGCTATGACCTGTTCAATGTAAGTATATGTATATGCAAGCAAATGCGACCAAATTTCAATATAATTCAATATTTGATTCAATTAGGCTAAATTGCTAAAAATTAGCAAACAACTAAACAAACAACACAAACATCAATAAATTAATGAATTAGAGTTTCAAATTCATAATTTGATATATATACAAAAAATCATGTTTTGATGCCAAATCACAACAATGTATTCTAACTATATTAGTTTTGGTTCTCACACCAGTCTAATGGAAATATATAGAAATCACCCCTTCGTCACTCGAAAATAAATGCTGATGATGTTTCGAACCACCATCAGAACATTGTCGGGCTACTAGAGTGCGGTTCTATATCTACCCGGTATATTAAAACTTCGAATATACGTTTGCAAGGCGTATATGCAAATTCTTTATATACTGGACTGTCCAAGTCAATATAAATAAATAATTAACTACGAATAATTGATTTAAATTTTCAAAACAAAATTTGTTTTCATTTTCAAAAATATACTCTTCACACTCGTTCTAGGATACTACTGATCCCATCTCTAACGAGTCATTCTCATTGGATATTACTAATCCAATATCTGATGAATTCTTTCGTACAGTTCTAATGTGTCTTGTTCTCTGAGCTTTGTAAACCAAAGCTCTGATACCAACTATGAAAACCCGTAACTTCCCCGTAAAGGAAAGCGTCGGATAGTTCGAGAACAAACCACAACAGAACGCATATAAAAGAACATTTCACTGTATATTACAACAATGCATCAGATTACAAGAATATACAGAGTATAAATGAATAAATATTACACAGAAATATCAGAGATTTAATTTACATTTAAATACATAGCAGCGGAAAATAATACAATACACAACTAGAAGGAGATATACGGATACAAAGCTTTCCGGATATCGTTCCAGCTGTAAACCAGGATCCTGTGAATATAAATCTGCAAAACCAAAACTACTAGCTGCCCGTGTCAAAATAAGGGCACCCAGAGTTTAGGTTAAAACAATAAACTCCAGGTCAGTCATGTGACTGGTGTGAGAACTAAAACAGTTTTTAATCTTTATTTTCAAAGGTAAATCAAGGGACCACGCCGTATAACACGGAACGGGTTTCCTCCCAAGAATACCAGTGCATAAAACAAACCGCGCAATGCTAAATAAAGAAAGATGAAGCTGTTATAAGACCCAGGTCCTATCACACAATGCAACGCAAGCCGGGGGATAGGGTTTTCCCTTATAACAGCCAAAGAATGCTTGATACGTTTAAAACAAATCATTTGATACTATAATAAGTGCATAGTGTATAAAACAACTTCAAATCATAAGTATCAATCATAGGCGGCATGGGTACCATATATCATGTCGACATATATAGGTTTACAAATAAAACCGCAAATGTCACGTATTTGGAAATTGGATTTCCATCTATGAACCGAGGCAAAAGATAGTCCTCAACCGATTCGTGACTCTCTAGCCCGAGCCACAGGATCAGAACGCATCAACCCTTTAGATCGTCAGGGCCGGTCCATCGATGTGGATTATTATGCATGAACACTACGTTTCCCCACCCTATGGGGTGTAAGTGAGCCAGCTAAATGACTCCATCGGTTCGAGAACGACCGATCAATCCGAGGCGCCTCGCAACAGCAACAACCACATAAGTCAAACTCGTCAGGGCGTGTAAAACCACTGACGCCACTTCTAGCTAGAAAGAAACGCAAGTCCTCCCTGATGTCCTCTCCCGTTTTTGGTTCATACCGGGTGTGAAACTCGCGAAGTAAACGTTACACAAAGCTACGCCACGAAGGCCGTGCTTCGATCATCAACCACAAGACTTTGCTTTTCAACAGAAGCCTGATCATTTGCCACTTAGGCATGCCACACAGGCAATTCACTCCATGCGTTTGATATCCATCAATATATAACCCCTGAGCTCGTACGTCTCAGAGAAGGGCGTTAAGCAAGAGAATAAATTCTCTGCCGCCAAACAGATATATATTTAATAGAGATCAATCACACGGACTAAAATCCAATGTCAGACACACAGTCCATTTACAAGTCCGTTCTGGGTCTGAACGAAACCGGAGGCACCTAGTACCCCGCATATCCATCGATCTCCAAGTACGTCTGGACGATCACTAACTGTTTCCATCTTCTTGGGTGTACAGTCCAATCAAGATCATCAGTAATCACCCAAACGACGCGAAGACTTCTGTTCTTCGACCATCGTCTTCATCTTCGACTTATCGTCGTATCAGTTATTCAAAATGGGATAAACCCGGTCTTTCCGAATAACTCGCGTATACTTTAAATAAGTGTTACACAAAACACAACATATGCCTCATTCCAATTCATTAGTCACTAACCGTAAATTAATCAAGAGAATAATTCCCCAAATATTAACCCCGAAGGCCGAAACCAACATCAGATCAATATTCAGAAAACCATTATGCTTGGCTAACCGACAGTTAGTTTCTGATTTCACATTCATAGGGAAAGGTTCCCATTAATTTTATCCAAGATAAATTTCTTGAATTTATTCTTTAATCTATTTTTGAATATCAATTCAAACTAGTCGGGATTAGCGAACCTTACCGAAGTAATCATTTGTTTTAATTTCCCAATCCCAACCTATTCATCCCATGAAGTAAAACTGGTTATACTTCATATCTAACACCACGGTGTTATCGGTAAATTCAATTACCATTTCACGTTCAAATCTAATTAAAGATTTAACGATCGCCTGGAGTAAAACTGGTGATACTCCATTCTCGATCATTTCAATCTAATTAAAGATTCATTAAAACTCCACTTAGTTTTAATCTTCGACTGGGTTAAAGAATCAGTGTCATTTAAAACACGGTTCACGATAAACCCAAAAATCATTCCATTAATTATCGGGTTAAAGAACAAGTGTTATTTAAAACACTGTTTACGATAAACCCAAAAATCATTCCCAATTCAATTCCAATTAAATATCATTTTTAATTGGTACACTTCATTAAATCTAAATAAAAAGATTTAATCTTTTCTCAACTAGGTTCAAGAACAGTGTTAGTGAAGACACCATTCACGACAAACCCAAATCACATTTGATATTCAATACAAGGCTCTGAATAGAAAATATCCCGGCTTATATTCAATATCCAATTCTGCGGCCAACAAAGATCGTATTGGAAATAACGATATATATCTATATCTTTCAAATTTCCATAACAACATTTGTATAATCACGAAATCCAACATCGAAACATTCCGAAGACAATTTCGATTCAAATCCATTCCAATGCAATCATTGGAAATTCTGGTTATTATCAAAACCATTTCAAATTCAATTTATTTAAAAATAAATAGAATTATAATTCTAGTTCAAAACTAGTTCATTTCGATAAAAATCTATTTTTATCTTTTCAAATATGGCGTTTTTCATCCCAATTCTTCTCAAATCATTTCTTATGATTTTACACAAATTATTACTATTTTTAATAATTTTATCAAGGCCTGTACAGTCGATTTCCATCAATGGCCATCGAACTGCACTTACAGCGACCTTTTTCGAATTTGATTTGGACATAACTCCAAATCCAACCGTTAGATTTCAAATTTCTAATCTTCGTTAGAAAGCTCTTTTCGATACGAACCCAACGGTTCAGGTTTTAGGAGAATCCGACGGTCGGATCTCCCGCAATGTCCGTTTGAAATAAATGGTCGAAATTCACGAACTGCCGCGGCGCGGCGCGTTCTATTCAGGCCATTATATTATATATATAATATATATATAATATATTTCGTCGATTTCTATTTAAAACGAATTATATAAATAGTTTTAAATTCGATTCAAAAGAAATTTCAACTTCCGTTTCAATTCAAATCAAAATTGAATTCTTCTCTATAAATTCGTTTTAAAATTCATTTCTATTCAATTCAAATTTCAATTCAATTTGAATTCATTTCAATTTGCTTTCAATTCAATTTGAATTTGTTTTCAATTCATTTCGAAATCGTTTTCAATTCAATTCATTTTGAAATCGTTTTCAATTCAATTTATTTCGAAATCGTTATCAATTCAATTTATTTCGAAATCGTTTTCAATTCAATTCATTTCGAAATCGTTTTCAATTCAATTCATTTCGAAATCGTTTTCAATTCATTTCATTTCGAAATCGTTTTCAATTCAATTCATTTCGAAATCGTTTTCAATTCAATTCATTTCATTTCGAAATCGTTTTCAATTCAATTCATTTCGAAATCGTTTTCAATTCAATTCATTTCGAAATCGTTTTCAATTCAATTCATTTCGAAATCGTTTTCAATTCAATTCATTTCGAAATCGTTTTCAATTCAATTCATTTCGAAATCGTTTTCAATTCAATTCATTTCGAAATCGTTTTCAATTCGAGATAAATATCGTTCACGTCAAAATGGCGTCAATCTAATCAACACGGCTTCATAAATTTCTATTTTCAATATTCTATTTCGAATATTTCTTTTCTTTCAAAATAGTTGTTATCAAAATATTTCGTTCAACACATGACCAATCTCAATGGATGAGTACTGTCAACACATGAACCTTTATTTTATAATTTTCATTATTTTTCAAATTGGAATGAGGCCCAATCAGTTACCATATAAAATTAATTATATGGATTTTCATACAACACATGTATATAATAGCATTGAAAAATAATCAACCATCAACCAAAGTGCACTACACTGTATAAGCATCAAATATAGACATTTAACGCTTATAGCAGCTTGTCAATCAATCGATCGACATATTTAATCAATCAGGATGAGTGAACTTCAAGTTTCATCCCAACACCCGTGTGGGGTTTCAAACAATCGAACAAATATTTTATTCGTGCAGTTGGGCGATGTGTAAAATTTATCGTCCCAATCAATGTCCTTCAAATAGGTGTACATAAACAAACCGTCTGGTTTGTAAATGAATATTTATTTATTCACATTCACGTTAAAAATTATATTTTTAACGATAAAATATTTTATTCCAACATATGAATTTCTATTAAGTTCATTCTTTAAATAAAATGATATTTTTATTTTTCTAACACATTTTAGAAAATTTCGGCGGCATAACGGCACGATACTAGAAACGGGACGAGGCCTAGCCTTATCCCCGGTCTAGTGAAGGCCCACGCCATTCACACATCAATCAAATTCATTCAATTCACCCAAACAACTCAATTTCAATTCAAATATCCAACTAATCTATGCAACCAAACAAACAAGTCCATGGTCTGTGGACGATTGTGTCAGGGCTTCAGACGTGTCACTAGAGGTTTCATCAACTGCAGTTTGAATCATGTCAATTTCATCGATCTCAGAATCCCTAGGTTGTTTGTTGAGATTAAAGATGTTTAGCTCAATGGTTAGGTGCCCGAAGGAAAGTCGAAGTTGACCATTCCTACAATTAATGACAGCATTAGAGGTTGCTAAGAAGGGGCGTCCTAAGATCAATGGTATTTGAACGTTGGGATTTGAGACAGGCTCTGTTTCTAGAACTATAAAATCGACAGGGAAGTAAAACTGTTCGATCTGTATCAAGACGTCTTCGATAATTCCCAATGGCTTTTTGACAGATCGATCGGCTAGTTGAAGTGTGATGTTTGTTGGTTTAATCTCCCCTAGTCCAAGTTGACGATAGACAGCGTAAGGGAGAAGGTTGACACTGGCACCAAGGTCGAGTAGGGCACGAGAGATGTGAGTGTTTCCTATTTTACAATCAATCGTAGGGCATCCAGGGTCTTTATACTTGACTGGGGCAAGATTCGAAAGAACAGAGCTTGTATTCGCAGTTAGAAAGGCGGTTTTTGGGACATTGGTCGCACGTTTTTGTGTGCACAATTCCTTAAGACATTTGGCATATTGAGGGATTTGTTCAATGGTGTCTAAAAGAGGAATGTTCACACGGACTTGTTTGAAAATTTCCAAGACTTTATCGAAGTTTGCAGCTTTCTTCTTATTATTGAGTCTATGAGGAAAAGGAGCTACTGGTTTTTCGATTCTGGGATGAGTGTCATCCTTCGAAGAAGAAGGTGGTAGGGGTGTAGAAGATGAAATGTTGGGATTGCCAACATTAATTTTTGAAGGTGGGTCGGGTTTGCCGACGCTGGGAGAAGAACTGTTGGGATTGCCAACATTTAAGGGAACTTGAGGTTTAGAAGAATTGGCATTCGAAGCCAATGGGTGATCATCAAGATTAGGGATTGGGGTCGAGTTAGAAGGTTCGTCAGGGTCGTCCACGTTATTATCAATCCTCTTTCCAGATCGAAGGGTTGTAATAGCGTTGACTTGATTATGGTTTTCGTCCTCACAAGAATTTACAGCACGAGAGTTATACTTTGGATTCACCTCAGGTTGACTAGGCAATTTTCCCTTCTCATTACTTTTCATAAATTCCTTCATCATATTAAACATTTGGTCGATTTTAGCGTCTTGATTATTTATTTGTTTTTCTAATCGAACAATATCTTGTGATGGTTGAGAAGATTGAGAGGATTGGTTCGATGATTGAAAATTGGGGTGCCTATACGGTTGTTTGGATTGAGGTGCAGCTTGAGAGGTTTGAGAATTGGGGGGTGGAGCTTGGTAATTCGGATTGGGAATAAAGGGTTGCATGTGAGATGGGTTTGCCGAATTATTGGGGTTTGACCAAGAAAAGTTTGGGTGGTTCCTCCAACCAGGATTGTACGTGGCTGAGTAAGGGTTATTTTGAGCTATAGCATTGGCTTGGTCCTGAGAGTAGTAGTGGGGTAACCCTTCTCCGGCTTGAGGAGTTTGATTTTCTACGGGAATTTGATTTGGGTCCACGACATGCACTCCTCTAGTAGAAGTACGATTGGGAACGCGAATTGATTCCCATTGCATGTCCTTTTCAGAATAATCTTCTAAGAACCGCCAAGCTTCATCGGCTGTTTTAGACATAAAATCTCCTCCACACATTGATTCCAGTTGAGTTTTAGATTGATAGTTAAGCCCTTCATATACAATTTGACACAAGTTGTCTTTTAGAATTCCATGATGAGGACAACTATACAGTAGTTGGTTGAATCTCTCAAAATATTTTGAAAAAGTTTCCCCCTCATTTTGACAAAATTGATTTATCTCAGTTCGGATTTTGAGAGTTTTATGGAAAGGGAAAAACTTTTTCAAAAATGCAGTGACAAATTCATCCCAACTTCTTATGGAATGTTTTGGAAGAGAATTTAGCCATCTTTTAGCGCCTTCAAGTAGTGCAAATGGGATTAGCCTTAGCTTGATCGATTCGTTAGACAATTGTTGCATTTTTGTTGTGGACGCATACAATTCAAATTCACTCAGAAATTCATAAGCATTTTCAGACCCAGTAAATTTTGGTACCCCTTGAATAAAGGAATGTTTCAACTCAAAATTGTTTCCTTCAGCTGGTGGGAAAACGATGACAGAGGGTTGGACGGTCCTAGTTGGATAACATCGTTCACGAAGAGATAAGGGTCTATCCATCTGAATATTAAGATTTTGAAAATTTTGATTCAGATTTTGAAAATTTTGATTCATTTGATTGTGATCTATCTCGTTTTGAAAGTTTGGGTTTATTGGATTATGGTTCATCTCGTTTTGAAAATTTTGGTTTATTTGAGAACCCCTGGGAGAGTTGTGAACACTTTTTTCACTCATTATTGTTAGATGCAAGCACAGAAATCAGCTACAATGAAATTTTCTGTCCTTAATAGCTCCTAACCCAAAATTATATAGTGACACGTTTGATTACTTAGATCAAAAGATTTCTTAGCCAGTTAACGGGCAGGAGTTATCGGTGCACCAGGAATCACCCTAGCAATGCAGCCGAAGGTTTAAGTACCTTCAGAGTAACAACCGATATAATATTTACGAATCACCGTAATATTTATAAATGGTTATTTCTCTGCCGTAGTCTAGACACCAAGAAATAATTCGTTCTAAATGAATCAACTGTCAAAATACAATTAAGCCCTAGATGAGCCCGTGACTCCCTTAAGTCCAACGTCTAACCGTTATTATTAGTCAGATTCTACGATGAAATGCAATTTGTGGGCTAAGGAAAGGGTGATGAAATCCCTCACCTTATGTGAATAGGGGTATTGCCATTAACAGAATGAATAAAAATGCAGAGATAACAGCAATCACACAAAATAATTGCAGAAGTTAAAAATTGTACATTCAAAGCCGCTGCCCCTGCAGAAATTTTTTACAACAATTGTCTATATATATATATATATTTTTTTTGCGGCAGAGCACCTGTAGAGTTTTGAAAATTTTACAGTGGGGGTATGGCGGTCCGACCAGAAAAGTTGAGTAGCACTGACAATTCAAATCAAATGTTTGCAAATCCGTCGACCTTTGATTTCTGAATTCCCTTATTTGTTGTTTGAATTCGCTCTTTGACTTTGTTCTTTGACTTGTTTCCCTTGGAGATTTCACCCTTCTTTTTTATTTAGTTTTAGTTTTTAAGAGAACTTGAAATCAGTAGAGTGAAAAAAAATACAATTATCCCAAAACAAACAACGCACGGAAGAAATGGTCAACCCGAACAAAAACTCAGAAGCTCGCGCACAAATAAAAGTTCACGCACTTCTCTAAAATAAAAGACAGGCTATTATAAAACACAAACAATCGTTCACCCACACAATAATGACACAAGGGACTCACGCCCCTTTTTAGCAACAAAAAAATCCAACCCAACAGAAAAGGTCACGACCCCTTTCCCCTTTTTTTTTTCTCTGAAACAAAACAAATCGCCCTCCCTTTTTTTTTCTCTTTCTACTTTCAGAATCGATTCGATTCCGAACTGGATTTTCAGATCAAGGTGAGGTTTGGCTATTTGCGTGAACGGTAGATTTCAACTTGTATAAAGTTCAAGTGGTTTCAGGTCTGAGTTTCGATTTTGAATAGGGTCTTGGATGGTTCGGTGAGGGAATTTGCTGATGGAGAAGGCGGTTCTCGGAAGTAAGAAGCTTGGGACGTGAATGATGGGGATAAGGGGAAGATGGAATATTCGAATGCGGGCAGTGAAGATCAGGAAGGGGGTGTGGTCAGGATTTGCGGTGAGGATGAATACGATTGTTTTTTTTTTAATGGGCTGTGTCTCGAAATTGTAGAAGGAAGTGGGGCAAAAGGGATTAGTTGCGGATGATGGAGCTACGGTTTGACAAGTCGTGAATTTTGTTGATGGAGAAGTGGGTTTCAGTTATGGTTTCTGAGTGGACGCTATAGCGAATTGGATTTTCGCACTTTTGGAGTTCAGGCTTGGGGCTATGAAGGTGTGTTGTGTGAGTGGATGAAGTGGGATTTTGTGGTTTTGGCAAGGTGTTTGTTTGTCGTGAAGGATTCTGGAGGGTTGTTGCGAGTTGTGTGGTGGAAGTGATGTTAGAAATTGATGGTAGATGATGGTAACGTGGGGGTATTTGATTTGTTGAATGGAGTTTGTGATGAACTGTTGGGGTGAGAGAGTTATGGCTGGTGATTGGTTATTGGTGTTGGATGGTTCTGCGATGTGGTAAAGGGGATTGGCAGGAGGATTTTGTATGGGAGAGGTGATGTTTTGGTAATTGGTAGAAGAGTATTGTTTCGGATTTGTGGCAATGGGTATTGGCTTCGGGTATGGATGCTGAGAGGAAATCAAGAAAACTTCAACAAAGAAAATTGCAATATTTTTTTGTTTTTTGTTTTTTTTTTGAATGAAGAAAGAAGGTTGGAAAGAAGTAAATGAAAATTGTAAGTTTTTTTTTTTTTTTTACAGAAAAGGATTGTAATAGAAGGAAAGAAATATACTGAATATTAAGGAAATGGAAGGGAAGAAATGTACAGATTGGAAGAAAATTGATTAAAGAAAAAGGAAAGAAATAAAGAAAAATTTGACAAGATTTTTTTCTTTGTTTTAGGGATTGTAATATCAATATTTAATACCAAATCCACTAACAAATTTTTTTTTTATATATATACAAGAAAAATAAATAAACTAACATGAATCAGAAATTAAATAAATAATCAAATTCAATTGTTACCTCCCCGGCAACGGCGCCAAAAACTTGATCGATGCTGATCTATGAATTAGAAAAGCGCGACATTTGTAATAAATTCTGCAAGCATACAGGTGTGTAGCATACAGATCGAACACAGGGAGGTGAATTAAATTAAATTATTTATCTAATCTCTTGGGCGAGTTAGACGAAGCTGGAGGTTGATTTTGCAAAACAAAACAAAATTAAAACTGTAATTTGATTCAGAACAGATCTAACTGAACCGACGATCAAATCACAATTTCAATGGAAAAGCAATGAAACTATGAATTAGATTTGAATCTAATCAAATCCAATTTGACCTAAGAAAATAATAAAAAGCAGAAATTGAAATTGCAAAAATTGAAATAACAAACAAGAATTAAAATTAGGATTTCCGCTGAATCTAATCAGACGGTAAATCACTAATGCAAAGAAGTGCAAAATACAAATAGTGTTCTACCGAATCTAATCGCGTAGACAACACTAGTTGCCAAGAAAACAAAAAAATGCAGAAAATAAAAGAGAAAGAAAAACTTTTATTAGAACAATGGAATAAGAGATGAGATCGGATCGTGGCTACAAGGTTATTACAGGGGTATATATAGGGTAGATAGCCAAACCCTAACCCTAATCCTAATGGTAAATGGGCCTGATCATTGCACCACTAATTTGTTTACAATGAGAAACATAAATGGGCCTTAGATAAATAAAGCAAATTTGGGCCTTTTATCTTTTTCCTCTTGCTTCCTTGATATTTCTTCATTGATTTGTGATGTGCAAAGCCTTTTTATCACTCCTTTTCCTGTCCAATAGCAACTAGATGTGATATCTTCATCTACAATTCTTCAAAATGCAAATACACAGCAAATTGAACTCTATTTCTCTACATTTCTGGTTGCATGCGGGCTGGGTTGGACTATCTGTAAAAATAACAAAACAATACCCAAGTAATATTTATTTATATACAAAAGATAAGATATAAGAGCATAAAATAAACACATTTCTATGTCAATCAGTAAGTTACCTCAATTGGTTACAATCGTTAGAAAATAATGATTGATTTAAATTAAATCAAATGAACGTTTAATTTAATTGGTTCAGGCAATATAAAATAATATATTCAGTAAACATCCAGCAATAATAACCATAACAAAAAACTATTAAACCTGACTTATATAAAAAATAAGTAGGATAAAACTAAGTGAGTTGAACTCACCTCGGGTTTCTATTCATCCTCAAACAGTTCGTTTTAATTAAATTAAACTTTCATTTAATTTGATTAAATATTCTAGTAGCAACCATCTCTGACCAATACTAGCTTCATCGTGTTGTGTTCCCTGATACGGATCCAGCATCATTTGTTTCATCGAATTTTGGCAAAGATATAAACTTTTACATTGCTAACTAATTAATTTAATATTATTAAAAACTTAATAATAATTTATTGTCTAAATCTATTTTTACGTTTAAACATACTTTTAACCATAATTAAGTACAACGTATACATCCATGCACGTTTTTTTAAATATAAATTTATTACAAAAAGGAGAATCAAGCCATTCTCCAATGGCTCACAAAAAAAAATTATGTAGAAAAGCCTACATAATATTTGCACACATATAAGTAGTAACAAACAAGAATCATGAGTACAACAGATACATCAGATACAACAAAAGGAGGAAATAAGTAAAAAACAGTAGGTTGAAATTGTAACGTCCCGCCTTTTTGACCGCTTCAAACCAGTAATTAAATCGATTTAAAACGTTCAAATCGACGGAGTGTATTTGGCTTACAGAGTTTAAAAACAAAATTAACATAGAAAATACAGAATAAGTAACATATTATTGAACAACAGAATAAATCTTTTATTTATAAATCGGAATTTTTGAGTACAATACTTTTATATACAGCGGAATTTAAAAGAAACAATTAAATACAAGAAAAATCTTTACTGGTTTAAAAATCTTCAGAGCGCGCCTGCCTGGAATCCCCAGCTTCGTCAATCTTCGAATCCTGAATAAAATCTTTAAATCTGAAATGCTCGGATCTGACCCGAGCATTTCATGCAAAAACACAAAACACTCGAGTCAGGATTAAATCATAATTCAAGTAAAGTAACTTCAATAGGAACTAAATATAAAATAGTGAATCCGAACTTAAATTTGTAAGTTACAATCTACACGTTTTTGAGCCATAAATTCTCTATCAAATAAAAATGCGGTGTACATTACCGTCAGCAAGGCACAACAAATAGGAATTTCTAAAGCATATACACAATATGATGTGCAAACAGTGACAAAGGTAGCAAGTCATCTTTCTGGGTAATATATACATGAAGCGACCCGAACTTCCCCGGTCTCCGAAGAGAAGAGAAAGAACGAATTATTTTGAGAACAGGACAAAATAGAACGCATACAGAAGAACGTTTCATTGTATATGACAGCAATGCATCAGATTACAAGAATATACAGAGTATAAATGAATATTACACAGAAATACCAGAGATTTAAATTACATTTAAATACATAGCAGCGGAAAATAATACAATACACAACTAGAAGTAGATATACGGATACAAAGCTTTCCGGATATCATTCCAGCTGTAAACCAGGATCCTGTGAATATAAATCTGCAAAACCAAAACTACTAGCTGCCCGTGTCAAAATAGGGGCACCCAGAGTTTAGGTTAAAACAATAAACTCCAGGTCAGTCATGGGACTGGTGTGAGAACTAAAACAGTTAATCTTTATTTTAAAGTTAGGTAAATCAAGGGACCACGCCGTATAACACAGAACGGATTTCCTCCCAAGAATACCAGTGCATAAAACAAACAGCGCAATGCTAAATAAAGAAAAATGAAGCTGTTATAAGACCCAGGTCCTATCACACAATGCAACGCAAGCCGGGGGATAGGGTTTTCCCTTATAACAGCCAAAGAATGCTTGATACGTTTAAAACAAATCATTTGATACTATTATAAGTACATAGTGTATAAAACAACTTCAAATCATAAGTATCAATCATAGGCGGCATGGGTACCATATATCATGTCGCTATACTAGTTTTACAATTAAAACCACAAATGTCACGTATTTGGAAATTGGATTTCCGTCTATGAACCGAGGCAAAAGATAGTCCTCAACCGATTCGAGACAATCTAGCCTACCATGTCTCAGGAACAGCCGCAACTGCCCCTTGGATCCTCAGGGCCGGTCCACCGATGTGGATTATTATGCCTGAACACTACGTCTCCCCACCCTATGGGGTGCAAGTCTGGTCCGTCAGCCGACCAGAATGCATCGGCCAAAACCGATATAACCGAGGCGCCTCGCAACAGCAACAACCACATAAGTCAAACTCGTCAGGGCGTGTAAAACCACTGACGCCACTTCTAGCTAGAAAGAAACGCATGCCCTCCCTGACGTCCTCTCCCGTTTTTGGTTCATACCGGGTGTGAAACACGCGAAGTAATCGTTACACAAAGCTACGCCACAAAGGCCGTGCTTTGATCATCACCACAAGACTTTGCTTTTCAACAGAAGCCTCGATCAATTGCCACTTAGGCATGCCACACAGGCAATTCACTCCATGCGTTTGATATCCATCAATATATAACCCCTAAGCTCGTACGTCTCAGAGAAGGGCGTTAAGCAAGAGAATAAATTCTCCGCCGCCAAACAGATATATATTTAATAGAGATCAATCACACGGACTAAAATCCAATGTCAGACACACAGTCCATTCACAAGTCCGTTCTGGGTCTGAACGAAACCGGAGGCACCTAGTACCCCGCATATCCATCGATCTCCAAGTACGTATGGACGATCACTAACTGTTTCCATCTTCTTGGGTGTACAGCCCAATCAAGATCATCAGTAATCACCCAAACGACGTGAAGACTTCTGGTCTTCAACCACCGTCTTCATCTTCGACACCACGTCGAATCAGTTATTCAGAATGGGATAAACCCGGTCTTTCTGAATAGCTCGCGTATATATTATAAAAGTGTTACACAAACACAACATACGCCTCATTCCAATTCAGAATATTCTTTTATTCAAAATTTCCTATACTTTGGGAAAAGTTCCCATTAATTTTATCCAAGATAAATTCTTTAAATTTATTCTTTAATCTCCTTTGAATATCAATTCAAACTAGTCGGGATTAGCGAACCACACCGAAGTAATCATTTATTTTATTTCCCAATCCCAACCTATTCATCCCATGAAGTAAAACTGGTTATACTTCATATCTAACACCACGGTGTTATCGGTAAATTCAATTACCATTTCACGTTCAAATCTAATTAAAGATTTAACTATCGCCTGGAGTAAAACTGGTGATACTCCATTCTCGATCTTTTCAATCTAATTAAAGATTCATTAAAACTCCACTTAGTTTTAATCTTTGACTGGGTTAAAGAATCAGTGTCATTTAAAACACAGTTCACGATAAACCCAAAGTCACATCCCATTGATTATCGGGTTAAAGAACGAGTGTTATTTAAAACACTGTCCACGATAAACCCAAAAATCAATATCAATTCAATTCCAATTAAATATTCTTTAATTGGTACACTTCATTAAATCTAAATAAAAAGATTTAACCTTTTCTCAACTGGGTTCAAGAACAGTGTTAGTGAAGACACCACTCACGACAAACCCAAATCACATTCGATATTCAATACAAGGCTCTGAATAGAAAATATATCGGCTTATATTCAATATCGAATTCTACGACTAACAAATGTCGTATTGGAAATAACGATATAAATATATATCTTTCAAATTTCCATAACAACATCTGTATAATCATGAATTCCAACATCGAAATATTCCGAAGACAATTTCGATTCAAATCCACTCCAATGCAATCATTGGATATTCTGGTTATTTTTAAAACCCTTTTTAAATTCAATTTATTTATTTAAAAATAAATAGAATTATAATTCTAGTTCAAAACCAGTTCATTTCGATAAAAATCTATTTTTATCTTTTCAAACATGAAGTTTTTCATCCCAAATCTTCACAAATCATTTCTTATGATTTTACACAAATTATTACTATTTTTAATAATTTTATCAAGGCCCGTACAGTCGATTTCCACCAACGGCCATCGAACTGCACTTACAGCGACCTTTTTCAAATTTGATTTGGACATAATTCCAAATCCTACCGTTAGATTTCTAATTTCTAATATTCGTTAGAAAGCTCTTTTCGATACGAACCCAACGGTTCCGGTTTTAGGAGAATCCGACGGTCGGATCTCCTGCAATGTCCGTTTGAAATAAATTGTCGAAATTCACGAACTGCCGCGGCGCGGCGCGTTCTATTCAGGCCATTATATTATATATATAATATATATATAATATATTTCGTCGATTTCTATTTAAAATGAATTATATAAATAGTTTTAAATTCGTTTCAAAAGCAATTTCAACTTCCGTTTCAATTCAAATCAAAATTGAATTCTTCTCTATAAATACGTTTTAAAGTTCATTTCTATTCAATTCAAATTTCAATTCAATTTGAATTCATTTCAATTTGCTTTCAATTCAATTTGAATTCGTTTTCAATTCATTTCGAAATCGTTTTCAATTCAATTCATTTCGAAATCGTTTTCAATTCAATTCATTTCGAAATCGTTTTCAATTCAATTCATTTCGAAATTGTTTTCAATTCAATTCATTTCGAAATCGTTTTCAATTCAATTCATTTCGAAATCGTTTTCAATTCAATTCATTTCGAAATCGTTTTCAATTCAATTCATTTCGAAATCGTTTTCAATTCAATTTATTTCGAAATCGTTTTCAACTCAATTTATTTCGAAATCGTTTTCAATTCAATTCATTTCGAAATCGTTTTCAATTCAATTTATTTCGAAATCGTTTTCAACTCAATTTATTTCGAAATCGTTTTCAATTCAATTTATTTCGAAATCGTTTTCAACTCAATTTATTTCGAAATCGTTTTCAATTCAATTCATTTCGAAATCGTTTTCAATTCAATTCATTTCGAAATCGTTTTCAATTCAATTCATTTCGAAATCGTCGATTTCGAAATCACTTTTCAATATTCATTTCATTTCGAAATCGTTTTTCAATATTCATTTCAAAATGAATATAATCGATATAAATATCGTTCACGTTAAAATGGCGTCAATCTAATCAACACGGCTTCATAATTTCTATTTTCAAATTTTCTTTATTTTTCAAATTGGAATGAGGCCCAATCAATTACCATATAAAATTAATTATATGGATTTCCATACAACACATGTATATAATAGCATTGAAAAATAATCAACCATCAACCAAAGTGCACTACACTGTATAAGCATCAAATATAGATATTCAACGCTTATAACAGCCTGTCAATCAATCGATCGACATATTTAATCAATCAGGATGAGTGAAATTCATATTTCATCCCAACACCCGTGTGGGGTTTCAAACAATCAAACACAGATTTTAGTTGTGCAGTTGGGCGATGTGTAAAATTTATCGTCCCAATCAATGTCATTCAAATAAGTGTACATAAACAAACCGTCTGGTTTGTAAATGAATATTTATTTATTCAAATTCACGTTAAAAATTATATTTTTAACGACAACATTTTATTCCAACATATGAATTTTATTCAGTTCATTCCTTAAATAAAATGATATTTTTATTTTTCTAACATATTTTTAGAAAATTTGGCGGCATAACGGCACGATACTAGAAACGGGATAAGGCCTAGCCTTGTCCCCGGTCTAATAATGGCCACCGCCATACCCATATCGATCAAATCACTTTCGTTATGCAAACCACAAAATTTGGAGTAAGAGTCTAACCTAGCCTTACTCCTTCGCCTTATAACGGCGCACGTCTAATCCTAACCAATTTATCGATTCGATTTTTCACACCACAAACCACATTCAAACCAATATCGCGATCAATCACCAAACAGCCAAACAAACAAGTCCATGGTCTGTGGACGATTGTGTCGGGTGCTACTAAACACCGTCTGCATCCTAGTATATATATATAACTAGAAATTTAAATTGAAGAGTGAGAAGTTCTCACCGAATGCTATCCAATACCACGACACTTCATTTACAGAAATCTTCCTCGTTGTTGCCTTTTTCACTTTCATTGCCCGTAGTCACTACATATATAAAAATCACACATTTTTATATTTTGATGTCTTTAAAATAAAAATCACATTTTTATTTGTTCACTTTCAATTTAAAAATCATATTTCTATAATCACCTCCTATATATAAAAATCGAATTTTTACTATGCTATCCAATATATAAAAATCATATTTTTACTATCACGCTCTATGGATAAAAATTCTATTTCTACATTGCTACTATATAGATAAAAATTCCATTTCAAAAATATAGATCTCGCCCTTATAAAAATATAGATTTCGCCTTTATAAAAATAACGTTTTCGCCTTTATAAAAATAAAGTTTTCGCCTTTATAAAAATAAAGTTTTCGACTTTATAAAAATAAAGTTTTCGCCTTTATAAAAATAAAGTTTTCGCCTTTATAAAAATAAAGTTTCATCATTATAAAAATCATCACTTTACTTCAACTTATATAAAATAAAAATCAGATTTTTTTTTCGCTACATATACAAAGGTGATATTTTTATATTCTCTATCCTATAAAGATTATATTTTTAATCTTTCTACAATATAAAAGATTATATTTTTACTACTTTAAAAATATATAAATCATATTTTATTACTTTAAAAATCAAATCTTTTCTGCTTTAAAAATCACGTCTTTTATAATTCTAAAAATACTGTCTTTGCTAATTTAAAAATACTGTCTTTTCTAATTTAAAAATCACATCTTTTATAAAGTTTAAATCTTGTCAAAAAAAATCAGTTTTTAAACAAACAAAAAAAACAGTTTTAACTTTAAAAATAAAAACAGTATTTTATCTTTTTTTTTCAGTTTATATAAAACAAAATAAAATATAAAAAAAAGAAGAAGAAAAGACTTACAGGGGGGGTTCTGGTGTTGCGCAGGCCGAGGCGAGGGGGAAGGGGTTGTCGCGGTGCTCTGGCGAAGTCGAAAAGGGGGGGGTGCGGTGAGGCTGGCGTCGCTCGATGGGAAGAAGAGGGCAGAGGATCGGAGGGCTGCAGCACCCTTGGACGGCGGCGACGAGGGCGACGGGGTGCGGTGGGGCTCCCCCTGGCGGCGCGCGATTATGATTTAGGTTTTAGTATTTTTTTTTCTCTTATTTCTCTTTGAACTGAATTATAACGGGGGGGGGGGGGGGGGGAGGGGCAGAAATATATAGAGGGAGAAGGATTATATTTTTTTTTATTTTTAATTAATTATTTTATTCGAAAAAAAGTTGACTTTTACATACGACCTCGAAACGAGGCCCACCGCCTGTCGTCCATAGCGTTTTACCCCCATTCTGAACTCAATGGGATATGTATCGTAAGGTGATTCGATTGTCTCGAATAGTTTCCGTTGAATTTACATTTAAATCGCTATATTGAATTTTTAACGTACCTTTCAA
The DNA here is from genome assembly GCA_030737875.1 of Allium sativum. Taxonomy (NCBI): domain Eukaryota; kingdom Viridiplantae; phylum Streptophyta; class Magnoliopsida; order Asparagales; family Amaryllidaceae; genus Allium; species Allium sativum. The sequence continues at coordinate 792,258,738 of CM060921.1, read as the reverse complement.
ATTGCCGGGATCACATATTAACTTTAAAAATTCCAGAAAAATATTTTCTAGCTTCGTATTGACGATACGGTCCTAAGAAAACTAGTTACGTCGAATTCTGAGACCGTATGAAAAATGGCCAATTTCCAGTCGATTAAAATCAACTGAAACTGGTCAAACGCGTTTTCCTTTGCCACGCTCACACATTGATTCGAAAAATTATGAAATTTGAAACCTAGCAATAACTTGACATCACGGACCCAACAAAACTGGTTTCGTCGAAATCCGAGGTCATTTGCAAAATGGCTATTTTTAAGGGCCTGAATTCCATAGCGACTATTCAGAATTTTCAACAGGACATATCTTTTGATTCCCGCTATGAAATCCCGATTTGTCGGATTCGATAGAAAGATATCACCAATTAGATCCTATCATTTTTGGTTTTACTAAAATCCGGATTGTTTTGCACCCGGTACATTCAATTGAAGTTTGAAATCGAATTATCGAACTACCGCGCCATTTTCAATTCTATTTATAATTATATATAATTATTTATGTTCTAACGACGACGCGTATAATATATACGTCGAATTCTATTCAAAATAAATTTCTCGTCGATATTATTTAAAATAATCTATTTTAAATATTCAAAATTCACTAAAATTGCCAAAATAAAAATTTTAAACTGGCCCAGATTTTACGGGTTATTACAATCTCCCCCACTTAAAACTTTTCGTCCCCGAAAAGGAACAAAGTCGAAAGTGGTTTGATCAATCAACTCTACGTTCGATCTGGCTTTCATTCTCCAACTCTTTAGTTTCTGAGAATTTTCAAATTTTCAAAAATTTGGCTAACACCCTAAATTTCCGAAAAATTTCGCCATAACCTCCCCTGCACCGGGAGCATCGGGGAATTTCAAATAGCTTCCCCGGTCCTTCAGATCTCAAAAAGAAAAAGAAAAAGCCAAGCGGCTAGCCAATAGGCTCACAAAATCATCATCACCCAAACAAAACAGGAAATTATGTAGTAAACATGTACCTATTTGTCGGGCAAACAAATTTTATTCTTCGGCTCTAGCCTCCTTGCTATGACCTGTTCAATGTAAGTATATGTATATGCAAGCAAATGCGACCAATTTTCAATACAATTCAATATTTGGTTCAATTAGGCTAAATAGGTCAAAATTATCAAACAAATAAACAACCAACACAAACATCAATCAATTAGTGGATTAGAGTTTTCAAATCCATAATTTTGATACATATACAGAAAATCATGTTTTGATGCCAATTCACAACAATGTATTCCAACTATATTGGTTTTGGTTCTCACACCAGTCTAATGGAAATATATAGATATCACACCTTCGAAACACGAGCACAAATTCTGATGATGATATATCAATCATCAGAACCATCTTCGGGTGTCTAGAATGTGACTCTATATCTATCCAGTATATTAAAACTTCGACTATACGTTCATGACGCGTATACGCGAAATCTATATATACTCGATTGCCCATATTCAAAATAAATAAATAATCAAATACATATAAAATGATTTAAATTTTCAAAACAAAAATTGTTTTCATTTGAAAAATATACTCTTCACACTCGTTCTAGGATACTACTGATCCTATCTCTAACGAGTCATTCTAATTGGATATTACTAATCCAATATCTAATGAATTCTTTCGTATGGTTCTAATGTGACTTGTTCTCGAGCTCTGTAAACCAAAGCTCTGATACCAAATGAAGCGACCCGAACTTCCCCGGTCTCCGAAGAGAAGAGAAAGAACGAATTGATTTGAGAACAGGACAAAATAGAACGCATACGGAAGAACGTTTCATTGTATATGACAGCAATGCATCAGATTACAAGAATATACAGAGTATAAATGAATATTACACAGAAATACCAGAGATTTAAATTACATTTAAATACATAGCAGTGGAAAATAATACAATACACAACTAGAAGTAGATATACGGATACAAAGGTTTCCGGATATCATTCCAGGTGTAAACCAGGATCCTGTGAATATAAATCTGCAAAACCAAAACCACTAGCTGCCCGTGTCAAAATAGGGGCACCCAGAGTTTAGGTTAAAACAATAAACTCCAGGTCAGTCATGGGACTGGTGTGAGAACTAAAACAGTTAATCTTTATTTTAAAGTTAGGTAAATCAAGGGACCACGCCGTATAACACAGAACGGGTTTCCTCCCAAGAATACCAGTGCATAAAACAAACAGCGCAATGCTAAATAAAGAAAAATGAAGCTGTTATAAGACCCAGGTCCTATCACACAATGCAACGCAAGCCGGGGGATAGGGTTTTCCCTTATAACAGCCAAAGAATGCTTGATATGTTTAAAACAAATCATTTGATACTATTATAAGTACATAGTGTATAAAACAACTTCAAATCATAAGTATCAATCATAGGCGGCATGGGTACCATATATCATGTCGCTATACTAGTTTTACAATTAAAACCGCAAATGTCACGTATTTGGAAATTGGATTTCCGTCTATGAACCGAGGCAAAAGATAGTCCTCAACCGATTCGAGACAATCTAGCCTACCATGTCTCAGGAACAGCCGCAACTGCCCCTTGGATCCTCAGGGCCGGTCCACCGATGTGGATTATTATGCCTGAACACTACGTCTCCCCACCCTATAGGGTGCAAGTCTGGTCCGTCAGCCGACCAGAATGCATCGGCCAAAACCGATATAACCGAGGCGCCTCGCAACAGCAACAACCACATAAGTCAAACTCGTCAGGGCGTGTAAAACCACTGACGCCACTTCTAGCTAGAAAGAAACGCATGCCCTCCCTGACGTCCTCTCCCGTTTTTGGTTCATACCGGGTGTGAAACACGCGAAGTAATCGTTACACAAAGCTACGCCACAAAGGCCGTGCTTTGATCATCACCGCAAGACTTTTCTTTTCAACAGAAGCCTCGATCAATTGCCACTTAGGCATGCCACACAGGCAATTCACTCCATGCGTTTGATATCCATCAATATATAACCCCTAAGCTCGTACGTCTCAGAGAAGGGCGTTAAGCAAGAGAATAAATTCTCCGCCGCCAAACAGATATATATTTAATAGAGATCAATCACACGGACTAAAATCCAATGTCAGACACACAGTCCATTCACAAGTCCGTTCTGGGTCTGAACGAAACCGGAGGCACCTAGTACCCCGCATATCCATCGATCTCCAAGTACGTCTGGACGATCACTAACTGTTTCCATCTTCTTGGGTGTACAGCCCAATCAAGATCATCAGTAATCACCCAAACGACGTGAAGACTTCTGGTCTTCAACCACCGTCTTCATCTTCGACACCACGTCGAATCAGTTATTCAGAATGGGATAAACCCGGTCTTTCTGAATAGCTCGCGTATATATTATAAAAGTGTTACACAAACACAACATACGCCTCATTCCAATTCAGAATATTCTTTTATTCAAAATTTCCTATACTTTGGGAAAAGTTCCCATTAATTTTATCCAAGATAAATTCTTTAAATTTATTCTTTAATCTCCTTTGAATATCAATTCAAACTAGTCGGGATTAGCGAACCACACCGAAGTAATCATTTATTTTATTTCCCAATCCCAACCTATTCATCCCATGAAGTAAAACTGGTTATACTTCATATCTAACACCACGGTGTTATCGGTAAATTCAATTACCATTTCACGTTCAAATCTAATTAAAGATTTAACTATCGCCTGGAGTAAAACTGGTGATACTCCATTCTCGATCTTTTCAATCTAATTAAAGATTCATTAAAACTCCACTTAGTTTTAATCTTTGACTGGGTTAAAGAATCAGTGTCATTTAAAACACAGTTCACGATAAACCCAAAGTCACATCCCATTGATTATCGGGTTAAAGAACGAGTGTTATTTAAAACACTGTCCACGATAAACCCAAAAATCAATATCAATTCAATTCCAATTAAATATTCTTTAATTGGTACACTTCATTAAATCTAAATAAAAAGATTTAACCTTTTCTCAACTGGGTTCAAGAACAGTGTTAGTGAAGACACCACTCACGACAAACCCAAATCACATTCGATATTCAATACAAGGCTCTGAATAGAAAATATATCGGCTTATATTCAATATCGAATTCTACGACTAACAAATGTCGTATTGGAAATAACGATATAAATATATATCTTTCAAATTTCCATAACAACATCTGTATAATCACGAATTCCAACATCGAAATATTCCGAAGACAATTTCGATTCAAATCCACTCCAATGCAATCATTGGATATTCTGGTTATTTTTAAAACCCTTTTTAAATTCAATTTATTTATTTAAAAATAAATAGAATTATAATTCTAGTTCAAAACCAGTTCATTTCGATAAAAATCTATTTTTATCTTTTCAAACATGAAGTTTTTCATCCCAAATCTTCACAAATCATTTCTTATGATTTTACACAAATTATTACTATTTTTAGTAATTTTATCAAGGCCCGTACAGTCGATTTCCACCAATGGCCATCGAACTGCACTTACAGCGAACCTTTTCAAATTTGATTTGGACATAATTCCAAATCCAACCGTTAGATTTCTAATTTCTAATATTCGTTAGAAAGCTCTTTTCGATACGAACCCAACGGTTCCGGTTTTAGGAGAATCCGACGGTCGGATCTCCTGCAATGTCCGTTTGAAATAAATGGTCAAAATTCACGAACTGCCGCGGCGCGGCGCGTTCTATTCAGGCCATTATATTATATATATAATATATATATAATATATTTCGTCGATTTCTATTTAAAACGAATTATATAAATAGTTTTAAATTCGTTTCAAAAGCAATTTCAACTTCCGTTTCAATTCAAATCAAAATTGAATTCTTCTCTATAAATACGTTTTAAAATTCATTTCTATTCAATTCAAATTTCAATTCAATTTGAATTCATTTCAATTCAATTTAAATTCGTTTTCAATTCATTTCGAAATCGTTTTCAATTCAATTCATTTCGAAATCGTTTTCAATTCAATTCATTTCGAAATCGTTTTCAATTCAATTCATTTCGAAATCGTTTTCAATTCAATTCATTTCGAAATCGTTTTCAATTCAATTCATTTCGAAATCGTTTTCAATTCAATTCATTTCGAAATCGTTTTCAATTCAATTTATTTCGAAATCTTTTTCAACTCAATTCATTTCGAAATCTTTTTCAATTCAATTCATTTCGAAATCGTTTTCAATTCAATTTATTTCGAAATCGTTTTCAACTCAATTCATTTCGAAATCGTTTTCAATTCAATTCATTTCGAAATCGTTTTCAATTCAATTCATTTCGAAATCGTCGATTTCGAAATCACTTTTCAATATTCATTTCATTTCGAAATCGTTTTTCCATATTCATTTCAAAATGAATATAATCGATATAAATATCGTTCACGTTAAAATGGCGTCAATCTAATCAACACGGCTTCATAATTTCTATTTTCAAATTTTGTTTATTTTTCAAATTGGAATGAGGCCCAATCAATTACCATATAAAATTAATTATATGGATTTCCATACAACACATGTATATAATAGCATTGAAAAATAATCAACCATCAACCAAAGTGCACTACACTGTATAAGCATCAAATATAGATATTCAACGCTTATAACAGCCTGTCAATCAATCGATCGACATATTTAATCAATCAGGATGAGTGAAATTCATATTTCATCCCAACACCCGTGTGGGGTTTCAAACAATCAAACACAGATTTTAGTTGTGCAGTTGGGTGATGTGTAAAATTTATCGTCCCAATCAATGTCATTCAAATAAGTGTACATAAACAAACCGTCTGGTTTGTAAATGAATATTTATTTATTCAAATTCACGTTAAAAATTATATTTTTAACGACAACATTTTATTCCAACATATGAATTTTATTCAGTTCATTCCTTAAATAAAATGATATTTTTATTTTTCTAACATATTTTTAGAAAATTTCGGCGGCATAACGGCACGATACTAGAAACGGGATAAGGCCTAGCCTTGTCCCCGGTCTAATAATGGCCACCGCCATACCCATATCGATCAAATCACTTTCGTTATGCAAACCACAAAATTTGGAGTAAGAGTCTAACCTAGCCTTACTCCTTCGCCTTATAACGGCGCACGTCTAATCCTAACCAATTTATCGATTCGATTTTTCACACCACAAACCACATTCAAACCAATATCGCAATCAATCACCAAACAGCCAAACAAACAAGTCCATGGTCTGTGGACGATTGTGTCGGGTGCTACTAAACACCGTCTGCATCCTAGTATATATATATAACTAGAAATTTAAATTGAAGAGTGAGAAGTTCTCACCGAAAGCTATCCAATACCACGACACTTCATTTACAGAAATCTTCCTCGTTGTTGCCTTTTTCACCTTCGTTGCCCGTAGTCACTACATATATAAAAATCACACATTTTTATATTTTGATGTCTTTAAAATAAAAATCACATTTTTATTTGTTCACTTTCAATTTAAAAATCATATTTCTATAATCACCTCCTATATATAAAAATCGAATTTTTACTATGCTATCCAATATATAAAAATCATATTTTTACTATCACGCTCTATGGATAAAAATTCTATTTCTACATTGCTACTATATAGATAAAAATTCCATTTCAAAAATATAGATCTCGCCCTTATAAAAATATAGATTTCGCCTTTATAAAAATAAAGTTTTCGCCTTTATAAAAATAAAGTTTTCGCCTTTATAAAAATAAAGTTTTCGCCTTTATAAAAATAAAGTTTTCGCCTTTATAAAAATAAAGTTTCATCATTATAAAAATCATCACTTTACTTCAACTTATATAAAATAAAAATCAGATTTTTATTTCGCTACATATACAAAGGTGATATTTTTATATTCTCTATCCTATAAAGATTATATTTTTAATCTTTCTACAATATAAAAGATTATATTTTTACTACTTTAAAAATATATAAATCATATTTTATTACTTTAAAAATCAAATCTTTTCTGCTTTAAAAATCACGTCTTTTATAATTCTAAAAACACTGTCTTTTCTAATTTAAAAATACTGTCTTTTCTAATTTAAAAATACTGTCTTTTCTAATTTAAAAATCACATCTTTTATAAAGTTTAAATCTTGTCAAAAAAAATCAGTTTTTAAACAAAAAAAAAAAAACAGTTTTAACTTTAAAAATAAAAACAGTATTTTATCTTCTTTTTTTTTCAGTTTATATAAAACAAAATAAAATATAAAAAAAAGAAGAAGAAAAGACTTACAGGGGGGTTCTGGTGTTGCGCAGGCCGAGGCGAGGGGGAAGGGGTTGTCGCGGTGCTCTGGCGAAGTCGAAAAGGGGGGGTGGTGCGGTGAGGCTGGCGTCGCCCGATGGGAAGAAGAGGGCGGAGGATCGGAGGGCTGCAGCACCCTTGGACGGCGGCGACGAGGGCGACGGGGTGCGATGGGGCTCCCCCTGGCGGCGCGCGATTATGATTTAGGTTTCAGCTTTTTTTTTCTCTTATTTCTCTTTGAACTGAATTATAACGGGGGGGGGGGCAGAAATATATAGAGGGAGAAGGATTATATTTTTTTATTTTTAATTAATTATTTTATTCGAAAAAAAGTTGACTTTTACATACGACCTCGAAACGAGGCCCACCGCCTGTCGTCCATAGCGTTTTACCCCCATTCTGAACTCAATGGGATATGTATCGTAAGCTGATTCGATTGTCTCGAATAGTTTCCGTTGAATTTACATTTAAATCGCTATATTGAATTTTTAACGTACCTTTCAAATTGCCGGGATCACATATTAACTTTAAAAATTCCAGAAAAATATTTTCTAGCTTCGTATTGATGATACGGTCCTAACAAAACTAGTTTCGTCGAATTCTGAGAACGTATGAAAAATGGCCAATTTCCAGTCGATTAAAATCAACTGAAACAGGTCAAACGCGTTTTCCTTTGCCACGCTCACACATTGATTCGAAAAATTATGAAATTTGAAACCTAGCAATAACTTGACATCACGGACCCAACAAAACTGGTTTCGTCGAAATCCGAGGTCATTTGCAAAATGGCTATTTTTAAGGGCCTGAATTCCATAGCGACTATTCAGAATTTTCAACAGGACATATCTTTTGATTCCCGCTATGAAATCTCGATTTGTCGGATTCGATAGAAAGATATCACCAATTAGATCCTATCATTTTTGGTTTCACTAAAATCCGGATTGTTTTGCACCTGGTACATTCAATTGAAGTTTGAAATCGAATTATCGAACTACCGCGCCATTTTCAATTCTATTTATAATTATATATAATTATTTATATTCTAACGACGACGCGTATAATATATACGTCGAATTCTATTCAAAATAAATTTCTCGTCGATATTATTTAAAATAATCTATTTTAAATATTCAAAATTCACTAAAATTGCCAAAATAAAAATTTTAAACTGGCCCAGATTTTACGGGTTATTACAATACATTTCAAACTAAGATATATGTTGCTACACAAGTTTATATCAAGTCAAACAATCTAGGACCATTTATAGACAAACATGTATAGTCAGGGTGTGCAAATCACTTCAAGGTGGTAGCATGTATCGAGACTAATCTGTTTTCAAGTAACATAGATATTGCTAAATATATCAATTCCAGCCACAAGTATTTCAGTTAAAGGGGATAATTTAGGTAAACATATTTTGCTAAACAATCATGTAATGCACACATAAACCGCAGATGGTTTAATATAATGCACGAAACTTCTTTCTTGGGGGCTTTGTATACATTTGGTATGAATAAAGTGTATTAACTTCACCGACATTTGTATGAATCAGTATAAATTCAATAGAGATAGTACTTTCAGGGTATATATATATTCCCACGCATACACATAAAATGTACACGCCACTCACATACATGATTTAAACCAAACCTACCCAATGCTTATTGTCAAAACATAGTGATAACATTATTGATTGCTTACTGTCAAAAAAATGGTAGTCAACATTATCAAATATTTACTAACAAAACATAGTGGGCAAAAGTTACCAAATGCTTACTGTTAATGTAAAGCACACCTATATTTATCGCTTTTCATGTTCAATTATTTTGGAAACTAGCTAAACAGAATAAGGGAATGAAACATTCAAGTCAAAGTCAATTTTTAGCTTCAAGTGAGTGCTGTCAATTAAAGTTGGTCCTAGAACTGAATGAAAATTGAGTTCCTACAATGAGTTAGATTTCTTAAGGGAACATACAATTTGCTTATACCGACTATGCCATACAATACAAATAGTACTATATGTAGGTTGCATAAATAACTACTACGTCATTTTCATTCTGTATGGAAATATATGTATATAAAAAAATGGCCAATACTTATTGCTTGTTTTTAGTGACTGGAAACTTCATGCAATACCATCAATATTTCCAGACATATTTTACTTCAAAGTTAAGACCCAGGCTTTTACAGCAAGAAATCATGTGAAAAAAGAAAAAAAGAAAAATGTTACACTTCCAATTTCTTTTGGTATTTCATTTGGTAATTTAATAAGAGTTTATTTCTCCAGACCCAAAACTTAGCTTAGCAGCAAATTAATTGTTGCATTAACGAAAAAGAAAATAATTATTTCCAATGCAAGTTTGAACATACACCAAATAAATTACCTGATGATCGCTATCCATTACTGAATGATCTATCCAAGTAAAATCCATTTCAATAACAATTTCAAGAATCCTAATATCATACAGTCTGCATCCATTTATATCGAAGATCTCCGAATACGATTTTACTTCCAAACTCTAACTCCACTCAATTAAAATTCCATTGAGAAAAAATAGAATTCATGATGAAATTCAACTAATTAAGTACTTATTTCAACTTGAAAATTTAAAATTTATTGTTTTCAAAACAAACTAATGATAAACAAGATTTTGGTTACATACAAAAGCTCAAATCAATATTGCAGTCTAAACTATAGTTCAATGGCAAGTATGCATTTTCCTTACAAAGACAGAATGTCTATTTATTAACATGCACCCAACCCTGCGAATATGTTGTACATGTATATTCATAGCAATAATTACTATAAATTCAATTTTCATCAGCATAACTCAACGGGTACTTCACTGAATTAACATGTACTATATTAACAGGGTTTGTTATAGTTACTTTGAGCATTGATGCTTGTAGATACAGTAACATTATACCCCTATGTCAAGTAGTACCAATCAAACATATGTAAAAGATGAATCTACGACTAACATTGCATGACCTCAACAAACATGATTCAAACAGAACGAACCCAAGAACATAATTTTCTTCTAAAATAGACAAACACAGGGCACTTGGAAGTCAGGTTGATCTTTCTACAGGTTCCCAAAATATGTCATGTACTTGGTTCTAACGGCAACAAATTGAGCAACAAGCAACAAATCACAGTCAACCAGAATCAAACCCGAAGCTAGTTCCTATTAAGGTTAACAGACTTGAAACAAAAGTTAATCGTGAGATTATACTCACTTTGAAACAGTGGTGAGAGAACGAGGCATCGGCAGTAGTGAGGCATCGGTCTCGCCCTGAATAGGAAGTTGTGATTGACTGGATGTGAACTCTTGCGGTCGTGGGTCGAAAGGCAGCAACTTGGAGGTGGTTCTGTTAGCTGCTGTTGACCGGCGTGGTGGCAATTTTGTCTGGTTGTGCTAAACGGTGGGCCCGAGCAAGTTAAACAAGTAGGAGGCCATTTATGTGACTTTGAGGAGAGTGATTTGGGGAAAAGTTATGATTTTAGGGAAAGAAGAGAAATTGGCGTTAGCCATTAAAGAAAAAAAAGGAAAAGGATTTCCCTGAAGAAATTCGGGGAAAACAGTGCGATTTCATAGAAGTAGACGCGTGGGAACCAAGTTTTCGTGGGAGCCAAGGAATCGATGGTGTGTATAGGAAGCAATCAAACGTTTTATTTTATTTATTTATTTACGGTTCCTTAAATTTTCTATCGCAAAATATATTGACGTTTTATTTTTGTACCGCCACCAACGAACTCCCATCATGATGAAAATTTACGTACCATCATGCCTCGATATTCTGAATCTAATAAAATTAGTCTGGTCGTAGTCTGATTCTGTTATTATATGCCGTTATTTTATTTTATTTTTAACTTTATTTATTGGTTTACTGATTTAATTTTGGTTGTCCACCAACCACTCTGTTCGATTCCAATTTTCGAATGTTAAATTTTCAATCTTTCTATATATATACAGATACGCATATTCCCCAGCCAATCTCCATATATCTCAACGAATAAAATTCCTAATATATATCGTTAATAATGTTTATTATTATATTTTTAATTCAACCATTTAAATTCCTCAATGGAATCTCAAATCCAATTCAAATATCAATCAAATTTATTCACGACTAGTTACAAATAAATATTTGATTTTCGATTAGCTCTTCTGAAATTTAATATCAAATTAAACTCTTATTCAAACCAATAAACTTTTATTTTTAAATCAAAATGTAAATTTCTTCTTTTCATCCATATTCTCATCAGAATTCTTATTCCAGTAAATTTTGGTTATCCTTGATTTCTAAAATACACAATTGATTTTCTATACTTATCTTACTCTAATGTCGTTCGATTACGTATTCGAGATTCAAATCTAAGAGGGCCTTACCGAAGATTAGCTCTCGCAAGCCTGGATCCGAAGACTAGGGATTCCGAAAATTTTAAATTTTCAAAATAAATTTTCCGCTGTATTGGTTCAAAATGTTAATCTTCAAAATATATAATATTTTTTCCAAAATAATTTTCCTTCAAAATCTATTTTAAAATAATTTATACTTTAAAATTTTATTTTCCAAAACATTTTCAAGATCCGTTTAAAACTCAATAAGCTAAGCTTTTAATAAACCAAAGCTCTGATACCACTTGTAACGTCCCGCTTTTTTGACCGCTTAAAACTAGTAATTAAACCGATTTCAAACGTTCAAATCGACGGAGCATATTTAGCTTGCAAAGTTTAAAAACAGAATTAACAAAGAAAATACAAAAAAAGTAACATAGTATTGAACAATAGAATAAATCTTTTATTTATGAATCAGAATTTTTGAGTACAATACTTTTATATACAGCGGAATTTAAAAGAAACAATTTAATACAAGAAAAATCATTACTGGTTTAAAAATCTTCAGAGCGCGCCTGCCTGGAATCCCCATCTTCATCGATCTTCGAATCTTGACTAAAATCTTTAAATCTGGAATGCTTAGATCTGTCCCGAGCATTTCATGCAAAAACACAAAACACTCGAGTCAGGATTAAATCATAGTTCAAGTAAACTAACTTAATAGGAACTAAATATAAAATAGTGAATCCTAACTTAAATTTGTAAGTTACAATCTACACGTTTTTGAGCCACAAATTCTCTATCAAATAAAAATGCGGTATACATTACCGTCAGCAAGGCACAATAAATAGGAATTTCTAAAGCATATACACAATATGATGTGCAAACAGTGACAAAGGTAGCAAGTCATCTTTCTGGGCAATATATACATTTCAAACTAAGATATATGTTGCTATACAAATTTATATCAAGTCAAACAAAGTAGGACCATTTATAGACAAACATGTATAGTCAGGGTGTGCAAATCAGTTCAAAGTTGTAGCATGTATCGAGACTAAGCTGTTTTCAACTAACATAGATATTGCTAAATATATCAATTCTGGCCATACGTATTTCAGTTAAAGGGGATAATTTAGGTAAACATATTTTGTTAAACAATCATGTAATGCACACATAAACAACAGATGGTTTAATATAATGCAGGAAACTTCTTTCTTGGGGGCTTTGTATACATTTGGTATGGATAAAGTGTATTAACTTCACCGACATTTGTATGAATCAGTATAAATTCAATAGAGATAGTACTTTCAGGGTATATATATATTCCCACGCATACACATAAAATGTACACGCCACTTACATACATGATTTAAACCAACCAACCCAATGCTTATTGTCAAAACATAGTGATAACATTATTAATCGCTTACTGTCAAAAAAATGGTGGTCAACATTATCAAATATTTACTAATAAAACATAGTGGGAAAAAGTTACCAAATGCTTACTATTAATGTAAAGCACACCTATATTTATTGCTAGTCATTTTCAGTTATTTTGGAAACTAGTTAAACAGAATAAGGGAATGAAACATTCAAGTCAAAGTTAATTTATAGCTTCAAGTGAGTGCTGTCAATTAAAGTTGGTCCTAGAACTGAATGAAGATTGAGTTCCTACAATGAGTTAGATTTCTTAAGGGAACATACAATTTGCTTATACTAACTATGCCGTACAATACAAATAATACTATATGTAGGTTGCATAAATAACTACTACGTCATTTTCATTCTGTATGGAAATATATGTATATAAAAAAATGGCCAATACTTATTGCTTGTTTTTAGTGACTGGGAACTTCATGCAATACCATCAATATTTCCAGACATATTTTACTTCAAAGTTAAGACCCAGGCTTTTACAGCAAGTGTTGGAAAACAATGGCTGAGTCGCGGACTAGGTCGCTTTCTTGAAGACGATTCGGCGATTTGGTCAGAGGTGCAAACCAATTCGTTCCTTCGCCGCCGCCTCTAGGATAAAACAGCCTCTAAAATAGTAACTGATTCGCTTGCACAAACAAATCAGTGCAGATTTGCACTTTCGGGAAAAATACTGCTCGAAATTTCTTAGAAGTTTTAATGGCGGCTGAGAAGAAGAGAAAATAAAATTCGGTGTTTTTCTCGTGTCTGATAAAATAGTATATATAGAACGAGAATTAGGTTTTGGGAGAAAAAATCGGATCTGCTAAATTTCGGGGGGATTAATTATTTTACCGTTGCAAAACTTTTCCGTTGCAGAATAAATATCGGTGCACAAAATAATTTTTCCATAAAAAAAAAACGGTTCGAAAACAACTAAGTTTTATGGTCCAAAAATATAAGTGCCTACACCACAAAGCCCAAGCCCAAGCCCGAACCGAACCGAACCGGGCCGGGCCGGGCCGGGTCGAGTCGAGTCGGTCGGTCGCGCGCGCGTGTGTGGTGGTCATGATGCATGGTCTCCCTCCTCACAACAATGCATGTATTGGGAGCCCAAGGCCCCAACATGACTTCTTAGAAACAAGTATAAATCCTTGCCTCTTCCCTATAATCCCATGATGTGGGACTACTCAAACATAGGAGCCATTCATACACTTATTCAATCATTTTTAATAATTCACATAATGTTTGTAAACATTTCCAACAATCCCCCACTTGAATTTTTAAAAATATTTTAGAGCAGTTTCTTAAAAAACATAAGATTGTGCATAAACAAAGGTGTCCAAGGACTTGAACCTTTGCATAGTGAGTAAGATTCAGTTTTTACTAGAGTGACACGTAGTCTTGAACTCTATTCCTGACATCAAACCACACACAACCTTTTCTATAGTGCAATCAGATAAGCCCGTGCATTTATGGCCCTGCACGTCTATCCCAGTTTAGTGAATGCTCTAGAAGTTTTGCCCAAACTCCATAGGAAACGGCCACATTTCCACATTCACAAAGGTGAGTCTATCAAGAGCACTCCTGAAGGTAGGTACTCCACTCCAAATAGAGTATAGATCTCATTAAGAGTTTCTATTAACTCATCCTCTAATCACTTCAGGAATACATGCTTCTTGGTTTATTAAATAGCATGTTCAACTCATATCACTACACAACTTGTTATTACCCATTGAACCTAGTTCTTGGGATCTCCAGTCATTTAGGTCGGGTTACCATTGTGCGTGACTCAACAATCTAAGGGCAATAGTCCCATTCTTTTAGAAGAGTTATGGACTTTCTCTCTGGACAGTCCTTTCGTCAAAGGATCTGCCAAATTTTCCTCACTACGTACGTAATCCACTCTAACGGTACCTGTGGAAAGTAGTTCTCTAACAGTGCTGTGCTTACGACGTATTTGTCGTCTCTTACCGTTATAGTAACGGTTCTGAACTTTTGCAATAGCCGCGGTACTATCGCAATGTATCAACACTGCTGGTATCGGTTTTTCCCATAAGGGAATCTCAGCTAGCAGATTTCTCAAATATTCTGCCTCTTCACTAGCTGTAGCTAGTGCTATCATCTCAGACTCCATAGTAGACTGAGCCAAGATAGTCTGTTTCTTGGATTTCCAAGAAACAGCTCCTCCAGCGATGCTAAATATGTAGCCACTGGTCGCTTTAGAATCATCAGATAAGGTATTCCAGTCTGCATCAGAATACCCTTCAAGTACAGCTGGAAACCTTTCATAATGTAATCCAAGGTTCATGGTTCGTTTAAGGTATCTCATTACCCTTTCAATAGCTTGCCAGTGCTCTATACTAGGTCTACTGGTAAACCTGCACAATAATCCCACGACATAGGCAATGTCAGGTCTAGTACAATCAGTGGCATACCGAAGGCTGCCAATGATGCTCGCATAATCAGACTGTCTTACACCTTCACCAGTGTTCTTAAATAACTTTACACTGTGATCATATGGCGTACTTGCAGGTTTACAGTCAAAGTAATTATATTTCTTTAGTATCTTCTCAATGTAATGAGATTGGTCCAAAGAAATTCCCTTTTCTGATCTAGTAATCTTAATACCAAGGATTACACTCGCTTCACCTAGATCTTTCATATCAAAATTGACACTTAATAAGGATTTGACTGAGTTTATGGCATGAATATTTGACCCAAAAATGAGTAGGTCATCTACATAAAGGCATATAATAGTGCAAATGTCATTCTCAGATTTGTAATAAATGCATTTGTCACTTTCATTAACTTTAAAACCATTTGAAATGATTAAGTTATCAAATTTTTCATGCCATTGTTTAGGTGCTTGTTTTAAACCATATAATGATTTATCCAATTTACATACTTTATGTTCTTGACCATGTACTACAAATCCTTCAGGCTGATCCATATAAATTTCTTCGTCTAATTCACCGTTCAAAAAGGCAGTTTTAACATCCATTTGGTGTACAAGTAAATTATGAATGGAAGCAAGTGAGATTAATACCCGAATGGATGTTATTCTAGTTACAGGTGAAAAAGTGTCAAAGAAGTCTATATTTTCCTTTTGTTTAAAACCTTTAGCTACTAGTCGTGCTTTATATTTATCTATAGTGCCATCAGGTTTTAATTTCTTTTTAAGTACCCATTTACAGCCTATAGACTTACAACCAGGGGGTAAATCTACCAAGTGCCAAGTCTTATTGGATTCTAAAGAATCCATCTCATCGTTTATAGCCTCTTGCCAGAAATCGGCATCTAAAGAAGATAAGGCTTCTTGGAGGTTTATAGGATCCTCCTCAATAGTAAAGGCACAAAAATCTGAACCAAAATCTTTTATGGTTCTTGCTCTTTTACTTCTTCTAGGTTCAGCTTCAGAATTTTCATTAAGTTCTGTTCTAATAGGCATATTTGAAGTGCCCCCACTATTCCTTAATTTGAAAGGAAATTTAGTTTCATAAAAGTCGGCATCATTTGATTCAATTATATTATGTGCATTAAGGTCATAAAATCTATATGCTTTGCTATTAATAGCATAGCCTATAAATGCACATTCATATGCTCTACTTGCCAATTTTATTCTCTTAGGGTCTGGAATGCGAACATATGCTAAACAACCCCAAGTTCTAAAGTATGAGACATTGGGTTTATGATTCTTTAAAATTTCATAAGGTGAAATTTTATTCTTAGATTTAGGGATTCTATTCAGAACGTAGCATACAGTCAATAAAATATCCCCCCACCAATGTTTTGCTGCACCAGAATTTAATAATATGGCAACTACTAGCTCGGTAAAGGTCCTATTTTTCCTTTCTGCTTTACCGTTCATTTCAGGTGAGTAGGGTGCAGTTCTCTCATGTACTATACCATGTTGTTTATAGAAATCCAGAATAGAATTAGATTCATATTCTGTTCCTCTATCACTACGAAATCTCTTAATTTTTCTATTTGCTTGATTCTCAATCTCAGTTTTGAATGTTTTAAACATGTCAAAAGCATCACTTTTATTTTTCATAAGATATACATACGTGAAATCAGAGCAGTCATCAATAAAAGTGATAAAATAACGATGTCCCTGTCTAGTTAAAGTGCCATCAAGTTCACATATGTCAGAATGAATCAAGTCTAAGGGTTCAGAAACTCTATCAACAGATTTGTGAGGTTTCTTTGTGATTTTAGCTTGTGTACAGAATTCACATTTATCAGATTCAGATTCTATCATTTTAGGTATCATATCTAGGGTGCTCATGTTTTGAATTATTCGTTTATTAACATGACACAATCTAGAATGCCAAATATTAAAATCACAAAGCATATAAGCAGAAGAAGTCACTTTATTAGATTCAACATTCAGTTTAAACATACCCTCACAAGCATAACCCTTTCCCACAAAAGTTCCCTTATAAGTAAGAGTGTACAAATCAGCCCCAATAACTTGAGTGAAACCAGCCTTATTAAGGAGGAAGCCAGAGACCAGATTCTTTCTTATCTCTGGAGTGTGCATAACATCTTTCAGAATTACAGTTTTTCCAGAGGTGAACTTGAGTTCCACGTTTCCAATCCCCGCAACTGTAGTGGTGTGAGAGTCTCCCAACAGCACTTTCTGATTTTCAGCAGCCGTGTATGTAGAGAACATGCCACGATCATAGCAGACATGGCGAGAAGCACCAGTGTCTACCCACCAACCCTCTGATCCACCAACAAGGTGAATCTCAGTAATCATAGCCGTAAGAGGCTCCTCAGTCAGGTTAGCCTGCGGTGCAGAGCTTGGCCTGTTCCGGCACTTTCGTGCCATATGCCCTGGTTTTCCACAGTTGTAACAAAGAAACAACTGTCCAGAGTCATTCTTTTGGGCTGGTTTCTGCTGTCCTTTTGGGTTTCCTTGCGGATTCCCATTCTGTTTGTTGCGCCTGTTCTGATTCTTAAAAGATTTCTGATTTGGTTTCAGAACAGCGGGAGTGGTCTTCTTAGTACTGCTGTTATTCACAATCAGCACCTCTTCTTTCTGGTCTTGCTTGCGTGCTTCCTCCTCAATACGGAGGCGTGTAATCAAACTCTCTAAGGAAAATTCCTTAGTCTTATGTCGCAAAGTGTTCTTAAAATCTTTCCAGCTAGGGGGTAATTTGTCAATGATAACAGCAATTTGAAATTGTTCGTCCAAGACCATACCTTCGGAGATGATCTCATGAGCTATTTTCTGAAGCTCATGAGACTGCATCTCTACCGATCTATCATCAGTCATCTGGTACTTTAGGTAGCGACTTACAGCGTATTTCTTTGCCCCTGCCTCCTCTGTGTCATATTTCTTCTTTAGTGCTTCCCAGATCTCCTTTGCCGTCTTTTCATCTGAGTTATAATAATCATACAGATCATCGCTCAGTCCATTCAGTATGAAATTCTTGCATAAGTAATCCTGTTCAGTCCAGGTCTGCAGTTGCTTTGACTGTTCAGTCCATGATGCCATCTTTGCTGCATCAGTCTCGTCAGGCTTGTCTGGTAGCTGCGGTTTTTCAGCAGTCAGAGCAGCCACCACCTTCCTGATCGTGAGGAAGAACTCCATCTTCTGACGCCAGCGCTTGAAATGCAGACCTTCGAACTTGAAAGGAGCAGCAGTCACCAGAGGGCCGTGAAAAGCAGAGGGAGGAGCAGAATCGTCCATGGTTGAGTTGGAGGCCATTGTTTCAATTCGTCTTCAAATTGTTGGAAAACAATGGCTGAGTCGCGGACTAGGTCGCTTTCTTGAAGACGATTCGGCGATTTGGTCAGAGGTGCAAACCAATTCGTTCCTTCGCCGCCGCCTCTAGGATAAAACAGCCTCTAAAATAGTAACTGATTCGCTTGCACAAACAAATCAGTGCAGATTTGCACTTTCGGGAAAAATACTGCTCGAAATTTCTTAGAAGTTTTAATGGCGGCTGAGAAGAAGAGAAAATAAAATTCGGTGTTTTTCTCGTGTCTGATAAAATAGTATATATAGAACGAGAATTAGGTTTTGGGAGAAAAAATCGGATCTGCTAAATTTCGGGGGGATTAATTATTTTACCGTTGCAAAACTTTTCCGTTGCAGAATAAATATCGGTGCACAAAATAATTTTTCCATAAAAAAAAAACGGTTCGAAAACAACTAAGTTTTATGGTCCAAAAATATAAGTGCCTACACCACAAAGCCCAAGCCCAAGCCCGAACCGAACCGAACCGGGCCGGGCCGGGCCGGGTCGAGTCGAGTCGGTCGGTCGCGCGCGCGTGTGTGGTGGTCATGATGCATGGTCTCCCTCCTCACAACAATGCATGTATTGGGAGCCCAAGGCCCCAACATGACTTCTTAGAAACAAGTATAAATCCTTGCCTCTTCCCTATAATCCCATGATGTGGGACTACTCAAACATAGGAGCCATTCATACACTTATTCAATCATTTTTAATAATTCACATAATGTTTGTAAACATTTCCAACAGCAAGAAATCATGTGAAAAAAGAAAAAAGAAAAATGTTACACTTCCAATTTCTTTTGGTATTTCATTTGGTAATTTAATAAGAGTTTATTTCGCCAGACCCAAAACTTAGCCTAGCAGCAAATTAATTGTCGCATTAACGAAAAAGAAAATAATTATTTCCAATGCAAATTTGAACATATGCCAAATAAATTATCTGATGATCGCTATCCATTACTGAATGATCTATCCAAATAAAATCCATTTCAATAACAGATTCAAGAATTCTAATATCATACAATCTGCATCCATTTATATCGAAGATCTCCGAATTCGATTTTACTTCCAAACTCTAACTCCACTCAATTAAAACGCCATTGAGAAAAAATAGAATTCATGATGAAATTCAACTAATTAAGTACTTATTTCAACTTGAAAATTTAAAATTTATTGTTTTCAAAACAAACTAATGATAAACAAGATTTTGGTTACATACAAAAGCTCAAATCAATATTGCAGTCTAAACTATAGTTCAATGGCAAGTATGCATTTTCCTTACAAAGACAGAATGTCTATTTATTAACATGCACCCAACCCTGCGAATATGTTGTACATGTATATTCATAGTAATAATTACTATAAATTCAATTTTCATCAGCATAACTCAATGGGTACTTCAATGAATTAACATGTACTATATTAACATGGTTTGTTATAGTTACTTTGAGCATTGATGCTTGTAGATACATTAACATTATACCCCTATGTCAAGTAGTACCAATCAAACATATGTAAAAGATGAATCTGCGACTAACATTGCATGACCTCAACAAACATGATTCAAACAGAATGAACCCAAGAACATAATTTTCTTCTAAAATAGACAAACATAGGGCACTTGGAAGTCAGGTTGATCTTTCTACAGGTTCCCAAAATATGTCATGTACTTGGTTCTAACGGCAACAAATTAAGCAACAAGAGACAAATCACAGTCAACCAGAATCAAACCCGAAGCTAGTTCCTATTAAGGTTAACAGACTTGAAACAAAAGTTAATCGTGAGATTATACTCACCTTGAAACAGTGGTGAGAGAACGAGGCATCGGCAGTAGTGAGGCGTCGGTCTCGCCCTGAATAGGAAGTTGTGATTGACTGGATGTGAACTCTTGCGGTCGTGGGTCGAAAGGCACAACTTGGAGGTGGTTCGGTTAGCTGCTGTTGACCGGCGTGGTGGCAATTTGGTCTGGTTGTGCAAAGCGGTGGGCCCGAGCAAGTTAAACAAGTAGGAGGCCATTTATGTGACTTTGAGGAGAGTGATTTGGGGAAAAATTATGATTTTAGGGAAAGAAGAGAAATTGGCGTTAGCCATTAAAGAAAAAAAAGGAAAAGGATTTCTCTGAAGAAATTCGGGGAAAACAGTGCGATTTTATAGAAGTAGACACGTGGGAACCAAGTTTTCGTGGGAGCCAAGGAATCGATGGTGTGTATAGGAAGCAATCAAACGTTTTATTTTATTTATTTATTTACGGTTCCTTAAATTTTCTATCGCAAAATATATTGACGTTTTATTTTTGTACCGCCACCAACGAACTCCCATCATGATGAAAATTTACGTACCATCATGCCTCGATATTCTGAATCTAATAAAATTAGTCTGGTCGTATTCTGATTCTGTTATTATACGCCGTTATTTTATTTTATTTTTAACTTTATTTATTGGTTTACTGATTTAATTTTGGTTGTCCACCAACCACTCTGTTCGATTCCAATTTTCGAATGTTAAATTTTCAATCTTTCTATATATATACAGATACGCATATTCCCCAGCCAATCTCCATATATCTCGACGAATAAAATTCCTAATATATATCGTTAATAATGTTTTTTTTAATTCAACCATTTAAATTCCTCAATGGAATCTCAAATCAAATTCAAATATCAATCAAATTTATTCACGACTAGTTACAAATAAATATTTGATTTTCGATTAGCTCTTCTGAAATTTAATATCAAATTAAACTCTTATTCAAACCAATAAACTTTTATTTTTAAATCAAAATGTAAATTTCTTCTTTTCATCCATATTCTCATCAGAATTCTTGTTCCAGTAAATTTTGGTTATCCTTGATTTCTAAAATACACAATTGATTTTCCTATACTTATCTTACTCTAATGTCGTTCGATTACGTATTCGAGATTCAAATCTAAGAGGGCCTTACCGAAGATTAGCTCTCGCAAGCCTAGATCCGAAGACTGGGGATTCCGAAAATTTTAAATTTTCAAAATAAATTTTCCGCTGTATTGGTTCAAAATGTTAATGTTCAAAATATATAATATTTTTTCCAAAATAATTTTCCTTCAAAATCTATTTTAAAATAATTTATACTTTAAGATTTTATTTTCCAAAACATTTTCAAGATCCGTTTAAAACTCAATAAGCTAAGCTTTGAATAAACCAAAGCTCTGATACCACTTGTAACGTCCCGCCTTTTTGACCGCTTAAAACCAGTAATTAAACCGATTTCAAACGTTCAAATCGACGGAGCATATTTAGCTTACAAAGTTTAAAAACAGAATTAACAAAGAAAATACAAAAAAAATAACATAGTATTGAACAATAGAATAAATCTTTTATTTATGAATCAGAATTTTTGAGTACTATACTTTTATATACAGCGGAATTTAAAAGAAACAATTTAATACAAGAAAAATCATTAGTGGTTTAAAAATCTTCAGAGCGCGCCTGCCTGGAATACCCATCTTCATCGATCTTCGAATCTTGACTAAAATCTTTAAATTTGGAATGCTCAAATCTGTCCCGAGCATTTCATGCAAAAACACAAAACACTCGAGTCAGGATTAAATCATAGTTCAAGTAAACTAACTTAATAGGAACTAAGTATAAAATAGTGAATCCTAACTTAAATTTGTAAGTTACAATCTACACGTTTTTGAGCCACAAATTCTCTATCAAATAAAAATGCGGTATACATTACCGTCAGCAAGGCACAATAAATAGGAATTTCTAAAGCATATACACAATATGATGTGCAAATAGTGACAAAGGTAGCAAGTCATCTTTCTGGGTAATATATACATTTCAAACTAAGATATATGTTGCTATACAAATTTATATCAAGTCAAACAAAGTAGGACCATTTATAGACAAACATGTATAGTCAGGGTGTGCAAATCAGTTCAAAGTGGTAGCATGTATCGAGACTAAGCTGTTTTCAACTAACATAGATATTGCTAAATATATCAATTCTGGCCATACGTATTTCAGTTAAAGGGGATAATTTAGGTAAACATATTTTGTTAAACAATCATGTAATGCACACATAAACAACAGATGGTTTAATATAATGCAGGAAACTTCTTTCTTGGGGGCTTTGTATACATTTGGTATGGATAAAGTGTATTAACTTCACCGACATTTGTATGAATCAGTATAAATTCAATAGAGATAGTACTTTCAGGGTATATATATTCCCACGCATACACATAAAATGTACACGCCACTTACATACATGATTTAAACCAACCAACCCAATGCTTATTGTCAAAACATAGTGATAACATTATTAATCGCTTACTGTCAAAAAAATAGTGGTCAACATTATCAAATATTTAATAATAAAACAAAGTGGGAAAAAGTTACCAATTGCTTACTATTAATGTAAAGCACACCTATATTTATTGCTTGTCATTTTCAGTTATTTTGGAAACTAGTTAAACAGAATAAGGGAATGAAACATTCAAGTCAAAGTTAATTTATAGCTTCAAGTGAGTGCTGTCAATTAAAGTTGGTCCTAGAACTGAATGAAGATTGAGTTCCTACAATGAGTTAGATTTCTTAAGGGAACATACAATTTGCTTATACCAACTATGTCGTACAATACAAATAATACTATATGTAGGTTGCATAAATAACTACTACGTCATTTTCATTCTGTATGGAAATATATGTATATAAAAAAATGGCCAATACTTATTGCTTGTTTTTAGTGACTGGGAACTTCATGCAATACCATCAATATTTCTAGACATATTTTACTTCAAAGTTAAGACCCAGGCTTTTACAGCAAGAAATCATGTGAAAAAAGAAAAAAGAAAATTGTTACACTTCCAATTTCTTTTGGTATTTCATTTGGTAATTTAATAAGAGTTTATTTCGCCAGACCCAAAACTTAGCTTAGCAGCAAATTAATTGTCGCATTAACGAAAAAGAAAATAATTATTTCCAATGCAAATTTGAACATATGCCAAATAAATTATCTGATGATCGCTATCCATTACTGAATGATCTATCCAAATAAAATCCATTTCAATAACAAATTCAAGAATTCTAATATCATACAATCTGCATCCGTTTATATCGAAGATCTCCGAATTCGATTTTACTTCCAAACTCTAACTCCACTCAATTAAAACGCCATTGAGAAAAAATAGAATTCATGATGAAATTCAACTAATTAAGTACTTATTTCAACTTGAAAATTTAAAATTTATTGTTTTCAAAACAAACTAATGATAAACAAGATTTTGGTTACATACAAAAGCTCAAATCAATATTGCAGTCTAAACTATAGTTCAATGGCAAGTATGCATTTTCCTTACAAAGACAGAATGTCTATTTATTAACATGCACCCAACCCTGCGAATATGTTGTACATGTATATTCATAGCAATAATTACTATAAATTCAATTTTCATCAGCAAAACTCAACGGGTACTTCACTGAATTAACATGTACTATATTAACAGGGTTTGTTATAGTTACTTTGAGCATTGATGCTTGTAGATACATTAACATTATACCCCTATGTCAAGTAGTACCAATCAAACATATGTAAAAGATGAATCTGCGACTAACATTGCATGACCTCAACAAACATGATTCAAACAGAACGAACCCAAGAACATAATTTTCTTCTAAAATAGAAAAACACAGGGCACTTGGAAGTCAGGTTGATCTTTCTATAGGTTCCCAAAATATGTCATGTACTTGGTTCTAACGGCAACAAATTGAGCAACAAGAAACAAATCACAGTCAACCAGAATCAAACCCGAAGCTAGTTCCTATTAAGGTTAACAGACTTGAAACAAAAATTAATCGTGAGATTATACTCACCTTGAAACAGTGGTGAGAGAACGAGGCATCGGCAGTAGTGAGGCGTCGGTCTCGCCCTGAATAGGAAGTTGTGATTGACTGGATGTGAACTCTTGCGATCGTGGGTCGAAAGGCAGCAACTTGGAGGTGGTTCGGTTAGCTGCTGTTGACCTGCGTGGTGGCAATTTGGTCTGGTTGTGCAAAACGGTGGGCCCGAGCAAGTTAAACAAGTAGGAGGCCATTTATGTGACTTTGAGGAGAGTGATTTGGGGAAAAGTTATGATTTTAGGGAAAGAAGAGAAATTGGCGTTAGCCATTAAAGAAAAAAAAGGAAAAGGATTTCTCTGAAGAAATTCGGGGAAAACAGTGCGATTTTATAGAAGTAGACGCGTGGGAACCAAGTTTTCGTGGGAGCCAAGGAATCGATGGTGTGTATAGGAAGCAATCAAACGTTTTATTTTATTTATTTATTTATGGTTCCTTAAATTTTCTATCGCAAAATATATTGACGTTTTATTTTTGTACCGCCACCAACGAACTCCCATCATGATGAAAATTTACGTACCATCATGCCTCGATATTCTGAATCTAATAAAATTAGTCTGGTCGTAGTCTGATTCTGTTATTATACGCCGTTATTTTATTTTATTTTTAACTTTATTTATTGGTTTACTGATTTAATTTTGGTTGTCCACCAACCACTCTGTTCGATTCCAATTTTCGAATGTTAAATTTTCAAACTTTCTATATATATACAGATACGCATATTCCCCAGCCAATCTCCATATATCTCGACGAATAAAATTCCTAATATATACCGTTAATAATGTTTGTTGTTATTTTTTTAATTCAACCATTTAAATTCCTCAATGGAATCTCAAATCAAATTCAAATATCAATCAAATTTATTCATGACTAGTTACAAATAAATATTTGATTTTCGATTAGCTCTTCTGAAATTTAATATCAAATTAAACTCTTATTCAAACCAATAAACTTTTATTTTTAAATCAAAATGTAAATTTCTTCTTTTCATCCATATTCTCATCAGAATTCTTGTTCCAGTAAATTTTGGTTATCTTTGATTTCTAAAATACACAATTGATTTTCCTATACTTATCTTACTCTAATGTCGTTCGATTACGTATTCGAGATTCAAATCTAAGAGGGCCTTACCGAAGATTAGCTCTCGCAAGCCTGGATCCGAAGACTGGGGATTCCGAAAATTTTAAATTTTCAAAATAAATTTTCCGCTGTATTGGTTCAAAATGTTATTCTTCAAAATATATAATATTTTTTCCAAAATAATTTTCCTTCAAAATCTATTTTAAAATAATTTATACTTTAAAATTTTATTTTCCAAAACATTTTCAAGATCCGTTTAAAACTCAATAAGCTAAGCTTTGAATAAACCAAAGCTCTGATACCACTTGTAACGTCCCGCCTTTTTGACCGCTTAAAACCAGTAATTAAACCGATTTCAAACGTTCAAATCGACGGAGCATATTTAGCTTACAAAGTTTAAAAACAGAATTAACAAAGAAAATACAAAAAAAATAACATAGTATTGAACAATAAAATAAATCTTTTATTTATGAATCAGAATTTTTGAGTACAATACTTTTATATACAGCGGAATTTAAAAGAAACAATTTAATACAAGAAAAATCATTACTGGTTTAAAAATCTTCAGAGCGCGCCTGCCTGGAATACCCATCTTCATCGATCTTCGAATCTTGACTAAAATCTTTAAATCTGGAATGCTCAGATCTGTCCCGAGCATTTCATGCAAAAACACAAAACACTCGAGTCAGGATTAAATCATAGTTCAAGTAAACTAACTTAATAGGAACTAAATATAAAATAGTGAATCCTAACTTAAATTTGTAAGTTACAATCTACACGTTTTTGAGCCACAAATTCTCTATCAAATAAAAATGCGGTATACATTACCGTCAGCAAGGCACAATAAATAGGAATTTCTAAAGCATATACACAATATGATGTGCAAACAGTGACAAAGGTAGCAAGTCATCTTTCTGGGTAATATATACATTTCAAACTAAGATATATGTTGCTACACAAATTTATATCAAGTCAAACAAAGTAGGACCATTTATAGATAAACATGTATAGTCAGGGTGTGCAAATCAGTTCAAAGTGGTAGCATGTATCGAGACTAAGCTGTTTTCAACTAACATAGATATTGCTAAATATATCAATTCTGGCCATACGTATTTCAGTTAAAGGGGATAATTTAGGTAAACATATTTTGTTAAACAATCATGTAATGCACACATAAACAACAGATGGTTTAAAATAATGCAGGAAACTTCTTTCTTGGGGGCTTTGTATACATTTGGTATGGATAAAGTGTATTAACTTCACCGACATTTGTATGAATCAGTATAAATTCAATAGAGATAGTACTTTCAGGGTATATATATTCCCACGCATACACATAAAATGTACACGCCACTTACATACATGATTTAAACCAACCAACCCAATGCTTATTGTCAAAACATAGTGATAACATTATTAATCGCTTACTGTCAAAAAAATGGTGGTCAACATTATCAAATATTTACTAATAAAACATAGTGGGAAAAAGTTACCAAATGCTTACTACTAATGTAAAGCACACCTATATTTATTGCTTGTCATTTTCAGTTATTTTGGAAACTAGTTAAACAGAATAAGGGAATGAAACATTCAAGTCAAAGTTAATTTATAGATTCAAGTGAGTGCTGTCAATTAAAGTTGGTCCTAGAACTGAATGAAGATTGAGTTCCTACAATGAGTTAGATTTCTTAAGGGAACATACAATTTGCTTATACCAACTATGCCGTACAATACAAATAATACTATATGTAGGTTGCATAAATAACTACTACGTCATTTTCATTCTGTATGGAAATATATGTATATAAAAAAATGGCCAATACTTATTGCTTGTTTTTAGTGACTGGGAACTTCATGCAATACCATCAATATTTCCAGACATATTTTACTTCAAAGTTAAGACCCAGGCTTTTACAGCAAGAAATCATGTGAAAAAAGAAAAAAGAAAAATGTTACACTTCCAATTTCTTTTGGTATTTCATTTGGTAATTTAATAAGAGTTTATTTCGCCAGACCCAAAACTTAGCTTAGCAGCAAATTAATTGTCGCATTAACGAAAAAGAAAATAATTATTTCCAATGCAAATTTGAACATATGCCAAATAAATTATCTGATGATCGCTATCCATTACTGAATGATCTATCCAAATAAAATCCATTTCAATACCTGATTCAAGAATTCTAATATCATACAATCTGCATCCGTTTATATCGAAGATCTCCGAATACGATTTTACTTCCAAACTCTAACTCCACTCAATTAAAACGCCATTGAGGAAAAATAGAATTCATGATGAAATTCAACTAATTAAGTACTTATTTCAACTTGAAAATTTAAAATTTATTGTTTTCAAAACAAACTAATGATAAACAAGTTTTTGGTTACATACAAAAGCTCAAATCAATATTGCAGTCTAAACTATAGTTTAATGGCAGTATGCATTTTCCTTACAAAGACAGAATGTCCATTTATTAACATGCACCCAACCCTGCGAATATGCTGTACATGAATATTCATAGCAATAATAACTATAAATTCAATTTGCATCAGCATAACTCAACGGGTACTTCACTGAATTAACATGTATTATATTAACAGGGTTTGTTATAGTTACCTTGAGCATTGATGCTTGTAGATACATTAACATTATACCCCTATGTCAAGTAGTACCAATCAAACATATGTAAAAGATGAATCTGCGACTAACATTGCATGACCTCAACAAACATGATTCAAACAGAACGAACCCAAGAACTTAATTTTCTTCTAAAATAGGCAAACACAGGGCACTTGAAAGTTAGGTTGATCTTTCTACAGGTTCTCAAAATATATCATGTACTTGGTTCTAATGGCAACAAATTGAGCAACAAGCAAAAAATCACAGTCAACCAAAATCAAACCCAAAGCTAGTTCCTATTGAGGTTAACAGGCTTGAAACAAAAGTTAATCGTGAGATTATACTCACCTTGAAACGGTGGTGAGAGAACGAGGCATCGGCAGTAGTGAGGCGTCGGTCTCGCCCTGAATAGGAATTTGTGATTGACTGGAGGTGCGCTCTTGCGGTCGTGGGTCGAAAGGCAGCTACTTGGAGGTGGTTCGGTTGGCTATTGTTGATCGGCGTGGTGGTAATTTGGTCTGGTTGCGCTAAATGGTGGGCCCAAGCATGATAAACAAGTTTGAGGCCATTTACCTGACTTTGAGAAGAGTGATTTGGGGAAAAGTTATGATTTTAGGGAAAGAAGAGAAATTGGCGTTGGCCATTAAACAAAAAAAAGGAAAAGGAAAATGATTTCTCTAAAGAAATTCGGGGAAAACAGTGCGATTTTATAGAAGCAGACGCGTGGGAACCAAGTTTTCGTGCGAGCCAAGGAATCGATGGTGTGTATAGGAAGCATCAAACGTTTTATTTTATTTACTTATTTACAGTTCCTTAAATTTTCTACTGCAAAATATATTGACGTTTTATTTTTGTACCGCCACCAACGAACTCCCATCATGATGAAAATTTACGTACCATCATGCCTCGATAATCTGAATCTAATAAAATTAGTCCGGTCGTAGTCTGATTCTGTTATTATATGCCGTTATTTTATTTTATTTTAACTTTATTTATTGGTTTACTGATTTAATTTCGGTTGTCCACCAACCACTTTGTTCGATTCCAATTTTCGAATGTTAAATTTTCAATCTTTCTATATATATACAGATACACATATTCGCCAGCCAATCTCCATATATCTCGACGAATAAAATTCCTTATATATATCATTAATAATGTTTATTATTATTATTATTCTTAACTCAACCATTTATATTCCTCAATGGAATCTCAAATCCAATTCAAATATCAATCAAATTTATTCACGACTAGTTACAAATAAATATTTGATTTTCGATTAGCTCTTCTGAAATTTAATATCAAATTAAATTCTTATTCAAACCAATAAACATTGATTTTTAATCTCGAATCAAAATGTAAAATTAATTGTTTATCATGAAATCGTTAATTAATTTATATTACAAATTGCCGAAATTTCTGAGTCGTTACAGAAATCTAGTGAAAGTCTGACAATCATCGAAGTCATTACAGTCCACGCCGTATCATGCGAAGGACTACGGCAATCGATGAACTACCCTGCGAATGACAACAACTCCCAGAACACGGATAGAAGATGGAGCTAGACCACTGGAAACTAGTGCAATGATGCAAATGGAAAGTCCAAATGAAAGCTCCATCTCCTCAATCTAACCGCCCACTCCTGAAAGTCCCAGAAATATCCATAAATCAGTCCTGATCCTCTTTCTCATGAAACCTGAGCCTACGGGAGTAGCAAACAACATCAGTTAAATAAGGGGGAGGTGTGTAAGGTGATAATGAATATGTAACAAAACAGAAGAAGAAACATGAGAAACTGTCCTCGCATAAAAGATCATCGAACGATTCAGCCGATTCCTAACCTAGATGCAGGCGGGGCTGCCATGATGGATAACAAGCCCGCAAGCCTTCTAAAGCGAGAAACAAGTACCCCTTGAATGGCCTACTGCAAAAGGAAAGGAATACATCATTCCTTACCTTCCTAATAATGGTAGGAGAATCCATAGAAACTTCATCAAAAATCACCTTATTCTGCGAGCACCATATATGCCAGCATATAAGGTAAGGTAAAAGATGAAAGAGAATTGAACGAAGAGATTTTCCTGAGCTACTGTCCCACCAGATTCTCAGTACATCAGAAGATGAAGTTGCACCACGTCGGAGACCTACAAGATTCCTGAATTAGTTCCAAACTCCAGTCGTAGAATAACTACGAAAAAACAAGTGAGTTGTAGACTCCACCTCACCCACTTAACAACACCTGCAGCGGGACATGATTGGGATATCAATTGTCTGAAGATTCATGTCAAGTGGTAACCCGTCATGGAGGGTTCGCCACATAAATAAAGAAATCTTCAGAGGAATTCTGACATCCCAAATAAAAGAGAAAAGATGGAGATGTGGCGATGGGATCCTAGCCGATTCTCACGCCGCCCGAATAGAGAAAGATCCTCCATCCCAATCGGTGCCACCCTCATGGGAGTCCGAAAAGGACATAATAGATTGCCTACATTTCCACGTCTCACTAGCGTTGGATGGGGAACGAGAGAACTGCACACTTGCGAGCCTGCGGTATTTAGCGTGTTGGAATGTTGCCCATAAGGAATCATTCGCTCCAAACCTTTCCCACAACTTATAAGAATACGGAGTACAAACATCCTTCAGATTACAAAGCCCCAACCTCCCTTCTCTTTTGGGGCGACAAATAACGTCCCAAGAAATCCATTGATGTCAGTTAGCATTATCCTTTTTACCCCAGAAAAAGGATGTTGCAAACAAGCGATAAGAACGGAAGAAGGAATCAGTTGGAGTTATGGCAACGAAGACATGAGAGCCAATTGAGTCAAGTACAGAATTAATAAGCACCAGTCTTCCTGCTTGAGACAGAAGAATAGAATTCCAGCGGATGATCTTTCCCCTTGCTTTGTTAGTCAAGGGATCGAAAATGATGTTAAGCTTCCTTCCTCTGTAAAGAACAATACCTAGATAAGGTAACAGAAGGGAGGCTACCTTGAAACCAGTTAAGTTTTTTATCCAAGAAGGGAGAAACGGAGACAAGCCTTTCATAGGGATGAAGCAACTTTTAACGGTATTAATGAGTTGGCCCGAGCACTGCTCATACTACCAAATGTAGCCGAAGAGATGACGGACAGAGCGGAAACTACCATTAGTGAAAATGATAATGTCATTTGCGAAAGATAAAGAAGAAATAATAGGACAACTAATATGAATGCGAAACCGCTGAATCTGATTAGCTATCGCTTGTTAATGTAATCCGTGAACGAATGCCACAGTAGCAATGACAAACAAGGAAGGTGAAAGGGGTTCACCTTGGTGAAGGCCCCTTCCTGCCTTGAAGTACCCATTTGCCGAACCGTTAATGAGAATAAAGAACCAATAGTTGGAGATAAGCCTCCAAACCAAACCGATGAGAGGAACCGAAAGCCCTCAGAACCTTAATAACAAAGAACCAAGACATACGGTCGTAAGCCTTCGCCATATCTGGCTTGACTTGACAACCACATTAGAGCCTCTGAACATACGATCGATCTGGGAAATAAGCTCCTGGGCTAAGAGGACATTGTTCATTATCAATCAGCCTTTAACAAAACCAGCCTGAGAAGACAAGACAATACACTCTAGAAACGGAGCTAGCCGTAAGGCTAGAAACTTAGAAATGACCTTGTTGGAGAAATTACACAAGCTGATAGGAAAAAAATCCATGCAGGAACTCATGTTATCACACTTAGGAATAAGGATCAAATTAGTGGAAATCCAGCCCTAAGGCAGGGTTCCACCACAGAAGAAAGACCGAATAGTTAGACAAAAATCTACCTGGATTATCGGCTAAACATTATGACAAAAGACCCCGTTAAAACTGTCACGCCCACTCGCACTATCCTTACTTAGAGAAAAAATGCAATTCTGAATCTCTTTAGAAGAAGGGGGTGAAGCTAGGTCCTCACTTTCTGCAGGAATTACCAAACTGGGAATGAAAGCTAACATGGACGGATCGAAAACAGAAACAAACAGGTAGCCCAAGAAAGTTTGGAAATGGGAAAGAACAGTCTCTTTGACCACCTCCGACGAGAATGCCCAAGGGAGATCTGGGCGAAGAATCTTCCGAAACGAAAGAAGACTATTCTTTTTCTGTATTGAAGAATGGAAAAACTTGGAGTTCGTATCTCCGTCGACTACCCACTTGATCCTCGCCTTCTGGCGAAGATAATCATTTTCAATATGTTCGAATGAAAAGGCAAGCTGAGCAAGCACCCAAGCCTCCCTATTAGTCGGTGAGGGGTCCTTAGCGAGTAACCCTTCAACTAAGATTAGTTGTTCTTTAGATGCCCTAATATGATTGTAATGTTATTGAAGACTTGCACGTTCCAAACCATAAGACAAGTCTTGAGACGTTGCAGCTTCCGGGAAAATACAGCAGTAGGAGTGGCAAAAATATCAGATGTAATGACCCAGATTTCCGTAACATCAGAGTTGACTATATACATCATACGTCCAACCCAAATATCACGAAAATACGAAACAATTTTTTTTAGAAGAAAGAGGTAGAAGAAGAATAGAACTAATAACACAGAATCTCACATCGCAGCAGAACAAAATATAATATATCACATCTTTGAAATACAAAATCTTAACTGTATAACATACACTTATCAGAGTACAACACTTACAACACAGCGGAACAACACTATAACTAGATAACGCTGAAGCCTCCTCCTCCAAGCTCCTTTAGATATATCTGAAAAATCCTGAACTACTTGACTGCCCGTACAAATTTAGGCACCCAAGAGTTTAGGTAGAACAAAACAAATAAACTCCGGGTCAGTCATGGGACTGGTATGAGTAAACAGTTTAAAACAGTTTCAGAAACTAAATGATACCTCATAAGACCACGCCGTATAACACGGAACGGGTTTTTCCCTTATGAGAATCCAAAACACTTGACTTATCTTTATATCAAAACTCCTTGGATATTATAATAATGTCTAAATCAAGTAGATAACAATCTAGTGGAACGTTTGCATCTCACGTTCCACATATACACAAATCATAAACCGCAAGCACGTATTGGGTAATGGGTTTCCAACTATGACAAGGTATGGAACCACCTTCCGCTGGTATATCTCTAGAGGAGAATACACCGAGTTCAACAAGAACATCTTGCAACTCAGCCACATATGACCGACCACTCATTTCGCTTGAGTGTATCGAATGTATATCACCGACGGTTGGGATCAGCAACCGTTTCCCGAATGGGACAGCATCGACAATAGATTTTTTTGAAGTAAATGAAACTCTAGATTAGGTGATTATACACCCTAATAGGTGCGACCTACATAGCCATGCTGCCTGCCCGATTTCTGTCATTTACCAGTTGATGAGGCTAGAAGCTACGCTTTATCATCATACCAGATTCACTTCGAATGTCACATCGTCAGATCCATCGAAAATAACTAATTGATGTCTACAACAGTACATTACGTGTCAGCTAAAAGAAGTTTCCTTCTCCGCTTCCACTCTTGGTACGGTTGAAGAAATCAATGTACATGACCTTTCTGGAAATACTCTGTCAGACATTCATCCATACAAGTCACCCAGGAACAGGATGAGCCGAAGGTACTATTTCTATTAATAGAAAAAGTCCTTGCACTCTACTCCGTCTTCGATTATCTTTATATAATCTGATTCGTAACGCTACGGCCAATACAGAGTGGTTCTTCGGATAATAATCCAACCGGTCTCTCCATATTGACAACGATGGTCAAAACTTCGATAGTCTGTGATTTAACTATCGAATAAAACAAGTGTTTCGATAGTCGATGATTTAACTATCGAATAAAACAAGTGTTCATCCAAACATCCAACAATCACCGAGCCTTTAATTAATACTCCATTAATTAAATCTCTTCTCTATTTCTTATCAATATTTGTTAACTAAATATTTTCAATAACCATATTGGCCTTATACGTTATTTGGAAAACATTTCCGAATATCGCCTTCTTTTATTTTCTATACTAGGAAATATTTATTATTCTATTTCCAAGCTTACATTTATTTGGGTTAAACCGGATGTTGTGTAAAACATCGGTACGACAACCCAAATACTATATTCAACTAACTCTCATTCAACATTGATCTTCGAGCCTGAAATCTTACTGTTTATCTGTAAATAATGAAATCAATCAAGTTGGGGTATAACTACCTCTCAGACCTTGACTGAATAACATTTATAACGTCAAAACAGATAAGACTACTTACTCGAACAATCAATACCATACAACTACTGATTTACTTTTAAACACGTATACACTTCCCCTTTCTATTCTTACTAGATTTTATTCTTATACTTCCTTTTTGATTATACTATTATATTTCTAAGTTCGTTTTCTTATCGACTTCTATATATATTGATACGTTGGTTTCTAACTATCAAATTATCTTAAAAATATTCTATCTCCTTAAATTCCCGGAAAAATTCGCCATAACCTCCTTTGTACCGGGAGCATCGGGAAATTTCAAATTGCTTTCCCGGTCCTTATCATCTCAAAAAGAAAAAGAAAAAGCCAAGCGGCTTGCCGATACGGCGCATAAAATCTCATATATGAATTAAATATGTACCTTTTTGTCGGGCATTTTATTTATTTCACTTCTATACTTTATTCCATACCTGTCTCCTGTATATTTTTGCCTGTCCAATCTATTTTAACTATACCAATCGTTTTAACTCAATTTTTTAATTAAATCTGTTACTTAACTTTTCAGTCTATTTCACCTTCATATTTGAATATGACATGTTTCAAATATATTTTAACTGCATGTTAACAAATTCTAATTATACTCATACTCTCGTTTCCTTATTGACTTCTCTATTCAAATTCCAATTCAATTCTATTTGAATTCTCTTTATTTAAACTTCATTTGAATTCTATTTTCAAATTCTATAGTTTAAAGTCCATTTAAATTCTATATTCAAATTCTATAGTTTTAAAGTCCATTTGTATTCTATATTTTATTTATAAACAACGTTTATAACTTCAATTCAAATTCCACCTTTCCATTTATAAACAAAGTTTATAAATTCGATTCAAATCCCATATTTTCATTTATAAACAAAGTTTATAAATTCGATTCAAATCCCATATTTTCATTTATAAACAAAGTTTATAAATTCGATTACTTGTTTTATATACCTTCAAAACAAGTTAATGTTTTCTATAGTTTTGTTTAAAATTCAAATTCTATTTATAAAAATAGAATTCCCTTTCTAAATCTCAAATACCCTTTTCGATATTTTTTTATAGATCAATATTCAAACCCCATTGATATTTTAAACAATCGAATCAACCAATTTTCAATCATTTGATTTTTAACACATCATATATGAATATATATGAAATCAAACAAACAACAGATAATATATATTTTTGAGGAATCCAGTTGGATTCCTCCAACCTGTTTTTCCTGCATCCACAGACGTTAGTCAATATAGTAATACCCATCCTGCTTCGAGGCAGGATATCGCGGTATAGAAGGTCATCCACTAATCATAGCGTGGGGCGTATAGGGTAATCATCCGCTATGAAACTGCGGGCATCCGCTAATGAAACTGCGGGAATCCAACCAATCATCAACCTAATATATATATATATATATATATATATATATATATATATATAATAGTCAACCTAAATAACTATATATATTTAAATCAACCAAACAACATTCAAACAATCATAGCAATTATTTTTAACAACTAGAAATATTTCTAATTAAATGGGTGAGTGAGGTTTACTCACCAAGATTTTTCCTTTGTTGAATACCCATTTAAAACTTGTAACGTCACAGCTATGAATCGTCTCAAGTGCATCCACCTAGTACCGATGACAATTTATTTTATTATCAATTAAGCTATTATTTATCTAATTTAACTATTTAAACCAAATAAATATTTTATCCTATATATTTCAATCCTATAAGGTCATTTACCTTAATGATTTTATATTTAAATATTTTAATAATCAAATTTATAATGATTCCCTAAGTAAATATTCTTTTCAGTTTCCAAATCCTAGACTAGATTACAACATTCCCTTTCCAACAGTGTATAAAAATTTAGTTTAACAAATATACAAATGTTTCTTTTCTTTTGATCTTCTTAGTCGACAACTTAACCATTTCACAAACCCTTTTAATTAGTCAGTGCATGTTAAAGGGGATTAAATAACCACTTCATTAATTATGCTAATTTATTAACAAAAGTATATTTTGATTAAATTACCTTAATCTCCTCTTCGGCATTTTGTCGAACACCATGTCCCCTAGATTGACATCAGTAAATCGACTCCCCTACTACACCCTGTCGAGCAGCAGATACCCGCATCGTCGAACTTCACTCACTCAGCCTATCGTCATCCCTCAAGTTCCCAAATCGAACTTCCTTTCAACGCGATCGCTCCTCATTCCAACGCTCCAGATCTGAAACCCATCGCGATAACAACTTCGAATTCCCTGTGTAGAACTCGAGTTGGCTTTGCCTGCGACTGGAAGACATCGCAACCCCCAAAGCCTGCTTCGCATTTCACGAATCACCACCAGCGTCTTCCCTGCCACCCAATCATCAAGCTCGAACTACTCCTTGTTATTTCGACCTCACTGCCACCCCTAAAATCGAAATCAGGAGCCCCGCATAAGAGATTATCAGTCGCGATTTCACTTCAGTGGAGCGGACGTCTATTCCTTCGAGCTGAAGTTCTCTGCCTTTTCTCGATTTGATTTTTGGTCTGAGGAAAGAATACGAACAGAAAAATGGATGGCATGAAATCGAATTCCAGAAGGAAAAAGGAAGAGGGGTACCGTGTTTTAAATAGAGGAGAACGGGGGCGTGTATTCATACTACCCATTACATTTCGGTTTTACTTGGTGGTGAAGAGGACGGGCACATAGTACACGATGTGGAGGAAAATAAACCCACAAAAAAAACAAATA
This sequence comes from Allium sativum, assembly GCA_030737875.1. Taxonomy (NCBI): domain Eukaryota; kingdom Viridiplantae; phylum Streptophyta; class Magnoliopsida; order Asparagales; family Amaryllidaceae; genus Allium; species Allium sativum. The sequence continues at coordinate 792,221,376 of CM060921.1, read as the reverse complement.
TTTTATTTGATTTTAAATTAAATTTAACCGGATCCGTTACTTTGATTCTGAACTCTGTTCTGAACCCAACAGACAACAATCTTAGGGTAATACTACCATTCTGAACCTAATGGGATAGGTCACGAAGTCCAATTTCGATCGTCTGTGAAAGATATTTATTTAAATCAATATGAATTAAATTCGAAACAATTTATTTCCTCGAAAATAAATTAATATTATTATCGTTATAAATTTAAATAAAATTTCCAATTAATCATTTGAACTGTTTTCAATTCAAATCAAAATTTTGAATTCAATCTAAATCCATTTTCGTATTCTGTTATTTAATATATTCAATATTAAATTGAAATTGATTTTTAAATCGATAACTCCCTATAAAAATTGATTTATTTACTTAACTCAATATTTAAATCCATATTAAATATTTTAGAATTAACCCATAAGAGTCCGGGTCATTACAATCTTCCCCACTTAAAATAATTTCGTCCTCGAAATTGCTAAGGTAGAAAAAGTGCTACAAACCCGTTTATCCTTTCAAAACTTATTTATGTTGATACTGAACATTTCAAACTTCCTTACGTAACTCTCTTTCGAATAAATCCTTATTCGATAACTCCTCCCTTCGAATAACTGTATTCGATAATCTCTCTTTCGAATAACTAGATTCAAAAACCTTTCTTCGAATAAACTATATTCGATTTACTCTATTCAATTTACTCTTATCAATTAACTCTATTGGATTTAACTCTTTTCGATTAACTCCATTGAATAACTAAATTTGATACTCCTTCGAATAACCAATATTCTATAATTCACTTCGATTAAACTAATCGATAACTCTTTTCGATTAAACTATAATCGATAACTCCTTTGATTTACTAATAATCGATAACTCCTTCGATTTACTAATAATCGATAACTCCTTTCGAATAACCAAATTCGATAATTCCTTTCGAATAAACTATATTCGATAACTCCTTTCGCTTGACTCTAGATCGCAGCGATCACAATGGTTACGCATGATTCCCCCAGGAAACATCCGACCGCCTAGGCTATCTGCAGCCCTGCGAATTACGCTAGCAGTCGTACGAAATGGCAACTTATCCTGAGTAACTATGTTTGACTAACTCTATCTTAATAACTATATTCGATCACTTTAATTGAATAACTAACATTCAATTAAATCCTAATTCGATTAACTATGTTCAATTAACTCTATCTGGTTAATTCTTAATAACAAATATTCGATAAATTCTAATTGAATAACTAATATTCAATTAACTCTAACTGGTTAATTCTTACTCAATTCAATTTATTCTAACTCTAATCGACTTCTCCTATTCGAATAACTCTTATTGGATAACGTTTATTCATTTATAAAGATTTACTTTTAGTAACGGTTCTTCTCTTTATAAATGTTATCTTAAATAACGTTACTTCACTTATACAAGTGTTGTGTACCCCTTCTATTTAAAACTATCGGTGTTAAAAACCAATATCTCTCCTCTATATAAGTTTAGACTTATATATTCCATTATCGAATGGAAATACCTAATTTAATTTATAAACTGTTATTTATAAATTTATCTCTTCTATTTATCTGTTAAAAACAGATTTCCATTTTTTTATTCACCTTCTAAATATTCCTTCGATTAAATTCTATTTATTTAACAAATAAATATCTCATCTATAACATTCTATTTATTTTCTATAAATAAACATTTTCATTTAATCTATTTGTAAATGTTTTCACAAATATTCCCTTTTAAATTCTATTTGTAAATGTTTTTACAAATATTTCTCCTTCTATTTGTTTGCACATAACTTCCTTTGTATTTGTTTTACAAACATATTTCCTTTTTAACTCTTTTGGTTTTTCCTTTCTTCACACCAAATTTATATTTCATTCACATTGATTTTACTCAATTTATTCATTTCGATCCATTTAACTTACTTAAGTTAAATTTAATTTCAATCATTCAAATTCCCATTAACTAGTTGCTAATTAACCGTTTTGCCTTTTTCACCTTCATATTTGAATATAACTTGTTCAAATATATGTCAACTTAATTATAAACTAATCTAATTATATCTTCAACTCGAGTTATATATTCGATTTCGAATATAAATTCTCAATCTCTTTCACTTATCCAAAAACCCAATTTCGATTCAAATTTTCTTTAACTAATTATTCACCAATTTAGTTAATTCTATTTAACCATTTAAAATATGATTTTCGTCTTAAAAATCATTTCACTTACTTCACTGGAGTTCATATTTATTTTATATCTCCAGTCTGGATTTTCTAATGCCAATTCGGATTTTATTTCCTAAAAATCCTTTTATTTATTAAATTAAACCGTTATGGTTTTATAATGGTTCTGGTGCTGCTTTTCTAAAAATTTGATTTTGACATAACTCAAAATCTATACGACGAAATCCAGATTTTTCTCTCTCATTAGAAAATTATTGTTCAACCGGTCCCGACGATTCTTGTTTCAAAGAATTCCGACTTCAATTGAGTTTTGTATACTAAATTGAAGTTCGAATCGCCAATTTACGAACTGTCGTGCTACGGCGAGCTCGTTTTAATTATATTTATAAATATAAACGTTTTAGCCTTTGTTTAAAATAAATTCAACTCCATTCTGATATATTTTCAATATATATCAAATCCATTTTTCCATTTCAACATAATATTCCCAATCTATTTCACTACTATTTGAAATTCTATATATTTACAATATTCAAATTTCATTTGAATTTCTTTATTCCAACTCATTTGAATTTCGTTCTATTCAATTTCTATTTGAATTTTCTTCGATTCAAATTCTAATTCAATTTCCTCATCTTCAGATTCTATTTGAATTTCTTATCTTTAATTTCTATTTGAATTCCTTTATTCAAAATCCATCTGAAATCCTTTGTTCAAATTCCATTTGAAATCCTTTATTCAATTTCTATTTAAATTCCTTTGTTCAATTTCTATTTGAAATCCTTTGAATTTAAATTCTATTTTAACTCCTTTGAATTTAAATTCTATTTCAAACTCTATATTTTCTTGAATTCTAATATTCAACCTCCACTTTATATTCTCTTTGAAATTCTATTTAACCATTTTCCATTTGAATTCTAATATTCAAATCTCTATTTGACTTTTCTTTATTCAAATCCATTTGAATTCCTTTGAATTCAAATTTCATTTCAATTTTTCTTATACAATTTCTATTTGAATTTTCTTTATTCAAACTCATTTTGAATTCCTTTGAATTCAAATTCTATTTCACTTCTATTTGAATTTTATATATATTCAAATTCCTTTATTTTACTTCTATTTGAAATCTATATTCCAATTCCCATTTCAAAATTCCTTTGAAGTTATATAAATATATACATATATTTATATCTATCTCAAATTCAAAACATCTGAATTTTCAAACAACTTGTTTCTTTCAAACAAATTTCCATCAAAACTTTTCTAAGGCAGCAATTTATCACTTAGAAACTCAAAAATGAACACTAATGATGTTGGACCATCATCAGAATTATTTCCCAGCTACTGAATGAGTTCAGTGCTATATTTCTTTCAAAATCCATTCAAATGATTTTTATTCAAAAATCCTTCCAAAATAAAGCTATATTCTTTTAATATACTTTTTCCAACTTCCCAGAATTTTATATTCTGAATTCTGGTTGGAATTCAATTTCAATTTATCACATTTGTATATTTGATTTCATATACAAATTCCATTGGTTGTATATAACTATTTCATTTTTTTAATCTTATTTGATTATAATTCTAACAATCAACTCAACCATTTAAAAACAATATCGTGTCCAATCTTCTGTTCAAGTGTTTATAAACTCCTATTGACGTCGTGGCGTCCCACGATTCGACCAAAATTTATAATCCACTCAACAGACTAGCCAACACAATATAAAATAGTTTTTATATCAAATAACAAATACGCTCTCTCGTATATATATACACTCAACCATTCTAGGATAAGACTGATCCTATCTCTAATGAGCACATTCCAACAAGCCTAGGTATTCGCTCAACCTAAGCTCTGATACCAACTGTAACGACCCGGATTTTGAGTAGGCTTTGCAACCATCCCCATCCTCCAAAGCAGCAAGGTAATACCCCACCGTGGCTTACATTGGTACCCCAATACCATATTTTACGGCCAGCCTTTCGACTTCACAACCAACCCTACCAAAGGGACATGTAGGGGTAAGAGTCTCCCATTCGCCACCTAACGAAAAGCGAGAACCCCCTATCATGCGCACACATGCCTCAAGCACGCAACATGGACTGGTATGAGTAAACAGTTTAAAACAGTTTCAGAAACTAAATGATACCTCATAAGACCACGCCGTATAACACGGAACGGGTTTTTCCCTTATGAGAATCCAAACACTTGACTTATCTTTATATCAAAACTCCTTTGATATTATAATAATGTCTAAATCAAGTAGATAACAATCTAGTGGAACGTTTGCATCTCACGTTCCACATATACACAAATCATAAACCGCAAGCACGTATTGGGTAATGGGTTTCCAACTATGACAAGGTATGGAACCACCTTTCGCTGGTATATCTCTAGAGGAGAATACACCGAGTTCAACAAGAACATCTTGCAACCCAGCCACACATGACCGACCACTCATTTCGCTTGAGTGTATCGAATGTATATCACCGACGGTTGGGATCAGCAACCGTTTCCAGAATGGGACAGCATCGACAATAGATTTTTTTGAAGTAAATGAAACTCTAGATCAGGTGATTATACACCCTAATAGGTGCGACCTACATAGCCATGCTGCCTGCCCGATTTCTGTCATTTACCGGTTGATGAGGCTAGAAGCTACGCTTTATCATCATACCGGATTCACTTCGAATGTCACATCGTCAGATCCATCGAAAATCACTAATTGATGTCTACAACAGTACATTACGTGTCAGCTAAAAGAAGTTTCCTTCTCCGCTTCCACTCTTGGTACAGTTGAAGAAATCAATGTACGTGATCTTTCTGGAAATACTCTGTCAGACATTCATCCATACAAGTCACCCAGGAACAGGATGAGCCGAAGGTACTATTTCTATTAATAGAAAAAGTCCTTGCACTCTACTCCGTCTTCGATTATCTTTATATAATCTGATTCGTAACGCTACTGCCAATACAGAGTGGTTCTTCGGATAATAATCCAACCGGTCTCTCCATATTGACAACGATGGTCAAAACTTCGATAGTCTGTGATTTAACTATCGAATAAAACAAGTGTTTCTATAGTCGATGATTTAACTATCGAATAAAACAAGTGTTCATCCAAACATCCAACAATCACCGAGCCTTTAATTAATATTCCATTAATTAAATCTCTTCTCTATTTCTTATCAATATTTGTTAACCAAATATTTTCAATAACCATATTGGCCTTATACGTTATTTGTAAAACATTTCCGAATATCGCCTTCCTTTATTTTCTATACTAGGAAATATTTATTATTCTATTTCCAAGCTTACATTTATTTGGGTTAAACCGGATGTTGTGTAAAACATCGATACGACAACCCAAATACTATATTCAACTAACTCTCATTCAACATTGATCTTCGAGCCTGAAATCTTACTGTTTATCTGTAAATAATGAAATCAATCAAGTTGGGGTATAACTACCTCTCAGACCTTGACTGAATAACATTTATAACGTCAACACAGATAAGACTACTTACTCGAACAATCAATACCATACAACTACTGATTTACTTTTAAACACGTATACACTTCCCCTTTCATTCTTACTAGATTTTATTCTTATACTTCCTTTTTGATTATACTATTATATTTCTAAGTTCGTTTTCTTATCGACTTCTATATATATTGATACGTTGGTTTCTAACTATCAAATTATCTTAAAAATATTCTATCTCCTTAAATTCCCGGAAAAATTCGCCATAACCTCCTTTGTACCGGGAGCATCGGGAAATTTCAAATTGCTTTCCCGGTCCTTATCATCTCAAAAAGAAAAAGAAAAAGCCAAGAGGCTTGCCGATACGGTGCATAAAATCTCATATATGAATTAAATACGTACCTTTTTGTCAGGCATTCTATTTATTTCACTTCTGTACTTTATTCCATACCTGTCTCCTGTATATTTATGCCTGTCCAATCTATTTTAACTATACCAATCGTTTTAACTCAATTTGTTAATTAAATCTGTTACTTAACTTTTCAGTCTATTTCACCTTCATATTTGAACATGACATGTTTCAAATATATTTTAACTGCATATTAACAAATTCTAATTATACTCATACTCTCGTTTCCTTATTGACTTCTCTATTCAAATTCCAATTCAATTCTATTTGAATTCTCTTTATTTAAACTTCATTTGAATTCTATTTTCAAATTCTATAGTTTAAAGTCCATTTAAATTCTATATTCAAATTCTATAGTTTAAAAGTCCATTTGAATTCTATATTTTATTTATAAACAACGTTTATAACTTCAATTCAAATTCCACCTTTCCATTTATAAACAAAGTTTATAAATTCGATTCAAATCCCATATTTTCATTTATAAACAAAGTTTATAAATTCGATTCAAATCCCATATTTTCATTTATAAACAAAGTTTATAAATTCGATTACTTATTTTATATACCTTCAAAACAGGTTAATGTTTTCTATAGTTTTGTATAAAATTCAAATTCTATTTATAAAAATAGAATTCCCTTTCTAAATCTCAAATACCCTTTTCGATATTTTTTTTATAGATCAATATTCAAACCCCATTGATATTTTAAACAATCGAATCAACCAATTTTCAATCATTTGATTTTTAACACATCACATATGAATATATATGAAATCAAACAAACAACAGATAATATATATTTTTTAGGAATCCAGTTGGATTCCTCCAACCTGTTTTTCCTGCATCCACAGACGTTAGTCAACATAGTAATACCCATGCTGCTTCGAGGCAGGATATCGCGGTATAGAAGGTCATCCACTAATCATAGCGTGGGGCGTATAGGGTAATCATCCGCTATGAAACTGCGGGCATCCGCTAATGAAACTGCGGGAATCCAACCAATCATCAACCTAATATATATATATATATAATAGTCAACCTAAATAACTATATATATTTAAATCAACCAAACAGCATTCAAACAAGCATAGCAATTATTTTTAACAACTAGAAATAATTCTAATTAAATGGGCGAGTGAGGTTTACTCACCAAGATTTTTCCTTTGTTGAATACCCATTTAAAACTTGTAACGTCACAGCTATGAATCGTCTCAAGTGCATCCACCTAGTACCGATGACAATTTATTTTATTATCAATTAAGCTATTATTTATCTAATTTAACTATTTAAACCGAATAAATATTTTATCCTATATATTTCAATCCTATAAGGTCATTTACCTTAATGATTTTATATTTAAATATTTTACTAATCAAATTTATATTGATTCCCTAAGCAAATATTCTTTTCAGTTTCCAAATCCTAGACTAGATTACAACATTCCCTTTCCAACAGTGTATAAAAATTTAGTTTAACAAATATACAAATGTTTCTTTTCTTTTGATCTTCTTAGTCGACAACTTAACCATTTCACAAACCCTTTTAATTAGTCAGTGCATGTTAAAGGGGATTAAATAACCACTTCATTAATTATGCTAATTTATTAACAAAAGTATATTTTGATTAAATTACCTTAATCTCCTCTTCGGCATTTTGTCGAACACCATGTCCACTAGATTGACATCAGTAAATCGACTCCCCTACTACACCCTGTCGAGCAGCAGATACCCGCATCGTCGAACTTCACTCACTCAGCCTATCGTCATCCCTCAAGTTCCCAAATCGAACTTCCTTTCAACGCGATCGCTCCTCATTCCAACGCTCCAGATCTGAAACCCATCGCGATAACAACTTCGAATTCCCTGTGTAGAACTCGAGTTGGCTTTGCCTGCGACTGGAAGACATCGCAACCCCCAAAGCCTGCTTCGCATTTCACGAATCACCACCAGCGTCTTCCCTGCCACCCAATCATCAAGCTCGAACTACTCCTTGTTATTTCGACCTCACTGCCTCCCCTAAAATCGAACTCAGGAGCCCCGCATAAGAGATTATCAGTCGCGATTTCACTTCAATGGAGCGGACGTCTATTTATTCGAGCTGAAGTTCTCTGCCTTTTCTCGATTTGATTTTTGGTCTGAGGAAAACATACGAACAGAAAAATGGGTGGAATGAAATCGAATTCCAGAAGGAAAAAGGAAGAGGGGTACCGTGTTTTAAATAGAGGAGAACGGGGGCGTGTATTCATACTACCCATTACATTTCGGTTTTACTTGGTGGTGAAGAGGACGGGCACATAGTACACGATGTGGAGGAAAATAAACCCACAAAAAAAACAAATATTTTATTTGATTTTAAATTAAATTTAACCGGATCCGTTACTTTGATTCCGAACTCCGTTCTGAACCCAACAGACGACAATCTTAGGGTAATACTACCATTCTGAACCCAATGGAATAGGTCACGAAGTCCAATTTCGATCGTCTGTGAAAGATATTTATTTAAATCAATATGAATTAAATTCGAAACAATTTATTTCCTCGGACATAAATTAATATTATTATCGTTATAATTTAAATAAATTTTCCAATTAATCATTTGAACTGTTTTCAATTCAAATCAAAATTTTGAATTCAATCTAAATCCATTTTCGTATTCTGTTATTTAATATATTCAATATTAAATTGAAATTGATTTTTAAATCGATAACTCCCTACAAAAATTGATTTATTTACTTAACTCAATATTTAAATCCATATTAAATATTTTAGAATTAACCCATAAGAGTCCGGGTCATTACATCAGAGCTCTAAGACTCGACTACCACTTGGTGGAAAGAGTGGTGGGATCTCCACTTACTCTGGAATTAAAAAACGATGGACCGGAGAGATACATAGGAAAGCAACAAAGAATCATGGGAGCGTGATCCGAGAAAGTCAGATGAAGATGAGAGATAGAATGCATGAAAGGAAGATTAAACCAATCTTCTGATCCGAACACTTTATCAAGCTTGGAAAGAATCCGTTTCGGACCATCTTGGTTATTACACCAGGTGATAGAAGAACCGACGAAGGAAACCTCAGAAAGGTCGGAACTAGCAATGAAGGCGTTGAAATCTGCCACCGCAGCACGTTTAACAACAATACCTCCCCTCTTCTCCACTTGATAGGCAACTATATTAAACTCCCCTCCCAAAACAGAGATCTCGAAGCCCAGATCAGACAGTGATTGGATGTCGGACCATAGGACCTCTCAATTCGATCACACTTAACGTAGACTGCAGAAAACAGAAAGGAGGTAGAAAGGACGAGATGGAACAAGTAACTGAAAGCAACTGGTCAGAGTCAAAGATGGAGCGAACAACCACATCTTTGGACCACAAAATCCAGATCTTAGCAGACACATTGGAAATTGTTCCACCAAACCCTAAAGAAAGAACATAATAGTTGATCTCTTCTGAGGCAATGAAAGGCTCCAGAAGTGCCACCAAACAAACAGAGTGCTTCCTAACAATGCGCTGCAGCCGAGCTGTAGACACATCATTGCCAATACCCCGAACATTCCAAAACAGAAAATTCACCATAAAGAGAAACAAACACAAGATCAAAGAAAAGCAAAGACTGGGCCCAAAAACCATCTCATATACAATAAATCGTGTGTCGAGTAGATCGTACGATATGCTCGGATGCTGCTATAGAGCGCGTGCGAATGGTGCGTGGGGTGCAAAGACCAACTCTTGGTCTTCGCCGCGATGTCCTAGAAGATACATAACTAGGTTCGGAGTGGTCGACCACGACCCTAGAATCAGAAGCGGATGGCTGAGATCCGAATACTCCAGATCTCAAAGGATAAGAGTTCTTAGTAAGTCGAGACAGTCAATCATTAATGATCGCTATCTCGGCCTTGCTAAGAAAAGATGAAGAAGGAAGAACAAGTGTGCGGGACTCAAAAGCTGGCTGGGGAGGATGCCACGGGGTAACAGAAATAAAACGCGATAATGTAGGGTAGGTTAAGAGACATACCACAAGTTCCTGTATGAACTGTAACAAAGCGTAGTCATCATTAGATTGACAACCCGAAAATAAAATTATAGTTCCAGAGGTCAATCTCGGACTAGCTGTATATAGTGTGGAACGATCTGGTTGGCAATATTCTCGGCAACACGTATAGTAAACCACAAAAGGATCTAGTATGAGGCTGCAACATGGATACCACCTAACCAAGCCAATCCTCACTCTATGATGCCACTCACAAAACCGTAGAGATCCGAAAAACCATAAGCCGAAAGTAATAGCTAGAAATGACACATAAAAGGGCTCGTTCCAACTTCCTTAAGCAATAATCCCGCAGCTAACTACCAAGCCCACCTTAAAGTCAACACGGATGTCAATCAAAAGCGCAAAAGCCACTAAGTTAAACTAAAAAGGGGCTCGAATTTAAGGTATAAAATATAAATTAGGCCTAGGATATAAATTGGGCCACATTTAATGTAATTAATATTAGGAATTTTTCTTTCTTTTAGGCACACGTTAAACATTTTCTTCTACCATGCTCACGAATCTCACCTGCCATTGTTCTTTCCTAAAACAACTGCACGCCTCCTCACCTCTTAGGTTGCCGCCACCCCACATCCATGCCACTGAAGCCATCAGCACCGCTCCTCTCATCTTCTTCTTCTTTATATTTTTTTCCGATCCCCATACTCCACTGTAGCTACTCTATAGTCTACCGCACCCTCCTCTCACCACGCAAGTATAATCTTCCCAATATTCAAATAAAACCCCTCCTCTTGCTTCTTCTAATACACGATGCATGTTTTCACCTGTGATAAATATTCAAACCCATCTCCTTATTTACTTCCTTTTGTTTCGTTTCCTACCCCCACATTCAATAGTTCTTCTCTTCTTGATATATACTTCCCCACCTATTTGTGACTGAGCTTCCCCACCTCGCTGAATCACTTTCGCGAACTCACGCACCAATGTAAAAAACCCCACAATGAACTGTTCATCCTCCCCACTCCATCTCATTTCGCTACTTCCTTCCCGACCATCTGACTACTCTCCAACCCTCCAGCACCTTGCGCCCGACCTTGGGCCACTCGCAACCCACCTTGCCAACCAGAAAACCACTGAACCCATCCCATGTTGTTATTCTCGAACTCCAACTACCCAGCATGTCACCCCCCTTAGTCACGAACTTCCATCACCCCCGGTCTGAAACCGACCTCTGACAAGCAACTAGAAACCAACAACATATACAAATTACGCAGGGATTTTGGATATATAATGAAGGCTTGGATTTTCGTTGGTATTGCTTAAAGGAAACAATGCGTGCGTAGGAATAGTTTGAAATTTAACAATTTATATTATTTGCGAGAGAAGGAATTTGTAGAGACGAGTGGAAGAACGATGAAGATATGGATGGGGAAGTTTTTCGTGCGTGTATTTATTGGGGGAAAAGCCTTGGCAACCAAGTAACGAGGCATATAGGGATGCAGTGCGTTAGGCTAGCCTACATTGAGTTTTTTTATCCTCGTCTATGATGTGTAGAGGTAAAATTTTGATTTGAAGTTATAGGGGAAGAAGGCAATAGGTCAGCTGCAGAAAAGCTTGGGGATGAAGGAAAATGAGTGCAGCGTGTTTTCTCATCACATATATACGATTAGTCTAGGTCTGAATGTGCGAGTTTCTTTTCATACCTTAGTAGGTTTGCAGAATATGGAATAGGCGTTAACAGCTTTACCTTGGGATTTGCAAATACAAAAGAGAACTTGTATATGTTACTTTCATTTCAACATGGCTAGCTCAGTACAATTTTCTGCATGACTATACAACCTAGTCATATTTAGTGTTAGGCATGTGCAGTGTTTACATTTGATTGATAATATAGGAGACAACTGCATTTTATAGTGTTAAGGGGTGCATATTTAATTCTAGCTGTGTTTCCATATATAATATACAGGTTAGTACATACAATATTTTAGGTATCTGCTATGTTTGTACCCGATTTTACTTAAGAGTAAAGCTTAAATATTTTAATTTATTTCATACGATGTTAAACTCTACCGCTTATATCGTTGTTTACCGCTAATTGTTATATTCGAACTGACATATGCGAACTTTAATCAAAATGAAAATGGACACACGGCTACGTCTCAACGTTCTGGTCCCAATTTAACTCGTTTCATTGAAAACCGATTCCATTTGCATGATAGCATCATTTTAATTTCAATTTATTTATTGGTTCATCTTAAAAAATGCACATACTAATGAAACAACTTAGATTGACTCCAAACTAGAAATATAGCAATAACTAGCCATACATATTCCAATATTATTCATTTTATTGAAAACCGAGGTTGTTTGGAAAACAGTTATTTCTAAGGCCTATATACTACCGATAAAATATAATTAAATCCAAACAATTCAATTCGATAATAATAAATTATTATTCAGTTATATCCGTAATTGAAATCCTATATAGCTTCAAAATAGGCAAATATAGATTTTAAACTCAATATTTAAAATTCCGGGTTAACCGATAATCAAATTATATAGAAAATTATATATAATTTATTAAATAAACATTACCGTTTTGTTAACGAATTCCATAGCAACTATTGAAAAATTTGAATTAGACATAACTAACAATCTATAAGCTGAAATCTTGATTTTTCTCTTACATTAGAAAATTTTATTCAAATCGATTAAGATGATTCTTGTTTCACAGACTTCCGACTTATATCAGATCCTCTATATTCAGTTGAAGTTTAAATCGTAAATTATGAACTAACGCGATGTTTCGAGTTCAAATTATAATTATATATAAATTTAACATTCAAGCTTCATTATATAACGAATTATACATTATAAATCCCAAAATAATATTTAAAACAATAAATTATATTAAATATCTGATTACCAAAAATACGGGACGTAACCCTACTTTACAAATTCTGATTTTTCAAATTTCAAATTCTATTTTCAAAATTATAATTATAATTTTAATTAAGTTTTCTATCTTACTTTTGATTTTAAACTTCAGTTTTAAAGTTTATAAGTTTGTATATATTTATGTAGTTATATACTTTTATATTTATGTAGTTTTAAACTTTATAATTTTATAAATATGTTTATATAATTTATGTTTATGATTTCATATGATTTTCTACTTTATAATACTTATTGATATCACTATGTTTTAGTTCAAGAATTTCCAGAATTATATATATGTATATATATATATATATATTAAAACACTTGAAATATATTCAAATTTCAAATTTTGAAACACATAGGTCGACATACATATGTGGGGATGTCGACATACAACTATCTTTTTTTCAGTTTTGAAAGGAAGTGCCTTTTCACCATTTGTAACGTTCCAGAAGCGTTGCAACCTTTCAAATCTTATAAATAGAGGTTAATTTCTAATTTTTATTCATTCTTCTTCTCCATCTTCATCCCTTTTCATTCCTCCATTATTATATTATATTTTTATGATTTATACACTTATACTCTGTCGGTTTCTATTCTAATTACATAAACCATCTTCTTTTCTCACTCTCTACTCATTACTCTTTGAATTGAAGTGTTATTGAAGAGTATAGGGCTATTGTGGTCATTTGGGATTTGTTTTGGGATAGTCTTGGAAATGATGTGTTCCTTGTAGCCGAGAAATCAAGGAAAGGAAACAGTGTTAACCTTCTAGCTGGGAAATCAAGGATAGGAAACAGTGTTAACCTTGTAGCCGGGAAATCAAGGTAGGTGGAAATGGTGTTCACCTTGTAGCCATGAAGTCAACGGGGTTGCACTGATATTTTGATCTAGTAATAAAACTCTGCTCAATCCAGCGTTGCGTAGGACTAGACGTAGGAGCAATCCGAACCAGTAAAAAAATCTGGTGTGTTCATTCCTTTTCTGCATTTTAGTTCTGTTTATTTCTTTGTTTGTATTCGTTCTGTGTCTGTGATTATCTCATTGGTGTGTGATTCACATAATAGATCATATAAGCTTTAGATTTTCTTAAATTCCTTGAAAACACAATTCAACCCCCCTTTAGCGTTAGTTTTTCCTAAAGATCCATTCTGCATTCCCTAACAATTAGTATCAGAGCAAGGTCTTTCGAAAAATTCATAACATGATTTTTGAAAATATTAAATGGCAAATTCTGAAGGAATTTATAAAACTAGTGTAAACTCATAATCTGATTTTCAAAATTTGATTTCTAAAAATTTAAGATTTTGAAATTTCTAAAAATTTGAAATTTCTAAAAATTTGAAATTTTTGATATATGGATCTGTTACAAAACCTTGATGATATTACTATTATAGTTAGTTATTTTGAAAAGTCATTTGATTATATGAAAAGTTATTTGATTATTTTGAAAGGTCATTTGATTATTAAAAAAGATACTTGATTATTTGAAAAGTTGTTTTGTTTTGTAGAAGAAGAATAATGACGGTCGGTGAAAAGACATCAAAAGGAAGAAATGGAGATATAATGTAATCAATAAAGAAATGGATACCAGATTAATCTACAACTTTGGATTTTCATCTACAACTTAAATTCATATTGTACTTCTCTTCATTTTCTTCATAATGTCGTTTGTTTCATGCGAATTCATTAAGAATTGACCAAGTAATGATCAAATGAAGTATTGGTGAGTAAAGGAAGAAGGAAACCAAAACTGTCGACAATTATCTTCAAACAGCATCCACAGGATTGACTATTGTGCCCCCGAATCCTTTTCCAAATTGTATTTCTTGTTCTCACAGTCGTTTTAAATGGATAGATCATCGAATTCTTGTCAAAATTGAGTGAGATATGACTATTTAAAGTAGGCTATGCAAAACTGAAAATTGTGTACGGGATTTCTTACATCTCTCCTACTATTTCGACTTGTTACACCCTAATTCCTTCCTAAATCATCCCCAAACCGTTACTATATTGTAGTCCTTGCATTCCTCTTCGATATGCCGCTTATTTCG
Organism: Allium sativum; assembly: GCA_030737875.1. Lineage (NCBI taxonomy): Eukaryota > Viridiplantae > Streptophyta > Magnoliopsida > Asparagales > Amaryllidaceae > Allium > Allium sativum. Next base: position 792,206,280 of record CM060921.1, on the reverse strand, counting down.
TCCAATACCGTTAAGAAACGAATAAGTTATGTCTCTTAAAAGTTTGATTGAAAGTGAAAAATGAGAAAAAGAAGAAGAAGAAGAAGAAGAGAAAAGATTGTGAAGAGACATGAATTTTAGACATATTTATAATGGCTGAAATGTCTTGTAACGAACTAGGGGTTTTTGACCCTGAAAATTAACACAAAACCCATGTCGAATATTCATACATCGAAAACACCGTATCATTAATAGAAAGAAGTTAAAGGGTGAGAAATAGAAAGAAAGAAATTTAGAATAGAAGAAGAAGAAGAAACACAACTGAACATAAACAGAGTAAACACGAATCTCACCGCGGAATGAATAAAATATAATATATAACATACTTTAAAATATAAACTGTACTTGTACTTACATATATCATCAGAGTACATCACATATATATCACATGGGAAATAAACTCTATATATAACTAGTGTTGAAGCCTCCTGCTCCAAGCTCCTTTATGTATCTGTAAAATCCTAACTACTTGACTGCACGTACAAATTTGGGCACCCAAGAGTTTAGGGAGAACAAAACAAAATAAACTCTGGGTAAGTCATGGGACTGGTGTGAGTAAGCTCCAAACATTCGGTTTAACTTAGAAAAATCCTTTTGAAAGAAAAGGATAATATAAGACTAGCCCACACATAAATATGGACGGTTTTTACCTTACTATAATCCAAAATATTTTCAAAATCAATACTTTTCTGATATTATAATAGTGTCAAATCACAAGTAAATAAAATTTAGCAAAACACTTGCATCACACGCTCCACATATATAATATACAATCAAAACCGCGGGCACTTATTGGAGAATGGATTCCGACTATGACAAGGTATGGAACCACCTGCCGATAGTGTATCTCTAGAGAGGAATACAATGGGTTCAACAAGAATGTCTTGCAACCCAGCCACACATGACCGACCACTCATTTCTCTTGAGTGCATAGAATATATTGTCACCTACGGTTGCTAGCAACATAACTGTTCTTGGGAGATACATAAGTGAAAAGAAGTAACAAATATGAATATTCTCTACATGGTGACAATACTCCCTAATGGGGCGACCCACATAGCCATGCCGCCTGCCCGAATTTTGTCATTTCCCAGTTGTGAGGTTTGAGGTCGTAACGTATCTTTTGATCAATCACACCTTCATTTACTTTGAATGCCACATCGTTATAACCGCCAAATCACAAACTGTTTTTCTGTAATAACCCGGAAATGTGGGCCAGTTTAAAATTTTTATTTTGGCAATTTTAGTGAATTTTGATCATTTAAAATGAATTATTTTAAATAATATCGACGAGAAATTTATTTTGAATGTAATTCGAATGTATATATTCGTTTGAATCATCGTTAGAATATAAATATTTATTTTAAATTATAAAAGGAATTGAAAATGGCGCGGTAGTTCGATAATTCGATTTCAAACTTAAAATAAATGTACCGGGTGCAAAATAAACCGGATTTTAGTGAAACCAAAAATATTTGAATCTATTCGAGAATATCTTTCCAACGAATCCGGGAAATCGAAATTTCATAGCGGGGATCAAAAGTTATGGCCAAATGAAATTTCAAAATAGTAGCTATGGAATTCAGGCCCTTAAAAATGGGAATTTTGCAAACGACCTCGGATTTCGACGAAACCACTTTTGTTGGATCCGTGATGTCAAGTTATTGCCAGGTTTCAAATTCCATAATTTTTCGAATCAATACGTGAGCGTGGCAAAGGAAAACGCGTTTGACCAGTTTTAGTTGATTTTAATCGACTGGAAAATGGCCATTTTTCCAACGCTCTCGGAATTCGACGAAACTAGTTTTGTTAGGACCGTATTGTCGATATGAAGCTAGAAAATATTTTTCGGGAATTTTTCGAGTTAGTGTGTGACCCCGGTAAATTGAAATGCGCGTTCAAATTCAATATATAGAGTTATATGTTGATTTTGACGAAAACTGATCGAAACAAGCGAATTGGCTTGCGATACATATCCCATTGTGTTCAGAATGGGGGTAATTAGCTATGGACGACTGTCGTTGGGCCTCGTTTAGAGGTCGAATGAAAAAGTCAACCTTAAGTGGAAAATTTAAATAATATAATAATTAAAATATTATAAAACACCTTCATAACCCCCCCTTCACTTTCAGTTCCACGATCAAAATAAAATTAAAAAAAACCGCCGCCTCCCTCGTAAATGCTCCACCACCAGGCGATCGACGACCCCCCCTCCTCCTCACGACGGCGCACCCATCCTCCTCCCTTCCCCCTAACTCCTCCTTCTCTGTTCTTCAGGTCCCCGAAGCCCAAACCCCCAAATCGACTGCAACCAGCCTCCGCCCGCCGCAGATGGTCTCCACGTCTCCCCCTCCTCCCTCACGAACCCGCGACCACCTGACGACCCCCCGACCTCCGGCAATGGCCCCATCCTCCCATTTCCACTGTAAGCTTTTCCTTCTTTTGTTTATTTATTTTCTTTATTAATAACATGGTTTAAAAATCTGAAATTTGTTTAAAATAGCATTGTTTTTAAAGTATATAACACGGTATAAAAATATGGTCTTTAACTCTTTAAAGATAAGATTTTTAATTAAGTAAAAATCTGATCTTTAAGTACAAAAAAGGGGGTATGATCTTTAAACTAGCAAGTTTGAAATTGTAATGGAGAAAGTTTGAATTTTTATATTAGTAGAAGGTTAAAAATATGATTTTATATATATAATAGATAATATAAAAATTTGATCTCTATATAGTAGTGAGAATAAAAATATAATCTTTATATTTGAGAGGGCGAGAGTTTTAAAATTAAAAAGGCGAGATCTTTATATAAGTGAAAGGCGATCTTTATTATATAGAGAGGTTAAAAATAAAAATTTTATAATATAGAAAAGTTAAAAATATAATTTTTATACTAGTGGCAGAATAAAATTTCGATTTTTATATATTGAATAGCAAAGTAAAAATACGATTTTTATATATTGAATAGCAAAGTAAAAATTCGATTTTTATATATTGAATAGCGAAGTAAAAATTCGATTTTTATATATTGAATAGCGAAGTAAAAATTCAATTTTTATATATCGAATAGCGAAGTAAAAATTCGATTTTTATATATTGAATAGCGGTATAAAAGTGTGATTTTTATATATGTAGAGAATACGGGTAAAGAAAGTGAAAAGAGGCAAGAACGACAAATATTTCTACCTAAGAAGAGTCGTGGCATTGGATTAGCAATTCTGTGAGAATTTCTCACTCTTTAATTTAATTTTCTAGTTATATATATATATATACTAGGATGCAGACGGTGTTTAGTACCACCCGACACCCGTCGTCCACAGACCATGGACGACTTGTATGCTTGTTTGTTTGATTTTGATGTGTAGTTGATTGTGTGATGTAATGTGAATTGAAATAAAACATTTATATAGCTGAAAATATTTTATAGTTAAAAATAGAATTTTTAACGTGTATGTAAAATGAAATAAAAATAAACAAATCGGACGATTTGTTCATATACACATATTTGACTGATATTGATTGGGACGATAAATTTTACACATCGCCCAACTACACAAATAAAATCTGTGTTTGATTGTTTGAAACCCTACATGGGTATTGGGACGATATATGACGTACACTAGTCCCAATAATTAGCTGAATGTCGATCGATTGATTGACAGACTGTTATATGCGTTAAATATTTATATTCGATGCTTATACAGTGTAGAATGCACTTTGGATGATGGTTGATTATTCATTGTTATTATTGTATACATGTGTTGTAGAAAATCCATATAATTAACATTATATGGTAATTGATTGGGCCTCATTCCAGTTTGGAAAAAGAAATATTTGAAATAGAAATATTTGAAAAAGAAATATTTGAAAAAGAAATATTTGAAATAGAATATTTGAAGATAGAAATATGTGAAGCCGTGTTGATTAGATTGACGCCATTTTGTCGTAAACGATATTTATATCGATTTTATTCATTTTTCAATGAATTTTGAAATAGATTTGAAATTCGAATTAAATTGATTAGATGTGAAATTCGAATTAAATTGAATAGATTTGAAATCGAATAGATTTGAAATTCGAATTATATTGAAATGAATTGAAATTTGAATTATATTTAAAGTGAATTGAAATTCGAATTAAACTGAATTGATTTGAAATTCGAAATACACTGAAATTCAAATAGAATTGAAATCCGAATTAAATTGAATAGAATTGAATCTGAATTGAAATCGAAAGGAATTGAATTCAAATTGAAATTAAAAAGAAATTCGAATTAAACTGAAATTGAATTGAAATCAATTTAAAATGAATTTAAAACGAATTTATATTGGAATATTCAATTTTGATTAGAAATTGAATATGAAGTTGAAACCGTTTTGAAAATGAATTTAAAACGATTTATAAAGCACGTTTTGAAATGAAATCGATGAAGTATATATTATATATATTATATATATAATATAATGGCCTGAATAGAACGCGCTGCGCCGCGGCAGTTCGCGAATTTCGACCATTGACTTCGAACGGATATTACGGGAGATCCGACCGTCGGATTCTCCTGAAACCGGAACCTTTGGGTTCGTATCGAAAAGAGTTTTCTAAAGAATATTAGAAATTAGAAATCTAACGGTTGGATTTGGAATTATGTCCAAATCAAATTTGGAAAAGGTCGTTGTAAGTGCAGTTCGATAGCCGTTGATGGAAATCGACTGTGCGGGCCTTGATAAAACTATTGAAAATAGTAATAATTTGTGTAAGATCATAAGAAATGATTTAGAAAGAATCAGGATGAAAAACTCCACGTTTGAAAAGATAAAAATAGGTTTTTATCGAAATGAACTAGTTTTGAACTAGAATAGTAATTCATTTATTTTTAAAATAAATAAATTGGATTTGAAATGGTTTTAAAAATAACCAGAATTTCCAATAATTACATTGGAATGGATTTGAATCGAAATTGTCTTCGGAATATTTCGATGTTGGATTTCGTGATATACAGATAGCGTTATGGAAACTTGAAAGATATATTTATATCGTTATTTCCAATACGATATCTGTTGGTTGTAGAATTTGATATTGAATATAAGCCGATATATTTTCTATTCAGAGCCTGGTATTTAATATCAAATGTGATTTGGGTTTGTCGTGAATGGTGTCTTGACTAACACTATTCTTGAACCCAGTTGAGAAAAGATTAAATCTTTTTATTTAGATTTAATGAAGTGTACCAATTAAATAATATTTAATTGGAATTGAATTGATATCGATTTTTGGGTTTACCGTGGACAGTGTTTTAAATAACACTCGTTCTTTAACCCGATAATTAATGGAATGTGATTTTGAGTTTATCGTGAACCGTGTTTTAAATGACACTGATTCTTTAACCCAGTTAACGACTAAAACTAAGTGGAGTTTTAATGAATCTTTAATTAGATTGAAAAGGTGTTAGAATAGATTATCACTAGTTTTGCTCCAGGCGATAGTAAAATCTTTAATTAGATTTAAACATGAAATGGTAATTGAATTTACCGATAACACCGTGGTGTTAGATATGAAGTATAACCAGTTTTACTTCATGGGATGAATAGGTTGGGATTGGGAAATTAAAATAAATGATTACTTCGGTGTGGTTCGAAATCCCGACTAGTTTGAATAGATATTCAAAAGGAAGATTAAAGGGTAAATTTAAAAGAATTTATCTTTGACAAAATTAATGGGAAACTTTCCCTAAGAATGTGAAATTTAGAAACTAGCTGTAGATTGGCTAAGTAGAGTGATTTCCTGGGTATTGATCTGAATTTGGTTTCGGCCTTCGGGGTTAATATTTGGGGGATTATTCTCTTGATTAATTTACGGTTAGTGACTAATGAATTGGAATGAGGCGTATGTTGTGTTTGTGTAACAAATGTTTATTATATACGCGAGTTATTCGGGAAGACCGGGTTTATCCCATTCTGAATAACTGATACGACGATAAGTCGAAGATGAAGATGGTGGTTGAAGACCGGAGGTCTTCACGTCATTTGGATAATTACTGATGATCTTGATTGGCCTGTACACCCAAGAAGATGGAAATAGTTGGTGATCGTCCAGACGTACTTGGAGATCGATGGATATGCGGGGTACTAGGTGCCTCCGGTTTCGTTCAGTCCCAGAACGGACTTGTAAATGGACTGTGTGTCTGACATTGGATTTTAGTCTGTGTGATTGATTTCTATTAAATATATATCTGTTTGGCGGCGGAGAATTTATTCTCTTGCTTAACGCCCTTCTCTGAGACGTACGAGCTCAGGGGTTATATACTGACGGATATCAAACGCATAGAGTGAATTGCCTGTGTGGCATGCCTAAGTGGCAAATGATCAAGGCTTTTGTTGAAAAGCAGAGTCTTGCGGTTGATGATCAAAGCACGGCCTTTGTTGCGTAGCTTTGTGTAACGTTTACTTCGCGAGTTTCACACCCGGTATGTACCCAAAACGGGAGAGGACCTCAGGGAGGACATGCGTTTCTTTCTAGTTAGAAGTGGCGTCAGTGGTTTTACATGCCTTGACGAGTTTGACTTATGTGGTTGTTGCTGTTGCGAGGCGCCTCGGTTAGATCGGACGATCCGGGTCCGATGGAGCCATTCGTTGGCTCATTTACGCGACATTGGGCGGGGAAACGCATTGTTCAGGCATTTTAATCCACATCGGTGGACCGGCCCTGGCGATCCAAGGGCCCACCTGTGTCTGGGTCCTAAGACATGGGCTAGAGCGTCTTGAATTCGGTGAGGACTATCTTTTGCCTCAGTTCATAGATGGAAATCCAATTTTCAAATACGTGACATTTGCGGTTTTATTTGTAGAGACTAGTATGGCAACATAGTGAGATGGGGCGCTTATGCCGTCTATGATTGATACTTATGATTTGAAGTTGTTTTATACACTATGCACTTATAATAGTATCAAATGATTTGTTTTAAATGTATCAAGCATTCTTGGCTATTATAAGGTAAAAACCCTATCCTCCGGCTTGCATTGCATTGTGTGATGGGACCTGGGTCTTATAATAGCTTCATTGTTCTTTATTTAGCATTGCGTTGTTGTTTCATGCACTGGTATTCTTGGGAGGAAACCCGTTCCTTGTTATACGGCGTGGTCCCTTGATTTACCTAACTTTAAAATAAAGATTATAACTATTTTAGTTCTCACACCAGTCCCATGACTGACCTGGAGTTTATTGTTTTAACCTAAACTCTGGGTGCCCTTATTTTAACACGGGCAGCTAGTAGTTTTGGTTTTGCAGATTTATATTCACAGGATCCTGGTTTACAGCTGGAATGATATCCGGAAAGCTTTGTATCCGTATATCTCATCTATTTGTGTATTGTATTATTTTCCGCTGCTATGTAATTTATTGTAACCTCTGATAATTTGTGATGTATATTATTTATTCATACTCTGTATATTCTTGTATTCCGATGGAATTGTTGAAATATACAATGAAATGTTCTTCCGTCTGCGTTCTGATTTGTCTTGTACTCACAGTAATTCGTTCTTTCTCTTCTCTTCGGAGACCGGGGAAGTTCGGGTCGCTTCATTTAGTATCAGAGCTTTGGCTTACAAAGCTAGAGAACAAGGCACATTAGAACCAAACGAAAGAATTCATCAGATATTGGATTAGTAATATCCAATGGGAATGACTCGTTAGAGATGGGATCAGTAGTGTCCTAGAACGAGTGTGAAGAGTATATATTTTTTAAAAAATGAAAACAAGTTTTGTTTTGAAAATTTAAATCAATTATTCGTATTTGATTATTTATTTAAATGAATTTGGACAATCCGATATATAAAGATTTTGCCTATGCGTCTTGCAAACGTGTATTCGAAGTTTTAATGTATTGGATAGTTATAGACTCGCACTCTAGTGCCCGGGGATAATTCTAGTGATGGGGCACCATCACCAGTATTTATTTTCGAGCGACGAAAGTGAGATTTCTATATATTTTCAATTGACTGGTGTGAGAACCGAAACTAGATAGGGCTTGTTGTTGTGATTTGGCATCAAAAATCTGATTTTTGACTATATATCAAAGTTATGCATTTGAAATGATAACCAACTAATTGATTGATGTTTGTGTTGTTGATTATTGTTTGATTAATGAAAATTTGTACCATATAGCCAAATTGTATCGAATAGTAAATTGTATTGGAAATTAGTCCCATTTGCATGCATATACATGTACTTACATTGAACAGGTCATAGCAAGGAGGCTAGAGCAGAGAATAAAATTTGTTTGCCCGACAAATAGGTACATGTTTACTATAATTTACTATTTTGTTTGGGTGATGATGATTTTATGAGCCGATTGGCTAGCCGCTTGGCTTTTTCTTTTTCTTTTTGAGATCAGAAGGCCTGTATGGCAATTTCGGGATTTTCCCGTGCTCCCGGTGAAGGGGAGGTTATGGCGAAATTTTTCGAAAATTTAGGGTGTTAGCCAATTTTTGAAAATTTTGAAAAGTTCTTAGAAACTGAAAAGTTGAAGAATTTAAGCCTTAATCAAAATATTGAAAGTTGAGTTGATTAGTTAAACAACTTTCGGCTTTGTTCCTTTTCGGGGACGAAAAGTTTTAAGTGGGGGAGATTGTAATAACCCGGAAATCTGGGCCAGTTTAAAATTTTTATTTTGGCAATTTTAGTGAATTTTGATCATTTAAAATGAATTATTTTAAATAATATCGACGAGAAATTTATTTTGAATGTAATTCAAGCGTATATATTTGTTTGAATCTTCGTTAGAATATAAATATTTATTTTAAATTATAAAAGGAATTGAAAATGGCGCGGTAGTTCGATAATTCGATTTCAAACTTCAAATGAATGTACCGGGTGCAAAATAAACCGGATTTTAGTGAAACCAAAAATATTTGAATCTATTCGAGAATATCTTTCCAACGAATCTGGGAAATCGAAATTTCATAGCTGGGATCAAAAGTTATGGCCAAATGAAATTTCAAAATAGTCGCTATGGAATTCAGGCCCTTAAAAATGGGAATTTTGCAAACGACCTCGGATTTCGACAAAACCACTTTTGTTGGATCCGTGATGTCAAGTTATTGCTAGGTTTCAAATTTCATAATTTTTCGAATCAATACGTGAGCGTGGCAAAGGAAAACGCGTTTGACCAGTTTCAATTGATTTTAATCGACTGGAAAATGGCCATTTTTCCAATGGTCTCGGAACTCGACGAAACTAGTTTTGTTAGGACTGTATCGTCGATATGAAGCTAGAAAATATTTTTCGGGAATTTTTCGAGTTAGTGTGTGACCCCGGTAAATTGAAATGCGCGCTCAAATTCAATATATAGAGTTATACGTTGATTTTGACAAAAACTGATCGAAACAAGCGAATTGGCTTGCGATACATATCCCATTGTGTTCAGAATGGGGGTAATTAACTATGCACGACGGTCGTTGGGCCTCGTTTAGAGGTCGAATGAAGAAGTCAACCTTAAGTGGTAAATTTAAATAATATAATAATTAAAATATTATAAAACACCTTCATACCCCCCCTTCACTTTCAGTTCCACGATAAAAAAAACCGCCGCCTCCCTCGTAAACGCTCCACCACCAGGCGATCGACGACCCCCCCTCCTCCTCACGACGGCGCACCCATCCTCCTCCCTTCCCCCTAACTCCTCCTTCTCTGTTCTTCAGGTCCCCGAAGCCCAAACACCCAAATCGACTGCAACCAGGCTCCGCCCACCGCAAATGGTCTCCGTACCTCCCCCTCCTCCCTCACGAACCCGCGACCACCTGACGACCCCCCCTGACCTCCGGCAATGGCCCCATCCTCCCATTTCCACTGTAAGTTATTCCTTCTTTTGTTTATTACTCCCACACTTATCTTTTACTCGTCCTCGAGTAAAAAGAAAATGAAAAACTAACTAGATAGGTCGCACTTTCGTAGGAAACACGATCGCATTGAGCGTATGCAACAAGCCGTTAAACCTCTAGGTGTCCCTAGTAGGACGAGTGGTGTCTCGTGAGGGTTTTCAGCGGATACTACCCAAAAATCCAAATGAAGTATGCTATGATTCTAATGAAACTACATGAATGCATTGGACATATGCAAATAAAAATGAAAAATGAAAACACGACTTATTTCAGGAAAGTGGTACAACAAATTAAGTTAACAATTTCTAGTCAGTTGATTTTATTTTAGATACCTCGACTTGTCACAAATTTTCAATATAAATCAAGTTTTCAAATGTTAAATTCCAGTTTGGCCAGTTAGTTCGGTCGATAACATAGTGCAGCCATGAAATAAATTCTTAGTTTGCTTGGCACAGTTTGCAAAGTGGTGTTCTAATTTTCTCATGTATGGCTAGTCAAATCAATAAGGTCAAGAAGTGTTTGGGCATCATCGCTTATTCTTTATTCTTTAAAATTTTAAGATTTATGATTAAGTACATACACCTAACTAAAAAGACCAAGGTTTACCACCCATGCACTGCCTCGCGGACTAACGGAGAGTAGGTAAAGAGCTTGGCGGATTGTGCAGGCCGACTTTGACTTTGTCAACAACGTGTCGGTAATCCTTAGGTGTCCAATCCCATAAAATGAGACCAAGATATTCCAACTTTGACTTTGTCAACAACATGTCGGATAGAGCTTGGCGGGTTTGCACACCAACGCTCGATATACAAGCAATGTTGGATACCCTTGGAATACTATTATTATTATTGTCGAAAATATAAGCACAAAAGAGAGTTACGCGAATTCAACTTAACACAACTTAGTTTTTAAAGATTTGACAAGCCAATATAAGTATTTTAAGTCCTCCACTTATTTAAACAAAGTCTACAATATAGAATAGATTTCATGGCCATCACCTAAGAATCTCCCTATGTACCGGTTACACTATTATCCCTCAAAATTAAACTTTTCATTATATTTCTTATTCGATCTAAGTTGAGAGAAAAAAATACTATCAACTGATTAACATTCCTTAACTTATTTTGTTGTATCAATCTAAAATGAGTCGTATTTACCAAAAAAAAAATTATGGTATGTTACTACAATCTAAAATGTATGATGGTCCTACTTAAATGGTTGAAAAGAAATAAAAACAAAGAAAAATGAAAATGGATGAAATGCAGACTCCCCCCCACACTTGAACTAAACAGTGTCCACACTGTAACGTTTCCTAAATTTGAAAGATCGTACCCAAAGATGGATTAAATGTAAAATGACTTGTAAAATGAAATGCAATCTAACTATATGTAAGAATGGATCATATGTACAATGATATATGTGTTTACGGTGCATGCGATGCAAAGAGTTCCACCAACTTTTTCCCCCACACTTGGTTCTTGCCCTATGAGTCCCATTCCCACTGTGTCTAGGCATGTTTTCTAATAAGCAAAAGGTTTTGAAAACCAACTCATCTTTAAACCTCGATTTATAGTCCAGGAGATAAATATTCAGGGTCGTCTTCACAAGAAGTTTTTCAACCAAGCCGGCATTCCAAAGATAATTCATGTTTTCAACAAATTTATCAGTGTAATTGTTCAAAAATTTGTGATCGTATATAAATTCAGTGAAATTTGAATTCTGAATGTTGTTTAAGAGCATGTGATCACCTTTCTCAATTGACAAGGTATCTTCGACACTGACAATTTCAAGTTCGTTTGAAATTTTCTCAAAGTTAAACTTTTCGAACTCGTGACGTGAATCTATTTCTTCCTCATTTGGCAAATCATCTTCATACAATCCAAGAAATTTGTGTTCATTAAAATCCTTTTCCAAATTTGAATTGAAAATTTCAATATTTTTATTCTGTTCAATTTCTAGAATTTCAAGTTTTTCACAGTCTGAAAGAGGAAGATCAAAATCCAAGCTTAAATCTTTTTGAAAAGAATCGAAATCCAAATCATTTATTGAATTTTGAACAACTTCATTTAGATCATCAATCTCAATTTCGAAAGTTGTTTGAAAATTTTCAATGTCAGTAAAGAATGGACTATTTTCTGATTCATCACATGCTTGAATTTGATTTTGTTGCTCTTGTTGTTCTTTATAAGACGCCATTAAACGAAGAAGTTCATCCATCTTTCTATCTCTTTCATCAAGCTGTCTATCTATCCTTTCTACCCTCTCATCAAAATGACATTCTTCAAAATCGTTGATTTGAGAGCTCTCATTTTGGATTTCTTGATTATCAAAAGTATGATCCTCATCAATTTCACCATCAATATTATTTCCAATGTGATAGTTGTTTGAATTTTCAAAAAAATGACAATTGTATTGGAAATCATTTTGATTTTGAAAATCAGGTTCGTAACCAAAACTGTTTAAATTCGAGGGAAAACTGCAATTTTGGTTATTTTCAAGATGTTGATATGGGCTATAATTTTCAAAATTTTGGTTTACAACCCCATATTGATGTGGATCAAAGCCATATTGAGAATCAAAGTTGTTTTGATGAGGATGTGGCCCATAATCGAAATTATTGAAATTTGAGTTGAAATCGCAATTTTGATCATATCCATAATTTTGAAAATATTGGTCATTTGGAAAATTTTGAAAATTGTTGGCATTGGGCTCATGAAATTTTGGAAAATTCTGCCTCATGAGTTGTAATTCATACTCATACTCTTCAAGAGGACGTCTACTTCGATTATTATCCCACATTTCTCTCAATGATTTTTTTGAATTAGACATTTGAAATGAAATCACGGCAAGACAGAAATTATTCTCAATTCAAAATAATATAAAATAATGAGTTGTGCACTATTAATTAACTGACTCAATTGGAAGGGGGAAGAGGGTCTTATGGCCGTTCACGTATAGTATAAAACTAAGGGATACGACCAATGTTTTACGGGTAGTATGCAACCTCTTTTGCTAAAAATTCAATAAATTGAACTAATATATATCCGCGATCCAATTGTACGAGACAGTCAACTTCACAAAGCACCACTTTTCAGTTATATTATTTTGAAAATCAAAATCACGTGTTAAAATTGAAAATCGATGAGAGTGATTAGTTATGGAAAACCGTTCCTCACCACAAATTCAGAAATATCAGTCACAGAACAGACACAGAAATATAAATTGCAGAATTAAAATTTACATTCAAGCCGCTGCCCCTGCAGAAATTTTTACAACAATTGTCTATATATATTTTTTTTCTTTGCAGCAGAGCACCTGTAGAGTTAAAAGAAATTTACAGTGGGGTATGGCTGTCCATCCAGAAAAATGAGTAGCGTCAATGATTGAAATCTCACTATTTGCAATTTCTTCTGATTTCTGAATTCTTGATTTGTTGCTTGAACTCCAGTCACTTTGTCCTTGGTTTGAAACTCTTTTTTTTATTTTTGGGTTTTTTTTTTAATGAAGTAAATAACCAAAAAAGCACAAGAAAATATGAGGCTGTGGTAGGTTAAAAAAAAATTTGGAATTTTTTTTTTGAGAGAATGCTTGTGGATGGGGTTGGTTTGTGCGTTGTGGCAGAAGTGTGGTGGGAAGGAGGGATTGAAGAAGATGGTGCTGAAGTGTAGATTGAAAAAAAAAATGTGGTGAAATGAGATTGTGTGAGAGAGAGGGGTATTTGATCAGAGGGGAAAAAATGAAGCAGGGAAGAATAATGGAAAAAAAAATTATGTCCTTGCCTTTTTTTTTATTAGTGTTGAAAAGCGGACAAATAGGAAAGAAACAAATGACAAAAAAAATGGGAAGAGAGATTTCAGAAAAGAAAGAGAATTGTAAAGGAAGAAAGAAAAGTAATTATAAAAGATTTGGAAAAGAAATTGAGAAGGGAAAGCAATAAAAGAGAAGACAAAAACAGAAAGAATTTTTTCTTTTGTTTATTGTTGTAAAATTAGAAGAGAGAGAAAAAAAATGAGAAAGGAAAAACTTGAAAAGGGAAAGAATTAAATGGAGAAAGAAAGAAAATTAATTACAAGGCAGAGAATAGAAATTTATAAAAGGATTTTTTCTTCTTCAGCAAATTGTAAAAGAAGAAAGGATGTGAGATATTAGTAAGAGGAGAAACAAACGAAAGGAAGGAGAAAGAAGTTGAAAATAGGGAAGAATTAAAAGAAAAATGGCAAGATTTTTTTTTTTTTTTGAACTTGTAAAAGAAGAATGAGGAGTAATTATATAGAAAATTGGAAAGGAGGAATAAAGAGGAAAGAAATCAAAAGACGATTTTTTTTTTTTTTTGAAAAGAAAGGAAATTTGTAAGAGAAGAAAAGAAATCAATGTATTGAGAACAAGAAAGACAAAAGAAGAAAGGAAAAAAAATTGCAAAAGAGGAATCGTTTTTTTTTTTTTTTTGAAATTTGCAAAAAGAAAAAGAATGTAGACAATTGGAAAGAAAGTGGAAAGATGGAAAGAATAAAGGAAAATTGATAGTTGTTTTTTTTTTAATGAAGGAGAGAGCAGGAAAGAGATAAATGAAAAAATGGAAAGAGAGATTGTAAAAGGTTAATGAGAAATGCAATTGGAAAGAAATTTAAAAAAATGCAAGTTTTTTTTTTATGAAAATTTGAACAAGAAGAAAGGGAAAGAAATGAATGGGAAAAAGCAAAACAAAAATGGAAAAAAATAATAAAAGAGGAAGGAAATAAGAGAAAAAAAGCAAGGTTTTTTTGAGTAGAGAGGAAGGGTAGAATAAATTGAGGAAGGAAATAAAAGCAGACAAAAACAAGAAAGAAATCAAAGTAGGCAGAGAAGAAATTGCAATTTTTTTTTTTTTAGAAAGTTGTAGACAAAAGATGGAAACAAATAAAAAGAAAAGGAAAGAGAAAAGAAAAATGTGAAAATCAGCAAGGTGGTAGAAAGATGGAAAGAAATTGAAGAAAAATTAGCAACTTTTTTTTTTGTATATTTTTTTTCTTCTTGAAGGAGTTAGATTGGAAGAAATGCAAAATAAAAAAAAAGGAAAGAAATAAATGAAAAAAAGAAGGAAAATTAAAAGAAAAAAGGCAAGATTTTTTTTTGAAAGATTGTAAAAGAAGAAATGAATATAAAAGTAGGAAGGAGGATTGAAAAATGAAATGAATATAAAAGTAGGAAGGAGGATTGAAAAATGGAAAGGAATAATTGAAAATAGGAAAAGAAATTTAAAGAAAATAAAGGCAAGAAATTATTTTTTTTCTCTTGCTTAGTTCATGACAGTATCAATGTAATTAATACGCCACATCACTAATTGAGATTTTTTTCTATATGTGCAAGAAACAAAAATATATACAAAATAAAATAAAAACTAACACGAATCGGAAATTAAATAAACAATAAAATTCAATCGTTACCTCCCCGGCAACGGCGCCAAAAACTTGATCGACGCTAGTCTATGAATTAGAAAAGCGCGACATTTGTAATAAATTCTGCAAGCATACAGGTGTGTAGCATACAGGTCGAACACAGGGAGGAAAGTTAAATTTTATTATTTATATGTTTCGTGGGCGTGTTAGACGAACTTTGGAGGTTGATTTTGCAAAACAAAACAAATTAAAACTATAATTTGATTCAGAACAGATCTAACTGAACCGACGATCAAATCACAATTTCAATGGAAAGCCAATGAAACTATGAATTAGATTTGAATCTAATCAAACCCAATTTGACCTAGGAAAATAATAAAAAGCAGAAATTGAAATTGCAGAAATTGAAATAACAAACAAGAATTAAAATTAGGATTTCCGCTGAATCTAATCAGACGGTAAATCACTAATGCAAACAAGTGCAAAATACAAATAGTGTTCTACCGAATCTAATCGTATAGACAACACTAGTTGCTAAGAAAACAAAAAAATGCAGAAAATAAAAGAGGAAGAAGAACTTTTATTAGAACAATGGAATAAGAGATGAGATATAGGATGGTGGCTACAATGCCATTACAAGGGTATATATAGGGTAGATAGCCAAACCCTAACCCTAACCCTAATGGTAAATGGGCCTGGTCATTACACCACTAATTAGTTTACAATGAGAAACATAAATGGGCCTTAGATAAATAAAGCAAATTTGGGCCTTTTCTCTTTTTCCTCTTGTTTCCTTGACATTTCTTCATTGATTTGTGATGTGCCAATCCTTGTTATCAATCCTTTTCTTGTCCAACAGCAACTAGATGTGATATCTTCATCTACAATTCTTCAAAATGCAAATACACAGCAAATTGAACTCTATTTCTCTACATTTCTGGTTGCATGCGGGCTGGGTTGGACTATCTGTAAAAATAACAAAACAATACCCAAGTAATATTTATTTATATACAAAAGATAAGATATAAGAGCATAAAATAAACACATTTCTATGTCAATCATTTATTTATTTTCTTTATTAATAACATGGTTTAAAAATCTGAAATTTGTTTAAAATAGCATTGTTTTTAAAGAATATAACACGGTATAAAAATATGGTCTTTAACACTTTAAAGATAAGATTTTTAATTAAGTAAAAATCTGATCTTTAAGTATAAAAAAGGGGGTATGATCTTTAAACTAGCAAGTTTGAAATTGTAATGGAGAAAGTTTGAATTTTTATATTAGTAGAAGGTTAAAAATATGATTTTATATATATAATAGATAATATAAAAATTTGTTCTTTATATAGTAGTGAGAATAAAAATATAATCTTTATATTTGAGAGGGCGAGAGTTTTAAAATTAAAAAGGCAAGATCTTTATATAAGTGAAAGGCGATCTTTATTATATAGAGAGGTTAAAAATATAATTTTTATAATATAGAAAAGTTAAAAATATAATTTTTATACTAGTGGCAGAATAAAAATTCGATTTTTATATATTGAATAACAAAGTAAAAATACGATTTTTATATATTGAATAGCGAAGTAAAAATTCGATTTTTATATATTGAATAGCGAAGTAAAAATTCGATTTTTATATATTGAATAGCGAAGTAAAAATTCGATTTTTATATATTGAATAGCGGTATAAAAGTGTGATTTTTATATATGTAGAGAATACGGGCAAAGAAAGTGAAAAGAGGCAAGAACGACGAAGATTTCTACCTAAGAAGAGTCATGGCGTTGTATTAGCAATTCTGTGAGAATTTCTCACTCTTTAATTTAATTTTCTAGTTATATATATATATATATATATACTAGGATGCAGACGGTGTTTAGTAGCACTCCCGACACCCGTCGTCCACAGACCATGGACGGCTTGTATGCTTGTTTGTTTGATTTTGATGTGTAGTTGATTGTGTAATGTGATGTGAATTGAAATAAAACATTTATATAGTTGAAAATATTTTATAGTTAAAAATAGAATTTTTAACGTGTATGTAAAATGAAATAAAAATAAACAAATCGGACGATTTGTTCATATACACATATTTGACTGATATTGATTGGGACGATAAATTTTATATATCGCCCAACTGCACAAATAAAATATGTGTTTGATTGTTTGAAACCCCACACGGGTATTAGGACGATATATGACGTACACTAGTCCCAATAATTAGCTGAATGTTGATCGATTGATTGACAGACTGTTATAAGCGTTAAATATTTATATTCGATGCTTATACAGTGTAGAATGCACTTTGGATGATGGTTGATTATTCATATAATTAACATTTGAAATAGAAATAATAAACATTATATGGTAATTGATTGGGCCTCATTCCAGTTTGGAAAAAGAAACATTTGAAATAGAAATATTTGAAAAAGAAATATTTGAAAAAGAAATATTTGAAATAGAACATTTGAAGATAGAAATATGTGAAGCCGTGTTGATTAGATTGACGCCATTTTGTCGTAAACGATATTTATATCGATTTTATTCATTTTTCAATGAATTTTGAAATAGATTTGAAATTCAAATTAAATTGATTAGATGTGAAATTCGAATTAAATTGAATAGATTTGAAATCGAATAGATTTGAAATCGAATAGATTTGAAATTCGAATTATATTGAAATGAATTGAAATTCGAATTATATTTAAAGTGAATTGAAATTCGAATTAAACTGAATTGATTTGAAATTCGAAATACACTGAAATTCGAATAGAATTGAAATCTGAATTAAATTGAATAGAATTGAATCTGAATTGAAATCGAAAGGAATTGAATTCAAATTGAAATTAAAAAGAAATTCGAATTAAACTAAAATTGAATTGAAATTAATTTGAAATGAATTTAAAACGAATTTATATTGGAATATTCAATTTTGATTAGAAATTGAATATAAAGTTGAAACCGTTTTGAAAATGAATTTAAAACGATTTATAAAGCACGTTTTGAATTGAAATCGACGAAGTATATATTATATATATAATATAATGGCCTGAATAGAGCGTGCTGCGCCGCGGCAGTTCGCAAATTTCGACCATTGACTTCGAACGGATATTACGGGAGATCCGACCGTCCGATTCTCCTGAAACCGGAACCGTTCGGTTCGTATCGAAAAGAGCTTTCTAATGAATATTAGAAATTAGAAATATAATGATTGGATTTGGAATTATGTCCAAATCAAATTTGGAAAAGATTGTTGTAAGTGCAGTTCGATAGCCGTTGATGGAAATCGACTGTACGTGCCTTGATAAAATTATTGAAAATAGTAATAATTTGTGTAAAATCATAAGAAATGATTTAGAAAGAATCGAGATGAAAAACTCCACGTTTGAAAAGATAAAAATAGGTTTTTATCGAAATGAACTAGTTTTGAACTAGAATAGTAATTCATTTATTTTTAAAATAAATAATTTGGATTTGAAATGGTTTTAAAAATAACCAGAATTTCCAATAATTGCATTGGAATGGATTTGAATCGAAATTGTCTTCGGAATATTTCGATGTTGGATTTCGTGATTATACAGATAGCGTTATGGAAATTTGAAAGATACATTTATATCGTTATTTCCAATACGATATCTGTTGGTCGTAGAATTTGATATTGAATATAAGCCGATATATTTCCTATTCAGAGCCTGGTATTTAATATCAAATGTGATTTGGGTTTGTCGTGAATGGTGTCTTGACTAACACTATTCTTGAACCCAGTTGAGAAAAGATTAAATCTTTTTATTTATATTTAATGAAGTGTACCAATTAAATAATATTTAATTGGAATTGAATTGATATTGATTTTTGGGTTTACCGTGGACAGTGTTTTAAATAACACTCGTTCTTTAACCCGATAATTAATGGAATGTGATTTTGGGTTTATCGTGAACCGTGTTTTAAATGACACTAATTTTTTAACCCAGTTAACGATTAAAACTAAGTGGAGTTTTAATGAATCTTTAATTAGATTGAAAAGGTGTTAGAATGGAGTATCACCAGTTTTGCTCCAAGCGATAGTTAAATATTTAATTAGATTTAAACATGAAATGGTAATTGAATTTACCGATAACACCGTGGTGTTAGATATGAAGTATAACCAGTTTTACTTCATGGGATGAATAGGTTGGGATTGGGAAATTAAAATAAATGATTACTTTGGTGTGGTTCGAAATCCCGACTAGTTTGAATAGATATTCAAAAGGAATATTAAAGGGTAAATTTAAAAGAATTTATCTTTGACAAAATTAATGGGAACCTTTCCCTAAGAATGTGAAATTTAGAAACTATCTATAGATTGGCTAAGCAGAGTGATTTCCTGGGTATTGACCTGATTTTGGTTTCGGCCTTCGGGGTTAATATTTGGGGGATTATTCTCTTGATTAATTTACAGTTAGTGGTTGTTGAATTGGAATGAGGCGTATGTTGTGTTTGTGTAACACATGTTTATTATATACGTGAGTTATTCGGGAAGACCGGGTTTATCCCATTCTGAATAACTGATACGACGATAAGTCGAAGATGAAGACGGTGGTTGAAGACCGAAGGTCTTCACGTCATTTGGATAATTACTGATGATCTTGATTGGGTTGTACACCCATGAAGATGGAAATAGTTGGTGATCGTCCAGACGTACTTGGAGATCGATGGATATGCGGGGTACTAGGTGCCTCCGGTTTCGTTCAAACCCATAATGGACTTGTAAATGGACTGTGTGTTTGACATTGGATTTTAGTCTGTGTGATTGATTTCTATTAAATATATATATCTGTTTGGCGGCGGAGAATTTATTCTCTTGCTTAACGCCCTTCTCTGAGACGTACGAGCTCATGGGTTATATATTGATGGATATCAAACGCATAGAGTGAATTGCCTGTGTAGCATGCCTAAGTGGAAAATGATCAAGGCTTCTGTTGAAAAGCAGAATCTTGTGGTTGATGATCAAAGCACGACCTTTGTGGCGTAGCTTTGTGTAACGTTTTCTTCGCGAGTTTCACACCCGGTATGAACCAAAAACGGGAGAGGACCTCAGGGAGGACATGCGTTTCTTTCTAGTTAGAAGTGGCGTCAGTTGTTTTACACGCCCTGACGAGTTTGACTTATGTGGTTGTTGCTGTTGCGAGGCGCCTTGGTTAGATCGGACGATCCGGGTCCGATGGAGCCATTCGTTGGCTCATTTACGCCCCATAGGGCAGGGAAACGCATTGTTCAGGCATTTTAATTCACATCGGTGGACCGGCCCTGATGATCCAAGGGCCCACCAGTGTCTGGGTCCAGAGACATGGGCTAGAGCGTCTCGAATTCGGTGAGGACTATCTTTTGCCTCGGTTCATGGATGGAAATCCAATTTTCAAATACATGACATTTGAGGTTTTATTTGTAGAGCCTAGTATGGCGACATAGTGGGATGAGGCACTTATGCCGTCTACGATTGATACTTATGATTTGAAGTTGTTTTATACACTATGCACTTATAATAGTATCAAATGATTTGTTTTAAATGTATCAAGCATTCTTGGCTATTATAAGGTGAAAACCCTATCCTCCGGCTTGCGTTGCATTGTGTGATGGGACCTGGGTCTTATAATAGCTTCATTGTTCTTCATTTAGCTTTGCGTTGTTGTTTCATGCACTGGTATTCTTGGGAGGAAACCCGTTCCATGTTATACGGCATGGTCCCTTGATTTACCTAACTTTAAAATAAAGATTAATAATTTAGTTCTAACACCAGTCCCATGACTGACCTGGAGTTTATTGTTTTAACCTAAACTCTGGGTGCCCTTATTTTAACACGGGCAGCTAGTAGTTTTGGTTTTGCAGATTTATATTCATAGGATCCTGGTTTATAGCTGGAATGATATCCGGAAAGCCTTGTATCTGTATATCTCTTCTAGTTGTGTATTGTATTATTTTCCGCTGCTATGTCATTTGTTGTAACCTCTGATAATTTGTTATGTATATTATTTATTCATACTCTGTATATTCTTGTATTCTATGGAATTGTTGAAATATACAATGAAATGTTCTTCCGTCTGCGTTCTGATTTGTCTTGTACTCACAGTAATTCGTTCTTTCTCTTCTCTTCGGAGACCGGGGAAGTTCGGGTCGCTTCATTTTCCTAAAAATACCACGGGTATAAAGCTAAGAGAAACGAATTTCTCTGCCACCAACGTAAGTATGTTTGAAAAGACCAACTTACACGATTCACTAGATATACTCTGTCAGACATTCGTCCATACAAGTTGTCCTGGGGCTGGACAAACCGAAGGCACTGTTCTGAAAACAGAACGGCCCTTGCATAACTCTGTCTTCAATTATCTTCAAAAATTTGCTTTGCAACGTTAACGCCCATACGGAGTGGTTTTCAGGTAATAAATCTGATCCCGGTTTCTCCGTATTGACAACGAAAATGGTCAAAACTTTGATAGCCGGTGATTTATTTATCAAAGGAAAATATACATTCGAACAACGGTTGTATTTCCAAATGGAAGTCTTACCAATCAATCATCAATCAACACCGATGTAGCGACCCAAACTTCCCCGGTCTCCGAAGAGAAGAGAAAGAACGAATTACTTTGAGAACACGAACAAATAGAACGCAGACGGAAGAACATTTCATTGTATATTACAATAATTCCATCAGATTACAAGAATATACAGAGTATGAATCAATATTACACTTTATAAAATATCAGAGATTACAATACATTACATAGCAGCGGAGAATAATACAATACACAACTAAAAGAGATATGCGGATACAAAGCTTTGCGGATATCGTTCCAGCTGTAAACCAGGATCTTGTGAATATAAATCTGCAAAACCAAAACTACTAGCTGCCCGTGTCAAAATAGGGGCACCCAGAGTTTAGGTTAAAACAATAAACTCTAGGTCAGTCATGGGACTGGTGTGAGAACTAAAACAGTTATTAATCTTTATTTTTAAAGTTAGGTAAATCAAGGGACCACGCCGTATAACACGGAACGGGTTTCCTCACAAGAATACCAGTGCATATAACAACGGCGCAATGCTAAATAAAGAACAATGAAGCCATTATAAGACCCAGTTCCCATTACATAATGCAACGCAAGCCGAAGGATAGGGTTTTTACCTTATAATAGCCAAGAATGCTTGATGCGTTTAAAACAAATCATTTGATACTATTATAAGTGCATAGTGTATAAAACAACTTCATATCATAAGTATCAATCATAGGCGACATGAGCGTCCCATTCCACTATGTCGCCATATATAGGTTTACAAATAAAACCGCAAAGTCATGTATTTGGAAATTGGATTTCCATCTATGAACCGAGGCCAGGGATCGTCCTCTACCGATTCGAGACACTCTAGCCCGTGTCTCAGGACCCAGACTCAGGGTGGCCCTTGGAGCGACAGGGCCGGTCCACCGATGTGGATTAAAATGCCTGAACAATACGTCTCTCCGCCCTATGGGGCGTAAATGAGCCAACGAATGACTCCATCGGACCCGGATCGTCCTATCAAACCGAGGCGCCTCGCAACAGCAACAACCACATAAGTCAAACTCGTCAGGGCGTGTAAAACCACTGATGCCACTTCTAACTAGAAAGAAACGCATGTCCTCCTAGAGGTCCTCTCCCGTTTCTGGTTCATACCGGGTGTGAAACTCGCGAAGTAAACGTTGCACAAAGCTACGCCACAAAGGCCGTGCTTCGATCATCAACCACAAGACTTTGCTTTTCAACAGAAGCCTTGATCATTTGCCACTTAGGCATGCCACACAGGCAATTCACTCTATGAGTTTGATATCCATCAGTATATAACCCCTGAGTTCGTACGTCTCAGAGAAGGGCGTTAAGTAAGAGAATAAATTCTCCGCAGCCAAACAGATATATATTTAATAGAAATCAATCACACAAACTAAAATCCAATGTCAGACACACAGTCCATTTACAAGTTCGTCCAGGGTCTGAACGAAACCGAGGCACCTAGTACCCCGCATATCCATCGATCTCCAAGTACGTCTGGACGATCACCAACTGTTTCCATCTTCTTGGGTGTACGGCCCAATCAAGATCATCAGTAATTATCTGAACGACGTGAAGACCTCCGGTCTTCAACCACCGTCTTTACCTTCGACCTATCGTCGTATCAGTTATTCAGAATGGGATAAACCCGGTCTTCCTGAATAACTCGCGTATACTTTAAATAAGTGTTACACAAACACAACATACACCTCATTCCAATTCATCAGTCACTAATCGTAAATTAATCAAGAGAATAATCCCCCAAATATTAACCCCGAAGGCCGAAACCAACATCAGATCAATACCCAGGAAACCGTTCTGCTTAGCTAACCTACAGTCAGTTTCTAAATTTCACTTTCTTAGGGAAAGGTTTCCATTAATTTTATCAAAGTTAATTTCTTTTAAATTTATTCTTTAGTCTACTTTTGAATATCGATTCAAACTAATCGGGATTAATGAACCTTACCGAAGTAATCATTTGTTTTAATTTCCCAACCCCAACTTATTCATCCCATGAAGTAAAACTGTTAATACTTCATATCTAACACCACGGTGTTATCGGTAAATTTAATTACCATTTCACGTTCAAATCTAATTAAAGATTTAACTATCGCCTGGAGCAAAACTGGTGGTACTCCATTCCCGATTTTTTCAATCTAATTAAAGATTCATTAAAACTCCACTTAGTTTTAATCTTTAACTGGGTTAAAGAATCAGTGTCATTTAAAACACAGTTCACGATAAACCCAAAATCACATTACATTTCAACTGGTCCCTAACCATAAATTAACAAGTGAGCAATTCCCAAAGTATTAACCCCGAAGGCCGAAACCAACATCAGATCAATACCCCAGAAACCATTCAACTTAACTAATCTCCAGTTAGTTTTTGATTTTCTTAACTCTTTTGGGTCTAAGAACAGTATTATTGAAGATATCGTTCACGACAACCGAAAATCACATTTCATTAATTGTCGGGTTAAAGAACAAGTGTTATATAAAACACTGTTCACGATAAACCAAAAAATCAATACCAATTCAATTCCAGTTAAATATTATTTAATTGGTACACTTCATTAAATCTAAATAAAAAGATTTAATCTTTTTCTCAACTGGGTTCAAGAACAGTGTTAATGAAGAAACCATTCACGACAAACCCAAATCACACTTGATATTAAATACAAGGCTCTGAATAGAAAATATATCGGCTTATATTCAATATCAAATTCTACAACCAACAAATATCGTATTGGAAATAACGATATATAAATATCTTTCAAATTTCCATAACAACATCAGTATAATCACGAAATCCAACATCGAAATATTCCGAAGCCAATTTCGATTCAAATCCATTCCAATTCAATTACTGGAAATTCTGGTTACTTTTAAAACCCTTTTTAAATTCAATTTATTTATTTAAAAATAAATAGAATTTTAATTCTAGTTCAAAACTAGTTCATTTCGATAAAAATCTATTTTTATCTTTTCAAATATAGAGTTTTTCATCCCAATTTTCCCCAAATCTTTTCTTATGATTCCACACAAATTATTGATATTTTTTTTAAAAAATTATCAAGGCCCGTACAGTCGATTTCCATCAATGGCCATCGAACTGCACTTACAGCGACCTTTTCCAAATTTGATTTGGACATAATTCCAAATCCAACCGTTAGATTTCAAATTTCTAATATTCGTTAGAAAGCTATTTTCGATACGAACCCAACGGTTCCGGTTTTAGGAAAATCCGACGGTTGGATCTCCCGCAATATCCATTCGAAGTCAATGGTCGAAATTCGCGAACTACCGCGGCGCGGCGCATTCTATTCAGGCCATTATATTATATATAATATATATATAATATATACTTCATCGATTTCCTTTTTAAAACGTATTATATAAATTGTTTTAAATTCGTTTTCAAAACGATTTCAACTACTTTTTCAAATTCAAATCAAAATTGAATTTTCCTTTACAAATTCGTTTTAAATTCATTTCAAATTGATTTCAATTCAAATTGATTTTAAATTCAATTTCAGTTCGTTTTCAGTTCAATTCAATTTCAATTCGAATTCATTTATATTCAATTTCAATTCGAATTTCATTTCAAAATATTCGATTTTGAAAGCACTTTTCAATATTCATTATAAAAGCGAATATAATCGATATAAATATTGTTCACGTCAAAATGGCATCAATCTAATCAACACAGCTTCATATGTTTCTATTTTCAAATATTCTATTTCAAATATTTCTGTTTCAAATATTTCTATTTCAAAACTGGAATGAGGCCCAATCAATTACCATATAATGTTAATTATATGGATTTTCTACAACACATGTATACAATAACAACGATGAATAATCAACCATCATCCAAAGTGCATTCTACACTGTATAAGCATCAAATATAAATATTCAACGCTTATAATAGTCTGTCAATCAATCGATCGACATACAACTAAACAATCAGGATTAGTGTACGTCAAAAATCATCCTAATACCTGTGTGGGGTTTCAAACAATCAAACACAGATTCTATTTGTGCAGTTAGGCGATGTGTAAAATTTATCGTCCCAATCAATATCAGTCAAATGTGTGTATATAAACAAATCGTCCGATTTGTTTATTTTTATTTCATTTCATATAACGTTAAAAATTCTATTTTTAACTATAAAGTATTTTCCACTATAAAATATTTTATTTCAACTATATAAATATTATATTTCATTTCACATCACATCACACAAGCAACTACACATCAAAATCAAACAAACAAGCATACAAGCCGTCCATGGTCTTTTGACGACGGGTGTCGAGTGCTACTAAACACCGTCTGCATCTTAGTATATATTTTAACTAGAAAATTAAATTAAAAGGTGAGAAGTTCTCACCAAAGCTATCCCAACTCCACGACACTTCTAATGTAGGAAATCTTCACTGTTCTCGCCTTTTGTCACTTTCGTTGCCCTTAGCCACTACATATATAAAAAAAATCATATTTTTATATTGTTGCTATGTATATAAAAATCATATTTTTACACCGCTACTTCTAAAATAAAGATCATATTTTTACTTTGCTCTCAAGATGATAAAAATTGCATCTTTCTCCTTTCAATTTTATACCGCTACTATATAGACAAAAATTCTATTTTTATCGTCACTTCATATAAATAAAAGTCGCATCTTTATACTATTTTAAAAATTGTATTTTTATATTAATATCATCATTAAAATTCCTACATTTTTTAAACTAAAAATCCAACATTTTCTATAACAGAAGTCATAACTTTTCCACGAACAAAATTCATATTTTCTATGCTTTATATATATTTTAAAAACTGAAACTAAAATCAGTGTAAATCTATATATAAAAGAAAATCAGTTAAGCTAAAAAAAACAAAACACTCACTATCGATCGAATGAAGAGGGAGGAGTAGGGGCGTCGGTTGTGCGTCGGAGAGGGGGTGCAGCCATCGCCGAAGGTGGGGCTGACTGGCGGTGGGACCTGGCGTGGCGGAACAGAGGAAGTGGCGGCTTGGTCATTGTGAAGGATTTGGGGATCGAACGACGAGGGGGGGTTGCGGTCGGTGCAGGCGGAGGGCTAGGGGAGGGCGCGATGGTGTAGGTGCGGCGGGCGGTGCATCGGTGGAGGGTGGAGGCGGTGCGACAAGGGGGAGCGGCCTCCTTTGTTTTTTTTTCTTTTCCTTAAAATTGATTTTGAACGAAGACTAAAGGGGGGGTTACATTGACCGGGTAAGTGAGAGGAAGGTTTTTATTTATTTATTTATTTATTTAATTAATTACTTCTCCAAAAAGTAACTTTCTAATTCGAACTCCAAACGAGGTCCACCGACTGTTGTCCCTAGCTATTTACCCCCATTCCGAACACAATGGGATATGTCCCATAAGCCAATTTGACCGTTACGATCAGTTTTCGTTAAAATCCAAATATAACTCTATATATTGAATTTGAACGTGCATTTCAATTTACTGGGGCCACATACTAACTCTAAAAATTCCCGAAAAATATTTTCTAGCTTCGTATTGACGATACGGTACTAACAAAACTAATTTCGTCAAATTCTGAGACTGTTAGGAAAATGGCCATTTTCCAGTCGATTAAAATCAACTGAAACTGGTCAAATGCATTTTCCTTTGCCACGCTCACATATTGATTCGAAAAATTATGAAAATTGGAATCTAGCAATAACTTGACATCACGGATCCAACAAAAGTGGTTTCATCGAAAACAGAGGTCATTTGCAAAATTTCATTTTTAAGGGCCAGAATTCCATAGCGACTATTCTGAATTTTCAACTGGACATATCTTTTGATTCCGGCTATGAAATTTCGATTTTTCAGATTCGTTGGAAAGATAT
The DNA here is from genome assembly GCA_030737875.1 of Allium sativum. NCBI lineage: Eukaryota > Viridiplantae > Streptophyta > Magnoliopsida > Asparagales > Amaryllidaceae > Allium > Allium sativum. Next base: position 792,178,555 of record CM060921.1, on the reverse strand, counting down.
TCTCAATTAGATTCTATTATTTTTGGTTTCACTAAAATCCGGTTTATTTTGCACCCGGTATGTTCAATTGAAATTTGAAATCGAATTATCGAACTACCGCGCCATTTTCAATTCCTTTTATAATTTAAAATAAATATTTATATTCTAACGACGATTCAAATAAATATATACGTTTGCATTCTATTCAAAATAATTTTCTCGTCGATATTATTTAAAATAATTCATTTTAAATAATCAAAATTCGCTAAAATTGCCAAAATAAAAATTTTAAACTGGCCCAGATTTCCGGGTTATTACAATCTCCCCCACTTAAAACTTTTCGTCCCCGAAAAGGAATGAAGCCGAAAGTTGTTTAACAATCCACTCAACTTTCATTATTTTCATTACGGCTTAAGTTCTTCAACTTTTTAGTTTCTAAAAACTTTTCAAATTTTTCAAAAATTTTGCTAACACCCTAAATTTTTGAAAAATTTCGCCACAACCTCCCCTGCACCGGGAGCACCGGGAAAATCCCGAAATTGCCATACAGGCCTTCTGATCTCAAAAAGAAAAAGAAAAAGCCAAGCGGCTAGCCAAGCGGCTAGCCAATCGGCTCATAAAATCATCATCACCCAAACAAAACGGTAAATTATGGTAAACATGTACCTATTCGTCGGGCAAACAATTTTATTCTCTGCTCTAGCCTCCTTGCTATGACCTGTTCAGTGTAAGTACATGTATATGCAAGCAAATGCGATAAATTTCAATACAATTCACAATTCGATCATTTTGGCTATAGGGTACAAGTTTTAATTTATCAACTAATAATCACAATACAGCCATCAATCAATTAGTTGATTAGCTTTTCAAATTCATAACTTTGATATATAGTCAAAAAATCAGATTTTTGATGCCAAATCACAACAATAAGCCCTATCTAGTTTCGGTTCTCACACCACTCAATTGGAAATATATAGAAATCTCACTTTCGAAACTCAAAAATAAATACTGGCGATGGTGCCCCATCACCAGAATTATCCCCGGGCACTAGAGGGATTTTATATCTACCCAGTATATTAAAACTTCGAACACACGTTTGCAAGACATATATACAAATCTTTATATATTGGGTTGTCCAAATTCATACAAATAAATAATCAAATACGAATAATTGATTTAAATTTTCAAAACAAAATTTGTTTTCATTTTTAAAAATATACTCTTCACACTCGTTCTAGGATACTACTGATCCCATCTCTACCGAGTCATTCCCATTGGATATTGTTAATCCAGTATCTGATGAATTCTTTCGTATGGTTCTAATATGCCTTGTTCTCTGAGCTTTGTAAACCTCGCTCTGATACCAACTGTAGCGACCCGAACTTCCCCGGTCTCCGAAGAGAAGAGAAAGAACGAATTACTTTGAGAACACGAAAAAATAGAACGCAGACGGAAGAACATTTCATTGTATATTACAACAATTCCATCAGATTACAAGAATATACAGAGTATGAATCAATATTACACTTTATAAAATATCAGAGATTACAATACATTACATAGCAGTGGAGAATAATACAATACACAACTAGAAGAGATATGCGGATACAAAGCTTTCCGGATATCGTTCTAGTTGTAAACCAGGATCCTGTAAATATAAATCTGTAAAACCAAAACTACTAGCTACCCGTGTCAAAATAGGGGCACCCAGAGTTTAGGTTAAAACAATAAACTCCAGGTCAGTCATGGGATTGGTGTGAGAACTAAAACAGTTATTAATCTTTATTTTTAAAGTTAGGTAAATTAAGGGACCACGCCGTATAACATGGAACGGGTTTCCTCCCAATAATACCAGTGCATATAACAACAGCGCAATGCTAAATAAAGAACAATGAAGCCATTATAAGACCCAGTTCCCATCACACAATGCAACGCAAGTCGGAGGATAGGGCTTTTACCTTATAATAGCCAAGAATGCTTGATACGTTTAAAACAAATCATTTGATACTATTATAAGTGCACAGTGTATAAAACAACTTCAAATCATAAGTATCAATCATAGGCGACATGAGCGTCCCATGCCACTATGTCGCCATATATAGGTTTACAAATAAAACCGCAAAGTCACGTATTTGGAAATTGGATTTCCATCTATGAACCGAGGCCAGGGATCGTCCTCTATCGATTCGAGATGCTCTAGCCCGTTTCTCAGGACCCAGACTCAGGTGGGCCCTTGGAGCGATAGGGCCGGTCCACCGATGTGGATTAAAATGCCTGAACAATACGTCTCTCCGCCCTATGGGGCGTAAATGAGCCAACGAATGACTCCATCGGACCCGGATCGTCCGATCAAACTGAGGTGCCTCGCAACAGCAACAACCACATAAGTCAAACTCGTCAGGGCGTGTAAAACCACAGACACCACTTCTAACTAGAAAGAAACGCATGTCCTCCCTGAGGTCCTCTCCCGTTTCTGGTTCATACCGGGTGTGAAACTCGCGAAGTAAACGTTACACAAAGCTACGCCACACAAGACTTTGCTTTTAAACAGAAGCCTTGATCATTTGCCACTTAGGCATGCCACATAAGCAATTCACTCTATGCGTTTGATATCCATCAGTATATAACCCCTAAGCTCGTACGTCTCAGAGAAGGTTAAGCAAGTGAATAAATTCTCCGCCGCCAAACAGATATATATTTAATAGAAATCAATCACACAGACTAAAATCAAATGTCAGACACACAGTCCATTTACAAGTTCGTTCTGGGTCTGAACGAAACCAGAGGCACCTAGTACCCCGCATATCCATCGATCTCCAAGTACGTCTGGATGATCACCAACTGTTTCCATCTTCTTGGGTGTACGGCCCAATCAAGATCATCAGTAATTATCCGAACGACGTGAAGACCTCCGGTCTTCAACCACCGTCTTTACCTTCGACCTATCGTCGTATCAGTTATTCAGAATGGGATAAACCCGGTCTTCCCGAATAACTCGCGTATACTTTAAATAAGTGTTACACAAACACAACATACGCCTCATTCCAATTCATCAGTCACTAATCGTAAATTAATCAAGAGAATAATCCCCCAAATATTAACCCCGAAGGCCGAAATCAACATCAGATCAATACCCAAGAAACTGTTCTGCTTAGCTAACCTACAGTCAGTTTCTAAATTTCACTTTCTTAGGGAAAGGTTCCCATTAATTTTATCAAAGATAATTTCTTTTAAATTTATTCTTTAATCCACTTTTGAATATCGATTCAAACTAGTCGGGATTAGCAAACCTTACCAAAGTAATCATTTGTTTTAATTTCCCACCCCTACCCTATTCATTTCATGAAGTAAAACTGGTAACACTTCATATCTAACACCACGGTGTTATCGGTAAATTTAATTACCATTTCACGTTCAAATCTAAATAAAGATTTAACTATCGCCTGGAGCAAAACTGGTGGTACTCCATTCTCGATTTTTTCAATCTAATTAAAGATTCATTAAAACTCCACTTAGTTTTAATCTTTAACTGGGTTAAAGAATCAGTGTCATTTAAAACACGGTTCACGATAAACCCAAAATCACATCACATTTCAATCGGTCCCTAACCGTAAATTAGCAAGTGAGCAATTCCCTAAGTATTAACCCCGAAGGCCGAAACCAACATCAGATCAATACCACAGAAACCATTCAACTTTACTAATCTCCAGTTAGTTTCTGATTTTCTTAACTCCTTTGGGTCTAAGAATAGTATTATTGAAGATACCATTCACGACAACCCAAAATCACATTTCATTAATTGTCGGGTTAAAGAACAAGTGTTATATAAAACACTGTTCCCGATAAACCAAAAAATCAATACCAATTCAATTCCAATTAAATATTATTTAATTGGTACACTTCATTAAATCTAAATAAAAAGATTTAATCTTTTTCTCAACTGGGTTCAAGAACAGTGTTAATGAAGACACCATTCACGACAAACCCAAATCACATTTGATATTAAATACAAGGCTCTGAATAGAAAATATATCGGCTTATATTCAATATCAAATTCTACGACCAACAAATATCGTATTGGAAATAACGATATATAAATATCTTTCAAATTTCCATAACAACATCTGTATAATCACGAAATCCAACATCGAAATATTCCGAAGCCAATTTCAATTCAAATCCATTCCAATTCAATTACTGGAAATTCTGGTTACTTTTAAAACCCTTTTTAAATTCAATTAATTCATTTAAAAATAAATAGAATTTTAATTCTAGTTCAGAACTAGTTCATTTCGATAAAAATCTATTTTTATCTTTTCAAATATGGAGTTTTTCATCCCAATTTTTCCCAAATCATTTCTTATGATTTTACATAAATTATTGATATTTTTTTTAATTTTATCAAGGCCCGTACATTCGATTTCCATCAATGGCCATCGAACGGCACTTATAGCGACCTTTTCCAAATTTGATTTGGACATAATTCCAAATCCAACCGTTAGATTTCAAATTTCTAATATTCGTTAGAAAGCTCTTTTCGATACGAACCCAACCGTTCTGGTTTTAGGAAAATCCGACGATCGGATCTCCCGCAATATCCATTCGAAGTCAATGGTCAAAATTCGCGAACTACCGCGGCGCGGCGTGTTCTATTCAGGCCATTATATTATATATATAATATATATAAAATATATACTTCGTCGATTTCCTTTTTAAAACGTATTATATAAATCGTTTTAAATTCGTTTTCAAAATGATTTCAACTTCTTTTTCAAATTCAAATCAAAATTGAATTTTCCTTTACAAATTCGTTTTAAATTCATTTCAAATTGATTTCAATTCAAATCGATTTTGAATTCAATTTCAGTTCGTTTTCAATTCAATTCAATTTCAATTCGAATTCATTTATATTCAATTTCAATTCGAATTTCATTTCAAAATATTCAATTTTGAAAGCACTTTTCAATATTCATTATGAAAACAAATATAATAGATATAAATATCGTTCACGTCAAAATGGCGTCAATCTAATCAACACGGCTTCATATGTTTCTATTTTCAAATATTCTATTTCAAATATTTCTATTTCAAATATTTCTATTTCAAATATTTCTATTTCAAGTATTTCTGTTTCAAAACTGGAATGTGGCCCAATCAATTACCATATAATGTTAATTATATGGATTTTCTACAACACACGTATACAATAACAACGATGAATAATCAACCATCATCCGAAGTGCATTCTACACTGTATAAGCATCAAATATAAATATTCAATGCTTATAACATTCTGTCAATCAATCGATCGACATACAACTAAACAATCGGGATTAGTGTACGTCAAAAATCATCCCAATATCCGTGTGGGGTTTCAAACAATCAAACACAGATTCTATTTGCGCAGTTGGGCGATGTGTAAAATTTATCGTCCAAATCAATATCAGTCAAATGTGTGTATATAAACAAATCGTCCGATTTGTTTATTTTTATTTCATTTCATATACACGTTAAAAATTCTATTTTTAACTATAAAGTATTTTCCACTATAAAATATTTTATTTCAACTATGTAAATATTTTATTTCATTTCACATCACATCACACAATCAACTACACATCAAAATCAAACAAACAAGCATACAAGCCGTCCATGGTCTGTGGACGACGGGTGTCGGGTGCTACTAAACACCGTATGCATCCTAGTATATATTTTAACTAGAAAATTAAATTAAAAGGTGAGAAGTTCTCACCAAAGCTATCCCAACTCCACGACACTTCTAATGTTGGAAATCTTCACTGTTCTCGTCTTTTGCCACTTTCGTTGCCCGTTGCCACTACATATATAAAAATCATATTTTTATATTGTTGCTATGTATATAAAAATCATATTTTTACACCGCTACTTCTAAAATAAAGATCATATTTTTACTTTGCTCTCAAGATGATAAAAATTGCATCTTTCTCCTTTCAATTTTATACCGCTACTATATAGATAAAAATTCTATTTTTATCGTCACTTCATATAAATAAAAGTCGCATCTTTATACTTTTAAAAAAATCGTATTTTTATATTAATATCATCATTAAAATTCCTACATTTTCTAAACAAAAAATCCAACATTTTCTATAACAAAAGTCATAACTTTTAAACGAACAAAATTCATATTTTCTATGCTTTATATATATTTTAAAAACTGAAATTAAAATCAGTGTAAATCTATATATAAAAGAAAATCAGTTAAGCTAAAAAAACAAAACACTCACTATCGATCGAATGAAGAGGGAGGAGTATGGGCGTAGTTTGTGCATCGGAGAGGGGGTGCAACCATCGCCGAAAGTGGGGCTGACTGGCGGTGGGCCCTGGCGTGGCGGAACAGAGGAAGTGGAGGCTTGGTCATTGTGAAGGGTTTGGGGGTTTTGGGGATCGAACAACGAGGGGTGAGTTATAGTCGGTGCAGGCGGAGGGCTGGGGGAGGGTGCGATGGTGGAGGCGCGGTGGGCGGTGCATCGGTGGAGGGTGGAGGCGGTGCGACAAGGGGGAGCGGCCTCCGTCGTTTTGTTTTCTCCTTAAAATCGATTTTGAACGAAGACTAAAGGGGGGGGGGGTTACGTTGACCGGGTAAGTGGGAGGAAGGTTTTTTTTAATTAATTAATTAATTAATTACTTCTCCAAAAAGTAACTTTCTAATTCGAACTCCAAACGAGGTCCACCGACTGTCGTCCCTAGCTATTTACCCTCATTCCGAACACAATGGGATATATCCCGTAACCCAATTTGACCGTTATGATCAGTTTTCGTTAAAATCCAAATATAACTCTATATATTGAATTTGAATGTGCATTTCAATTTACTGGGGCCACATACTAACTCTAAAAATTCCCGAAAAATATTTTCTAGCTTCGTATTGACGATACGGTCCTAACAAAACTAATTTCGTCAAATTCTGAGACCGTTAGGAAAATGGCCATTTTCCTGTCGATTAAAATCAACTAAAACTGGTCAAATGCATTTTCCTTTTCCATGCTCACATATTGATTCGAAAAATCATGAAAATTGGAATCTATTAATAACTTGACATCACGGATCCAACAAAAGTGGTTTCGTCGAAAACCGAGGTCGTTTGCAAAATTTCCATTTTTAAGGGCCAGAATTCCATAGCGACTATTCTGAATTTTCAGCTGGACATATCTTTTGATTCCCGCTATGAAATTTCGATTTTTCGGATTCGTTGGAAAGATATTCTCAATTAGATTCTATTATTTTTGGTTTTACTAAAATCCGATTTATTTCGCACCCGGTATGTTCAATTGAAATTTGAAATTGAATTATCGAACTACCACGTCGTTTTCAATTCCTTTTATAATTTAAAATAAATATTTATATTCTAACGACGATTCAAATAAATAAATACATTCGCATTCTATTCAAAATAAATTTCTCGTCGGTATTATTTAAAATAATTCATTTTAAATAATCAAAATTCGCTAAAATTGCCAAAATAAAAATTTTAAACTGGCCCACATTTCCGGGTTATTACAATCGAGCCCCTTAAATTATATTACCAATAATTTACTTTCCACAATTTCCTATTTCCCCTCTTTTCCCAATTTTTTTTCAAAACCCGTTTTGCCTCACATGAACCTTGGAAAACGTTTCCATTTATTTTAAACTATTTATTTTCTATATTTAGAAAATATTTCTTTAACACTGGAAATTTATTTCATATATTAAAAATCCTTATTTTACATATTTACAAAACTGTTCACACAACTCTCATATTTAGTTTACGAATCGACTTCTTTACGGAAATCTCTGATTATAACGATAACATTAAAATTTCTGCCTTTTGAAATATTTAATTTCAAAATATAGCTTTGATTTGAATTAATAAACAATAATTAATTAATTAGTTAAATAAATAAATCTTGATTATAACCAAAAAGTAAATGGTACTTTCCTGGATTCGATATAATCGAATTTCCATGTATAACTCTCTTTCGAATAACCTGTATTCGAATAACGTCCTGAACTTTGAATTAAACTCACCAATTCTAGTCCACACAAATTTCTAAATTCACTTTTGAATTTTTCCACTTCTACACATACCAATTTCCTTTTATCTCCATTTCACTCTGCAAAATGTTTCTTTAAATCATTATTCACTTTGAAATGTGAATATTATCCCTTTACGGAAACTGAGTTCGTTATATTAATCAAACTTGATTTTTCTTTATAATACCATCATAGGTCCACATTTTTGTTTATCGAGTTATTCATTTAAATTCGTACTTATATTCCACTTTATAAACTCTGTTTATAAGTAAACTCCTTGTAAATTTTATATTAAGTTTATAACTTAATCTCGACTTCATATTTGATTTAAACTATAAGTTTCAAACCAAATATCGACTACCTTATAGAATTCTAAAATTTAATATATATATAGTTTCTGAAAATAATTTCCTTTTATAACATTCGATGTTGTCGAATTCTATTTACAAATCCCTATGGATTTATTTCACCTCTATTACATTTTGAACATTGAAATACTTTCATCGTTTTTCCTTTGTAACGATTCACTGTTTCCCTTATATTATTCATTTTTTTATTTCCCAATTAACTTAATGATAATAATTATTCCTCTTTATTTCTAACTATTGGTTTTAAGTCAAACTACTTGTTCTAACATAGTTTAAAACAAGTTATTATAATTTAGTCCATTCGAAATTTAATTATTATTAAAAATAAAGATTTATCCTTTTTAAAACCCCAATCATTTTCCAATATAATTTAAGGTATTTAAATACCAATTTAATTCAGGGTAAATGTTATTAAAACATCTCAATCACACAATAATCAGTCATAAATTATTCATCACATCATATAATGTAATATATGAAAATCAACAATAAAATTGTTGAGGAATCCAATTGGATCCCTCCAACCTGTTTCCTTGCATCCACAGATGTAAATCAGCATAAATAACGCAATTTCATATCAATATGAAATTATTAAGTCAGTATAAACCAACGACTTCATATATATAACTATCAACCAATTTAATTGTAAATCACCCAAACAGACATCACACACAGCATTCAATCATTTTTATCAAAATTAAATAATGTTTATAAAATTATAAAATTGGACAGAGTTAGTGAGTTTACTCACCTTGGTCGTTAATCGTTGAATAACAATTAGTGGTGGTTGTTTCGGATCAAACGTTTAATTTTGTCATAATTTCTAACGAGCTCCACATGGTTCTGAACTAGTTTCATAATGCAGTAGGTGTCCATACATTTCCAATGTATTCAATTTTGTACAATTCTATTAACATGGATGAGAGTTACATTCATCGTAAGCATATATGATTTTAATTAAATTAAATCTTTCTTAATTACCCTAGTTATAAAATTTATTACTTAAATTGAAGGAAAATAAGGACCGATTTCTTTGTTTGGAGTTGCTTCCTTGGTATCATGAATTCCCGGCATCTACCATGCAATACTCAACTTGTAAAACGGTTCAAGTATTATACTTTAGTCCAAAATTTCATGAATATGATTATTTACGTAATTAACATTAGTTAATAAATATATACCCTTTTTTTCGTTTGTTAAAATTAAACTGGGCTCACCCATTTCTCAGGAACACACTGATATGAGTTTGGCTCCTTCAAAACCTTTGAACCCAGGAACACGAGGAATCATGTATATTGTCATTTCTGACTCCTCTTTAATCCATCCTTCCCACTCTCTTATTTCGCACCCCAACAACAGCCTGCAGCTCCTTCCTTCCCATAATTTCAAAACCAGCATTATCCATGTCCCATTTTTATAGGCCTTCTCCTTTTTTATTGCTGTTTATAAAACATGGAATGACCTCAAACAACTTGGCCCATGCCAATTTTCACCTACCAGAACCGCTACTTCTCCAATTTCTTTAGTCCCTTCTCCTCTGAAACATTTCCACAAACTGATAAATACGCTGAACTCCCCTCCGTTTCCTCGTCACATCACCCCACCGTAAATTCAACAATCCCTCCAAAGAAAATCCTCATCTTAAAATCTCCTTTTGCACTTGTGTCTCCTCCTGTATTTAATGGTTTCATGGCCGAAGTTTCCTTGGGGTCAAACTCGTTCCTCACGCCACTTCAAATCACACAAAAATTACCAATATATATTTCCTGCGCTGCGTTTGCGAACCACGGTACCATGCAAGCCTCAAGTCCTTCCAATTCCCACTTCGCTACAGTGTAATGTTTCTTCCACAATGCTGCTACCCTCCACATAGCATGCAACAAGCTTTGCTCCTCACGTCTGTCCCTCATGTTTATTCCATCATGGCCGATCTTTCTCCCATCACAACTTCACCACAGTTACGCCCTTCCCATTTCACACATCCATAACAAAGCCTACCGGGCTTCCTACGCCGGCCCGAGCTCAACCACGTATGCGCTTCACCTAGTTCCGCCTCAAATCCCAACTTTTTGCTCCACCGTGTTCAAACTGTTAAAAATACAGTGTTCAAGAAAACTCGCGGAACCCATTGAAACGTGTACGAGTTCAATGAGAATTCCAATACGAATTAAAATATATTTATTTTAGATTTTTCAGAGTAGTTTAAGATATTGCTTGAATTTTTAAGACTGATTTGTTCGATTTTTCTCTGTTTCCTGAAGCCAAAACAATTTGTTGCTGTATTTATAGAGTTCCAACCCGTGCGAGCCAAGGAAAGTAGTACATGCCTTAGGTATGCTATTAATATATAGGATGGTGACAACTCATATGTAGCATGTAGGAGGTAGGCCTCTGCCCGATGTAAATCTTTGGCCTGCTGGTCTGCTTCAAAGTACGCACGAGTTTTTTTTTTTTTTTTTTTTTGAAAATAATAAACTAACTTTCGGTGAGGGTAATGCAAGCATGTTGTTCCCCAAAAGGGTTGAAAAGAATGAAAACATCTCTTCTAAAGGAAAGTATGAAAGAAACCTGTACATGTGGTATAGCTCTCGTGTACGATTTTGATGTTTATCTTTTATTTAATTGATCCTTGAGCTTGAAGCTTGCAGTGTAATAGCTGCATGCGAGATATGACCATACATGTAGCTAAGTATTTTGGCTTAGGGTAGGTGAAATAACATAGTGTCTTGCGTGATTTATGTTTTGGATAGCTTCAGTTTTAGGTAGCCGTATGATTTGATTATACATTTCAGGAGTTTTACTTTGGGACGAAGTATTAGATCACAGGTCTGCTAAAGCATATTTTAGAGTCCTCCAATTTCTTCCTATGTATTTTCTACAGTTCTCAATACCATCAATTTGAGCATTTGTTTTACACTGCGTGATCGCATGGTCGATAAATGATTTGAAACAGTTCAGAATACAAGTTGTTCTTTAGTTTAGGAGAACGGCATTGAAGTAATTACTATTCTACATATTTATTTATAATTATCGATTGTAAAATGCGTAACTTAGTATTATTTATATATCCCGACATTTTAAATATTAATGTTCCATGTATGATCATATTAATACATATAAAAATTTAGTTCACATACAAACTACTATAGATCGTTGTGACAGACAATGTGCCACAATCCAAAAAATATAGTAAAATAGACCGATTAGCTTATTCTGTGATATCCCGAAATGTTGATATATGGTGTAAAATACTCCAAGTAAAAAGTTGCTTATTTTCCAAAATAAAAATTATAGAAAAATTCTATAAATTAAAATATGTACACATCTCAAAAATCTCATCCTAATTTAAAACCAATATTTAATTATATTAAATAAATCGTTATGGCTTATAACGATTCCATAACGACTATTTGAAAATTTGATTTGGACATAACTCACCATCTATAAGATGAAATCTTCATTTTTCACTTCCATTAGAAAAATACAGTTAATTAGATTCGAACGTTTCTTGTTTCACAGTATTCCGACTTATAACGAATTATGTGTAATCGTTTAAAGTTCAGAGCATTAAATTACGAACTACCACGACGTTACGAGCTCGTTTTAAATTATATTATAATTAATACGTTCAACTGTCAATTAAATAATATATTCGTTATTCTAAATCAATCTTGAACTAGATTATATCCTTTAAGTTGTCCAATTTACTTAATATTGTCAGTCTGGCTATCTCCGGCTATTTCGGAAATAGATACATTCTTATTCCATCATTTATATAAATTAAATATTCAAAATATTTTAAATTCGAACCATTTATATTATCAAACCAATCGATTAAAATAATTAAATTAATTAATTATTAAATCGTTAAAATTCTGGGACGTTACATTCCTTCCCCCTTAAAAGAATTTCATCCCCGAAATTACTAAGTAGAAAAGATGTTATAACCCTTCCAACTTCACTCAACCCACTTGGTTAAAACCTTACACTTCACATTTACTCAACATAGTCCTCCACAGACTTTAATCCTTATGCCATACTCATCTTTCCATGATTATTCTAATCGACCTGTCCGCCATTTTTGGACAGTCCATCATTCCAATCTTAATTTCAACTTATACTCTCAATGGCATATCTCCTTATTTATTCAAATTGATTTTAAATCGATTTATTAGATTAATTATTCTCCTTTAAAATTTATTTATCCATTTTGACTTTCTTATTTTAAATTACAATCAACGAGTCGATTTCTGCTTATAAAATTCTTCTAACTCTTTAAGTTTACGGGAAATTTTGCCAGCATCTCTTTTGCATGGCTTAATCAGTATAACTATAACTTGCCTATCTAGGCTTCTCCAATCCAAATAAAATTCATTAGCTAATAGGCTTGCCAAACAGCCTCATATCCGAATAAAATATAAACTCGTACGTTTTTGTCAGGCGTTCAACTTTATCTCTACCATTTGATACCCGTTGAGCACATACAAATGTATTTCCAACTGATCTCTACTCAATATATCATCAACCAATCATTCTCTTATATCCAAACTAAATTCCATCCCAAGTTCAAATTTCATTCTCGGTTTCAAACTCTTTCCCACCTGAGTCCAATTGTATTCCAAAACCCAATTTTACTCGATATTATTCTATTTCAATTCAACATCCAGTTACTTGGCTTCAATTCAATTCCTAACTATTTTCACAAGTTTTTTTTTATTAAATTTGGTTTTAATTCAAACAATCTCTTCTTGTTTTTTTTTTCAAATCAATTTGAAATCGTATATAATTGCATATAATAATAACAATTCAAAACATTGAATTTCTAAACAACTTATTTCCTAAAAACACTTCAAAACAAAATCTTGGTAGTAATCCATCACTTAGAATCTCGAAAATGACACTGATGATGCGGTCGTTATCATCAAAATTATTTTCCAGCCATCAAAGTGAGTTCAATACTATATTCCTTTTAAAACTTGTTTTTGAATACTTTCATTCTGAAATCAATTCAAAATAACTTTTTACAATATTTGAAAAACATTTTCAAATCACCTAAGATCTTAAAATACCTAGTATAATTCAAAATTCAATTTCAACATCTTTTCCACTTTGTGGGATTTTAATTCCAAGTTCTGATTTAATTCCAAATTTAGTTCATTTGATTGTGTTCTATGAATTCTGAATTGTTATTTATAACTATCTCGATTATAATCTTATTCGATTATAATTACAATCAACACATCCCATTTATTATAATAATCCCAAGATATATATTTCTTTTATATCAAAATAAATTTGGGTAAAATTATTTCATTTACCCTCTTTTAAAACAATATTATGTCGAATTACTCTGTTCGAGAGTTTAGAAAAACTTTTCGATATAGTTTGCACTACCAAATCGACCAGAATATTTAAACCACTCGACAAACCGATCAACACAATATAAAACCATTATATTTCAATTTACAAATACGCGCTTATAAATATACACTCAAACTCAATCTAGGGTATTACTAACCCCATCTCTACTGAGTTACGCCACAGAGCCAAGGTAATCACTTAACCTTCAGCTCTGATACCACTGTAGCGAACTAGGGATTTTCGACCCTGAAAATCAACATAAAATCCATGTTGAATATTCAGACATTGAAAACATCGGATCATTAATAGAAAGAAGTTAGAGGGTGAGAAATAGAAAGAAAGAAATTTAGAATAGAAGAAGAAGAAACACAACTGAACATAATCAGAGTAAACACGAATCTCACAGCGGAACGAATAAAATATAATATATAACATCCTTTAAAATATAAACTGTACTTGTACTTACATATATCATCAGAGTACATCACATGTATATCACAGCAGAAATAAACTCTATATATAACTAGTGTTCCCGCTCCAAGCTCCTTCAAGTATCTGTAAAATCCTAACTACTTGACTGCCCGTACAAATTTGGGCACCCAAGAGTTTAGGGAGAACAAAACAAAATAAACTCTGGGTCAGTCATGGGACAGGTGTGAGTAAACTCCAAACATTCGGTTTAATTTAGAAAAATCCTTTGAAAGAAAAGGATAATAGTAAGACCAGGCCACACATAAATATGGACGGTTTTTACCTTACTATAACCCAAAATATTTTCAAAATCAATACTTTTCTGATATTATAATAGTGTCTAACCACAAGTAAATAAAATCTAGCAGAACGCTTGCATCTCACGCTCCACATATATAATATACAATCAAAACCGCGGGCGCTTATTGGAGATTGGATTCTGACTATGACAAGGTATGGAACCACCTGTCGATAGTGTATCTCTAGAGAGGAGTACACTGGTTTCAAGAAGAACATCTTGCAACCCGGCCACACATGACTGACCACTCATTTCTCTTGAGTGTATCGAATATATTGTCACCTATGGTTGCTAGCAACATAACTGTTCCCGGGAGATACAGAAGTGAAAAGAAGTAGCAAATATGAATATTCTCTAGATGGTGACATTACACCCTAATGGTGGCGACCCACATAGCCATGCTGCCTGCCCGATTTTTGTCATTTCCCGGTTGTGAGGTTTGAGGTCGTAACGTATCTTTTGACCGATCACACCTTCATTTACTTTGAATGCCACATCGTTATAACCGCCAAATCACAAATTGATTTTCCTAAAAATACCATGGGTATAAAGCTAAGAGAAATGAATTTCTCTGCCACCAACGTAAGTACGTTTGAAAAGACCAACTTACGCGATTCACTAGATATACTCTGTCATACATTTGTCCATACAAGTTGTCCTGGGGCTGGACAAACCGAAGGCACTATTATGAAAACAGAACGACCCTTGCATAACTCCGTCTTCAATTATCTTCAACAATTTGCTTCGCAACATTAACGCCCACAAGGAGTGGTTTTCAGATAACAAATCTGATCCCGGTCTCTCTGTATTGACAACGAAAATGGTCAAAACTTTAATAGCCGATGATTTGATTATCAAAGGAAAACATATATTCAAACAACGGTTGTATTTCCAAATGGAAGTCTTACCGATCAATCATCAATCAACACCGAGTCCTTTAAATTAGTTTACCACTAATTTATTCATTTCCCCAATTTCCTGTTTCCCCTATTTTCCCAAATATTTCTCAAAACCCGTTTTGCCTCACATGATCCTTGGAAAACGTTTACATTTATTTTAAACTATTTATTTTCTATATTTAGAAAATATCTCTTTGACACTAGGAATTTATTTCAAATATTAAAAACCCTTATTTTATGTATTTACAAAACTATTCACACCACTCTCATATTTAGTTTACGAATCGACTTCTTTACGGAAATCTTTGATTATAACGATAACATTAAAATTTCTGCCTTTTGAAATATTTAATTCAAAAATTTAGCTTTGATTTGAATAAATAAACAATAATTAATTAATTAGTTAAATAAATAAATCTTGATTATAACCAAAAAGTAAATGGTACTTTCCTGGATTCAATATAATCGAATTTCCATGTATAACTCTCTTTTGAATAACCTGTATTCGGATAACGTCCTAAACTTTGAATTAAACTCACCATTTCTGGTCCATACAAATTTCTAGATTCACTTTTGAATTTTACCACTTCTACACATACCAATTTCCTTTTATCTCCATTTCACTCTACAAAACGTTTCCTTTTAATCATTATTCACTTTGAATTGTGAGTACTACCCCTTTACGGAAACTGAGTTCGTTATATTAATCAAACTTGATTTTTCTTTATAAATACCATCACAGGTCCATATTTTTGTTTTTCGAGTTATTTATATAAATTCGTACTCATATTCCACTTTATAAACTCTGTTTATAAGTAAACTCCTTGTAAATTTTATATTAAGTTTATAACTTAATCTCGACTTCATATTTGATTTAAACTATAAGTTTCAAACCAAATATTGACTACCTTATAGAATTCTAAAATTTAATATATATATATATAGTTTCTGAAAATAAATTCCTTTTATAACATTCGACATTGTCGAATTCTATTTACAAATCCCTATGGATTTATTTCACCTCCATTACATTTTGAACATTGAAATACTTTCATCGTTTTCCCTTTGTAACGATTCACTGTTTCCCTTATATTATTCATTCGTATATTTCCCAATTAACTTACTGATAATAATTATTCCTCTTTATTTCTAACTATTGGTTTTATGTCAAACCACTTATTCTAGCATAGTTTAAAACAAGTTATTATAATTTAGTCCATTCGAAATTTAATTATTATAAAAAAAATATTTATCCTTTTTAAAACCCCAATCATTTTCCAATATAATTTACAGTATTTAAATACCAATTTAATTCAGGGTAAATGTTATTCAAACATCGCAATCACACAATAACCAGTCATAATTATTCATTGCATCATATAATGTAATATATGAAAATCAACAATAAAATTGTTGAGGAATCCAGTTTGATCCCTCTAACCTGTTTCCCTGCATCCACAGATGTAAATCAGCAAATATAACACAATTTCATATCAATATGAAATTATTAAGTCAGTATTAACCAACGACTTCATATATATAACTATCAACCAATTTAATTGTAAATCATCCAAACATCCATCACACACAACATTCAATCATTTTTATTAAAATTAAATAATGTTTATAAAATTATAAAACTGGACAGAGTTAGTGAGTTTACTTACCTTGATCGTTAATCGTTGAATAACGATTAATGGCAGTTGTTTCGGATCAGATGTTTATTTCTGTCATAATTTCTAACGAGCTCCACCTGGTTCTGAACTAGCTTCATAACGTAGCAGGTGTCCATACATTTCCAACGTATTCAATTTTGTATAATTCTGTTAACATGGGTGAGAGTTATATTCATCGTAAGCATATATGATTTTAATTAAATTAAATCTTTCTTAATTACCCTAATTATAAAATTAATTACTTAAATAAAAGGAAAATAAGGACCAATTTCTTTGTTCGGAGTTGCTTCCTTGGTATCGTGAATTCCCGGCATCTACCATGTAATACACAACCTGTAAAACGGTTTAAGTATTATACTACAGTCCAAAATTTCACGAATACGATTAGTTAACGTAATTAACATTTGTTAATAAATATATACCCTTTTTTTTCGTTCGTTAAAATTAAACTGGGCTCACCCATTTCTCAGGAACACACTAATATGAGTTTGGCTCCCTCAAAACCTTTGAACCCAGGAACAGGAG
The DNA here is from genome assembly GCA_030737875.1 of Allium sativum. Lineage (NCBI taxonomy): Eukaryota > Viridiplantae > Streptophyta > Magnoliopsida > Asparagales > Amaryllidaceae > Allium > Allium sativum. Next base: position 792,160,923 of record CM060921.1, on the reverse strand, counting down.
GAATCATGTATATTGTCATTTCTGACTCCGCTTTAATCCGTCCTTCCCACTCTCTTATTTCACACCCCAATAACAGCCTGCGGCTCCTCCTTTCCCACAATTTCAAAAACCTCCATTATCCATGTCCTATTTTTATGGGCCTTCTCCTTTTTTTATTACTGTTTATAAAACATGGGCTGACCTCAAACATCTTGGCCTACACCAATTTTCACTTACCAGAATCGCTACTTCTCCAATTTCTTCAGTCCCTTCTCCGCTGAAACATTTCCACAAACTAATAAATACTCTGAACTCCCCAACATTTCCTTGTCACATCACCCCACCATAAATTAAACAATCCCTACAAAGAAAATCCTTATCTTAAACTCTCCTTCTGCACTTGCGTCTCCTCCTGTATTTAACGGTTTCATGGCCAAAGTTTTCTTGGGGTCAAACTCGTTCCTCACGCCACTTCAAATCACACAAAAATTACCAATATATATTTCCTGCATTGCGTTTGCGAACCACCCTACCATGCAAGCCTCACGTCCTTCCAATTCCCACTTCGCTACAATGTAATGTTTCTTCCACAATGCTGCTACCCTCCACATAGCATGCAACAAGCTTTGCTCCTCACGTCTGTCCCTCATGTTTATTCCATCTTGGTCGATCTTTCTCCCATCACAACTTCACCACAGCTATGCCCTTCTCCTTTCACAGGTCCATAACAAAGCCTACCGAGCTTCCTACGCCAGCCCGAGCTCAACCACGTACGCGCTTCACCTAGTTCTGCCTCAAATCCCGACTTCTTACTCCACCGTGTTCAAACCGTTAAAAATACAGCGTTCAAGAAAACTCGCGGAACCCATTGAAACGTGTACGAGTTCAAAGAGAATTCCAATACGAATTAAAATATATTTATTTCAGATTTTTCAGAGTAGTGTAAGATATTTCTTGAATTTTTAAGACTGATTTGTTCGATTTTTCTATATTTCTAGTAGCCAAAATAATTTGTTGATGTATTTATAGAGTTCCAACCCGCGCGAGCGAAGGAAAGTAGTGCGTGCCTTAGGTCTGCTATTAATATATAGGATGGTGACAAATCATATGTAGCCTGTAGGAGGTAGGCCTCTGCCAGATGTAAATCTTTGGTCTACTTTATAGTACCTACGATTTTTTTTTATTTTTTTTGAAAATAATAAACTAACTTTCGGTGAGGGTAATGCAAACATGTTGTTCGCCAAAAGGGTTGAAAAGAATGAAAACATCTCTTCTAAAGGAAAGTATGAAAGAAACCTATACATGTGGTATAGCTCTCGGGTACAATTTTGATGTTTGTCTTTTATTTAATTGATGCTTGAGCATGAAGCTTGCAGTGTAATAGCTGTATGCGAGAAATGACCATACAGGTAGCTAACTATTTGTGATTAGGGTAGGTGAAATAACATAGTGACTTGCGTGATTTATGTTTTGGATAGCTTCAGTTTTAGGTAGCCGTATGATTTGATTGTACATTTCAGAGGTTATACTTTGGGACAGAGTATTAGATCATAGGTCCGCTAAAGCATATTTTAGAGTCCGATAATTTAATTCTATGTTATTTTTTGCAGTTGTCAATACCATCAATTTGAGTGCTTGTTTTACATTGCGTGATCGCATGGTCGATAAATGATTTGAAACAGTTTAGAATACAAGTTGTTCTTTAGTTTAGGAGAATAACGTAGAAGTAATTACTATTCTAAATATTTATTTATTATTATCAATTGTAAAATGCGTAACTTAGTATTGTTCATATATCCCGACAATTTAAATATTAATGTTCCATGTATGATCATATTAATACATATAAAAATTTGTTTACATACAGACTACTATAGACAAAAATAAAATTATCGTTGTGGAAGACAATGTGCCACGATACCAAAAATATAGTAAAATAGACCGATTAGCTTATTCTTTGATATCCCGAAATGTTGATATAAGGTGTAAAATACTCCAAGTAAAAAGTTGCTTATTTTCCAAATTAAAAATTATAGAAAAATTCTATAAATTAAAATAAGTATACATCTCAAAAATCTCATCCAAATTTGAAACCAATATTTAATTATATTAAATAAATTGTTATCGCTTATAACAATTCCATAACGACTATTTGAAAATTTGATTTGGACATAACTCACCATCTATAAGATGAAATCTTCATTTTTCACTTCCATTAGAAAAATACAGTTAATTAGATTCGAATGTTTCTAGTTTCACAGTATTCCGACTTATAACGAATCTTGTATAATCGTTTAAAGTTCAGAGCATTAAATTACGTACTACCACGACGTTACGAGCTCATTTTAAATTATATTATAATTAATACGTTCAACTGTCGCTTAAATAATATATTCGTTATTCTAAACCAATCCTGAACTAGATTATATCCTTTAAGTTGTCCAATTTACTTAATATTGTCAGTCTGGCTATCTCCGGCTATTTCAGAAATAGATTTATTCTTTCCTTCATTTATATAAATTAAATATTAAAAATATTTTAAATTCGAACCATTTATATTATCAAACCAATCGATTAAAATAATTAAATTACTTAATTATTAAATCGTGAAAATTCCGGGATGTTACATGTCTTTTCATTCAAATACAAAATTCAAATTCAAAATTTTCGCTCAAGTTGGTTATACTACTAAATATTTAATATCTTTCTCATATGGTGTTCAAATTCAGTAAATGAATATACTATCCTGATCAGAAAACAAGCCGGTCGTAATAGAGCAGATTTCATCATTAAATTCTCGAAGATGTGAATGTGTGATTAATAACAATGAAAGAATAGCAGAAGGATGGATTTCAAAAATAGGTACACTTACAATTATTTCATAATTATCATTAAATTTAGGAATATACATTTATGCACACAGTTAGGTACAGAAATTTTATCTTTATTTAAAAAATTCTAGATAATTCAATTTTTTTGTATATTTTATATTATCATAAATATAAATTTATAAATCTTTTATATACAGTTTAAACATATTTAGTTTAACTTATATAATTTTCAAATATAATTTCATAACAATTTTAGGTTACACTATCATAAATACTATTTGTAACTTAATACTAATTTTGATTTCTTATTAAAATTTATAAAACTTGTATATTTAACTTAATATTTTGATATATATATATATATATGTATATGTATATATGATTTTTATGTCTTAAATATGGAGTTTAATATAACAAGTTACAGCTTTATATATTGCCAGATTTCATTAAAACAATTTTGTTATAACTATAGATTTCTTTTTAAAGTTTTAACATATAAATGGTTCCTTAACAAATTAATACATTTTAAAAGTTTAAATTTAAAATTGATTTGTATCAAAAGGTTGATTTATATTTCATAATAAATTAAATTTTAAGCCTTTTTTAAATTAGTTTATATATATGTACAATTATGAATATATGTTTATATAAAAATAGTTTACATTATATGATACAATTCTATATTCTCTTTAAAAAGATCTTTGTTTTTACTATATTAAATAAGCACCCTATTAAAATTATATTTATATTTCTTAGAACATTATTTTGAACACTTATTTCATGATTACTATCTATCATGAGTGTGTGTGTGTGTGTATAGAGAGAAACTTTCATATTTGCTATCGTTTTATCTCTTTCATTAGTATTATTAACCTAAGTCTAGAAATTAATGTATATTACCTTTGTTTGATTCAAATAGTTTATAACGAGCGTCACGGCACACGCTCCACGCGTGGAATATTATTCCTACAAATATTGTATATATATGTCAATATTATAGATTTATGCATAGTTTGCACATATCCAAAATTCAACATGAGATCTAACGCGTAAAAAAGGATTAACAGACTATCTTATTAATTTAACATGAGTCAATCGATGGTATATACCTTTATTAAAATTAACAATTTAAATCCAATTATCTTGGTTTATTTTCTATTCTCTTTTCAATTTGAATCTACAAATCTGTTTCGATAGGAAGTTTGGATATCTAAATCTTGAATATACTGCATTTGCCTTCAAATCTCGAACGGATAGTGCATATCTTATATTTTTCTAATTATAAAGAATTTGGAGGAGAAAGGGAGTGGCAGGGCTTCAGCACTCGATCAAAAAATATGAATTTGAGAGCTATGACCTGTAAGTTTATTTATAGATGTCTAAAGTTGTTGTATGCATCCGATATAAGATAATAAAATCCGAGCCATTCAACAAAATAAAAATATGTCGTTAGTACATGGTCTGGTATATTTCTTGCACATTTTATTTTTCTGCATATTTATTTGCTCGATAGTTTCTTTTTATTTTCCTATTTTCATTAATGCGCATTAATTTTCTTCTGTTTCTAATTCATGCATGTTAATTCATGTGACCATTATTCAAAACATTTATTTTTATTTCTAGTTTTATTGGAAAAGTTCCATTCTTAACACACATTAAATTTCAATTTCAAATGCGATTATTTCTGGAATTAATACGTGTGCACATACTCTTGAAATAAATATGTCCACACATATTTACACGTATTTGTTTCAATTGTTTTGAATTAGAACGTTACTTGACCAACATAATTAAACTCCCTTTTATTGCATGATTTAATTCTACTTACGATGCGCATTTATTTTCGAATTCAAACATGCATTACTTCTAAAATTTATGCTCTATATATTTAAATGAAGTAAATATATAAATGTATATTAGCGTGCATGCTACCCTTGTGGATTTAATTGTCTGCTTTCTACTTTTAATGTTATTCCCATTTATGTCTCTATTAATGTCATTAATGACGCGCATTGCTAATTAAAGGAACATTGCTATTTAACTTTAATTACTTTCCGTTTCTTTCTTGATTTAATTCCTTTTATCATATGTGTTTTTTTTAGGACCCCAAGTCTAAGTTGCAGCCTAATCTATAAAGAATTATTAATAAAGAAGAAAGATATACGTTACATTACAATTATTAGTAAAGGGCATTTTCGTCAGTTCAGGTGTACACCAAAAACGTGTGACACCAAACCTATTTCGATTATTAGTAAAGATAATAGTTAGATATTACTTTAAATATCCTTTACAATAATACATATCATCATCAAACCACTTTGCATATTATTATTACATATCTTATTTCATATCATACATCATTATTATGAATTACAATACATTTCAAATTAAAATCATTTACATCACAAGTTGGATTTCATTCAATATATCACTTCATATAGTTTTGCATATGTCATACTGCATTATCACCAACACACTGCATTACATGTTAACTTTAAGTCCACACATAATAAGTATATTGTATGAGAAGTTTTTTTTATCTAATTAGAAATATAGGATTATTAATCAAATACATAACATATTTACTTTGTCTTGATTAACTTGATTGACTGATTTGGCTTGATTGAATTGATTAGTTGACTTGCTTGGTTTGTTTGATTTGTTTGACTTGAATAACTTGATTAACTTATTTGACATGGTTAAATTTCATTAGTGGTTGATAGGTATGTTATAAAAATACTTATGCATTTGTAGTTGATAGGAGCTCTATAGCTTTTAGAATAAATAGAAGTTACAAGAAATGTTTGGTTTTATGTTTGAATTTATTTGAGTTGATGTTTTGTGACAACAAACTTAAATTGATTGATTGTTTGGATTAAATTGGTTATCTTATACCATAATTTTATGAATACCTTATTAGAGTTAATTCTTAGTCTAGATTAAAGTCTTATTATAGTTTTAAGCGAATTAGAGATTAGGATACATTTAGTCTTGTATTAGATTAAGGGGGAGTTTTATAGTTTCTAATGAATAATTGAAGTTTCAAAGTATTTTTGAATTGACATATACTTTTGCTTTAGTTGTTTTGATTGATTGTTTGAATTGCTTATTTGTTTGATTTGCTTGTTTCGATTGATTTGCTCGTTTGTATTGATTATAAAATTTGATTAGTTTTGCTTAGTTTATTATTGTTCTCTTATTTAGTTTATTAGACTAGTACAGTCATAATTTTATGGGGAGTTATAATCTTTTAGGCTTAGAATCACAGATTTAGAGGGAGATATAAGGACGTTATAGAATCAGAGATAGTTATATTAGAAAAATTTATAGCATAAATTTAGGGGGAGTTATATATACTAGTACTATAGAATAGAATCAAATATTATATGATAAGTATAGATAGATGTAGGATTTAGGGGGAGTATATTTAGAATTTCTTTTTGATAATGACAAAGGGGGAGAAATTATAAAATACAGACTTAGTATTAGGGAGTATATAAAATTCATAATGAAAGGAGAAGTAATCAAAGGACCAGATCAAAAGTATCAATAAGTATGAATAGGTATGAATATTTTATAAACTAAGGTTGTCATCGTCAAAAAAGGGGAGATTATTGGAGAATGGAGTTTTGATGATAACAACCTTATTTCAATATTAATTGATTATAAAATATCTACAAACATCTCTATCTAGAATATATATACACATATATGCAGGAGTTGTACACAGGAATTAATACTGAAGATTGTACAGTTTACAGATTCAAGAGATTCAAAATTAAAAGAAGATTCAAGACTCATGAGTAATCATGAAATCAAGAGTTCAAGATAAATAAAGTAATAAAGTTTAGTTTAAGTAAGACCCTGAGTTGCACTCCAGGTTCAAATTAAAATTCTATTTTTCAAATTCTGATTTTCAAATTTAAAATTCTATTTTAAAAATTCAAATTCTAATTTTAATTAAGTTTTTCTATCTTACTATTAATTTTAAACTTGAGTTTTGAAGTTTATAAATTTATATATATGTATATACTTTTATATTTATATAGTTTTTAACTTTATAATTTTATAAGTATGTTTATATAATTTATATTTATGATTTCATATGATTTTCTACTTTATAATACTTATTTATATCACTATGTTTAAATTCAAGAATTTCCACAATTATACACATATATTAAAACACCTGAGAAATATTCAAATTTCAAATTTGAAACACATATGGGGATGTCGACATACAACTGTCATATTTTCAGTTTTGAATGGAAGTGTCTTTTCACCATTTGTAACGTTTCAGAAGCGTTACAACATTTCAAATATTACAAATAAGGGTTGATTTTGAATTTTTTTTATTCATTCTTTTTCTCCATCTTCATCCCTTTTCATTCCTCCATTATTATTTCATATTTTTATGATTTTGTAATAACCCAGAAATTCTGAGCCAATTTAAAATTTTTATTTTGGTGATTTTGATGGATTTTGATTATTAAAAATGAATTATTTTAAATAATAACGACGAGAAATTTATTTTGAATAGAATTGGAACGTATATATTTATATAGATCATCGTTAGAATATAAAAATTTATTTTAAATTATAAAAGGAATTGAAAATGGCGCGGTAGTTCGAAAATTCGATTTCAAAGTTCAAATGAATGTACAAGATTCAAAATAAACCGGATTTTAATGAAACCAAAAATACTAGAATCTATTTCGGAATATCATTCCAACGAATCTGAAAAATTGAAATTTCATAGCGGGAATCAAAAGATATGCCCAGTTGAAAATTCAGAATAGTCGCTATGAAATTCTGGCCCTTAAAAATGGCCATTTTTCAAACGTTCTCAAAATTTGACGAAATTAGTTTTGTTAGGACCGTATCGTCAATACGAAGCTAGAAAATATTTTTCGGGAATTTTTAGAGTCCGTATGTGGCCCCGATAAATTGAAATGCGCGTTCAAATTCAATATATAGACTTATATTTTGATTTTGACGAAAACTGATCGAAACGATCGAATCAACTGGCGATACATATCCCATTGTGTTCGGAATGGGGGTAATTAGCTAGGGGCGATAATCGTTGGGCTCGATTTGGTGTTCGAATAAAAAAGTTACTTTTTGAAATTAATTAAATAATTAAAAAATATATATATATTATATAATATCCTTTCCCTCTCCTCTCTCCTTTCATTACCCTGTTCAGAAAAAAAAACCGAAATCCCCTTTTCCCCCAAATCAATCACTGCGCCGCCTCCCTCCACCGCGCGGCCTCGTCGACAACCGCCGCAAACCCCCCCATTTCGACCGCCGCACCCCCCTCTCATCCCTCCTCTCCGTTTGCCACCTAAAAACCCTAGCCCCACCAAATAGAAAACCGCCGCCACCACTTGTCAGGGCCGCCACCCACCATTGCGCCGCCTCCCCCTGGTGTAGCCGCGCCCTCCTCCTCCTGAGAAGCTGCCGTGGGTCTTCCCCCCCTCCCCCTCGATTTTACTGTAAGCCATTTTTATATATATACCTATTTATTTTTATTTATTTTATGCTTTTAGTTTTAAAATAAGGGTTTTTAATCAGTTTTTATATACATATAATAGTAAGGAGATTTTTATTTATATATATAGCAAGAAAGATTTGATTTTATTTCATATGAAGCAACAAGAAAGATTTGATTTTTTATACATGTATAGCATATATAAAAATACGATTCTTATTAGATGTGAAGAATAAAAATATGATTTTATATAATGTAGAGTAATAAATATGTGATCTTTATAGAAGTAGCAATGTAAAAATATGATTTTTATAGTATAGAAAGAATAAATATACAATTTTTATATTATATAGATAGTAAAAATTTGATCTTTATATATGTAGCGAAATAAAAATCTGATTTTTATTATATATATATTGAAATAAAAATGTGATTTTTATAGTGATGATGTAATAATTCAATCTTTATATTAGAAGTAGATATAAAAATATAATTTTTATATAGGAAGGAGCGCTATAAAAATATAATCTTTATGGGAAGAAGAGCGATATAAAAATATATTTTTTATATAGAGAATAGTGTGATAAAAATATGATCTTTATTATATGAACACCGTTGTAAAAATAGAATTTTTATCTATATAGTAGCGGTATAAAAATAGAATTTTTATCTATATAGTAGCGGTATAAAAATAGAATTTTTATCTATATAGTAGTGGTATAAAAATAGTGATTTTTATCCATATAGAGTGATTATAAAAATGTGATTTTCATATACATAGCAACAATATAAAAATGTGTTTTTATATATGTAGTGGCTACGGACAATGAAATTGACAAAAGGCGAGCACGACGCAGATTTTCTACATATGAAGAGTCGTGGTGTTTGGTTTAATTAGTCGGTGAGAACTCCTCACTTTTATTTTAATTTCTAGTTGAAATATATACTAGGATGCAGACGGTGCTTAGCAATACCCAACACCCATCGTCCACAGACCATGAATGACTTGTTTGTTTGATTGCTGTGTTTTGAAATTTGATTGTGTGATGTGGAATGAAATAAAATATTTTATAGTGGAAAATGTTTTATAGTTAAAAATATGATTTTTAATGTGTATATAAAATAAATAGTAATAAAAAATAGGACGATTTGTTTATATACACTGATTTGACTGATATTGATTGGGACGATAAATTTTACACATCGCCCAACTGCACAAATAAAATCTGTGTTTGTTGAATTGAAACCTCACACGGGTATTGGGTTGATATTTGACGTCCACTAATCCCGATTGTTTAGTTGTATGTCAATCGATGGGTTGACAGACTATGTAAGCGTTAATTATTTATATTTAATGCTTATGCAGTTGTGTGGTGCACTCTAGATGATGGCTGATGATTTATCATTGCTGTTATATACATGTGTTGTAGGCAATCCATATAATTAACGTTATATGGTAATTGATTGGGCCTTATTCCAATTTGGAAAATTAGAAATATAAATTCATGTGTTGAATAGAAATAAATATTCATGTGTTGAATAGAAATATATATTCATGTGTTGAATAGAAAAATAAATATTCATGTGTTGAATAGAAATATATATTCATTTTTTGAATAGAAAAAAATAATTTCATGTGTTGAATAGAAATATAAATTCATGTCTTGAATAGAAAAATATAAATTCATGTGTTGAATAGAAATATATATTCATGTGTTGAATAGAAAAATATAAATTCATGTGTTGAATAGAAATATATATTCATGTGTTGAATAGAAAAATATAAATTCATGTGTTGAATAGAAATATAAATTCATGTGTTGAATAGAAAAGTATAAATTCATGTGTTGAATAGATATATATATTCATGTGTTGAATAGAAAAATATAAATTCATGTGTTGAATAGAAATATAAATTCATGTGTTAAATAGAAAAATATAAATTCATGTGTTGAATAGAAATATATATATTCATGTGTTGAATAGAAAGAAAATTCATGTGTTGAATAGAATAAAAATTCATTTGTTGAATAGAATAACGAAGTTATTGAAATATATAAAAGCCGTGTTGATTAGATTGATGCCATTTCGGCGTGAACAATATTTATATCGATTTTAATCATTTTTATAATGAATATAGAAAAGAAAGTGATTTCAAAATATAACGTTTTCAAAACATTATCATTTGTATATCGATGATATGGAATATTCAATTTAGAAATTGAATATGAAGTTGAAATCGTTTTGAAAACGAATTTAAAACGATTTATAAAATACGTTTTAAAAGGAAATCGGAGAAATATATTTAATATATATATTATATATATAATGGCCTTAATAGAACGCGCCACGCAGCGGTAGTTCGCGAATTTCGCCCATTGACTTCGAATTGACGTTGCAGGAGATCCGACCATCGGATTCGCCTAAAACCGAAACCGTTGGGTTCGTATCGAAAAGGGATTTCTAGAGAATATTATAAATTAGAAATCTAATGGTTGGATTTGAAATTATGTCCAAATCAAATTTGGAAAAGGTCGCTGCAAGTGCAGTTCGATGGCCGTTGATGGAAATCGACTATACGGGCCTTGATAAAATTATTAAAAATAGTAATAATTTGTGCAGAATCATAAGAAATGATTTGTGAAGAATTGGGATGAAAATTTCCATATTTGAAAAGATAAAAATAGATTTTTATCGAAATGAACTAGTTTTGAACTAGAATTATAATTCATTTATTTTTGAAATAAATAAAGTGGATTTGAAATGGTTTTGAAAATAACCAGAATTTCCAATAATTGAATTGGAATGGATTTGAATCGAAATTGTCTTTGGAATATTTCGATGTTGGATTTCGTGGTATACAGATATTGTTATGGGAATTTGAAAGATATATTAATTTCGTTATTTCCAATACGATATTTGTTGGTCGTAGAAATTAATATTGAATATAAGCCGATATATTTTCTATTCAGAGCCTTGTATTTAATATCAAATGTAATTTGGGTTTGTCGTGAATGGTGTCTTCATTAACACTGTTCTTGAGCCCAGTTGAGAAAAAGATTAAATTTTTTTATTTAGATTTAATGAAGTGTACCAATTAAATGGTATTTAATTGGAATTGAATTTGAATTGATTTTTAGATTTATCGTGAACAGTGTTTTAAATAACACTTGCTCTTTAACTCGATAATTAATGGAATGTGATTTTGGGTTTATAGTGAACCGTGTTTTAAATGACATTGGTTCTTTAACCCAGTTAAAGACAGGATATTGATTTCTGTGAAGATTGAAACTAAGTGGAGTTATAATGAATCTTTAATTAGATTGAAATAATCGAGAATGGAGTATCGCCAGTTTTGTTTCAGGCGATAGTTAAATCTTTAATTATATTTGAACGTGAAATGGTAATTGAATTTACCGATGACACCGTGGTGTTAGATATGAAGTATTACCAGTTTTACTTCATGGGATGAATAGGTTGGGATTGGGAAATAAATGATTACTTCAGTGTGGTTCGCTAATCCCAACTAATTTGAATTGATATTCAAAGGAAGATTAAAGAATAAATTTATTTATCTTTGATAAAATAATAGGAACCTTTCCCAAAGTATAAGAATGTTTGAATAAAATGAATATTCTGAATTGGAATGAGGCGTATGTTGTGTTTGTGTAACACTTGTTTATTATGTACGCGAGTTATTCAGAAAGACCGGGTTTATCCCATTTTGAATAACTGATTCGACGTGGTGTCGAGGATGAAGATGGTTGTCGAAGACCGGAGGTCATCACATCGTTTGGGTGATTACTGATGATCTTGATTGGGATGTACACCCAAGAGGAGGGAATCAGTTAGTGATCGTCTAGACGTACTTGGAGATCGATGGATATGCGAGGTACAAGGTGCCTCTGGTTTCGTTCAGACCCATAACGAACTTGTAAATGGACTGTGTGTCTGACATTGTATTTTATTCTATGTGATTGATTTCTATTAAATATATGTCTATTTGGCGGCAGAGAATTTATTCTCTTGCTTAACGTCCTTCTCTGAGACGTACGAGCTCAGGGGTTATATATTGATGGATACCAATTGCATGGAGTGAATTGCCTGTGTGGCATGCCTAAGTGGCAAATGATCAAGGCTTCTGTTGAAAAGCAAAGTCTTGTAGTTGATGATCAAAGCACGGCTTGTGTGGCATAGCTTTGTGTAACGTGAATTCGCGAGCCTCACACCCCGGTTGTGAACCAAAAATGGGAGAGGACCTCAGGGACGGCATGCGTTTCCTTCTAGCTAGGGTGGTGTCAGTGACCTACCAGCCCTGACATTTATATTATTTTCACGTGTGTGGTTGTTGCTGTTGCGAAGCGCCTTGGATATATCGGTGACTGTGTGGAACCGATGGAGTCATTTGTCTCATTTACGCCCCAAAGGGCGAGGAAACACAGTGTTTAGGCATTTTAATCCACATCGATGGACCAACCCTGACGATCCAAGGGTCACTCGAGCTCTGATCCTGAGACATGGGCTAGATTGTCTCGAATCGGTGAGGACTATCTTTTGCCTCGGTTCACAGATGGAAACCCAACTTCCAATACATGACTTTGCGGTTTTTGATTATAGAGCCTAGTATGGCGACATAGTGGTATGGGTTACTTATGTCGTCTATGATTGATACTTATGATTGAAATTGTTTTGACACTATACACTTATAGTTATAATAAAACATGAAATTTAGCGTATCAAGCATTCTTTGGCTATTATAAGGTAAAAACCCTATGCTTCGGCTTGCGTTGCATTGTGTGATGGGACCTGCGTCTTATAATAGCTTCATTGTTTCTTTATTTAGCATTGCGCTGTTTGTTTTATGCACTGGTATTCGTGGGAGGAAACTCGTTCCGTGTTAGGCGGCGTGGTCCCTTGATTTACCTAACTTTAACATAAAGATTAATAACTGTTTTAGTTCTCACACCAGTCACATGACTGACCTGGAGTTTATTATTTTAACCTAAACTCTGGGTGCCCTTATTTTGACATGGGAAGCTAGTAGTTTTGGTTTTGCAGATTTATATTCACAGGAACCTGGTTTACAGCTGGAACGATACTCGGAAAGCTCTGTATCCGTGTATTACTTTCAGTTGTCTTTTGTATTATTTTCCGTTGCTATGTAATGTATTGTAATCTCTGATATATTATGATGTGTAATATTGATTCATACTCTGTATATTCTTGTGTTCTGATGGAATTGTTGTAATTAACAATGAAATGTTCTTCTGTTTGCGTTCTGATCTGTCTTGTCCTCAAAGCAATCCGGGCTTTCCTTCCCAGGGAAGTTCGGGTCGTTTCTTATTTCTACACTTATACTGTGCCTAAATACATAAAATTTCTTCTCTTCTCACTCTCTACTCACTACTCTCTGAATCAAAGTGTTATTGTAGAGTTATAGGGTAGTTGTAATCATTTGGGATTGTTTTGGGATAGTCTTGGAAACACTGTGCTCCTTGTAGCCATGAAATCAAGGAAAGGAAACAGTGTTAACCTTGTAGCTGGGAAATCATGGGTGGTGGGAATGTTGTTAACCTTGTAGATGTAAAATCAAGGGGATTGTACTGAGATTTTGATATAGTAATAAAACTCTGTACAATCTAGCATTTTATGGGACTGGATGTAGGACCAATCCGAACCAGTATAAAATCTGATGTGTTCGTTCCTTTTCTGCATTTTATTTCTGTGTTTGTATTCGATTCTGTGTCTGTGATTATCTCTGTGGTGTGTGATTCATATAGTAGATCATATAAGTTATAGATTTTCTTAAATTCCTTGAAAACACTATTCACCCTCTTCTAGTGTTAGTTTTGTCTTAAGATCCATTCTACATTCCCTAACAACATTTTCATTCATAACCCTCACACTACTATGAATTGTGGTGTTAAACAACAAATTTTGCATCCCAATCCTATTATCCAATTCATTAACGTATTAAAATAGCTTCCTATTTATTTCTCCTAAGCTAGAAAAAGAAAAACAAAGCGGAGAAATTTAACGATCCTTCCGCTTATAAATATTCCAATCCCCGCCCTGCAGTGGAATCATACCTAATAGCCTCAAAACGCTCTAGAAGTTTCCATCTATAGTTTGCGAAGGAGGTTTGACATGAGCCCTACAACGTAAAATGAGGTAATAAATGACTCGCGCGTACAGTTGACAAGGTATGGAAACAACGTTTCAATGGCTAAAACAACCATTTTCCTTGTTAACGTTTTTAACGCATCGTCATTCCTAATGCACTGCTAAAACACGCAAACAAACCATCTAAAATATTCCTTACTCTTTATATATGATCAAAAATTAAAAGTTGTCCATCAAAAATAAATTTCCACTTAAAAAAATCTTTATGTAAAATTTGAAATTCCTTTTTGGTGATGTTCACTTTTCATATCGGATTTTTATAAAAAAAAAGTTTCAGTAATATGCGCTTTACTATATTTAACCCATCTGTTTTTACAAAATAGTTATTCAAATACTTGTGAGCCACCACATCCAAATCTATGTTTAAACATAAATTAGATTTTTTTTGGAAAGTAAGAATAGAAAAAACATGAAATTTTTAAAGGAGAAAGATTTGTTGTGCTTTTTTCAAACAGCATTGCAAAAAGTTAAAAATATATTTCGTGGAAATTTAAACGATCCAAATCACATAATAGCATTGAAGGAAGTTGGTTGTGCAAAAATCCAAAAACCTAAACCACACTAACAGACTCAAAAATAAATTTTAGCTTAAAAGGAACAGGCAACAAACATTAAATATACCTGTGACGAAACAACGCAAAAACTTGTCCTTCACCAAAATTTATCTAGTAAAAATTCTATACTTTTCGGCTCTAATACAACTGTTAGTTTGATTAAGAAAATGAGATTCCATTCCAAATGTATAAGCACGAATGACACAAATATTTTAAACATATAATCTCATTAAACGTCGTGCAATTTCAAAGACAACACTAACAATTACTACACACACTACAAGTACAAAGATAAAATACTGGAAAGGGAAAAGGAACAAAGACAACAACAAAACAACAACATCGAAACTTCCTAACATTGCATATAAACAGCGAGATATCCTACTCTGCGGTTCGAGCTCTGGCCATTTCCACGACTGTCGGCTAGTCATATCATTGTAGTAAAATTCTCAATCTTACGTTCCAGACATTGCCGGTATTGTTGAATGTTCCCTATCACCATCTCTTTAAAGAGAGAACTTTACGATTACAAAAGAAACCCACCACAAAACTGGCAGTTATGGAGATTTACCTAACATTTCCTAAGGATAAGAGTGGATAGGTAAAAATACCAAAAGCAACTCCGCGAAATAACACACAAGGGCAACAAGATGAATCAAATATGATGCGTTCTAAATGATGCTTACACCACTGATTAAAAAAAGAATGATTCCCGCATTATAAGACAAATTTAGTCGTAGCTTCTCATCTTTGGAATAATGTGCCAAATGAATCGCATATCTATATAGGCTATTCAAATTTAGATTTCCGAACTCAAGAACCAACATTTAGGAAGAGAAGATCTGCTGCCAAATCTCTAAAGTCAGTCAAAACAAAGACCATTCAAGTCTGTGTAAAAAACGGTGCCATTAAAAATCCCATCAAGATTCTACTTAGTAAAAACTATCCAAAGATAGCTCAACCTTCACCTCCAAAACGACGAATAGCTTCATTAAAAATCTATCCCGACAAGATATGGCAAAGGCAGATGCAGCATAAACAATAACTCCACACAAAGATTACGAAGCAAAGGACCGGTGCAAGTCCAACTTCTACGACTAATTCTCTTAGCCCTAAAGCGACAAGACCTTATACTCAATCTGATCCCACCAAAATATACCTAAGAATGACATTTAAATGGAACAAGAAAGATAAGATAGTGCAAGTTGGTATTATGGGTTTAGATCTTGAAGTACTAGAGGGGCTAGATCTAATGCGCAAACCAACACGAAAAAGGAGGAGACGGGCCGACAACAACGAAAGAGAAGAAAGATAAAGATATGGTCCAGCTATACGAGGAAGGGCAAATGAAAGAGGTTTAAGGAGGGAAATTTAGATACAACTTTTATAGTTGGGTCCTAGGTTCAAGTTGTACCAAAACTCATCATCTATTTGACCGCTCTAAATATAACACTAAACGATCAACTGTTAAACGGGCCTTGGACAAGGTTAAACCTTGACCCTATAGGGTTGAATTTAAAATATTAATCGTCCTGCATCATCTTTTTAGATTCAATATGAATTCAAAAAATACTTGTGCTCATCACAGCGGTATCATAGACCACAGTCAAAATTTTGAACCGTCTCAGAAAAAACAAAGTTTTCTCAAAAGAAGGTTGCGACCACACAACAAACAAATGAATTCTCATAAAGAAGACTTAGCTAGAAATCTAAAATAAAATAAGATGGATTTTCCCATTACTTAGCTGACAAACGACTCGAAAAATTACAAAATCAAATATCCCAAGCCAAATGGATTTTTTCGTAGTCTTTTCTAGAGAGAATTTTTTTTTAAAAATTCGAAATAAATTTTAATACTTCAAAACTGATGGTCTCATAATATAAATCTCTTCATTAGTTTATACTACCGATTATTTTACTAATTGGAAAATCCTTCCATTTTCTAAATTATCAAGATTTTAATCCTAAAAAAAGGTTATATATTTATGTTAATTTTCATTAACCATGCAAGATAAGGAATACTATCACAAGGAATGTATAATGATAGTTTTAAATTTTGAGGTGTATTCCTTGTCATTTCCAACTTCCTTATTTCTACCAAAACAGATTGTTTATTAAAATTATACAAAACCAATAATCCAAACCAATGTTAGATTTATAGTTCTAAAATTATATTTTATTTTACTTAAACCTTTATTCATAAAACAATTTCTCGAAACCATAATTAAAATTTTGAAAACCATCTTTAATTTCAAAAAAAATAATTAAAACTGAAATTTCTCCGACCAAAGGAGTAAGGACTCAAATGATTAATTCTATCAAAATATTATTCGGATTCATACGATAAAATATCTAGTAAGTATATCTCGTAATTATAATTTCACACTATTACGATACGTTTACGTGAATCTTCCTTTTAAAACCAAGAATAGATTATTGATCGAAACTCCCAAACAAAACCAACACACGAAATTGCGACTATCTTAGTTGTAGCTAGTGTTTGTCTAGTCATCAAGCTCATATTCAGGGAATCACCACATGTCGCCCTCATGCTCTACAAAAAAAATGCCAAGTGCACCATTGGGTAAATCGGAGTTGGCTAAATACTCGAACTCGAAATATTTCTAACTCTTAGTCATTTTAAAACCTATAATTAGTCACACGACTAACTCATCTTCGAAATAGTTAGCGGTAAAAAAGACAAAAAATAGAAAAGAAAATCGAATATGTTCTCTCACTAATACTAATTTATTTATTCCTCTGATTATCCAAAACTCAAACCCATCCAAACATGTAGAGTGTAAATTTGGTACCTAGAATTAATAAGCATGCGCATAATCAAAGTAAATAAAACTAACACACAACGAAAACAAAATAAGATAAAAAATACTAACTAAGGCCACTACTTTAAGGCACATCTTTACATCGATATCAAGCATGAGAGGACAAGAACCGAAAACCAAACTTGAACACTTGCTAACACTTGTCTTCCTCGAGCTAAACCTAAGAGTTGTTATGAGGAGGGGGTCAGAACAATAAATCTTAGTGATTAGAAAATGTATAACACTATCAACAATACACAAAAATACTCCGTTTGGTCAAAACCAAAACATGTGTCTAAAAGGGATAGAAATTCTAACCCAACCCATTTAGAGTTTATGCATGACGACTAATCACTGTACCTGAGATAATATTCCGCACCTAGCAAGATCATAATACTGAGATAGAACATTTACACATAAGTATAGAGCCTTTGAACCATCATTAACTAATCAGGTGGTGGGAAACTAACTTCTAACTATCACGCAAGTAGGATATTATTTTATATATAGCCACTTAGGACCTCTCTACCAATGTAAGTTAAGTGCGGATACTCACAATCAATAAGTACCTAAAGTGGACCTTTTGGTCACTTAATACCTTATACGGTGGTTTATTCTATCCTAATATAAATTAGAAGACACTAGTTACTAAGTCCTACTAATCCAAGGCTTCCGTCGTTTACGCATATAACCATGCTTCGCATAACAGAAGAGATAGCAAGCGGCCACTTATTATGTAATAACCCGTAACTTCACTGGTAAGGAAAGCCCGGATACTTTGAGGACAACACACAAAAGAACGCAGACTGAAGAACATTTCATTGTTAGTTACAACGGTTTCATCAGCATACAAGAATATACAGAGTACGAATGAATAAATTACATTCGATAAATATTAGAGATTACAATACATTACTGCAGTGGGAAAATAATACAATATACAACTGAAAGAGATATACGGATACAGAGCTTTCCGGATATCATTCCAGCTGTAAACCAGGTTCCTGTGAATATAAATCTGCAAAACCAAAACTACTAGCTGCCCGTGTCGAAAATAAGGGCACCCAGAGTTTAGGTTAAAACAACAAACTCCAGGTCAGTCATGTGACTGGTGTGAGAACTAAAACAGTTATTGATTTGATTTTTAAAGTTCGGTAAATCAAGGGACCACGCCGTATAACATGGAATGGGTTTCCTCACAAGAATACCAGTGCATAAAACAAACAGCGCAATGCTAAGTAAAGAAAAATGAAGCTGTTATAAGACCCAGGTCCCATCACACAATGCAACGCAAACCAGAGGATAGGGTTTTACCTTATAACAGCCAAAGAATGCTTGATACGCGAAATTTTATCTTTTGATTCCTAATCAGACTCCAACCGTAAATTAGTAAGAGAACGATTCGCTAAGTATTAACCCCGAAGGCCGAAACCAACATCAAACCAATACCCAGGAAACCACCCATCATAGCTCGTTTCCAGTTAGTTTCTAATTTTATATACAATCATAAATATCAATCATAGGCGACATGAGCGTCCCATGCCACTATGTCGCCATATATAAGTTACAAATCAAATCTGCAGTTTCGTATTAGAAATTGGGTTTCCATCTGTGAACCAAGGCAAGGCGCAATCCTACCGTTTCGAGACTCTCTAGCCAGAGCCTCAGGACTTAGCCGCAACTGTACCTAGGCAACATGCAGGGCCAGTACACTGATGTGGATTAAACTTTAACCCTGAACATGCGTTTTCCCCGCCCTTTGGGGCGTAAAAGAGCCAACGAATGACTCCATCGGCTTCATATAGTCACCGATATATCTGAGGCGCCTCGCAACAGCAACAACCACATAAGTCAAACTCGTCAAGGCGTGTAAAACCACTGACGCCACTTCTAACTAGAAGGAAATGCATGCTCTTCCTGCTGTCCTCTCCTGTTTCTGGTTCACAACCGGGGTGTGAGGCTCGCGAATTCACGTTACACAAAGCTATGCCACATAGGCGGTGCTTTGATCATCAACCACAAGACTTTGCTTTTCAACAAAAGCCTCGATCAATTGCCAATTAGGCATGCTACACAGGCAATTCACTCCATGCGTTTGCTACCCATCAATATATAACCTATGAGCTCGTACGTCTCAGAGAAGGGCGTTAAGCAAGAGAATAAATTCTCCGCCGCCAAACATATATATATTTAATAGAAATCAACCACACATAATAAAATCCAATGTCAGACACACAGTCCATTTACAAGTCCGTTCTAGGTCTGAACGAAACCGGAGGCACCTTGTACCTCGCATATCCATCGATCTCCAAGTACGTTTGGACGACCACTAACTCATTCCCTCCTCTTGGGTGTACGGCCCAATCAAGATCATTAGTAATTATCCAAACGACGTGAAGACCTCCGGTCTTCAACCACCGTCTTCATCTTCGACTCATCGTCGAATCAGTTATTCAGAATGGGATAAACCCGGTCTTTCTGAATAACTCGCGTATATAATAAACAAGTGTTACACAAACACAACATACGCCTCATTCCAATTCATCAGTCGCTAACCGTAAATTAACAAGAGAATAATTCCCCAAATATTAACCCCGAAGGCCGAAACCAACATCAGATCAATACCCAGGAAACCATTCTGCTTAGCTTACCTACAGTTAGTTTTCTAAATTTCACATTCTTAGGGAAAGGTTCCCATTAATTTTATCAAAGATAAATTCATTTAAATTTATTCTTTAATCCTCCTTTGAATATCACTTCAAACTAGTCGGGATTAGCGAACCACACAGAAGTAATCATTTATTTTAATTTCCCAATCCCAACCTATTCATCCCATGAAGTAAAACTGGTAATACTTCATATCTAACACCACGGTGTTATCGGTAAATTCAATTACCATTTCACGTTCAAATCTAATTAAAGATTTAACTATCGCCTGGAGCAAAACTGGTGATACTCCATTCTCGATCATTTCAATCTAATTAAAGATTCATTAAAACTCCACTTAGTTTTAATCTTTAACTGGGTTAAAGAATCAATGTCATTTAAAACATGATTCGCAATAAACCCAAAATCACATTCCATTCTATCAGCCTTTAACCGTAAAATAGCAAGTGAGCAATTCCCTAAGTATTAACCCCGAAGGCCGAAACCAACATCAGATCAATACCCAAGAAACCATTCTGCTTAACTAATCTCCAGTTAGTTTCTAATTTTCTTAACTCAGTTGGATCTAAGAACAGTATTATTGAAGATACCGTTCATGACAACCCAAAATCACATTCCATTAATTATCGGGTTAAAGAATAAGTGTTATTTAAAACACCGTTCACGATAAACCCAAAAATCAATTCAAATTCAAATTCAATTCCAATTAAATACCATTTAATTGGTACACTTCATTAAATCTAAATTAAAAGATTTAATCTTTTTCTCAACTGGGTTTAAGAACAGTGTTAATGAAGACACCATTCACGACAAACCCAAATCACATTTGATATTAAATACAAGGCTCTGAATAGAAAATATATCGGCTTATATTCAATATCAAATTATACGACCAATAAATATCATATTGGAAATAACGATATTAATATATCTTTCAAATTCCCACAACAATATCTGTATAATCACGAAATCCAACATCGAAATATTCCAAAGACAATTTCGATTCAAATCCATTCCAATTCAATTATTGAAATTCTGGTTATTTTCAAAAACCATTTCAAATCCAATTTATTTATTTAAAAATAAATAGAATTATAATTCTAGTTCAAAACTAGTTCATTTCGATAAAAATCTATTTTTATCTTTTCAAATTTGGAGTTTTTCATCCCAATCCTTCACAAATCGTTTCTTATGATTTTACACAAATTATTACTATTTTTAATAATTTAATCAAGGCCCGTGCAGTCGATTTCCATCAACGGCCATCGAACTGCACTTACAGCGACCTTTTCCAAATTTGATTTGGACATAATTGCAAATCCAACCGTTATATTTCAAATCTCTAATATTCGTTAGAAAGCTCTTTTCGATACGAACCTAACGGTTCTGGTTTTAGGAGAATCTGACGGTCGGATCTCCCGCAATATCCATTCGAATTCAATGGTCGAAATTCACGAACTACCGCAGCACAACGCGTTCTATTCAGGCCATTATATATATAATAAATATATTATATATATTTCGTCGATTTCCTTTTAAAACTTATTTTATAAATCGTTTTAAAATCGTTTTCGAAACAATTTCAACTTCATTTCAAATTCAAATAAAAATTGAATTTTTCCTTATAAATTTGTTTTAAATTCATTTCAAACTGATTTCAATTCAAATCGATTTTTAATTCAATTTCAGTTTGTTTTCAATTCAATTTGAATTTTAAATTTATTCAATTTCAATTCGAATTCAATTCTATTCAATTTCAATTCGAATTCAATTCTATTCAATTTCAATTCGAATTCATTTCTATTCAATTTCAAATCGTTTCAATTTAATTCGAATTTCATTTCTATTCAATTTCAAATCGTTTCAATTTAATTCGAATTTCATTTCTATTCACTTTAACTCGAATTTCAATTCAAAATATTCGATTTTGAAATCACTTTCAATATTCATTATAAAATCGACAAAAACTCCCGTTCGTGTTAAAATGGCATGTAACTACTTAACACGGCTTCTCATTTCAATATTCAAAGAATATTATTTTTAAATCATTCGACAATTCTGAACTGGAATCAGACACAGTCAATTACCATATAATTTCAGTTATATGGATTTCATCAAATTCATATGTAACGACCCAGAAAATCTGAACCAATTTAAAAAAAAAAATTATTGGCTAAAATAATGGATTTTAAATATTTAAAATAAATATTTTAAATAATGGCGATTAAATCTGAGTTTGAATCGACATTTGAAAACGAATATAATTAATTATAATTATATATAGAATTGAAAATGGCGCGGTAGTTCGATAATTCGATTTCAAACTTCAATTGAATATACCGAGTGCAAAACAATCCGGATTTTAGTGAAACCAATGATATTTAAATCTGTTAGTGAATATCTTTCTAACGAATCCGACCAATCGAAATTTGATAGTGGGAATCAAAAGATATGTCCAGTTGAAAATTCCGAATAGTCGCTATGGAATTCAGGCCCTTAAAAATGGACATTTTGCATACGACCTCGGATTTCGACGAAACCACTTTTGTTGGATCCGTGATGTCAAGTTATTGCTAGGTTTCAAATTTCATAATTTTTCGAATCAATATGTGAGCGTGGAAATGGAAAACGCGTTTGACCGGTTTCAGTTGATTTTAATCGATTGGAAATTGGCCATTTTTCAAACGGTCTCAGAATTCGACGGAACTAGTTTTGTTAGGACCGTATCGTCAATACGAAGCTAGAAAATATTTTTCTGGAATTCTTCTAGTTAGTACGTGACCCCGGTAATTTGAAATGTACGTTTAAAATTCAATATAGTGATTTAAATGTAAATTCAACGGAAACTGATTGTAACGATCAAATCAGCTTGCGATACATATCCCATTGTGTTCGGAATGGGGGTTAAACGCTATGGACGACAGGCGGTGGGCCTCGTTTCGAGGTCGTGGGTAAAAGTCAACTTTATGCAATTAAATTAATTAATAAAATAAAAAATATATATTATATATTTCCCTCCCTCCCTCTTTTTCACTTCAGCCCACCCGTTCATTTAAATTTCAAACGATAAAAGAAAAAAAAACCCTAAAGCATCGACGCCACCGCCCTGATAACCCACGACCGCCGAACACCCACCGCCCTCCGATCTTCTTCCCCCCCCCCCTCTTCCTTGCTCTCGCTCCCCTCCTAACGACGACGCCCTGAACTCGCGAGCCCCCACCGAAGCCATCGCGACAAATCCGCCTCTCCCCGAAACCCTAGCGCCGCCAAGCCTGGCCGTCACCACCCCCCTTCTTCGCAGCACCGTAAGTTTTTATTTCTATTTTTATTTTTATTTTTATTTTAATTCTGATTTTATTTTTGTAGAAAAGAATACTGTTTTTTTTAGTTTAAATACTGTTTGTTTTTTTTAGGTTTTAAAACCGATTTTTAAAAGCATTTTAAAACTAATTTTAAAGATTTTAAAACTGATTTTTTTAAAGATTTTAAAACTGATTTTTTTTAAAGGTTTTAAAACTAAATTTTAAAAAGGTTTTAAAACTGAATTTTAAAAAGGTTTAAAACTGAATTTTAAAAAGATTTAAAACTGAATTTTAAAAAGGTTTAAAACTGAATTCTAAAAGGGTTTGAAAAACTGATTTTATTTTGAGATTTGAACTTTAAAAAGAAAAATCAGATTTTTATATATTGAAAGTCGAAGTAAAAATCATATTTTTATATATTGAATAACATAGTAAAAATGCGATTTTTACAAATG
Source organism: Allium sativum (assembly GCA_030737875.1). NCBI lineage: Eukaryota > Viridiplantae > Streptophyta > Magnoliopsida > Asparagales > Amaryllidaceae > Allium > Allium sativum. The sequence goes on along the minus strand of CM060921.1, from coordinate 792,136,636 downwards.
TAGAGAATACGGGCAACGAAGCGACAAAGGGCGAGATTGGCGAAGATTTCTCTAAAGGAAGAGTCGTAGTATTGGATAACTATTGGTGAGATTTCTGATTTAAAAATATATATATGTGTGTGAAATAAAAGTGAATTGCTATATATATATATATATATATATATATATATATATATATATATATATATATACGCCCCTCGTCCACAAACCATGGACGATATTTATTGATTGAAATTGTTGTGAAAATTGGTTGATTGCGAATGATTGTTTGGGATTGTTTGTGATTGATATTGGTTGATTGTGGTTGAAAAATACCCATTTGTGGTTGTGAAATATTTGGTTGAAACCACATAGGATTAGTTTGTGGAAATGAAATAAATATATACATGCCGCCTGCGTGCGAACTAGATGCATGATCCCCATTGTCAAAAACCGCGAGGTTTTAAGGTAGAGCGAGGAGCCGTACTAGGGACGGTCCCGGTTTAACTACCCTGCCGTTATGCTGCCGAAATTTTGAATAATATTCGTGTGTTTGAATTATTTTCATATGCTTAAACTATATTTATTCATTGTATAGAAAACATTCATGTGTTGAATTGACATTCATTCGTTGATTAGAAATTCATGTGTTGAATGGTATTCATATTTTGAAATAAATTGTTTGATAATAAAAATCACATTTTTATCTATATATAGAAACTATAGAAAACCTTCATGTGTTGAATTGATATTCATTCGTTGATTAGAAATTCATGTGTTGAATGGTATTCATATTTTGAAATAAATTGTTTGATAATAAAAATCACATTTTTATCTATATATAGAAACTATAGAAAACCTTCATGTGTTGAATTGATATTCATTCGTTGATTAGAAATTCATGTGCTGAATGGTATTCATATTTTGAAATAAATTGTTTGATAATAAAAATCACATTTTTATCTATATATAGAAACAATAGAAAACATTCATGTGTTGAATTGATATTCATTCGTTGATTAGAAATTCATGTGTTGAATGATATTCATATTTTGAAATAAATTGTTTGATAATAAAAATCACATTTTTATCTATATATAGAAACTATAGAAAACCTTCATGTGTTGAATTGATATTCATTCGTTGATTAGAAATTCATGTGTTGAATGGTATTCATATTTTGAAATAAATTGTTTGATAATAAAAATCACATTTTTATCTATATATAGAGACTATAGAAACATTCATGTGTTGAATTGATATTCATTCGTTGATTAGAAATTCATGTGTTGAATGGTATTCATATTTTGAAATAAATTGTTTGATAATAAAAATCACCTTTTATCGACTATATGAACTGTGTAAAATAATCTCGTTTTAAAAGAAATTGTTTTATGATAAAAATCCCATTTTTATCACCAACTTGAACTATATAGAAAAATAGTGTTTTGAAATGAATTGTTTTACAATAAAAATCACATTTTTATTGTATGCATAAATCGTTGAAATGTAAAGTGTTAAAAATAGCCACTTGTTCAAAATAAACATATATGAGTTGAAATATTCATTAATTAACTAATGAAATGATTTGCACCTATTTATCTAACATTAGAATGAATGGTGTTTTTAAACCAAATGGAAATCAAATATGAAGTTGAATAGAAAATGATAAATGATAAGAACTGTATATATATGTACATGCATATTCATTGAACAGGTAATGGCAAAGGGGCTAGAGAAGAGGAATAAAATTTTGTGCCCGACAAATAGGTACACGTTTACTGCTTTGTTTGGGTGATGATTTTATGAGCCTGTTGGCTAGCCACTTGGCTTTTTCTTTTTCTTTTTGAGATTAGAAGGACCGGGAAAGCTATTTGCAATTTCCCGATGCTCCCGGTGCAGGGGAGGTTATGGCGAAATTTTCCAAAACTTTAAGGTGTTAGAAAAATATTTGAAATGAAAATGATATAGGAATTTTTGAAGAAACTATATTTATATAAATATATAAATATAAATAAAATTAAAACGAAACGAAGCCGTGCAGTTCGTATTTTGAAACCGTGATTTCAAACAACTAGTACGGGAAATCCGACCATTGGATTTTCCCGAAACCTCAACCGTCGGGTCCGCCTTGGAAATATCTTTCCAACGGCACCAACCTTGTAAAAATCCAATGGTTGGATTGTCTGGAATGTTTAATTCAAATCTGAAGAAAAACAGCGCCAGAAGCGATTATATTTATATATATATATATAAATATAATTATATATTTAATTGAATAACGACGCTGCAGTTCGTATTTTGAAATCGAAAATTCAAACGATTGTACCGGGAGATCCGACCGTCGGATTTTCCCGAAACTGGAACCGTTGGATTCGTTTTGAAAAGACCTTTCTAATGATGTAAATCTTGCGAAGATCCAACGGTTAGATTTTCAGATATGTGTAAATCAAATCTGAAGAAAAACAGCGCCACGGCCGCCTTATGGCCCGAAGCGTCGTTTTGAATAAATAGGCTATTTTAAAATAAATAAAAATAGCGATAAATAGTTATAAAATATCATAAGCGATATGGAATGGAAATAAACTGAATTTGCTTGATTTATGTGGCTTTTGATGGTTGAATGTGTTTGGTGTGAAAATTACATTAAAGAACACAATTGGTGTTGTCGAATAATTTAACAATTGAAATAAATTGATTTGAAATTCTAAATATATGTGAATTATTTGAAAAGGCCGAGTTAATTCTCATTTCGAATAATCGACCGGCGATTGAAATTCGAAGATGAAGACGATGGTCGAAGACCGGAGATCTTCACCTCGTTTGGATGGTAACCGAGGTCCTGATTGGGAGGCATCCCGAAATATGGATAATGAGTGGTGATCGTCCAGACGTACGTGGTGATCGAAGGGTTTGCGAGGTATTTAGTGCCTCCGGTTTCGTTCAGACCCAGAACGGACTTGTAAATGGACTTAGTGTCTGACATTGGAGTTTATTCTGTGTTGATTGATTCCTGTTAATATACATCTGTTTGGCGGCGGAGAATTTATTCTTTTGCTTAACGCCCATCTCTGAGACGCATGAGCTCAGAGGTTGTATATCGATGGACATCAGTCGCATGGCATGAATTGCCTGTGTGGCATGCTAAGATGCAGTGATCAGGGCTTCTGTTGAAAAGCAAGGTCTTGTGGTGATGATCAAAGCACCGCCTGTGTGGCGTAGCTTTGTATATAACGTGAATTCGCGAGCCTCGCACCCCGGTATGAACCTAAAACGGGAGAAGGACCTCAGGGAGGGCATGCGTTTCTTTCTAGCTAGGGTGGTGTCAGTGACCTACCAGCCCTGACATTTATATACTTTTCACCTATGTGGTTGTTGCTGTTGCGAGGCGCCTCGGTTTGATCGGACGATCCGGGTCCGATGGAGTCATTCGTTGGCTTGTTTACGCCCCAAAGGGCGGGGAAACGTATTGTTCAGGCATAATAATCCACATCGTTGGACCGGCCCTGACGATCTAAAGGCTTGCCTGCGCGCTTGCCTGTGGCTCGGGCTAGAGAGTCACGAATTCGGTAAGGACTATCTTTTGCCTTGGTTCATGACGGAAATCCAACTTCCAAATACGACATCGTGCGGTTTTGATTGTATATATATATATATATATATATATATATATATATATATATATATGGCGACATGATATATGGTACCCATGCCGTCTATGATTGATAGTTATGATTTGAAATTGTTTTCAAAACATATACACTAGCAATAATATCAAATGCCTTTGTTTTATTCGTATCAATCATATTTTGGCCATTATAAGGTAAAACTCTATCCTCCGGTTTGCGTTGCATTGTGTGATGGGAACTGAGTCTTATAATGGTTTCATTTTTATAAAAAGCATAGCGATGTTTAAAAGAAAGATTTGTTTTAAAGCACTGGCAATCCAATGGAGTAAACCCATTCCACGAAAGTGGCGTGGTCCTGTGATTAGCCAATTATATATGTGTTGAGTGGATTTCTCATACCAGTCCCATGACTGACTCGTGGTTTGTTTCACTTTCAAACTCGGGTGCCCCTTTTTCTACACGGGCAGCCTTGTATTCAGGTTTAGCTGGTTCTTTCTGGATAGCTGGAGCTGAAGATGGTTTCTATCATTTATTTCTTTTTATGCTGTTCAGCTCCTATTGTACATATTTTGTTTATTTCCGCTGTAGACATTTATGTATAGCTGAACTGTACTTGTACTAAGTAAGATCATGTATACTGTGTAACTCTGATGATTACTTTTATCCAGTATATTCTATTGTTCATTATCTGGTGTATTTATTTAATTCTGTTCTGCTATTATCTGTTTCTGTGTTATATTCCAAAGATAACCCTGTTTCCGTGAGAACGGGATTTTGGGTCGTCTCAACGTGGTATCAGAGCTTTGGTTAAGCTTAGTTCTGGAATATAACATATGAACGAACTCGTCAGAAATAGAACTAGTAGTGTTCTAGGACGGGTAACTCAATACAGATAGGATCAGTAATATCCTAGTATGAGTAAAACAGAATGAAATTACACCTCGATAGACACATTTACATTCAAGTATTTGTCTCTATATTTTGAAATATCTTTTCTGTTGACCTGACACTTGATCTGCTATTTGCAGAAGAACTAGAAAATGAGTGCCAGAAACAGAAGAAGTGATACTAACCCGGAGATAGAAGCTCTATTCATGAAGTATAGAAATCTGGGTGGAAAGTCGTTCTCGGGCGAAGAATCTATTATGAGAACACAAGCTTGGATTCGTTCAGTGGAGAAAATCTTCGAAGCATTAAAGCTGAGGGATGACCAGAAAAGATTACTGGCCTCTTGGGCTCTCAAAGATGAAGCTTTGTTCTGGTGGGATTCGGTTATGGAGAATAATCCAGAAGGTGATATCACCTGGGACAGATTCAAAGTGATTTTCTTAGAAAGATTTACTCCTCCCGAAGCGACCGAACGGCTATGCGATGAATTTTCTTATCTGATACAAGGAGATATGACCATTCCCGAATATCATAAGAAATTCAATGAACTTTCTCACTTTGCTCCTCATCTAATTCAAAATCCGAAGAGGAAAAATATGAGATTTATTCACGGGCTTCAAAGGAAATACCAGAATAAAGTATTGGGGCATGTGAAGCTTCCTTTTTCGGAAATGATATATATGGCCTATCAGTATGAAGATCTCCATAAGAAAGGAATGTTATGCGACGAAGAAGAAGTCAGTTCTAGTGACATAGCAGAGTCGGAAACTGATATTCCTGAGGCAAGTTCAATGTCTGAAGTCGGTAAGGAGCCCGAAGTAAATCGAAAAAGGGCCAGATCCGAAAAAGAACCAATAACGACAGCTATATGCTCTAACTGCAATAAGCAAGGACATCTCTCGATAAGTTGCCGGTCTCTAAAGAAACCAAAAAGGGATGAGTCTAAATCCAAGAATAAGTTTCAAGCGACCCGGGAGTGTAATCTTTGTCATAAGATGGGTCATATAAAGAGAGATTGCTGGATGTTGAAAAAGACCAAAACAGTTCAGGTAAATGAAGTAGCAGAAACTTCTGAGCCCTCAGCTAATCAAGAAAGGGCCGATGTTTTAGAAGGCACGCTTACTGTCAAAAACATTCCAGTCAAAGTACTGTTTGACACAGGCGCGTCACGAAGTTTCATTGCTAAAGATGCAGCTAAGAAACTGGATTTGAATTTGAAAAAGCTCAAGGAACCAATGACTGTTCAGAATCCGGTTGGGGGTTCCATCGATCTCAGTTGGATTTGTAGAGTGCCGGTTTCTTTCTCTCGTTATCGGTTCCCTACCATCGCAGCCGTCATGAATTTTAAAGAGTTTGATCTTATCTTGGGGTTAGACTGGTTGACCAAATATGAAGCTGAAGTTAAATGCGCCGACAGAGTCGTCAAGGCGAAGATTAAATCAGGTGATTATATAACCATTCCCTGTGAAGGTCAGAATGCTAATAGAAAAGATTTCTGGGCAGCTTTGGATGTTTCCCCAGCTCAGATAGAAAATGTCCCTGAAATCACAGAGAATATTCCTGACCTCATCAAAGACATTCCTGTCGTCAAGAACTATGCGGATGTGTTCGAAGAAGTTGTTCGCTTACCTCCGCAGAGAGAAATAGATTTCAAGATTGCTTTGATTCCCAATGCAAGGCCGGTAGTTCACGCTATTCGGAGAATGTCCTTGAAAGAGAAGGAGGAATTAGACAATCAAACACGACAACTGGTATGGAAAGGTCTGATCAGGCCTAGTTTCTCTGATTGGGGTGCAGCAGTGGTATTTGTCCCAAAATCTGATGGTACTCTACGTCTATGTGTGGATTATCGTGATCTGAACAAGCAAGCCATAAAGAATAAATATCCATTGCCGCGAATAGATGATTTGTTAGATCGATTAAATGGAGCACAAGTATTTTCAAGAATGGACCTAGCTACAGGTTTCCATCAACTTCGAATTGCCGAAGAGTGTGTTCCAATGACAGCGTTCAGAGGCCCCGACTTATTCTAAGAGTGGTTAGTAATGCCGTTCGTCTTATGTAACGCTCCCGCTTACTTCGTCGATCTAATGAACAGAGTATTTATGGGAGTACTGAATAAATTTGTTCTGGTTTTTATTGATGATATTCTAATCTTCTCTAAATCAAAGGCCGAACATGAAAAGCATCTGGAACAGGTTCTAGAAATTCTGAGACGGAATGTATTAAAAGCAAAGTTTCCCAAATGCATCTTCTAGCAAGATGAAGTAAAATTTCTGGGCCACGTTGTATCGAAAGAAGGAATTGCTGTGGATCCAAGCAAAATCACGGCTATTCAAAATTGGAAACAGCCTAGTACTCCCACTGAAGTCCGCAGTTTTCTCGGATTGGCTAGCTATTATCGGAAGTTCGTTAAAGACTTTTTGAAGATATCTGGTCACTTAACGAAGCTTACAAAGAAGCATTCTAAATTCAAATGGACTCCAGAAAGTGAGGAGGCTTTTGAAGAACTAAAGTTAAGATTGACGACAGCTCTAGTGTTAACCATCATCGATGGCAACCAAGATTTGAAAGTCTGGACTGATGCTTCTAGAGAAGGCCTTGGGGCAGTGTTAATGCAAAGAGGCCAAGTGATTGCTTATGCTAGCCGTCAACTGAAGCCGCACGAGAAGAACTACGTAACTCATGATCTTGAGTTATTGGCTATAGTATTCGCTTTGAAAATCTGGAGGCACTATCTTCTGGGTGAGAGATTTGAACTGTTTACAGACCACCAGTCATTAAAGTATCTGTTCACTCAGAAGGATTTAAATTTGAGGCAGCAGCGTTGGCTGGAGTTTCTTGCAGCATATGACTTTGAAATTATATCCACTACAGGAAAAGCCAATGTCGTGGCCGATGCATTAAGCCGAAAGAATGAAATGATCACCAGTTTTATTATCACGACTTCATTGCTAGATAAGATATCTTCTCTTCAGGAGGATGATCACTTCATTCAGAAGATCAGAGGGATAATTCAACAAGGCGAACCCTCGAGTTTTCAAGTAGACAGCGATGGGATTTTAAGGCTCAAAGGTCGAATCTGTGTCCCTAACATTCCTGAACTTCGAAAGGAAGTACTGGATGAATGCCACAAGTCAAAACTCAGTATCCATCCGGGAGTAAGTAAAATATATAATGACATCAAACGCACTTTCTGGTGGAAGTCGATGAAAAGGGACATTTCCTTATATGTTAGCCGATGCCCTACTTGTCAGCTAGTCAAAAGCGACCAACAGAAATTGGCTGGATTATTACAACCGCTAGAAGTTCCTGGTTGGAAGTGGGAGCATATCTCTATGGATTTCATAGATGGTTTGCCCAGAACCAGAAAAGGAAATGACAGTATTTGGGTGATCGTAGATCGTTTCACGAAGACAGCCCATTTCATACCTGTCAGATCAAACAGAACTGCTCAGAGTCTGGCGCAGATTTACTTCAGGGAAATAGTTAGACTACGTGGAGTGCCGCTCAGTATAGTAAGTGATAGAGATACGATATTCACTAGCAAATTCTGGGAAGCATTTCAAGTCGAGCTAGGAACAAAGTTAAACCTAAGCACCGCTTATCATCCTCAGACAGACGGTCAGACTGAGAGGGTGAATCGCATTTTAGAAGATCTATTGCGGGCTTGTGTTCTAGATTTCGGTGGATCATGGGAAGACCATCTGCATTTGGCTGAATTCTCTTATAACAACAGCTACCAGGCGAGTCTGACAATGTCGCCATTCGAAGCATTGTATGGTAGACCGTGCCGATCTCCTGCTTGTTGGGTCGAGCCTGGAAATAGACTTGTGTTGGGTCCCGATATGATTCGAGAGGCTGCCGACAAAGTCAATTTTATTAAGAAGCGATTACTCGCCGCTCAAAGCCGACAAAAGAGCTATGCCGATAAAAGAAGAAGAGATATATCATTTGAAGTTGGCGACTATGTATATTTGAAAGTATCGCCGATGAGAGGAGTTATCCGGTTCGGTAAAACTGGAAAGTTAGCGCCCAAATTTATTGGTCCGTTTCCTATTCTGGAACGGATTGGAACTCTCGCTTATAGGGTCAAATTGCCTGATTGGTTGCCTGGAGTGCATGATGTATTTCACATATCTCAACTTCGAAAGCACGTTCATGATCCAGACTTGATCGTTGAAGAATCCGCACAGCAGGATATTGAAATTACTACAGAATTAGCTGTGAGGCGAGAGCCGCTAAAGATTATCGGCAAAGAAACCAAAGAGCTGAGAAACAAGAAGGTTCACTTAGTCAAAGTGCAATGGAGTGGAGATCCGCGAGATTGTACTTGGGAAACTGAGGAGAGCATTCAGAAAGCTTATCCTAGGTGCCGAGTAGATATCTCTGATTGACTCTGGTGCAAGGTACATTTACCCTACTCTGCATTACCATTTAATTCTCTACTCTGTTGTTATTTTCTTTTCGTGGATGTGCACTTTTATATTCTATACTCTGAATGATTTTAAAGAGATATAGAATTTGATCAGAATATTTTAGAAAGGTTAGAAACAAATTGGTTGTTGTATTGTGGGATTGTAGATTTATCAAACCACTTTCGACTTTGTTCCTTTTCGGGGACGAAAAGTTTTAAGTGGGGGAGATTGTAACGACCCAGAAAATCTGAACCAATTTAAATTTTTTTTTATTGGCTAAAATAATGGATTTTAAATATTTAAAATAAATATTTTAAATAATGGCGATGAAAACTGAGTTTGAATCGACATTTGAAAACGAATATAATTAATTATAATTATATATAGAATTGAAAATGGCGCGGTAGTTCGATAATTCGATTTCAAACTTCAATTGAATATACCGGGTGCAAAACAATCCGGATTTTAGTGAAACCAATGATATTTAAATCTGTTAGTGAATATCTTTCTAACGAATCCGACCAATCGAAATTTGATAGCGGGAATCAAAAGATATGTCCAGTTGAAAATTCTGAATAGTCGCTATGGAATTCAGGCCCTTAAAAATGGACATTTTGCATACGACCTCGGATTTCGACGAAACCACTTTTGTTGGATCCGTGATGTCATGTTATTGCTAGGTTTCAAATTTCATAATTTTTCGAATCAATATGTGAGCGTGGCAAAGGAAAACGCGTTTGACTGGTTTTAGTTGATTTTAATCGACTGGAAATTGGCCATTTTTCAAACGGTCTCAGAATTCGACGGAACTAGTTTTGTTAGGACCGTATCGTCAATACGAAGCTAGAAAATATTTTTCTGGAATTTTTCTAGTTAGTACGTGACCCCGGTAATTTGAAATGTACGTTTAAAATTCAATATAGTGATTTAAATGTAAATTCAACGGAAACTGATTGTAACGATCAAATCAGCTTGCGATACATATCCCATTGTGTTCAGAATGGGGGTTAAACGCTATGGACGACAGGCGGTGGGCCTCGTTTCGAGGTCGTGGGTAAAAGTCAACTTTATGCAATTAAATTAATTAATAAAATAAAAAATATATATTATATATTTCCCTCCCTCCCTCTTTTTCACTTCAGCCCCCCCGTTCATTTAAATTTCAAACGATAAAAGAAAAAAAAAACCTAAAGCATCGACGCCACCGCCCTGACCACCCACGACCGTCGAACTCCCACCGCCCTCCGATCTTCTTCCTCCCCCCCCCCTCTTCCTTGCTCTCGCTCCCCTCCAAACGGCGACGCCCTGAACTCGCGAGCCCCCACCGAAGCCATCGCGACGCATCCGCCTCTCCCCGAAACCCTAGCGCCGCCAAGCCTGGCCGTCACCACCCCCCCTTCTTCGCAACACCATAAGTTTTTATTTTTATTTTTATTTTTATTTTTATTTTAATTCTGATTTTATTTTCGTAGAAAAGAATACTGTTTTTTTTAGTTTAAATACTGTTTGTTTTTTTTAGGTTTTAAAACCGATTTTTAAAAGCATTTTAAAACTGATTTTTAAAGATTTTAAAACTGATTTTTTTAAAGATTTTAAAACTGATTTTTTTTAAAGGTTTTAAAACTGAATTTTAAAAAGGTTTTAAAACTGAATTTTAAAAAGGTTTAAAACTGAATTTTAAAAAGATTTAAAACTGAATTTTAAAAAGGTTTAAAACTGAATTCTAAAAGGGTTTGAAAAACTGATTTTATTTTGAGATTTGAACTTTAAAAAGAAAAATCAGATTTTTATATATTGAAAGTCGAAGCAAAAATCAGATTTTTATATATTGAATAACATAGTAAAAATGCGATTTTTACATATGTAGAGAATACGGGCAACGAAGCGACAAAAGGCGAGATTGGCGAAGATTTCCCTAAAGGAAGAGTCGTAGTATTGGATAACTATTGGTGAGATTTCTGATTTAAAAATATATATATGTGTGTGAAATAAAAGTGAATTGCTATATATAAATATATATATATATATATACGCCCCTCGTCCACAAACCATGGACGATATTTATTGATTGAAATTGTTGTGAAAATTGGTTGATAGCGAATGATTGTTTGGGATTGTTTGTGATTGATATTGGTTGATTGTGGTTGAAAAATACCCATTTGTGGTTGTGAAATATTTGGTTGAAACCACATAGGATTAGTTTGTGGAAATGAAATAAATATATACATGCCGCCTGCGTGCGAACTAGATGCATGATCCCCATTGTCAAAAACCGCGAGGTTTTAAGGAGCGAGGAGCCGTACTAGGGACGGTCCCGGTTTAACTACCCTGCCGTTATGCTGCCGAAATTTTGAATAATATTCGTGTGTTTGAATTATTTTCATATGCTTAAACTATATTTATTCATTGTATAGAAAACATTCATGTGTTGAATTGACATTCATTCGTTGATTAGAAATTCATGTGTTGAATGGTATTCATATTTTGAAATAAATTGTTTGATAATAAAAATCACATTTTTATCTATATATAGAAACTATAGAAAACCTTCATGTGTTGAATTGATATTCATTCGTTGATTTGAAATTCATGTGTTGAATGGTATTCATATTTTGAAATAAATTGTTTGATAATAAAAATCACATTTTTATCTATATATAGAAACTATAGAAAACCTTCATGTGTTGAATTGATATTCGTTCGTTGATTAGAAATTCATGTGTTGAATGGTATTCATATTTTGAAATAAATTGTTTGATAATAAAAATCACATTTTTATCTATATATAGAAACAATAGAAAACATTCATATGTTGAATTGATATTCATTCGTTGATTAGAAATTCATGTGTTGAATGGTATTCATATTTTGAAATAAATTGTTTGATAATAAAAATCACATTTTTATCTATATATAGAAACTATAGAAAACCTTCATGTGTTGAATTGATATTCATTCGTTGATTAGAAATTCATGTGTTGAATGGTATTCATATTTTGAAATAAATTGTTTGATAATAAAAATCACATTTTTATCTATATATAAAAACTATAGAAAACATTCATGTGTTGAATTGATATTCATTCGTTGATTAGAAATTCATGTGTTGAATGGTATTCATATTTTGAAATAAATTGTTTGATAATAAAAATCACCTTTTATCGACTATATGAACTGTGTAAAATAATCTCATTTTAAAAGAAATTGTTTTATGATAAAAATCCCATTTTTATCACCAACTTGAACTATATAGAAAAATAGTGTTTTGAAATGAATTGTTTTACAATAAAAATCACATTTTTATTGTATGCATAAATCGTTGAAATGTAAAGTGTTAAAAATAGCCACTTGTTCAAAATAAACATATATGAGTTGAAATATTCATTAATTAACTAATGAAATGATTTGCACCTATTTATGTAACATTAGAATGAATGGTGTTTTTAAACCAAATGGAAATCAAATATGAAGTTGAATAGAAAATGATAAATGATAAGAACTGTATATATATGTACATGCATATTCATTGAACAGGTAATAGCAAAGGGGCTAGAGAAGAGGAATAAAATTTTGTGCCCGACAAATAGGTACACGTTTACTGCTTTGTTTGGGTGATGATTTTATGAGCCTGTTGGCTAGCCGCTTGGCTTTTTCTTTTTCTTTTTGAGATTAGAAGGACCGGGAAAGCTATTTGCAATTTCCCGATGCTCCCGGTGCAGGGGAGGTTATGGCGAAATTTTCCAAAATTTTAAGGTGTTAGAAAAATATTTGAAATGAAAACGATATAGGAATTTTTGAAGAAACTATATTTATATAAATATATAAATATAAATAAAATTAAAACGAAACGAAGCCGTGCAGTTCGTATTTTGAAACCGTGATTTCAAACAACTAGTACGGGAAATCCGACCATTGGATTTTCCCGAAACCTCAACCGTCGGGTCCGCCTTGGAAATATCTTTCCAACGGCACCAACCTTGTAAAAATCCAACGGTTGGATTGTCTGGAATGTTTAATTCAAATCTGAAGAAAAACAGCGCCAGAAGCGATTATATTTATATATATATATAAATATAATTATATATTTAATCGAATAACGACGCTGCAGTTCGTATTTTGAAATCGAAAATTCAAACGATTGTACCGGGAGATCCGACCGTCGGATTTTCCCGAAACTGGAACCGTTGGATTCGTTTTGAAAAGACCTTTCTAATGATGTAAATCTTGCGAAGATCCAACGGTTAGATTTTCAGATATGTGTAAATCAAATCTGAAGAAAAACAGCGCCACGGCCGCCTTATGGCCCGAAGCGTCGTTTTGAATAAATAGGCTATTTTAAAATAAATAAAAATAGCGATAAATAGTTATAAAATATCATAAGCGATATGGAATGGAAATAAACTGAATTTGCTTGATTTATGTGGCTTTTGATGGTTGAATGTGTTTGGTGTGAAAATTACATTAAAGAACACAATTGGTGTTGTCGAATAATTTAACCATTGAAATAAATTGATTTGAAATTCTAAATATACGTGAATTATTTGAAAAGGCCGAGTTAATTCTCATTTCGAATAATCGACCGGCGATTGAAATTCGAAGATGAAGATGATGGTTGAAGACCGGAGATCTTCACCTCGTTTGGATGGTAACCGAGGTCCTGATTGGGAGGCATCCCGAAATATGGATAATGAGTGGTGATCGTCCAGACGTACGTGGTGATCGAAGGGTTTGCGAGGTATTTAGTGCCTCCGGTTTCGTTCAGACCCAGAACGGACTTGTAAATGGACTGTGTGTCTGACATTGGAGTTTATTCTGTGTTGATGGATTCCTGTTAATATACATCTGTTTGGCGGCGGAGAATTTATTCTTTTGCTTAATGCCCATCTCTGAGACGCACGAGCTCAGAGGTTGTATATCGATGGACATCAGTCGCATGGCATGAATTGCCTGTGTGGCATGCTAAGATGCAGTGATCAGGGCTTCTGTTGAAAAGCAAGGTCTTGTGGTGATGATCAAAGCACCGCCTGTGTGGCGTAGCTTTGTGTATAACGTGAATTCGCGAGCCTCACACCCCGGTATGAACCTAAAACGGGAGAAGGACCTCAGGGAGGGCATGCGTTTCTTTCTAGCTAGGGTGGTGTCATGGACCTACCAGCCCTGACATTTATATACTTTTCACCTATGTGGTTGTTGCTGTTGCGAGGCGCCTCGGTTTGATCGGATGATCCGGGTCCGATGGAGTCATTCGTTGGCTCGTTTACGCCCCAAAGGGCGGGGAAACGTATTGTTCAGGCATAATAATCCACATCGGTGGACCGACCCTGACGATCTAAAGGCTTGCCTGCGCGCTTGCCTGTGGCTCGGGCTAGAGAGTCATGAATTCGGTAAGGACTATCTTTTGCCTTGGTTCATGACGGAAATCCAACTTCCAAATACGACATCGTGCGGTTTTGATTGTATATATATATGGCGACATGATATATGGTACCCATGCCGTCTATGATTGATAGTTATGATTTGAAATTGTTTTCAAAACATATACACTAGCAATAATATCAAATGCCTTTGTTTTATTCGTATCAATCATATTTTGGCCATTATAAGGTAAAACTCTATCCTCCGGTTTGCGTTGCATTGTGTGATGGGAACTGAGTCTTATAATGGTTTCATTTTTATAAAAAGCATAGCGATGTTTAAAAGAAAGATTTGTTTTAAAGCACTGGCAATCCAATGGAGTAAACCCGTTCCACGAAAGTGGCGTGGTCCTTTGATTAGCCAATTATATATGTGTTGAGTGGATTTCTCAGACCAGTCCCATGACTGACTCGTAGTTTGTTTCACTTTCAAACTCGGGTGCCCCTTTTTCTACACGGGCAGCCTTGTATTCAGGTTTAGCTGGTTCTTTCTGGATAGCTGGAGCTGAAGATGGTTTCTATCATTTATTTCTTTTTATGCTGTTCAGCTCCTATTGTACATATTTTGTTTATTTCCGCTGTAGACATTTATGTATAGCTGAACTGTACTTGTACTAAGTAAGATCCTGTATACTGTGTAACTCTGATGATTACTTTTATCCAGTATATTCTATTATTCATTATCTGGTGTATTTATTTAATTCTGTTCTGCTATTATCTGTTTCTGTGTTATATTCCAAAGATAACCCTGTTTCCGTGAGAACGGGATTTTGGGTCGTCTCATCATATGTACAACAATGAAGATAAACACCCAACCATCATCCAAAGTGCGTTCTACAATGTATAAGCATCAAATATAAATATTTAACGCTTATAACAGCCTGTCAATCAATCGATCAACATACAGCTAATTATTGGGACTAGTGTATGTCGTATATCATCCCAATACCCGTGTGGGGTTTCAAACAATCCAACACAGATTTTATTTGTGCAGTTGGGCGATGTGTAAAATTTACCGTCCCAATCAATACTAGTCAAATGTGTGTATATAAACAAAACGTCCGATTTGTTTATAAATATTTATTTTAAATACACGTTAAAAATTATATTTTTAACTATAAAATATTTTCCACTATAAAATATTGTATTTCATTCCACATCACACAATCAAATTTCACAACATTACAATCAAACAAACAAGCCATCCATGGTCTGTGGACGACGGGTGTCGGGTGCTACTAAACACCGTCTGCATCCTAGCATATATTTCAAACTAGAAATAAATTAAAGGTGAGGAGTTCTCACCTTAGGGATCCACTCCTCCATTCTATTCTGAACTTCTGAACTGTTTGGATTTGCACGAAATTCCAACGCAGTCTTCTCTACGTTGTTCATATTAAAAATCACATTTTTAATATGATGTTTATATAAATAATCGCATTTTTCATATCGCTAATGTATATATAAAAATCGTATTTTTATAACACTTCTCATATATATAAAAATTATATTTTTACTTCGTTATAAAATATATTTTTACTTCGCTAAAAATTATATTTTTATCTTACCATTTAAACAATAAAAATCATATTTTTATTCTGCTACTTCTATTTTAAAAACAATGCGATATATATTTTCAGAACAATGCGATATATATTTTCGGAACTATGCTATATATATTTTCAAAACAATGCGATATATATTTTCAAAACTATGTTATATATATTTTCAAAACTATGTTATATATATTTTCAAATTTATGCTATATATATTTTTAAATATCGATTCTATTTATATTTTTAAAAATATTCATAAATAAAAAGATCACATTTCTATTTTTAAGAACAAAGCAAATTTTATTTTAAAACTTTTGATAATTTTATTTCTTTAAAACCATATTTTTTTAAACAAAGATCGTACTTTTAAACATTTATCATATTTTTAGACAAAAAAACAAACAATGCTACAATATCTAAAACCGATTTCTATTAATACTATTATATATATATATATATATTTCGTATTTTAAACTAATATTTTTTTTCAATAGTGTATTTACTAAAAAAAAAAGAATCTATTATCCTCTTCACGTTAACCCCAGGTATTCACGGAACTCACCAAACCCAAAGTCCAAAGTTAGGGTTCCAAAACGCGCCACCACCGTTCGGCCTGACGACGATCAAACCCCTTCCGTAGACGCGCCTACGCGATCTCTTCCACCCCCAGCAACCTCAATCATTTCGATCTCCCCCTGTCCCCTGAATCAACCACGAATCGACGACATTTCCCCCTCGAAATTCGAGCCAAATCCCAAACGAAATGTGATCTTGTTTGTATGGATTTGTAGAACTCTGGAAATAAAACAATTTTCGTTTTATAATTGGAGTTAATTTGTTTTGGATTGAAAGGGTTCGGGGTTTGAATTATTGAACATCTTTCGCCGTCGGTTCTGCTAAACGCGTTGACCAAAGAAAACAGATTTTAGGGTTGTGAAAAGAATGGGGGGTTTATATAAATTAAATATTATTTTAATCCTCTAATTAATTTGTTCTGCATCTGAACTCCAATCAAACTCCAACGACTGTCGCCCCTAGCCAATTACCCCTCTTTCAAACACAATGGGATATGTTCCGCAAGCCAATTTGGTCGTTTCGATAGGATTTTCTTCAAATTAAAATATAAATCAGTATATATTCAATTTTAACGCACATTTCAATTTACTGGGACCACAAACTAACTCAGAAAATTACAGAAAAATTATTTTTGACTTCGTATTGACGATACGGTCCTAACAAAACTAATTTCATCAAATTCTGAGACCATTTGAAAAATGACCAATTTCTGGTCGACCCAAATTGACTGAAAATGTAAAAACACGTTTAGCTTCGCCACGCTCACATATTGCATTCAAAAATTGTGAATTTTGAAACCTAGCAATAATTTGACATCCTGGATCTTCATCGAAAACGAAGGTCATTTGCAAAATTTCCATTTTAAGGGCCTTTATATATATTAAAATATATATAAGCTCCATAGCGACTTTTCTGAATTTTAAACTGGACGTGTCTTACACTCTATAAAGTGAAATCTTAGTTTCTTACATCCGTTAGAAAGATATCATCAAACAGATTCAAATATTTCTTGTTTCGTTCAATTCCGACTTATATTGAATCATGTATATTCATTTGAAATTCGAAATCGAATTATCGAACTACCGCGCCATTTTTGGCTCATTATATAATTAAAATAAAATTATTCGTTTTAACTTCTTCGAAAATAAATTTTCCGTCGTTATTATTTAAAATAATTCATTTTAAATATTCAAAATTCACTAAAATAACCAAAATAAAAATTTTAAATTGGCTCAGATTTCCGGGTTATTACAATCTCCCCCACTAAAAACTTTTCATCCCCGAAAAGGAACGAAGCCGAAAGTTGTTTCACAAACCAACTCAACTTTCATTATTTTCCTTACGGCTTAAGTTCTTCAACTTTTTTGTTTCTAATAACTTTTCAAATTTTTTTTCAAAAATTTGGCTAACACTCTAAATTTTCGAAAAAATTTCGCCATAACCTCCCCTGCACAGGGGACTTCGGGATATTTCATATTGCCTCCCATGGCCTTCTTCAATCCAAAAGAAAAAGCCAAGCGGCTCACAAAATCATCCAAAACCCAAGAAATACAATAAACATGTACCTATTTGTCGGGCAAACAATTTTATTCCTCTTCTCTAGCCTCCTTGCTATGACATGTTCAATGTAAGTACATGTATATGCATGTAATTGTAATCATTTTTCGATACAGTTCAATATTTGGTTCAATTGGGCTAAATTCACCGTTCATTTACATAATGGTTTAAATGAATAATCATACAACACAACCATCAATCAATTAGTTGATTATCATTTCAAATTCATAATTTTGATACATAGTCTAAAAATCATATTTTGATGCCAAATCACAACAATAGGCCCTATCTAATTTTGGTTCTCACACCAGTCTAATGGAAATATATAAATATCACACCTTCGAAACTCGTACCCAAATAGACTGATGCCGTACAGTCATCAATAGTTTCATCTCCGGGAGACTAGAGTGTGATTCTATATCTACCCAGTATATTAAAACTTCGAATACACGCTAGATAGGAGTATATGCAAAATCTTTATATATCGGATTGTCCAAATCAATTTAAAATAAATTATTCAAATACGTATAATACGATTAAAACTTCAAAACAAAATTTGTTTTCAATTTAAAAATATACTCTTCACACTCGTTCTAGGATACTACTGATCCTATCTTTAACGAGTCATTCTCATTGGATATTACTAATCCAATTTCTGATGAATTCTTTCGTTCGGTTCTAATGTGCCTTGTTCTCTGAGCTTTGTAAACTACAGCTCTGATACCAAATGTAATAACCCGCAACTTCCACGGTAAGGAAAGCCCGGATACTTTGAGGACAACACACAAAAGAACGCAGACAGAAGAACATTTCATTGTTAATTACAACGGTTTCATCAGAATACAAGAATATACAGAGTATGAATGAATAAATTACATTCAATAAATATCAGAGATTACAATACATTACTACAGCGGAAAAATAATACAATACATAACTGAAAGAGATATACGGATATAGTGCTTTCCGGATATCATTCTAGTTGTAAGCCAGGTTCCTGTGAATATAAATATACAAAACCAAAACTACTAGCTGCCCGTGTCGAAAATAAGGGCACCCAGAGTTTAGATTAAAACAATAAACTCCAGGTCAGTCATGTGACTAGTGTGAGAACTAAAACAGTTATTGATTTGATTTTTAAAGTTCGGTAAATCAAGGGACCACGACATGTAACACAGAACAGGTTTCCTCCCAAGAATACCAGTGCATAAAACAAACAGCGCAATGCTAAGTAAAGAAAAATGAAGTTGTTATAAGTCCCAGGTCCCATCACACAATGCAACGCAAGCCGGAGGATAGGGTTTTACCTTATAACAGCCAAAGAACGCTTGATAAGCGAAATTTTATCTTTTGATTCCTAATCAGACTCCAACCGTAAATTAGTAAGAGAACGATTCCCTAAGTATTAACCCCGAAGGCCGAAACCAACATCAAACCAATACCCAGGAAACCACCCATCTTAGCTCGTTTCCAGTTAGTTTCTGATTTTATATACAATTATAAATATCAGTCATAGGCGACATGAGTGTCCCATGCCACTATGTCTCCATATATAAGTTACAAATCAAATCCGCAGTTTCGTATTGGAAATTGGGTTTCCATCTGTGAACCAAGGCAAGGCGCTATCCTACCGTTTCGAGACTCTCTAGCCCAAGCCTCAGGACTCAGCCGCAACTGTACCTTGGCAACATGCAGGGCCAGTCCACCGATGTGGATTAAACTTTAACCCCGAATATGCGTTTTCCCGCCCTTTGGGGCGTAAATGAGCCAACGAATGACTCCATGGCTTCATATAGTCACCGATATATTCGAGGCGCCTCGCAACAACAACAACCACATAAGTCAAACTCGTCAGGGCGTGTAAAACCACTGACGCCACTTCTAACTAGAAGGAAACGCATGCTCTCCCTGTTGTCCTCTCCCGTTTCTGGTTCACAATCGGGGTGTGAGGCTCGCGTATTCACGTTACACAAAGCTATGCCATAAAGGCGGTGCTTTGATCATCAACCATAAGACTTTGCTTTTCAACAGAAGCCTCGATCAATTGCCACTTAGGCATGCCATACAGGCAATTCACTCCACGCGTTTGTTACCCATTAATATATAACCTCTGAGCTCGTATGTCTCAGAGAAGGACGTTAAGCAAGAGAATAAATTCCCCGCCGCCAAACAGATATATATTTAATAGAAATCAACCACACAGAATAAAATCCAATGTCAGACACACAATCCATTTACAAGTCCGTTCTGGGTCTGAACGAAACCGGAGGCACCTTGTACCTCGCATATTCATCGATCTCCAAGTACATCTGGACGACCACTAACTGATTCCGTCCTCTTGGGTGTACGACCCAATCAAGATCATCAGTAATTATCCAAACGACATGAAGACCTCCGGTCTTAAACCACCGTCTTCATCTTCGACTCATCGTCGAATCAGTTATTCAGAATGGGATAAACCTGGTCTTTTTGAATAACTCGCATATATAATAAACAAGTGTTACACAAACACAACATACGCCTCATTCCAATTCATCAGTCACTAACCGTAAATTAACAAAAGAATAATTCCTCAAATTTTAACCCCGAAGGCCGAAACCAACATCAGATCAATACCCAGGAAACCATTCCGCTTAGCTAACCTACAGTTAGTTTTCTAAATTTCACATTCTTAGGGAAAGGTTCCCATTAATTTTATCAAAGATAAATTCCTTTAAATTTATTCTTTAATCCTCCTTTGAATATCACTTCAAACTAGTCGGGATTAGCGAACCACACCGAAGTAATCATTTATTTTAGTTTCCCAATCCCAACCTATTCATCCCATGAAGTAAAACTGGTAATACTTCATATCTAACACCACGGTGTTATCGGTAAATTCAATTACCATTTCACGTTCAAATCTAATTAAAGATTTAACTATCGCCTGGAGCAAAACTGGTGATACTCCATTCTCGATCATTTCAATCTAATTAAAGATTCATTAAAACTCCACTTAGTTTTAATCTTTAACTGGGTTAAAGAATCAATGTTATTTAAAACATGATTTACAATAAACCCAAAATCACATTCCATTCTATCAGGCTTTAACCGTAAAATAGCAAGTGAGCAATTCCCCAAGTATTAACCCCGAAGGCCGAAACCAACATCAGATCAATACCCAAGAAACCATTCTACTTAACTAATCTCCAGTTAGTTTCTGATTTTCTTAACTCAGTTGGATCTAAGAACAGTATTATTGAAGATACCGTTCACGACAACCCAAAATCACATTCCATTAATTATCGGATTAAAGAACAAGTGTTATTTAAAACACCGTTCACGATAAACCCAAAAATCAATTCAAATTCAATTCCAATTAAATACCATTTAATTGATACACTTCATTAAATCTAAATAAAAAGATTTAATCTTTTTCGCAACCGGGTTTAAGAACAGTGTTAATGAAGACACCATTCACGACAAACCCAAATCACATTTGATATTAAATACAAGGCTCTGAATAGAAAATATATCGGCTTATATTCAATATCAAATTCTACGACCAACAAATATCGTGTTGGAAATAATGATACTAATATATCTTTCAAATTCCCACAACAATATCTGTATAGTCACGAAATCCAACATCTAAATATTCCAAAGACAATTTCGATTCAAATCCATTCCAATTCAATTATAGGAAATTCTGGTTATTTTCAAAAAACCATTTCAAATCCAATTTATTTATTTAAAAATAAATAGAATTATAATTCTAGTTCAAAACTAGTCCATTTCGATAAAAATCTTTATTTATCTTTTCAAATTTGGAGTTTTTCATCCCAATTCTTCACAAATCGTTTCTTATGATTTTATAGAAATTATTACTATTTTTAATAATTTTATCAGGGCCCGTACAGTCGATTTCCATCAGCGGCCATCGAACTGCACTTACAACGACCATTTCCAAATTTGATTTGGACATAATTCCAAATCCAACCATTAGATTTCAAATCTCTAATATTCGTTAGAAAGCTCTTTTCAATACGAACCCAACGGTTCCGGTTTTAGGAGAATCCGACGGTCGGATCTCCCGCAATATCCATTCGAAGTCAATGGTCGAAATTCATGAACTACCACAGCGCGGCGTGTTCTATTCAAGCCATTATATACATAATATATATATTTCGTCGATTTCCTTTTAAAACGTATTTAATAAATTGTTTTAAATTCGTTTTCGAAATGATTTCAACTTCATTTCAAATTCAAATCAAAATTGAATTTTTTCTTCTAAATTCGTTTTAAATTCGTTTCAAATTGATTTCAATTCAAATCGATTTTTAATTCATTTTCAGTTCGTTTTCAATTCAATTTGAATTTTAAATTTATTCAATTTCAATTCGAATTCAATTCTATTCAATTTCAATTCGAATTCAATTCTATTCAATTTCAATTCGAATTCATTTCTATTCAATTTCAAATCGTTTCAATTTAATTCAAATTTCATTTCTATTCAATTTCAAATCGTTTCAATTTAATTCGAATTTCATTTTTATTCACTTTAATACGAATTTCAATTCAAAATATTCAATTTTGAAATCACTTTCAATATTCATTATAAAATCGACAAAAACTCCCGTTCGTGTTAAAATGGCATGTAACTACTTAACAAGGCTTTACATTTCAATATTCAAAGAATATTATTTTTAAATTATTCGATAATTCTAAACTGGAATCAGACACAGTCAATTACCTTATAATTTCAGTTATATGGATTTCATCAAATTCATATATACAACAATGACGATAAACACCCAACCATCATCCAAAGTGCGTTACACTGTATAAGTGTTTGCGAACAAATTATACAATTGTAAACAACTGTAAAATCCATTCGGCTTTCCTAAACAACAAGGATTGTTGTAGAGGGTGTCAAACTCTGGGACCAAAAATATTTTAATTAATAAATCCAATCAAGTTATTCCAAGATTTTGATTGATTGAAAACACAGAAAATAACAGCAATTAAATAAAGAAAAGAAATTTATCTAATAAGAGAGAGCAAATAGGGGATAATGACATAGATTAGATTCACACTCATCAGTAGCCAACAAATAAATATAGATCTAATTCATGTTTCTGTCACACACACGAATCAACAATAAATAGATTCTTAGAAACAAATAAGTAAATAACGACAAGCATAGCCTATGCAGGAGCTGAGCTCTTAAACAACCATAGACTATCAGGACAGATTCACAAATTAATTTCTAAAAACCTAAAATTAGATCTAAATCTGATAATTGTTAGATCGAACACGAATATACCCTGTGAAGGAGCATAGCTCTTAAACGACACAGAATATGAAGGTTCAGATCTAACCCTTGATTCAAATCCAGATCTACATGTATAAAGTCCTCATTTATTGGCTATGTGATTCATGATGAATCATATCTATTAACGTCATCACCCCCTAATCAAAGGGGATTAGCTAGACATAGCTAAAGAAGAAGAAAAACAGAAATTAAATAACATGAACATAAATAAAACTAAAACTAAATAGAACAGAGGAAGAAGAATTTTATTCCAAGAGAAAGATTACAGAATAAAACTAAGTGTGTTCTTACATGAATGAGCTACAAGGTATTTATAGCTGATATGACAAAGATTAACTAGCTAATTACACAATGTGGGACTAAAGAATTAGCCCAAATAACACATAAGCCAGTGTGACCGCAGCTGTAGAGTGAGTGGCCTTGCAAATAAGCTAATGTGAACACAACATGAGTAAGAAGCCTTGCAAATGAGATAATGTGAACGCGACATGAGTATTCATTGAGCCAAATCTTCCTAACTGAACTCTATTTACAACCGTTCTTCAAGCTTTACACTCTTCAAGCTTTAGTAATTTCAAACTTCACTCCTTTTTAAGCAAATTCTTCATGCTTTATCCATCAAATGCTCTAAACCATGCTTCTTGTCAACAATCTGAAAACACAGCTATAAATACATAATATCTATTATTTTAAAGGGAAAATAAGATAAAAAAGCGGATAAAATATACACATTTACGTGTATATCAATAAGCATCAAATACAAATATTTAACGCTTATAAGAGCCTGTCAATCAATCGATTAACATACAGCTAATTATTGGGACTAGTGTATGTCATATATCATCCCAATGCACGTGTGGGGTTTCAAACAATCCAACACAGATTTTATTTGTGCAGTTGGGCGATGTGTAAAATTTACCATCCCAATCAATATCAGTCAAATGTGTGTATATAAACAAATCATCCGATTTGTTTATAAATATTTATTTTATATCCACGTTAAAATTTATATTTTTAACTATAAAATATTTTCCACTATAAAATATTCTATTTCATTCCACATCACACAATCAAATTTCACAACATAGCAATCAAACAAACAAGCCATCCATGGTCAGTGGACGGCGGTTGTCGGGTGCTACTAAACACCGTCTACATCCTAGCATATATTTCAAACTAGAAATAAATTAAAGGTGAGGAGTTCTCACCTTAGGGATCCACTCCTCCATTCTATTCTGAACTTCTGAACTGTTTGGATTTGCACGAAATTCCAACGTAGTCTTCTCTACGCTATTCATATTAAAAATCACATTTTTAATATGATGTTTATATAAATAATCGCATTTTTCATATCGCTAATATATATATATATATATCGTATTTTGATAACACTTCTCATATATATAAAAATTATATTTTTACTTCGCTAAAAATTATATTTTTATCTTACCATTTAAACAATAAAAATCATATTTTTATTCTGCTACTTCTATTTTAAAAACGATGCGATATATATTTTCAGAACAATGCGATATATATATTTTTAGAACTATGCTATATATATTTTCAAAACAATGCGATATATATTTTCAAAACTATGTTATATATATTTTCAAAACTATGTTATATATATTTTCAAATCTATGCTATATATATTTTTAGATATTGATTCTATTTATATTTTTAAAAATATTTCATAAATAAAAAGATCACATTTCTATTTTTAAGAACAAAGCAAATTTTATTTTAAAACTTTTGCTAATTTTATTTCTTTAAAACCATATTTTTTAAACAAAGATCATACTTTTAAACATTTATCATATTTTTGGACAAAAAAAAACAAACAATGCTATAATATCTAAAACTGATTTTTATTAATACTATTATATATATTATTTTTTTCAGATTTTAAACTAAATTTTTTTAATAGTGTATTTGCTATAAAAAAAAGAATCACCTTATTTATCTTCTTCCACGTTAAGCCCAGGTATTCATGGAACTCGCCGAACCTAAAGTTCAAAGTTAGGGTTCCAGAACGCGCCACCACCGTTCGGCCTGACGACGATCCAACCCCTTCCCCAGACGCGCCTACGCGAGCTCTTCCACCCCCAGCAACCTCAGTCAGTTCGATCTCCCCCTGTCCCCTGAATTAGCCAAAAATCAACGACATTTCCCCCTCGAAATTCGAGCCAAATCCCAAACGAAATGTGATCTTGTTTGTATGGATTTGTAGAGCTCCGGAAATACAACAATTTCCGTTTTATAATTGGAGTTAATTTGTTTTGGATTGAAAGGATTCGAGGTTTGAATTATTGAACATCTTTCGCCGTCGGTTCTGCTGAACGCGTTGACCAAAGAAAACAGATTTTAGGGTTGTGAAAAGAATGGGGGGGTTTATATAAATTAAATATTATTTTAACCCTCTAATTAATTTGTTCTGCATCCGAACTCCAATCAAACTCCAACGACTATCACCCCTAGCCAATTACCCCCCTTCGAACACAATGGGATATGTCCCGCAAGCCAATTTGGCTGTTTCGATAGGTTTTTCTTTAAATTAAAATATAAATCAGTATATATTCAATTTGAATGCACATTTCAATTTACTGGGACAACATACTGACTCAGAAAATTACAGAAAAATTATTTCTGACTTCGTATTGATGATACGGTCCTAACAAAACTAATTTCATCAAACTCTGAGAACGTTTGAAAAATGACCAATTTCTGGTCGATCCAAATTGACAGAAACTGTAAAAACACGTTTAGCTTCGCCACGCTCACATATTGCTTTCAAAAATTGTGAATTTTGAAACCTAGCAATAATTTGACATCCCTGATCCAACAAAAGTGGTTTCGTCGAAAACGAAGGTCGTTTGCAAAATTTCCATTTTTAAGGGCCTTTATATATATTAAAATATATATAAATTCCACAGCGACTTTTCTGAATTTTAAACTAGACGTATCTTACACTCTATAAAGTGAAATCTCAGTTTCTTACATCCGTTAGAAAGATATCATCAAACAGATTCAAATAATTCTTGTTTCGTTCATTTCCGACTTATATTGATCCTTTATATTCATTTGAAATTCGAAATCGAATTATCGAACTACCGCGCCATTTTCGGCTCGTTATATAATTAAAATAAAATTATTCGTTTTAAATTCGTCGAAAATAATTTTCTGTCATTATTATTTAAAATAATTCATTTTAAATATTCAAAATTCACAAAAATAACCAAAATAAAAATTTTAAATTGGCTCAGATTTCCGGGTTATTACATATTACCTACAGGATAGGTAGACGACATCTCTCCATTTACGGCCTTCCCTCAGTGGATCCCCTCATTGCTATCTAGCTAGTCTTATTGGATAATTTCCTTAGTCACTTAATACTTCCCGTAGGATAGCTAGACCTATGGTACCTCCGGGGCGGTCATTTGATATTTATTCCAAGGACAGATTTACAACCTAATCACTTACTACCTCGAGGAAGAGGACAAACATGGGAATTACAAAGTACATACCAAATAGCCATTAAATGAAGAGGTGAGCTACGCGATCACATAATACCCTTTAAAGGGTGGATCTAACTACTTTAAGATCTTTACCCCGAACAGGTTATGCTATGAATTATTTCCTTTCCAAGATTTCCCTTTTGGGACGGGAGATGGGAGCCTCACTCTTTAGATAAACCTTATTTTGGGGAATAACCCTCGTTATGCAGTCAACTATCGTTGTGCAATTAACTATTATCTTGGTTTCCTATGTTTAACGACATCTCACATCGGTTGAACATATATCCGACTGTTGGAAAGTGTAGACTTTTGTCTAATAAGGCAACTGACCTCTCATCATTAACCTGCTAAGCCCTATTCCAAATTCAAATTATAATAGTTCTAGATTTACTAGGAATTTATTTTTTCCTATTTTATGATGTTTATTTATAGGTCTAATTATTCAACTTAGCATTTATTATGCTAATCAATCCCGGTTAATTTCCCATTTTTCTATTCCATTCGTTACTATTAATTTTTGTATCTGCCATTAGTGACCCTAATTGTCATATTTCCTAAGGCGTCAATTAACCTAATAAATGTCAATTATTACACTACTGGCCAAATCTTCCTAAGGCATTTATTTTCCTGTTTATATCAGTTCCACTTTAATTCTACTCTATAAAATGTAAGTCCTTTTATTTCTATGCCTACAGTTCCCTTTCTTTATTGTTCATGTATTCGTACATATATATTTATTATTTATTAGATTCCCTAATTGGAGTTACAATTCTTATTCCTAACAAAATTTAAACTGTTACCATTTTGCACGTTCATCATGTTCAATTATTTTCCACTATCAGAGATGGTTACACCATTCCTTTTTTTATTTATGACCTAATTTATAGCAAAACAAATTCATTTATTGCTAAAATGGTCATGATACATATTTCTGTTTATTGTGGGTTATATTTCTATATACATTTCCATAAAATGGAAACCATTCAAACATACAACAATAGCAAACAGTTATTATAATATATATATATATATATATTCATGTGTGTGTATATATATATATATGTATATATTCAAGTGTATTTAATGTAGTGTAGCACCCCGTATATTCTATAACAGTGAAATTCATAAATTAAAGTATAATTAATTTCAAATTAAAGAATTAAGGGAAACGGGATACGCCATTTCGTTCGTCTCCGAATTCTGCTTGAGATAGAGTCTGAGTTTGCGTAAAACGGACTCCGTATGAGGGAGATATGACCTCCGGAAGTTTCAGAATTCAGTTTAAAATTCAAACAGGCAGAAACAGTTCAGAAAAACAAATTCAAATTCAAAATCGGACCCAGATTGGGCTGGGCGGGAATTTTCCCACCCAAGACCAAGGTCGACTGGGCAGTCGACCTGGGGTGTCCAGGTCGACTGGGCAGTCGGCCTGGGGTGTCCAGGTCGACTGGGCAGTCGACCTGCGTGTCAACTGGGTAGTCGACCTGGCCCCAGAGCCAGGTCGAACCCAGCCCCTCCTGGCTGGCCTGGTCTGTGCTTGGCCAAATTTCTGGGCTTTGTCTTGTCACTAGGGCTTATGTGTCAACTCTTGATTGGTTTCTCTTTAAAACGAACGGCTTATATTAATCTAAGCTCCATCGATGGCGCTAATCAATTCACAAACTCTATAAAAAGGACCTAAGACTCCACCTAATTCACACAAATAAAAATGAGTATAGAGCCATCATGCTGCTGAAGAAAGGCTAGGAATAGCCATCAAATCGAGAGACGATTAGGAGTTGATTCAAAAGCTTAAAGCCACGACAATTAAATCAAAACAACGCCTACAACAAAGGATAGCATCTCCAAATTCAGAATTCAGAATCCTGAATACAAGATTCGTCATACGTTGTAAGTAGAGTGTTATTCCGATATGAATGAATAATTGAGATTTGATCTGTGTAAAATAAGAAATGGGATTTTACTTTAATTATAATAATGTTAATTCAGAATTGTATGTTGCTATGATTTGCTATGAATGGATTTGGGATGTGGTAGTGTAATTAACATGATGTTGGACCTATTGAATAGTTGCGAAACAAGTATATAACTCATGTTGGAAATTTATTACGTTGTGGTTAATGAGAAGTTATGTATTTCATTGTAACCAAGTTAAGACTTATGCAAGTATATGATTCACTATTATGCCAACATGATTTTTAGATCCTTCTATGTATATTTTATGATCATTTTTAGTGTAATTGGATCCAATTAGGTATTATGATTCATATGAATTTACGTTGGAATTGGCATCATGATTCAAGTGAAAAACCATACTTTTGTATTAGTGACAAAAGTAAGCATCTTTGTGAACTTGTGTTGACTTTATGAACATGGCTAGTTTATGTTTAACTTTATGCCCAAACAAAATATGTTGTAGGCTTAGGTTGTGGTTAAAGAACATATGATATTATATGTGGCACATAATTAAGTAAGATTCATACTTTAAATAAAATTTTACATGATTAGATTAAAATCATGATTCATGTTTAGGTATGTTTTATGCCAAGATTATATGCTATTACCATGCAAGTTCACAAGTGCCTAATTTATGTTAATTAGATCGCTATGTTGCAAGTTCATGCGTTTACACACCCCTTTTTGATGTTACTTAGAATATATTTACATCATGTTCTAAGCCTCCCTTTTTATGTGGCTAAGTTGGGCTAAAATGTTGAAGCCCAACATATGTTATATTATTACGTACAAACGGGGGAATACGTTGGGGTTAATTAAAGTATATGTGTTGGCATGTTTGGCACATGCCAACGATTTATGACAGTTTAAATGGTATAAATTATTATACCCAAGAATAATGAATTTGAATAATGGGCCACAAATATTTACATATAAAAGAAAAAGAGACAAAATATGTAAACTTAGAAAATACGACATGCTTAACCCGAGGTTGGATTGCGTTGTGACATAAACCTGCCCGGACCCGCCCGGCTGTCCAGTAGTCACAACAATACCTATCCAATGTGGGTAGTTAAGCATTGAGCCCCATAAAGACCCGAGGTTAGACTGAGTTGTGACGTAAGACTGCCCGGAGCCAACCGACAACAGGCAGTCACAACAATACATGTCTAATGTGAGTGGTTGGAGCTTTAATAAGACAATTAAGGCTAAGTCAGGATTGATAGGATTAAGTAAATTGAATTAATACTTAATAAAATACAACATGCTAAACTATACAGACTGATTGGGGGTTAGGTTTACAGAACACTTAACCAACTTAGCATGTTGGCTAGAAATAGAAAACCTAGTAGCGGGGGACCCTTTTCAGCAGTAACCCTACAAGGTGTATCAGGATACCCTGAACTAGGCAGGGTGGGGCACGATTACTAGGATGACTGTAAGAGGTCAAATCGACGGCGGTGGTGCAGTAGTGTAGGTTCTAACGGGGTGCGGGCGTGCACACACTCCGGCGTAGAAAATTTAGGCACTAGGCAATAGTAGTATATCTGTGCATTCTAGAACTGTGTCGGGCCACCACCATGGGACATGATACACCCTATGGTGGGACCATCATAGGTAGCTACAACATCGGGGTCCGTAAGACACACGTAACTATGCGAGTAGGAGCCGATCAATAAAAGGGATCACTTCACCCTGATTGTGGGGTGCTAGTTGGGAACTAGTTTATAGGGGGTGCAGAGATTAATATGGGGTACGATAGTGTACTCGACTCTAGACAACTTAACTTTGTTTATGGTGCTTTCCCATTTCCAATTTATACTTATCATGCTCTTTTTCTTATTCATAGACTGAATAGTCCTAGACTTACTCAGGCTTTATGTCTGACTCTACTTTTCTTTCGTCTTCTTTTCTTTCGTTTCCCTCCCCCAGGTCCACAGGGAGGGAATACCGTAGCTTGACCAGTTTCACATCCAGATTGAAGAGAGAGAATGTATTGCTTGGATCTCTTTCGTTTTGGACTATGGCTTTGGATAGCAATTATGGGGACTTATGCAGTTTACTTATTTTTTTATGCTTCTTTAAGTTATGAAATCAAGACAGTTATGGAAATGTAATGTTTTTGGAAGAATTGTAAGACAGTTATGGTATGGTTTGTGTAACATGTATTTTGGTGAAATAAAAGTTGCTGTTGTTTCCGCTGTTATAAAAATATGTGTATTTATATCTGTCTTGTGTATCTGTGACTTATACTTATAAACCTCCACCAAAATTAGGGCATTCCCTTTGTGAGTGACCCTAAAGGAGGTGGGGTGTTTCACTTGGTATCTGAGCATAGGTTAACCAAATCATTTAAAAAGTTTTGAAAATTTATTTTCAAAAAGAATATTTAAAGAAGCATTTTTTAAAAGATAAAATGTTATTTTATTTTAAAAAAAAGGCATAGTCCCCCAAAGCCGTAGGTACTATCTTTTATCCTTCGTTTTGAATCTGTCCTTTTTGTTTCAGCATGTCCGAAGAACTTAACTTGGTAGAAGGTGTACCAATACCTGGTTGGTTTAGACGATTCTTAGAAGCAAGGGACAATCAGCCAGGTTCCGCTATTCCTCCTCCCCCAGCTGCAGGAAATCATCCAGCTGCAGCAGCACCTCCTCCTCCACCTCCTCCGCGTGGTAATGCTTTTGCTAAGACATGTAAAGATTTCAAAGCTATGGGAGGGAAGGACTTTCATGGATCCGAGTCCTTCGTGGCAGGCAGGAACTGGCTGAAGGAAACCGAGGACTTATTCGTCATCTTTGAGGTAGAAGATAGGCAGAAGGTACAACTGGCAGTATGGCTACTTAAAGGCGAGGCTTCCTACTGGTGGGAAGTTACCAATGCAGAAAGACCAGTGGAAACATGGGAGGACTTTAGGGCAAGGTTTGAGGCTAAATTTCTCGCAGAAGCTGAAAGGAGTCTCCAATTGGAAAAATTCTTATTTCTTAAGCAAGGGAATATGACAGTCAAAGAGTACGTTAATCAGTTCGATCAACTGGCCAGGTTCGGACTAGACCTAGTCAACACTCCGCACAAGAAGGCTCTCCGCTTTGTCAATGGATTGAATGAGCCATTACACAGCTTGGCCATGACCCATATACCTATGGGAGCTACGTATGAAAGGTTGGTGCAGATGGCATTGCTGAACGAAGAGGATAAGGGAAAGAAGGAGACAAAGGCAGAAGGGTCTCAAGGGAAGAAAGAAGGTTTACAGCCTAAGAAGATAAGAAGGGCGGGAAATACAACAAGTCCCAAGAGAAGAGGAAGTGTAATTTCTGTGGCAAAGTGGGGCACTTAGTGAAAGATTGCCGGAAAAAGAAGTCCAAATTGAATGGTGGGTGCTTTTCTTGTGGTGAGACAGGCCACATGGCTAAGGATTGCCCAATGAAACGAGGGCAGGGGCAGAAGGCTGGATCCACCTCAGGGGCACAGGTTCATGCACTAGAAGCACCACCTCTGCAATAGTGAGGTATAAATACTTCTGTAGAAAGTGTAGTTTATCTTTATGATCACCCAGTTCACACTTTATTTGATTCTGGCGCATCACACTCCTTTATTTCATCTGCTTTAGTAGAATCTTTGCACCTAGAAACTAGTATGGTACAGGACCCCTTAATTGTTTCAAATCCAATCGGGGGCCCAGCTCATTTGTCTATGATCTGTGTGGGATTGAAAATTTCTATTCTAAGCGTAGAATTTAGATGTAGTGCCTTTGTTTTGGGCTTCTCGGGATATGGTTTGATTTTGGGCATGGATTGGCTATCCAGTAATGGTGCCATCCTTGATTGTGAGAAAAGGGTGGTTAGGCTTCTGACCCAACTCGGTAACACTCTGGAAATTACTTGTAATCCCTCGTATGCGGTTATGCTTAGCTATCTTGAATCACTAGATGCTTCTGTTGAGAGTTTGCAATCGGTTAGGGTGGTCCGTGAATATCCGGACGTCTTCGAAGAGGTGAAGGGCTTACCCCCAAAGCGGGAGATAGACTTCTGTATATATCTTGTAGATAATGCAAAGCCCGTTGTGTTGCCCGTTAGACACATGGATCCATGGGAAAGGAAAGAGCTCAGTAAACAGGTTAAAGAGCTTCTAGAGAAGGGGTTCATTAGAAGGAGCATTTCATAATGGGGCGCTCCAGTGGTGTTCGCTACAAAGGCGGATGGTTCACTCCATCTATGTGTTGACTATAGGGAGCTCAACAAGCTAACGAAAAAGAATAGGCACCCTCTCCCAAGAATTGACGATCTGTTTGATCAGCTTGTAGGAGCATCAGTTTTCTCCCAACTCGATCTGGAGACCGGATTTCATCAGCTAAGGGTAGCTGAAGATAACATCGATAAGACAGCATTCAGAACCCCAGACGGCTTCTTTGAATGGCTTGTCATGCCTTTCGGCTTGACAAACGCACCCGCTTACTTCGTGGACCTGATGAGTAGGGTGTTCAGAGAATTCCTTAACAAGTTCGTAGTGGTCTTCGTAGACGATATCTTGATCTTCTCAAAGAGTGAAGAAGAACATGCTCAGCACCTAAGGGAAATCATGGAAACTTTGCGAGTCCATCAGCTAAAAGCCAAATTCTCCAAGTGCCACTTTTGGAGAAGGGAAGTATGGTTTCTTGGGCATGTAGTATCCAAAGAAGGGTTAGCTGTGGACCCTGCTAAGGTAGTAGCGGTACAGGATTGGAAGACACCAAGGAATGCAACTGAGGTCCGAAGTTTTCTAGGACTAGCAGGTTTCTACCGAAAATTCATAAGGGATTTTGGGAAAATCTCAGCTCCACTCACAAGGCTGACAAAGAAGAATCTAGTGTTTAATTGGGACTTGGATTGCGAGTTTGCTTTCCAACGATTAAAAAGGGTTCTTACAACAGCTCCAGTCCTGACTCTGCCAGACGGAATCAAGATGTTCACAGTTTATACGGATGCATGCGGGACAGGGCTAGGCGCTGTCTTGATGCAAGAAGGGAGGGTAGTAGCTTATGGTGGAAGGCAATTGAAAGTTCATGAAAAGAACTACCCGACCCACGATCTTGAGTTAGCCGCCATCATCTTTGCACTTAAGTCTTGGCGACATTATCTCCTAGGTGAGAAGTTCGAACTTTACACTGACCATAAAACGTTGAAATATCTTTTCTCGCAGAAAGATCTTAACTTGAGGCAACAAATGTGGATGGAGTTTCTTGCCTCGTATGATTTCGAGATCTCCTACACTCCGGACAAAGGCAATGTAGTCACAGATGCTTTAAGCAGAAAGAAGCTAACATTAAGCCCGCTATTTGTTGAAAGGCAAAGCCTAGAGTTTATAGCCAACTTTGACTTTTGGCCCTCCTCTGATTTTGTACTTGGTTTGTTAGCATGTCTTGAAGTACGCCCTACTCTTTTGGACGCAATAGGGACGGCACAACGTCAGGACCCTCAGCTAGTCGAAGTGGTTGATAAACTAATTAGGGGTGAGACTCCTAGTCACCTCAGTAGATACTATATTGATGATAAAGGCTGGCTGAGACGCGACGGAAGACTATGCGTTCCACAAGCAAAGGAGTTGATAAAGAAGGTTCTCAAGGAAGCACATCGTTCCAAGATGACAATACATCCAGGCGGAGACAAAATGTACAAGGACATGAAAAGAGTTTTCTTTTGGAACAGCATGAAGAAGGACGTGGCAGATTTCGTTTCTAAGTGTATGGTATGCCAACAAGTTAAAGCGGAATAGAAAAAGCCTCGAGGACTACTTCATCCTCTAGAGGTTCCACAGTGGAAGTGGGATAGCATTTCAATGGACTTCATTGATGGGCTGCCTAGGTCTAGAAGAGGCAACACTAGCATTTGGGTAATAGTGGATAGGCTTACAAAAAGCGCCCACTTTTTACCTGTCAAGAGTAGAAGGACTGCCTCATCTCTAGCATCTCTTTATCTCAAGGAAATTGTTAGACTTCATGGAATACCATCCAGCATTGTTAGCGACCGAGACCCTATCTTCACAAGCGAGTTTTGGCGAAGTTTGCAAGAAGCTGTAGGCACGCAGTTGTGTTTGAGCACGGCTTATCACCCCCAGACCGATGGACAGACGGAAAGGGTGAATAGAGTTTTAGAGGATTTTTTGAGACTTTGCATCCTAGACTTTGGAGGGACATGGGAAGATCACCTTCCCTTAGTGGAGTTTGCTTATAACAATAGCTTCCAAGCTACCATAGGCATGGCACCCTTCGAAGCATTATATGGAAGACCGTGCAAGTCACCAACTTGTTGGTGGGAGTCTACAAATAAGGTTATTCTTGGTCTAGACATGATCAGAGAAACTTCAGAAAAAGTGGACTTGATACGAAGAAGGATGAAGACGACCCAAGATAGACAGAAATCCTACGCCGACAAGAGAAGGACCGACCTTGAGCTTTAGGTTGGGGACAGAGTTTTTCTTAAGGTATCTCCTCTAAGGAATGTTGTTCGTTTTGGATCCACTGGAAAGATGGCACCGAGATTTGTAGGACCATTTCCTATCATCGAGAAGGTTGGGAAGATGGCCTATAGACTAGAGCTACCCGAAAAACTGGCCGGAGTTCACAACGTCTTTCATGTTTCTCACCTCCGGAAGTGTTTACACGAGTCTGCTGAAATAGTAGAGCCTAGCATTCTATAAGAAGCCGAAGTGGAACGTGAAGCAACTGTGAGAAGAGTTCCAACACGCATCTTAGGAACTGAAGTGAAAAAGCTACGCAACCACGAAGTCAAGCTCGTTAAAGTTCAGTGGAGCGACGCCGACGAAGACGCGACTTGGGAAACTGAGGCTAGAATACGCGCAGCCTATCCTTTTCTTTTTGAGGGTACATCTTTGATCTTTCTTTTCCCTTAAGTTGTGCTTTTATCTATCTTTTAGAGTATATCTCCTTGACCTTATCTTTTAGGTAGAAACCCTTTGGATGAAAACATGTAATTGAAACATGTTATGGATGATGGTTGCAAGTGGTTGTAATTGATTGCTAGTGGTTGCTCGTGGTTGCATATATACACACAATCTAGGTTTTAGATCGGCTCAGTCACTTCATATTACATATGCATATATGTATATACATTCTTATGTGGTTGAAGTTTAAGGTGTTGTCATATGGATGTTGCATTTATATGAATGATTGTGCACTCATGTAGAATCATGAATAGGAAGGTTTGCATACATAATGGATTCATGACACTTACATAATTTGCATTAAGGAGGTCAACTGAATCAGTAAACCGACCGATTTTGCATTAGATAAGTACATATACACACACTTCGCATATGATCATGAAGCATTAGAAGTCTTTTAAGGATAATGGACGCTCGTGTTTGATGGATGAGTAGATGGACGTGTGGATGTTAGGATATACATTCTTCCTAAACTTGAAGATTTCGGGGACGAAATCCTTTTAAGTGGGGGAGAATGTAACACCCCGTATATTCTATAACAGTGAAATTCATAAATTAAAGCATAATTAATTTCAAATCAAATAATTAAGGGAAAAGGGATACGCCATTTCGTTCGTCTTGGAATTCTGCTTGAGATAGAGTCCGAGTTTGCGTAAAACGGACTCCGTATGAGGGAGATATGACCTCCGGAAGTTTCAGAATTCAGTTTAAAATTCAAACAGGCAGAAACAGTTCAGAAAAACAAATTTGAATTCAAAATCGGACCCAGATTAGGCTGGGCGAGAATTTTCCCGTCCAAGACCTAGGTCGACTGGGCAGTCGACCTGGGGTGTCCAGGTCGACTGGGCAGTCGACCTGCGTGTCGACTGGGTAGTCGACCTGGCCTCTGAGCCAGGTCGAACCCAGCCCCTCCTGGCTGGCCTGGTCTATGCTTGGCCGAATTTCTGGGCTTTGTCTTGTCACTAGGGCTTATGTGTCAACTCTTGATTGGTTTCTCTTTAAAACGGACGGCTTATATTAATCTAAGCTCCATCGACGGCTCTAATCAATTCACAAACTCTATAAA
This sequence comes from Allium sativum, assembly GCA_030737875.1. Classification (NCBI taxonomy): domain Eukaryota; kingdom Viridiplantae; phylum Streptophyta; class Magnoliopsida; order Asparagales; family Amaryllidaceae; genus Allium; species Allium sativum. Next base: position 792,099,829 of record CM060921.1, on the reverse strand, counting down.
AAGGGCCTAAGACTCCACCTAATTCACATAAATAAAAATGAGTATAGAGCTGTCATGCTGCTGAAGAAAGACTAGGAATAGCCGTCAAGTCGAGAGACGATTAGGAGTTGATTCAAAAGCTTAAAGCCATGACAATTAAATCAAAACAACGCCTACAACAAAGGATAGTATCCCCAAATTCAGAATTCAGAATCCTGAATACAAGATTCGTCATACGTTGTAAGTAGAGTGCTATTCCGATATGAATGAATAATTGAGATTTGATCTGTGTAAAATAAGAAATGGGATTGTACTTTAATTATAATAATGTTAATTCAGAATTGTATGTTGCTATGATTTGCTATGAATGGATTTGGGATGTGGTAGTGTAATTAACATGATGTTGGACCTATTGAATAGTTGCGATACAAGTATATAACTCATGTTGGAAATTTATTACGTTGTGGTTAATGAGAAGTTATGTATTTCGTTGTAACCAAGTTGAGACTTATGCAAGTATATGATTCACTATTATGCCAACATGATTTTTAGAACCTTCTATGTATATTTTTATGATCATTATTAGTGTAATTGGATCCAATTGGGTATTATGATTCATATGAATTTACGTTGGAATTGGCATCATGATTCAAGTGAAAAACCATACTTTTGTATTAGTGACAAAAGTAAGCATCTTTGTGAACTTGTGTTGACTTTATGAACATGGCTAGTTTATGTTTAACTTTATGCCCAAACAAAATACGTTGTAGGCTTAGGTTGTGGTTAAAGAACATATGATAATATATGTGGCACATAATTAAGTTAGATTCATACTTTAAATAAAATTTTACATGATTAGATTAAAATCATGATTCATGTTTAGGTATGTTTTATGCCAAGATTATATGCTATTACCATGCAAGTTCACAAGTGCCTAATTTATGCTAATTAGATCGCTATGTTGCAAGTTCATGCGTTTACACACTCCTTTTTGATGTAACTTAGAATATATTTACATCATGTTCTAAGCCTCCCCTTTTTATGTGGCTAAGTTGGGCTAAAATGTTGAAGCCCAACATATGTTATATTATTACGTACAAACGGGGGAATACATTGGGGTTAATTAAAGTATATGTATTGGCATGTTTGGCACATGCCAACGATTTATGACAGTTTAAATGGTATAAATTATTATACCCAAGAATAATGAATTTGAATAATGGGCCGCAAATATTTACATATAAAAGAAAAAGAGACAAAATATGTAAACTTAGAAAATATGACATGCTTAACCCGAGGTTGGATTGCGTAGTGACATAAACCTGCCCGGACCCGCCCAGCTGTCCAGTAGTCACAACAATACCTATCCAATGTGGGTGGTTAAGCATTGAGCACCATAAAGACCCGAGGTTAGACTGAGTTGTGACGTAAGACTGCCCGGACCCATCCGGCAACAGGCAGTCACAACAATACCTGTCTAATGTGAGTGGTTGGAGCTTTAATAAGACAATTAAGGCTAAGTCAGGATTGATAGGATTAAGTAAATTGAATTAATACTTAATCAAATACAACATGCTAAACTATGCAGACTGATTGGGGGTTAGGTTTACAGAACACTTAACCAACTTAGCATGTTGGCTAGAAATAGAAAACCTAGTAGCGGGGGACCCTTTTCAGCAGTAACCCTACAAGGTGTATCGGGATACCCTGAACTAGGCAGGGTGGGGCACGATTACTGGGCTGACTGTAAGAGGTAAAATCGACGGTGGTGGTGCAACAGTGTAGGTTCTAACGGGGTGCGGGCGTGCACACACTCCGGCGCAGAAAAATTAGGCACTGGGCACCAGTTGTATACCTATGCATTCTAGAACTGTGTCGGGCCACCACCATGGGACTTAATACACCCCATGGTGGGACCAGCATAGGTAGCTACAACATCGGGGGCCTTAAGACACACGTAACTATGCGAGTAGGAGCCGATCAATAAAAAGGATCACTTCACCCTGATTGTGGGGTGCCATTTGGGAACTAGTTTATAGGGGGTGCAGAGATTAATATGGGGTACGATAGTGTACTCGACTCTAGACAACTTAACTTTGTTTATGGTGCTTTCCCATTTCCAGTTTATACTTATCATGCTCTTTTTCTTATTCATAGACTGAATAGTCCTAGACTTACTCAGGCTTTATGTCTGACTCTACTTTTCTTTCGTTTTCTTTTCTTTCGTTTTCCCCCCCAAGGTCCACAGGGAGGGAATACCGCAGCTTGACCAGTTTCACATCCAGCTTGAAGAGAGAGAATGTATTGCTTGGATCTCTTTCGTTTTGGACTATGGCTTTAGATAGCAATTATGGGGACTTATGCAATTTACTTATGTTTTTATGCTTCTTTAAGTTATGAAATCAAGACAGTTATGGAAATGTAATGTTTTTGGAAAATTGTAAGACAATTATGGTATGGTTTGTGTAACACATATTTTGGTGAAATAAAAGTTGTTGTTGTTTCCGCTGTTATAAAAATATGTGTATTTATATCTATCTTGTGTATATGTGACTTATACTTATAAACCTCCACCAAAATTAGGGCATTCCCTTTGTGAGTGACCCTAACGGAGGTGGGGTGTTTCATGTAGTTACTTCATTTTATTTTACTATTATTAACCATTTACATTTTGGTCTAAACTAACCACCAGATAAACCCATTTATGTTTAATATTGTTTAAGATTCAAAATCTCACAAAAAGGTTAATAACTGTAGTTATTGTAAAATTGTCCAAAATGATTAAAAAGAGGATATGAACATATTTCCAATTACAGGAAATAAGAAGTACATGTTTTTAGAACGGTTGTTTTAAACAACATACAAATACATGCAAACTTAAACATCCTTTCCTAATTGTTTTGTGCATATTTCATGCTGATTCGAAACAATGTCCTTTTTATTAAATAGAACTAAAAGGGTATTTCTATAATAACCAGGTAAAACATCAATGACATCAAACATAAACATGCATAATCTTTTAATCTAAATTTACATAAACCTCAAAACAACACCAAAACTAAGGGTTTGTAATGTAACTAGAATTTTGACAATGGTTTTGGGATTGATTTCCATATCTATTATGTATACAATAACCACAACAATATAGCTACAATTGTAGGCAATAATATAATAGTCTGGATAAGCCTACAAAATATGATGTTCAAACCACGTCCTATTTTGCAAATTTGACAAAAACAATAAAAAAAATCTAATAAACTTTTAGGCATATATTTTAGATCTATTTAAAATGAACTAATCAGGTAATTATGAATTATGTATATAAATTTCCCACTCACCTGAAAACTATCCAAATCTAAACCTGAATAAATCTTTAGGCCTACAATTCCCAAAATCTTATAGATATACAATTATTCTAAAAAGGAGATTCTTTCAAATTTGTAGATCTGCAAGAAAATAGAAAAGATAGAAGAAATATATATAAAAGAAAGCCTATTTGCATCATTATCTCTTTTGTACATGAATCTGATTCTAATCTTCTTCAATCTATGTTTTTTTATTATATGTATTTAGATTTGATTTAGAATAGAATTGGAAGAAGAGGAAAATGGTAGAGTTTCGATGTTTCCTTCAGAATTATGTGCAAAAGATTGGGGTCTAACCCTTTATTTATAGGGGTTATAAATGGCCCTATACCGTTATACTATCTTTAATTAAAATCTGTAAGTTATAAAATTTATATAATAAAAATAAATTTACCAACCCTAGCCACCACTGAACGAATTGACGCCCAAGAGGTCGACCGCTAGGGTCAACCACCCTGCTCGTTTTCGTCAAGTAAAGGCGGGTTATAAATTGTATATATTTTTTATATTTTCTCTTGATTTTTTTCCTTCTATTTTTTTATTTTGTCCATAATTTTTTCATACACTCTACTCATGAAGTTCTAAAAATAAAAGTTGCCTAGAATTCCATCATAAACAAACGCAATGGTGGAGTTTTGCGGTCAAATTCCATCGTGTTTAAAAATTCCATTTTTGGAGCCTAGTTAAATAAATAAATTGACTATTGCAAAAATTTCGTGTTGTTACATGGTAGAAATTTTAAGGTGTCTCCAACTGACGATGATAGCTAATATCTATGATTATCCACAAGAAAATGGAACTTTGACATTTTGTGAGATGCCATATATTCGAATCTCCCTAAGGATCTTAACCTATTGCATTTGGTCTGTTGTGTACTTCCTAAACTACTATAGTAGTTTCCAATATTCAAAAATGAAACAACCCAAACTTCACCTTTCGGGAAAGCCCGGATTGAATTGAGAACACGACAAATTAGAACACAAATGATAGAACATTTCATTGCCATCTTACAACAATTACATCAGAGTACAAGAATATATCAGTGTACGAATAAATATTACACATTTGAAATACAATATCAGAGTTTTAAATTACAAAGCAGGGGAAAAATAATACATAACACCACTGAATGAAATACACGAAAACAAATCTTTCCGAATATAGCTTCAGCTGTAATTTAGGATCTTGTGAATATAATATCTGCAAAACAAAAACTACTAGCTACTCGTGTGGAAAATATGGGCACCTATAGTTTAGGTTAAAACAATAAACTCCGAGTCAGTCGTGGGACTGGTGTGAGAACTAAAACAGTTATTAGCTTGATTTTAAAGTTGGGCAAATCACAGGACCACGCCATATAAAACGGAAAGGGTTTACTCCACATGAATCTTAGTTTAAAGTAAAAAAAACGCAATGCATTTTGGAAAAATTAAGCTATTATAAGACTCACGTCCAATCACATAATGAACGCAGTTGAGGATAGAGTTTTCCCTTATAATAGCCAAATATGCTTGATACGCGAAATTTCATCTTTTATTATTACTATAAGTGATGAAATCAACTTCAAATATAAATGTATCAATCATAGGCGGCGTAGTTACCATTATATTACGTCGCCATATATATATTTACAACTAAAACCGAAGATCGCGTATTGGAAATTGGGTTTCCATCTATGGACCAAGGCAAGCAATCGTCCTTACCGATTCGAGACTCTCTAGCCCGAGCCTTAGGGTGCAGCCGTGACTGCACCTGCGGTTAGAGATAAGGCCGCTCATCCGTCGATGATTAGTTATACCATAAATTGTATGTTAGCCTGCCCTATGGGGCATAAAATAATTTGGTCAGTGTATCGACCAAAACATCCATCGATCCCGTAATGACCGATATATCTGAGGCGCCTCTCTATCCATCAAGTAATGAGCAATACCCACATGAGTAAACAGTCTGGGCTCCATACTATGATGTTACTCCTAGCTATAAACTAACATATGTCCATTTCCCTAAAGTCCTCATCCCGTTTCTGGCTCATACCGGGGTGTGAAGCTCGCGAAGGTACGCTATTCACAAAGCTATCCCTAAATAAGTTGTGCTTTGATCATCAACTACAAGACCTTGCTTTTCAACAAAAGTCTTTATCATTTGCATCTCAGCATGTCACATTGTCAATTCATACCATACCATTGATTTTTGCTAATATATAACCTCTAAGCTCGTACGTCTCAGAGAAGGGTGTTAAGTAAGAGAATAAATTCTCTGCCACCAAACAGATACATATTTAGCAAAGATCAACGAATACAGCATAAAGGAATAGAACATCAAACATACCATCCATTTACAAGTCCGTTCTGGGTCTGAACAAAACCGGAGGCACCTTATTCCTCATCCCATATATCCGATACAGGAGAAAGGTCCTCGGATATCCGTCGATCTCCAAGTACGTTTGAATGATCACCACTTATTACCTTTTCTTGGGGGTACGGCCCAATCAAGACATCAGTAATCACCCAAACAATGTGAAGATCTCCGATCTTCAACTACCGTCTTCGTCTTCAACTCTTGGTTGTCGTAGTACTTATTCAGAATGGGTTAAGCCCGGTCTTTCCAAATAATTCGCGTATTTTATAATCAAGTGCTATAAAAAACACATCATATGCCTCATTCCAATTCAGAATATTCTTTTAATAAAATATTCACATTATCAGGGAAAGGTTCCCATTAATTTTATCAAAGATAAATTCTTTTAAATTTATTCTTTAATCTTTCTTTGGATATCAATTTCAAAAGATTTTATTAACTAGTCGGGATTATCGAACCTTACCGAAGTAATCATTCATTTATATTTTTCACATCCCAACCCATTTATCCCATTCTTATTTTAATCTAATTAAAGATTCCTTTAAAACTCTAGTTCAGTTTTAACCTCAAAAATCATTACTTAATGATCATCCAAATTTCAGGAAATAAATCATGTTTTTACTTGGGTTAAAGAACTAGTGTCCTTTAAAACACAGTGCACAATAAACCCAAATCATTTTCCATAAAAATGGAATCTACACAGAAAACAGATCAATATATAATCGATATAAATTTCCGTATCAGACTAATAATGTAATAACCCGGAAAATCTGAGCCAGTTTAAAAATTTTATTTTGGCAATTTTGGGGAATTTTGAATATTTAAAATAAATTATTTTAAATAATATCAATGAGAAATTTATTTTGAATATATTTAGAATATATATATTATATACGTCGTCGTTAGAATGTAAATAATTATATATAATTATAAATAGAATTGAAAATGGCGCGGTAGTTCGATAATTCGATTTCAAACTTCAGTTGAATGTACCAGGTGCAAAACAATCCGGAATTTAGCGAAACCAAAAATAATAGGATCTAATTGTGAATATCTTTCCAACGAACCCGAAAAATTGAAATTTCATAGCGGGAATCAAAAGATATGTCCAGTTGAAAATTCTGAATAGTCGCTATGGAATTCAGGCCCTTAAAAATTGACATTTTGCAAACGACCTCGGATTTTGACGAAACCACTTTTGTTGGGTCCGTGATGTCAAATTATTGCTAGGTTCGAAATTTCATAATTTTTCGAATCAATATGTAAGCATGGCAAAGGAAAACGCGTTTGACCAGTTTCAGTTGATTTTAATCGACTGGAAATTGGCCATTTTTCCAACGGTCTCAGAATTCGACGAAACTAGTATTGTTAGGACAATATCGTCAATACGAAGCTAGAAAATATTTTTCTGGAATTTTACTAGTTAGTATGTGACCCCGGTAAATTGAAATGCGCATTCAAATTCAATATATAGAGTTATATGTTGATTTTGACGAAAATTGATCGAAACGATCGAATCAGCCTACGATACATATCCCATTGTGTTCGGAATAGGGGTAAAACGCTATGGACGACAGGCGGTGGGCCTCGTTTAGAGGTCGTATGTAAAAGTCAACTTTTTGCAATTAAAAATTAAATAATATAAATTTTATAAAAGCCCCCCCTCACTTCTTCTTCCCGATTCAGTTTAAATAAATAAAAAAAGAAGAAAGGGAAGGGGGCGGAGCGCCGCTCCACCGCTTATCGCGCCGCGCCGCCAGTAGCCGCTCGAGCCCCCCCCACCCCCCACTCAGACCCCCTTCGATCGACGAGCCACAGAACCCCCTCCCCCCGACGGAAATCCACCGCACCGCCCCCATCAGCTCCGTTCCACCCTGGACGCCGCCTCTGGCACGGATCCCCCCCCCCCACTCGATCGAGTTGACCGCAGCACCCCCCTAACCCTAAAGACCGTCGCCTGCTCCGCCCGCCACCACCGGCGAACTCCAGCCCCCTCCGATCCCTCTTCTCCCCCATCCACTGTAATCTTCCATTTTTTTATTTTATTTTATTTATTTATTTTGTTTTGTGTTAATCTATTTTAAATATTTTTGCTAGTTTAATCTGATTTTTTTAGCTAATAGAAAAGAATAGATTTTTCGAATAGAAAAGATTAGATTTTTCGAATAGAAAAGATTGAATTTTTAAATTAGTTAAGTTAGGATTTTTAAAATAGAAAGGGCATGGTCTTTAAAATAAAAATAGCAATATGAAAGTGAAATAAAAATATGATTTTTATATTTTTAAAGTATTAAAAATATAATCTTTACTATATAGAAGATGTAAAAATATGATTTTTGATTATGTAGAGAATTGAAAATATAATTTTTACATGATAGGAATATTAGAAATATCATCTTTATATGTGTAGAAGAGTAAAAATGTGATTTTTATAATGATATATTTGAAAAGGCGAAATCTTTATATAGAGAATAGCGAGGTAAAAAAATAGAATTTTTATCTATATAGTAGCGGTGTGAAAATAGAAATTTTATCCATATTGCATGATAGTAAAAATTTGATTTTTATATATTGAATAGCAAAGTAAAAATTCGATTTTTATATATTGAATAACGAAGTAAAAATTCGATTTTTACATATGTAGTGGGTACGGGCAACGAAGATGACAAAAAGGCGAGAACGACGAAGATTTCTATAAATGAAGTGTCGTGAAGTTGGATAGCTATTGGTGAGAACTTCTCACTCTTCAATTTCTTTTCTAGTTTTATATATATACTAGGATGCAGACGGTGTTTAGTAGCACCCGACACCCGTCATCCACAGACCATGGATGGCTTGTTTGTTTAACTGTTTGGTTGTGTAGTTGGTTAGATTATTTGGTTTGAATTGTATTGTTTGGTGAAATGAAATTGATTTGATTGATGTGTGAATGGCGTGGGCCTTCACTAGACCGGGGATAAGGCCAGGCCTTGTCCCGTTTCTAGTATCGTGTCGTTATGCTGCCGAAATTTTCTAAAATATGTTAGAAAAATAAAAATATCATTTTTATTGTGTAAATGAACTGAATAGAAATTCATGTGTTGGAATAAAATATTTTATCGTTAAAAATATAATTTTTAACGTGAATGTGAATAAATAAATATTCATTTACAAACCGGACGGTTTGTTTATGTACACCTATTTGAAGGACATTGATTGGGACGATAAATTTTACATATCGCCCAACTGCACAAATAAAATTTGTGTTTGTTGTTTTGAAACCCCACACGGGTGTTGGGATGAAATTTGAAGTTCACTCATCCTGATTGATTAAATATGTCGATCGATTGATTGACAGGCTGTTATAAGCGTTAGATATCTACATTTGATGCTTATACAGTGTAGTGCACTTTGGATGATGGTTGATTATTTATCATTGCTATTATATACATGTGTTGAATGGAATCCATATAATTAACTTTATATGGTAATTGATTGGGCCTCATTCCAATTTAGAAGATAAAGAATATTATAATATAAAGGTTCATGTGTTGACCGTACTAATCCGTTGAGATTAGTCATGTGTTGAACGAAATATTTTAACAATAAAATTTACATCTTTATATTATAAAATAAAGGTTCATGTGTTGACAGTACTCATCCATTGAGATTAGTCATGTGTTGAACGAAATATTTTAACGATAGATACCATAATTTTTATAAAATATATTAAATAACAAAAATAGTCACACGTGGACAGTACTCATTCGTTGAGATTAGTCGTGTGTTGAAAAAGATATAGAGTCGTGTATTGAAAGAAATATAAATCCATTTGTTGAATATAAAACCGTGTTGATTTGTGATGCACTATTTTGACGCAAACGATATTTATATCGATTAAATTCGAATTGAATTTGAATCGAATAGATAACGAATTTGAATTGAATTGAATAGATAATGAATTTGAATTGAATTGAATAGATAACGAATTCGAATTGAATTGAATATATAACGAATTTGAATTGAATTGAATAGATAACGAATTTGAATTGAATTGAATAGATAACGAATTTGAATTGAATCGAATAGGAAACCAATTCGAATTGAATTGAAAACGAATTCGAATTGAATTGAAAATGAATTCAAATTGAATTGAAATTTGAATTGAATAGAAATGAATTTTAAAACGAATTTATAAGGAAAATTCAATTTTGATTTGAATTTGAAATAAAGGTTGAAATTGTTTTTGAAACGAATTCAAAACTATTTATAAAATTCGTTTTAGATAGTAATCGACGAAATATATATTATATATATTATATATATAATATAATGGCCTGAATAGAACGCGCCACGCCGCGGCAGTTCGTGAATTTCGACCATTTATTTCGAACGGACATTACGGGAGATCCGACCGTCGGATTCTCCTAAAACCTGAACCGTTGGGTTCGTATCGAAAAGAGCTTTCTAACGAATATCAGAAATTTGAAATCTAACGGTTGGCTTTGGAGATACGTCCAAATCAAATTTGAAAAAGGTCGTTGTAAGTGCAGTTCGATGGCCGTTGATGGAAATCGACTGTACGGGCCTTGATAAAATTACTAAAAGTAGTAATAATTTGTGTAAAATCAAAAGAAATGATTTGGGAAAAATTGGGGTGAAAAACTCCATATTTGAAAAGATTAAAAATAGATTTTTATCGAAATGAACTAGTTTTGAACTGAAATTAAAACCCATTTATTTTAAAATGAATAAATTGGATTTGAAATGGGTTTAAACAGAATTGATTCATGGGTTTATCGTGAACGGTGTTTTAAATAATACTAATTCTTTAACCCGATAATAATTAGAATGTGATTTGGGTTTGTCGTGAACTGTGTTTTAAATGACACTAGTTCTTTAACCCAGTAAAAGGAGTTTTATTGAATCTGCAATTAGATTGAAATGTGAATTGATAATCTAAATTATCAAATTTGGCAAATGAGCGAGAATGGAGTATCACCAGTTTTGCTCCAAAGAGATAGTTAAATCTTTAATCAGATTTGAACGTGAAATGGTAATTAATTTTACCGATAACACCGTGGTGTTAGATATGGAGTATTACCAGTTTTGCTTCATGGGATGAATAGGTTGGGATTGGGAAATAAAATAAATAATTACTTCGGTGTGGTTCGCTAATCTCGACTAGTTTGGAAAACCATAATTTGGTTTGAAATGACATCCGAAGGAAGATCAAAGAATAAATTTAAAGAATTTATCTTGGATAAAATTAATGGAAACCTTTCCCTGAGAATATGAATTGGAATGAGGCGTATGTTGTGTTTGTGTAACATTTGTTTATAATATACGCGGGTTGTTCGGAAAGGCCGGGTTTATACCCATTCTGAGTAACCGATTCGACGATATGTCGAAGATGAAGACGGTGGTCGAAGACCGGAAGTCTTCACATCGTTTGGGTAATTACTAACGATCCTGATTGGGCTGTACACCCAAGAGGATGGAAATAGTTGGTGGTCGTCCAGACGTACTTGGAGATCGATGGATATGCGTGGAAAGTGCCTCCGGTTTCGTTCAGACCCAGAACGAACTTGTAAATGGATTGTGTGTCTGACATTGGATTTTATTCTGTGTTGATTGATTTTTGTTAAATATATATCTGTTTGGCGGCGGAGAATTTATTCTCTTGCTTAACGCCCTTCTCTGAGACGTACGAGCTTAGAGGTTATATATCGATAGATATCAATCGCATGGCATGAATTTCCTGTATGGCACGCTAAGATGCAATGATCAAGGCTTTTGTTGAAAAGCAGAGTCTTGTGGTTGATGATCAAAGCACGGCCTACGTGGCAGCTTTGTGTATAACGTGAATTCGCGAGCCTCACACCTCGGTATGAGTTAAAAATGGGATACAGACTGCAGGGAGAGCACGACGTTTCTTTCTAGCTTTGGTGGTGTCAGTGACTTACCAGCTCTGACATTTATATACTTTTCACCCATGTGGTTGTTGGATGAGGCGCCTCGATTTTAGGTCTGTAAGGACCGGGAAACGTGTGTTCAGGAATTGCCAATCCTCTAACGTAAGTGAGGACCGGCCCTGAAGATCCAGGATTGCCCAAAGTGTGTAGTCCTGAGACATTTGCTAGAGTGTCTTGAACACGGAGAGGAGCTTGCCTCTTGCCTCGACTCATGACGGAAATCCAATTTCCAATACGTGCATTTTGGTTTTAATTGTAGAACTAGTATGGTGACATGATAGATGGTACCCATGCCGCCTATGATTGATATTTATGATTGAAATGTTTTGACACTATACACTTATTATAGTATCAAATGATTTGTTTTAAACGTATCAAGCATGTTTGGCTATTATAAGGGAAAACCCTATCCTCCGGCTTGCGTTGCATTGTGTGATGGGACATGGGTCTTATAATAGCTTCATTTTTGAAAAAGCATTGCGCTATTTATTCTATGCACTGGTATTCTTGGGAGGAAACCCGTTCCGTGTTATACGGCGTGGTCCCTTGAATTACTCTCTCTTAAAGTAAAGTTTTAAATAACTGTTTTAGTTCTCACACCAGTCACATGACTGACCTGGAGTTTATTGTTTTAACCTAAACTCTGGGTGCCCTCATTTTCCGCACGGGCAGCAAGTAGTTTTGGTTTTGCAGATTTATATTCACAGGATCCTGGTTTACAGCTGGAATGATATCCGGAAAGCTCTGTATCCGTATATCACCTTCAGTTGTGCTTTATATTATTTTCCGCTGCTATGTAATTCATTGTAATCTCTGATAATTATCGAATGTAATTTATTCATTTATACTCTGTATATTCTTGTATTCTGATGGAATTGTTGTAATAACAATGAAATGTTCTTCCGTCTGCGTTCTGATTTGTCCTGTTCTCAAATGATCAGGGGTTTCGAACAGTCTAGATCGGTTTAACGACTGATTCGGATCGAGCATCGCAACAGCAACAACCACACAGGTGAAAAGTATATAATCGTCAGGGCTGGTAGGTCACTGACACCACCCTAGCTAGAAAGAAACGCAAGCCCTCCCTGATGTCCTCTCCTGTTTCTGGTTCATACTGGGGTGTGAGGTTCGCGCATTCACGTTATACACAAAGCTATGCCACACAGGCGGTGCTTTGATCATCACCACAAGACTTTGTTTTTCAACAGAAGCCCTGATCACTGCATCTTAGCATGCCACACGGGCAATTCACGCCATGCGACTGATGTCCATCGATATACAACCTCTGAGCTCGTGCGTTTTAGAGAAGGGCGTTAAGCAAAAGAATAAATTCTCCACCGCCAAACAGATGTATATTCAATAGAGATCAATCAACACAGAATAAAATCCAATGTCAGACACACAATCCATTTACAAGTCCGTTCTGGGTCTGAACGAAACCGGAGGCACTAAATACCTCGCAAACCCATCGATCACCACGTACGTCTAGACGATCACCACTCATTATCCATATTTCGGGATGCCTCCCAATCAGGACCTCGGTTACCATCCAAACGAGGTGATGATCTCCGGTCTTCGACCACCGTCTTCCTCTTCGACTTTCAATCGCCGATCAATTATTTGAAATGAGAATTAACTCGGCCTTTTCAAATAATTCACGTATTTTTAGAATTTCCTATCAATTTGTTTCAATGGTTAAATCATTCGACAACACTGATTTTGTTCTTTAATGTAATTTTCACACCAAACACACTCAACCATCAAATACCATATAAATCGAGCAAATTCAGTTTATTTCCATTCCATATCGTTTATGATATTTTATAACGATTTATCACTATTTTTATTTATTTTAAAATAGCCAATTTATTCAAAAACGACGCTTCGGGCCATAACCCGGCCGTGGCGCTGTTTTTCTTCAGATTTGATTTACACACATCTGAAAATCTAACCGTTGGATCTTCACAAAATTTACATCATTGGAAAGGTCTTTTCAAAATGAATCCAACGCAGCGTCGTTATTCGTTTAAATATAATTATATATATATATATATATATATAATCGTTTATGGCGCTGTTTTTCTTCAGATTTGAATTAAACATTCCAGACAATCCAACCGTTGGATTTTTACAAAGTTGGTGCCGTTGGAAAGATTTTTCCAAGGCGAACCCAACGGTTGCGATTTCAGGAAAATCCGATGGTCAGATCTCCTGGTATAGTCATTTGAAATCACGGTTTCAAATCACGAACTGCACGGCCACGTTTCGTTTTAATTTTATTTATATTTATATATTTATATAAATATAGTTCATTCCACAATTTCAATATCGTTTTTACTTCAAATATTTCACTAATGCCTTTAAATTTTGGAAAATATCGCCATAACCTCCTTTGTACGGGAGGGGCTGGGAAAATTCCCAAATAGCCACACGGGCATCTCATGTCGAAAAGAAAAAGAAAAAGCCAAGCGGCTGGCCAACAGGCTCATAAAATCATCACAGAAACAAAACAGTAAATGTGTACCTATTTGTCGGGCACAAAATTTTATTCCTCTTCTCTAGCCCCTTTGCTATAACCTGTTCAATAAATATGCATGTACATCTATACAGTTCTTATCATTTATCATTTTCCATTCAACTTCATATTTGATTTCATTTGGTTTAAAAACACCATTCATTCTAATGTTGCATGCATAGGCAAAAATCGTATCATTAGCTAATTAATGAATATTTCAACTCACGCAAATTTATTTGAACGAGTTGCTATTTTTAACACTTCACATTTCAACAATTCATGTATATAATAAAAATGTGATTTTTTTATTGTAAAACAATTCATTTCAAAACACTATTATTTTATATAGTTTATAGAGGTGATAAAAATAGGATTTTTATTATAAAACAATTTCTTTTAAAACGAGATTATTTTACATAGTCCATATAGATGATAAAAAGGTGATTTTTATTATAAAACAATTTATTTTAAAATATGAATACCATTCAACACATGAATTTCTAATCAACGAATGAATATCGATTCAACACATGGAGGTTTTCTATAGTTTCTATATATAGATAAAAATGTGATTTTTATATTTGAAACGCGAATACTATTCAACACATGAATTTCTAATCAACGAATGAATATCGATTCAACACATGAAGGTTTTCTATTCAATGAATAAATATAGTTTTCGGCAAATGAAAATAATTCAAACACATGAATATTATTCAAAATTTCGGCAGCATAACGGCAGGGTAGTTAAAACCGGGACCGTCCCAAGTACGCCTCCTCGCTCTACCTTAAAACCTCGCGGTTTTTGACAATGGGGATCATGCATCTAGTTCGCACGCAGGCGGCATTTTTTATTTATTTCATTTCCACAAACTAATCCTATGTGGTTTCAACCAAATATTTCTCAACCACAAATGGGTATTACCTGTGTGAGCCGCGGTGGGTATTACTAGCTGCTTAGGGGATGAATGGATGGTTGCAAAGCCTACCGGATTTTGCCGGCCGTCACATTTGGTATCAGAGCTTTGGTTTACAGAGCTCGAGAGCAAGACACATTAGAACCATATGAAAGAATTCATCAGATATTGGATTAGCAATATCCAATTAGAATGACTCGTTAGAGATAGGATCAGTAGTATCCTAGAACGAGTGTGAAGAGTATATTTTTTTTTCCAGATGAAAACAATTTTGTTTTGAAAATTTAAATCGTTTTATACGTATTTGAATATTTATATTGATATGGACAATCCAATATATAAAGATTTCGCGTATACGCGTCATGAACGTATATTCGAAGTTTTAATATACTGGATAGATATAGAATCACATTCTAGACACCCGGAGATGGTTCTGATGATTGATCGATCATCATCCGAACTTGTGTTCGTGTTTCGAAGGTGTGATTTTCTGTATATTTCCATTAGACTGGTGTGAGAACCAAAAACTAATATAGTTAGAATACATTGTTGTGAATTGGCATCAAAAACATGATTTCCTGTATATGTATCAAAATTATGAATTCGAAACTCTAATCCATTAATTGATTGATGTTTGTGTTGTTTGTTTATTTGTTTGATAATTTTGAACCATTTAGCCTAATTGAATCCAATATTGAACTGTATTGAAAATTGATCACATTTGCTTGCATATACATATACTTACATTGAACAGGTCATAGCAAAGAGGCTAGAGCCGAAGAATAGAATTTGTTTGCCCGACAAATAGGTACATGTCTACTATAATTTACTGTTTTATTTGGGTGATGATGATTTTATGAGCCTATTGGCTAGCTGCTTGGCTTTTTCTTTTTCTTTTTGAGATCAGAAGGCCTATATGGCAATTTCAGGATTTTCCTGTGGCTCCCGGTGCAGGGGAGGTTATGGCGAAATTTTTCGAAAATTTAGGGTGTTAGCCAAATTTTGGAAAATTTGAAAATTCTCAGAAACTGAAAAGTTGGAGAATGGAAGCCAGATCGAACGTAAAGTTGATTAATCAAACCACTTTCGACTTTGTTCCTTTTCGGGGATGAAAAGTTTTAAGTGGGGGAGATTGTAATAACCCGGAAAATCTGAGCCAGTTTAAAATTTTTATTTTGGCAATTTTTGGGAATTTTGAATATTTAAAATAAATTATTTTAAATAATATCGACGAGAAATTTATTTTGAATATATTTAGAACGTAAATATTATATACGGCGTCGTTAGAATGTAAATAATTATATATAATTATAAATAGAATTGAAAATGGCGCGGTAGTTCGATAATTCGATTTCAAACTTCAATTGAATGTACCGGGTGCAAAACAATCCGGAATTTAGCGAAACCAAAAATAATAGGATCTAATTGTGAATATCTTTCCAACGAACCCGAAAAATTGAAATTTCATAGCGGGAATCAAAAGATATGTCCAGCTGAAAATTTTGAATAGTCGTTATGGAATTCAGGCCCTTAAAAATTGACATTTTGCAAACGACCTCGGATTTTGACGAAACCACTTTTCTTGGGTCCGTGATGTCAAATTATTGCTAGGTTCCAAATTTCATAATTTTTCGAATCAATATGTAAGCATGGCAAAGGAAAACGCGTTTGACCAGTTTCAGTTGATTTTAATCGACTAGAAATTGGCCATTTTTCCAACGGTCTCAGAATTCGACGAAACTAGTTTTGTTAGGACCGTATCGTCAATACGAAGCTAGAAAATATTTTTCTGGAATTTTTCTAGTTAGTATGTGACCCCGGTAAATTGAAATGCGCGTTCAAATTCAATATATAGAGTTATATGTTGATTTTGATGAAAACTGATCGAAACAATCGAATCAGCCTACAATACATATCCCATTGTGTTCGGAATAGGGGTAAAACGCTATGGACGACAGGCGGTGGGCCTCGTTTAGAGGTCGTATGTAAAAGTCAACTTTTTGCAATTAAAAATTAAATAATATAAATTTTATAAAAGCCCCCCCCCCTCACTTCTTCTTCCCGATTCAGTTTAAATAAATAAAAAAAAGAAGAAAGGGAAGGGGGCGGAGCGCCGCCCCACCGCTTATCGCGCCGCGCCGCCAGTAGCCGCTCGAGCCCCCCCTAGACCCCCTTCGATCGACGAGCCATAGAACCCCCTCCCCCCCCCCCCCCCCCCGACGGAAATCCACCGCACCGCCCCCATCAGCTCCGTTCCACCCTGGACGCCGCCTCTGGCGCGGATCCCCCCCCCACTCGATCGAGTTGACCGCAGCACCCCCCCCCCAACCCTGAAGACCGTCGCCTGCCACCACCGGCGAACTCCAGCCCCCTCCGATCCCTCTTGTCCCCCATCCACTGTAAGCTTCCATTTTTTATTTTATTTTATTTATTTATTTTGTTTTGTTTTAATATTTTTGCCAGTTTAATCTGATTTTTTTAGCTAATAGAAAAGAATAGATTTTTCGAATAGAAAAGTTAGATTTTTCAAATAGAAAAGATTAGATTTTTCGAATAGAAAAGATTGAATTTTTAAATTAGTTAAGTTAGGATTTTTAAAATAAAAAGGGCATGGTCTTTAAAATAAAAATAGCAATATGAAAGTGAAATAAAAATATGATTTTTATATTTTTAAAGTATTAAAAATATAATCTTTACTATATAGAAGATGTAAAAATATGATTTTTGTTTATGTAGAGAATTAAAAATATAATTTTTGCATGATAGGAATATTAGAAATATCATCTTTATATGTGTAGAAGAATAAAAATGTGATTTTTATAATGATATATTTGAAAAGGCGAAATCTTTATATAGAGAATAGCGAGGTAAAAAAAAATAGAATTTTTATCTATATAGTAGCGGTGTGAAAATAGAAATTTTATCCATATAGAATGATAGTAAAAATTTGATTTTTATATATTGAATAGCAAAGTAAAAATTCGATTTTTATATATTGAATAACGAAGTAAAAATTCGATTTTTACATATGTAGTGGTTACGGGCAACGAAGATGTCAAAAAGGCGAGAACGATGAAGATTTCTATAAATGAAGTGTCGTGAAGTTGGACAGCTATTGGTGAGAACTTCTCACTCTTCAATTTCTTTTCTAGTTTTATATATATACTAGGATGCAGACGGTGTTTAGTAGCACCCGACACCCGTCATCCACAGACCATGGATGGCTTGTTTGTTTAACTGTTTGGTTGTGTAGTTGGTTAGATTATTTGGTTTGAATTGAATTGTTTGGTGATATGAAATTGATTTGATTGATGTGTGAATGGCGTGGGCCTTCACTAGACCGGGGATAAGGCCAGGCCTTGTCCCGTTTCTAGTATCGTGCCGTTATGCTGCCGAAATTTTCTAAAATATGTTAGAAAAATAAAAATATCATTTTTATTGTGTAAATGAACTGAATAGAAATTCATGTGTTGGAATAAAATATTTTATCGTTAAAAATATAATTTTTAACATGAATGTGAATAAATAAATATTCATTTACAAACCGGACGGTTTGTTTATGTACACCTGTTTGAAGGACATTGATTGGGACGATAAATTTTACACATCGCCCAACTGCACAAATAAAATCTGTGTTTGTTGATTTGAAACCCCACACGGGTGTTGGGATGAAATTTGAAGTTCACTCATCCTGATTGATTAAATATGTCGATCGATTGATTGACAGGCTGTTATAAGCGTTAGATATCTACATTTGATGCTTATACAGTGTAGTGCACTATGGATGATGGTTGATTATTTATCATTGCTATTATATACATGTGTTGAATGGAATCCATATAATTAACTTTATATGGTAATTGATTGGGCCTCATTCCAATTTAGAAGATAAAGAATATTATAATATAAAGGTTCATGTGTTGACCGTACTCATCCGTTGAGATTAGTCATGTGTTGAACGAAATATTTTAACAATAAAATTTACATCTTTATATTATAAAATAAAGGTTCATGTGTTGACAGTACTCACCCGTTGAAATTAGTCATGTGTTGAACGAAATATTTTAACGATAGATACCATAATTTTTATAAAATATATTAAATAACAAAAATAGTCACACGTGGACAGTACTCATTCGTTGAGATTAGTCATGTGTTGACAAAGATATAGAGTCGTGTATTGAAAGAAATATAGATCCATTTGTTGAATATAAAGCCGTGTTGATTAGAGATGCGCTATTTTGACGCGAACGATATTTATGTCGATTAAATTCGAATTGAATTTGAATTGAATAGATAACGAATTGGAATTGAACTGAATAGATAACGAATTTGAATTGAATTGAATAGATAACGAATTCGAATTGAATTGAATATATAACGAATTTGAATTGAATTGAATAGATAACGAATTTGAATTGAATTGAATAGATAACGAATTTGAATTGAATCGAATAGGAAACCAATTCGAATTGAATTGAAAACGAATTCGAATTGAATTGAAAATGAATTCAAATTGAATAGAAATTTGAATTGAATAGAAATGAATTTTAAAACGAATTTATAAGGAAAATTCAATTTTGATTTGAATTTGAAATAAAGGTTGAAATTGTTTTTGAAACGAATTCAAAACTATTTATAAAATTCGTTTTAGATAGTAATCGACGAATTATATATTATATATATATATAATATAATGGCCTGAATAGAACGCGCCGCGCCGCGGCAGTTCGTGAATTTCGACCATTTATTTCGAACGGACATTACGGGAGATCCGACAGTCGGATTCTCCTAAAACTGGAACCGTTGGGTTCGTATCGAAAAGAGCTTTCTAACGAATATCAGAAATTTGAAATCTAACGGTTGGATTTGGAGATACATCCAAATCAAATTTGAAAAAGGTCGTTGTAAGTGTAGTTCGATGGCCGTTGATGGAAATCGACTGTACGGGCCTTGATAAAATTACTAAAAATAGTAATAATTTGTGTAAAATCAAAAGAAATGATTTGGGAAAAATTGGGGTGAAAAACTCCATATTTGAAAAGATTAAAAATAGATTTTTATCGAAATGAACTAGTTTTGAACTGAAATTAAAACCCATTTATTTTAAAATGAATAAATTGGATTTGAAATGGGTTTAAATAGAATTGATTCATGGGTTTATCGTGAACGGTGTTTTAAATAATACTAATTCTTTAACCCGATAATAATTAGAATGTGATTTGGGTTTGTCGTGAACTGTGTTTTAAATGACACTAGTTCTTTAACCTAGTAAAAGGAGTTTTATTGAATCTGCAATTAGATTGAAATGTGAATTGATAATCTAAATTATCAAATTTGGCAAATGAGCGAGAATGGAGTATCACCAGTTTTGCTCCAAAGAGATAGTTAAATCTTTAATCAGATTTGAACGTGAAATGGTAATTAATTTTACCGATAACACCGTGGTGTTAGATATGGAGTATTACCAGTTTTGCTTCATGGGATGAATAGGTTGGGATTGGGAAATAAAATAAATAATTACTTCGGTGTGGTTCGCTAATCTCGACTAGTTTGGAAAACCATAATTTGGTTTGAAATGACATCCGAAGGAAGATCAAAGAATAAATTTAAAGAATTTATCTTGGATAAAATTAATGGGATCCTTTCCCTGAGAATATGAATTGGAATGAGGCGTATGTTGTGTTTGTGTAACATTTGTTTATAATATACGCCGGTTGTTCGGAAAGGCCGGGTTTATACCCATTCTGAATAACCAATTCGACGATATGTCGAAGATGAAGACGATGGTCGAAGACCGGAAGTCTTCACATCGTTTGGGTAATTACTAACGATCCTGATTGGGCTGTACACCCAAGAGGATGGAAATAGTTGGTGGTCGTCCAGACATACTTGGAGATCGATGGATATGCGCGGAAAGTGCCTCCGGTTTCGTTCAGACCCAGAACGAACTTGTAAATGGATTGTATGTCTGACATTGGATTTTATTCTGTGTTGATTGATTTCTGTTAAATATATATCTGTTTGGCGGCGGAGAATTTATTCTCTTGCTTAACGCCCTTCTCTAAGACGTACGAGCTTAGAGGTTATATATCGATAGATATCAATCGCATGGCATGAATTGCCTGTGTGGCACGCTAAGATGAAATGATCAAGGCTTTTGTTGAAAAGCAGAGTCTTGTGGTTGATGATCCAAGCACGGCCTACGTGGCAGCTTTGTGTATAACGTGAATTCGCGAGCCTCACACCTCGGTATGAGTTAAAAACGGGATACGGACTGCAGGGAGAGCACGACGTTTCTTTCTAGCTTTGGTGGTGTCAGTGACTTACCAGCCCTGACATTTATATACTTTTCACCTATGTGGTTGTTGGATGAGGCGCCTTGATTTTAGGTCTGTAAGGACCGGGAAACGTGTGTTCAGGAATTGCCAATCCTCTAACGTAAGTGAGGACCGGCCCTGAAGATCCAGGATTGCCCAGAGTGTGTAGTCCTGAGACATTTGCTAGAGTGTCTCGAACGCGGAGAGGAGCTTGCCCCTTGCCTCGACTCATGACGGAAATCCAATTTCCAATACGTGCATTTCGGTTTTAATTGTAGAACTAGTATGGAGACATGATAGATGGTACCCATGCCGTCTATGATTGATATTTATGATTGAAATGTTTTGACACTATACACTTATTTTTTTAGAGCAAACGGATATGTAGCGCGTGACTACACAGCCGGTTAAGACACTATACACTTATTATAGTATTAAATGATTTGTTTTAAACATACCAAGCATGTTTGGCTATTATAAGGGAAAACCCTATCCTCCGGCTTGCGTTGCATTATGTGATGGGACCTGGGTCTTATAATAGCTTCATTTTTGAAAAAGCGTTGCGCTATTTATTCTATGCACTGGTATTCTTGGGAGGAAACCCGTTCCGTGTTATACGGCGTGGGCCCTTGAATTACTCTCTTTTAAAGTAAAGTTTTAAATAACTGTTTTAGTTCTCACACCAGTCACATGACTGATCTGGAGTTTATTGTTTTAACCTAAACTCTGGGTGCCCTCATTTTCCGCACGGGCAGCTAGTAGTTTTGGTTTTGCAGATTTATATTCATAGGATCCTGGTTTACAGCTGGAATGATATCCGGAAAGCTCTGTATCCGTATATCACCTTCAGTTGTGCTTTGTATTATTTTCCACTGCTATGTAATTCATTGTAATCTCTGATAATTATCGAATGTAATTTATTCATTTATACTCTGTATATTCTTGTATTCTGATGGAATTGTTGTAATAACAATGAAATGTTCTTCCGTCTGCGTTCTGATTTGTCCTGTTCTCAAACGATCAGGGGTTTCGAACGGTCTAGATCGGTTTAACGACTGATTCGGATCGAGTGTAATTCCCGGCCGTCACAAATAATGTAAATGGAATAGCGGCAAAGCCTTTTAAATTCCATATATAGTAACGGTCTACTTTTACAGAAGCTCATCTCGATTATTATTAAATCGAATTCCCTTCAATTCCAATTTCTTTTATTAAATTGGAAAACTTTACTTTGGAAAAATTTCCATTTGAGTCTTAATAAAAGATTTATAAATTCCAAATCATATTTTCACTGTTAATTGGGTTAAAGAACAAATGTCATTTAAAGCACAGTTCATGATAAACCCACAATCAACTTTCATTTCAGTTATAATTAAATATAAATTAATTAGTAAACTTCTCTAAATCTTAATTAATAGATTTATTCTTTTCTCATCGGGGTTTAAGAATAGTGTTATTTAAGACACCATTCACGACAAACCCAAAAATCCAATTTATTTTATTTAATTCCAATTAAATATTAATTAACTGGAAAACTTCACTAAATCATAATTAAAAGATTTATTCTTTTCTCAACTGGGTTTAAGAACAATGTTATTGAAGACACCATTCACGACAAACCCAAAACCCAATTTATTTTATTTAGTTCTAATTAAATATTAATTAATTGGAAAACTTCATTAAATCTTAATTAAAGATTTATTTTAGTTAATAACTAGTTCATTTTGATAAAAAATATATTTTTATCTTTTCAAAAATGGAATTTTTCATCCAAAATCTTTCCATATTATTAATTATGATTTTACATATTTTTTCCAAATTTTTAATAATTTTATTAAGGCCAGTACAGTCGGTTTCCAATAACGGCCACTGAACTGCATCCATGACGACCTTTTTAAAATTTGATGTGGACATAATTCCAAATCCGGATGTTAGATTTCAAACATATTGTATTCATTGGAAAGCTCTTGTCGAAACGAACCCAAAGGTTCCGGTTTTAGGAGAATCCGACGGTTGGATCTCACGTTACATCAATTTGAAGTTAATGGTCGAAATTCGCGAACGGTCGCTGCGCGACGCGTTCTATTCAGGCCATTAAATATATATATATATAAATAAATAAATATAACGTTGATTTCCAATTTAAAACGTACTTTATAAAGTATTTATAAATTCGTTTTAAAATGATTTCAACTTTATTTTCAATTTTAAATCAAAATTGAATATTCTATATCTTTATCATATTAAAATGATAATATTATCAAAATATTATATTTTGAAATCACTTCTTTTCGATATTCATTATAAAATGAATAAAATCGATCGATAAACTCGTTCGGGTAAAAAGGGCGTCTAACTATATAACTATTTTTATGTTTCAAACATTTTATTCAACACAAGAATATTTTATATAGTTTATACATTCAATAAAAATGATATTTTTATTGTTCATATATTTTATTCAACCTATGAATATTTTATATGGTTTATACATTCAATAAAAATGATATTTTTATTGTTCAAACATTTTATTCTCATTGACATGTTAAAGATGACATTTTTAATGTACAAAATATAATTCAATAAATGATTATTTTATTTTCATTAACATGTTAAAGGTGACATTTTTAATGTACAAAAAATATAATTCAACAAATGATTATTTTATTTTCATTAACATGTTAAAGGTGACATTTTTAATGTATAAAAATATAATTCAACAAATGATTATTTTATTTTCATTAGCATGTTAAAGGTGACATTTTTAATGTACAAAAATATAATTCAACAAATGATTCTTCTCATTTTCATTAACATATTAAAGATGACATTTTTAATGTACAAAAATATAATTCAACAAATGATTCTTCTCATTTTCATTAACATATTAAAGATTACATTTTTAATGTACAAAAAATATAATTCAACAAATGATTATTTTGTTTTCGTTAACATGTTGAAGATGACATTTTTGATGTACAAAAATACAATTCAACAAATGATTATTTTATTTTCGTTAACATGTTAAAGATGACATTTTTTATCTAACAAAAATGTAATTCAACAAATGATTCTTTTATTGGTTTATACATACAACAAAAATGGGATTTTTATTGTTAAAACATTTTATTTTAAAATATTCTTTATTTTTAAAGATTCTTTTATTTTAAAAAATATTCTTTATTTTTAAAATATTCTTTATTTTAAAAAGTCCTTTATTTAAAAATGTTCTTTATTTAAAAATGTTCTTTATTTCTGAATTGGAATGCGACTCAATCAATTACCACATAATTTCAGTTATATGGATTTCATGCATCGCACGTATGCAACAATAATGAGAAATAATCAACAAACAACCAATTCACATCCAGAGTGAAATTTACAACTGTGTAAGCATTAAAATAAATAAATGATGCTCATCAAAGCTTGTCAATTCATCGATCGACATACAACTAAATATTGGGACTAGTGTATGTCAAATATCATCCCAATACCCGTGTGGGGTTTTCAAACAACAACAGTTTATTTAAATAAATCATTGGTCGATTAATTTAACCAATTCTAATTCGGTTTGAATTATTTTCTATTAACTAATTTACAGTGTTTAAATTTTAAACAAATATTTATAATTTAATTTCAATTGCCACATAATAATATTAAATTTATTTTTAATATTTTAAACATCCAAATCAACACACAACACAGTAAAGTCACAATACAATCAATTAAATCGTCCATGGTCTGTGGACGAGGGAGGTGAGTTAACAGGCACTGTATATAATTTATAATGATTAAACTGATAAAAATCTAAACTGGCAATTCTATATATATTTTAGTTAGGAAAATAAATAAATAACTGTGTAGAATTTTTATTGAGGATTTCTCACCTTCGTTTCCACTCCGTTAGTCTTTAACTGATGATTCTGGTACCGTTCTGTTTCAGTTTGCTTCCTCACGTAGTGTTCGTCACCGTATTTCCAATGCAATCTGTAACATCCCAGAAATTTAACTGAGTTTGATTTGGATTTTTATTTATGTAATTTTGATTTTCTGAATATAAATTGATTTTATTAGGTTTGAATATGAATTTTTATTTTGAATAGGTAACTTGTTCTATTTTTATATGATTCTTTTTATATTTATATGATTTTTAAATAATGAAATTTTATCATTTTGATAATATTGAATTGTAAAATATAAGTTTGTTAAGGAATAATTTATTTTTAAGATTTTTCAAGAGTGATTATTATTTTTATTACTTAGATAAATCATAATAATGTTTATAAGATTCAATAAGGATTTTTAAGTATTTATTTTTAAAACCATTTGTTAGTGTAAATTTGGATAAATTACATATGTATATATTTGATAAATTATATAGATAAATATTTTTAAAATATTAATAAGTTATATTTTATAAACATTTGGTAATAAGATGGTTACACTAATAAATATGACAAAGTTTGGCTACATTTATAGGTATTGCAAATGTGTGACTAAGATAAACTAATTTTTATAATGAGGATAAGGCTAGGTGTCCTTATGTGTTGTCATCATGCATGAGATTAGCTCCATGATATCATCTAAGTGTCCACCTATGTGTGTTAATGCATGAGGTAATTCATTGTATTAAGCCAAGTAGTCACTTAGGTGTAATGCATCCATGTAGTTAGATATGAGACAAGAACATGTGTCCATGAATGTATTGACTAAAATACCCTTGAAATCATCCTATATAAGGAGAACTAATCATTGAATTGCTCACTTCAGCCATTGTCAACTTCATATGCAGCTCCTCACGACATTCTTCTTTTGTTTTCCTGTTTTCCCTTTCCTGTAAATGGAAATTTAAACATTCCCACTCATTCAAAAATCCAACATATCTCAATTCAATCACTTCTAGCCAAAATGATCAATATGAATGTGTTCCTATCATCGTTTGTGATTTTTAGAAACTGACGGATCAAAATTTCATCGATTATCAAAAGAGAAATCTCGGTTTTACAAAGAAATGAAAATGTGCGTTGAAAACTTCGAAAAATAATATCTCCAAAACCATGAAGAGTTAGATTGCGCCGTTAGCACTGTTGCGATCAGCAGAAGGAGTAGTATTTTTGGTGAGAAAATGGTTCATTTCTGTGTCGATGATTTTAATTGTTCGAAACTAGGTTTGGGAATTGGCAGAGAATGGAGTTACGATGATCGAATCGAAGCATGGCATGGCGGTCAGGAAAGAGAGAACTTTGATGTTGTATAAGTTGGTGAAGATTCATGATAAAAGGTGTCGATGTATTTGGAGTAGGCGTGCGGTTCCTGGTTTGACGGGCTGTCGGGTTTTGGTTTCGAGGGGCGAGAGCGTGCGCGAGTAGGTGCAAAGGATGGAGGTGGTGGAAAGAAACTTGTTGGTGAGCTTAGATTTGAGTTCGGTTGAGAGGTGTGGTGTGCCCCGTGCACCGTGGTGTGCACGTATGGGTTCCAGGAAAAGACATGGCGCGTGAGAAAGAAGAAAGGAGGAGGGCCGAGTATGATGTAGGAAGTTTGGGCCTTGGGCTTGGTATGGTTTTAATTATTCATTTAAATTAATTTAGTTTAAAAATTTGCAAGTTAATATCTTACCCGTTTAAGTCCGTTCGGCTCGCCGTTGGAGGCATTCGCATCGTATTCACGAGTAGAACATAATTGGTATATAATACTGATGATTTTTTTAAGTATAATTTATATAATAATAATAATAAAGGTCCTTATATATATAATTATATGTAGAAAACATCATTATTAATAGAATTTTAATATATATAATTAGCAGAAATCCCCAGCTGCTAATGGAAGTGAACTGAAACCAGTACGAGTAGAAGTGGCAGTATTCGTTGATCTGTTCGCTCTGGTAATGAAGATTTTTAAATCTTGAATGGTGAGAACTTCTAATTTAAATTATTTATTGAAATTAGTTAATTATAATTAGCTGAGATTAATTGTAATTTGTTGATGATGATTGTGTGATGGATGTTGATGTTTGAATGTTTGCTCATGTAATTAGATAATACACTGAACACGAGTAAGTGTTATTGACTGTAATGCTTGTGCACAGTTAAAATGTTTGTTGTGATAATGAATTCGTATCCATCTGATCGTATGGTTCATTTGGATAGATATGATTGCATTGTATGATATCACACACATACAAACACACCGTGGTTATGGAAATATTTGGGTGATCGATTTAGAATCTCTTTCCTATATACGATTTTATTTAATTATTAAATAATATTTAAAATTTTGGTTTTGAATAAAATATCAACTTTTAAATATTAAATCAGGATTTTGAAAATGATTTGAATTATGTATTGATTTCGTATAACGATCTTTATATCTATTTGAAACTGTTTTTGGTAAAAATATTTCAATTTAAATTCGAAATGAGATTTTTTTTGAAATTTGAATATGGTTATATATATATATTAACGATGTTTTTATAATAATGATATAATATACACCAAAACGTTCTAGGATGACAGAGAGGATGGTGTCTAGGCTTGGGTTTGGAAATTCAGTTTCCTGCTCTCCCTGGCTATACCTAACTGATCCGACAACGGGATGGTAAATTCGAAATCAAATTTAAAATACATTTTTGAAACTGTTTCAAATGATTCGGAAATATAAATTTAATTTGAAAGGATTTGAATAATTTATATTTGAATCATTATATGGGTTGAATAGAACGCACTATGATGTGACAATTCGTAATATCGACTTCAAGTTTTGAATAGTTTTAACTTGATTATTTGAAATTAATTTGACGTAAAATAAGAAATGTTGAATTGCAAATGGTAACAGTTTTGAAAGCATTGGAATATTTGAATTTCGAACAATTTTAAATCTATGTGATTTAAATGGCTATTTTAATAGCAATACTTTCAGTGATATTTCCAAATGTTAATAGTGGTTTGAAATTTATGAACGTGAACTATGATTTGATTATAAGAATGATTGATAAAATAGTTTCAAAGATTATTAAAGTATTGGAAATATTTATATGGAATTCAAATGGGTTTTCCAATTTTAAATTTGGATATGGTTGGAGATAAATCTTCGGATGTTTGATATTAACTCAGTGGATGAAAACCCTTATTATCTGAGGAATTTAAAAGGTAATTCACCATTATTCCGCTTATGATATGAGTTGGATTCGGAGATTTATATTGAAAATAAGTTGATGATATTTCTCTCTAGATCTAATGTCAAAGAGTTGAATAAATCTTTCAATTAAGATACGGATTCTCCACCTGATTGAAATAAGTTAGATAGAAATAATCTTCGATATTTGGTATAAAATTTCATGGTGTAAATGAATACTATCTGGGGAATTTGAAATATATTATCATATCGTTATTCCACTTATAGTATTCGTTGATTATGAGAATTTATATCGAATATAACTGGATAAAAATTTCTGTGTAACTTATGATACAATATCGATTGATTTGGGTTTTGTCGTGAATCGTATCTTTAATAATACCATTCTTGAAACCCAATAAGATTTGAGTTCTGAAAATTCATATCGTAATTGGGGATTTAATCAAACCTTTGATTCGAGGGAATTAAAAGTAGGAAATTGAAGCGAGGGTATGATCTTTGATTTCCAAGAAGAATTAAGATGATAACGAGATGTAGGAAATTAAAGTTGTAACGACCCATATTTTTACGATATATAAATAATTTGTTTAATTATTTAAATAATGGTTTGGTTATTTAAAATGACCAAAATCAAATAATATTGAATATTTAATTAAAATAAATAATATAATAATATATTTAATTTTTGCAATAGTCAGAAATAGTGGAATTCACAAAATGGTGTGAATTGGATCATCGGTGATATTTAATTCAGTTTAAAATTGAATTAGAATAACGAATGTATTATTTGAAAGGCAGTTTGAACGTATAATTATATTATAATTAAAATCGAGCTCAAAATGGCGCTGCAGTTCGTAATTTGGCGATTTGAACTTCAACTGAATGTACGGGATTCATTTTAAATCGGATTTCTGTGAAACAAGAAACGTTAGGAGCTGCTAAATTATATCTTTCTAATGGAAGAGAAAAATCGAGATTTCGTCATGTAGATTTTTAGTTATGTCCAAATCAAATTTTAGAAAAGTTTCTATGGAATTCCTTTATATTTTATATTGATTTATTTATATTTTAAAATGGATTTTTAAATATAAATCGAATATCGATGTAACACTGGATTTGAAATATCGAGTTATAAATCCCAGTGTAGTAGTATGATATTTTGTTGTGAATATATACAATGATATTTATTATTAAATATTAAATTTAATTGTTTTAAATATATTTATATATTTAAAAGGGTTATTTAGAGCTTTAAAAATAACCAGTTTTGCAAACGACCTTAGAATTCGACGAAACTAATTTTGTTGGATCCACAATGTTAAATTATTGTTAGATTTCAGTTTCCGTCATTTCTGAAGTCAGTGTGTGGCTGTACGAGATTTTAATGTGAAAACACAGTCGAATCTCTTACTTTAAAAATACGCTGTGTAAGCAAACGGAGTCGGAATTCGACGAAACCAGTTTCGTTGGGTTCGTAATGTCGAACTGTAGCTGCATGTCCCTTTTCTTGATTTTTGGGTATTGTGTGAGATCGCAGGAATTTTTAAACAGCGTATACAAGAAGCGATATGATAAAAAGAAATTTAATAATCGAATAAAAACAAAAACAAAACCACACTATAAATACACCATTTTCACTGCTAACCCTAAACCCTTTTTTAGCACTCAACAATTTTGCGTCGCCACTTCTATCCTTTTATTTTCAGCAAAATGAAAGTCCCAAAAATCCAAAACTAATCGTATAAAATTCCTAAAATCACTAGACAAGGATATTTAAACCCCATTAATCTCCCTCTTCCACCCTATATCAGTTTTAATTGGTGCGATGGAGTTTCACGAGTACTCAAATATCAAACGAGGACGTAGGGTTTGCAATTTTGGGAAAAGGGTGGAGCAATACGATGTTTTGATGATGTATTTGCGATCAGTGCGTCGAGGAGGTGCGAGAGTAGAAAATCCAAGTGTTTTGGTGACAAACTTTGACGTTACTTTACTGTAGCTCAGCATTTAAGGTCGTCGACGGGTTTCCAGTTCCAAACCGAGTGGGTAAAGGGTGGTACCATGTGGAAGAGGAGAGCTTGACGAGAATCGTTGAATTTTTTGTGAGATTTTAAATGAAAAAGGAGCGGAGTAAATGGTGGTGGAAGTTTGGCAATGGCAACGTCGGTTTCGAACGGGGATTAGGTAAGAAAGACTTAATGGGTGCGGATCTGGTAACTTAAAGGTGAACGGGCCCGAACTTGGTAAATGGGGTAAGGCCCAATAATAAATAGTAATGGTTTAAATTATTTAAATAATGTAGTAACTTTAAATAATCATATCTCTATCATAAGATATCAGAATTTGACAAAACAAGATCCGTTGGGATCGTACAGACGGACACTACCCAATGGAACTGACCGGAAGTGAATTAGAGTTCATTTGGATTTATGGTGAGATTAAACGCTTGAATCAAATCAATGACCAATTATCGCTATTTAACGATAAACCGAACAAGGTGAGTAAATATCACTAACTCTACTCAAATTTATATTTTTAAAAAATATTATTAGAATTTATTAATGATGGTTGTTTGCTGTGTGTTG
The DNA here is from genome assembly GCA_030737875.1 of Allium sativum. Taxonomy (NCBI): domain Eukaryota; kingdom Viridiplantae; phylum Streptophyta; class Magnoliopsida; order Asparagales; family Amaryllidaceae; genus Allium; species Allium sativum. The sequence continues at coordinate 792,068,702 of CM060921.1, read as the reverse complement.
GCTATTTGGTTGAAATGCTAGTCAGTTGATTGAAAATATAGATAACGATATAGATATAAATCGTTAATCAAATATTGATTCTGTTTAGCAGAATATTTCATAGTGAAATGTGATGTTAATTTTATTGTTTAACATCTATGGATGTAGGGAAACAGGTCAGAGGGACCCAACTGGGTTCCTCAACATTTATTTTACTGTTTTCATATATTATGTTATATGATGTGATATGAAATCTGTTGTTGATTTTGTATGGTTGAATGATGCCGATCATTGTTATATGGTACGTTAAATACCATAAGGAATATTGGAATGTTAAAAAGGAAATTTTCAATGTTATATTGAAAAAGAAATGTTTCTAAAATCAAAAGATTTTATAAAAATTATAAAAAGAAAATATTTATTTAGAAAATAAATAGATTAAAAGGAATATTTATTTGTTAAGCAAATAGATAGAATTGAAAAGAAGTATTTGTAAAACATTTACAAATAGAATTGAAAAAGAAATATTTGTAAACTATCTACAAATAGAATTGAAAAGGGATATTTATTTGAAAAATAAATTGAACAGAAAGGGGAAATATGTGTGTAACGAAAAGGAATTTCGCTCGATCCGAATCAGTCGCTAAACTGACCCAGACCATTCGAAACGCATGATCGCTTTGAGAACACGACAAATTAGAACGCAGACGGAAGAACATTTCATTGCTTATTACAACAATTCCATCAGATACAAGAATATACAGAGGATAAATGAATAAATATTACACAGAAAATATCAGAGATTACAATACATTACATAGCAGCGGAAAATAATACAAAATACAACTGAAGAAGATACACAGATACAAAGCTTTTCGGATATCTTTCCAGCTGTAAACCAGGTTCCTGTGAATATAAATATGCAAAACCAAAACTACTAGCTGCCCATGTCAAAATAAGGGCACCCAGAGTTTAGGTTAAAACAATAAACTCCAGGTCAGTCATGGGACTGGTGTGAGAACTAAAACAGTTATTAATCTTTATTTTTAAAGTTAGGCAAATCAAGGGACCATGCCGTATAACACGGAACAGGTTTCCTCCCAAGAATACCAGTGCATAAAACAAACAGCGCAATGCTAAATAAATAAAAATGAAGCTATTATAAGACCCAGGTCCCATCACACAATGCAACGCAAGCCGGAGGATAGGGTTTTTACCTTATAATAGCCAAGAATGCTTGATACGTTTAAATCAAATCATTTGATACTATTATAAGTGCATAGTGTATAAAACAACTTCAAATCATAAGTATCAATCATAGACGGCATAAGTGCCCCATCCCACTATATCGCCATATTAGGTTCTACAATTAAAACCGCAAAATCGCGTATTTGGAAATTCGTTTTCCGTCATGAACCAAGGCAAAAGATAGTCCTTACCGACTTCGAGACAATCTAGCCCATGTCTCAGGGTCAGAGCGCATCGACCCTTGGATCCTCAGGGCCAGTCCACCGATGTGGATTAAACTTAAACTCTGAACATGCGTTTCCCCACCCTATGGGGCGTAAATGAGCCGATGAATGACTCCACCGGACCCGGATCGTCCGATCAAACCGAGGCGCCTCGCAACAGCAACAACCACATAAGTCAAACTCGTCAGTGCGTGTAAAACCACTGACGCCACTTCTAGCTAGAAAGAAACGCATGCCCTCCCTGACATCCTCTCCCCTTTTTGGTTCATACCGGGTGTGAAACTCGCGAAGTAAACGTTACACAAAGCTACGCCACAAAGGCCGTGCTTCGATCATCAACCACAAGACTTTGCTTTTCAACAGAAGCCTTGATCACTTGCCACTTAGGCATGCCACACAGGCAATTCACTCTATGCGTTAGATATCCATCAGTATATAACCCCTGTGCTCGTACGTCTTAGAGAAGGGCGTTAAGCAAGAGAATAAATTCTCCGCCGCCAAACAGATATATATTTAATAGAAATCAATCACACAGACTAAAATCCAATGTCAGATACACAGTCCATTTACAAGTTTGTTTTGGGTCTGAACGAAACCGGAGGCACCTAGTACCCCGCATGCCATCGATCTCCAAATACGTCTGGACGATCACCAACTATTTCCATCTTCTTGGGTGTACAACCCAATCAAGATCATCAGTAATCACCCAAACGACGTGAAGACTTCCGGTCTTCAACCACCGTCTTCATCTTCGACTTATCGTCGTATCAGTTATTCAGAATGGGATAAACCCGGTCTTTCCGAATAACTCGCGTATATAATAAACATGTGTTACACAAACACAACATACGCCTCATTCCAATTCATCAGTCACTAACCGTAAATTAACCAGAGAATAATTCCCCAAATATTAACCCCGTAGGCCGAAACCAACATCAGATCAATATCCAGAAAACCTTTCTGCTTAGCTAACCGACAGTTAGTTTCTAAATTTCACATTCTTAGGGAAAGGTTCCCATTAATTTTATCAAAGATAAATTCTTTCAAATTCATTCTTTAATCTTCCTTTTGAATATCACTTCAAACTAGTCGGGATTAACGAACCTTACTGAAGTAATCATTTGTTTTAATTTCCCAACCCCAACCTATTCATCCCATGAAGTAAAACTGGTTATACTTTATATTTAACACCACGGTGTTATCGGTAAATTCAATTACCATTTCACGTTTAAATCTAATTAAAGATTTAACTATCGCCTGGAGCAAAACTGGTGATACTCCATTCTCGATCTTTTCAATCTAATTAAAGATTCATTAAAACTCCACTTAGCTTTAATCTTTGACTAGGTTAAAGAATCAGTGTCCTTTAAAACACGGTTCACGATAAACCCCAAAATCACATCACATTTCAATCAGTCCCTAACCGTAAAATAGCAAGTGAGAAATTCCCTAAGTATTAACCCCGAAGGCCGAAACCAACATTAGATCAATACCTCTGAAAACATTCAACTTAACTAATCTCCAGTTAGTTTCTGATTTTCTTAACTCCTTTAGGTCTAAGAATAGTATTATTGAAGATACCGTTCACGACAACCCAAAATCACATTCCATTAATTATCGGGTTAAAGAACAAGTGTTATTTAAAACACTGTTCACGATAAACCAAAAAATCAATACCAATTAGATTCCAATTAAATATTATTTAATTGGTACACTTCATTAAATCAAAATAAAAAGATTTAATCTTTTCTCAACTGGGTTCAAGTACAGTATTAATGAAGACACCATTCACGACAAACCCAAATCACATTTGATATTAAATACAAGGCTCTGAATAGAAAATATATCGGCTTAAATTCAATATCAAATTCTACGACTAACAAATGTCGTATTGGAAATTACGATATAAATATATATCTTTCAAATTTCCATAACAACATCTGTATAATCACGAAATCCAACATCGAAATAATCCAAAGACAATTTCGATTCAAATCCATTCCAATTCAATTATTGGAAATTCTGGTTACTTTTAAAACCTTTTTCAAATCCAATTTATTTATTTAAAAATAAATAGAATTTTAATTCTAGCTCAAAACTAGTTCATTTCGATAAAAATCTATTTTTATCTTTTCAAATATGGAGTTTTTCATCCCGATTCTTCCCAAATCATTTCTTATGATTTTACACAAATTATTGATATTTTTAATAATTTTATCAAGGCCCGTACAGTCGATTTCCATCAACGGCCATCGAACTGCACTTACAGCGACCTTTTCCAAATTTGATTTGGACATAATTCCAAATCCAACCGTTAGATTTCAAATTTCTAATATTCATTAGAAAGCTCTTTTCGATACGAACCCAACGGTTCCGGTTTTAGGAGAATCTGACGGTCAGATCTCCCGTAATATCCGTTCGAAGTCAATGGTCGAAATTCGCGAACTACCGCGGCGCGTTCTATTCTGGCCATTATATTATATATATATTATATATAATATATACTTCGTCGATTTCCTTTTAAAATGTATTTTATAAGTCGTTTTAAATTCGTTTTCAAAACGACTTCAACTTCATTTCAAATTCAAATCAAAATTGATTTTTTTCTTATAAATTCGTTTTAAATTCATTTCAAATTGATTTCAATTCAAATCGACTTTTAATTTAATTTCAGTTCGTTTTCAATTCAATTCAAATTCAATTCAAATTCATTTCTATTCAATTTCAATTCGAATTCATTTCTATTCAATTTCAATTCGAATTCATTTCTATTTAAAATATCAGATTTAGAAATCACTTTCGATATTCATTATAAAATGAATGAAATCGATATAAATATCGTTCACGTCAAAATGGCTTCAATCTGATCAACACGGCTTCATATATTTCTATTTTCAAATGTTCTATTTCAAATATTTCTATTCAAATATTTCGATTCAAATATTTCTATTCAAATATTTCTATTCCAGTATTTTATTTCAAAACTGGAATGAGGCCCAATCAATTACCATATAATGTTAATTATATGGATTTTCTACCACACGTATATAACAGCAACGATAAATCATTAACCATCATCCAAAGTGCGTTCTACACTGTATAAGCATCAAATATAAATATTTAACGCTTATAACAGTCTGTCAATCAATCGATCGACATACAACTAACTATTGGGATTAGTGTATGTCATATATCACCCCAATACCCATGTGGGGTTTTCAAACAATCAAACACAGATTTTATTTGTGCAGTTGGGCGATGTGTAAAATTTATCGTCCCAATCAATATCAGTCAAATGTGTGTATACAAACAAATCGTTCGATTTGTTTATATTAATTTATTTCATTTGATATATACGTTAAAAATTCTATTTTTAACTATGAAATATTTTCCACTATAAAATATTTATTTTCAACTACATAAATATTTTATTTCATTTCACATAACATTACACAATCAACTACACATCAAAATCAAACAAACAAGCATACAAGCCGTCCATGGTCTGTGGACGACGGGTGTCAGGTGCTACTAAACACCGTCTGCATCCTAGTATATATTATTAACTAGAAAACGAAATTAAAAGGTGAGAAGTTCTCACAAAGGGTTCCACTCCGTCGTGCTTTCCTTCTGAACATCTGGATTTGCTTGAAGTTCCAATGCAGTTCTTTTCACGTTGTTCAAATAAAAATTATATTTTTATCGCTTTATTTCGATAAATAAAAATCTATTTTTATTTCTGCTTCATATATATTTGACAACGCTTTAATTCTATATAAAACTTATATTTTTATATTTCTATTTCATATACAAAGATCGAATTTTTATATCATCGCTATAAAAATCACATTTTTATTTCAACATATATATAATAAAAATCAGATTTTATTTCGATACATATATAAAGATAATATTTTTATATTCTATATTATATAAAAATCATATTTTTAATCTTTCTATAATATAAAAATCATATTTTTAATCTCTTCACTATATAAAAATTATATTTTTAATCTTTCTATAATATAAATATCATATCTTTAATCTTTTCACTATATAAAAATTATATTTTTATCACTTCATTCTAATAAAAAATAAAAATCATATTATTAATACTTCTACTTTATAAAAATCATAACTTTTCTGTTTTTAAAGAAAACATATCATATATTTTTCATCAAAGAACTCGTATATATTCTTAACTAAGTAAAGATTATATTTTAACTAAGTAAAGATTATACTTTTAACTCATGTTATTAAAACAAAGTTATTTCTATTTAAAAACATGAAAATAGAGTAAAATAAAACAATGCTAATTCGGTTTTTTAAAACAATGTAAATTCGGTTAAAAAAAAACTCACAGTGTTCTCATTTTGGAGAAAAACCCGAAGTCGTGGTCTGAACTAGGGAGGGAGGTGGAGGAGGTGACTGGCGGTTCCTGTTTCAGCGAGCAGCAGCGGCACTGAAGGTCTGGTGGCCAAGGCGAGGTGCGGAGATGTCGAGGCAAGGCGGCGGTGTCGATCTGGGTGATGCGGGTGGACTTCGACGCTGGTGGGTTTTGATCGGGGCGTGGATGTGGGGGTTTGCGCGAAGCGCTGGATGAGGGGAGAGGGAACAGTGTGGAAGAGGGGCGGTGGACTTCGTCCTTGGAGGCGCGACGGACGGCGATGGCAAGAGGCCATCGATTTTCTCAGATCGTTTTTTTTCTTTATTTTAAATGTCGGGCTTTGACTTTCTGAAAAGAGAAGAAGGGGGGTTAAGGGGAAAGTATTTTATTTAATTAAATATTTTTATTTATTTTCTAATCCAAAAAGTAACTTTAAATTTCGATCTCAAAACGAGACCCACCGCCTGTCGTCCCTAGCTAATTACCCCCATTCCGAACACAATGGGAAATGTATCGTAGGCTGATTCGATCGTTTCGATCAGTTTTCGTCAAAATCAACATATAACTCTATATATTGAATTTGAACGCGCATTTCAATTTACTGGGGTCACATATAGTCTCTAAAAATTCCTGAAAAATATTTTCTAGCTTTGTATTGACGATACGGTCCTAACAAAACTAATTACAAAGAATTCTGACACCGTTTGAAAAATGGCCATTTTCCAGTCGATTAAAACCAACTGAAACTGGTTAAACTCATTTTCCTTTGCCACGCTCACATATTGAAATTGGAATCTAGCAATAACTAGACATCACGGATCCAACCAAAGTGGTTTCGTCGAAATCCGAGGTCGTTTGAAAATTTTCCATTTTTAAGGGCCAGAATTCCATAGCGAGTATTCTGAAAATTCATTTGGGCATATCTTTTGATTCCCGCTATGAAATTTTGATTTTTCGGATTCGCTGGAAAGATATTCTCAATTAGATTCTAATATTTTTGGTTTCACTAAAATCCAGTTTATTTTGAATCCTGTACATTCATTTGAAGTTTGAAATCGAATTATCGAACTACCGCGCCATCTTCAATTTCTTTTTTATATATAATAAATATTTATATTCAAACGACGATCTATATAAATATATTCGTTCGAATTCCATTCAAAATAAATTTTTCATCGTTATTATTTAAAATAATTCATTTTAAATAATCAAAATTCGCTAAAATTTCCAAAATAATTTTTTTTTAAATTGGCACAGATTTCCGAGTTATTGCAATCTCCCCCACTTAAAACTTTTTGTCCCCGAAAAGGAACGAAGCCGAAAGTTGGTTTACAAACCAACTCAACTTCCAGTGTTTTCACTACGGCTTAAGTTCTTCAACTTTTCAGTTTCTAAGAACTTTTCAAATTTTTCAAAAATTTGGCTAACACCCTAAATTTTCGAAAAATTTCGCCATAACCTCCCCTGCACCGGGAGCACCAGGAAAATCCCGAAATTTCCATACATGCCCTCTGATCTCAAAAAGAAAAAGAAAAAGCCAATCGGCTCATAAAATAATCATCACCCAAACAAAACAGTAAATTATGATAAACATGTACCTATTTGTCGGGTAAACAAATTTTATTCCTCTTCTCTAGCCTCCTTGCTATGACCTGTTCAATGTAGGTACATGTATATGCAAGCAAATGCGACTAATTTTCAATATAACCCACTATTTGATTCAATTTGGCTAAAGGTTCAACATTTTAATTAACCAAACTAGTAATCAAACAACACAACCATCAATCAATTAGTTGATTTGCTTTTCAAATTCATAACTTTGATATATAGTCAAAAATCACATTGTTGATGCCAAATCACAACAATAGGCCCTATCTAATTTTGGTTCTCACACCAGTCTAATGGAAATAATTAGATATCACACCTTCGAAACACGAAAATAAATTCTGATGATGCTCGAGCGATCATCAAAATCATCTTTGAGCGGCTAGAGTGTAATTCTATATCTACCCAATATATTAAAACTTCGAATATCCGTGGATCAGACGTATACGCAAAATTTCTATATACATGATAGTCCAAATCAATATAAAATAAATAATCAAATACGAATAATTGATTTAAATTTTCAAAAACAAAAATTGTTTTCATTTAAAAAATATACTCTTCACACTCGTTCAAGGATACTACTGATCCCATCTCTAACGAGTAATTCTAATTGGATATTACGAACACAATCTCTGATGAATTCTTTTGTTTGGTTCTAACGTGTCTTGTTCTCTGAGCTTTGTAAACCAAAGCTCTGATACCAACTGTAACGAAAAGTAATTTCGCTCGATCCGAATCAGTCGCTAAACTGACCCAGACCGTTCGATATGCATGATCGCTTTGAGAACACGACAAATCAAAACGTAGACGGAAAAACATTTCATTGCTTATTACAACAATTCCATCAGATACAAGAATATACAGAGCATAAATGAATAAATATTACACAGAAAATATCAGAGATTACAATACATTACATAGCAGCGGAAAATAATACAAAATACAACTAAAGAAGATACACGAAAACAAAGCTTCTGGATATCGTTCCAGCTGTAAACCAGGTTCCTGTGAATATAAATCTACAAAGAAAAAACTACTAGCTGTCCATGTCAAAATAAGGGCCCCCAGAGTTTAGGTTAAAACAATAAACTCCAGGTCAGTCATGGGACTGGTGTGAGAACTAAAACAGTTATTAATCTTTATTTTTAAAGTTAGGCAAATCAAGGGACCACGCCGTATAACACGGAATGGGTTTCCTCCCAAGAATATCGGTGCATAAAACAAACAGCGCAATGCTAAATAAAGAAAACTGAAGCTATTATAAGACCCAGGTCCCATCACACAATGCAATGCAAGCCGGAGGATAGGGTTTTTACCTTATAATAGCCAAGATTGCTTGATACGTTTAAAACAAATCATTTGATACTATTATAAGTGCATAGTGTATAAAACAACTTCAAATCATAAGTATCAATCATAGATGGCATAAGTGCCCCATCCCACTATGTCGCCATACTAGGTTCTACAATTAAAACCGCAAAATCGCGTATTTGGAAATTGGATTTCAGTCATGAACCAAGGCAAAAGATAGTCCTTACCGACTTCGAGACAATCTAGCCCATGTCTCAGGGTCAGAGCGCATCGACCCTTGGATCCTCAGGGCCAGTCCACCGATGTGGATTAAACTTAAACCCTGAAAATGCGTTTCCCCGCCCTATGGGGCATAAATGAGCCAACGAATGACTCCATCGGACCCGGATCTCCGATCAAACCGAGGCGCCTCGCAACAGCAACAACCACATAAGTCAAACTCGTCAGGGCGTGTAAAACCACTGACGCCACTTCTAGCTAGAAAGAAACGCATGCCCTCCTTGACGTCCTCTCCCGTTTTTGGTTCATACCGGGTGTGAAACTCGCGAAGTAAACGTTACACAAAGCTACGCCACAAAGGCCGTGCTTCGATCATCAACCACAAGACTTTGCTTTTCAACAGAAGCCTTGATCATTTGCCACTTAGGCATGCCACACAAGCAATTCACTCTATGCGTTTGATATCCATCAGTATATAACCCCTGAGCTCGTACATCTCAGAGAAGGGCGTTAAGCAAGAGAATAAATTCTCCGTCGCCAAACAGATATATATTTAATAGAAATCAATCACACAGACTAAAATCCAATGTCAGACACACAGTCCATTTACAAGTTCGTTATGAGTCTGAACGAAACCGGAGGCACCTAGTACCCCGCATATCCATCGATCTCCAAATACGTCTGGACGATCACCAACTGTTTCCATCTTCTTGGGTGTACAGCCCAATCAAGATCATCAGTAATCACCCAAACGACATGAAGACTTCCGGTCTTCAAACACCGTCTTCATCTTCGACTTATCGTCGTATCAGTTATTCAGAATGGGATAAACCCGGTCTTTCCGAATAACTCGCGTATATAATGAACATGTGTTACAAAAACACAACATACGCCTCATTCCAATTCATCAGTCACTAACCGTAAATTAACCAGAGAATAATTCCCCAAATATTAACCCGAAGGCTGAAACCAACATCAGATCAATATCCAGAAAACCTTTCTGCTTAGCTAACCGACATTTAGTTTCTAAATTTCACATTCTTAGGGAAAGGTTCCCATTAATTTTATCAAAGATAAATTCTTTCAAATTCATTCTTTAATCTTCCTTTTGAATATCACTTCAAACTAGTCGGGATTAACGAACCTTACCGAAGTAATCATTTGTTTTAATTTCCCAACCCCAACCTATTAATCCCATGAAGTAAAACTGGTTATACTTCATATCTAACACCACGGTGTTATCGGTAAATTCAGTTACCATTTCACGTTTAAATCTAATTAAAGATTTAACTATCGTCTGGAGAAAAACCGGTGATACTCCATTCTCGATCTTTTCAATCTAATTAAAGATTCATTAAAACTCCACTTAGCTTTAATCTTTGACTGGGTTAAAGAATCAGTGTCCTTTAAAACTCGGTTCACGATAAACCCCAAAATCACATCACATTTCAATCAGTCCCTAACCGTAAAATAGCAAGTGAGCAATTCCCTAAGTATTAACCCCGAAGGCCGAAACCAACATCAGATCAATACCCCTGAAACCATTCAACTTAACTAATCTCCAGTTAGTTTCTGATTTTCTTAACTCCTTTAGGTCTAAGAACAGTATTATTGAAGATACCGTTCACGACAACCCAAAATCACATTCCATTAATTATCGGGTTAAAGAACAAGTGTTATTTAAGACACTGTTCACGATAAACCCAAAAATCAATACCAATTCGATTCCAATTAAATATTATTTAATTAGTACACTTCATTAAATCGAAATAAAAAGATTTAATCTTTTCTCAACTAGGTTCAAGAACAGTGTTAATGAAAACACCATTCACGACAAACCCAAATCACATTTGATATTAAATACAAGGCTCTGAATAGAAAATATATCGGCTTATATTCAATATCAAATTCTACGACTAACAAATGTCGTATTGGAAATAACGATATAAATATATATATCTTTCAAATTTCCGTAACAACATCTGTATAATCACAAAAACCAACATCGAAATAATCCAAAGACAATTTCGATTCAAATCCATTTCCAATTCAATTATTGGAAATTCTGGTTACTTTTAAAACCCTTTTCAAATCTAACTTATTTATTTAAAAATAAATAGAATTTTAATTCTAGTTCAAAACTAGTTCATTTCGATAAAAATCTATTTTTATCTTTTCAAATATGGAGTTTTTCATCCTGATTCTTCCCAAATCATTTCTTATGATTTTACACAAATTATTGATATTTTTAATAATTTTGTCAAGGCCCGTACAATCGATTTCCATCAACGGCCATCGAACTGCACTTACAGCGACCTTTTCTAAATTTGATTTGCACATAATTCCAAATCCAACCGTTAGATTTCAAATTTCTAATATTCGTTAGAAAGCTCTTTTCGATACGAACCCAACGGTTCCGATTTTAGGAGAATCCGACGGTCGGATCTCCCGTAATATCCGTTCGAAGTCAATGTTCGAAATTCGCGAACCGCCGCAGTGCGGCGCGTTCTATTCTGGCCATTATATTATATATAACATATACTTCGTCGATTTCCTTTTAGACGTATTTTATAAATCGTTTTAAATTCGTTTTCAAAACGACTTCAACTTCATTTCAAATTCAAATCAAAATTGAATTTTTTCTTATAAATTCGTTTTAAATTCATTTCAAATTGATTTCAATTCAAATCGACTTTTAATTCAATTTCAGTTCGTTTTCAATTCAATTCAATTTCAATTCGAATTCATTTCTATTCAATTTCAATTCGAATTCATTTCTATTCAATTTCAATTCGAATTCATTTCTATTCAAAATATCAGATTTTGAAATCACTTTCGATATTCATTATAAAATGAATGAAATCGATATAAATATCGTTCACGTCAAAATGGCGTCAATCTGATCAACATGGCTTCAAATATTTCTATTTTCAAATGTTCTATTTCAAATATTTCTATTCAAATATTTCTATTCAAATATTTTATTTCAAAACTGGAATGAGGCCCAATCAATTACCATATAATGTTAATTATATGGATTTTCTACCACACGTATATAACAACAACGATAAATCATCAACCATCATCCAAAGTGCGTTCTACACTGTACAAGCATCAAATATAAATATTTAATGCTTATAACAGTCTGTCAATCAGTCGATCGACATACAACTAACTATTGGGATTAGTGTATGTCATATATCACCCCAATACCCGTGTGGGGTTTTCAAACAATCAAACACAGATTTTATTTGTGCAGTTGGGCGATGTGTAAAATTTATCGTCCCAATCAATATCAGTCAAATGTGTGTATATAAACAAATCGTTCGATTTGTTTATACTAATTTATTTCATTTCATATATACGTTAAAAATTCTATTTTTAACTATGAAATATTTTCCACTATAAAATATTTTATTTCAACTATATAAATATTTTATTTCATTTCACATAACATTACACAATCAACTACACATCAAAATCCAACAAACAAGCATACAAGTCGTCCATGGTCTGTGGACGACTTGTGTCGGGTGCTACTAAACACCGTCTGCATCCTAGTATATATTATTAATTAGAAAACAAAATTAAAAGGTGAAAAGTTCTCACAGAGGGTTCCACTCTGCCGTGCTTTCCTTTTGAACATCTGGATTTGCTTGAAGTTCCAATGCAGTTCTTTTCACGCTGTTCAAATAAAAATTATATTTTTATCGCTTTATTTCAATAAATAAAAATCTATTTTTATTTCTACTTCATATATATTTGACAACGCTTTTATTCTATATAAAACTTATATTTTTATATTTCTATTTCATATACAAAGATCGAATTTTTATATCATCGCTATAAAAATCACATTTTTATTTCAACATATATATAATTAAAATCATATTTTATTTCGATACATATATAAAGATAATATTTTTATATTCGACATTATATGAAAATCATATTTTTAATCTTTCTATAATGTAAAAATCATATTTTTAATCTCTTCACTATATAAAAATTATATTTTTAATCTTTCTATAATATAAATATCATATCTTTAATCTTTTCACTATATAAAAATTATATTTTTATCACTTCATTCTAATAAAAAATAAAAATCATATTATTAATACTTCTACTTAATAAAAATCATAACTTTTCTGTTTTTAAATAAAACATATCATATATTTTTCATCAAAGAACTCGTATATTGTAACAACCCAATATTTTACTAAAGTAAATTTGGGATTTTCTGTATGCATTTTGAATTTAATAAAGTTTGAAATATTGGTAATCCTTTATTAGTTCTGAATAAATAATTTTATAAAATCTTATTTTAAGAATAGTTTAAAGGACTTTATAAGTACTATTATTTTATTGTGATTTTTCTATAGAAATGTTATTTTATAGTACATAGTATTTTTCAAGATATCTTTTGAGTATTTATATTTAAGGATAGGATGATAATGATATTATTTTGCGAGATATGGTTCATATATACCTTTGGATAATATTATTTTGATGTTTAGTAAATATTAAGTAATACGATAGTTACACTTATAGGTATTGGTAATTGGTTACAATTATAAGTGTTACATAAATGTTGCAAATCAAATTGTTTATAAATAAACAAGTGTCATCACACTTGTCAACATGCATGAAGTCTTTTATGTGATAAGGCCATTTGTCTCTACATGTGTAAGCATGCATTTAGGAGGGTTCATGTTAGTGGACATGTGTCCATGGATGGATTTACCTATTTACCCTTGATTTTCCTATATAAGAGAGCTTAAACTCTCATTCTTTTACACCATCCACCACCTCTTCTTGCACCATCCTCTTGCTCACCATTTCCCCCTCATTCGGCAGCCTCCTCCCACTACGGCAACACCACCAGCCGCCACACCAAGCTCCTCCTCCACCGTACATTCCACCAATGACCTTCCCTCTCCAAAAACCGAAACCACACCCTCCCTCACCATAATTGCTCTCGGCCTCCTCCTATTTCCAGCCTCCATCTCCACCGTGCCAACCTCCAGGCACCACCGCCGTCTGCTGCACCCCCTGACACCCTACCTAAACACCGCACCTCCTCTCCAGTGGCCACAAATCCCCTCTCTCTTCCTTGAACCTATTCGGCCTCCATTAAAACCCCTACACCAAAACTCCACCACCTTTTCTCTCTCCTCCTCTTTTCATGTCAACACGGCTAAAGCTCCACCGACAATTAGTTCCATTCCGTATTCCTCGTTATCCCGTTCAAAGCTTCTAAGCTCGACCTCCCCTTGTGTTGAGTAGAAAATAAGGTTAATGTGTGAAGATTATATGTATTTATATACATATGCTTTGGTTTGCAAAGAAGGAGAATTGTGCATAACTGTAGCATTATCCGTAAGATTGCTCATAGTTGAAACATGGTCTTGATAATGAAAAGTTTGGAGGCAGGAAGGTGAGAATTCTAATTTAAAATTTATTTAAATTAGTTATTACGTTTAATTATAATTTGTTAATGATCGTGAAGTGTTATGGATGAATGTCATTGGTTGTTCGATGAATGTTTATGCAGTTAAGAACACCGTAATTTACACTGAGCGTTGTTGACAGTAGCGCTCTGCACACAGTTAACCGATTATATTGATTATTGTGGTTGTGATGGATGGAATTGTGCTTGTTTGTTTGGTTACATAAATTGGATTTGTTCTGATTCACCATACACCGTAGCTGTGTAATTATACGGTAATCGATTCACATTCTCCTTCCACAAATGAAATTTATTTATTAAATAAAGTTGTGAATTTGTTTTAATTTGAATTTAAATTATTTGAAATCAAATTAAGTAAATATCCGCATAAGATGTGTTTGAAAACAAACCCGAACGCTAATAAGTTTGAATGAGGTTTTGAAACTTAGATTAGAAAAGGATTTGAAATATGGATTTTTAAAACGTTGTTTTATGCAAGCAATTAGTTTCATTATTTTATAATGGTGATTTGTAATACGAATGAAAATATAGTATTTTTGGAAAAGGAATGAAATCACGATTTATAAATAAAAAGTAAGAAGTTAAATTTTGAACGATTTAAAATTTTAATAAATATTGAACATTGATGACATCTTTCAATGGTAATAATAACATACACCAGAACGTTCCAGGATGACAGAGAGAATAGTGTCTAGGCTTGGGTTTGGAAATGTGACTTCCTGCTCTCCCTGGCTATTCCTAACTGATCCGACGAACGGGATGGTTAAAAAGTGAAATTTGTTAAATTTAGAAGTAAGTTAATATATAGAAGTATGATTTTGGGAAAAAGAGATTTAAATAAAATTTGATTCGAAGTTATGAAAATGAAATTTGTTTCAGAAATAGGAACGGTTTTTCATTTAAACGTTATATAAAGGAAATCGAACGCGTCACGCAACGACAGTTCGATAATATCGATTTTCATTCCAAATGACTGCAACTTGAACATTTTGAATCAAATTGACGTGAAACGGAAAATGACGGATTTCTGTTAATAAGGGATTTTGTTTAAAAGAAGAATTTTCAAATTCCAGCAATGGTTTTCAAGTTATGTTCGGATTAAAATTTGAAAAGGTCTCTATGCGTGCAGTTCATCGACCGTAACAGAAATCGAATGAAAATGACTTATGAAAAAAAATCCAGTAAAATTTGATAAATCAGAATGTATTATTTAAAAAGTGATTTGAGTTTTAAATTTGTAAATATGAAATGATTTTGGATCTATTTGGAAAAATAACCATTTCATAACATTTTCCGTAATGCTTTTAACGTTATTTATACCATTTCTTTGAAATGGTTTGAATTTAAAGATTTCAAACATGAATCCTTATGGAAAGGATATGTTTAAAGGAATTTGAAATGCATTCAAATGGTAATATTTGAAACAATGCTAATTTGAACTTGAGTACGCCAATCAGAGTGCGTAGCGAAAGAGTGATGGTATTTTGAACAAAAGGTTACAAGAGAAATTTCCGTCGATAGGAAATGTGAACTTTGCGAACAAGATGTGATATCTGGAATAAGAATGAACATATATAAGAATTTAAATATCTGATATGGAATTGAGAATGAGATTTTTAATTAAAGAAGGAATGAGTTTGAGATAGAATTTGTCGTCTAGTATTCGATATGGAGTTGCTGGAGCAGACAAATACAGTCAGAAATATCAAAACATATTCATATCCAGATTCTGATTGTGTTTGCCTGAGTTGGTAAATCAATATCAAATATAAGTCAATAAGATTCTATTTAAACTTATATTTGAAATAAATTATTTCCAAATAAAGATTTGATAGTTTCAGCATAACGACGGATCAATAAAGATCGTTGTGAATTATAAGGTTGGAAATGAGGAAAATGATAACGGTTTTCTGGGAAATTTAATTCAATCTTAATTCGAAATAAAGTGACAATATTTGGGAAGGAGATTTGAATCGAGAACGTGTACAGTCCATAGCTATTATTTTAAATACGCTTATTACTTGGAAAGTCCGGGATCGGATATAGGTCCGAAAACCATTCCAAGTAATATTACGACACTATGAAGAAAGACAAAAACTTGGAATCGAAGACGAAGATCGAGAATATTCAGATTTTTTAGATTGATTGCTGCTAATGCCTCGTAGCGGCCCGTACACCCAATACGAGGTGTAAGTGGCATGAGACCTGAATATATTGGAATATTTCTGGGTTATTGTTCCGTTCAGACCCAGATCGGAATCGTATGGATTGTGTGTCTGACATTGTAATGAACTGCGTAGCACTGATTTATGTTAATACATATCGAATTTGTGGCAATGGAAGTATTCTCGACTCTAAGTCACATGAACTTAGAGGTTATGTATTAATCGAAATCAGTGACACGTGGTGAATGGACAATGTGGCATACTCGAGTTATGAAGCGAGCTATTGATGATCAAAGCACGGCTTATTGAAGCGAAGCTTTGTGTATATCGTGACTTCGACGAACCTCACACCCCGGAATGATGGTAAACTGGCGGTTAGGTTGTATACATATACATAAACTCTGATGAACTCGAAAGCTTCGGCGAATGGATCCATTTTCGAAACCTGAGAAAATAAAGTATATACGGGGTCCAATGTCTGGACGAACACCCGGGAGATTTATATACTTCGGCTCTGTATTCGGTGTCCGATGTCTGGATGTTATCCGGGAGATACTTAGCCTTGCGTTCTCGATTGATCTTTCGTGCCAGGAATCATCATGTTGGAAACCCAATCTCCAATACGAGCCCATGCGATTTTGATTGTATACCTATATAGCAATATAACCAATTGGGGTTATGGGGCTATGATTCTCTATTTATTTGCGAAATGATTTTTCAATACTATGCACTACTAATAGTATAAGAGGATTTTCACGTATATAAGCATGTTTGGTTATCATAAGACAAAACTCGTCCATCTGGTGTGCGCTTGCATTGTGTGATGTGGGACGAGCTTATGATAGCTTCATTTTTTCCAAAAGTCATTGCATGTTTCTATGCACGGGAATTCATATGGAGAAAAACCGTTCCGCATTAGCGGCGTGTTCCGTTGAATCACCCAACTTTAAAATGAAACTTAAATGATAACTGTTTTGAATTCTCACACCAGTCCCTCGACTGACCTGGAGTTTATTGTTCTCACACCTAAACTCTGGGTGCCCAAAATTTTGCACGGGCAGCCAGTAGTTTAGTTTTGTAGTTATAGATCATTGGAGAAGATTCAAAGTGCTTTCTGAGTTGGAATTCACGCTAGAGTTGGAGCTTCCGCTGTATCATATGGTTTCGTCCGCTGAAAATCTATTTCCTTCCTTCCGCTGTATATGGAGTAACTCTGATATTCTTTGTAATCTCTGATGTAACATTTGTAATATGCAATAAAAAGTTCTGTTATTTTGTTCGAGATATGTTAGTACCCATAACCATCCGCCTTTGTGAACGGTTCTAGTTGGTTTAATTACCGGCGAAAACCGGGCAAAAAAGTCGGGTCGTTACAGTTGGTATCAGAGCTTTGGTTATACAAAGCTATTGGGTACGTACATATTTGGACAAAGGAATAGGACTCCTTAGAGTTTACAATATCTCATTAGAGATAGGGTTAGAAATACCCTAGAATGAAATTTAGGGATATTACGTTTGAGAGAGCGTCTTTTCTTGTTAAATCAACATGTTTTAATGAAATTTGTGAACTTAAAATATTAAGAATTGTTTGGATGAAATTGGATGAATAACTTAAATATAAGATTATTTAATGATAATTAAGGAAATGTTGGAATTGTATTAAACATTAACCATTTTGTACAAGGATGATTTCTGGAGTGGTTTGATAGGAATTAGGATTTGGGACCCTTAACCATTTATATGATTTTGGGCTTGATAGATAAACCTTTAACGAAATTTTGAAACTGGAAAAAAAAAATTTGGTATAAACACTTAACTTGAATCATTTTGGTTAAGTTAAGAAAGTAATGAGTTTTGAGTTAATGGTTGATTCTAAAATTTTTTTTTTTTTTTTTTTTTTTGGATGGTCGACCTCTTAGTATTAAACAGTGTCTCTCCCAGTTCCAGGCTGTAACTATGGGTCTAACACAGGGGATTCCATTTTAAATATTTCTAGTGACTCAAGTAATCATGAGGTTATTAAGATATTATTAGACTCCACACCGACGGAGGATCATGTTATATACCCCGATAGCGATATGGACGGCAGCTCTGATCATTCCGACATGTTAGAAGTAAACCCAGTCCCACTGTAGGACGACCCTGTGTGATATATGAGTATGCCCCATGACCCGTGATTTTTGATTTGATGATAAGGGCTAAGGTGACAACTTATTTTGGAATTACAATTTCCCAGTGAAAGATAATACCTTAAAGGCATTATGGAAGCAGAGCCTAGGAGAAAGGGACTAGCGATGTTTAGGATAGATCCTAGTAGTAGAGAACTCTATCTTAGGTATGGATCCCGTGATAGTTAAGGAAATAGACATGATGATACCTATGTTTAAACATCCGAGTTATGTGATAAGGCTAATGATATCATTAAGTAGTTAGAGTATCCAAGATTATAATCAAGGACGACCCAAGTAGGAGAAAATAATGTCGATAAGATTACGAAGGAACTTATCTTATCCGGTTCCTCAGACGTTGGATCAGATATGTCGAATGATTAGATGGTTATGAGTTGGACCTTGTATATTAGTTTATCTTAAGTACTTAGATGAGCTAAGATATTTAAGGCTAGGATAGTTTGAGACTGGTACCTCGATAGATATATTTTCGTACGCTGACTGGGATAACCTTATGACATGACATTTTGGGTTGACTAAAATTTATGTGCCCCACTTTTATGAGATAATTCGAGTCTGGAATTTGTTCCAAAACCATATCGAGGTGTTGATTTAAAATTCGTATAGAAGTTTAAAACTAACTAATCCCCTTTTCGAGGACGAAAAGTCTTAAGGGGGAAAGAATGTAACAACCCAATATTTTACTAAAGTAAATTTGGGATTTTCTGTATGCATTTTGAATTTAATAAAGTTTGAAATATTGGTAATCCTTTATTAGTTCTGAATAAATAATTTTATAAAATCTTATTTTAAGAATAGTTTAAAGGACTTTATAAGTACTATTATTTTATTGTGATTTTTCTATAGAAATGTTATTTTATAGTACATAGTATTTTTCAAGATATCTTTTGAGTATTTATATTTAAGGATAGGATGATAATGATATTATTTTGCGAGATATGGTTCATATATACCTTTGGATAATATTATTTTGATGTTTAGTAAATATTAAGTAATACGATAGTTACACTTATAGGTATTGGTAATTGGTTACAATTATAAGTGTTACATAAATGTTGCAAATCAAATTGTTTATAAATAAACAAGTGTCATCACACTTGTCAACATGCATGAAGTCTTTTATGTGATAAGGCCATTTGTCTCTACATGTGTAAGCATGCATTTAGGAGGGTTCATGTTAGTGGACATGTGTCCATGGATGGATTTACCTATTTACCCTTGATTTTCCTATATAAGAGAGCTTAAACTCTCATTCTTTTACACCATCCACCACCTCTTCTTGCACCATCCTCTTGCTCACCATTTCCCCCTCATTCGGCAGCCTCCTCCCACTACGGCAACACCACCAGCCGCCACACCAAGCTCCTCCTCCACCGTACATTCCACCAATGACCTTCCCTCTCCAAAAACTGAAACCACACCCTCCCTCACCATAATTGCTCTCGGCCTCCTCCTATTTCCAGCCTCCATCTCCACCGTGCCAACCTCCAGGCACCACCGCCGTCTGCTGCACCCCCTGACACCCTACCTAAACACCGCACCTCCTCTCCAGTGGCCACAAATCCCCTCTCTCTTCCTTGAACCTATTCGGCCTCCATTAAAACCCCTACACCAAAACTCCACCACCTTTTCTCTCTCCTCCTCTTTTCATGTCAACACGGCCAAAGCTCCACCGACAATTAGTTCCATTCCGTATTCCTCGTTATCCCGTTCAAAGCTTCTAAGCTCGACCTCCCCTTGTGTTGAGTAGAAAATAAGGTTAATGTGTGAAGATTATATGTATTTATATACATATGCTTTGGTTTGCAAAGAAGGAGAATTGTGCATAACTGTAGCATTATCCGTAAGATTGCTCATAGTTGAAACATGGTCTTGATAATGAAAAGTTTGGAGGCAGGAAGGTGAGAATTCTAATTTAAAATTTATTTAAATTAGTTATTACGTTTAATTATAATTTGTTAATGATCGTGAAGTGTTATGGATGAATGTCATTGGTTGTTCGATGAATGTTTATGCAGTTAAGAACACCGTAATTTACACTGAGCGTTGTTGACAGTAGCGCTCTACACACAGTTAACCGATTATATTGATTATTGTGGTTGTGATGGATGGAATTGTGCTTGTTTGTTTGGTTACATAAATTGGATTTGTTCTGATTCACCATACACCGTAGCTGTGTAATTATACGGTAATCGATTCACATTCTCCTTCCACAAATGAAATTTATTTATTAAATAAAGTTGTGAATTTGTTTTAATTTGAATTTAAATTATTTGAAATCAAATTAAGTAAATATCCGCATAAGATGTGTTTGAAAACAAACCCGAACGCTAATAAGTTTGAATGAGGTTTTGAAACTTAGATTAGAAAAGGATTTGAAATATGGATTTTTAAAACGTTGTTTTATGCAAGCAATTAGTTTCATTATTTTATAATGGTGATTTGTAATACGAATGAAAATATAGTATTTTTGGAAAAGGAATGAAATCACGATTTATAAATAAAAAGTAAGAAGTTAAATTTTGAACGATTTAAAATTTTAATAAATATTGAACATTGATGACATCTTTCAATGGTAATAATAACATACACCAGAACGTTCCAGGATGACAGAGAGAATAGTGTCTAGGCTTGGGTTTGGAAATGTGACTTCCTGCTCTCCCTGGCTATTCCTAACTGATCCGACGAACGGGATGGTTAAAAAGTGAAATTTGTTAAATTTAGAAGTAAGTTAATATATAGAAGTATGATTTTGGGAAAAAGAGATTTAAATAAAATTTGATTCGAAGTTATGAAAATGAAATTTGTTTCAGAAATAGGAACGGTTTTTCATTTAAACGTTATATAAAGGAAATCGAACGCGTCACGCAACGACAGTTCGATAATATCGATTTTCATTCCAAATGACTGCAACTTGAACATTTTGAATCAAATTGACGTGAAACGGAAAATGACGGATTTCTGTTAATAAGGGATTTTGTTTAAAAGAAGAATTTTCAAATTCCAGCAATGGTTTTCAAGTTATGTTCGGATTAAAATTTGAAAAGGTCTCTATGCGTGCAGTTCATCGACCGTAACAGAAATCGAATGAAAATGACTTATGAAAAAAAATCCAGTAAAATTTGATAAATCAGAATGTATTATTTAAAAAGTGATTTGAGTTTTAAATTTGTAAATATGAAATGATTTTGGATCTATTTGGAAAAATAACCATTTCATAACATTTTCCGTAATGCTTTTAACGTTATTTATACCATTTCTTTGAAATGGTTTGAATTTAAAGATTTCAAACATGAATCCTTATGGAAAGGATATGTTTAAAGGAATTTGAAATGCATTCAAATGGTAATATTTGAAACAATGCTAATTTGAACTTGAGTACGCCAATCAGAGTGCGTAGCGAAAGAGTGATGGTATTTTGAACAAAAGGTTACAAGAGAAATTTCCGTCGATAGGAAATGTGAACTTTGCGAACAAGATGTGATATCTGGAATAAGAATGAACATATATAAGAATTTAAATATCTGATATGGAATTGAGAATGAGATTTTTAATTAAAGAAGGAATGAGTTTGAGATAGAATTTGTCGTCTAGTATTCGATATGGAGTTGCTGGAGCAGACAAATACAGTCAGAAATATCAAAACATATTCATATCCAGATTCTGATTGTGTTTGCCTGAGTTGGTAAATCAATATCAAATATAAGTCAATAAGATTCTATTTAAACTTATATTTGAAATAAATTATTTCCAAATAAAGATTTGATAGTTTCAGCATAACGACGGATCAATAAAGATCGTTGTGAATTATAAGGTTGGAAATGAGGAAAATGATAACGGTTTTCTGGGAAATTTAATTCAATCTTAATTCGAAATAAAGTGACAATATTTGGGAAGGAGATTTGAATCGAGAACGTGTACAGTCCATAGCTATTATTTTAAATACGCTTATTACTTGGAAAGTCCGGGATCGGATATAGGTCCGAAAACCATTCCAAGTAATATTACGACACTATGAAGAAAGACAAAAACTTGGAATCGAAGACGAAGATCGAGAATATTCAGATTTTTTAGATTGATTGCTGCTAATGCCTCGTAGCGGCCCGTACACCCAATACGAGGTGTAAGTGGCATGAGACCTGAATATATTGGAATATTTCTGGGTTATTGTTCCGTTCAGACCCAGATCGGAATCGTATGGATTGTGTGTCTGACATTGTAATGAACTGCGTAGCACTGATTTATGTTAATACATATCGAATTTGTGGCAATGGAAGTATTCTCGACTCTAAGTCACATGAACTTAGAGGTTATGTATTAATCGAAATCAGTGACACGTGGTGAATGGACAATGTGGCATACTCGAGTTATGAAGCGAGCTATTGATGATCAAAGCACGGCTTATTGAAGCGAAGCTTTGTGTATATCGTGACTTCGACGAACCTCACACCCCGGAATGATGGTAAACTGGCGGTTAGGTTGTATACATATACATAAACTCTGATGAACTCGAAAGCTTCGGCGAATGGATCCATTTTCGAAACCTGAGAAAATAAAGTATATACGGGGTCCAATGTCTGGACGAACACCCGGGAGATTTATATACTTCGGCTCTGTATTCGGTGTCCGATGTCTGGATGTTATCCGGGAGATACTTAGCCTTGCGTTCTCGATTGATCTTTCGTGCCAGGAATCATCATGTTGGAAACCCAATCTCCAATACGAGCCCATGCGATTTTGATTGTATACCTATATAGCAATATAACCAATTGGGGTTATGGGGCTATGATTCTCTATTTATTTGCGAAATGATTTTTCAATACTATGCACTACTAATAGTATAAGAGGATTTTCACGTATATAAGCATGTTTGGTTATCATAAGACAAAACTCGTCCATCTGGTGTGCGCTTGCATTGTGTGATGTGGGACGAGCTTATGATAGCTTCATTTTTTCCAAAAGTCATTGCGTGTTTCTATGCACGGGAATTCATATGGAGAAAAACCGTTCCGCATTAGCGGCGTGTTCCGTTGAATCACCCAACTTTAAAATGAAACTTAAATGATAACTGTTTTGAATTCTCACACCAGTCCCTCGACTGACCTGGAGTTTATTGTTCTCACACCTAAACTCTGGGTGCCCAAAATTTTGCACGGGCAGCCAGTAGTTTAGTTTTGTAGTTATAGATCATTGGAGAAGATTCAAAGTGCTTTCTGAGTTGGAATTCACGCTAGAGTTGGAGCTTCCGCTGTATCATATGGTTTCGTCCGCTGAAAATCTATTTCCTTCCTTCCGCTGTATATGGAGTAACTCTGATATTCTTTGTAATCTCTGATGTAACATTTGTAATATGCAATAAAAAGTTCTGTTATTTTGTTCGAGATATGTTAGTACCCATAACCATCCGCCTTTGTGAACGGTTCTAGTTGGTTTAATTACCGGCGAAAACCGGGCAAAAAAGTCGGGTCGTTACATATATATTCTTAACAAAGTAAAGATTATATTTTTAACAAAGTAAAGATTATATTTTTAACTCATGTTATTAAAACAAAGTTATTTCTATTTAAAAATATGAAAATAGAATAAAATAAAACAATGCTAATTCGGTTTTTAAAACAATGTAAATTCGGTTTAAAAAAACTCACAGTGTTCTCGTTTTGGAGAAAAACCCGAAGTCGTGGTCTGAACTGGGGAGGGAGAGCGAGGAGGTGACTGGCGGTTCCTGTTTCAGCGAGAAGCAGCGGCGCCGAAGGTCTGGTGGCCAATGCGAGGTGCGGAGATGTCGAGGCAAGGCGGCGGTGTCGATCTGGGTGATGTGGGTGGACTTCGACGCTGGTGGGTTTTGATCGGGGCGTGGATGTGGGGGTTTGCGCGAAGCGCAGGATGAGGGGAGAGGAGAGGGAACGGTGTGGAAGAGGGGCGGTGGACTTCGGCCTTGGAGGCGCGACGGACGGCGAAGGCATGAGGCCATCGATTTTCTCAGATCGGTTTTTTTTCTTTATTTTAAATGTCGGGCTTTGACTTTCTGAAAAGAGAAGAAGGGGGGTTAAGGGGAAAGTATTTTATTTAATTAAATATTTTTATTTATTTTCTAATCCAAAAAGTAACTTTAAATTTCGATCTCATAAAGAGACCCACCGCCTGTCATCCTAGCTAATTATCCCCATTCCGAACACAATGGGATATGTATCGTAGGCTGATTCGATCGTTTCGATCATTTTTCGTCAAAATCAACATATAACTCTATATATTGAATTTGAACGCGCATTTCAATTTACTGGGGTCACGTATAGTCTCTAAAAATTTCGGAAAAATATTTTCTAGCTTTGTATTGACGATACGGTCCTAACAAAACAAATTACATTGAATTCTGAGACCGTTTGAAAAATGGCCATTTTCCAATCGATTAAAATTAACTGAAACTGGTCAAACTCGTTTTCCTTTGCCACGCTCACATAATGAAATTGGAATCTAGCAATAACTAGACATCCCAATCCAACCAAAATGGTTTCGTCGAAATCCGAGGTCGTTTGCAAAATTTCCATTTTTAAGGGCCAGAATTCCGTAGCGACTATTCTGAAAATTCATTTGGGCATATCTTTTGATTCCCGCTATGAAATTTTGATTTTTCAGATTCGTTGGAAAGATATTCTTAATTATATTCTAATATTTTTGGTTTCACTAAAATCCGGTTTATTTTGAATCCTGTACATTCGTTTGAAGTTTGAAATCGAATTATCGAACTACCGCGCCATCTTCAATTTCTTTTATATATAATAAATATTTATATTCAAGCGACGATCTATATAAATATATTCGTTCGAATTCCATTCAAAATAAATTTCTCGTCGTTATTATTTAAAATAATTCATTATAAATAATCAAAATTCGCTAAAATAGCCAAAATAAAAATTTTAAACTGGCTTAGATTTCTGGGTTATTACAATGTGTAAAGTAAATAGAGAAGGAAATAGTTAGATTATAAAAAGGAATTTCTTACAAAATCAATAGATTTTATAAAAAAGAAATATTTTATAGAATAAATAGAATTACCAAAAAGGGATTTATTTTGTAAATAAATAGATTATAAAAGGAAATACTTGAAAAGTGACTAGAATTGAATAAAAGGAGAATTTTACATTTGAAAGGTTTAGACCCGTGCTTTGCACACGGGTATAACATGATATGGATTTAAAGCAAAGATTTTAAATAGAATCTATTCTGACCGATAGATTGAGAAGATAAATTTATAAATAATATTTTATAAATTAAATAAGATGTTTATCATTGTGCCAATAGAATATATAAGTCAGGACTTATATAGAGAAGTAAGAATCGATTTCAACATCGACATTTGAAACTGAATAAACTTAGAGTTAATCAAAGGAGTTAGTCAGTTAGAGTTAATCAGTTAGAGTTAATCAGTTAGAGTTAATGAGATAGAGTAAATCGAATTAGAATTAACTGAATATTTGTTATTCAATTAGAGTTGATTGAATATAGTTATTTGAGATAGAGTTAGTCAAACATAGTTATTCAGGATGAGTTGCCATTTCGTACGACTGCTAGCGTAATTCGCAGGGCTGCAGATAGCCTACGGCGGTCGGATATTTCCTGATGGAATCAGGCGTAACCATTGTGATCGCTGCGATCTAGAATCAAGAGAATGGAGTTAAATCAAATATTAGCCATTCAAAATAAAGTTAAAACAGAGATAGTTATTCGAATATAAATTAATCGAATATTATTTATTGGATTGGAGTTAAATAAGTTGAGTTAAATTAGTTGAGTTAATCGAGTTTAGTTAGTCAAGATAAGTTAATCAAACCGAGCTAATCCAAATGAGTTAAATAAAAGGAGTTATTCGAAATAGTTTATTCGAATAAAATTTAAAGGAGTTAATCGAATATAGTTTATTCGAAAGGAGATTAATCGAATGTAAATCATTCGAAGAAAGATTATCGAATATAGTTATTCGAAGAACGGGTTATCAAATATAGTTTATTCGAAAAGGAGCTATCGAATAGAGATTATTCGAAAAAGAGAATTATACATTGTATTCGATTATATCGAATTCGGGAAAGTAATATTTACTTCCCGGTTTTAATCAAGATTTACTTATTTATTAATAAATTAGTGGTTTAGTTATTTAGTTAGATTAAGCAATAAAATTTACATTTTGAAGTTGGATATTTAAGAAGAAAGGAATTATAATGCTACAGTTAAAATCAATGTTTTAAAATAAAGAAGGGGATTCATAAATAGAATCCGAGTTACGTAAGGAAGTTGTTAAAGGTTTAAAAGGTGAACCTTGTCTATTTCGAAGTTAGAAATGTTGTTCAGTTTAGGTCTGAGAGGTAATTATACCCCAACTTGATTGACTTCGTTTTTAACTAAGGGATGGGCAAGGTTCGATAGTGAAGATTGATTAAGTGAATTTAGTTAATAAGAGTAATGGTTTAAATTGGTTGTAATAACCCGGAAATCCAAGCCAATTTAAAATTTTTATTTTGGCAATTTTGATGAATTTTGATTATAAATAATAACGATGAGAAATATATTTTGAATAGAATTAGAACGTATATATTTATACAGATCGTCGTTAGAATATAAATATTTATTTTAAATTATAAAAGGAATTGAAATGGTGCGGTAGTTCGATAATTCGATTTCAAAGTTCAAATGAATGTACAGGATTCAAAATAAACTGGATTTTAGCGAAACTAAAAATATTAGAATCTAATTGAGAATATCTTTCCAACGAATCCGAAAAATTGAAATTTCATAGCGGGAATCAAAAGATACGCCCAATTGAAAATTCAGAATAGTCGCTATGGAATTTTGGCCCTTAAAAATGGAAATTTTGCAAATGACCTCTGTTTTCAACGAAACCACTTTTGTTGGATCTGTGATGTCAAGTTATTGCTAGATTCCAATTTTCATAAATTTTGAAATCAATATGTGAGCGTGGCGAAGGAAAACGCGTTTGACCAGTTTCAATTGATTTTAATCGACTGGAAAATGGTCATTTTTCAAACAGTCTCAGAATTTGACGAAATTAGTTTTGTAAGGACCATATCGTCAATTCGAAGCTAGAAAATATTTTTCGGGAATTTTTCTAGTTACTATGTGGCCCCAGTAAATTGAAATGCGCGTTCAAATTCAATATATAGAGTTATATGTTGATTTTGACAGAAACTGATCGAAACGATCAAATCAGCCTACGATACATATCCCATTGTGTTTGGAATGAGGGTAATTAGCTATGGACGACAGGCGGTGAGTTTGATTCTGAGTTCAAAATAAAAAGTTACCTTTTTGGGATTAAAATAATAAAATATAAATTATAAAACTATATAGCTCTCTCTCCCCCATCGTATACCCGTTCAGTCAAAATCAAATAAAAAAAGAAAAGGAAATGCGCAGCCCCCCCGACGATGGCTTGCGCCTCCTCAGGCGACTGCCACGCCGCCGATCCCCCCCAAGTCCGCTCCCCTCTCCTCCTCCCGAGCCCCTCCCTCCCGTCCTCTCTTTGAACCCCTCGCGCCCCTCTTCTTCCCCCCAGACCCAATTGAATCTAACGCCCTAGCCTCCACCGTTTCCGCCCTCCCCTTCTTCCCCTTCCTCCGTTGTAACAGTACCTTCCCTCCCCTCTTCTTGAGACCCGCAACCTCCTGCTCCCCTCCTTGATCCCCTCCTGACCCTGCTTACCCTCTCCTCTCTCACGATGAGCCTCCTTGTTTATTTATTTTATCATTTTTATTTATTTAGGTGAATAAAAATATGATTTTTAAATCATTTCATTGTATAAAAATATTCATGGCATTGTTTTAAATTTATATAAGGGCGTAGTAAAGTAAAGATGTGATTTTTATTTGTATGAACATCATAAAATGAAGAGAAAGTTATAAGATATGATTTTGATATGGTAGAAATTATAAAATATAATTTTTATATTATAGAAAGGTTCAAAATATAATTTTTATATTATAGGAAGTTTCAAAATATAATTTTTATATTATAGGAAGGTTCAAAATAAAAAATTTATAAGGTAGAGAATATAAAATTACGATTTTTATATATGTAGCGAAATAAAAATATGATTTTTATTATATATATAGTGAAATAAAAATGTGATTTTTATAGCGTTGAAATAAAAATCCGATCTTTATATAAGAGGAAGAAATATAAAAATATAATTTTTATATACAAAGAAGCGTTGAAAATATATATGAAGTAGAAATAAAAATATGATTTTTATTTATTGAAATGAAGGGGTAAAAATAATTTTTTTATATAATGTAGAAGTTAAAAGTATAATTTTTATATTTGAACAGCGTGAAAAGAACTACATTTGAATTTCAAGCAGATCCAAACGGTTCAGCAGTTCAAAAGCAAAGCACGACGGAGTGGAACCCTCTGTGAGAACTTCTCACTTTAAATCTTCTTTTCTAGTTTAAAATATATACTAGGATGTAGACGGTGTTTAGCAGCACCCGACACCCGTCGTCCACAGACCATGGACGGCTTGTATGCTTGTTTATTTGATTTTGATGTGTAATTGATTGTGTGATGTGAAATAAAATAAAATATTTATATAGTAAAAATATTTTATAGTTGAAAGTAGAAATTTTAACGTGTATATAAAATGAAATATTTATAAACAAATCGGACGATTTGTTTATATACACACATTTGACTGATATTGATTGGGACTATAAATTTTACACATCGCCCAACTACACAAATAAAATCTGTGTCTGAATGATTGAAACCCCACACAGGTATTGGGAAGATAATTGGCGTACACTAATCCCAATTATTTGATTGTTTGTCGATCGATTGGTCGACAGACTGTGTAAACGTTAATTATTTATATTTAATGCTTATGCAGTTGCGTGGTGCACTTTGGATGATGGTTGATTATTTATCGTTGCTATTATCTACATGTGTTGTATGTAATCCATATAATTAACATTATAAGGTAATTGATTGGGCCTCATTCAAATTGGGAAAATAAAGAATATTATAAAATATAGATTCATGTGTTGACAGTACTCATTCGTTGAGATTAGTCATGTGTTGAACGAAATATTTTAACAATAAAATTTACATCTTTATCATATATAAAATTAGAAACAAACTGGAAAATAGATAAGATGAGAAATTTCCTGGGTATTGGTCTGATGTTGGTTTCGGCCTTCGGGGTTAATGCTTAGGGAATCGTTCTCTTACTAATTTACGGTTGGAGTCTGATTAGAAATTAAACGATAGAAATCATAATTTTATAAAAATATATTAAATAACAAAAATAGTCACGTGTTGACAGTACTCATTTGTTGAGATTAGTCGTGTGTTGAAAGAAATATAGATTCATTTGTTGAATAAAATAAATATTCATTTGTTGAATAGAATAAAGAGGTTACTGAAAAATATAAAGCCGTGTTGATTAGAGATGCGCTATTTTGATGCGAACGATATTTATATCGATTATATTCGTATTTATAATGAATATTGAAAAGAGGTTTAAAATCGAATATTTAAAAAATGAATTCGAATTGAATTGAATAGAAAAGAAATTCGAATTGAATTGAATAGAAATGAAATTCGAATTGAATTGAAATTGAATAGAAATCAATTTGAACGAATTGAAAACGAATTAAAATAGAAAAAAAAATCAATTTGAAATGAATTCAAATTGAATTGAAATTGAATCGAAATCGATTTGAATTGAAATCAAATTGAAATGAATGTAAAAAGAATTTATAATGGAAAATTTAATTTTGATTTGAATTTGAAATGAAAGTTGAAATTGTTGTCTAAACAAATTTGAAACGATTTATAAAATTCGTTATAAAAGGAAATCGACGAAATATATATATATATATATATATATATATATATATATATTCAATTCAAATCGATTTATAATGGCCTGAATAGAACGCACCGCGCCGCGGCAGTTCGTGAATTTCGACCATTGGCTTCAAATGGACATTACGGGAGATCCGACCGTCGGATTCTCCTAAAACCGGAACCATTGGGTTCATATCGAAAAGAGCTTTCTAACAAATACAAGAGATTTGAAATCTAACGGTTGGATTTGGAGTTACATCCAAATCAAATTTGGAAAAGGTCGTTGTAAGTGCAGCGATGGCTGTTGTTGGAAATCGACTGTACGGGCCTTGATAAAATTATTAAAAATATCAATAATTTTTGTAAAATCATAAGAAATGATTTGTGAAGAGTTGGGATGAAAAACTCCATATTTGAAAAGATAAAAATAGATTTTTATCGAAATGAACTAGTTTTGAACTAGAATTAAAGCCAAATTATTTTTGAAATAAATAAATTGGATTTGAAATGGGTTTTAAATAACCAGAATTCCCAATATATGAATTGGAATGGATTTGAATCGAAATTGTCTTTGGAATATTTCGATATTAGATTCCGCGATTATACATATATTTTGGAGGAAATTTGGAAGATATATTTTATATCATTATTTCCAAAGCGATAATTGTGGGTTTTAGAATTTGATATTGATTATAAGCCGATATATTTTCTATTCAGAGCCTTGTATTTAATATCAAATGGGATTTGGGTTTGTCGTGAATGGTGTCTTCATCGACACTGTTCTTAAACCCCGTTGAGAAAAGATTAAATCTTTTTATTTCGATTTAATGAAGTATACCAATTAATTAATTTATTTAATTGGAATTGAATTAGAATTGATTTGTGGGTTTATCGTGAACGGTGTTTTAAATAATACTTGTTCTTTAACCCGATAATAAATAGAATGAGATTTGGGTTTACCGTGAATTGTATTTTAAATGACATTAGTTCTTTAACCCAGTAAAAGGAGTTTTAATGAATCTGTAATTAGATTGAAATGTGAATTGATAATTTAAATTATCAAATCTGGAATGTGAGCGAGAATGGAGTATCACCAGTTTTGCTCTAAAGCGATAGTTAAATCTTTAATTAGATTTGAACGTGAAATGTAATTAATTTTACCGATAACACCGTGGTGTTAGATATGCAGTATTACCAGTTTTGCTCCATGGGATGAATAGGTTGGGATTGGGAAATAAAATAAATACTTACTCAGGTGTGGTTCGCTAATCCCGACTTGTTTGGAAAACCTTAGCAGGGTTTGAAATGACATCCAAAGGAAGATTAAAGAATAAATTTAAAAGAATTTATCTTTGATAAAATTAATGGGAACCTTTCCCTAAGAATGTGAAATTCAGAAACTAACTGTAGGTTAACTAAGAAGAATGGTTTCCTGGGTATTGATCTGATGTTGGTTTCGGCCTTCGGGGTTAATGTTTGGGGAATTGTTCTCTTGCTAATTTACGGTTAGTGACTGATGAATTGGAATGAGGCGTATGTTGTGTTTGTGTAACATTTGTTTATTATATACGCGGGTCATTCAGAAAGGTCGGGTTTATACCGATTCTGAATAACCGATTCGACGATATGTCGAAGAGGAAGATAGTGGTTGAAGACCGGAAGTGTTCACATTGTTTGGTTGATTACTGATGATCTTGATTGGGCTGTACACCCAAGATGAGGGAATCAGTTGGTGATCATCCAGACGTACTTGAAGATCGATGGATATGCGAGGAAAGTGCCTCCGGTTTCGTTCAGACCCAGAACGAACTTGTAAATGGACTGTGTGTCTGACATTGGATTTTATTCTGTGCTGATTGATCTCTATTAAATATACATCTGTTTGGCGGCGGAGAATTTATTCTCTTGCTTAACACCCTTCTCTGAGACGTACGATCTCAGAGGTTGTATATTGATGGACATCAGTGGCATGGCATGAATTGCCAGTGCGGCATGCCTAAGTGGCAAATGATCAAGGCTTCTATTGAAAAGCAAAGTCTTGTGGTTGATGATCAAAGCACGGCCTACATGGCATAGCTTTGTGTATAGCGTGGATTCGCGAGCCTCACACCTCGGTATGAGTTTAAAACGGGATAAGGACTGCAGGGAGAGCACGACGTTTCTTTCTAGCTAGAGGTAGTGTCGGTTCTTAAACTAGCTGACATTTATATTATTTTTACCTATGTGGTTGTTGGGATGAGGTGCCTCGATTTTAGGTCTGTTAGGACCGAGAAAGTTTGTTCATGAATACTAATCCATTAACGTAAGTGTAGACTGGCCTTGAAGCATCCAAGAGGCTACCCAGAGAGAGTAGTCCTGAGGCATTTGCTAGAGTGTCTCGAAGCGGAGAGGACCTTGCCCCTTGCCTCGACTCATGATGGAAATCCAATTTCCAATACGAGATATTTCGGTTTTAATTGTAGAACCTAGTATGGCGACATAGTGGTATGGGACATTTATGCCGCCTATGATTGATATTTATGATTGAAATTGTTTTTGACACTATGCACTTATAATAGTATCAAATGATTTGTTTCAAACGTACCAAGCATGTTTGGCTATTATAAGGTAAAAACTCTATCCGTCGGCTTGCGTTGCGTTGTGTGATGGGACATGGGTCTTATAATAGCTTCATTTTTCGAAAAAGCATTGCGTTGTTTATTCTAAGCACTGGTATTCTTGGGAGGAAACTCATTCCGTGTTATACGGCGTGGTCCCTTGAATTACTCTCTTTTAAAATAAAGATTAATAACTATTTTAGTTCTCACACCAGTCACATGACTGACCTGGAGTTTATTGTTTTAACCTAAACTCTGGGGCCCTTATTTCCACACGGGCAGCTAGTAGTTTTGGTTTTGCAGATTTATATTCACAGGATCCTGATTTACAGCTGGAACGATGCTCGGAAAGCTCTGTATCCGTGTATTACTTTCAGTTGTGTTTTGTATTGTTTTTCCGCTGCTATGTAATTTATTGTAATCTCTGATATTTTTCGAATGTATATTTATTCATACTCTGTATACTCTTGTATTCTGATGGAATTGTTGTAATAAACAATGAAATGTTCTTTTGTTTGTGTTCTGATTCGTCTTGTCCTCAATTCAATCTGTGCTTTCCTTCACGGGGGAGTCCAGGTCATTTCATTTGGTATCAGAGCTTTGGTTTACTGAGCTCGAGAACAAGACACATTAGAATCGAACGAAAGAATTCATCAGATATTGGATTAGTAATATCCAATAAGAATGACTCGTTAGAGATAGGATCAGTAGTTTCCTAGAACGAGTGTGAAGAGTATATTTTTTCAAATGAAAACAACATTGTTTTGAAAATTTAAACCATTTTATTCGTATTAGAATTTTTTATTTGTATTGAATTTGGACAATCGAGTATATAAAGATTTTGCATATATGCGCCGTGAACGTATATTCGAAGTTTTAATATACTGGATAGATATAGAATCATACTCTAGTGGCCCGAAGATGATTCTGATGGTTGAGTACTCGTCGTCAGAATTTATCTTTGAGTGATGAAATGAGGTTCCTATATATTTCCAATTGACTGGTGTGAGAACCAAAATTAGATAGGGCTTATTGTTGTGATTTGGCACCAAAAATGTGATTTTTGACTATATATCAAAGTTATGAATTTGAAAAGCTAATCAACTAATTGATTGCTGATTATGTTGTTTGATTATTGGTTGATTAGTTAAAAGTTGAACCATTTAGCCAAATTGAACCAAATAGCGAAGTGTATTGAAAATTGGTCGCATTTGCTTGCGTATACATGTACTTACATTGAACAGGTCTTCGCAAGGAGGCTAGAGCAGAAGAATAAAATTGTTTGCCCGACAATAGGTACATGTTTACCATAATTTACTGTTTTGTTTGGGTGATGATGATTTTATGAGCAGATTGGCTAGCCGCTTGGCGTTTTCCTTTTCTTTTGGATTGAAGAAGGCCATGGGAGGCTATATGAAATATCCCGAAGTCCCCGGTGCAGGGGAGGTTATGGCGAATTTTTTCGAAAATTTAGGGTGTTAGCCAAAATTTTTGAAAAATTTGAAAAGTTCTTAGAAACTGAAAAGTTGAAGAACTTAAGCCGTAAAGAAAATAATGAAAGTTGAGTTGATTTGTTAAACAACTTTCGGCTTCGTTCCTTTTCGGGGACGAAAAGTTTTAAGTGGGGGAGAATGTAATAACCCGGAAATCCGAGCCAATTTAAAATTTTTATTTTGGCAATTTTGATGAATTTTGATTATTTAAAATGATTTATTTTAAATAATAATGATGAGAAATATATTTTGAATAGAATTCGAACGTATATATTTATACAGATCGTCGTTAGAATATAAATGTTTATTTTAAATTATAAAAGGAATTGAAATGGCGTGGTAGTTCGATAATTCGATTTCAAAGTTCAAATGAATGTACAAGATTCAAAATAAACCGGATTTTAGCGAAACCAAAAATATTAGAATCTAATTGAGAATATCTTTCCAACGAATCCGAAAAATTGAAATTTCATAGTGGGAATCAAAAGATACGCCCAGTTGAAAATTCATAATAGTCGCTATGGAATTTTGGCCCTTAAAAATGGAAATTTTGCAAATGACCTCGGTTTTCGACGAAACCACTTTTGTTGGATCCGTGATGTCAAGTTATTTCTAGATTTCAATTTTCATAATTTTTGAAATCAATATGTGAGCGTGGCGAAGGAAAACGTGTTTGACCAGTTTCAGTTGATTTTAATCGACTGGAAAATGACCATTTTTCAAATAGTCTCAGAATTTGACGAAATTAGTTTTGTTAGGACCGCATCGTCAATACGAAGCTAGAAAATTTTTTTTCGGAATTTTTCTAGTTAGTATGTGGCCCCGATAAATTGAAATGCGCGTTCAAATTCAATATATAGAGTTATATGTTGATTTTGACGGAAACTGATCGAAACGATCGAATCGGCGTAAGATACATATCCCATTGTGTTCGGAATGGGGGTAGTTAGCTATGAACGACAGGCGGTGGGTTTGATTCTGAGTTCAAAATAAAACGTTACCTTTTTGGGATTAAAATAATAAAATATAAATTATAAAACTATATAACTCTCCCTCCACCATCGTATACCCGTTCAGTCAAAATCAAATAAAGAAAAGAAAAGGAAATGTGCAGCCCCCCGACGATGGCCATCGACACGCCTCCTCAGGCGACTGCCATATCGCCGATTCCCCTCCCCCCAAGTCCGCTCTGCTCTCCTCCTCTAGAGCCCCTCCCTCCCGTCCTCTCTTCGAACCCCTCGCGCCCCTCTTCTTCCCCCAGACCCAATTGAATCCGACGCCCTAGGCTCCACCGTTTCCGCCCTCCCCTTCTTCCCCTTCCTCCGTTGTGACAGCGCCTTCCCTCCCCTCTTCTTGAGACCCACAACCTCATGCTCCCCTCCTCGTTCCCCTCCTGACCCTGCTTACTCTCTCCTCTCTCACAGTGGGCCTCCTTGTTTATTTATTTTATCATTTTTATTTATTTAGGTGAATAAAAATATGATTTTTAAATCATTTCATTATATAAAAGTATTCATGGCATTGTTTTAAATTTATATAAGGGCGTAGTAAAGTAAAGATGAGATTTTTATTTGTATGAACATCATACAAAGAAGAGAACGTTATAAGATATGATTTTGATATGGTAGAAATTATAAAATATAATTTTTATATTATAGGAAGGTTCAAAATATAATTTTTATATTATAGGAAGGTTCAAAATATAATTTTTATATTATAGGAAGGTTCAAAATATAATTTTTATAAGGTAGATAATATAAAATTACGATTTTTATATATGTAGCGAAATAAAAATCTGATTTTTATTATATATATAGTGAAATAAAAATGTGATTTTTATAGTGTTGAAATAAAAATCCGATCTTTATATAAGAGGAAAAAATATAAAAATGTAATTTTTATATAGAAAGAAGCGTTGAAAATATATATGAAGTAGAAATAAAAATATGATTTTTATTTATTTAAATGAAGTGGTAAAAATATAATTTTTATATAATGTAGAAGTTAAAAATATAATTTTTATATTTGAACAGTGTGAAAAGAACTGCATTGGAATTTCAAGCAGATCCAAACGGTTCAGCAGTTCAAAAGCAAAGCACGGCGGAGTGGAACCCTCTGTGAGAACTTCTCACTTTAAATCTTCTTTTCTAGTTTAAAATATATACTAGGATGTAGACGGTGTTTAGCAACACCCGACACCCATCATCCACAGACCATGGATGGCATGTATGCTTGTTTGTTTGATTTTGATGTGTAATTGATTGTGTGATGTGAAATAAATAAAATATTTATATAGTAAAAATATTTTATAGTTGAAAGTAGAATTTTTAACGTGTATATAAAATGAAATATTTATAAACAAATCAGATGATTTCTTTATATACACACATTTGACTGATATTGATTGGGACAATAAATTTTACACATCGCCCAACTGCACAAATAAAATCTGTGTCTGAATGTTTGAAACCCCACACAGGTATTGGGATGATAATTGGCGTACACTAATCCCAATTATTTTATTGTATGTCGATCGATTGGTCGACAGACTGTGTAAGCGTTAATTATTTATATTTAATGCTTATGCAATTGCGTGGTGCACTTTGGATGATGGTTGATTATTTATCGTTGCTATTATCTACATGTGTTGTATGTAATTCATATAATTAACATTTTATGGTAATTGATTGGGCCTCATTCCAATTGGGAAAATAAAAAATATTATAAAATATAGATTCATGTGTTGACAGTACTCATTCGTTGAGATTAATTATGTGTTGAACGAAATATTTTAACAATAAAATTTATATCTTTATCATATATAAAATTAGAAACTAACTGGAAAATAGATAAGATGAGGGGTTTCCTGGGTATTGGTCTGATGTTGGTTTCGGCCTTCGGGGTTAATGCTTAGGGAATCGTTCTCTTACTAATTTACGGTTGGAGTCTGATTAGAAATTAAACGATAGAAATCATAATTTTATAAAATATATTGAATAACAAAAATAGTCACGTGTTGACAGTACTCATTTGTTGAGATTAGTCATGTGTTGAAAGAAATATAGATTCATTTGTTGAATAGAATAAATATTCATTTTTTGAATAGAATAAAGAGGTTATTGAAAAATATAAAGCCGTGTTGATTAGAGATGAGCTATTTTGACGCGAACGATATTTATATCGATTATATTCGTTTTTATAATGAATATTGAAAAGAGGTTTATAATCGAATATTTAGAAATGAAATTCGAATTGAGTTGAATGGAAAAGAAATTCGAATTAAATTGAATGAATTAGAAATTCGAATTGAATTCGAATTGAATAGAAATCAATTTGAACAAATTGAAAACGAATTAAAATAGAAAAAAATCAATTTGAAATGAATTCAAATTGAATTGAAATTGAATCGAAATCGATTTGAATTGAAATCAAATTGAAATGAATATAAAAAGAATTTATAATGGAAAATTTAATTTTGATTTGAATTTGAAATGAAAGTTGAAATTGTTGTTGAAACAAATTTGAAACGATTTATAAAATTCATTTTAAAAGGAAATCGACGAAATATATATATATATATATATATATATATATATATATATATAATATATATAATATATATAATGGTCTGAATAGAACGCGCCGCGCCGCGCTAGTTCGTGAATTTCGACCATTGGCTTCGAACGGACATTACGGGAGATCCGACCGTCGGATTCTCCTAAAACTGGAACCGTTGGGTTCGTATCGAAAAGAGCTTTCTAACGAATACAAGAGATTTGAAATCTAACCGTTGGATTTGGAGTTACGTCCAAATCAAATTTGGAAAAGGTCGTTGTAAGTGCAGTTCGATGGTCGTTGTTGGAAATCGACTGTACGGCCTTGATAAAATTATTAAAAATATCAATAATTTGTGTAAAATCATAGGAAATGATTTTTGAAGAGTTGGGATGAAAAACTCCATATTTGAAAAGATAAAAATAGATTTTTATCGAAATGAACTAGTTTTGAACCAGAATTAAAACCAATTTATTTTTGAAATAAATAAATTGGATTTGAAATGGGTTTTAAATAACCAGAATTCCCCATATATGAATTGGAATGGATTTGAATCGAAATTGTCTATGGAATATTTCGATATTAGATTCCGCGATTATACAGATATTTTGGAGGAAATTTGGAAGATATATTTTATATCGTTATTTCCAAAGCGATAATTGTGGGTTTCAGAATTAGATATTGAATATAAGCCGATATATTTTCTATTCAGAGCCTTGTATTTAATATCAAATGGGATTTGGGTTGGTCGTGAATGGTGTCTTCATCAACACTGTTCTTAAACCCCGTTGAGAAAAGATTAAATCTTTTTATTTAGATTTAATGAAGTATACCAATTAATTAATATATTTAATTGGAATTGAATTAGAATTGATTTGTGGGTTTATCGTGAACGGTGTTTTAAATAACTCTTGTTCTTTAACCCGATAATAAATAGAATGAGATTTGGGTTTATCATGAACTGTGTTTTAAATGACATTAGTTCTTTAACCCAGTAAAAGGAGTTTTAATGAATCTGTAATTAGATTGAAATGTAAATTGATAATTTAAATTATCAAATCTGGAAGGTGAGCGAGAATGGAGTATCACTAGTTTTGCTCCAAAGCGATAGTTAAATCTTTAATTAGATTTGAACGTGAAATGGTAATTAATTTTACCGATAACACCGTGGTGTTAGATATGGAGTATTACCAGTTTTGCTCCATGGGATGAATAGGTTGGGATTGGGAAATAAAATAAATAATTACTTCGTTGTGGTTCGCTAATCCCGACTAGTTTGGAAAACCTTAACAGGGTTTGAAATGACATCCAAAGGAAGATTAAAGAATAAATTTAAAAGAATTTATCTTTGATAAAATTAATGGGAACCTTTCCCAAAGAATGTGAAATTTAGAAACTAAATGTAGGTTAGCTAAGAAGAATGGTTTCCTGGGTATTGATCTGATATAGGTTTCGGCCTTCGGGGTTAATGTTTGGGGAATTGTTCTCTTGCTAATTTACGGTTAGTGACTGATGAATTGGAATGAGGCGTATGTTGTGTTTGTGTAACATTTGTTTATTATATACGCGGGTCATTCAGAAAGGCCGGGTTTATACCCATTATGAATAACCGATTCGACGATATGTCGAACAGGATGATAGTGGTTGAAGACCGGAAGTCTTCACATCGTTTGGGTGATTACTGATGATCTTGATTGTGATGTACACCCAAGATGAGGGAATCAGTTGGTGATCGTCCAGACGTACTTAGAGATCGATGGATATGCGAGGAAAGTGCCTCCAGTTTCGTTCAGACCCAGAACGAACTTGTAAACGGACTGTGTATCTGACATTGGATTTTATATTGTGCTAATTGATCTCTATTAAATATACATCTGTTTGGCGGTGGAGAATTTATTCTCTTGCTTAACGCCCTTCTCTGAGACGTACGAGCTCAGAGGTTGTATATCGATGGACATCAGTCGGATGGCATGAATTGCCAGTGTGGCATGCCTAAGTGGCAAATGATCAAGGCTTCTGTTGAAAAGCAAAGTCTTGTGGTTGATGATCAAAGCACGGCCTACGTGGCATAGCTTTGTGTATAACGTGGATTCGCGAGCCTCACACCTCGGTATGAGTTAAAAATGGGATAAGGACTGCAGGGAGAGCATGACGTTTCTTTCTAGCTAGAGGTAGTGTCAGTGCTTAAACTGTCTGACATTTATATTATTTTTACCTATGTGGTTGTTGGGATGAGGCACCTCGATTTTAGGTCTGTTAGGACCGGGAAACGTGTGTTTAGGAATATTAATCCACTAACGTAAGTGTGGACCGGCCCTGAAGCATCCAAGTGGCTACCCAGAGGGAGTAGTCCTGAGGCATTTGTTAGAGTGTCTCAAAGCGGAGAGGATCTTGCCCCTTGCCTCGACTCATGACAGAAATCCAATTTCCAATACGAGATATTTCGGTTTTAATTGTAGAACCTAGTATGGCGACATAGTGGTATGGGACATTCATGCTGCCTATGATTGATATTTATGATTGAAATTGTTTTTGACACTATGCACTTATAATAGTATAAAATGATTTTTTTTAAACGTACCAAGCATGTTTGGCTTTTATAAGGTAAAAACCCTATCCTTCGGCTTGCGTTGCATTGTGTGATGGGACCTGGGTCTTATAATAGCTTCATTTTTCGAAAAAGCATTGCGTTGTTTATTCTAAGCACTGGTATTCTTGGGAGGAAACCTGTTCCGTGTTATACGGCGTGGTCCCTTGAATTACTCTCTTTTTAAATAAAGATTAATAACTGTTTTAGTTCTCACACCAGTCACATGACTGACCTGGATTTTATTATTTTAACCTAAACTTTGGGTGCCCTTATTTTCGCACGGGCAGCTAGTAGTTTTGGTTTTGCAGATTTATATTCACAGGATCCTGATTTACAGCTTGAACGATGCTCGGAAAGCTCTATATCTATGTATTACTTTCAGTAGTGTTTTGTATTGTTTTTCCGCTGCTATGTAATTTATTGTAATCTCTGATATTTGTCGAATGTATATTTATTCATACTCTGTATACTCTTGTATTCTGATGGAATTGTTGTAATAAACAATGAAATGTTCTTCTATTTGTGTTTTGATTCGTCTTGTCCTCAATTCAATCTGTGCTTTCCTTCACGGGGAGTTCGGGTCATTTCATTGGCTTAGTGATGTTTTATTTAAACATCTATTCAAATAAAGTGAGTAAGTTTTGGAACACATTTTCCAAATATAATCAGAGCTATTTTATAATCATAGGAAATGAAATATTGATGAGAAAGAATACTGG
This sequence comes from Allium sativum, assembly GCA_030737875.1. NCBI lineage: Eukaryota > Viridiplantae > Streptophyta > Magnoliopsida > Asparagales > Amaryllidaceae > Allium > Allium sativum. The sequence continues at coordinate 792,027,089 of CM060921.1, read as the reverse complement.
AATGATAGTGATACGTGAAATAGAGATGGAAATGTTTTCCAATGACTGATGACGTATATTTCCTGAATTTAGAAAATAAGAAATATTGAGTATATAGAAATGGGAAAATGGATAAATTAAAGATAATTTAATATAAAGGGATAAATGAGGATTGATTATTGATCGATCGAATTTCTATCTGGAAATAAGATCGTTGGTTGTACACCTATTTTTCTTTGATAGTTAAATCACCGACTATCGAAGTTTTTGACCATTTTTCCATTGTCAATACGGAGAGACCGGGATCAGATTCATTATCTGAAAACCACTCTGTATGGACGTTAGCGTTGCAATCAAATACGATGAAAGTAATTGAATACGGAGTTACACAAGGGCTATCCTGTTTACAGAACAGTGCCTTCGGTTTGTCCAGTCCCACGACAACGTGAATGGACGAATGCCTGACAGAGTATATCTAACCGATCGCGTAAGTTGATCTCTTCAAACGTACTGACGTTCGGTGGCGGAGGAATTCGTTTCTCTTAGCTTTATACCCGTGGTATTTTTGGGGAAATCAATTTGTGATTTGACGGGTATGAAAATGTGGCATTCGAAGTGAATTTTTGAGACGACCCGAACTTCCCCGTGAAGGAAAGCACAGATAGAATTGAGGACAGGACAAAATAGAACGCATACGGAAGAACATTTCATTGTTATTACAACAATTCCATCAGATACAAGAATATACAGAGTATAAATGAATAAATTACATTTGACAAATATCAGAGATTACAATAAATTACATAGCAGCGGAAAATAATACAAAACACAACTGAAAGTAATACACGGATACAGAGCTTTCCGAGCATCGTTCCAGCTGTAAATCAGGACCCTGTGAATATAAATCTTCAAAACCAAAACTACTAGCTGCCCGTGTGGAAAATAGGGGCACCCAGAGTTTAGGTTAAAACAATAAACTCCAGGTCAGTCATGTGACTGGTGTGAGAACTAAAATAGTTATTAATCTTTATTTTTAAAGTTAGGTAAATCAAGGGACCACGCCGTATAACACGGAACGGGTTTCCTCCCAAGAATACCAGTGCATAAAACAAACAGCGCAATGCTAAATAAAGAAAAATGAAGCTGTTATAAGACCCAGGTCCCATCACACAATGCAACGCAAGCCGGGGGATAGGGTTTTTTACCTTATAACAGCCAAAGCATGCTTGATACGTTTAAAACACATTATTTGATACTACAATAAGTGTATAGTGTCAAAACAATTCAAATCATAAATATCAATCATAGGCGGCATGGGTACCATCTATCATGTCGCCATACTAGTTCTACAATTAAAACCGAATTATCACGTATTGGAAATTGGATTTCCATCATGAGTCGAGGCAAGGGGCAAGCTCCTCTCCGCGTTCGAGACACTCTAGCAAATGCCTCAGGACCCCATTATGATCCTTGGAATCGGCTGGGCCGGTCCTCTCTTACTTTTGAGGATTGGCAATTCCTGAACACACGTTTCCCGGTCCTTACAGACCTATATCCGAGGCGCCTCGTATCCAACAACCACACAGGTGAAAAGTATATAAATGTCAGGGCTGGTAGGTCACTGACACCGCCCTAGCTAGAAAGAAACGTCGTGCTCTCCCAGCGGTCCGTCTCCCGTTTTTGACTCATACCGAGGTGTGAGGCTCGCGAATTCACGTTATACATAAAGCTACGCCACACAGGCCGTGCTTTGATCATCAACCACAAGACGTTGCTTTTCAACAGAAGCCTTGATCAATTGCCACTTACGCATGCCGCATTGGCAATTCACTCCATGCGACTGATGTCCATCGATTTACAACCTCTGAGCTCGTACGTCTCAGAGAAGGGCGTTAAGCAAGAGAATAAATTCTCCATCGCCAAACAGATGTATATTTAATAGAGATCAATCAACACAGAATAAAATCCAATGTCAGACACACAATCCATTTACAAGTTCGTTCTGGGTCTGAACGAAACCGGAGGCACTTTCCTCGCATATCCATCCATCTCCAAGTATGTCTGGACAATCACCAACTGTTTCCCTCATCCTGGGTGTACAGCCCAATCAAGATCATCAGTAATCACCCAAACGATGTGAAGACTTCCGGTCTTCAACCACCGTCTTCATCTTCGACATCTCGTCGAATCGATTATTCAGAATGGGTATAAACCCGGCCTTTCTGAATAACCCACGTATATAATAAACGAATGCTACACAAACACAACAAACGCATACTGAGACGACCCGAACTTCCGAGACGACCCGAACTTCCCCGTGAAGGAAAGCACGGATAGAATTGAGGACAGGACAAAATAGAACGCATACGGAAGAACATTTCATTGTTATTACAACAATTCCATCAGATACAAGAATATACAGAGTATAAATGAATAAATTACATTCGATAAATATCAGAGATTACAATATTACATAGCAGCGGAAAATAATACAAAACACAACTGAAAGTAATACACGGATACAGAGCTTTCCGAGCATCGTTCCAGCTGTAAATCAGGACCCTGTGAATATAAATCTGCAAAACCAAAACTACTAGCTGCCCGTGTGGAAAATAGGGGCACCCAGAGTTTAGGTTAAAACAATAAACTCCAGGTCAGTCATGTGACTGGTGTGAGAACTAAAACAGTTATTAATCTTTATTTTTAAAGTTAGGTAAATCAAGGGACCACGCCGTATAACACGGAACGGGTTTCCTCCCAAGAATACCAGTGCATAAAACAAACAGCGCAATGCTAAATAAAGAAAAATGAAGCTGTTATAAGACCCAGGTCCCATCACACAATGCAACGCAAGCCGGGGGATAGGGTTTTTTACCTTATAACAGCCAAAGCATGCTTGATACGTTTAAAACACATTATTTGATACTACAAAAAGTGTATAGTGTCAAAACAATTCAAATCATAAATATCAATCATAGGCGGCATGGGTACCATCTATCATGTCGCCATACTAGTTCTACAATTAAAACCGAATTATCACGTATTGGAAATTGGATTTCCATCATGAGTCGAGGCAAGGGGCAAGCTCCTCTCCGCGTTCGAGACACTCTAGCAAATGCCTCAGGACCCCACTATGATCCTTGGAATCGGCTGGGCCGGTCCTCTCTTACTTTTGAGGATTGGCAATTCCTGAACACACGTTTCCCGGTCCTTACAGACCTATATCCGAGGCGCCTCGTATCCAACAACCACACAGGTGAAAAGTATATAAATGTCAGGGCTGGTAGGTCACTGACACCACCCTAGCTAGAAAGAAACGTCGTGCTCTCCCAGCGGTCCGTCTCCCGTTTTTGACTCATACCGAGGTGTGAGGCTCGCGAATTCACGTTATACAAAAAGCTACGCCACACAGGCCGTGCTTTGATCATCAACCACAAGACCTTGCTTTTCAACAGAAGCCTTGATCAATTGCCACTTACGCATGCCACATTGGCAATTCACTCCATGCGACTGATGTCCATCGATTTACAACCTCTGAGCTCGTACGTCTCAGAGAAGGGCGTTAAGCAAGAGAATAAATTCTCCGCCGCCAAACAGATGTATATTTGATAGAGATCAATCAACACAGAATAAAATCCAATGTCAGACACACAATCCATTTACAAGTTCGTTCTGGGTCTGAACGAAACCGGAGGCACTTTCCTCGCATATCCATCCATCTCCAAGTACGTCTGGACGATCACCAATTGTTTCCCTCATCCTGGGTGTACAGCCCAATCAAGATCATCAGTAATCACCCAAACGATGTGAAGACTTCCGGTCTTCAACCACCGTCTTCATCTTCGACATCTCGTCGAATCGATTATTCAGAATGGGTATAAACCCGGCCTTTCTGAATAACCCACGTATATAATAAACGAATGCTACACAAACACAACAAACGCCTCATTCCAATTCAGAATATTCTTTTATTCACAAAAACACATTCTTAGGGAAATGTTCCCATTAATTTTATCCAAGATAAATTCTTCTAAATTTATTCTTCGATCTTCCATTGGATATCATTTCAAACCATTTTATGGTTTTCCAAACTAGTCGGGATTAGCGAACCACACCGAAGTAATTAATTATTTTATTTCCCAATCCCAACCTATATATCCCATGGAGCAAAACTGGTGATACTCCATTCCTACCACCATGGTGTTATCGGTAAAATTAATTACCATTTCACGTTCAAATCTAATTAAAAATTTAACTATCGCTTTGGAGCAAAACTGGTGATACTCCATTCTCGATCACCTTTCAAATTTGATAAATTAAATTATCAATTCACATTTTAATCTAATTAAAGATTCATTAAAACTCCACTTAGTTTTAATCGTTTCAAATAAATAACATCATGCCTTTAACTGGGTTAAAGAATCAATATCATCTAAAACACGATTCACGACAAACCAAATCATATTTGATATTAAATACAAGGCTCTGAACAGAAAATATATCGGCTTATATTCGATATCAAATTCGGAAACCAATAAATATCGTATTGGAAATAACGATATATAATATATCTTTCAAATTCCCAAAACAATATCTGTATGGTCACGAAATCCAACATCGAAATATTCCGAAGATAATTTCGATTCAACTCCACTTTCACTTCACCTATTGGGAATATTGATTATTTTTAAAACCACTTTCAAATTCAATTTATTTATTTCAAAAATAAATTGATTTTAATTCTAGTTCAAAACTAGTTCATTTCGACAAAATCCATTTTTATCCTTTCAAATGTGGAATTTTCCAGCCTAATTTTTCCCAAATCATATATTATGATTTTACACAAATTATAGATATTTTTAATAATTTTATCAAGGCCCGTACAGTCGATTTCCATCTACGGCCATCGAACTGCACTTTCAGCGACCTTTTCTGAAATTGATTTGGACATAATTCCAAATCTAACCGTTAGATTTCAAATTTCTAATATTCATTGGAAAGCTCTTTTCGATAAGAACCCAACGGTTCCGGTTTTAGGAGAATTCGACGGTCGGATCTCCCGTAATGTCCGTTTGAAATAAATGGTCGAAATTCACGAACTGCCGCGGCGCGGCGCGTTCTATTCAGGCCATTAAATATAATATATATATATATATATATATATATATATTATATTTCGTCGATTTCCTTTTTAAAACGTATTTTATAAATCGTTTTAAATTCGTTTCAAAACCATTTCAATTCTATATTCAATTTCAAATCGATTTGATTTCAATTCAATTCGAATTCATTTCAATTCAATTCCAATTCTAATTCATTTCAATTCAATTCAATTTCAGTTCGTTTTAAATTTTAATTTAATTCAATTCGAATTCATTTTCTATTCAATTCGAATTCAAATTCACTTTCTATTCAATTCGAATCAAATTCATTTTCTATTCAATTCGAATCGAATTCATTTTCTATTCAATTCGAATCGAATTCATTTTCTATTCAATTCGAATCGAATTCATTTCAAATTGATTCAATAAAATTTCAATTTGAATTTTAATCTAATTCAATTTGAATTTCCTTTCAAAATATTAAATTTTGAAATCACTTTTCAATATTCATTATAAAACGAATAAAATCGATATAAACATCGTTCGCGTCAAAATAACGCATCTCTAATCAACACGGCTTTATATTCCAATAATTCGTTATTCTATTCAACAAATGAATATTTGTTCTATTCAACACCTGAATCTATATTTCTTTCAGCACACGACTAATCTCAACACATGAGTACCGTCAACACCTCACTATTTTTGTTATGTAAAATATTTTATAAAACTATGGTATCTATCGTTCGATTTCAATTAGACTCCACCGTAAAGTAGATTCTAATCGTAAATATGATAAAGATGTAATTTTTATTATTTAAAATATTTTACTCAACACATGAACATCGTCAACACCTGACTATTTTTATATTCAACACATGAATTTTCTTTTATAACATTCATTATTTTCCCTATTGGAATGAGGCCCAATCAATCACCATATAATGTTAAGTATATGGATTCCATACAACACATGTATATAATAGCTTTGAAAAATAATCAACCATCAACCAAAGTGCACTACACAACTGCATAAGCATCAAATATAAATAATCGACGCTTACACAATCTGTCGACCAATCGATCGACAATAATTAAATAATTGGGATTAGTGTACGCCAAATATCATCCCAACACCCGTGTGGGGTTTCAAATCAACAAACACACATTTTTGTTTGTGCAGTTGGGCGATGTGTAGAATTTATCGACCCAATCAATATCAGTCAAATCAGTGTAAATAAACAAATCGGCCAATTTGTTTATAAATATTTATTTATTCACTTTCACGTTAAAAATTATATTTTTAATGACAAAAATATTTATTTCCACACTTGAATTTCTATTCAGTTCATTTATACAATAAAAATGATATTTTTATTTTTCTAACATATTTTGGGAAATTTCGGCGGTATAACGGCACGATACTAGAAACGGGACGAGGCCTAGCCTTATTCCCGGTCTAGTGAAGGCCCACGCCATTCACACATCAATCAAATCCATTCAATTTCACCAAACAATTCAATTCAAACCAATTAGACTAACCAACTACACAACCAAACAATTTAACAAACAAGCCATCCATGGTCTGTGGATGACGGGTGTCGGGTGCTACTAAGCACCGTCTGCATCCTAGTATATATATATATATAATTAGAAAAAGAAATTGAAAGGTGAGAAGTTCTCACCGATAGCTATCCTAGCTCCACGGCACTTCTAATGCAGGAAATCTTCGTCGTTCTCGCCTTTTCTTCTCCTTTGTTGCCCGTAGCCACTACATATAGAAATCACACATTTTTATATTTCGATGTCTTTAAAATAAAAATCACATTTTTATTTATTCACTTTCAATTTAAAAATCATATTTTTATAATCACTTCATATATTTAAAAATCGAATTTTTACTATGCTATTCAATATATAAAAATCGAATTTTTACTACGATGTTCAATATATATAAATCATATTTCCTTACCGCTAATATATAGATAAAAATTCTATTTTTATAACGCTATTCTCTATATAAAGATTTCGCCTTTTCAAAAATATAGATTTCATCATTATAAAAATCATCACTTTACTTCAACGTATATAAAATAAAAATCAGATTTTTATTTCGCTACATATACAAAGATGATATTTTTATATTCTCTATCCTATAAAGATTATATTTTTAATACTTTAAAAATATAAAAATCATATTTTTAATATTTCTATATAGTAAAGATTATATTTTTAATATTTTAAAAATATAAAAATCATGTCTTACTCCTTCTACCAAATAAAAATTCCGTCTTTTTCTCTTTTTAAAAATATGATCTTTATTTTTGCAAGTTCAAATCTTTTTCTTTTAAAAGATTAAACCTTTTCTATTTCAAAGTTTAAACCCCTTTTTTTTCTTTTTAAACCTTAAAATAAATTCAGTTTTTATTTCCTTTAAAAATCAGTTTTAAATTCTGAAAAAAACAGTTTTTGCAAAACAAAAATAAAAATAAAATAACCTAAATTGCTCACCGTAGCCTGCGAAAAAGGGGGGAGGGAAGAAGAAGGCGTCGGCGGCAGGCTTCGAGGGGGCGCGGTGGCTCAGGGAGGTGCGGCAGTGGTCCAGGCGGCGGAAGGGGAGGGCTGGAGCGTCGGAGTTGGGTGGGTTGGGGGTTGCGGTGGTCGGGTGTGGGTCCAGAGGGAGGCGGCGGTTCAATTCAGCAGAGGAGGGAGTAGCGAGCGCAGGAAGGAGGAGGAAGGAAAGGAGAGGGAGGCGTGGTAAAGGGGAGGCGGCGGCGGTGGGCTCTGGTGGCGCGGTGGTCGGAGTGCGGCGGCGGTGGAATAGCGGGGGGGGGGGGGGGCAAGATCGATTTTTTTTTCTTTTGATTATATGAACTAACGGGGGGGGGGTTTAGAAAGAATTTATATATAATTATATATTTTAATATTTTAATTTCTCAGCAAAAAGCAACCTTTATTTTCGACCTCTAAACGAGGCCCACCGCCTGTCGTCCATAGCGTTTTACCCCCATTCCGAACACAATGGGATATGCCACGTAGGACAGTTCAATCGTTTCGATCAGTTTCCGTTAAATTTACATTTACATCACTATGTTGAATTTTAAACGTACATTTCAAATTACCGGGGTCGCATACTAACTCTAAAAATTGCAGAAAAATATTTTCTAGCTTCGTATTGACGATACGGTCCTAACAAAACTAGTTTCGTCGAATTCTGAGACCGTTAGAAAAATGGCCAATTTCCAGTCGATTAAAATCAACTGAAATGGTCAAAACACGTTTTCCTTTGCCACGCTCACATATTGATTCGAAAAATTATGAAATTTGAAACCTAGTAATAATTTGACATCACGGACCCAATAAAAGTGGTTTCGTCGAAATCCGAGGTCATTTGCAAAATGTCCATTTTTAAGGGCCTGAATTCCATAGCGACTATTCAGAATTTTCAACTGGACAAAACTTTTGATTCCCGTTATGAAATCTTGATCTTTCGGATTCATTGGAAAGATATCATCTATTAGATACTAATGTTTTTGGTTTCACTAAAATCCGGATTGTTTTGCACCCGGTACATTCAATTGAAGTTTGAAATCGAATTATCGAACTACCGCGCCATTTTCAATTCTATTATAATTATATATAATTATTTATATTCTAACGACGATGTATATAATATATACGTCGAATTATATTCAAAATAAATTTTCGTCGATATTATTTAAAATAATCTATTTTAAATATTCAAAATTCGCTAAAATTGCCAAAATAAAAATTTCAAACTGGCTCGCATTTTACGGGTTGTTACAATCTCCCCCACTTAAAACTTTTCATCCCCGAAAAGGAACAAAGTCGAAATGGTTTGATTAATAAGCTCTACATTCGATCTAGCTCCCATTCTCCAACTTTTCAGTTTCTGAGAATTTTCAAATTTTCAAAAATTTGGCTAACACCCTAAATTTTCGAAAAATTTCGCCATAACCTCCCCTGCACCGGGAGCATCGGGGAATTTCAAATAGCTTCCCCGGTCCTTCAGATCTCAAAAAGAAAAAGAAAAAGCCAAGCGGCTAGCCAATAGGCTCACAAAATCATCATCACCCAAACAAAACAGTAAATTATGTAGTAAACATGTACATATTTGTCGGGCAAACAAATTTTATTCTCTGCTCTAGCCTCCTTGCTATGACCTGTTCAATGTAAGTATATGTATGCAAGCAAATGCGACCAATTTTCAATATAGTTCAATATTCGGTTCAATTAGGCATAAATGGTTAAAAATTAGCAAACAATTAAACAAACAACACAAACATCAATCAATTAGTGAATTAGAGTTTCAAATTCATAATTTTTGATACATATACAAAAAATCATGTTTTGATGCCAATTCACAACAATGTGTTCTAACTATATAAGTTTTGGTTCTCACACCAGTCTAATGGAAATATATAGAAATCACACCTTCGAAATTCGAATATGAATACTGATGATGATGCACCATCATCAGAATCATCCCCGGATATCTAGAATGTGATTCTATATCTACCCAGTATATTAAAACTTCGAATATACGTTCATGACGCGTATACGCGAAATCTTTATATATTGGATTGCCCATATTCAAAATAAATAAATATTCAAATACGTAAAAAGTGATTTGAATTTCTAAACAAAATTGTTTTCATTTGAAAAATATACTCTTCACACTCGTTCTAGGATACTACTGATCCTATCTCTAACGAGTAATTCTAATTGGATATTGCTAATCCAATATCTGATGAATTCTTTCGTATGGTTCTAATGTGTCTTGTTCTCGAGCTCTGTAAACCAAAGCTCTGATACCAAACTGAGACGACCCGAACTTCCCCGTGAAGGAAAGAACGGATAGAATTGAGGACAGGACAAAATAGAACGCATACGGAAGAACATTTCATTGTTATTACAACAATTCCATCAGATACAAGAATATACAGAGTATAAATGAATAAATTATATTCGATAAATATCAGAGATTACAATAAATTACATAGCAGCGGAAAATAATACAAAACACAACTGAAAGTAATACACGGATACAGAGCTTTCCGAGCATCGTTCCAGCTGTAAATCAGGACCCTGTGAATATAAATCTGCAAAACCAAAACTACTAGCTGCCCGTGTGGAAAATAGGGGCACCAAGAGTTTAGGTTAAAACAATAAACTCCAGGTCAGTCATGTGACTGGTGTGAGAACTAAAATAGTTATTAATCTTTATTTTTAAAGTTAGGTAAATCAAGGGACCACGCCGTATAACACGGAACGGGTTTCCTCCCAAGAATACCAGTGCATAAAACAAACAGCGCAATGCTAAATAAAGAAAAATGAAGCTGTTATAAGACCCAGGTCCCATCACACAATGCAACGCAAGCCAGGGGATAGGGTTTTTTACCTTATAACAGCCAAAGCATGCTTGATACGTTTAAAACACATTATTTGATACTACAATAAGTGTATAGTGTCAAAACAATTCAAATCATAAATATCAATCATAGGCGGCATGGGTACCATCTATCATGTCGCCATACTAGTTCTACAATTAAAACCGAATTATCACGTATTGTAAATTGGATTTCCATCATGAGTCGAGGCAAGGGGCAAGCTCCTCTCCGCGTTCGAGACACTCTAGCAAATGCCTCAGGACCCCACTATGATCCTTGGAATCGGCTGGGCCGGTCCTCTCTTACTTTTGAGGATTGGCAATTCCTGAACACACGTTTCCCGGTCCTTACAGACCTATATCCGAGGCGCCTCGTATCCAACAACCACACAGGTGAAAAGTATATAAATGTCAGGGCTGGTAGGTCACTGACACCACCCTAGCTAGAAAGAAACGTCGTGCTCTCCCAGCGGTCCGTCTCCCGTTTTTGACTCATACCGAGGTGTGAGGCTCGCGAATTCACGTTATACACAAAGCTACGCCACACAGGCTGTGCTTTGATCATCAACCACAAGACCTTGCTTTTCAACAGAAGCCTTGATCAATTGCCACTTACGCATGCCACATTGGCAATTCACTCCATGCGACTGATGTCCATCGATTTACAACCTCTGAGCTCGTACGTCTCAGAGAAGGGCGTTAAGCAAGAGAATAAATTCTCCGCCGCCAAACAGATGTATATTTGATAGAGATCAATCAACACAGAATAAAATCCAATGTCAGACACACAATCCATTTACAAGTTCGTTCTGGGTCTGAACGAAACCGGAGGCACTTTCCTCGCATATCCATCCATCTCCAAGTACGTCTGGACGATCACCAACTGTTTCCCTCATCCTGGGTGTACAGCCCAATCAAGATCATCAGTAATCACCCAAACGATGTGAAGACTTCCGGTCTTCAACCACCGTCTTCATCTTCGACATCTCGTCGAATCGATTATTCAAAATGGGTATAAACCCGGCCTTTCTGAATAACCCACGTATATAATAAACGAATGCTACACAAACACAACAAACGCCTCATTCCAATTCAGAATATTCTTTTATTCACAAAAACACATTCTTAGGGAAATGTTCCCATTAATTTTATCCAAGATAAATTCTTCTAAATTTATTCTTCGATCTTCCATTGGATATCATTTCAAACCATTTTATGGTTTTCCAAACTAGTCGGGATTAGCGAACCACACCGAAGTAATTAATTATTTTATTTCCCAATCCCAACCTATATATCCCATGGAGCAAAACTGGTGATACTCCATTCCTACCACCACGGTGTTATCGGTAAAATTAATTACCATTTCACGTTCAAATCTAATTAAAAATTTAACTATCGCTTTGGAGCAAAACTGGTGATACTCCATTCTCGATCACCTTTCAAATTTGATAAATTAAATTATCAATTCACATTTTAATCTAATTAAAGATTCATTAAAACTCCACTTAGTTTTAATTGTTTCAAATAAATCAACATCATGCCTTTAACTGGGTTAAAGAACCAATGTCATCTAAAACACGATTCACGACAAACCAAATCATATTTGATATTAAATACAAGGCTCTGAATAGAAAATATATCGGCTTATATTCAATATCAAATTCTGAAACCAATAAATATCGTATTGGAAATAACGATATATAATATATCTTTCAAATTCCCAAAACAATATCTGTATGGTCACGAAATCCAACATCGAAATATTCCGAAGATAATTTGATTCAACTCCACTTTCACTTCACCTATTGGGAATATTGATTATTTTTAAAACCACTTTCAAATTCAATTTATTTATTTCAAAAATAAATTGATTTTAATTCTAGTTCAAAACTAGTTCATTTCGACAAAATCCATTTTTATCCTTTCAAATGTGGAATTTTCCAGCCTAATTTTTCCCAAATCATATATTATGATTTTATACAAATTATAGATATTTTTAATAATTTTATCAAGGCCCGTACAGTCGATTTCCATCTACGACCATCGAACTGCACTTTCAGCGACCTTTTCTGAAATTGATTTGGACATAATTCCAAATCTAACCGTTAGATTTCAAATTTCTAATATTCATTGGAAAGCTCTTTTCGATACGAACCCAACGGTTCCGGTTTTAGGAGAATTCGACGGTCGGATCTCCCGTAATGTCCGTTTGAAATAAATGGTCGAAATTCACGAACTGCCGCGGCGCGGCGCGTTCTATTCAGGCCATTAAATATAATATATATATATATATATATTATATATTTCGTCGATTTCCTTTTTAAAACGTATTTTATAAATCGTTTTAAATTCGTTTCAAAACCATTTCAATTCTATATTCAATTTCAAATCGATTTGATTTCAATTCAATTCGAATTCATTTCAATTCAATTCCAATTCTAATTCGTTTCAATTCAATTCAATTTCAGTTCGTTTTAAATTTCAATTTAATTCAATTCGAATTCATTTTCTATTCAATTCGAATTCAAATTCACTTTCTATTCAATTCGAATCGAATTCATTTTCTATTCAATTCGAATCGAATTCATTTTCTATTCAATTCGAATCGAATTCATTTTCTATTCAATTCGAATCGAATTCATTTCAAATTGATTCAATAAAATTTCAATTTGAATTTTAATCTAATTCAATTTGAATTTCCTTTCAAAATATTAAATTTTGAAATCACTTTTCAATATTCATTATAAAACGAATAAAATCGATATAAACATCGTTCGCGTCAAAATAACGCATCTCTAATCAACACGGCTTTATATTCCAATAATTCGTTATTCTATTCAACAAATGAATATTTGTTCTATTCAACACCTGAATCTATATTTCTTTCAACACACGACTAATCTCAACACATGAGTACCGTCAACACCTCACTATTTTTGTTATGTAAAATATTTTATAAAACTATGGTATCTATCGTTCGATTTCAATTAGACTCCACCGTAAAGTAGATTCTAATCGTAAATATGATAAAGATGTAATTTTTATTATTTAAAATATTTTACTCAACACATGAACATCGTCAACACATGACTATTTTTATATTCAACACATGAATTTTCTTTTATAACATTCATTATTTTCCCGATTGGAATGAGGCCCAATCAATCACCATATAATGTTAAGTATATGGATTCCATACAACACATGTATATAATAGCTTTGAAAAATAATCAACCATGAACCAAATTGCACCACACAACTGCATAAGCATCAAATATAAATAATCGACGCTTACACAATCTGTCGACCAATCGATCGACAATAATTAAATAATTGGGATTAGTGTACGCCAAATATCATCCCAACACCCGTGTAGGGTTTCAAATCAACAAACACACATTTTTGTTTATGCAGTTGGGCGATGTGTAGAATTTATCGACCCAATCAATATCAGTCAAATCAGTGTAAATAAACAAATCGGCCGATTTGTTTATAAATATTTTTTTATTCACTTTCACGTTAAAAATTATATTTTTAACGACAAAAATATTTATTTCCACACTTGAATTTCTATTCAGTTCATTTATACAATAAAAATGATATTTTTATTTTTCTAACATATTTTGGGAAATTTCGGCGGCATAACGGCACGATACTAGAAACGGGACGAGGCCTAGCCTTATTCCCGGTCTAGTGAAGGCCCACGCCATTCACACATCAATCAAATCCATTCAATTTCACCAAACAATTCAATTCAAACCAATTAGACTAACCAACTACACAACCAAACAATTTAACAAACAAGCCATCCATGGTCTGTGGATGACGGGTGTCGGGTGCTACTAAGCACCGTCTACATCCTAGTATATATATATATAATTAGAAAAAGAAATTGAAAGGTGAGAAGTTCTCACCGATAGCTATCCTAGCTCCACGGCACTTCTAATGCAGGAAATCTTCGTCGTTCTCGCCTTTTCTTCTCCTTTGTTGCCCGTAGCCACTACATATAGAAATCACACATTTTTATATTTCGATGTCTTTAAAATAAAAATCACATTTTTATTTATTCACTTTCAATTTAAAAATCATATTTTTATAATCACTTCATATATTTAAAAATCGAATTTTTACTATGCTATACAATATATAAAAATCGAATTTTTACTACGATGTTCAATATATAAAAATCATATTTCCTTACCGCTAATATATAGATAAAAATTCTATTTTTATAACGTTATTCTCTATATAAAGATTTCGCCTTTTCAAAAATATAGATTTCATCATTATAAAAATCATCACTTTACTTCAACGTATATAAAATAAAAATCAGATTTTTATTTCGCTACATATACAAAGATGATATTTTTATATTCTCTATCCTATAAAGATTATATTTTTAATACTTTAAAAATATAAAAATCATATTTTTAATATTTCTATATAGTAAAGATTATATTTTTAATACTTTAAAAATATAAAAATCATGTCTTACTCCTTCTACCAAATAAAAATTCCGTCTTTTTCTCTTTTTAAAAATATGATCTTTATTTTTGCAAGTTCAAATCTTTTTCTTTTAAAAGATTAAACCTTTTCTATTTCAAAGTTTAAACCCCTTTTTTTTCTTTTTAAACCTTAAAATAAATTCAGTTTTTATTTCCTTTAAAAATCAGTTTTAAATTCTTAAAAAAACAGTTTTTGCAAAACAAAAATAAAAATAAAATAACCTAAATTGCTCACCGTAGCCTGCGAAAAAGGGGGGAGGGAAGAAGAAGGCGTCGGCAGCAGGCTTCGAGGGGGCGCGGTGGCTCAGGGAGGTGCGGCAGTGGTCCAGGCGGCGGAAGGGGAGGGCTGGAGCGTCGGAGTTGGGTGGGTTGGGGGTTGCGGTGGTCGGGTGTGGGTCCAGAGGGAGGCGGCGGTTCAATTCAGCAGAGGAGGGAGTAGCGAGCGCAGGAAGGAGGAGGAAGGAAAGGAGAGGGAGGCGTGGTAAAGGGGAGGCGGCGGCGGTGGGCTCTGGTGGCGCGGTGGTCGGAGTGCGACGGCGGTGGAATAGCGGGGGGGGGGGGGGGGCGAGATCGATTTTTTTTCTTTTTTTTTTCTTTTGATTATATGAACTAACGGGGGGGTTTAGAAAGAATTTATATATAATTATATATTTTAATATTTTAATTTCTCAGCAAAAAGCAACCTTTATTTTCGACCTCTAAACGAGGCCCACCGCCTGTCGTCCATAGCGTTTTACCCCCATTCCGAACACAATGGGATATGCCACGTAGGACAGTTCAATCGTTTCGATCAGTTTCCATTAAATTTACATTTACATCACTATATTGAATTTTAAACGTACATTTCAAATTACCGGGGTCGCATACTAACTCTAAAAATTGCAGAAAAATATTTTCTAGCTTCGTATTGACGATACGGTCCTAACAAAAATAGTTTCGTCGAATTCTGAGACCGTTAGAAAAATGGCCAATTTCCAGTCGATTAAAATCAACTAAAATGGTCAAAACACGTTTTCCTTTGCCACGCTCACATATTGATTCGAAAAATTATGAAATTTGAAACCTAGCAATAATTTGACATCATGGACCCAACAAAAGTGGTTTCGTCAAAATCCGAGGTCATTTGCAAAATGTCCATTTTTAAGGGCCTGAATTCCATAGCGACTATTCAGAATTTTCAACTGGACAAAACTTTTGATTCCCGCTATGAAATCTTGATCTTTCGGATTCGTTGGAAAGATATCATCTATTAGATACTAATGTTTTTGGTTTCACTAAAATCCGGATTGTTTTGCACCCGGTACATTCAATTGAAGTTTGAAATCGAATTATCGAACTACCACGCCATTTTCAATTCTATTATAATTATATATAATTATTTATATTCTAATGACGACGTATATAATATATACGTCGAATTATATTCAAAATAAATTTTCGTTGATATTATTTAAAATAATCTATTTTAAATATTCAAAATTCGCTAAAATTGCCAAAATAAAAATTTCAAACTGGCTCGCATTTTACGGGTTGTTACAATTTTGGTCAAATATTCCAAAAGATACGTTATGACCTCAAGCCTCATCAACTGGGAAATGACAGAAATCGGGCAGGCAGAATGGCTAAGTGGGTCACTCCCGTTAGGGTGTATATCACCTATCTAGAGAAAATCCATTTCATTCTTTTATCTATTATCGATGCTGTCCCTTTTCGGGAAATGGTGGGTAGCTCCCAACCTATGGTGGTATACGTTCGATACACTCAAGCGAAATGAGTAGTCTGTCATGTATGGGTCGGGTTGCAAGACGTTCTTGTTGAACCCAGTGTATTCGCCTCTAGAGATACACTATCTGCAGGTGGTCCCATACCTTGTCATAGTCGGAATCCAATCTCCAATAAGCGCCCGCGATTCTGATATATATGGAACGTGAGATGCAAGCTTTTTGGTAGATTGTTAATTACTTGTGATTAGACATTATTATAATATGAGAAAAGTATTGATTTTCAAAACTGTTTGGGTTATCGTAAGGTAAAAACCGTCCGTGTTTATGTGTGGATCGGTCTTACGATTACCTTTTCTTTTAAAAAGGATTTTGAAAAGTTAATCCCAATGATTTGAGTTTACTCACACCAGTCTCATGACTGACCCAGAGTTTATTTTGTTTTGTTTTCCCTAAACTCTTGGGTGCCCATATTTGTACGGGCAGTCAAGTAGTTCAGGTCTTTACAGATATACTTGGAGGAGCTTGAAGCAGGAGGCTTAAGGATTTTATAGCTATTGTTATTTCCGCTGTGTGTAAGTGTTGTACTCTGATAATGTTATTCTATATATATACTGTTTTAGTGCAAAGTTGTGTTATATAATATATTTTATTTGTTCCGCTGTGAGATTCGTGTTACTCTGATTCTGTTATGTAGTGATCTTCTTCTTCTTATATTCTAATTTTCTACCTTATCTATTCTCACCCTTTAACTTCTTTCTATTAATGATCAGGTATTTCCGATATCTGAATCGTCAACATGGCAGTTGTGTGTTGATTTTCGGAGTCGAAAATTCCAGTTCGTTACAGTGGTATCCGAGCTGAAGGTTAAGTGATTACCTTGGCTCTATGGCGTGGCTCAGTAGAGATAGGGTTAGCAATGCCCTTGATTGAGAATATACGAGCGAACGTATTTGTAGATTTTTATAAAATTGTTTTATATTATGGAGATTTATTGGTTGAGTAGTTTGTGAATTCTGGTCGATCAGTTTGATCCACTGTATCGATAAGGGTTCCTAGACACTCAAGTGCGATAAACCGACACAGCATGTTTTGAAAAGGGGTAAATGAAATAATTTTACCCAAATTATATTTTGATATAAACAAATGATTAATATTTAAAGTATTATAGTATATTGGATGTGTTGGTTGTTATATAAATCGAATAAGATTAAAATTGAGTTGGTTATGTATATATAACGAAATAAAATGCATATAAGTATTATGAAATGAATAAATCAGAATTTGGAATTAAAAATTCTGGAAACTGGGAAAAGTATTCGTAAATGGATTTGAGTTAAATATAATAAAATTTTAAGATCCTGGGAGATTTTAATTTGTTTACAAGCATCGTGAATGGTATTTTGAAAAAGATTTCAAAATGGAATTATTTAAAAATGATTTTTAGAGTGATATAGTATTGAACTCACTTTTATCACTAGGCTATAACTCTGATAATGTTGCCACATCATCAGTGTTCATTTTCAAGTTCTAAGTGACGGATTACTACCAAAAAGATTTTGTTTTCGAATTATTTTGGGGAAAGGAAGTTGTTTTAGTCCCGAAAGGGAATAATTTATTTTAGAAAAACTAAACTGTTTAATATCCCCAGGAAGATAGTATGAATTAAAAACAAATTTAAAGAAAATTGGCAAAAACAAATTGAAATTGAATTAAAACCAGAAGTGGAAATCAAATAGAAATTTATGAATGCAAACTGGAATTGAATAAAAACCAGTAAGGGGAAATTGAATTGAAATAGAACGATATCGAATAAAATTGGATTTGTGAGTTATGACTGTGTTTAAGTATATTGGACGGATAAGTAAGAGTTGAAATTGGTAATGGAATTTGAGATTGAGAATGAGATTTGGTTTGAAAATAAGATGATTGGATTTGAGAATAGATAATTGGAGATTGATTGGGATGACTTTGGTATATGCTAAATTGGCAGCAGATTGAAAGGATTTAATGATATGCCCGACAAAAAGGTACACGTTTATTTTTATGGATTTGGTGATTTATGGGCCGATTTGGCAAGCCGCTTGGCTTTTTGATTTTCTTTTTGAAAGGAAAGGGCCTAGAGAGGTGAGTTGGAGTTTGAGCTATTGACCGGTACAAAGGAGGTACTGGCAAAATTTTCCGGAAATTTAGAGTGTTAGAAAATTTTCAGGATTTTAGAAAATTATCGTTGATAAGAATTAATTAATATTTTAATTGAAATTAAATTGGTTCAGTTGAAATTGAAGTTGATAAGTAAACAAATAAATTTTTACTAATCAGTAGCGTTTGTTTTCTACCCTTGCAATTTCGAGGACGAAATTATTTTAAGGGGGAAAGAATGTAACGACCCGTATTTTTACAATATATTAATAATTTATTTAATTATTTAAATAATGGTTTGGTTATTTAAAATGACCAAAATTAAATAATATCAAATATTTAATTAAAATAAATAATATAATAATATATTTAATTTCTGAAATAGTTAGAAATAGTGGAATTCACAAAATGGTGTGAATTGGATCATCGGTGATATTTAATTCAGTTTAGAATTGAATTAGAATAACGAATGTATTATTTGAATGGCAGTTTGAACATATAATTATATTATAATTAAATCGAGCTCGAAATGGCGCTGCAGTTCGTAATTTGGCGATTTGAACTTCAACTGAATGTACAGGATTCGTTTTAAACCGGATTTCTGTGAAACAAGAAACGTTAGGAGCTGGTGAAGTATATCTTTCTAATGGAAGAGAAAAATAGAGATTTCATCATGTAGATTTTTAGTTATGTCCAAATCAAATTTTAGAAAAGTCGCTATGGAATTCCTTTATATTTTATATCGATTTATTTATATTTTAAAATGGATTTTTAAATATAAATCGAATATCGATGTAACACTGGATTTGAAATATCGAGTTATAAATCCCAGTGTAGTAGTATGATATTCTGTTGTGAATATATACAATAATATTTATTACTAAATATTAAATTTAATTGTTTTAAATTTATTTATATATTTAAAAGGGTTATTTAGAGCTTTAAAAATAACCAGTTTTGCAAACGACCTCAGAATTCGACGAAACTAATTTTGTTGGATCCATAATGTTAAATTATTGTTAGATTTCAGTTTCCGTGATTTTTGAAGTCAGTGTGTGGCCGTACGGAATTTTAATGTGAAAACATAGTCGATTTTCGTACTTTAAAAATATGCTGTGTGAGCAAACGGAGTCGGAATTCGACGAAACTAGTTTCGTTGGGTTCATAATGTCGAACTGTAGCTGCATGTCCCTTTTCGTGATTTTTTGGTATTGTGTGTGATCACAGGAATTTTTAAAAAACGTATACAAGCAGCGATATGATAAAAAGAAACTTAATAATTGAATAAAAAAATACAAAACCACACTATAAGTACACCATTTTCACTTCTAACCTTAAACCCTTTTTTAGCACTCAACAATTTTGCGCCGTCACTTCTATCCTTTTATTTCCAGCAAAATAAAAGTCCCAAAAATCCAAAACTAATCGTATAAAATTCCTAAAATACCAGACAAGGATATCTAAACCCCTTTAATCTCCCTCTTCCACCCTATATCAGTTTCAATTGGTGCGATGGAGTTTCACAAGTACTCAAATATCAAACGAGGACGTAGGGTTTGCAATTTTGGGAAAAGGGTGGAGCAATACGATGTTTTGATGATGTATTTGCGATCAGTGCATCGAGGAGGTGCGAGAGTAGAAAATACGAGTGTTTTGGTGATAAACTTTGACGCTACTTTACTATAGCTCAGCATTTAAGGTCGTCGATGGGTTTCCAGTTCCAAACCGAGTGGGTAAAGGGTGGTACCATGTGGAAGAGGAGAGCTTGACGAGAATCGTTGTATTTTTTGTAAGATTTTAAATGAAAAGAGGAGTGGAGTAAATGGTGGTGGAAGTTTGGTAATGGCAACGTCGGTTTCGAACAGGGATTAGGGAAGAAAGACTTAATGGGCGCGGATCTGGTAACTTAAGGGTGAACGGGCCGGAACTTTGTAAATGGGGTAAGGCCCAATAATAAATAGTAATGGTTTAAATTATTTAAATACTGTAGTAACTTTAAATAATCATATCTCTATCATAAGATATCAGAATTTGACAAAACAAGATCCATTGGGATTGTACGGACGAACACTACCCAATGGAACTGACCGGAAGTGAATTAGAGCTCGTTTGGATTTATGGTGAGATTAAACGCCTGAATAAAATCAATGACTAATTATCGTTATTTAACGATAAACCGAACAAGGTGAGTAAATCTCACTAACTCTACTCAAATTTATATTTTTATAAAATATTTTTAGAATTTATAAATGATGGTTGTTTGCTGTGTGTTGGCTGTTTGGTTGATCTGCTAGTCAGTTGATTGAAAATATAGACAACGATATAGATATAAATCGTTAATCAAATATTGATTCTGTTTAGCAGAATACTTCATAGTGAAATGAAATTGATGTTAATTTTATTGTTTAACATCTGTGGATGCAGGGAAACAGGTCGGAGGGACCCAACTGGGTTTCTCAACATTTATTTTACTGTTTTCATATATTGTGTTATATGATGTGATATGAAATCTGTTGTTGATTTTGTATGGTTGAATGATGCTGATCATTGTTATATGGTACGTTAAATACCATAAGGAATACTGGAATGTTAAAAAGGAAATTTTCAATGTTATATTGAAAAAGAAATATTTCTAAAATCAAAAAAAAATTATAAAAATTATAAAAAGAAATTATTTATTTAGAAAATGAATAGATTAAAAGGAATATTTATTTGTTAAACAAATAGATAGAATTGAAAAGAAGTATTTGTAAAACATTTACAAATAGAATTGAAAATGAAATATTTGTAAACTATCTACAAATAGAATTGAAAAGGGATATTTATTTGAAAAATAAATAGAATAGAAAGGGGAAATATGTGTAAAGTAAATTGAGAAGGAAATAGTTAGATTATAAAAAGGAATTTCTTATAAAATCAATAGATTTTATATAAAAAGAAATATTTTATAGAATAAATAGAATTACCAAAAAGGGATTTATTTTGTAAATAAATAGATTATAAAAGGAAATACTTGTAAAGTGACTAGAATTTAATAAAAGGAGTATTTTACATTTGAAAGGTTTAGACCCGTGCTTCACACACGGGTATAACATGATAAGGATTTAAAGCAAAGATTTTAAATAGAATCTATTCTGACCGATAGATTGAGAAGATAAATTTATAAGTATTATTTTATAAATTAAATAGGATGTTTATCATTGTACCAATAGAATATATAATTCAGGACTTATATAGAGAAGTAAGAATCGATTTCAACATCGACATTTGAAACTGAATAAACGTAGAGTTAATCAAAGGAGTTAATCAATTAGAGTTAATCATTTAGAGTTAATCAGTTAGAGTTAATGAGATAGAGTTAATCGAATTAGAATTAACTGAATATTAGTTATTCAATTAGAGTTGATCGAACATAGTTATTTGAGATAGAGTTAGTCAAACATAGTTATTCAGGATGAGTTGCCATTTCGTACGACTGCTAGCGTAATTCGTAGGACTGCAGATAGCCTAAGGCGGTCGGATATTTCCTGAGGGAATCAGGCGTAACCATTGTGATCGCTGCGATCTAGAGTCAAGCGAAAGGAGTTAAATAAAATGTTAGCCATTCGAAATAAAGTTAAAATAGACATAGTTATTCGAATATAAATTAATCGAATATTAGTTATTAGATAGGAGTTAAATAAGTTGAGTTAATCGAGTTAAGTTAGTCAATATAAGTTAATCAAACCGAGCTAATCCAAATGAGTTAATCAAAAGGAGTTATTCGAAATAGTTTATTCGAATAAAATTTAAAGGAGTTAATTGAATAAAGTTTATTCGAAAGGAGATTAATCAAATGTAAATCATTTGAAGAAAGATTATCGAATATAGTTATTCGAAGAAAGGGTTATCGAATATAGTTTATTCGAAAAGGAGCTATCGAATAGAGATTATTCGAAAAAGAGAATTATACATTGAATTCGATTATATCGAATTCGAGAAAGTAATATTTACTTCTCGGTTTTAATCAAGATTTACTTATTTATTAATAAATTAGTGGTTTAGTTATTTAGTTAGATTAAGGAATAAAAGTTACATTTTGAAGTTGGATATTTAAGAAGAAAGGAATTATAATGCTATAGTTAAAATCAATGTTTTAAAATGAAGAAGGGGATTCATAAATAGAATCCGAGTTACCTAAGGAAGTTGTTAAAGGTTTAAAAGGTGAACCTTGTCAATTTCGAGGTTAGAAATGTTGTTCAGTTAAGGTCTGAGAGGTAGTTATACCCCAACTTGATTGACTTCGTTTTTAACTAAGGGATGGGTAAGGTTCGATAGTGAAAATTGATTAAGTGAATTTAGTTAATAAGCGTAATGGTTTAAATTGGCTTAGTGATGTTTTATTTAAAAATCTGTTCAAATCAAATGAATAAGTTTTGGAACACATTTTCCAAATATAATCAGAGCTATTTTCTAATCGTAGGAAATGAAATGTTGATGAGAAAGAATACTGGAATGATAGTGATACGTGAAACAGAGATGGAAATGTTTTCCAATGATTGATGACATATATTTCCTGAATTTAGAAAATATGAAATATTGAGTATATAGAAATGGGAAAATGGATAAATTAAAGATAATTTAATATAAAGGGATAAATGAGGATTGATTATTGATCGATCGAATTTCTATCTGGAAATAAGATCGTTGGTTGTACACCTATTTTTCTTTGATAGTTAAATCACCGACTATCGAAGTTTTTGACCATTTTTCCATCGTCAATACGGAGAGACCGGGATCAGATTCATTATTTGAAAACCACTCTGTATGGATGTTAGCGCTTCAATAAAATATGATGAAAAAAATTGAAGATGGAGTTATACAAGGGCTATCCTGTTTACAGAATAGTGCCTTCGGTTTGTCCAGTCCCAGGACAACGTGAATGGACGAATGTCTGACAGAGTATATCCAATCGATCGCGTAAGTTGATCTATTCAAACGTACTTACGTTTAGTGGCGGAGGAATTCGTTTCTCTTATCTTTATACCTGTTTTTTTTTTTTGGGAAATCAATTTGTGATTTGACGGGTATGACAATGTGGCATTCAAAGTGAATTGTGGTCAAATATTCAAAAGATACGTTATGACCTCAAGCCTCATCAACCGGGAAATGACAGAAATCGGGCAGGCAGCATGGCTAAGTGGGTCGCTCCCATTAGGGTGTATATCACCTATCTAGAGAAAATTCATTTCATTCTTTTATCTATTATCGATGCTGTCCCTTTTTGGGAAACGGTGGGTAGCTCCCAACCGTTGGTGGTATACACTCGATACACTCAAGCGAAATGAGTGATCAGTCATGTGTGGGCCGGGTTGCAAGACGTTCTTGTTGAACCCAGCGTATTCACCTCTAGAGATACACTATCAGCAGGTGGTCCCATACCTTGTCATAGTCGGAATCCAATCTCCAATAAGCCCTCGCGATTTTGATTTTTATACTATATATATGGAACGTGAGATGCAAGCGTTCTGCTAGATTGTTAGTTACTTGTGATTAGACATTATTATAATATCAGGGAAGTATTGATTTTCAAAACTGTTTGGGTTATCGTAAGGTAAAAACCGTCCGTGTTTATGTGTGGATCGGTCTTACGATTACCTTTTCTCTTGAAAAGGATTTTGAAAAGTTAAACCCAATGATTTGAGTTTACTCACACCAGTCCCATGACTGACCCAGAGTTTAATTTTTTTCCCTAAACTCTTGGGTGCCCATATTTGTATAGGCAGTCAAGTAGTTCAGGTCTTTACAGATATACTTGGAGGAGCTTGAAGCAGGAGGTTTCATGATTTTATAGCTATTGTTATTTCCGTTGTGTGTAAGTGTTGTACTCTGATAATGTTATTATATATATACTGTTTTAGTGCAAAGTTGTGTTATATAATATCAGTGATAAATGTCTCGGTTGGGTAGGCCGCCCAATACGAGGTATGGGTTGCATGAGACCTGAACATATTCAAATATTTTCGGGTTGTTGTTCCGTTCAGACCCAGAATGGACTTGTATGGATGGTGTGTCTGACATTGAAATTTACCACATAGAACTAATTTCCGTTAATGTATATCGGATTTGTGGCAATATATCATCCTCATCTCTAAGTCATATGAACTTAGAGGGTATGCATTGATTAAAATCAGTGATATGTCGTGAATTGTCAATGTGGCATACCCGAGTTATGAAACGAGCTAGTGGTGATCAAAGAATGGCTTATCGAAGCATATGACGTGACATCGACAAACCTCACACCCCGGATTGATGAGAAACTGGCGGTTAGGTTTTATACTTATATATGAATTGATGATGAAGCTGTGCAGCAGTGGGAAACCGCTTATGAACCTGGGGAAGTTGGGTATGTTCGAGGGGCCGTGTCTGGTCGAAAACCATTGATCTGCCCTGATGATGTGTTGTTGGTGTCTGCGATGGATGAAAAAGCTGTGAGGCACTTCGTTTTGTATCCCTGGTTGATCTTTCATGCCAGGAATCATCAAGTTGGAAATCCAATCTCCAATACGAGCCATACGATTTTGATTGTATATGTATATATGGCGACATAATATGTAACGACCCAGATTTTCAACGACTTTGGTTATCGACATAAGCTCGATGTCGATAACCAAAACATTGAAAAATCCTGGTAATTAGTGAAAGAAATTAGAGGGTGAGGAAAGATAAGATAGAAACTTAGAATAGAAGAAGAAGAAGAAGAACACAACATCAGAGTAATACGAATCTCACAGCGGAACGAATAACATATAATATATATAACATAACTTGAAATATACATCTGTACTTGAATATACATCAATATCAAAGTACATCACTTACAACACAGCAGAAATAACTATAGCTATATGATCCTGAAGCCTCCTGCTCCAAGCTCTTCCAGTATATCTGTAAATTCCCGACTACTTGACTGCCCGTACAAATTTAGGCACCCAAGGGTTTAGGGAAAACAACAAAGTAAACTCCGGATCAGTCATGGGACTGGTATGAGTAAAACAGTTTAAAAACAGTTCGAACAAGTAAACGATATCTCATAAGACCACGCCGCATAACGGAACGGGTTTTTCCCTTATGAGAATCCAAAATATCTTTATATCAAAAACCTTTTGATATTATAATAATGTCTATCAACCACAGTATATATATAATCATCTAGCAGAAACGCTTTCATCTCACGTTCTACATATATAGTATACAATCAAAACCGCAAGCACGTATTGGGTAATGGATTTCCATCTATGACAAGGTATGGAACCACCTTTCGCTAATGTACCTCTAGAGAGGAATACACTGGGTTCAACAAGAACATCTTGCAACCCGGCCACACATGACCGACCACTCATTTCGCTTGAGTGTATCGAATATATATCACCAACAGTTGGGATCAGCAACCGTTTCCCGAATGGGACAGCATCAACAATAGATTTTTAGAAGTAAATGAAACTCTAGATCAGGTGATTATACACCCTACTTCGGTGCGACCGACTTAGCCATGCTGCCTGCCCGATTTCTGTCATTGACCGGATGATGAGGCTAGAAGCTACGCTTTATCATCATACCAGATTCACTTTGAATGCCACATCGTCAAATCCATCAAATCACCGATTTGACGTCTACAACAATACATTATGTGTTAGCTAAAAGAAGTTTCCTTCTCCGCTTCCACTCTTGGTACGGTTGGAGAAATCAATATACGTGATCGTCTGGAAATACTCTGTCAGACATTCATCCATACAAGTCAACCAGGAACAGGATGAACTAAAGGCACTATTTCTATAAATAGAAAAGTCCTTGCACTCTACTCCGTCTTCGATTATCTTTATATAATCGGATTCGCACGCTACTGCCGATATGGAGTGGTTTTTCGGATAATAATCCAACCGGTCTCTCCATATTGACAACGATGGTCAAAACTTCGATAGTATGTGATTTAACTATCGAATAAAAACAAGTGTTTCGATAGTCGATGATTTAACTATCGAATAAAACAAGTGTTCATCCAAACATCCAACAATCACTGAACCTTTGATTAATATTCTATTAATTAAATCTCTTCTCTATTTCTTTATCAATATTTGTTAACCAAATATTTTCAATAACCATACTGGCCTTTTACGTTATTTGGAAAACATTTCCATATATCGCCTTCTTTTATTTTCTAAACTTTAGAAAATATATGTTATTTATAATTGGAAAATATTCCAATTACTTATCTCTTTTCCAATCTCGTTTATTTCTATACTTAGGAAACGTTCATTATTCTATTTCCAAGCTTTGCACATATTTGGGTTAAAACAGATGTTGTGTAAAACATCGTTACGACAACCCAAATACAGTATTTAACTAATTCTTATTCCACATTGATCTTCGAGCCTGAATCTTGCTACTTATCGGTATATCATGAAATCAACCAAGTTGGGGTATAATTACCTCTCAGACCTTGACTAAATAACATTTAACGTCAAACAGACAAGACTACTTACTCGAACAATCAATAACATACAAATACTTCTTTACCTTTAAACACGTATACACTTTTTCTTTCTATTCTTACTAGATTTTATCCCTAGT
Organism: Allium sativum; assembly: GCA_030737875.1. NCBI lineage: Eukaryota > Viridiplantae > Streptophyta > Magnoliopsida > Asparagales > Amaryllidaceae > Allium > Allium sativum. The sequence goes on along the minus strand of CM060921.1, from coordinate 791,999,620 downwards.
CTTCCTTTTTGATTATACTATGCTATTTCTAAGTTCGTTTCCTTATCGACTTCTATATATTTTGATATGTTAATTTCTAACTATCAAATTATCTTAAAAATATTCTATCTCCTTAAATTCCCGGAAAAATTCGCCATAACCTCCTTTGTACTAGGAGCATCGGGAAATTTCAAATAGCTTTCCCGGTCCTTCTCATCTCAAAAAGAAAAAGAAAAAGCCAAGTGGCTAGCCGATACGGCGCATAAAATCTCATATGGAAATTAAATACGTGCCTTTTAGTCGGGCATTCTATTTATTTCACTTTTATACTTTATTCCAAACCTGTCTCCTGTATATTTATACCTGCCCAGTCTAAATTAACTATACCAATCGTTTTAACTCAATTTGTTAATTAAATCTGTTACTTAACTCTTCAGCCTATTTCGCCTTTATATTTGAACATGACATGTTCAAATATATTTTAACTTGCATATTAACAAATTCTAATTATACTCATACTCTCGTTTCCTTATCGACTTCTTATTCAAATTCCAATTCAATTCTATTTGAATTCTCTTTATTTAAACTTCATTTGAATTCTATTATCAAATTTGTAGTTTAAATTCCATTTGAAATTCTATTTTCAAATTCTATATTTTAAAGTCCATTTGAAATTCTATTTTCAAATTCTATATTTTAAAGTCCATTTGAAATTCTATTTTCAAATTCTATATTCAAAGTCTATTTGAATTCTCTGCATATTTATAAACAACGTTTATAACTTCAATTCAAATCCCACCTTTCCATTTATAAACAACGTTTATAAATTCAATTCAAATCCCACTTTTCCATTAATAAACAACGTTTATAAATTCAACTCAAATCCCACATTTCCATTTATAAACAAAGTTTATAAATTCGATTCCAATCCCATATTTTCATTTATAAACAAAGTTTATAAATTCGATTCCAATCCCATCTTTTCATTTATAAACAAAGTTTATAAATTCAATTACTTGTTTTATATACCTTCAAACAAGTTAATATTTTCTATAGTCTTATTTAAAATTCAAATTCTATTTATAAAAATAGAATTTCCTTTTTAAAATCTCAAATACCCTTTTCGATATTTTTATAGATCAATATTCAAGCTCTAGTGGTATTTTCAACAATCAGATCAACCAATTTTCAATCACTTGATTTTTAACACATCATATAGGAATATATATGAAATCAAACAAACAACAAATAGATAATATATTTTTGAGGAATCCAGTTGGATTCCTCCAACCTGTTTTCCTGCATCCACAGATGTTAGTCAACAAAATAATACCCATCCTGCTTCGAGGCAGGATATCGTGGTATAGAAGGTCATCCACTAATCATAGCGTGGGGCGTATAGGGTAATCATCCGCTAATGAAACCGCGGGCATCCGCTAATGAAACTGCGGGAATCCAACCAATCATCAACCCAATATATATATATATATAATAGTCAACCAATCCTAAATAACTATATATATATTTTAAAACAATAAGAAAATATTCAAGCAAGCATAACAATTATTTTTAACAACTAGAAATAATTCTAATTAAATGGTGAGTGAGGTTTACTCACCGGAATTTTGTAGTTGTTGGATATCCATATTTCACGGCTACGCATCTATTCGAACTATCTCAAATGAATTCATCTCACCTATGATAATCAAATTTAAATTTATTGATTAAACATTAATTTATTTAAATTACTATTTAAACAAATAAATAATTTTCCTATATTTTTCTTCTTCTTTTGAATGGTTACTAAATTAATTTTAACTTAACACATAAAATTCAACTAATCTATGTATTTTCAAATATTAAACCATTTATAAATTTGACGTTTACTTAAATAAGAAATTAACAAATTAATTACCTTATCGATTTCCTTCCTCGACTTCTAGTTCGAGCCATCTACTGAACATGGCCCTCATCGTTATTCTCACTGTTGACTGATGCCTGATACCCTCACCAGACTGCTCCTTCCAGCATAGAAACTGCACACCGACAAATGGTCGAACTCCCTGCGCTCCTACACCATCCAGGAAAATTCGATACCCCCTTTTTAGCTGCTACAGTGAACTTCGGTCCTCACTTTCTACCCAGTCGAGCCCCTCAACTGGTTCGCACCCTTCACCGAACGGAATCCACACCTTACGACACAACAACCACCCTTCCTGTCAGTCAATACCATCATCGCAGGTCTCTGCTCGTCGAGGAACCCTAGACTAGGTCGCGTCGCCCCTTCTCTGTCTCGCCTAGCCTCCATAACTCCATCGCGCACTACCCAGTAACCCTGATTGAATCCATCTTCGAACGCGCCCTCCTTTCCCAATTCGCGATGGCTCGGTTCGACGTTGAGCTCTCGGTTCTTTCACGACTTCAAGACATGATGCCTCTTTCGATTTTGATTTAAAGGGATTTTCCTTTTAATTTGTGAGGGACGGTATTCTGTTTTTTGGTCAGGAAATGAAAAGGAGAAATCACAGTTTTTATTTGCTCGATTTGATAATGAAGAGAGACTTGTGTTTTAATGAGAAGGGTGTAGTTTTAATCTGAGTAGCGTGGCCAATTCCTTCCAGGCCTTTTTGTTTTGTTTTGGTCCACAAACCATGATATTATATTTTATTTAAATTAGTTTTAAATCGGTGTCCTTAAAAATAAAATACGCCTTGATTCCTAATTCCTTTCCGAACCCAACAACTGTCAATTCTAGGGTAATACCCCTATTCCGGACACACTGGGATAGGCATCGAAGTCCAATTCGATCATCTGTGGAAGATATTTTTTTAAATTGATATAATTTACAGCTCAAACCATTTAAATTCTTCAATAATAATTTAATATTATTATTCTAATTCAAACAGGAGTTTGAATAGATTATCTGAACTGTTTCTTTTTAAATCATTTCTAACTTCGAATTCAGTTATTCGCTGATTCCTTATTTTGATAATTTAATATAAACGATATTAAATCGAAATCGATATTTAAATCGATAACGATAATATAAAAATTCATTTATATTATCAACTAAATATTTAAATCCATTCTAAATATTTAAAATTAGTTGGTCGAAATCCCGGGTCATTACAATCTTCCCCACTTAAAATAATTTCATCCTCTAAATTGCTAAGGTAGAAAAAGTGCTACAAACCCATTTATCCATTCAAAACATATTTATGTTGATACTCAACATTTCAAACTTCCTTACGTAACTCTCTTTCGAATAAATCCCTATTCGATAACTCCTCCCTTCGAGTAACTATATTCGATAATCTATCTTTCGAATAACTAGATTCGAAAACCTTTCTTCGAATAAACTATATTCGATTTACTCTATTCAGTTTACTCTTATTGATTTAACTCTTTTCGATTAACTCCATCGAATAACTAAATTCGATAACTCCTTCGAATAGCCAATATTTTATAACTCACTTCGATTAAACTAATCGATAACTCTTTTCGATTAAACTATAATCGATAACTCCTTTCGAATAAACTATATTTGATAACTCCTTTAATTATATTCGAATAACTAATATTCGATTTAACTCCATTTGCTTGACTCTAGATCGCAGCGATCACAATGGTTACGCCTGATTCCCCCAGGAAACATCCGACCGCCCTAGGCTATCTGCAGCCCTGCGAATTACGCTAGCAGTCGTACGAAATGGCACTTATCCTGAGTAACTATGTTTGACTAACTCTATCTCAATAACTATATTCGATCAACTTTAATTGAATAGCTAACATTCAATTAAATTTTAATTCGATTAATTATGTATTTATGTTCAATTAACTTTATCTGGTTAACTCTTTATTTGAATAACAAATATTCAATAAATTCTATTTGAATAACTAATATTCAATTAACTCTACGGATTAACCCTAACTGATTAACTCTAACTGGTTAATTCTACTCTAATCGATTTATTCTAACTCTAATCGATTATTTCTAACTCTAATCGACTTCTCCTATTCGAATAACTCCTATTGGATAACGTTTATTTATAAAGATTTACTTTTAGTAACGGTTCTTCAGTTTATAAATGTTCTCTTTAATAACGTTACTTCACTTATACAAGTGTTGTATACCCCTTCTATTTAAAACTATCGGTGTTAAAAACTAATATCTCTTCTCTATATAAGTTCAGACTTATATATTCCATTTATCGAATGATAAATATTTAATTTTATTTATAAACTGTTATTTATAAATAGATCTTTTCTATTTATCTGTTAAAAACAGATTTCCATTTTCTATTCAACTTTTAAATATTCCTTTGATTAAATTCTATTTATTTAACAAATAAATATCTCATTTATAACATTCTATTTATTTAACAAACAAATATCTCATTTAACATTCTATTTATTTAACAAATAAATATCTCATTTAACATTCTATTTATTTAACAAATAAATATCTCATTTAACATTCTATTTATTTTCTATAAATAAATATTTCCATTTAATCTATTTGTAAATGTTTTACAAATATTTCCCCTTTCAAATTCTATTTGTAAATGTTTTTACAAATATCTCTCCTTCTATTTGTTTGCACAAAACTTCATTTGTATTTGTTTTACAAATATATTCCCTTTATATTTGTTTTACAAATATAATTTCTTTTTTTTAACTCTTTTGGTTTTTTCCTTTATTCACACCAAATTCATATTCATTCACATTGATTTTTCTCAATTTATTCATTTCGATCCATTTAACTTACTTAAGTAAATTTTAATTTCAATCATTCAAATTCCCATTAACTAGTTGCTAATTAACTGTTTTGCCTATTTCACCCTTTTTATTTGAATATAACTTGTTCAAATATATGTCAACTTAATTATAAACTAATCTAATTATATCTTCAACTCGAGTTATATATTCGATTTCGAATATAAATTCTCAATTTCTTTCACTTATCCAAAAACCCAATTTCGATTCAACTTTGATTAGCTAATTTCTCTTTTACTTAGTTAATTCTATTCAATAATCAGAAATATGATCATTGTTTCCCAAATCATTTTATCTATTTCACTTGAGTTCACATTCATTTTATAACTCAAGTCTATATTTTTCTCATGGCCATTCGGATTTTATTTACTTTAAAAATCCTTTTACTTATATATATATATATATATATATATATAAACCATTGTGGTTTTAAATGATTTCTGGCGCTGCACTTTTTGAAATTTGATTTTGACCTATCTCAAAATCTATACGACGAAATCCTGATTTTTCTCTTTCATTAGAAAACTATTGCTCAACCGGTCCCGATGATTCTTGTTTCATAAAAATTCCGACTTCAATTGAGTTATGTATACTAAATTGAAGTTCGAATCGCCAATTTACGAACTGCCGCGATATGGCGAGCTCGTTTTAATTATATTTATAAATATAAACGTTTTAACTTTGTTTATAATAAATTCAACTCCATTTTGATATTTTTTTAATATATATCCAATCCATTTCATAATATTCCCGATCTATTTCACTTCTAATATTCAAATCCTATATCTTTATTTAAAATATTCAAATTCCATTTGAATTTCTTTATTCAAACTCTATATTTGAATTTCCTTCTATTCAATTTCTATTTGAATTTTCTTCTATTCAATTTCTATTTCAATCCCTTATCTTCAAATTCTATTTGAATTTCTTATCTTCAATTTCTATTTGAAATCCTTCATTCAAAAACTCATTTCAAATCCCTTATTCAAATTCCATTTGAAATCCTTTATTCCATTTCTATTTAAATTCCTTATTCAAATTCCTATTTGAAATCCTTTATTCCATTTCTATTTAAATTCCTTATTCAAATTCCTATTTGAAATCCTTTGAAGTAATATAAATATATACATATATTTATCTACCTCAAATTCAAAACATTTGAAATTTCAAACAACTTGTTTTCTCTCCAAACAAATTTCCATCAAAAATTTTTCTAAGGCAGTAATTCATCACTTAGAAACCCGAAAATGAACACTGATGATGTTGCGACCATCATCAGAATTATTTCCCAGCTACTGAATGAGTCCAGTGCTATATTACTTGACATTCATTTAGAAAAAATATTTTCCAAACTCCCAGGATTTTAAATTCTGAATTCTGGTTGGAATTCAATTTCAATTTATCTCATTTGTATATTTGATTTCATATACAAATTCCATTGGTTATATATATATAACTATTTCTGTTTTATAATCTAATTCGATTATAATCCTAACAATCAACTTAACTATTTAAAAACAATATCGTGTCCAATCTTCTGTTCAAGTGTTTATAAACTCCTATCGACATCGTGGCGTCCCACGATTCGACCAAAATTTATAATCCACTCAACAGACTAGTCAACACAATATAAAATAGTTTTTATATCAAATAACAAATACGCTCTCTCGTATATATATACACTCAAACTCAATCTAGGGTATTACTAACCCTATCTCTACCGAGTCACGCCACAGAGCCAAGTAATTCTTAACTTAAGCTCTGATACCAACTGTGACGACCCAGATTTTCAACGACTTTGGTTATCGACATAAGCTCGATGTCGATAACCAAAACATTGAAAAATCCTGGTAATTAGTGAAAGAAATTAGAGGGTGAGGAAAGATAAGATAGAAACTTAGAATAGAAGAAGAAGAAGAACACAACATCAGAGTAACACGAATCTCACAGCAGAATGAATAACATATAATATATATAACATAACTTGAAATATACATCTGTACTTGAATATACATCAATATCAAAGTACATCACTTACAACACAAAAGAAATAACTATAGCTATATGATCCTGAAGCCTCCTGCTCCAAGCTCTTCCAATATATCTGTAAATTCCCGACTACTTGACTGCCCGTACAAATTTAGGCACCCAAGGGTTTAGGGAAAACAACAAAGTAAACTCCGGGTCAGTCATGGGACTGGTATGAGTAAAACAGTATAAAAATAGTTCGAACAAGTAAACGATATCTCATAAGACCACGCCGCATAACGGAACGGGTTTTTCCCTTATGAGAATCCAAAATATCTTTATATCAAAAACCTTTTGATATTATAATAATGTCTATCAACCACAGTATATATATAATCATCTAGCAGAAACGCTTTCATCTCACGTTCTACATATATAGTATACAATCAAAACCGCAAGCACGTATTGGGTAATGGATTTCCAACTATGACAAGGTATGGAACCACCTTTCGCTAATGTACCTCTAGAGAGGAATACACTGGGTTCAACAAGAACATCTTGCAACCCGGCCACACATGACCGACCACTCATTTCGCTTGAGTGTATCGAATATATATCACCAACAGTTGGGATCAGCAACCGTTTCCCAAATGGGACAGCATCAACAATAGATTTTTAGAAGTAAATGAAACTCTAGATCAGGTGTTTATACACCCTACTTTGGTGCGACCGACTTAGCCATGCTGCCTGCCCGATTTCTGTCATTTACCGGATGATGAGGCTAGAAGCTACGCTTTATCATCATACCAGATTCACTTTGAATGCCACATCGTCAAATCCATCAAATCACCGATTTGACGTCTACAACAATACATTATGTGTTAGCTAAAAGAAGTTTCCTTCTCCGCTTCCACTCTTGGTACGGTTGGAGAAATCAATATACGTGATCGTCTGGAAATACTCTGTCAGACATTCATCCATACAAGTCACCCAGGAAAAGGATGAATTGAAGGCACTATTTCTGTAAATAGAAAAGTCCTTGCACTCTACTCCGTCTTCGATTATCTTTATATAATCTGATTCGCATGCTAATGCCGATATGGAGTGGTTTTTCGGATAATAATCCAACCGGTCTCTCCATATTGACAACGATGGTCAAAACTTCGATAGTCTGTGATTTAACTATCGAATAAAAACAAGTGTTTCGATAGTCGATGATTTAACTATCGAATAAAACAAGTGTTCATCCAAACATCCAACAATCACTGAACCTTTAATTAATATTCTGTTAATTAAATCTCTTCTCTATTTCTTTATCAATATTTGTTAACCAAATATTTTCAATAACCATACTGGCCTTTTACATTATTTGGAAAACATTTCCATATATCGCCTTCTTTTATTTTCTAAACTTTAGAAAATATATGTTATTTATAATTGGAAAATATTCCAATTACTTATCGCTTTTCCAATCTCGTTTATTTCTATACTTAGGAAACGTTCATTATTCTATTTCCAAGCTTTGCACATATTTGGGTTAAAACAGATGTTGTGTAAAACATCGTTACGACAACCCAAATACAGTATTTAACTAATTCTTATTCCACATTGATCTTCGAGCCTGAATCTTGCTACTTATCGGTATATCATGAAATCAACCAAGTTGGGGTATAATTACCTCTCAAACCTTGGCTGAATAACATTTAACGTCAAACAGACAAGACAACTTACTCGAACAATCAATAACATACAAATACTTCTTTACCTTTAAACACGTATACACTTTTTCTTTCTATTCTTACTAGATTTTATCCCTAGTCTTCCTTTTTGATTATACTATGCTATTTCTAAGTTCGTTTCCTTATCGACTTCTATATATTTTGATATGTTAATTTCTAACTATCAAATTATCTTAAAAATATTCTATCTCCTTAAATTCCCGGAAAAATTCGCCATAACCTCCTTTGTACCGGGAGCATCGGGAAATTTCAAATAGCTTTCCCGGTCCTTCTCATCTCAAAAAGAAAAAGAAAAAGCCAAGCGGCTAGCCGATACGGCGCATAAAATCTCATATGGAAATTAAATACGTACCTTTTTGTCGGGCATTCTATTTATTTCACTTCTATACTTTATTCCAAACCTGTCTCCTGTATATTTATACCTGCCCAGTCTAAATTAACTATACCAATCGATTTAACTCAATTTGTTAATTAAATCTGTTACTTAACTCTTCAGCCTATTTCACCTTTATATTTGAACATGACATGTTCAAATATATTTTAACTTGCATATTAACAAATTCTAATTATACTCATACTCTCGTTTCCTTATCGACTTCTTATTCAAATTCCAATTCAATTCTATTTGAATTCTCTTTATTTAAACTTCATTTGAATTCTATTATCAAATTTTATAGTTTAAATTCCATTTGAAATTCTATTTTCAAATTCTATATTTTAAAGTCCATTTGAAATCCTATTTTCAAATTCTATATTTTAAAGTCCATTTGAAATTCTATTTTCAAATTCTATATTCAAAGTCTATTTGAATTCTCTGCATTATTTATAAACAACGTTTATAACTTCAATTCAAATCCCGCCTTTCCATTTATAAACAACGTTTATAAATTCAATTCAAATCCCACTTTTCCATTTATAAACAACGTTTATAAATTCAATTCAAATCCCACATTTCCTTTTATAAACAAAGTTTATAAATTAGATTCCAATCCCATATTTTCATTTATAAACAAAGTTTATAAATTCGATTCCAATCCCATCTTTTCATTTATAAACAAAGTTTATAAATTCAATTACTTGTTTTATATACCTTCAAACAAGTTAATATTTTCTATAGTCTTATTTAAAATTCAAATTCTATTTATAAAAATAGAATTTCCTTTTTTAAATCTCAAATACCCTTTTCGATATTTTTATAGATCAATATTCAAGCTCTAGTGGTATTTTCAACAATCAGATCAACCAATTTTCAATCACTTGATTTTTAACACATCATATAGGAATATATATGAAATCAAACAAACAACAAACAGATAATATATTTTTGAGGAATCCAGTTGGATTCCTCCAACCTGTTTTCCTGCATCCACAGATGTTAGTCAACAAAATAATACCCATCCTGCTTCGAGGCAGGATATTGCGGTAAAGAAGGTCATCCACTAATCATAGCGTGGGGCGTATAGGGTAATCATCCTCTAATGAAACCGCGGGCATCCGCTAATGAAACTGCGGGAATCCAACCAATCATCAACCCAATATATATATATAATAGTCAACCAATCCTAAATAACTACATATATATTTTAAAACAATCAGAAAATATTCAAGCAAGCATAACAATTATTTTTAACAACTAGAAATAATTCTAATTAAATGGTGAGTGAGGTTTACTCACCGGAATTTTGTAGTTGTTGGATATCCATATTTCACGGCTACGCATCTATTCGAACTATCTCAAATGAATTCATCTCACCTATGATAATCAAATTTAAATTTATTGATTAAACATTAATTTATTTAAATTACTATTTAAACAAATAAATAATTTTCCTATATTTTTCTTCTTCTTTTGAATGGTTACTAAATTAATTTTAACTTAACACATAAAATTCAACTAATCTATGTATTTTCAAATATTAAACCATTTATAAATTTGACGTTTACTTAAATAAGAAATTAATAAATTAATTACCTTATCGATTTCCTTCCTCGACTTCTAGTTCGAGCCATCTACTGAACATGGCCCTCATCGTTATTCTCACTGTTGACTGATGCCTGATACCCTCACCAGACTGCTCCTTCCAGCATAGAAACTGCACACCGACAAATGGTTGAACTCCCTGCGCTCCTACACCATCCAGGAAAATTCGATACCCCCTTTTTAGCTGCTACAGTGAACTTCGGTCCTCACTTTCTACCCAGTCGAGCCCCTCAACTGGTTCGCACCCTTCACCGAACGGAATCCACACCTTACGACACAACAACCACCCTTCCTGTCAGTCAATACCATCATCGCAGGTCTCTGCTCGTCGAGGAACCCTAGACTAGGTCGCGTCGCCCCTTCTCTGTCTCGCCTAGCCTCCATAAATCCATCGCGCACTACCCAGTAACCCTGATTGAATCCATCTTCGAACGCGCCCTCCTTTCCCAATTCGCGACGGCTCGGTTCGACGTTGAGCTCTCCGTTCTTTCACGACTTCAAGTCATGATGCCTCTTTCGATTTTGATTTAAAGAGATTTTCCTTTTAATTTGTGAGGGACGGTATTCTGTTTTTTGGTCAGGAAATGAAAAGGATAAATCACAGTTTTTATTTGCTCGAGTTGATAATGAAGAGAGACTCAGGGTTTTAATGAGAAGGGTGTAGTTTTAATCTGAGTAGCGTGGCCAATTCCTTCCAGGCCTTTTTGTTTTGTTTTGGTCCACAAACCATGATATTTTATTTTATTTAAATTAGTTTTAAATCGGTGTCCTTAAAAATAAAATACGCCTTGATTCCTAATTCCTTTCCGAACCCAACAACTGTCAATTCTAGGGTAATACCCCTATTCCGGACACACTGGGATAGGTATCGAAGTCCAATTCGATCATCTGTGGAAGATATTAATTTAAATTGATATAATTTGCAGCTCAAACCATTTAAATTCTTCAATAATAATTTAATATTATTATTCTAATTCAAACAGGAGTTTGAATTAATTATCTGAACTGTTTTTTTTTTCAAATCATTTCTAACTTCGAATTCAGTTATTCGCTGATTCCTTATTTTGATAATTTAATATATACGATATTAAATCGAAATCGATAACGATAATATAAAAATTCATTTATATTATCAACTAAATATTTAAATCCATTCTAAATATTTAAAATTAGTTGGTCGAAATCCCGGGTCATTACATAATATTATGGGTGTTATGCTGTCTAGGATTAATACATTTATTTTCGAAAGTTTTTTCCATCCTATATGATAATATTAAAAGAGGATTTTCACATATAAAGCATTTTTGGTTATCATAAGATAAAACTCGCCCATCCGGTGTGCGCTTGCATTGTGTGATGTGGGACGAGCTTATGATGGCTTCATTTTTCCCAAGTCATTATGAATTTATATGCGCGGGTATTCACATGGAATAAACCCGTTCCGCATTAGCAGCGTGGTCCGGTGAATTTCCCAACTTTAAAATGAATCCTAAAGAAAAACAACTGTTTTATGTTCTCACACCACTCCCATGACTGACCCGAAGTTTATTGTTCCTTTCTAAACTCTGGGTGCCCATTAATTTCCACATGGGCAGCTAGTAGTTTAGTTTTGCAGTTATAGATCGTTGGAGCGGGATTCGGATCGCCTTTAGAGTTGGAGTCCATGCTAGAGTTTGGAGCTCCCGCTATATCATACGGTTTCTTCCGCTAAGAGTATATTTTCTTTTCTTCCGCTGTATGTGTTGTAACTCTGATATTCTATGTAACTCTGATGTAACATTGTATTTTGCAATGAAAAATTTATGTTATTCTGTTCAATATATGTATGTACTCATAACAATTCGTCTTTATGAACGGTTTGAGTCGGTTTAATTACCGGCAAGAACTGGGCAAAAAGGCGGGTCGTTACACAATCTGTTTCACGTAGTTTGTACTAAAAATCACATTTTTGTACTGCGTTATTTCTTATAAAAATCAGGCTATTTTTATTTTTAAAATCAATGCTATATATAAATAAAAAAATCATATTTTAAATTTAAAACTATTTTATAATAAAAAATCACATTTTTATTAAAATGTTACTTATGTAAAAATTCTATTTTAAAACAATGTTATTTATATATATTGAAAATCATATTTTTATCTATAATATGTATATATAAAAATCATATTTTTATATTACTATTTCTATTAAAAACAACACTTTTTCTATTTTAAAAATCACATTTTGTTTATGCTATATTTATTAAAAAAAAATTATTCTAAAACTATATAGAAAAAAATCATATTTTTTAATCCTTGTTATTTAATTAAAAATTCAAATCTTTAAAATAATGTTAATTTATATTTTAAAACAATACTATTTTTATATTTAAAATCTCATTTTTTATTCTATGATATTATATATAAAAATCACATTTTTATAAATTCTATCTCGTTATAAAAATCATATTTTTATTATCTACATAAAAATCACATTTTTACTTCAAAGTTATATATATATATATATATATAATCATATTTTTATTCTAAAGCTATTTATATATTTTTAAAACAATGTATATTTATATTTTTAAAACAAGGTATATTTATATTTTAAAAACTGAGAATGAATTAAAAATGCTCACTGTAAAACCACCGTTCTTCTGTTTCAATTCTGGTCGGTCCTGAAATGTAGTGTTCGTCGCTGTGAATCTAACGCAACTTGAATCGTTCCATTCCGACCTCGTATGAGAGATATATGTTAATTTAAACATTAACCACATTATTAAATAATTATATATTAATTAATTTCAAAATTAAGAATTAAACCCTTCTTCTCATTCCAGTTTCACGATAGCTTCAGGAACCCGTCGAACTTGTCCCCCCCCCCTCCCGGGTCGTTGTTCTAGCCGCAACCCCCATACTCCGCCTGAGGCCGGTCAGGAACCACCTCCTCAAAGCCCTACGTGGCACCTCCTCCTGTCCGCCGTTGTCCCGAAGTAAACAGCCCCATGACCCATGAATTTGGTTTTTAATCGTTGGAGGCTTTGGCCTCGATTTCGGCTAATCCAGGATGTTAAATCCAATCTCTACCGTTGGAGAGAAAGATCTTGTTGAAAGGGACGTTTTTGTAGCTATGAATTTCTGATTTCATTGTGCGAATTTTGAGATTAATGGGGAAGAAGTTTGAGGCGATTCTGGCCTTCGGTTTAGCATACAATGGCTGCTATTGAATTTGAAATGGCTAGGGTTTATGATTGTTTAAGGGTATATACATAATTATATTAATATTTTATTTCACTTATTAGCTCTATTTTGTCCGAACTCCAAATCAAACCCAACGACTATCGCCTCTTGCTAAATACCCCCATTCTGGACACAATGGAATATGTTTCGTAAGCCAATTCTATTATTTCGATTAGTTTTTCTCAAAATTGAAATATAAATCAATATATACTGAATTTAAGCATACATTTTAATTTACTGGGGACACATACCGACTCCAAAAATTTCATAAAAATAAATCAAGCTATGTTTTGATGATACGATCCTAACAAAACTAATTTCGTCGAATTTGGAGAACGTTTGAAAAATGGTCATTCTCTGATTGATCCACTTCAAACTAAAACGGTCAAAACACATTTTAATTTGCCACGCTCACACGTTAATTCCAAAAATTATGAAAATTGGAATCTAAAAATAATTTGACATTCTGAATCCAACAAAAGTGGTTTCGTCAAAAAAAGATGTCTTTTGCAAAATGGCTATATATTATATTAAAATATATATAAATTCCGTAGCGACTATTCTGAATTTTAAACTGGGCATAACTTTCAATTCCCATTATAAAATCTGGATTTTTCACATTCGGTTGAAAGATATAATTAGACAAATTCAAATATTTCTTGTTTTACTGAAATTCGTTTTATTTTGAATCATGTACACTCATTTGAAATTTAAAATCGAATTTTCAAACTACCGTGCCATTTCAGGCTCGTTTTATAATTAAAATAAATTTATATGTTCTAACTTCGATTAAAATAAATTTTTAATCTTTATTATTTAAAATAATTTTTTTAAATATTAAAACCCATTAAAATTTTAAATTGGTTCAGAAATTCCGGGTTGTTACAAAAAACGAATAAAGATAACTACTAATATTTATGATTATTATTAAAACATGTTGGATGCCCTCTATCTTCTAGGGATTTATTAACTTTAATGGAACACAATATAGTCTGTTTAAAAAAGTAACCGAACACAGACGTTTTCTTGAAAATGTTGGTGATTTATAAGACGATCTGAGAGATGCTTCAACCACTCATGTGCTAGCTTATTTGAGAAGATCATTCTTACAATTTTTATATACTGTGAGCTATGTCATTTGCATGAAGTATGGGTAAAAATTTCACCTTTTTTATCTGAAGACTATCCTTCCACATCTACTACTAATGTGAACAATTCATATTCATTAGTTCAACGTACCTCATACCTTAACAATCTTCTCAAACAATATAACAAAATAACTTTTAATTGTGATGTTCCCCATAATAATTTTAATCTTTTTACGCTTTCCAACAGCCCACTCTTATATCATAAGAATGAAATATCCAATAATGATATATATTCCATGAATAACTTAAACTATGAACTAAAGGACGCATATGACAAATAATATCTCCTATTAAAGACAAAGTTAATACGATATATTTCATAAATAGTCCTGAAGGTAAAGGAAAAACATATCTACATAGGGTTATCTTGGCTCATTCGCGAATTTTAGATCATAATACCATTGCAACTGCTATTTCTGGAATTGCTTCTTTTGCACTTTGAATAGGTCGAACTGCACATTCTCAATTTAAATTACCAATTAATTTAGATTCTTCATCTACATGTCATAATTCTAAGAAATTATGGATTGCCAAACTTTTATTGATTACTACTGTATTACTATGGATGAAGCAACCATAGCCCATCGCCACGCGTTTGAGACCTTAAATAAAACTTTGTGAGATTTAGCAAATTCTAACACACCTTTTCAATTGAAAGATTTGTGTTTTAGAAGGTGAGTTTCGTTAAGTTTTACCAATAGTCATAAATGGCACTAAAGGTCAAACAGCGGATGCATATATAGTACGATCATATTTATGGGAAAATGTTTAAGTAGTTCATCCAACACAAAATATACATGCAAAAGACGATCAACAATATGCACATTTTCTTTTATATGTTGGAAATGGAGATGAAAATTATGTTAAAGATGATGTTGTAAATCTCCCAGATGATAATGTGGAACCTGGACCGATACTATTCGATTATGCATTAATTAATGTATTCTTCATCAAACTCAATGATACGTTAGGTGTAACAATTATAAAATCGATAGAACAATTTCAGCCACCAAAAATGAAACAGTGGATGAGATTAATAATCGAGTTATAGAAATGTTTCCATGTAGTTGATGATATACTCTTCATTTGATAAAGTCGAAGAAGAAACAAATTGTGACGCCCCACCTCTATACTCGTGTTAGCCAAGGACACTACGAGTAATGTTGTCAACTAACCTGAAGAATAAGGCTGTTGAGGAGCGACCATCTGTATAATAGCTTTAACGAGTACTAAACATGCTAGATAATGTGATCTTACTTTTCATATCTCAAGAGGAAATCCAACATATTTAATTCAAATTCAAACCCACAGCACATGGCTTTCTATAATTAGGAAACAATATAAAATAACATAACAATACAATTAGAGTCAGACACAGATATTCACATCACTAAGGCGGAAACAAATATGAATATAACATATAAGTGTGTACATCAAGATAGTGGTGATACTCGATCCACTATACAACAAAAGAATAGGTACAAGATCTAGCCAAAACAGTATATATACATAAAAGTCTCGTATACATATAACCCAAAATACTACAATGCTAATGTAGTTTCTGAAAGCCAAGAGA
The DNA here is from genome assembly GCA_030737875.1 of Allium sativum. Lineage (NCBI taxonomy): Eukaryota > Viridiplantae > Streptophyta > Magnoliopsida > Asparagales > Amaryllidaceae > Allium > Allium sativum. Next base: position 791,983,225 of record CM060921.1, on the reverse strand, counting down.
TAGCCCCCTCTAGAAGTCAGAAAGAAGCATGTGTAATACCTTAGTTTGACCCGAGTATTATTGTTAAGAAAATAAACAATAAACGGATTAATTTAAGTATACTTATCACAATAAACCGAGAGAGGATAAGAGATACAAACATATAATGACATATAGGGAATAAAAACAATGATCATACGTAGATGTGAAATCCTAAGAATTGTTGGAGATTGAGATGTTGATGATGATGGTTTTGATGAGAACCATGTTTCAATTATTATTTTTATAAAATATTTATGAACACTGTTATCTAGAATATATATATATATATATATATATATATATATATATATATATAGGAAATCTATGCAAGTACTGATTATTGAAGGCCTACAGTTCGGAGAATCAAGATTTCAATGTAGAAGAGTACCAGATACTAGACTCATGAGTATGAAGAATTCAAGAGCTCAAGAAATATAAGGTATTTGGGTCTAAATATTTTGTTAATGTTATGGTTAGCACTGAATTCCTATTTCATTCTATTTTCAAATGATTTCAAAATTACTTCCTTGTTTTTGAATCCATTTTCAAAATTATTTCAAAATTATTCCCTTATCTTAAATCTACATCACTTTATTCTTAAATCTATTCTAACTCTTGAAATTTATTTTAACTCCTATTTTAATTTATACTTTATTTCTTAATATATTTTAACTCCTAATTCAAATATCAATTACTTATAGATTTAATCCTAATTTCATAGTTACTTATGTTTTCAATTCCTTAGTTAATACTAAGTTCTAAAGTACTTCTTATGTTCATAGCTTTAAATATATATATATATATATATATATATATATACACACACACACACACTTTTGTATCATTTTAAATTAAGTTTTATTCATTTTTTAAATCATCCTAATATATATATATATGTATATTTACTGAAAAACTCTATTTTAATATAAAGGAATATAGTTTATTTTAACTCAAGAATTATCATAATTTATTTAACTATTATTTGTTTTAAATTCAAATTTCATGTTCTGAAAAATCCCTAAGGGATAAATAGATATGTCGAAATATATGCCATTGACTTTTATTTCAAGTTTTGAAAAGTTGTGTCTTTTGAATTCAAAATTATTCTAAAAGGATTTGACTGCTGCGAGACTATAAATATGCTTCTAAATTTGATTTCTTTTATTAACTTTTCATTATCTTCTTCTTCCTTTCTTCTCTCTCCATTACTCTTCTTAAATTCTTAAAATATATGCCTATACATTGTCGATTTTCAAAGAGAATTATATCAATCTCTTTCAAATCATTATCAAACTCTCTCTAAAATTAAAGTGCTACTCAAGAGTTATAGGCTATTTGTAATCAAAGATCATGAGATTGAGTTCTATCGAGTTGGTACTTCTAAAAATGATACTGAGAAAGGTGTGATTATTGTCTAAAAATGTGTGATCGTAGCCCGGAAATCAATTGTGAGTTAGTCGTGGCTTGGGAATCAACCGAGTCTTATTGTACTCTAGAAATTAGTTAGGATGTTCCTTTATAGGCTTGAAATGAAGGAGTGTAATGTTCAATATTAGTTGAATAAAAATCCGCATCAACCTAGCGTTCTGTGGGGCTGGATGTAGGGTAAAATTGAACGAGTATAAAATCCCGGTGTGTATTTTCCTTTTACTGATTTTTATTATTATTATTATTTACATCTATGATTGTTGATATTTGTGTTTTGCACAATATTTTGATAAAATTAAAAAGATTTCAAGAAACTAATAAAATCCGTAAAATACTATTCACCCTCTCTAGTGCTTAGTTTACCTTAAAATCCTTAATCTGCATCCCCAACAACAATGTCTACACAATATCTCAAAGAGATTTCAGAGCAATAAAAGGTTATCTCATTCTAGGCTATGTAGCTACTCATAAGAAATAGTATCCCCTATCAAATCAACACGAAATTGATAACACAATGTTAAAAAATCAATACGGCCCTAAACCAAAACGATATAGATCTCATCACACATCACATAAGATGAACCGATGTTTGACGCAAATCTAAATAACGCCACATAAGATGAACCGAAGTTACTCAAAATGATCCGAAGATCCACCAAAATCAAAGTTCCACATAATGTAAAATAAATTTCGCTACACAGAGACGTCGCATAAAGCTAGTCTGAATCTCAAATGGTCAATGTTGATAAAGGAAAGTGTAAATTATTCCAAGCTAGTAAATATAATGGTTGAGCTACATGTCCCATAACAACTTTCTCAACTCAAATATTTTCGAACAAGTCGTATATTCCACTAGAAACATGAAACAAACATTATCACAGTTTTTAATTGAATAAGTTCAAGAATTACCTATCAAAGCAAACACAAACGTTTCACACCGCTCGTTTTCTAAGGCATTTAATTGAATTTCTCATACGAGTGGGGAAAAGGTTTATAACATACATACTACTATATTGGAAAACAATTTGTAAAATATCTTCGTATAATGAAGTAGGATTTGAAACCATTTTAGGTATCAAGTAAAAATGTAAAACCCTTTATAGTTTGAAGTGGAAAATCACATAAAATATTGACTTTAATAACAATCATCATGATGTTATTATTTAAAATTACTATTAGTTATTTTGAAAAGACACTTGATTCTTTGAAAAGTTGTGTTGTTTTATAAGGGAAGAGTTATGTCTGATGACTACTAGTAGAAAGACACCAAGATGATCATTCATCAATCAAGAAGAGAAAAGTTTATGAAGGGATATGACCTTTGGGCTTATAGCAGAAGTGTCCATTCATTCAAAATTCAAATTCAAAATTTTGGCGCTAAGTTGGTAATCATTAGTATCCTTCTCATACGATCTTCAAACTCAGCAAATGAATATGCTATGCTGATCAGAAAAATGAGCTTGTCGCAATAGAGCAGATCTCGTTGTCAAATTCTGAAAGATGTGAATGTATGGTTCATGATAATGAACAAAAAATGGAGGATTGCAAAAAGAGGTATGCTTTACAATATTTTCATAACTATACATTTAGGAACATACATCTATGCACATAGTTAGGAATAGAAATTTATCTCTTTTATAATTTTAGACATTTTTGTTCATATGTTGATACACCATAATATACATATCAATATACAAATAAATTTCATTACTATTTGATTTCGGTTTGAAAAAATGAAAGGACATCTTCTTAATACGAAAATGTCAGTTCAAACTCTAATTATCAATTTTGTTATGTTTCATATATTTTGTTTCAAATATATATATATATATATATTGAAATTATATAAATCAATAAAATTAAAGTACATAAATATATGCTTGAAATAATTTAAAATTTTCAAGCATTTAATATTGTTATAAATATAAATTTTTATATCTTTTATATGTAGTTTAAACATACATAGTCTAACTTATATATATTTTTCACCTATGATTACACAAAGATTTGGGTTACATTGTAAATTGAATAGTGATTTTGATTATCTTATTTTTACAAAGCTTGTATATTTAAACCTGAGTATATAAAACATATTTTATAGTTTATTCTATATTACCAGATTTTATCAAAAAATTAATTTTGTTATAATTATAGATTTTCTATTATAATAACTTTCTCATTTTAAGTTTTAACATTTCAATGTTTCTTTAGTAAATTAATTTATTTCTATAGTATAAATCTGAAATTAATTTGTATTGAAAGATTGATATCTCATAATACATTAATTATGAATATATGTTTATATCAAAATAGTTTACTTCATGTGATAAAATGTTATATTCCCTTTAAAATGGTCTTCAAAATTTACTATATTATTTCAAAAGAAGCACCCTACTAAGATTATTTAAATCCATATTTCTCATAGAATTATTTTGAATATTTTACTACATATCATGGTTATATTTTTAATTACCATTAAGTTATCATCTTTACCATTCTTTCATTCTCTTTCATTATTAACTCAAGTCAAGAAATTAATGTATATTACATTTTGCTTAATTCAAGTAATTTATGAAAATATATAAGCAGTGGTAGGATCGTATTGAATGGAGTATGAGTATGATGAAATGTATATAGCAGAGTAGTAGTAATAAGAAAATCACACAGTCGATTTATACTAGTTCGGACCACTATCCTACGTCCAGTCCCAGACTCCCTTTTGGTATTTCACTAACACTAAAAACCTTCCCTTTACCCGGAGGAATAGGCTCACAATTACCTAAACAGCCGAACAATATTTCTTGCCCCAACTGCCGAAGAGGACTTTGTCAATACAAAATATTTTCCAACTATTTGTGTTCTTGATAACATAGATATGTCAATATGTAGTACACCATTCCTATAGTCTTTCCTTGATGATAAATGTGAAGCTTTTGAAAGAGTATGGAAGATTAAAATCTCAAGTATTTGTAAATACAGTGCTTTTAGAGAATAGAGAGCTTTAAGTAAGATAGAAAGAAATAGAATAAAATTCGGTGATTTGATCACTTAATCAAGTCTCTATTTATAATATGTAAAGAGTTATAACTAATCATGAAGAGATTTGATCAAGAGATATAAATTAGAAAGTTGTGACTTTTCATAATAGGTTGCAACCCTTTGTAATCAGATGTCTGAACATAAATTCAGATGTTTTTTTTTGTTTTGAAAAATAAAACAGCAAGAAAATAATTAATTTCGTAGTATATTCAGACATCTGAAAAATTCAGAGCCGACATATGAATATTATGTAAATTTGAAATATGTTTCAACAAACAGACATTTGTCTGAAATATTTCAGACGTCTGTTTTCTGAGAAAAACTTATTCCTTTCTTATTTGAATGTGAAATATATATATATATATATATATATAATATGTGTGACGGTCCGCCCCACACCAGCCGGCATTTCCCCCGAAAGTGCGTTGTACACATGCCCGACTAGCACGGAACGGTCGCCAAAGAAAGGAAAGAAGAGAATGGACTAATCGAAAACCTGTAGAATGTCTCACAGCGCATGGAACACAATATAGTAATAATATACTTGACATAAAACAGGCGAGACAGTGCATAAGCTGATAACTAAAACCAACATCAACCTCATGATCAGATTAGCGGACATCCAAATACAGATTATTACAACTTTCCAAATCACTGTCTCTAAACAAAAGAGAGAAAGGTACAACACTAATGCCCAAAGTAGTGACCGCAGCAACACAGGGAGAATATCTATATATGTATCATACGTGGAAGCCTCCTGCTCGCCTCCGGTACAGCTACTCGTGCATACCACTTAACATGTCTCAGTCTGCTCGTGAGAGCACCCAGAGTAATAAGAAGAGACATAAAACTCTGGGTCAGACAAAAAGTCTGGAATGAGCGATAAGCAGCAAACAAAATAATAACAGGTACACTAAACCATACCTGAACCTGGACCTACAACCAAAGAGTTAGCACTACATACCGTACAATACTCTAAGGTGCCACTAACATATGGTGTAAAGAATACGGAGGTGGGGGTATGCATGTCATAACGATGGCAAACAAATCAAACATAGAAATCATCCTCACATCTCTCACTCAGTGCGTAAAGCATACGATGTCCACCACTTCGATCACTAGACCAATTGAGGTAATGACGGAGTTCGACTTGTACAACTGCTGCTACCACCAAGCTTATCCCATGGAATCATGACCAACCCTTTTCAAGTGATCCCACTTCATTAGTCTATAGCCCATTAGTCGTACCTAGGCCACTGTGGCCCAGAATCCGTCCACGTACCTCCCATACACAGTGATCCAAAGTCATAGACATCGACAACTCCTGAGCACACGTCCCGTAGCAAAGGCCAATCATGAAGTTCACTCGTTGGTTCCCATCTAGATCCTGGGTTCTAACTTCTCATTTGGACTGCCTTTGCATCTCGGGTTTCTGGTCATCACTGGATCGGTCTTCATTTGGTTCATAGTTGATACCTCACGCACAAGCTCCTTAGTTTGGTTCGCAGTCACCACCCTGGTTTGGATTGGATTGCTCGGATCGGGTCGGCTTCACCACTCCGCTTCGGTTCGTGGGCTCCTGTCCACCTCGGTTCGGTTCGTGGGTGGTTCCAGCTTCGGGTCGGATCGTGGTGATGCCTCGGTTCGGGGTCAAGCTTCCTTGGTCTGGCAGACGGATCGGTTCGGAGAGTATTGCCCCCATCGGATCGGATTTTTCCACCATTCATGAGAGGGTCGGATCTTAGAGCTTCAGATGCTAGTTGTCGGATCGTGGAATGCTCCACGAGCGGTTCGGTTCGTCTCCACTGATCTGATCCGGTTCGGTCACAGCCTGCACTTTTCCTGCAACTTCCAACGACTGTTTATACGCCACTCACGGTGTTTTCGACCATTCTAACTATTCTAAACAATCACAATTCATACCAAACAGTCATAGCAACATATAACATCAACCACAAACACCAAAATGACAACTTGATAGGTTAAAACGGATCAAACATAGCCAAAATCCCATATTTTCCCTTAAGCATGTTTAAGAAAAACTAATGATAGGATTAGTAAAACTTAACCAAATCATCCAAATTTTCTTACAGAGGTCTAAAACAATATTTTGAAATTTATGATTATTTTTCCAGAATTTATTAATGTATAAATACGCTAACTATCACTAATCACCCTAATTAACTGTAATTAGTGTCAAAACAATGCTAATCACTCACCTTAGCCACAAATAAAACTCAGATCTGAAGTGAATCTCTGTTTGGCACGTATACTGATGTCTAACAGCAGCTCTAACCTTGTTTTGGTGCTATCTCTCCTTAATTTGATGTTGCTAAGCCTAATCTTCAATTAGAAAGTGGTTTAGAGGTGTTTTAGATGTTGGAGGCCATTACTAGGGTTCCAAGAATGAAAGTGGCGGCTGAAAGAAATGTTTTCTAACCCTAATCAGCCCCTATACATCCCAAATTCCGAAATGGGTTATGGGTCCACTCACTAACTACCCAAATTAGGCCTAGTTAAGCAGTTTTTCTCCTTCCAAACCTTGTTTTTGCCATATCTCCCAAACAATAAGTCCGTTTTTCACATGTGACCACTCTACGGAAAGGTAAACCATCATCTGGAGCCAATGGAAGTGGTTTCAGGTCAAAACTCCTTTCCAATCAAAAGTAATGGCCAAAACAAGATCAGCTAGGGGCAAAATGGTCATTTAAAAATTGGCAAAAATCATGAACATGGGAAATAACCCCAATGGTCGTCTCCCAAAGTTACATGACCATACGACTTCATATGTGAAAGGAATAGATATTCTACGATCCTTCGATGCATAGAATGCGGGTCGTTACACTCTCCCCCCCTCCCCCCTTTAAGAAATTTCGTCCCCGAAATTCCTTAACCTAAAACATAAAAGGACCCCGCTTGCCTATCAGCCATATACAACAATAAAACATGCAAAACAAACAAAGCAAACCTATCCTAGCATGCGGAAAGACTAAATGGAAATTGTAATCTTACCAGGCGAAGAGTTCTGGATACTTCTTCCTAATGCTCTCCTCTGTCTCCCTAGTACAATCATTTTCATTCTCGCCCCACTGAACTTTGACTAATTTCACTGCTTTCCTTCGAAGTTGCTTCGTATTGTTCCCAACAATACGCATAGGCCTGCGGTTCCCAACCGCCTTAGGTTCAACCTCGATATCATCCAACTGATCAAGTGAAATAGTCACATCTGGGTCGTGTATGAACTTCCTTAACTGGGAAACATGAAATACATTGTGAACTTCTGCCATCTTCTCTGGTAATTCAACTCTATATGCCAAATTCCTAATTTGCTCAAGAACTGGGAATGGACCAACAAATCTTGGTGCTAACTTGCCTCTCCTGCCAAATCGTATCACGCTCTTCAACGGAGAAATCTTGACAAACACCAAGTCGCCAACGGAGAACTTTAATTCTCTTCTCCTCTTATCAGCATAAATCTTCTGCCTATCTTGGCCAGCCTTCATTCGCTGTTGGACAACCTTGATCTTGTTTGAGGTTTCTCTTATTACTTCTGGTCCAAGCACATATTTCTCACCGGTCTCTAACCAACATGACGGTGAGTTGCACGGTCTTCCGTACAAAGCTTCAAATGGAGCCATACCAATACTAGATTGATAACTATTATTATATGCAAACTCTACTAGATGCAAATGGTCATCCCATGATCCACCAAAATCCAATATGCAAGCTCTCAAAAGATCTTCTAACACTCGATTCACCCTCTCTGTCTGTCCGTCGGTTTGAGGATGATACGCGGTACTGAGATGTAATTCCGATCCCAATGCCTCTTATAAGCTCTTCCAAAATCCACTAGTGAACAACGGATCTCGGTCACTCACAGTGCTTTTGGGTATTCCATGAAATCTCACTACCCACTTTACATATAGTTCAGCTAACTTAGCTGTCGTCCTATTTGACTTGATGGGTATAAATCTTGCACTTTTGGTCAATCGGTCCACAATCACCCAAATGCTATCATGGCCCGATCTTGTTCTTGGTAACCCATCAATGAAATCCATTGAGACTTGTTCCCATTTCCATTCTGGAACTTCTAATGGTTGCAACAAACCACTAGGCTTCTTTTGCTCAGCTTTAACTAGATGGCAATTCATGAATTTGGATATAAATTTCCCAACGTCTCTTTTCATCCCTTCCCAGTAGTATGTCTGCTTCATGTCTCGATACATCTTGTTACCACCGGGATGTATAGTCAGTTTTGAGTGATGAAATTATCTAAGCACTTCGTCTCTCAATCCATTGACATTGGGTACAACTAGTCTTCCATTCTTCGTAAGTCATCCATCTCGATCAAGCCCGTACTTGTTCATCTCCTCGTCGATACCCATCTCTAACTTGGAGATGATTTCCAGTAGGTTAGGATCGTTACTCTGACTGGAACCAATCCGCTCAATCAAAGTGGGCCTGATCGTCAAACTTGCTAACATTTCTGGATCCAATTCGCACTTTGGTCTGAAATCATAACCCGCGATGTACTCCAGTTGCTTCCATTCTAGAAACATAGACCCTAAACTGGCATGTCTTCTACTCAATGCATCAGCCACCGCATTGCCCTTTCCTGGTGTATATGCGATGTCGAAATCATAGGAAGCCAAAAATTCAAACCATCTTTGTTGTCGGAGATTTAGATCCTTTTGAGAGAAAAGATACTTTAATGACTTATGATCAGTAAACCACTCGAATCTTTCTCCCAAGAGATAATGTCTCCACATCTTCAATGCGAATACGATCGCTGCTAATTCCAAATCATGGGTAGGGTATCTTCTCTCGTGCGGCTTCAATTGCCGACTTGCATAAGCTACAACCCTACCTCCTTGCATCAATACAACACCTAGCCCTGTGCCATATGCATCCTTGTATACCGTCATCTCTTCATTCCTCTTAGGAATGACTAACACTGGTGCGCGCGTCAACTTTTCCTTTAGACTCTTGAATGCATTCTCGCACTTTTCATCCCAGACGAAAACTTGATTCTTCTTGGTGAACTGAGTCAATGGTGCTGCTATCTTGGAGAATTCTTGGATAAACTTACGATAATATCCAGCTAATCCCAAGAAACTTCTTATGTCCGTTGCATTCTTGGGCGTAGACCAATCTTGTACCATAGCCACCTTTGCAGGATCCACGACAATACCATTCTCTGAAACAACATGGCCCAAGAATCTTACTTCCCTCCTCCATAAGTGTCACTTAGAAAACTTTGCTTTCAATTGGTGTTTTCTCAACACCTCCATCACTATCCTCAAATGTTCCTTGTGTTCTTCCTCTGTCCTCGAATAAACAAGGATATCGTCCACGAACACAAGAACAAACTTATTCAATTGATCTCTGAATACCCTTTTCATAAGGTCCACAAAATATGCCGGTGCATTGGTCAACCCAAATGGCATGACCAACCACTCATAAAATCCAGACGGAGTTCGAAAGGCCGTTTTAGCTATACTCTCAGCTTCCACTCTAAGCTGATGAAAACCTGTCGCGAGATCCAACTGGGAGAACACTCTCGCGCCATCAACTGATCAAACAAATCATCTATCCACGGTAGAGGATACTTATTCTTCCTCGTCACTTTATTCAACTCGCGGTAGTCTACACACAAACGAAGGGAACCATCCGCCTTGGTAGCAAACACAACTGGTGCTCCCCATTCAGAAACACTCCTTCTGATAAACCCCTTCTTCAAAAGATCGCTGACTTGCACCCCGAGCTCTCGTTGCTCCCTTGGTGCCATATGACGAAGTGGCATTACTATAGGTCTGGCATCTTTCATTAAATCAATACGGAACACAATCTCTCGGTGTTGTGGAAGCCCGATCACTTCTTCAAAGACGTCCGGATACTGGCCAACCACAGGCAAACCTGAAAACTCACCATGTGGGATGTCGAGGAAATTCAGAAAACTAGCCATTACCCCATCACTAGGTAGACCACCAAACACTACCCTCTGCCCTTCATCCGCTCTAGCTGTCACCAAAAATCCCTCACAGTCTACCACCACCCCGTATCTTTGGAGCCAATCGACTCCCAAAATAATGCCAAACCCAGTAAAGCCCAAAACAAAGCAATCACAAATAAACATGCATCCATGACTCGATAAGACCACATTACGACAAATCATGCTAAGGTTAGTCGAACCACCAATCGGGTTCGTCAATACTAAAGGTCTATCGACAATCTCGGACTCCAATCCCAACCTATCTACCAGGTCACTAGATATGAAAGAACTGTAAGCTCCAGTATCAAACAAAACTCTAACAGGAACATCATAAACAGAAAGCATACCTTGAATAATGACATTCTTTCCCTTCTCCACAGCAGTTGGGGCATTAGACGAAGAAGGAATAGCAGTAAGGGCATATGCTTTCACCATCTGCTTTTCTTTAAGGGGTTGCGGACACTTGTCCTTGTGATGTCCCACTTGGCCACAGTTGAAGCATTTCCTGTCTACTGGTTTGGCTCGACAATTACTGGCATAATGGCCCTTCTTGCCACAGCTAAAGCACTCAACATCTTTCTTCTTCTTCTGGCCATCCTTATTCTGGTTCTTTTTCCTCTTGTTTAGAGAACCATTCTTGCCTCCACTGCTTTCTTACGGCTTTGGCTCCTCTGCAGATGCAACCTCTGTCTTCGACTTAGGGTAAAGACTCTCTGACCTTAATGCTTTCCCCATAATCAATTCAAACATCTCATCGATGTGGTTAATAAGCCTTTCCCCCAAGTACTGATCCAAACCTGTTATAAACTTCTTATTCTTCTTCTCGGGAGTGTCAATGAGGGATAATCCATACTTCGATAAAGTATCGAATTCAGCAATATACTCCGAGACAGCCCTGCCATTCTGCTTGAGCTCCAGGAATTTCCTAAACAATTCTGACTTCTGTGTAGCTAGGATAAATTTCTCACTGAATCAGGCCTTAAACTGATCCCAAGTAATCTGATCCTCGGGAGTATCTGCCTTTATAGCATTCCACCAATTCATTGCCTGTCCTTGTAGCTGACGGGATGATAGCCTTCTCTTCATCGCATCCTCGATACCCAAGTCTTCGAAGATACGCTCGCAGCTATCCAACCAATCCTGATCATCCGTGGCCGACTCCGTTCCGTGGAACGGCTTCCCACTAAGACTAGTATAATCCTTGTTTAGCTTGGCGAAATCGGCCCTAGGCGCCTGCACTATTGGACCACCTCCATTTCCAGCATTGGGAGCTTCCCTATGCACATCCCTAAGCATCTCCTGCATGAGGTCAGTAAACATCGTCCCCATCTCAGCAGCGTTCCCATTATTGGCTCCTCTACCGGTACCCCTTACATATCGGCTCATCGTTTAATCTGCACAGAGAAAACGATTAACCATCTCCATAGTGGTGCCAATGCAGCGCGACTTCATCCTTAGATATACTAATAGTATATATATAGCTTTTAAAACTAAAATAAACACAAATACGCGCTCTCATATACGTGTACCATCTCTCCCTGATAACTTCCCTAGGTTAACTACGCAACATCGAGCTCTGATACCAAGTGTGATGGCCCGCCCCGCACCAGCCGGCATTTCCCCTGAAAGTGCGCTGTACACATACCCGACTAGCACGGAACGATCGCCAAAGAAAGGAAATAAGAGAATGGACTAATCGAAAACCCGTTGAATGTCTCACAGCGCATGGAACACAATATAATAATAATATACTTGACATAAAACAAGCGAGACAGTGCATAAGCTGATAACTAAAACCAACATCAACATCATCATCAGAGTTGCGGAAATCCAAATACAGCTTATTACAAATTTCCAAATCACTATCTCTAAACAAAAGAGAGAAAGGTACACATCTAATGCCCAAAGTAGTGACCGCAGCAACACAAGGAGAATACCTGTATATGTATCATACATTGAAGCCTCCTGCTCGCCTCCGGTACAACTACTCGTGCATACCACCTAACCTGTCTCTAGTCTGCACGTAAGAGCACCCAGAGTAATAAGAAGAGACATAAAACTCTGGGTCAGACAAAAAGTCTGGTATGAGCGATAAGCAGCAAACAGAATAATAACAGGTATACTAAACCATACCTGAACCTGGACCTGCAACCAAAGAGTTAGCACTACATACCGTACAATACTCTAAGGTGCCACCAACATATGGTGTAAAGAATACGGGGGTAGGGGTGTGCATGTCATAACGATGGCAAACAAATCAAACATAAAAACCATCCACACATCTCTCACTCAGTGCGTAAAGCATACGATGTCCACCACTTCGATCACTAGACCCATTGAGGTAATGACGGAGTTCGACTTGTACAACTACTACTACCACCAAGCTTATCCCATGAAATCATGACCAACCCTTTTCAAATGATCCCACTTCATTGGTCTATAGCCCATTATTCATACCTAGGCCACTGTGGCCCTGAATCCGTCCATGTACCTCCCATACATAGTGATCCAAAGTCATAGACATCGACAACTCCTGAGCACACGTTCCGCAGCAAAGCCCAATCATGAAGTTCACTCGTTGGTTCCCATCTGGATCCTGAGTTCTAACTTCCCATTTGGGCTACCTTTTCATCTTGGGTTTCTGGTCATCACCGGATCGGTCTTCATTTGGTTCATAGTTGATACCTCACGCACAAGCTCCTTAGTTCAGTTCGCAGTCACCACCCTGGTTCGGATCAGATTGCTCGGGTTGGGTCGGCTTCACCACTTCACTTTGGTTTGTGGGCTCTTGTCTACCTCGGTTTGGTTCATGGGTGGTTCCAGCTTCGGGTCAAATCGTGGTGATGCCTCAGTTCTGGGTCAAGCTTCCTTGGTCTGGCAGGCAGATTGGTTCGGAGAGTAATGCCCCCATCGAATCGGATTTTGCCACCATTCACAAGAGGGCCATATCTTAGAGCTTCAGATGCAAGTGGTCAGATCGTGGAATGCTCTACGAGCGGTTCGGTTCGTCCCCACCGATCCGATCCGGTTCGGTCACAACCTGCACTTTTCCTGCAACTTCCATCGACTGTTTATACGCCACTCGACGGTGTTTTCGACCATTCTAACTATTCTAAACAATCACAATTCATACCAAATAGTCATAGCAACATATAACATCAACCACAAACACCAAAATGATAACTTGATAGGTTAAAATGGATCAAACATAGCCAAAATCCCATATTTTCCCTTAAGTATGTTTAAACAAAACTAATGATAGGATTAGTAAAACTTAAACAAATCATCCAAATTTTCTAACAGAGGTCTAAAACAATATTTCGAAATTTATGATTATTTTTCCAGAATTTATTAATGTATAAATTCGCTAACTATCACTAATCACCCTAATTAACTGTAATTAGTGTCAAAACAATGCTAATCACTCACCTTGGCCCCAAATAAAACTCAGATCTGAAGTGAATCTCTGTTTGGCACGAATACTAATGTCTAACAGCAACTCTAACCTTGCTTTGGTGCTATCTCTCCTTAATTTGATGTTGCTAAGCCTAATCTTCGATTAGAAAATGGTTTAGAGGTGTTTTAGATGTTGGAGGCCATTACTAGGGTTCTAAGAATGAAAGTGGCGGCTGAAAGAAATGTTTTCTAACCCTAATCAGCCCCTATACATCCCTAATCCCGAAATGGGTTATGGGTCCACTCACTAGCCACCCAAATTAGGCTCGGTTAAGCAATTTTTTGCCTTCAAACTTTGTTTCAGCCATATCTCTCAAATGGTAAGTCCGTTTTTCACATGTGACCACTCTACGGAAAGTTAAACCATCATCCGGAGCCAATGGAAGTGGTTTCAGGTCAAAACTCCTTTCCAATCGAAAGTTATGGCCAAAACAAGATTAGCTAGGGGCAAAATGGTCATTTAAAAATCGGCAAAAATGAACATGGGAAATGACCCCAATGATCGTCTCCCAAAGTTACATGACCATACGATTTCGTATGTCAAAGGAATAAATATTCTACGATCCTTCGATGCATAGAATGCTGGTCGTTACAATATGTGTGTGTGAGATCATCAAGGAAAACTTTAACACATAAATCTAAGACTAAAAAACTCTTACAACATATATAATCTTCACTTTGTGTTCTTGAATCTGCTTGTCGAATATCTTCCTATAAAACAGAGTTAGTTGATATAGTATATATGCTTATATATAGTTGTCATAGTCAAAATGCTATATAGCGAGATTCAACATGCTCCCCGTTTTTGACTAATGACAAATATATAAGCTCCCCAGGTCAATATGCATATGTTCATTACTTATTTCTCCCCCTTTGTCGTCAAAAAAGGGATACTTATAAAATATCTATGTTAGACATACAATCACACCATAAACACAGACATATAATAGATAAGATAATTGTTTAGGCATAACATATCATAGCACATAATAGAGTTTTGTGCTGAAATAGAGAGATAAGTACCAAAAAATATTACATACCATTTAGTTAAATTAAAAGTTTCTAGTCAAAATATGTAGACCACCATATCACTAACCATGCTTACCAATCCTCGGAAGTAGATGCCACAATAGTTGTTCCACCGTCTTTGGGAGAGCCTTGTTAAGAACCAGTATCAGGAACTTCTTCGGCCGAACTAGATGACCATTGAAACGGAGCCGGAGTACGAGCTTGGCTAGAAGAAGTCCCAGTGCAACAAATTGTTTCCCTTTTTTTCAAAAAGCGTTTGATGGAGATAAATTTCTTGTTTTGTTTGTTTCTCAAAATGCTTTAAATCTTTATGAATTTTAGATTAATTATGTGATAGAATAACTAAATCTTTCTTGGAGGAAGTGTCGGAAGAAATGACTTGAATTCCTTCCTCTTCTTGCCTAAGTTGACGGCGATGAGAAGGCTCGGGTATAAGAGCTTCTGGCTGAGATGCAACATGTTGGGTCCAAGTATCTAAAGAAATATACTCCAGAGTTACCGGATTAGGAACAATATCCATGAGCTTTAAGGTTATTGAACCAATTTCTTTAATGCTTAGAGAAGGAGTATCTAGAATGGTTATCTCATAAGCGGTTAGAATTCGAGTAATGTAAGGACTGTAATGAATAGTCTTGTACTTACGCTTGTAAGTAATATTCGTCCATTCATCTAAAATGATTTTTTCCCAATTGATTTGCTTATTGGAGCATAGGGCATATAAGGTTTGGAAATCACGTTTATAAACCTTTTCATAACTTCCTTTGCGGGGTTGGATTGTTCGGACCAATATCCGGTTTAATAATCTAGCTTGTGGTCGTAGATGAGTGAAGATAAGTTCATGCATATTAATGAGATTATCAAAAAGGAACTTGTGTGATATCTCATCCCTTGTAGTCATATCAACATCTATTATGTCGATATCATGCCCTTGCCAAGCACATTGCAAAACTTGATCTAATCGTTGAATTGGAAGAAGGACACGTTTTCCACATAACCAAAACCAAAAACAACTTTACTAGCAAAGGATAAATTTTGACATTATTTGTATTAAAATCGACTAGAGATTCAAAGTGATAATGTCGAGCATATTGTAGAAATTGATAATTAGAGAAAAAATAAAACTTAACAAATGCACCTTTAAAGAATTTGGAATCTTTCATTGTCTTGTATCTTGCCTTGGCGGTATCATCCCATAGCCATTTTTGAATTAATTCTTCAGAAAAGGATTTGATTCTTCTTCTCTTGTACGTTTGCCTCGATTTTCCATGATTTTATGGTAAAAATGTGAAGTTTTTTAAGTGATTTTGAGAATTTGGGGTTAGGGATTTTACAAGAGGTAAAAAGATGGAATGGTAAGAAGTGAAAAGATGAAGAGTTATAACGATTGGTAATAGTCGTGTCCCCTTTTTTTAAAAACATTTCTCTTCAATTCAGACGTCTGATTTAAAAAAAAAACAGACATCTATTTTTGGTTCAGTTGAATCCTCAAGGAATTAGTTCATTTTTGGGTGAATTCAGATGTCTGTTTATTTCTGTTCATACGTCTGTTTTTGCATTATATAAAATACGTGTTTTGGTGATCAGACGTCTGAAAATCTGAGTTAGATGGTTGTTTTTGATAAATTTTGAACCAGCAAGAATATAGTTCATTTTGACCATATTTCAGACGTCTATATTTTTTGTATCAGACGTTTGTTTGGTCATAAAAAATTATTTGTACCTTATATTCAGACGTCTATTTGATTTAAATCAGACATTTGTTTGTATAAATTTATGTAAACACGACTTTGTTATGATAAGGAAATTTATTTTATATACAAATAGAGAATAGTTATGATAAGACAAAATATTGAAATGTAAGTAATATTAAACGAGAGTTAATTCTTAGAAGGTGGAGTCTTTGTCGGTGTTGAAAAACTTTTTCCTCCATTTGCTTTGTAATTCTTGTCCCAAGAGTTTGGACTATACAATGGTCACTGGGGAGAGAAGCTATAGTATTTCTTTGTAGGGTTAACCAATCTTTGTCAGTTCGATAGGATGAGGAAGGATCAATAGGGTCTAGTGGAATCTGTAAGGGTGAAGAAACATCCTTCAATTTTAGGCCACAAAATTTATAAATAGTTTTTTCAAGAAGACTTAAACAAGTTGCGGTGACCTTTTGCTCAAAGTATAATTCTTTTTGGAGTGCTATTTGCTCAATTTGATAGTGGTGGATTTCATCTACTATTCTTTTTGTATCCGGTGATGAAAATAGAGCTCTTTTGGCCTTCTTTGAATTTGGAGTGAACCCTGTGTGATAGTTTCCCCATCTATATTGTGGTTTATTTCTAGGAGTTGGTATAGGAAATTGTAGAGTATCAGACGAACGATCCGTTGTGAAAGTAATATCAATTGAGGAATTCGAGTTGTTTGAAGACATAGTTGTTTGTTGAACTTCTTTTAAGTTTATACTTGGTGCTTTGATTTGTAGTGAAAAGACATAAGCTTATATAGGTGAGATTAAAGAAAATACATGCGGTTGGTATTTCAGAAGGTTTTAACCAGAGAAATACTTAAGCATAGTGAGTAATTTTAGGAAATAAGCTAAATTTGGCTAGTAGGTTAATATTTATACAAACTTACCAAAAATATTTAAAGTAATATTATACTAAACTATATACTTTAAATGACATGATCCCAAACTCACGTTTAGTTTAATAAAAGTATTTTTCTAATAGTGGTTTAGTGAATATGTCGGCGATCTGATTTTCAGTTGAGATATATTCTAAATTTATTATATCTTTTTCTATGTTATCACGTAAAACGTGATGCCAAATGTCAATATATTTAGTTCGTGAATGATTTATAGGATTTTTTGATAAATTTATAGCACTAGTATTATCACAATATATTGTTGATTTTGTTAAGCTTACTCCAAAATCTTTGAGTATTTGTTGCATATAGATCACTTGAGCACAAGCTAAAGTAGCAAATATGTATTATGCTTCACATGTAGAGAATGATACATAATTCTGTTTCTTACTAAACCAAGATACAAGTGATTTTCCAATGAAATGGCACGTACCACTTGTACTTTTTCTATTCGTATGGGATCCACCAAAATCGGCATCACTATAAGATACTAATTCAAATGGACATTCTTTCGGATAAAAAAGACTGAAATCCTTAGTGTTATTAAGATATCTTAGAGTGTGTTTCACTTCCCTTAAATGTGATTCTTTAGGATCTGCTTGGAATCTTACACATAAACATACATTCATCATTATGTCAAGATGGCATGTAGTTAAATAAAGTAACGAACCAATCATACTTCTATATAGTTTTTGATCAATACTTTTTCCCTTTTCATCTCTTTCAGATGAGCAGTAGTACTTATAGGAGTTGGCTTTCCAGAACGTTTAATTAGATTATTACAATATTTTTCTTGATAAATGAAAATACCATTTGAAACTTGTTTAATTTGTAAACTGAGAAAATAAGGTAATTCTCCTATTTGAGACATTTCATATTCATTTGTCATAATTGTAGAAAATTCGTTACATAAGTTTTCATTAGTTGAACCGAAAATAATATTGTCGACATAAATTGTACAATTAAAATATCGTTCTTTGTATTTTTAATAAATTATGTCTCATCTGCTTTTCCAATATGAAATCCTGAATTTATTAAGTAACTTTTGAGCATTTATTACCAAGCACATGGTGCCTGTTTTAAACCATATAAAGCCTTTTTAAGTTTGTAAACATAATCTGGTTATTCTTCTTGTATAAATAATGGTGTTTGTTCTACATATACATTTTCTTTAATAAAGCCATTTAAGAACACGCTTTTAACATCCATTTGATAAAGTTTGAAATTATGAAAACACACGTATGCTAAAAGAATGTGTATAGCTTCAAGTCTTGCTATAGGTGCGAATGTTTCTCCATAATCAATACCTTCTTCTTGATTATAGCCTAGTACTACTAATCTAGCTTTATTTCTTGTAATATTTCCAAGTTCGTCAGCCTTATTTTTATACACCCATTTTGTACCAATAACTGATTGATCATGTGGTCGAGGTACTAACCCCTAGACATCATTACATTCGAATTGATTTAATTCCTCTTGCTAGCTATTATCCAATAATCATTTATAGAGGCTTCTTTTGGATTTTTGGGTTCGATAGTTGAAAGAAATGCTACATGACCCATTTGATTTATTTGACTCTTTGTTCGAACGTGTGAATCGATTTCTCCAATAATGTTTTGTGTGGGATGATCTCGTAGAATTGTGGGAGGTGATCTAATTTGTTCTATGGAATTATTTCTAATATTTTCAATAATTTCATCATAATATTAATTATTTATATTTTTATCAAAATTTTCATCAAATGACATGTGTAAAGATTCTTCTATAACATTAGTGTGTTTATTGAAAATACGATAAGCCTTACTACGTTCTGAATATCCAACAAAAATTCCATGATCAGATTTTGGATCAAATTTACCGAGCTGATCTTTAGTGTTAAGAATAAAACATTTAGAACCAAAAAATTTAAAATAAGAAATGTTTGGTTTTCTTCCATTGAAAAGTTCGTAAGGTGTATTTTTAGTTAGAGGGAAAATGGAAATTCGATTTAATACATAACAAGCGGTTGACACAGCTTCTGCCCAAAATTGTTTTGGTAAAGTGCTTCCATTGAATAAAGTTATAGCACATTCTTGTAAAGTTTTATTGTTTCTGATCAAACTAATAGTCCCACATTGGGAAATAATCAACTAAGATCCTGGATATATACAAAGAAGCTATAGTTCACATCAACCAATTGGTTTTGTGAACAAACTATATAGCTCACTAAACTTTAAAATGTCAACATGGTATCAGACCCAGGTCAACAAATTCAACTAGTATGTATGTGCTTAACCTCCATACGTCCGACACTCCATCCAAAAAAAAATTACTATGATGGTCACGTAGATGGCTCAAGTATGCCACACATGAAGCGGGAGTGTTGATGTAGTGTCCCGAAATTCCGGTACAATTTGAGCTGACCAAATAACACCAGCCCAACCCAAATTACACTGGAAACCAGAAAACTAATAGAAAGAAAATAGAGGGTGGGGATAGATAAGATAGAAACTTAGAATAGAATAAGAAGGACATACAACATCAGAGTAAACACGAATCTCATAGCGGAACGAACAATATATAATAGATACATATCTTTGAAATAAAATTAGTATATGTATACAATAACATTATCGGAGTACAACACTTACATCACAATGGAAATAAACAATAGCTATAAAAACGCTGCTGAAGCCTCCTGCTCCAGCTCCTTCTAGTATCTGTAAAAAAACCTGACTACTTGACTGCCCATACAAAATTGGGCACCCAAGAGTTTAAGGTAAAACAAAACAAACTCTCGGACAGTCATGGGACTTGAATGAGTAAACAATTTAAAACAGTTTGGGAAAAATAACGATATCTCATAAGACCATGCCGTAAAACGGAACGGGTTTTTCCCTTATGAGAATCCAAATCAATTTGATTTAACTTTCAAATCATTTTGAAAAAACAACGATCTTTTATATCAAAATTCTATGATATTATAATAGTGTCTATCAATCACAATATAATAATCATCTTGCAGAACGCTTTCATCTCACGTTCTACATATATAGTATAAAATCAAAATCGCGAGCACTTATTGGGTAATGGATTTCCAACTATGACAAGGTATGGAACCACCTTCCGATAGTGTACCTCTAGAGAGGAATACACTGGGTTCAACAAGAATATCTTGCAACCCAGCCCCACATGACCGACCACTCATTTCGCTTGAGTGTATCGAAAGTATATCACCAACGGTTGGGATCATCAACCTTTTCAATTCCAGTTGTAAATGTTTTACAAATATTTCCTTTTATAATTCTATTTGTAAATGTTTTACAAATATTTCCTTTTCAATTCCATTTGTAAATGTTTTACAAATATTTCCCTTTTCAATTCCATTTGTAAATGTTTTACAAATATTTCCTTTTATATTCTATTTGTTCGACAAATAAATATTCCTTTTCAATTCTGTTTATTTAACAAACAAATATTCCTTTTATAACTCCTTTGATTTTATAATTATTTTCTTTTATAAAATCCTTTTCCTTTTATATATAAAATCCATTGATTTTATATAAATAATTTATTTTCAAAATACACTTTGAAAATTCCTTTATCTATATCCCAGTATTTCTTACGTTATTTAAAATACCAAATAATAATGATCGATATCATTCAAACACACATAACCAACAACAGATTATATATCACATCATATATTACAATATATGGAAAGAACAGTATTATAAATATTGAGGAATCTAGTTGGATCCCTCCAACCTGTTTCACTGCATTACAGATGTTAAACAATATAATTTAACAACAACTTCATTTCAATATGAAATATTCTGATAAACAGAATCAATATTTGATTAATGATATATATATATATATATACTGTTATCTATATTTTCAACAAATAAATCAGCATTTCAACCAAACAGTCAGCACACAGCAATTAATCATCACTTATCAATTCTAAAAAACGTTATAAAAATATAACTGATCAGAGTTGGTGAGGTTTACTCACATTGGACACCTATCGTTAAGTAACGATTAACTATTTTGGATTCGAACGGAAAATTTGTTTTTCTATAAATTGTAACGGGCTCAAATTCACTCCCAGTCAGTTCCATTTTGTAGCCCTCGTCCATATGATCCTAATGGATTTAGTTTCATCGGATTCTGATATCGTATGACAAAGATATGCATTTTACAAGATAATACATTAATTTAAATTAAAAATGAAAATAATTTATTTATTTCTATTGGGCTAAACCTTTAACTCCGGCCCATCCATTCTGACCTGCACCTAATGCTACCATGACCTTCTTCCTCGAATTGAATTTCCGCACTCCAGGAAACCCATCCTCCCCATTGCCGATTCTTCGATCCATCCTCCTTCATCATTTCACTTTGTAAAATTCCAAATAATAAATACAACCGAACTCCTCTTCGAATACCCTTCCACCTTAGATCACCCACGAGCTGTTCGAACTCCTCGAAAAGATTTCATCGACAGCACTACTCCGTGCTCGTACTTCGATCGACCCTTTTTATTTTCGAATCACAAAAAAAAAAAAAACAAAATCAAAGCTAAACTTCATCGCTAATTCAATGGTCTCCTCCATTCCTGAGCTCGAAGACTAAAGTCGCCCAATGTTCCGGCACTAGTTTTACTGTACAAATCGTCGACCTCAAAAAGAATGCGTCGCACCCTTTGAATCATACACCGGACTGTAGAGAATCATCACAGGAGTTTGAATATACATGAGTTTCGATTTATAGAATTTTGTTGGATTAAATCTTGATTTTTGAAGATGATTTTTCTGCGTTTCCTTTTGTTTACTAGAGGCGCGATTTTTCTCATTGATCATAGTTGTGAATTAGGTTTAAGGATTACTTATAGAAGATTTTAAATAATTAAATATTCATTATTTATATTTATTTATAAGCAACCGCTATTTATTTTAATTGTTAAAAATTCCTATGATCACATACGATACCCAAAAATCACAAAAATGGATATGCAGCTACAGTTCGACATTACGGTCCCAACGAAACTGGTTTCGTCGAATTCCGACTACGTTTGCTCACACAGCGTATTTTTAACCGTCAAAATACTGACTGTTTTTCATATTAAAAATTCGTACGGCCACACACTGACTCCAAAAATCATGAAAGTGGGAATCTAACAAAAATTAGATATTATGGATCCAACAAAATTAGTTTCCTCGAAAACGGAGTTCGTTTGCAAAACTGGCTATTTTTAAAGCTCTAAATAACGCATTTTAGTATATAGATATATTTAAAAGTAATTAAATTAAATATTTAAAAATAAATATTATTGAATATATTCCCAACAGAATATCATGCAGCTCCAATTGGATTTATAACTTGGTATTTCCGATTTCCCAGTTATATCGATATTCGATTTATTTTTAAATCCTTTTAAAATATAAATAAATTGATATAATTTATAAAGGAATTCGATAGCAACTATTTGAAAATTTGATTTGGACATAACTCAAAATCTACACAATGAAATCCCGAATTTTCTCTTCCACTAGAAAAATATACTTCACCAGCTCCGAACGCTTCTTGTTTCACAGAAATCATGATTAAAACGGATTCTGTTTATTCATTTAAAGTTCGAATCGCCAGATAGCGAACTGCCGTGCCATTTCGAGCTCGATTACAATTATAATATAAATTATACGTTCAACTGACATTTATAAATAAATTCGTTAATATAATTCAACTCTAAACTAAATATATATATTTTTAAATTGTCCAGTTCACATTATATTGTCAATTCACTATTTCTGACTATTTCAGAAATTAAATATATTATTTAATTATTTCATTAATTAAATATTCAATAGTTATTTTAATTTAAACCATTTAAATTACAAAATCATATTTTAAATAATTAAATAAAATTAACTATTATAATACCATGAAAATACGGGACATTACATTCTTCCCCCCTTAATATAATTTCGTCCTCGAAATTGCTAAGGTAGAAAACAAACCCTATTTACTAGTTTACTTCTTAACTTCAGTTTCAACTGAACCAATTTAATTTCAATTAAATATTTATCAATTCTTATCAACGAAAAATTTCAAAAATCCCAAAAAATTTCTAACACCCGAAATTTCCGAAAAATTTCGCCAGTACCTCCTTTGTACTGGTTAATAGGTCAAACTCCAACTCGCCTCTCTATGCCATCTCCAACCCAAAAGAAAATCAAACAGCCAAGTGGCTTGCCAATTCGACTCATCAAAATCTCATGCCCAATATAAATATAAACTGGTACCTTTTTGTCGGGCATATCAATACATCCTTTCCATCTGTTATCAATTCAGCATATAAAAATGTTATCCCAATCAAACTCAAATCACTTTTATCTCCAACACAACCATTTGTTTATCCAAGCCGAATTCCATTATCAATCTCAACTACCATTCTTGATTTTCTATTTAGTATCACAAATTTCCATATCATTTGTTTTAATTCAAACAATCTGTTTTTGGGAGTTTCTAAACAACTTTGCTTTTCAAAAATCAAATTTCATTTCGGAATATCAAAACAACTCTTTTTCCCAAAATAATTCAAAAACAATCTCTTTGGTAGTAATCCGTCACTTATAACTCGAAAATGAACACCGATTATGTCATGATCATCATCGGAATTTATTTCTAGCTATCGAAGTGAGTTCAATACTATATCACTTTCAAAACCATATCTAAACACTTCCATTTTGAAATTCATTTCAAAATATCCTTCACAATGCTTGTAAACAATTTAAAATCTCCCACGATTTTAAAATTCTCATATATTTAATCCAATTCCATTTACAAACACTTTTCCAAACCCCAGTGTTTTAAATTTCACTTCTGGTTTAAATTCATATTTGATTCATCTGATTTCATGTATTTCACTTATATGAATTCTGATTGGTTATTGTTAGACCAAAAAGTGGTTCTAACACCCAAATTGACAAAAATTATAATAAAATGATATTAAAAACAGAAAGAAGACACGAGATTTATAGTGGTTTGGCGTTAAAGAGCCTACGTCCACTTTATATCACTTTGCTTGATGATGTAGATGAAAGTACAACAAGATATTCACTCAATCTCACTCATTTTTCATATACATTCGCTCCATCATATTCAAAATACACCTTGAATGATGATTTGAATCGATTAGTAGTGCTGGAATTCGGTTCTCAAGGATACCCAGGCTCTCAAAGTGCCAAAAAAATCCCTCTAAATGCCTCTTGATGGGGTATTTATAGGTGAAAATTTCTCTTGGATCCGGGTCGGATCATGTGTATGTGGCTTCCATCCCGTCACTTTCGGGATCGGGTGAGTTCTGGTGAGGAAAACACATCTAGTTAGTGGCCATCGTGGGTAGAAAGTGGATGTAACTGCCCCGAATATCTAGGAGATCATGGGGGTGTAGTAGTTAACAACTGGGTTCAGATCAGATCGGTTAAACACATGGGGTTCGGATCAGATATACCATCCCCGATCCGGTCAGATTAGCACGCGCCCCTTTTCTCGCCGTATGTTTGTTTGAAGTACTCCGATCCAATCCGGATGCTTGGCAAAATTTCCTTCAACAACTGATCCTTTAGTCTTTGTTTAGCCTATTTCTCAAAGTAGGCTAACATTTTGCCCCCTCAAGGGATGCTTCTATCGAAGATGAAGTGTGCCTTGATATATCTGTACATTGATCTTTAATTTTGAATCGTTGAGAAGTCATTTTCACTGATGTATAGAGATACGTCATTTCAGAAAGCTGCGTCTCTTGATGTCTATATATACGTCACATAGCGTTTGGATTATTTCCTTTATTTTTAACAAATTTGAGAATCCTTTGCAATTTCCAGTAGTCCCTCCAGGTAATCTTTTTCTTTGTTTTTCTTTAAACTCAGTTTAAATATCACTTCAGTGTGCGCTATTCCATCTGGGATCGGATCATATAAGCTTGCATTCCGGTTCAGATGGCTCTTGCTCTTCGACTTGTGATTGCTTAAACCGATGGGCCACGAGTATATACATGGGCTTATGTTCTAGTCTGGATAGGTTCCCTTTTAAATCCGGCATCACCAAAATAACGGGCCAAACATACGTTTAGGGGTTCGGATTCCAGTCCGAACGGAGTGAAAAATGGGAATACTAAGGGTCATCTCACACCCTATATAAATCCGTTGCCCCACCTCCATATTTTCTTCTTCTTTTTATTTCCATCACTTCTCCAGAAATTACCCTAACGAGAGAACGAAACCCTAGACGCCTAAAACCCCAAAACTCTCATTCTAATTCTTGAATCAATCATATAGGTAGTTTTATAATCTTAAATCATCTCGCTATAATCGTTTTCAGTTTAGACTTGTGGTAAAATCGAACGATTTGGGCATGATTGTTGCTTGGTCTCGATGCCATGGCTTTCTCCTCCCACGCTGTCGTCGTCGGTGGCTCCGCCATCACCTCAAGGCGTTCGGAGGTGGGAGATGGTATTTGTTCGGTCCTAACTGGGGTTTTGGAAACGGGATTGAGTTCGGTGTTGGTTGAGGAGGAAGAAGAATATGAAGAGCGTGAGGGATCGGTTCGGATGAGGAAGCATGGAAGATGGAGGAGAAGAAAAGGAGGAGAAGTTCACAAGACCAGATCGGGTCGGAGCAAAAGTCAAAAAGGGAAACAAAGCTCATTTGATCGGATCAGGTCGGACTTGCAAACAAACAGGAGGATAGGACTCTCCCAACCGGATCGGACCAGAAAGTGAAACAAAGGAGGATAGGGGCATGGTTGCCTAATTCGATCCGGACCGTTCAAGGAATCCAAGTCCAAACTGATCCGACATTAATTCCTTAGCTCTAATATTTGTCTGAGGCCAAGACTAGGCCGTTTCCCCCCGATCTGATCCCAATGAGGGCCTCCGATCCGAACCTAAAAGCAGTCCAACTTAATGCATGAGAACTTGCTTAACTTGCCAAATCAATTCTCGATATAGTCTTCAACTAAATGGATAGTTAGGGTAGTGCCTTGTGAACATAAACAAACATCAAGGACTATTCCGAACATCACTTCATCGTCAGGACTTTACATTACGCTTCTAAGTGTTTAATTTATATCTTCTGCACACACCGTACACACTTTAGTTCATACACATGCACGGGGGAACACGGGCTAACTTACTCTAACTTGTGCTATTGCTTCTTTAATAGTTTAGTGACAATGACAGCAAGACGTTCATCTAGATTAGCTGAAAAAAGAGAAGTTCAAGAGATGTCCCAGAAGATCACTCTTGATGACATATCTTCTTCCTCAGATCCAGAGTGGGATGATGAGGGCTCAGATTATGAGGTGGAGGCTCATGAAAGCGGTAATGTGTCTTCTGAGGGTGAAGTTTCTCTGGGCTATGAAGAGGAAGGAGAAATTGGAGATAATCGAGCTCCTGATGAATTTGAGTCTGCCATCATATTGGAATCACCCCAAGATTCTGTTGAATCAACGATTAATAATGACAGACTTGTTCGAATACGCCTAAAGCACGGAATACTAAAAGGAGATACCCTGGTGCCATCGAAAATTGGCCGTCCTCACAATCCTCCAGAAGGATTTATGGCAATCACCCGATTGATGTGCATGGTTGGGGCTATTCCACCGTTTTCTCCATTTGTTGTTGACTTTCTAAGACAGATGCGGATTACCCCCATGCAGCTGCATCCCAACTCCTATGCTTACCTATATACCTTATATGTAGCATACAAAGAGATTCTAGGCATAGAACCAACCTTCGATGATATCCATTTCTTTTATAATTTCAAACATCGGACCCAAGAGACTACCTCCTTCTCGTACTTTGAATCAGTTCCGAAAAGAAAGATCATCACCGTTCCATTTAGCAGTAAGGCTAGCAATCCAAAACCTGAATGGTTTTATATCAAACAACAACCGGGGAGCGCTAGGAGATGGACCCAATCAAGTAAACATCTATTTTCCAGACTCTATCTTTAAGTGTTCATGTTGACATACTAACTTGCTTTCATTTTTATCCGCAGTTGGCAACCCAAAGCAAATATCAGGTCAATTATACTTTGATTGTTTACACCAGCTGCTCAATGGTGACCAAAAGTTCTTGACCATCGACAGTGTTCTAAAGGACGAATACCTTCATCTTCACGGATTATTGTCCATTACCCGTAGCATAGGTCACGGGTCGGGTCCATATGTGTACATTCCCCCAGTGGACGTAATTCCATAAATGGGCGAAAGCTCGAAAACTCCTACAATGCCGCTTCAAGCTTCACCTTCTCCATCTTCGACTCAAGACGATGAGCTGGCCAACATGGCCGAAAAGCACCGAGAAGGGTACGTCATCCCCGAGGATGCTATCTCTCCGGAGAAGTCGACGTCTTCCAAAGAACCGCCAATAGATGCTTCCCAGGAAGATGCCCCTAGTACCGATGATCCTACATTTCAGGGTTTAGGAGATCTCCCCTTACCTGAAACTATCTACAAATTTCAGAGGATTTTGGAACAAATCCTTTAGTTTTCACTTCTTCAGAAGAGAACACTCCTGCTAAGGCCAAAGAGCCTATTCGCACTAGTCTGGCTTCGGATTCGGGTTTGTCAGGGGGAAAACACCACTTAGGATGCACTTAGCACAATAGCATCACATTTCACAGCACTTACCTTTTGTGAGAACACTGATTCTGAATTCCATTTGCATTGTTGCGTAGGTACAATGTCTCGCTCCCATTATGATGTCAGGAAACTTCGTCGCAGCATGACTAGACCCCCTTCTGATGTTGAGCATGATCGTCATGAAGGCCGGGGTAGAGAGGATAGAAGGCCTTATGACTCTGATAAGTCGCGGACCTCACGCTCTCGCTCCCCTGTTCGGTCGGATTCAGAACGATACAAAAGCTATCAAGGCTATCGAGGAGAAGACATGTTGCAGTCAAAAGATCAAACCTCTTCTTAAGAAAAACGTGGTAGGGAAAGATGTCCGCCGAAAGAAACCAGCTCTCGAGATAAATATGAGGTTTCCGATAAGCGTGCTAAGAAGGGTGATACAGCCGTCGTGCCCGCTCATCCTAAGGATACTGAGCTAACATATCGCGCACCTCTACCATTGGATGCTGAAGCAAAAGTCAAGCAGGAATATTTGGAGACGCAATTCCCTAAACACTACTTTGAAAACCTGACTTTCTTACCCGCTCTTGAGCCTATTTCCTCAAGGTGGGCGGACGAGGCCAAAGCGAAAATTGATGCAGTTGAAAAACAATATTCGGAGATGTTCAAGTATTCACGTAACCTCTCCAGAATTATCCGAACTTTGATTACGGATACTGAGTCGATGAAAAATACTGCAGCAGCTGACGCTAAAGCCTTGAAAAATTTAGGGGAAGATCCTGAAGACACACAGGCCCAACTTGCCGTTGCTCAACGGGATGCTACTAACTTCAAGCAGCAATTTGAAGAGATACAAAAACGTTATCATGACTTGCTCGAGTCTCACAATCAAGAGCGCTCGGAGTTGAAAAAGCAAGCAGAAGATGCAAAGTCGGATAATGCTAAAATGCAACTTGCCTACACCGCTCTGGAGCAAGAGAAAGCTGAGTTAGCGAGAAAGAATGCTGAATTGGAGAAGAGAAACACTGACTTGGCTTCCAAGTTGGTGGAGGCTGAGAATAGGGCTTCCCTAGTGAAGGGTAATGTTGAAAGTGTTATTAAATCCGCCAAAGAGACCTGCAAGAAGCTGTTAGAGACTGAGGAGGAAGTGCATGGTTTCGGCGAACTAATGATCGAATTCTTTGCGCATATAATCCGCCACCGAAACATCTCTTGGATCGAAGATTATCCGTCTACCTTGGTCCAAGTATGGAGTCAAATCGTTGAATGGGAGAAAGAGGTGCTCAAGGTAGATTCCATCGACGAAGACAAGCTTATGGAAAAATATCTAAGAGATGATGAACCAGAACGCTTAGCCGAGGGACGCTGCCTCATTGCTGCTACTATGGAGGAAGAGAAGCGGAAGGCTAAACAAAAGAACATCTCTGAGGCTGATTCTTCTTCCACCGCCTTCAAAACCTCTGAAGTAGAGGGATATGACCTCGAAAACCCGGGGATCCCTTGGGCATCTCTTTTATCCCCCATACCCGAAACGGCATCGGAGACGGCAGTCACTCCAGCTGAGAAGTCATCGGAAGGTATCTCTATCTTTTCACCTCAATTCGTCAAAGTTGTCTCCACTTTTCATCACATAATCGAGCAATAAATGAAGGACCCTTTATCTTCTCCTGAGTTGATAACCGTTGCTTCTCATTCTGTAGGTGTTGAACCGACCGAGAGGACTGACGTGCCCCAGGGAACCACCGCTGGAGCAAAACCGGCGGAGAAGGCTAAAGGGGGAAAGGACAAGGCTGCCACTATTGATTCAGGAGAAGGAACTGAACCGTCTAAGGCTGATGCTCCTCACGATGACGAGATGATAGACGCCTTGAAAGATGATGGTGGCAACGAGGGGCACAAGGAAGACCCTGAGGTGGCCATAGTTGGGGAGTCAAAAAGCGCTGATGACATAACTTTGGCTGCGTTGAAAGCTGAGCAAGACAAACGTATGCAGCTTAAAGTTGAAGACCTAGACCCCAAAAGCCTTAAGCCTCTTGCAATGGTGGATGCTGGATCAAGGTTAATTGTTAAGCTTTCGACTAGGTCTATTACAGAAGAGCTTGCTAAAAAGTCTTCTCTTGATTCTAGTGTTCCAACTTCAGGGAAAAAATCAACCAATTCCAGCACTTCGGTCACAGGGAAGAAAAAACCAAGGCGCATTCTAACTGATGCTGAAAAGGAGGCGAAGGATGCTCAGAAGGCTGCTAAAAAATCCAAGTCCACTCCAAAGTCTAAATGATGAAGTGCTTTGTTTTACTTTAGCATTTAATTGGCCCGCAATTGTTGCAGCGAGCGCGGCCCTCGCATCTTCTTTTTTGCTTGTTTTCCTTGTACAAACTCACACGTTTGTAAATAAAAATAATTTATTTCCTGCAATGCCTGATAGTCGTTACTTCAATACTTAAATGAAAGTATACAAGTATATCAAATTAAAGTCATATAATGAAGTCATTGTTGGAGGAAACATGTATGCACATATATGCCCCCAGTCAATTTCGAATAACTGAGCAAGAACTATTCAAGATTAAATTAAATTAAAGAGTTCAAATGTCCCCAATTCTCTGACGGGGGCCATATTCCTTTCATCATTGATGCATGTTCTTTCTAGCATATTTATACTCTCCTGTCTCATATCTAGGTTAGAGTTTTTGCTGAGGCGGTCTCTCATCTGGGTGCACCTTCACGCCTCAGAGGACGTCGTCTTCCCGTCCTTTATACTCTCTCTCGATTCTTGAGAGTTAGAGTTAAGAATGTCATCTTTCCATTCTTCTGTATTTGATCATACAGTCAGTCATTTTATTTACTCCTGCACATGGGTCATCCCCAATCTTCTAAGTTTAGTTTAACATTTCGTGTTTCACAGTCATGATAGGATATTTGTCGATCGTATAAATAATGCAGGAAAGTAAATGACACAGGATATTTTTATAGTGGTTCAGCTAAGTCGTAGCCTACATCCACTTTATAATCTTTTGTTAAAATAAACGGGCTTTTCTAGGCAAGTCATGCCTTTTTACAGGGTTCATAAAAAACATAAGAAAATACATCTCTAATTCAAATATCGCATCAAGTGCTGGGCATCCCAAGCCCTAGGCACTTCTTCACCATCTACGGTCGTTAACTTGAAAGCTCCTGTCTCAAGTTTCCGTTGGACGGTGAATGGTCCTTCCCACTTTGGACCGAGATGAGGAAGGGATGGAAAAACTCGCTTTAGCACTAAATCCCCTGGCTCAAAGGTTCTAAAGTGAACTTTCTTGTCATGATAGCATGCCATCTGGCGTCGATGTCTTGATGCATGCAAGTCTGCCTCGTCCCTTTTCTCTTCGACTTCATCAAGGGACTCGAGGAGGAGTGCCCGATTCGTTATCGGGTCATAATATGTCACCCTGTGGGAGGGAGCTTCAAGCTCTACCAGGATTACCGCTTCTGAACCAAATGACAGAGAGAAAGGAGTATGGTCGGTAGTTGTCTTAAACGTTATCCGATATGCCCACAAAGCCAAGGGCAATTCATCCACCCATTTTGCTTTTGCACGCTCCAACCGCTTCTTGAGGATGGATTTTATGACTTTATTTATTGCTTCTACTTGCCCATTCGACTGTGGATGGGCGACTGCAGTGTACCGCTTGTCAATCTTGTATTTCTGGCAGAAATTTCTGAATTCGGTGCCATCGAACTGGGTTCCATTATCAGTTATAATGGTCCTTGGAATCCCAAATCGGCATATGATATTTCTAACCACGAAACTTATCTCCTTTCTCGCTGTGATTTTGGTTAAGGGCTCAGCTTCCACCCACTTCGTAAAATAGTCCACGGCGACTATTGCATACTTCGCTCCTCCTTTGGCAATCGGTAGAACTCCGATAATGTCAATTCCCCACATGGCAAACCGCCACGGACTCACCATCGACTTGAGCTGGGTCGGTGGTGCTCTGGGGATCTTGGCGAACCTCTGGCATTTGTCGCAGCGTCGTGAGTAATCAGTTGCATCTTTATTAACAGTGGGCCAGAAATACCCATACCGCAACTCCTTTTTTGCTAAAGTCTGACCCCCTGTATGATCTCCACATTCACCTTCTGTACTTCCCTTAGTACACGCTTGATGTCGTCGTGCGCTACACACCGTAACAGGGGCATAGAAAATCCTTGCCGATAAAGGGTATTATCTTGAAGGACGTATCTGGTAGCTTTGCGAACTAGGGCTCGCCTCTCACTTTTCTTTGGCGGGAGTACTCCATTTCTGAGGAAATTCTTAATTGGGGTCATCCATGACTCCCTCTCCGGTTCTACTTCGAAAGCTAATTCAATTTCCATTATCTCAAAGCTTGGAGATTCCAACATCTCAATTGGAACAATTTCGGTTTCCTTCGGATTGTCGGAACTTGCCAGCTTCGCTAGCCAGTCTACCTTCTGGTTTTCAGCTCTTGGGATATGCGTTATGTTATACCGTTCCAAGTTGCTCAACAGCTCCTTGACCTTTCCAAGATAGGTAATAAGTCGAGGTCCCCGGGCCACAAACTCCTTTCGCACTTGGCAGACGACTATTTTGGAATCGCAGAATATATCTAATGCCTTTATCCCGAATTCCTTGGCAAGTTTCAGCCTGGCAATCAAGGCTTCATATTCAGAGTCATTATTGGTCGTTGAAAATTCTAGTCGCAGAGCATAATATAACGATCGTCCTTCAGGAGTAACTAAGACGACTCCAGCTCCGGACCTTCGGTCATTCTTGGCTCCGTCCGTGTATAACTTCCATGGATCTAATTCTAATTCTTCCTTTGATTTGACCACCTTATCACCGATCGTTTCCTCCTCCGAAATTGTGAACTCTGCTATAAAATCAGCCAAAAGCTTGCCCCCTGATCGATCTCCGCGGCTGAAAGTTTAAATCAAACTGACTTAATCCAATATTCCACTTGATCAACCGTCCTGATGCTTCAGGTCTTTGCAACACCTGTCTCAGAGGCTGATCAGTGTATATGGTTATTGGGTGAGCTTGAAAATAATGGCGAAGTTTTCGGGAGGCGATCATAAGGCTGTAAGCAAGCTTCTCAATCATTGGGTAGTTACGTTCTACGGCTACCAATTTCTTACTTACATAATAAACCGGTCTTTGTACCTTGTTTTCTTCCCTGACCAAGGCAGTGCTAAAGGCATGAGCCGATACTGCTTGGTAAACAAAAGCTCTTCATGATCCACTGGCTTCGACAAAATTGGTGGTCTCTCTAGTAAGCCCAATAGATTTCGAAAGGCCTCAACACAGTCTGGAGTCCATTCAAAATTTTTCTATCCCCTTTTTATTAGGTCAAAAAACGGGACACATTTGTCTGTTGCTTTGGAGATAAATATACTCAACGCAGCCACTTTCCCTGCAAGACTTTGGACATCCTTGATTCTTCGTGGCTCCTCGATGTTCCTTATCGCTGCTATATGACTGGGATTAATTTCAATTCCTCGAGAGCTCATGATGAAACCTAGAAACTTTCCAGATGCCACCCCAAATGAGCACTTCAAAGGATTTAGCTTCATTCGATACTTTCGCAGGATACCGAACATCTCTACCAAGTCTTACGTATGGCTAGAGGACTGTCTCGATTTGACAAGCATATCATCCACATAAACCTCCATAGTCTTCCCTATTTGGTTATAAAACATCCTGTTCACCAAGCGTTGGTAGGTGGCTCCAGCATTTTTCAATCCGAAAGGCATGACTACGTAGCAGTACAATCCCAAATTTGTAATAAAGCTCGTGTGCTCTTGATCGGGCACATGCATGGGAATCTGGTTGTACCCGGAGTATGCATCTATAAAAGAAAGAAGTTCATGTCCCGCCGTCGAATCCACAAGTTGGTCTATTCTGGGGAGTGGGAAGCTATCTTTCGGGCAGGCTTTGTTCAAGTCTGAAAAATCATTACACGTCTGCCACTTTCCGTTTGACTTCTTTTCCAAAACAGGATTCGATATCTAGTCGGGATATGTCGAATCTCTAATAAATCTGTTCTCTTTCAGCTTCTCCACTTCTTCTTTCAGAGCTGCCGGCCTCTCTGGGCCCAACATACATCTTTTTTGCTTTACAGGCGGGTGTTTCGGGTTTATACTCAGCGAATGACTCATGATAGATGGTGATATCCCACACATGTCAGCGTGGGTCCAGGCAAACACATCCAGGTTTGCCTTCAGAAAGTCAGCCAGTTCTTTGGCTCGATGCGGATCCAATTGGGATCCAATCTTCAAAATTTTTGCTGGATCAGCTTCATCAATGGGTATATCCACTATCGTTTCGTTAGGAGTTGCCTTTCTATCCTCAGTTTCCTCATCTTCTCTGGGATCTAGGTCCTCAGGCATTCCCTTGGGCAACTTCTTCGGGGCTGATCCCTCTAATTGCTACGCCGAACCCTCCTTTGGAGGAGGTGATGTACTTTTAGTGTCAATGTTGAGTCCCTTCATCAGCATCTTTAATTCAGCAATATAACAAGCTCGCCCGGAGACTTGGTCTCCCCTCATTACTCCTGTTCCGGCTTCAGTTGGGAACTTTAGCAATAAGCACCATGGTGCGATACAATCCCTGAACTCTGCAAGGGCAGGCCTTCCTAAAAAAGCGTTGTAGGGCGAATCGATATCTAGCACTACAAACTGAAGCATTCGTACCCTTCGACGATCCCCTTGTCTCAGCGTCACGGGTAACTCTGTATATCCCATTGGAGCTGTCGATGCCTCATTGAAGCCACAGATCCAACCTTCATAGGGCTTCAAATCTCCAGACTCGAGTCCCATCTGATCAAATGACTTCTTAAACAGAATGTTGACGGAGCTTCCATTGTTTACTAGTACCTTATGAACCAATGCCGGCCCGATAGTAGTGGTAATAACCAACGGACCTTCGGTAGGTGATTGGATTCCAGTGTCGTTTCTGCTACGGAACACCACATCATCGAACATTGTCCTCTGCTGTTTCACAGGAGTGATATCTTCCAAATCATTACACTCGTCCGCATCTATGTGCTTAACTGCATTAACGTATTGGTCCATTTCTCTGAAACTGTGGATGGCTGGATGGGGTCCACCTACTATGGTGTTAATGACAATCCCTTTGCCCTTTTGTTGCACTGTAGGCTTGGGAGCAGACTGATTCTGGTTTGGGGCCTGTCCTCCTTGCCCCATGTCCCTTGGGGCATCCTTATACTCATCCAACTTCCCTTCACGCAACAACTTCTCAACCACATCTCTCAAGTGTCGACATTCGTTCGTTGAATGTTCGTGGGTTCCGTGAAATAAACAAAATTTTCCGGTAGCAATTTCTTTCTCTGTCGAATCTCGTGGCAGTGGGTTTTTGTATTGCAAAACATTATACGTGTCCAAATAAATGTTCTCCAATGTATCATTCAACGGTGAATAATTTTCAAAAGTCTGGAACCAGGGCCTTTTGTCAGAATTACTTCCTCGGTTCCTGTTTCTCCTATTACCATTCCCATTACGCTTGCTGCTGCCCCCGTTTCCATTATTATTGTTTCCATTCTTGTTTCCAACAATCAATTTGACTTTCCCAGAGCTTTCTCCAGACTGCTTTACAGCAACATTACTCTGAAAAGCTTCTTTTGAGGCTGCTCCGGACTTCTTCTTTCTGTTTGCCCGTGCTTCCTCCCGTCTTAACTGAATATTGTCCTTCTCATAAAACAACTCTCTTGTGGGAGGCGGCTTCCCAGAAAGATAATATCCAAACTCTGAATCAGGATCAACTCCCCCCATTAAGGCCATCAAGATGGTAAGCTCATGAGGGTCGCTGACTTCTGTTATAGCTAAACTGAAATGGTCTAGATACAACTTCAATGACTCACCCGGTGCTTGCTTAATTCTCGATAATTCGATAACAGTCTTAGACTTTCGGGCGTGAAGTCGGAATTGATTCATAAAACGTTCACTTAATTCTTTGAAATTTGATATCGATCGAGGAGGAAGTCGGGTAAACCATAGTAATGCTACGTCTTCTAAGTAAATCGGAAAAGCCTTACACTTCACAGCGTCAGGAGCAGCTGCAACATTCATAAACCATGCGTATCGCATCAGATGTTGTCCCGGGTCAGTTCTCCCATTATATCTGTCCATCTGCGGCAAATTAAACCATCGGGGGAACTGAAAGTTAAGAATGTCGTCAGTAAAGAGAGTATGGCTTCGCTCAATACCATAATCTTCATTTGTGTAATTTCGTCTCTCAGACATGATCTGGCGCACCATAGCCCGGTTCATGTAGAGGTTCCAGCATTACCTAATCTTCATTGGATTGATCTGGTCAGTGGTCCTGGTGGGTGGAGTCGGAGCATTTGGTGGGGCTCGAGTAGAGGTTCCAGCATTACCTAGAGTCGGGTCGGATCGGAGCAAAGTGACCTGGCCGGATCGGTTCGGGTTGAGGGAGCGCACCTCTTCAACATTTTCTACTCGGGTCGGATCAGAGCTTTCCCTCTGCGCCCGGTTCGGATTTCCTGAGCCAGTCCGATCCGCTCTCGAGCTGTGCCCATGAGACCTCGTCATGACCGCGTTTCGCTGATCTTCGCCAACTTCGTTCCCTCGACTGGTTTGAACTTCCTTGCCTTTTCCTTTGGCCATAATTCTTCAACAATCAACCAATAAGTACTTAAAAGCGTCAGAAATTGGGGATTAACTTCTTTGAACTCAACAGTCCAAAAAGTAGAATGATAATCCAGAAAAACAAAGAATTCAAATGATTCTCAGTGAAAGCTCTAAAATGTTAGACCACAAAGTGGTTCTAACACCCAAATTGACTAAAATTCTAATAAAATGAGATTAAAAACAGAAAGAAGACATGAGATTTACAGTGGTTCGGCGTTAAAGAGCCTACGTCCACTTTATATCACTTTGCTTGATGATGTAGATGAAAGTACAGTAAGATATTCACTCAATCTCACTCATTTTTCATATACATTCGCTCCATCATATTCAAAATACACCTTGAATGATGATTTGAATCGATTAGTAGTGCTGGAATTCGGTTCTCAAGGATACTCAAGTTCTCAAAGTGCCAAAAAGATCCCTCTAAATGCCTCTTGATGGGGTATTTATAGGTGAAAATTTCTCCTGGATCCGGGTCGGATCGGGTGTACGTGGCTTCCATCCCTTCACTTTCGGGATCGGGTGATTTCTGGTGAGGACAACACATCTAGTTAGTGGCCATCGTGGGTAGAAAGTGGATATAACTGCCCCGAATATCTAGGAGATCATGGGGTGTAGCAGTTAAGAACTGGGTTCGGATCGGTTTAACACATGGGGTTCGGATCGGATTTACCATCCCTGATCCGGTCAGATTAGCACGCACCCCTTTTCTCGCCGTATGTTGGTTTGATTTTGTCTGAAGTACTCCGATCCGATCTAGATGCTTGGCAGAATTTTCTTCAACAACTAATCCTTTCGTCTTTGTGTCACCTATTTCACAAAGTAGGCTAACAGTTATTTACATAACCGTTTCAATTATAATCTTATCTGATTATAATCACAACCAACACATCCAATATACTATATTTCCAATACAAGTATTTTCTTTTATATCTAAATATAATTTTGGGTAAAATTATTTCATTTACCCTTCTTTCAAAACATATCGTGTCGGTTCATCGTATTCGAGTGTTCAGAAACTCCTACCGATACAGTGGATCAAACTGATCGACCAGAACTCATAAATAACTCAACCAATAAATTTCCACAATATAAAACAATTTTATATTGAATAACAAATATGTGCTCATATATACACTCAACTCAATGTAGGGTATTATTAACCCTATCTCTACTGAGTCACACCACAGAGCCAAGGTAATTACTTAACTTTAAGCTCTGATACCAACTGTAGTGTCCCGAAATTCCAGTACAATTTGAGCTGACCAAATAACACCAGTCCAACCAAAATTACATTGGAAACCAGAAAACTAATAGAAAGAAAATAGAGGGTGAGGATAGATAAGATAGAAACTTAGAATAGAAGAAGAAGAAGGACATACAACATCAGAGTAAACACAACTCTCACAGCAGAACGAACAATATATAATAGATACATATCTTTGAAATAAAATCAGTATATATATATACAATAACATTATCAGAGTACAACACTTACATCACAACGGAAATAAACAATAGCTATAAAAACGCTGCTGAAGCCTCCTGCTCCAGCTCCTTCTTGTATCTGTAAAAAACCTGACTACTTGACTACCCGTACAAAATTGGGCACCCAAGAGTTTAAGGTAAAACAAAACAAACTCTCGGTCAGTCATGGGACTTCTAACACCCACCTCTGCTAGGGTCACTCACAATGGGAATGCACTAGGTTTGGTGAAGCATTATCGAGGTAAACATGCACAGAAATATTACAAGACAGAACATATATAAAACAGCGGAAGAAAAACAAATTTTCATTACCTTATAAAATCGTAAGGTCTAAGCCTTTTACATCAGAATACATCAAAACCTGTCTTGCAATAGTAAAGAAGCATAAACCATTTCATAAATTATTCCCCAAGTAAAACAGTAAAGCAGCCATAGCCAAGAAAAGTCCAAGCCATGCATGATGACCTTCAAGTAGAAGAAGTCCGAACTAAACAACAGTATTTCCTCCCTGAAAAACTGGGGGGGGGGACAGAAGACAAAGAGGCGAAAGAAAACGGAGTCAGTCATAAAGACTGGTAAGTCCTATCTACTTCTAGCATAAAAACAGATAAAGGTAACATGACATGCATAAACTGAAAGTAAACATAAGGATAATGACAAGATAGATAAACTAAACCAAGATAATAGGATGAACTACTGTATCAAGATAAACTAAGGTATCATGATAAACTACGGTGTCAAGATAAATCAAGGTATCACATCGTCAGGTTTCTATCAAGTATAATATCCCAAGGTATCTATCATGTATAACATCCCACGGTATCTATCATGTATATTTGCTCTGCACCTTCCGTACTAGTATCCCAACAAGTGTCATGTGTTAACATATAAAATGTCTCTTGCCCAATGTCACGAAATGATCCATGTCAACCTAATATATCGCATATGTTGGTTTTCTCAACTCGTATGTTTCTTTCCATGCATATGTTCAGTCCTTTGCCGTAAATCGTACGGGCTTTCTCATGTAAATCTATACTACTTCAACGTAGTGTCATTTTTATCCTTGAAATCATTTGGACTGTCACCCTTGATCTGGCTAGGTTTTTTACATCATGAACTATCGCGTGTTCAACTAGGATTTATGCCACCTAGGACCACTAGGAATTATGCTACCTAATGAACGTTTTCGTATCTTGGTTTGGGTTCAAGCCACCTAGGGCCACTAGGGATTATGCTACCCGTCAACCATGCCCTTTTTCCCACGTATGTATCGTGAATCGTTTTTCCATGTCTAAATGCACATGTATCTCAATGTGCCATCCGAGTCCCGTGATAGGGCTAATCAAGAAATACAGGACTCGGTCGGGAGCTTTAGGTTATCTGCCGATGCAGATATCAAGGTCTGTTTTTCTACCGGTGGTTATGGTCCCACGTGACCCCTCCCTCAACTACTGAAAGGCAATCCAAGAAAATCATGCACGAGAACTGTACTCCGGCCACCTATGCCCCACTTTCCTATTGGCCAAC
Source organism: Allium sativum (assembly GCA_030737875.1). Taxonomy (NCBI): domain Eukaryota; kingdom Viridiplantae; phylum Streptophyta; class Magnoliopsida; order Asparagales; family Amaryllidaceae; genus Allium; species Allium sativum. The sequence continues at coordinate 791,943,330 of CM060921.1, read as the reverse complement.
CTCACCCATAACTAGAAAGCAAGTATATGGTCTGTTGGGAGTTCTCTGCCTTCCGTCCGTACAAGCTTGACTAAAGATGGTAGGTAGTCGATAATGTGCTATCACAGGGCTAAACTAGATATTGACGACTCCACGCTAATCCATCCCAGTCTTTAGGTTGCTCGCACAGCAACCAAGGCATACCCTTGGTTTTTCTACCGCAGACCTTAACCTCTGTGAGCCCAGGCGGATTATCTGCAACCTCACAGAGGGATACCAAAGTACCCTCACGTCCCCCGAAGTTACCGCTTCGTCACCTAGTTCGCTGGAGCCTTTATCTAAGTCAGATAATCATTCGCTCCTCCTCGTGTGTTTGTCTAAGCGATGACCTATCGTATCAGGTTACTCATCTATTTATGAACTGGCCTAATTACCTTGACTAAGAATTATTACTTAGTTATCCTTAACTAAGGTTTAACACTTAGTTTCCTTTCCCGTCATCCTTGTTAACTACGGTTTTCCACTAAATCCCCTGAACTAGGGTTTCATTTAATGGGTTAAGTGTTGTCGTTCAAGTTCATGACTTAACCCGCCTACGAATCATGTCAAAATTGGCTAAGTATTCAAGTTCAGGACTTAGCCCTACAAACCATGTGTCAAGTTGGTTAAGCATATCAAGAAGTTCATGACTTAACCATATCAAATCGTCATGTCAAGTTGGTTAAGTATATTCAAGCGGTTCGTGAATTAACCCTATCAAATTATCTTGCCAAATTGGTTAAGTATAGGTTAACTTAACCCCACTGAATTATCGAGTATAATTGGTTAAGTATCAGTTATCTTAGCCCCATTAAGTCATCGTGTATAATTGGTTAAGTATAGGTTACTTAACCCCATTAAATCATCAGGTTAGATTGGTTAAGTATTGGTTAACTTAACCTCATCAAATTATCACGTTAGATTGGTTAAGTGTTGGTTAACTTAACCTTATTAAATTATCGAGTTGGATTGGTTAAGTGTAGGTTAACTTAACCCTCATCCACTAGTCATATTTATAATGGTTAAGTATTTTCCCCTCGTGTGTTTACTTAACCCTACCATGCCTCGCGTTATCCCGGTCGGGTGTTATCAACCCATTTAAGGTTAAACTAACCCATTCACTAATCGTGTTACATGGTTAAGTGTCTTTAAGAAATCAAGTCTGGTCTTACTTAACCTACCTATTCATGTCATATCGGTTAAGTGTCACTAGCCAAAATTATTTAACCTTATCATGTGGCATTAAATAAATTAATGCACTCCCAACCTCTCACATTAGATGTTGTTGCGGTTACTGGTTACGCCTGGCGGGTCAGGGCAGATTCACACCAGAACCTAGTCTAACTTCGGGTTTTCGAGCGCGATATGACCAACTACTCACATTGGGTCCTATTGTTTGTAGCTACCGGATTTGTCGGGCGGGTCCGGGCAGATTTATGCTACAAACTCAACCCAACCTCGAGTTGGTCACTTTCATGTTTAGCTTAGTGTCATATTCACACTTATTACCCATACATGTCTCATGTAATGTCATGTTTAGTTTTCAAGCTCCATGTTTCCCTACGTGTCATGTCAACATTTAAGTGTATCATAAATGTCATATTTTCATGTAACTTCATGTCAAGTTTTCGTGCCTTATTCACGTCTTGCTTAAACTACCCAAAACGTACTTCCAACGCAAGTGAAATCGAGACAACATAGTAGGGATACTATGACAACATATTGACCGCAAACATGTATGATATCATAAAGGATGACATGGTCTCTAACATGCATGATATCATAGCAATAGGTTCATCGTCATAAGCATGTAAATGATCATGAGGGGTTTAGGTTCCCTAGCATGCATAAGCCCCAAGTCAAGTTCATATGAATGTTCCACAAGTCAAAATGGTTCCCAAGGGTTCATACTAACATTCCACAGGTAAAGATTCAAACTTGCATGATAAACTAAGTCAAATACAACATGAGTGGCATGATTTAGTCACTAAGAAATACCCCAAAGTCATAGGTTCAAGAAAGGGGTAAACATAGATTCGCATAGGAAATCATACTTAGATCTCATTTCATTTTATCCCATGTCAACATTAAATCTACCGTTTAGATCTAGAAGTAGCTAGAACTTACATAGCGTGGCTTAGGGGTTTAGGAGCATGAATCGTCATAGAATTTGCGTAGAAACGTTGATCGACTTCCTTGATTTGGTGTAGAAAGCTTGCACTTTTGATTTGACTCCAAGTAGAATGCTCAAGCCTTTGAAGTTGAAGATGGAGGCCATGATTAAGAGACATTTTGGCAGCACTTCGTTGTTAGAATGAATTGTAGTGAATTAGGCTAGGTCTTAGGGTGTTTTTATAGAAGTAGGAGCTAATTTAGGCCATAGGATTAACCCTAGGATAGATCTGAGCCATCCAAAATCGTCACTAGCCCCTAAAACCGAGCCAAAAACCATGCAGGAGCACCCAGGCCGTCTGGGCTTGACCAGGCAGGTCGACCCCCAGGTCGACCCTTGGGTCGACTCCCCAGTCGACCTGGTCCCCACCAGGTCGATCTGGTCTGGGCGGGAATTTTCCCGCCTGGCTTGTTTTCTGGATTTTTGAAATCTGTTTTCGAATTTGAATTTTTAGTGAAACTTTGCGAGGTCATATCTCGGTCATACGGACTCCGATTTACGAAATTTCGGACTCTATTTCGCGTATTTTTCCGAGACGAACACAATGGGGCAACCCGTTTATCCTGATTTAGATTTTACAATTTAATTCTACGTTGATTCTTGTCTTAACACGTTATTAAAATTCGAGTTGTTACATTCTCCCCTCCTTTAAGGATTTCATCCCCGAAATCTCCAAGTTAGGAAGAACGTATCCTACCATCCATCATCCATCTACTAAAACAATCATCCACAGGTAACCATGGTCCTTAAAAGACTTCTAATGCTTTATGAACACATGCGGAAAGTGTGTGTATATGTTCCTTAGCTAATGCTAATGATCAGGCATGAATGATCTTCTAATGCAAGATATGTTTAGTGCCATGAATCCAACATGTATGCAAATAGTCCTAGTCATATAAACACTATATGTGTGCACAAATATTCATCCACATGTAACATCCACATGATAACATACTCAATTTCATTCATAAACAAGTATAAATACTCGTGCATATGAAATATGAAATGTGACTGAGCCGATCTAATATCTAATGTGTATTCGTGCATCCACGAGCAACCACTTGCAACCATTTGCAACCATATCAATCATAACATGTTTCAAATACATGTTTACATCCATAGGATTCTACCTAAGGTTCCCAAGATAGGATCAAGCGGATAAACAAGACAAACTCCTTATGGGGTTTTCGTCAGAAATAGGATTGAAAATAGGACCGAGAGGATATCCATAAAGATAGCATACAAATAAGCTCTACAGGAAAATAGAGATCAAGGATATATTCTTAAAAAGATATATGATGCGCGTATCTAGCCTCTAACCTTCTAAGTCGCATTTCCTTGAGCTTAATTCCATTGTGCCTTGACCATCTTTTAACTTCATGGTTTCGTAGCTTCTTAATTCCTGTTTTCAAAACATGAGTTGGAACTCATTTCATTGTCGCCTCTCGTTCCACTTTCACTTATTCTTTTCTAGAGTACTTGGCTCAAACATGACTGCGTACTCATGATCTCATGCAAGCTTTCCAAAATTCACTAATGAATCTTGGATCTCGTTTACCTACTAGGAGGTATTCCACGCAGAAGAACTTTCCTTTGAAAGCAGATGAATGCCAACCTTGTTACCAAGTGTACTTACTAGGGTGATTTCTATAACCCATTTTTAAGCGAAATGTATCATCCGCCTTATTGGCAAACGCTACTCGATCAGATCAGAAATTTCTGATAAATGCATCAAGAGATTCTAGGTAACTAATCATGACAGAACCCAAAAAGGTTGTACGAGACTTCGAGGGTATTACCAAGGCAAGTCAAGAGTCTAACTACCCAACTTTCCAAAACCGAGAATTGTATCCCTTACTGGATAACCACTTCATCCCTAGAATCCATCCATAGCCCAAACAAGTCATTCTCATATCCAAACAAGTCATGAATAATTGGACCGATTCCTCAACAAGATTTGAGACAAAAAAATAGAATCCTCTACCATGCTAGTACGAAGGTGCAGAGACTCAACTATTGAAGCAGACTTAAATGATGCGGTGATCAAAACAAAGTCCTACCGGGATGATAGAAAAGAAAAGCTAAACCTTTCACCGAAACGTTACCATCCTTCTTAGGTACGCTAACAGTGAGAGCATACAATTTCCCTCTCGATGATCTTGTCCTCGTCTCATAATACTTAACTATCCGTCCCGTTATACCAAGCCAAAGATACTCTCTCGTCATGGGTTTTATTGTTCATCTTTTTCCCTCCTTTGTGGATTAAGCCATACCAACAAGTTGCTTATCCTTAAGCTTGTATCATTTATCCTTGTTCTTACTATCCTTTCTTATAACGTGGCAACAGGTCTCTCGAGAACTCCCTCCATCGTACGGAAAACACTTAAGTAGCTAGACCAGGATTAGTCGCAGTTAGAACTACTGTGACTACAGATGGAGGATAGAAAGGAAAAGAGATTCAATCAAGGAAACAAAGGATAGTGCTAATGGCCTTTGGGGAATAGCCTTTAAAAACAAAACTTTTCTCGAAAAATGCTTCTTTGTAAATGGTTTTTCAAATAGTTTTCAGAAGGTTTTTAAAACTTTTGCCCAGTCTGGTTACCTTCTGCTCTGATACCAAATGTAACACCCCACCTCCGCTAGGGTCACTCACAAAGGGAATGCACTAGGTTTGGTGAAGCATTATCGAGGTAAACATGCACAGAAATATTACAAGACAAAACATATATATAAAACAGCGGAAGAAAAACAAATTTTCATTACCTTATAAAATCGTAAGGTCTAAAGCCTTTTACATCAGAATACATCAAAACCTGTCTTGCAATAGTAAAGAGGCATAAACCATTTCATAAATTATTCCCCAAGTAAAACAGTAAAGCAGCCATAGCCTAGAAAAATCCAAGCCATGCATGATGACCTTCAAGTAGAAGAAGTCCGAACTAAACAACAGTATTTCCTCCCTGAAAACTTAGGGGGGGGGGACGGAAGACAAAGAGGCGAAAGAAAACGGGGTCATTCATAAAGACTGGTAAGTCCTGTCTACTTCCAGCATAAAAATAGGTAAAGGTAACATGACATGCATAAACTGAAAGTAAACATAAGGATGATGACAAGATAGATAAACTAAACCAAGATAAACTAAACAGGATGAACTACTGTATCAAGATAAACTAAGATATCATGATAAACTACGGTGTCAAGATAAATCAAGGTATCACATCGTCAGGTTTCTATCAAGTATAATATCCCAAGGTATCTATCATGTATAACATCCCACGGTATCTATCACGTATATTTGCTCTGCACCTTCCGTACGAGTATCCCAACTCGTGTCATGTGTTAACATATAAAATGTCTCTTGCCCAATGTCACGAAATGGTCCATGTCAACCTAATATATCGCATATGTAGGTTTTCTCAACTCGTATGTTTCTTTCCATGCATATGTTCAGTCCTTTGCCGTAAATCGTACGGGCTTTCTCATGTAAATCTATACTACTTCAACGTAGTGTCATTTTTATCCTTGAAATCATTTGGACTGTCACCCTTGATCTAGCTAGGTTTTTTTCATCATGAACTATCGCGTGTTCAACTAGGATTTATGCCACCTAGGACCACTAGGGATTATTCTACCTAATGAACGTTTTCGTATCTTGGTTTGGGTTCAAGCTACCTAGGGCCACTAGGGATTATGCTACCCATCAACCACGCCCTTTTTCCCACGTATGTATCGTGAATCATTTTTCCATGTCTAAATGCACATGTATCTCAATGTGCCATCCGAGTCCCGTGATAGGGCTAATCAAGAAATACAGGACTCGGTCGGGAGCTTTAGGTTATCTGCCGATGCAGATATCAATGTCTGTTTTTCTATTGGTGGTTATGGTCCCACGTGACCCCTCCGTCAACTACTGAAAGGCAATCCAAGAAAATCATGCAGGAGAACTGTACTCCGGCCACCTATGCCCCACTTTCCTATTGGCCAACCTCACCCATAACTAGATAGCAAGTATATGGTCTGTTGGGAGTTCTCTGCCTTTCTGTCCGTACACGCTTGACTAAAGATAGTAGGTAGTCGACGACGTGCTATCACAGGGCTAAACTAGATATCGACGACTCCACGCTAATTCATCCCAGTCTTTAGGTTGCTCGCACAGCAACCAAGGCATACCCTTGGTTTTTCTACCGCAGACCTTAACCTATGTGAGCCCAGGCGGATCATCTGCAACCTCACAGAGGGATACCAAGAGTACCCTCACGTCCCCCGAAGCTATCTCTTCGTCACCCAGTTCGTTGGAGCCTTTATCTAAGTCAGATAAATAATCGCTCCTCCTCGTGTTTTTGTCTAAGCGATGACCTACCGTATCAGGTTACTCATCTATTTATGAACTGGCCTAATTACCTCTATCCTTAACTAAGGTGTATCACTTAGTTTCCTTTCCCGTCATCCTTGTTAACTACGGTTTTCCACTAAATCCCCTGAACTAGGGTTTCATTTAATGGGTTAAGTGTTGTCATTCAAGTTCATTACTTAACCCGCCTACGAATCCTATCAAAATTGGCTAAGTATCCAAGTTCAGGACTTAGCCCTACAAACCATGTGTCAATTTGTGTTAAGCATATCAAGAAGTTCATGACTTAACCCTATCAAATCTTCATGTCAAGTTGGTTAAGTATATTCAAGCGGTTCGTGATTTAACCCTATCAAATTATCTTGCCAAATTGGTTAAGTATAGGTTAACTTAACCCCATTGAATTATCGAGTATAATTGGTTAAGTATCAGTTATATTAACCCAATTAAGTCATCGTGTATAATTGGTTAAGTATAGGTTACTTAACCTCATTAAATCATCAGGTTAGATTGGTTAAGTACTGGTTAACTTAACCTCATCAAATTATCACGTTAGATTGGTTAAGTGTTGGTTAACTTAACCTCATTAAATTATCGAGTTGGATTGGTTAAGTGTAGGTTAACTTAACCCTCATCCACTAGTCATATTTATAATGGTTAATTATTTTCCCCTCGTTTGTTTACTTAACCCTACCATGCCTCGCGTTATCCTGGTCGGGTGTTATCAGCCCATTTAAGGTTAAACTAACCCATTCACTAATCGTGTTACATGGTTGAGTGTCTTTAAGAAATCAAGTCCGGTCTTACTTAACCTACCCATTCATGTCATATCGGTTAAGTGTCACTAGCCAAATTTACTTAACCTTATCATGTGGCATTAAATAAATTAATGCACTCCCAACCTCTCACATTAGACGTTGTTGCGGTTACTGGTTACGCCGGGCGGGTCCGGGCAGATTTACACCACAACCTAGTCTAACCTCGGGTTTTCGAGCGCGATATGACCAACTACTCACATTGGGTCCTATTGTTTGTAGCTACTGTAATTGCCGGGCGGGTCCGGGCAGATTTATGCTACAAACTCAACCCAACCTCGAGTTGGTCACTTTCATGTTTAGCTTAGTGTCATATTCACACTTATTACCCATACATGTCTCATGTAATGTCATGTTTAGTTTTCAAGCTCCATGTTTCCCTACGTGTCATGTCCACATTTAAGTGTATCATAAATGTCATATTTTCATGTAACTTCATGTCAAGTTTTCGTGTCTTATTCACGTCTTGCTTAAACTACCCAAAACGTACTTCCAACGCAAGTGAAAGCGAGTCAACATAGTAGGGATACTATGACAACATATTGACCTCAAACATGTATGATATCATAAAGGATGACATGGTCTCTAACATGCATGATATCATAGCACTAGGTTCATCGTCATAAGCATGTAAATGATCATGAGGGGTTTAGGTTCCTTAGCATGCATAAGCCCCAAGTCAAGTTCATATGAATGTTCCACAAGTCAAAATGGTTCCCAAGGGTTCATACTAACATTCCACAAGTAAAGATTCAAACTTGCATGATAAACTAAGTCAAATACAATATGAGTGGCATGATTTAGTCACTAAGAAATACCCTAAAGTCATAGGTTCAAGAAAGGGGTAAACATAGATTCGCATATGAAATCATACTTAGATCTCATTTCATTTTATCCCATGTCAACATTAAATCTACCGTTTAGATCTAGAAGTAGCCAGCACTTACATAGCGTGGCTTAGGGATTTAGGAGCATGAATCGTCATAGAATTTGCGTAGCAACGTTGATCTACTTCCTTGATTTGGTGTAGAAAGCTTGCACCTTTGATTTGAATCCAAGTTGAATGCTCAAGCCTTTGAAGTTGAAGATGGAGGCCATGATTAAGAGACATTTTGGCAGCACTTCGTTGTTAGAATGAATTGTAGTGAATTAGGCTAGGTCTTAGGGTGTTTTTATAGAAGTAGGAGATAATTTAGGCCATAGGATTAACCCTAGGATAGATCTGAGCCATCCAAAATCGTCACAAGCCCCCAAAACCGAGCCAAAAACCATGCAGGAGCACCCAGGCTGTCTGGGCTCGACCAGAAAGGTCGACCCCTAGGTCAACCCTGGGGTCGACTCCCCAGTCGACCTGGTCCCCACCAGGTCCACCTGGTCTGGGCGGGAATTTTTCCGCCTGGCTTGTTTTCTGGATTTTTGAAATCTGTTTTCGTATTTGAATTTTTCATGAAACTTTGCGAGGTCATATCTCGGTCATACGGACTCCGATTTACGAAATTTCGGACTCTATTTCTCGAATTTTTCCGAGACGAACGCAATGGCGCAACCCGTTTCTCCTTATTCAAATTTTACAATTTAATCCTGCCTTGATTCTTGTCTTAACACGTTATTAAAATTTGGGTTATTACATGACTGGTATGAGTAAACAATTTAAAATAGTTTGGGAAAAATAACGATATCTCATAAGATCATGCCATATAACGGAACGGGTTTTTCCCTTATGAGAATCCAAATCAATTTGATTTAACTTTCAAATCATTTTGAAAGAAACAATGATCTTTTATATCAAAACTCTTTGATATTATAATAATGTCTATCAACCACAATATAATAATCATCATGTAGAACGCTTTCATCTCACATAGTATACAATCAAAATCGCGAGCACATCTTGCAACCCGGCCACACATGACCAACTACTCATTTCGCTTGAGTGTATCGAATGTATATCACCAACGGTTGGGATCAACAACTGTTTCCCGAATGGAACAACATCGAATAGATTAAAGAATGAAATGAATATCTCTAGATAGGTGATAATACACCCTAATTGGTAGCCAACCACTTAGCCATGCTGCCTGCCCAATTTTTGTCATTTCCCGATTGTGAGGCTAGAGGCCACGCTTATCTCTGACAGATTGCACATTTATACACTTTGAATGTCACATCGTCATACCCGCCAAATCACAAATTTATTTCCCCTAAAAATACAACAGGTATACAGCTAAGAGAAACGAATTCCTCTGCTACCAAACGTACATACGTTTGAAGAGATCAACTTACGCGATCCATTAAATATACTCTGTCAGACATTCTTCTATACAGGTCGTCCTGGGACTAGACAAACCGAAGGCACTATTCTGTAAACAGGACAGCCCTTGCATAACTCTGTTTTCAATTTTCTTCATCCTATTTGATTCGCAACGCTAACGCCCATACAGAGTGGTTTTCAGGTCATGAATCTGATCCCAGTCTCTTCATATTGACAACGAAAAAATGGTCAAAAACTTCGATAGTCGGTGATTTAACTATCAAAGAAAACATGTGTACAAACAACGATATTATTTCCTGATGGAAATTCTATCGATCAATCATCATTTATTTCTTAAATTAATTTATCACTAATTTATTCATTTTCCATTTTCGGTTTCCGTATATATACAGAAATTCTTATTTTCTAATTTTAGAAAATATACTATGTTAACATTGGAAGACATTTCCATATTTACTCCCCTTTCTTATTTTCTATATTAGAAAACATTTTTGATTCTTATTTGGAAAATATTTCCAAACCGCCTACATTTGGTTTTAAACAGATGTTTAAATAAAACATCGCTATGTCAATTCAAACCATTACCTTCATTAGCTAAATTCACTTAACCAATTTTCAGTATCGAGCCTTAACCATTCCATAGTTAAAAACAAAGTCAATCAAGTTGGGGTATAATTACCTCTCAGACCTTAATTGAACAACATTTCTAACCTCGAAATAGACAAAGTTCACCCTTTAAATCTTTAACAAACTTCTACGTAACTCTCGGATTCTATTTACGAATCCACTTCTTTATTGAAAAACATTGATTATAACTATAGCGTTATAATCCCTACTTCTGAAATATCTAACTCCAAAATATAACTCGATTAACTCAAATCAATTAACCCTAACTCCATTAACTTTAACTTGATTAACTTTAATTCATTAACTCTTATCACTTAACTCCTTTCGAATAAACTATATTCGATTAACTCCTTTCGAATAAACTATATTCGATAACTCCTTTAACTCTATTTTAATAAACTATATTCGATTAACTCCTATTTGATTAACTAATATTCGATTAACTCCTATTTAATTAACTAATATTCGACTAACTCTTATTCGAATAACTAATATTCAATTAACTCCCTTCTTAAATAACCAATATTCAATAACGCTCTTTTCGAATAACTAATATTCTATAACTCTCTTTTCGAATAACCAATATTCGATAACTCTTTTCGAATAACCAATATTCGATTAATTCCTTTCGAATAAACTATATTCGATAACTCTCTTTTTGAATAACCAATATTCGATAACTCTTTTCGAATAACCTATATTCGATTAATTCCTTTTGAATAAACTATATTCGATAACTTCCTTTCGAATAAACTATATTCGATTAATTCCTTTCGAATAAACTATATTCGATAACTTCCTTTAACTCTATTTGATTAATTCTAATTCGATCAACTCTATTCAATTAACTCTATTCAATTAACTCTATTCAATAACTCTAATCAATAACTCTTTTATTTCTTGTTAATTCACTTTTATAATCCTATTTATTTTCCAAATAAATATTCCTTTTATAATTTTATTAATTTAACAAATAAATATTTCCTTTTCAATCCTATTTGTAAATGTTTTACAAATATTCCGTTTTCAATTCCATTTTACATGTTTCACAAATATTTCCTTTTCAATTCCATTTGCAAATGTTTTACAAATATTTCCTTTTATATTCTATTTATTTGACAAATATATATTCCATTTCAATTCTATTTATTTAACAAAAAAATATTCCTTTTATAACTCCTTTGATTTTATAATTATTTTCTTTTATAAAATCCTTTTCCTTTTATATATAAAATCCATTAATTTTATATAAATAATTTATTTTCAAAATACACTTTGAAAATCCCTTTTTCTATATCCCAGTATTTCTTATGGTATTTAAAATACCAAATAACAATGATCGATATCATTCAAACACACATAACCAACAACAGATTATATATCACATCATATATTACAATATATGGAAAGAACAGTATTATGAATATTGAGGAATCCAGTTGGATCCCTCCAATTTGTTTCCCTGCATCACAGATGTCAAACAATATAATTTAACAACAACTTCATTTCAGTATGAAATATTCTGATAAACAGAATCAATATTTGATTAATGATATATATATATATCGTTATCTATATTTTCAACAAATAAATCATCATTTCAACCAAACAGTCAGCACACAACAATCAATAATCACTTATCAATTCTAAAATACATTATAAAAATATAACTGATCAGAGTTGTTGAGGTTTACTCACATTGGACACCTATCATTAAATAACGATTAACTATCTTTGATTCAAATAGACAAATTATTTTTCTATAAATTGTAACGTGCTCTAATCCACTCCCAGTCAATTCCATTTGGTAGCCCTCATCCATATGATCCTAACGGATTCAGTTTCGTCGGATTCTGATATCGTGTGACAAAGATATGCATTTTACAAGATAGTATATTAATTTAAATTAAAAATGAACATAATTTATTTATTTCTATTAGGCTAAACCTTTAACTCCGGCCCATCCATTCTGACCTGCACCCAATGCTACCTTGACCTTCTTCCTCGAATTGAATTTCCGCACTGCAGGAAACCCAACCTCCTCATTGTCGATTCTTCGATCCATCCTCCTTCATCATTTCACTTTGTAAAAATCCAAATAATAAATACAACCGAACTCCTCTTCAAATACCCTTCCACCTCAGATCACCCACGAGCAGTTCGAACTCCTCGAAAAGATTTCATCGACAACACTATTTCGTGCTCATACTTCGATCGACCCTTTATATTTTCGAATCACAAAAAAAATCAAAATCAAAGCTAAACTTCATCGCCAATTCAATGGTCTCCTCCATTCCTGAGCTCGAAGACTAAAGTCGCCCAACGTTCTGGCCCTAGTTTTACTGTACAAATTGTCGACCTCAAAAAGAATGCGTCGCACCCATTGAATCATACATCGGACTGTAGAGAATCCTCACAGGAGTTTGAATATACATGAGTTTCGATTTATAGAATTTTGTTGGATTAAATCTTGATTTTTGAAGATGATTTTTCTGCGTTTCCTTTTGTTTACTAGAGGCGCGATTTTTCTCATTGATCATAGTTGTGAATTAGGTTTAAGGATTTAAGGATTACTTATAGAAGATTTTAAATAATTAAATATTCATTATTTATATTTATTTATAAGCAACCGCTATTTATTTTTATTGTTAAAAATTCCTATGATCACATACGATACCCAAAAATCACAAAAATGGATATGCAGCTACAGTTCGACATTACGGTCCCAACGAAACTGGTTTCGTCGAATTCCGACTAAGTTTGCTCACACAGCGTATTTTTAACCGTCAAAATACTGACTGTTTTTCATATTAAAAATTCGTACGGCCACACACTGACTCCAAAAATCATGAAAGTTGGAATCTAACAAAAATTAGATATTATGGATCCAACAAAATTAGTTTCCTCGAAAACGGAGTTCGTTTGCAAAACTGGCTAATTTTAAAGCTCTAAATAACCCATTTAAATATAAAAATATATTTAAAAATAATTAAATTAAATATTTAAAAATAAATATTATTGTATATATTCCCAACAGAATATCATTCAACTCCAATTGGATTTATAACTTGATATTTCCAATTTCCCAGTTATATCGACATTCGATTTATTTTTAAATCCTTTTAAAATATAAATAAATCGATATAAATTATAAAGGAATTCTATAGCGACTATTTGAAAATTTGATTTGGACATAACTCAAAATCTACACAATGAAATCCCGATTTTTCTCTTCCAGTAGAAAAATATACTTCACCAGCTCTGAACGCTTCTTGTTTCACAGAAATCTGGCTTAAAACGGATTCTGTATATTCATTTAAAGTTCAAATCGCCAAATAGCGAACTGCCGTGCCATTTCGAGCCCGATTATAATTATAATATAAATTATACATTCAACGAACAGTTATAAATAAATTTGTTAATATAATTCAACTCTAAACTGAATATATATATTTTTAAATTGTCCAGTTCACATTATATTGTCAATTCACTATTTCTGACTATTTCAGAAATTAAATATATTATTTAATTATTTCATTAATTAAATATTCAATAGTTATTTTAATTTAAACCATTTAAATTACAAAACCATATTTTAAATAATTAAATAAAATTAACTATTATAATACCGTGAAAATACGAGACATTACAGTTGAGAATATAAGTCCCACATCGGGAATATAAAACTACGATCCTGGATATAAAGTAAGATGTTCCCCATCACATTGCCAATTGGTTTTGTGATAACTTGGGGTTCTCCAACATGGTATTAGAGCCTGGACAACTAATTCAACTAGTACATATGTGCTTAACTGCCATACGTCTGCCACTCCTTCCGTAAAAAGTACTATGATCACGTAGATGGCTCAAATACGCCACATGTGAAGGGGGAGTGATGAAACTAATAGTCCCATATTGGGAAATATTCAACTAAGATCCTGGATATATACTAACAAGCTATAGTTTTGTGAACAAACTTTATAGATCACTAAACTATAAAATGTCAACACTTTTTTCTACAACCACATTTTGTTGTGGAGTTCTAGGAAAAGAAAATTTATGATTAATTCCTTTATTTTTACAAAAATGTTCATAAGATTCATTCTCAAATTCTCCACCGTGATCGCTATGAATGTTTTAAACTCTTATATCTTTAGAATTTTGAATTCTTTCGATAAAATCTTTAAAATTTCCAAAACTATCGCTTTTATTTTTCATAAAAATAGTCCATGTATATCTTGAAAAATCATCAATTATCACAAATACATACCGATTATGATTTAAAGATTGAACTTGAGTAGGTCTAAATAAATCTATATGTAATAATTCTAACGGTTGTAAAGTTCATATAACCTTTACAGATTTAAAAGAAGATTTTGTTAATTTTCCTATTTGACAACCGTCGCATAAATTTTTTACTTTAAAATTTATTTTTGGTAAACCTTTTACTGACTCATTTTTTGAATTTTTCTACAAAGTTTTAAAGTTTATATTACAAAAACGCTTGTGCCATAACCAAGAATCGTTATTATTGGCTATTAAACACATTTATTTATTGTTATTAACTTTCATATTTAAAACATAAATATTTCTATCTCTATTTTCTTCAAAAATAAGATTTTGATCTTTGTCAAAAATACTACATTTATTTTCTAGAAAACGTTATTTTAAAACCTTTGTCACATAATTGACTAATACTAAGTAAATTATTTTTTAATTTTTTAACTAAAGAAACATTATTAACAAAGGATAAATTCGAAATACCATAGTTGCACACTTCTCCTTTGAAAATGATAAAGCCTTTTGAGTTATCTCCGAAGGTAACAGAGCCACCATCAAAGTATGAAAAATTGGTAAGCATATCTTTTTCTCCAGTCATGTGTTTTGAGCAACCACTATCTAAGATCCATTTTCTCTTTTTGAGTGGGACCTGCAAAAAATATTTATAAGCACATTGGTACCCACTTTTTGATAGGATCGTAAGAGTTAGAACTTAGGAAGCCAAACCCATGTGGGTTTAGTATCCCTTTAGTACAAATAATAATTATTATTATGAATAGATTCCATAATTGTTCCTAATCAAATTATTGTTAGTTTTCAGAACCCATATCTCAATTTTGTTAATCATTTTGGTGTATTTTGGTTTATCTCTAATTTTTGAATCAATTTTCCTCTTAATTTTCTTTAGAGAAATTTTTGACTCTTTCCTAAATACTAAACCAATTTTGTTTGATGACGGTTGAGAATTTTCTATGATTCTTAATTATTTTTCTCTACCCATATTGAAGTTAGATATATTCATAGAAATACTATCTAACTTAGTGTGAATACTTCTATTTTTTAATCTAATTCTTTTATTTTGGTTTTCAAAATGTGATTTTTAGAACTATCTTCTGAGTTTCAATTTCTTGACTCAAAAGTGAAAGCTGACTATCTGAATTTGAAAGAGTCTCTTGAACCTTTTCAAATTCTTCTTCTAAGATTATTTTTTCATCTTTTAGCATGTCTCTCTCAAACTTAGCCTTATAATGATTTTCATGAGTTTCTTTAAGTTTTTTCTTAAGGACTTTTATAATGTTTAAAAATACGGCATTAACTTCTATTAAATCATCATTAGCTAAATCACTTACTTCAGATACTTGAGCCACGAAGCACACATTTGCTTGTTCATTCTCACTATCACTATCACTATCTGATGAATCTGAATCTGAGTGGTCCCATGTAACATTAAAATGCCTTCTTTTTGAACTTTTCTTTCTTATTCTTGTTGTTGAAATTGTTGTGATTTTCTTTCATTTCTAGACAATCCTTTACCACATGACCTTTCTTGTGGCAATTAAAGCATTCTAAATTTGAGGATGAAGATTTGCTTGAGGTATTCTTCTTGAAATTTCCTTTTCTTTAATTTAGATTTTTCTTAAATTTTTTGGCAATAAAAGCTAAATCGTCATCTTCTGATTCTGATTCTGATTCTTCTTTATCGGCATGAAAAGCAACATTCTTTTTCTCTTGAACTAATTCTCTTTTTGCTTGAAGATTTTCTTCATAAGACCTGAGATTGCCTATGAGTTCTTCTGGTTTCATAGCTGCTAAATCATTAGATTCCTCAATGGCCAGTACTTTTCTTTCCCAATCGTCAGTTAAAGAATTTAGCACTTTTGACACAATATCGAAGTCACTATATTTTTCTCCTAGTCCTATCAATGCATGTAGAATGTCTTTAAATCTTGAAAACATTTCATTGCTGGTTTCATTTTGTCTCATTCTGAAGTTCTGAAACTGGTTTTTGAGCATTGAAATCTTTGTTTGTTTGACTTTACTTGTTCCATCATGGATAGTTTTGAGTGTTTCCCATATTTGATAATTTGATGTACATATGCTAACACAATTGAACTCGTTTCTATCGAAGGAACTATATAGCATATTCATAGCTTTGGCATTTTCATTTGCCTCATCTTTTTGAGCTATTGTCCATGCTGAATATTCAGTTGTAGGTGTTGTGAATTATTTTTGAGTAGCATTCCTTGCACTAAAAGCACTTGCTTGCATATATATCCTCATTCTTGTAGCCCAATAATTGTAGTTCAGTCCATCGAATAGAGGTGGTCTTTGAGTAGATTGTCCTTCGGTAAATGTAATTGAGCTAGTACTTGGATTATTCTCCATTTTACCAAAGTATCAAATAATGGTCTTACAGTTATAGGATGACCTTTCTATGATACCAATTGAAAATATCTAAGCAGCGATAGGGTCGCATAGAATGGAGTATGATGAAATGTATACAACAGAGTAGTAACAATAAGAAAAAATCACACAGTCGATTTATACTAGTTCGGACGACTGTCCTATGTCAAGTCCCAGACTCCCTTCTAGTAGTTCACTAACACTAAAAACCTTCACTTTACCCGGAGGAACAGGTTCACAATTACCTGAACAGCCGAATGAGATTTCTTGCCTCAACTACCGAAGAGGACTTTCTCAACACAGAATATTTGTCGACTAATTGTGTTCTTGATAACACGGATATGTCAATATGTAGTATACCTTTTCTATAGTCTTTCCTTAAAGATAAACGTGAAGCTTGTGAAAGAGTATGGAAGATTAAAATCTCAAGTATTTGTCAATAGAATGCTTTTAGAGAACAGAGAGTTTTAAGTAAGATAAAAAGAATTAGAATAAAATTCGGTGATTGGATCTCTTAATCAAGTCTCTATTTATAATATGTAAAGAGTTGCAACTAATCACGAAGAGATTTGATCAAGAGATATGGATTAGAAAGTTGTGAATTTTCATAATAGGTTGCAATCCTTCATAATTAGATGTCTGAACATAAATTTTAGATGTCCGTTTTGTTTTGAAAAATAAAACAACAAAAAAATATTTTATTTCGTAGCAGATTCAGACGTCTGAAAAATTTAGGTAAATTTGAAATCTATTTCAGCAAACAAACGTCTATTTGAAATATTTCAGACGTCTTTTTTCTAAGAAAAACTTATTCCCTGCTAATT
Source organism: Allium sativum (assembly GCA_030737875.1). Classification (NCBI taxonomy): domain Eukaryota; kingdom Viridiplantae; phylum Streptophyta; class Magnoliopsida; order Asparagales; family Amaryllidaceae; genus Allium; species Allium sativum. Next base: position 791,925,566 of record CM060921.1, on the reverse strand, counting down.
TCAATATGAAATATATATATATATATATATATATATATAATATGTGCGTGATCATCAAGGAAGACTTTAACACATAAATCTAAGACTAACAAACTCTTACAACATATATAATCTTCATTTTGTGTTCTTGAATCTGCTTGTCGAATATCTTCCTGCAATACTGAAACACCCCACCTCCGTTAGGGTCACTCTCAAAGGGAATGCCCTAATTTTGGTGGAGGTTTATAAGTACAAGTCACAGATATACAAGACAGATATAAGAACACATATTTTGCAAACAGCGGAAGAACAACAAACTTTTATTTCATAAAGTCAAATATGTGTTACAACAACAACCTTTCCAAAAACATAACATAATACTTTCGTAATCTGTCTTGAGTACATTATTTAAAGAAGCATAAATAAAACATAAGTAAACTGCAAAAGCCCCATAGAGTGTGTCCAAAGCCATAGTTCAAAACAGGAAAGTCCAAGCAATACATTTCTCTTCTTCAAGCTGGATGTCAAAGCTGGTCAAGCTGCAGTGTTCCCTCCCTGAGGACCTGGGGGGGGGGGGAACGGAAGAAAGAAGACGAAAGAAAAGTAGAGTCAGACATAAGCCTGAGTAAGTCTAGTACTACTTTGTCTATGAATAAAGAACTGGGTATGATAAGTAATAACAAGAAGTGGGCACGCACTATAAACTTGGTTAAGTTGTCTAGGGTCGAATATACTATCGTACCCCATGTTAATCTCTGAACCCATATAAACTAGTTTCCAATTTGCACCCCATAGTCAGGGTGATGTGATCCATTCTATGATGATCGGCTCCTACTCGCATAGTTACATGTGTCTTACGGCCCCCGATGTCTGTAGTTACCTATGCTGGTCCCACCATGGGGTGTATCAAGTCCCATGGTGGCAACCCGACACAACCTTAGAGTGCACAGGTATGCTACTGGTGCCCAGTGCTTTATTTTTCTACGCCGGAGTGCGTGCACGCCCGCACACCGTTAGAACCTACACTGCTACACCACCGCCGTCGCTTTGACCTCTTACAATCAGCCCAGTAATCGTGCCCCACCCTGCCTAGTTTCAGGGTTTCCTGATACACCTTTTAGGGTTACTGCTGAAAAGGGTCCCCCGTTACTAGGTTTTCTATCTCTAGCCAACATGCTAAGTTGGTTAAGTGTTTCTAACCTAACCCCCACCAGTCCGTTTAGTTTAGCATGTTCCATTTTGATTAAGTCTTTAGTCCACTTAATCCTAACAATTCCTGACTCAGCCTTAATTGTCTTATTAAGGCCCTTGACCTCTCACATTAGACAGGTATTGTTGTGGCTGCCTGTTGCCGGTTGGTTCCGGGCAGTCTTACGCCACAACTCAGTCTAACCTCGGGTCCTTGTTGGGCTCCATGTTTAACCTCTCACATTGGATAGGTATTGTTGTGACTACTGGACAGCCGGGCGGTTCCGGGCAGGTTTACATCACAACTCAATCCAACCTCGGGTTAAACACATCGTATTTTCTACATTTACATATTTTGTCATTCTTCTTTATTTATATGTAAATATTTGCGGCCCATTATTAAGTAAATGGTGTGAAGGTTACACCAATCATGGGCCCAACCCATACTTGAACTTGGGCCCTTCTATTTTATATTTTCATTCATTAATTAATTTTAACCCAACGTTATTTTCCCCCGTTTTACAAGTCCGTTCATATATATTGGGCTTAGCCTTTTAAAGCCCAATTTAGCCATGCGAAAAGGGGAGGCTTATGGCGTATACACAAAGAGGGAAAGGTGAGCGCATGAACTTGCAATACGACGTTGGAAATACAAAATAGAAATTGGTGTACTTGCATAGTGGTAACATAAATAAAAGAATGTGAACTTGCATAGGTTTAACTACAACATGAACCTATATTCTTATTTAGGCATAATGTCAAACATGAGCATGTCGTAAATATTTCTAGCATAAGCATAGCATAATGTCAAACATAAGCATGGCATAAATACTTTTGGCATAAACATGGCATAATGTCAAACATAAACATGGCATAAGTAAAGTTAAATTTTGTTCATGGCATAAACATAAACATGTCATGTTCATAAGGTTTCTACATGTTTACAAAGGGGATACTTTGTTACCAACACAAAAGCATAATTCAACTTAATCATGGTTTAAGTCTAATCACATAACGATGGTATAAACATACTTATGCATAAATATTCCTAAACATGGTGTTTGCTTTAAAACTTGCAAAAAGGGATTTTTGAGTCTAACCTAGCCATGTCTCACATATGTCATCATATAATTCTTTTAAACAAGATAGGCTTAATCATAGATTTCAATTATGCCAAATATCATTCATAGCCTAGCCATATTCATAAGTTTTGCAAATACATGGATTATGGTGTCAAAATTCCAACATAGTTTCATATGAACTATAACAACCAAACTTGTTTCAATTACTTGCAAAATGATTTATGCACAAAAAATATACATCATGATGGCATAATAACAAAGCCCCAAACTCGCATAAATTTCAATCAACTACATACATGTAGCTTCAACATAGATAACATAATTTGCGCAATATTCCAAACGTAAACTTGTATAGAACTACCGCATGTAGTTCTTTATAACATAATCCATAAATATCCAAACGTATATAAATTGATAAGAACGCATAAATATGAATTACTTCCATTGCCACAATTCAAGCATACACATCAACACAGTTGTTTATTTATACCAAAGTAATACTCTACTTACAATGGTTGCGGCGAATTTTCAAATGATTCCTTTGTTGAATTGATTGGATTTAGGTTGCTTGAATTGCTTTAGGCTTAGAACTTTCTTCCTAACTCTCTCTCTAGTCGGCGGCTACTCTTTGTCGTTCCTCAGCAACATGGCGGCTATAATCTTATTTTGAATGAATAGATTAGGGTTTAGTCTAGGGTTGTTTATATAGAGGTTAGGAATTGATTAGGACCATTGATGTTGCTAGGTTAGATCGTAGCCATTCATTAGGAAGAGAGACCAATAAAAACCCGCCACCTAGCCCTAATGACAAAGCAGACCACAAAAATTCATCCACACACCGACCTGGCCAGCCAGGTTGACTGGGCTCGACCAGGTCGATACCCCTGTCGACAGGGCTGTCGACAGCCCTGTCGACATGGGTAGCCCAGGTCGACAGCCCAGTCGACCTGGGTGGCCCAGTGATCGACGCTAGTCTATGAATTAGAAAAGCGCGACATTTGTAATAAATTCTGCAAGCATACAGGTGTGTAGCATACAGGTCGAACACAGGGAGGAAAGTTAAATTTTATTATTTATATGTTTCGTGGGCGTGTTAGACGAACTTTGGAGGTTGATTTTGCAAAACAAAACAAAATTAAAACTGTAATTTGATTCAGAACAGATCTAACTGAACCGACGATCAAATCACAATTTCAATGGTAAGCAAATGAAACTATGAATTAGATTTGAATCTAATCAAATCCAATTTGACCTAAGAAAATAATAAAAAGCAGAAATTGAAATTGCAGAAATTGAAATAACAAACAAGAATTAAAATTAGGATTTCCGCTGAATCTAATCAGACGGTAAATCACTAATGCAAACAAGTACAAAATACAAATAGTGTTCTACCGAATCTAATCGTATAGACAACACTAGTTGCTAAGAAAACAAAAAAAAAATGCAGAAAATAAAAGAGAAAGAAGAACTTTTATTAGAACAATGGAATAAGAGATGAGATAGGATGGTGGCTACAATGCCATTACAAGGGTATATATAGGGGATAACCAAACCCTAACCCTAACCCTAATGATAACTGGGCCTGGTCATTACATCACTAATTAGTTTGCAATGAAAAATATAAATTGGCCTTTGATAATTAAAGCAATTTTGGGCCTTTTCTCTTTTTCCTCTTGCTTCCTTGACATTTCTTCATTGATTTGTGATGTTCAAAGCCTTTTTATCAATCCTTTTCTTGTCCAACAGCAACTAGATGTGAGATCTTCATCTACAATTCTTCAAACTGCAAATACACAGCAAATTGATCTCTATTTCTCTACATTTCTGGTTGCATGCGGCTGGGTTGGAATATCTGTAAAAGTAACAAAACAATACCCAAGTAATATTTATTTATATACAAAAGATAAGATATAAGAGCATAAAATAAACACATTTCTATGTCAATCAAATACCCCCACACTTATCTTTTACTCGTCCTCGAGTAAAACAAGAAATGAAAAACTAACTAGATAGGTCACATTTTCGTAGGAAACACGATTGCATTGAGCGTATGCAACAAGCCGTTAAACCTCTAGGTGTCCCTAGTAGGACGAGTGGTGTCTCGTGAGGGTTTTCAGCGGATACTACCCACAAAATCCAATGCAGTATGCTATGATTCTAGTGAAAACTACATGAATGCAATGGACATATGCAAATAAAAACGAAAAAAATAAAAGCACGACTTGTTTCAGGAAAGTGGTACAACAAATTAAGTTAACAATTTCTAATTAGTTGATTTTATTTTAGATACCTCGACTTGTCACAAATTTTCAATATAAATCAAGTTTTCAAATGTTAAATTCCAGTTTGGCCAGTTAGTTCGGTCGATAACATAGTGCAGCCATGAAATAAATTCTTAGTTTGCTTGGCACAGTTTGCAAAGTGGTATTCTAATTTTCTCATGTATGGCTAGTCAAATCAATAAGGTCAAGAAGTGTTTGGGTATCATCGCTTATTCTTCATTCTATAAAATTTTAAGATTTATGATTAAGTACATAAACCTAACTAAAAAGACCAAGGTTTACCACCCATGCACTGCCTCGCGGACTAACGGAGAGTAGGTAAAGAGCTTGGCGGATTGTGCAAGCCGACTTTGACTTTGTCAACAACGTGTCGGTAATCCTTAGGTGTCCAATCTCATAGAATGAGACCAAGATATTCCGACTTTGACTTTGTCAACAACGTGTCGGATAGAGCTTGGCGGGTTTGCACACCAACGCTCGATATACAAGCAATGTTGGATACCCTTGGAATACTATTATTATTATTATCGAAAATATAAGCACAAAAGAGAGTTACGCGAATTCAACTTAACACAACTTATTTTTAAAGATTTGAAAAGCCAATATAAGTATTTTAAGTCCTCCACTTATTTAAACAAAGTCTACAATATAGAAAAGATTTCATGGCCATCACCTAAGAATCTCCCTATGTACCGGTTACACTATTATCCCTCAAAATTAAACTTTTCATTATATTTCCTATTCGATCTAAGTTGAGAGAGAAAAATACTATCAACTGGCTAAAAATTGTAAACTTATTTTGTTGTATCAATTGAAAATGAGTCGTATATTAAAAAAAAATTATGGTATTTACGTACGATCTAGAATGCATGGTGGTCCTATCTAAATGCATGAAAAATGAAAAGGAAAAATTAAAGAAGAATAAAAAGTGAATGCAATGCAGACTCCCCCCCCCCCCACACTAGAATTAAACAGTGTCCACACTGTGGACATTTCCTAAATTTGAAAGATCGCACCCAAAGGTGAATGTGATGCAAAATTATTTGAAGAATGAAATGAAGTTTAGCCACTATATGCGAATGAAAATCATATGTACAATGATATATGTGTTTACGATGCATGCGATGCAAATAATTCCACCAACTTTTCCCCCCACACTTGGTTCTAGCCCGATGAATCCCACTCCCACTATGTCTAGGCATGTTTTCTAACAAGCAAGAGTTTTTAAAAGCCATCTCATCTTTATACCTCGATTTGTAGTCCAGGAGATAAATATTCAAGGTCGTCCTAACAAGAAGTTTTTCAACCAAGCCAGCATTCCAAAAGTAATTCATGTATTCAACAAATTTGTCAGTGTAATTGTTCAAAAATTTGTGATCGTATATAAATTCAGTGAAATTTGAAATCTGAGTGTTGTTCAAGACTATGTGATCACATTTCTCAATTTCATTACTGGACAACATATTTTCGACACTGACAATTTCAAGTTCGTTTGAAATTTTCTTGAAGTTAAACTTTTCGAACTCGTGACGGGAATCTATTTCTTCCTCAATTGGCAACTCATCCTCATACAATCCAAAGAATTCATGTTCGTCCAAATCCATTTCCAATTTTGAGTTTTCGAAAAATTCAACATTTTCAGTTTGTTCAATTTCAAAGAATTCAAGTTTCTCGCAGCCCGAAAGAGGAAGATCAAAATCTAAGCTTACATCTTTTTCTTGAAAAGAATCGAAGTCCAGATCATTCATTGAATTTTGAACAACTTCAGTTAGATCATTATTTTCAATTTCGAAAGTTGTTATTTGAAAATTTTCACCATCAGTAAAGAATTGATTATTTTCTGATTCATCGCGTTGAATTTGATTTTGTTGCTCTCGTTGTTCTTTCAAAGATGTCAATAAACAAAGAAGTTCATCGGCCTTTTTATTTAGTCTTTCTTCCCTCTCTCTAAGAATGTTAAGACGATCGTTGATTTGAGAGCTCTCCTTTTGGATGTCTTGATTTTCAAAATTATAATCCACATCAATTTCACAATCAATATCATTTCCAATGTGGTAGTTGTTTGAATTTTCAGAAAACTGACAATGATATTGGAAATCATTTTGATCATAGAAATTTTGTTCATAACCAAAACTGTTAAAATTTGAGTGAAAATTGCAATTTTGGTCATTTTCACGATGTTGATATGGGTTGTAGTTTTGAAAATTTTGATCGATTTGGAAATCATTTTCAAAATTATTTTCGAATTGGTTTCCAACCCCATATTGATGTTGATCAAAGGTACGTTGTGATTCAAGATCGTTTTGATGTGGATGTAGCCCATAATCGAAGTTATTGAAATTTAAATTGAAATCGCAATTTCGATCATATCCGTGGTTTTGAAATTGTTGGTCATTTTGAAAATATTGAAAATTGTTGACATTGGCTTCACCAAATTTTGGAAAATCTTGTTTCATGAGTTGTATTTCATATTCATACTCTTCAAGAGGACGTCTACTCCGACTATTATCCCACATTTCTCTCAAGGATTTTTTTTGAATTAGACATTTGAATGAAGTTAGGGTAAGACATAGATTATTCTCACTTCAAAATAATATAAAATACTGAGTTGTGCTCTGTTAATCAACTGACTCAATTGGAAGGGGGAAGAGGGTCTTATGGCCGTTCACGTATAGTATAAATACTAAGGGATACGACCAATGTTTTACGGGTAGTATGCAACCTCTTTTGCTAATAGTTCAATAAATTGAACTACTATATATCCGCGATCCAATTATACGAGACAGTCAACTTCACAAAACACCACTTTTTAATTATATTATTTTGCAACATCTATTTTTATTGTTGAAAACAATGAGAATGAAGATTTCAGTTATGGAAATGTCAGTCCGCACCAAATTAATTCAGAAGTTTCAGTCACAGAGCAGTCATAGAAATAGAAATTGCAGAATAAAATTTTTTTACATTCAAGCTGCCGCCCCTGCAAAAGATTTTTACAACAATTTCCTATATATATTTTTTCCTTTGCCGCAGAGCACCTGTAGAGTTTTAAAAATTTATCACCTTGATCGGCAGTCCTCCAGTGAATTTGGGAAGCGCTAGCGCGTTCACACCCCACTTGGTGTGCAACCGCTCCAACCCATCTGAATCGTCCGCTGCTTTCTGTTGTTGTCCCCTTCTATTAATTGCTTGTCTGCGCTGCGGCACGGGTTCGGGCTAGGAGCCCGAAAAAATTTTTTTTAAGACCCTTTTTTTTAAAATTTCAGCTGTACCTGTTTTTTTTTTTTTTTTTTTTTTTTAAATTTCCTCTAATACTTCCTAGTAAACCAAACAAAGACACAAAAAAAAAATCGCGTGCTCTAAAACAAATCAACCAAGCCCCTTTTATTGTCAACAACACATCGAAGTCTGAACCCAAAATAAAATTCACCCCTCCTGCTTCTCTGTTTTCCCAAGACAAGCGCACCTGTTTAATTTTCAGTACCCTAACCGGAGTATTATAAACTCGACCTCTCTTTTTAGTAAAAAAAAAAAAATATCGAGCTCAGTAAAAATTGGAACTCGAGCCCCCCCCCTTTCGTTCTCAACAAACAAAAAAATTACGAATTCAGCAAAATAAAAGATTCGAATTCAAGCCCCCTTTTTTTCCGTTAATTCGAACGGGTTTGTTTGAATCAAGAGTTTGGCTGAGGATCTTCGAATCGGGTTTGTGAGGAGGAGGTTGGTCTGGAATTGCGGTTCTATGCTGGAGTTTGCGATTTGGATTGAGTGTGGTGAGGCTTGTTGATTGCAGTGGCGGAAGATGGACAAACGTGGGAGCTGTGTTGTAGAATTGGATACTGCAGTGCAGTGGGGGATTCAGTGATAGTGGGCTGATGATGTTCGCTTTTCCGCAATTTGGGTTTGTGCGATTGGGTATAGGAGTATTTTTTTTTTGATTGGAAAATTCGGATCAGAACGTGAAGTATGGGGTATTAAATGGCAGTGAGGATTAGAACGAGGTTCGTGAGTGGTACGATGGATTGCAGTTTTGGTCAGGGGAGGTTTCGGTGGTGGATCAGTTCTGTAGCGATGATGAACGGGGTACCTGCTTTCAGTGGGTAAAGGGGAGTTTTGGTGTTTTGATGATTTTGCGGTTTGTGAAAGATGCAATATGAACTTGCTGTGATTGGTTTGGAGCGTTCTGTGGATTGGGGTTCGCGTGATGGGACTTTGAACGGTGGTTTAGATGGGTTCTTGGTCGAGACCAGAGGATGTGGTGAAATTATGGTGGATGAGGGTGAACTTGGCAGAAGGGTTTGGATTTGAAGATGAAAGCAGGGGTGAGGTTGATCTGTTGATTGGTTGAGAAGGATGTTTGTTGCGGTTTTATTGAGGGATGTGAAGGTCTGTGGTGTTTGGTGAGATTGAGGGGTGGATTTTGGTATTTGCGGTTGTTTTTGCAATTGCGTTTGCTGTAGATGATTTTTGGTCGGGAAGGGTGGACAGATGATCGTTTGAAATAGTGGATGGTACTATGGTAGGGGAGAAAGTCGTGGATTCTGGTATGATGGCACGGGGGTTTGTATGGGGGAAGTGGCTGGTGAAGAGAACAGTATGGTGATGTTTATTTGACGAAGAGGATGGGAAATTGGCAAAAGAAAGGGGTATGGTGTATGGGTGTTGTGATATGCTACAACAATTGTTTGGTGATGGGTTGTTTTTGGTGGTGGTAGGTCATCGGAATTTTGGATCTGCGAACGGAAATAAGGCAGAGAAGAAGCAGTGGAAACAAATCGAGGCAGAAAAAAAAAAGAAAAAAATGCAATTTTTTTTGTTTGTTTTGTTTCTTTTTTTTTTTTTTTGAATTATTGAAAAGAGGAAAGATTTGTACAAGGAAAGAAATTGAAGAAAATTAGCAACTTTTTTTTTTTTTTTTTTTGAAAACAAATTGTGAACAGAAAGGGAATCCTTGTATTTTTTTTTTAGCAGACTTGTACCGGAAGAAAAAAGAGCAAGAGTATTGAAAACAGGAAAGAGAACAAAGAAAGGAAATAAATCAAATAAAATTTGCAACTCTTTTTTTTTTCTTTTTCAAAGTACAGAAGGAAAGCAGATGTAAGAAAAGAAAAAATTTTGAAAAGGGAAGGAGTAGAAAAACAGGCGGCGAATCAAAGAAAAAAAAAGGGAATTTTTTTTTATTTAAAAAAAATTGTAAAAGAGGAGCGGAGAATTTGTAAGAGTAAGAAAATAAATGAAAGGAGAGAGAAGTTGAAAACAGGAAATAAATAAAAGAAAAATGGAATTTTTTTTTGTGTTTTCTCTTTTTTTTTTTTTTGGTTTTTAGACAGACTTGTAAAAGAAGAAAGAGATCTGTACAAAGGAGAAGAAATAAAAGAAAGGAAAGGCAATGAAATCAGTGAAATTTGGCATGTATTTTTTCTCTTATTTAGAGGATCATGGTATCAGTGTATAACACCCAATCAACTAATCAAGATTATTTTCTTCTATATACACATAAAAACAAAAGGAGAAAAATAAAACAAAAACTAACACGAATCGGAAATTAAATAAATAATAAAATTTAATCGTTACTTCCCCGGCAACGGCGCCAAAAACTTGATCGACGCTAGTCTATGAATTAGAAAAGCGCGACATTTGTAATAAATTCTGCAAGCATACAGGTGTGTAGCATACAGGTCGAACACAGGGAGGAAAGTTAAATTTTATTATTTATATGTTTCGTGGGCGTGTTAGACGAACTTTGGAGGTTGATTTTGCAAAACAAAACAAAATTAAAACTGTAATTTGATTCAGAACAGATCTAACTGAACCGACGATCAAATCACAATTTCAATGGTAAGCAAATGAAACTATGAATTAGATTTAAATCTAATCAAATCCAATTTGACCTAAGAAAATAATAAAAAGCAGAAATTGAAATTGCAGAAATTGAAATAACAAACAAGAATTAAAATTAGGATTTCCGCTGAATCTAATCAGACGGTAAATCACTAATGCAAACAAGTGCAAAATACAAATAGTGTTCTACCGAATCTAATCGTATAGACAACACTAGTTGCTAAGAAAACAAAAAAAAATGCAGAAAATAAAAGAGAAAGAAGAACTTTTATTAGAACAATGGAATAAGAGATGAGATAGGATGGTGGCTACAATGCCATTACAAGGGTATATATAGGGGATAACCAAACCCTAACCCTAACCCTAATGATAACTGGGCCTGGTCATTACATCACTAATTAGTTTACAATGAAAAATATAAATGGGCCTTTGATAATTAAAGCAATTTTGGGCCTTTTCTCTTTTTCCTCTTGCTTCCTTGACATTTCTTCATTGATTTGTGATGTTCAAAGCCTTTTTATCAATCCTTTTCTTGTCCAACAGCAACTAGATGTGAGATCTTCATCTACAATTCTTCAAACTGCAAATACACAGCAAATTGATCTCTATTTCTCTACATTTCTGGTTGCATGCGGCTGGGTTGGAATATCTGTAAAAGTAACAAAACAATACCCAAGTAATATTTATTTATATACAAAAGATAAGATATAAGAGCATAAAATAAACACATTTCTATGTCAATCACCCAGGCGGGTGTTCTTCCACCCTGGCCCAATGGGCCCCACTTCGGAATATTTAATTATTTAATTCTGTTTGAATTTTAAATTTAATTCAAAAACTTCCGAAGGCCATATCTTCTTCATACGGACTCCGTTTTTCGAAAACTCGGACTCTATTTCGCGTATTTTTCCGAGACGAACGCAATGGCGTATCCCGTTTCCCTTAGTTCTTTGATTTGAATTTGATTATACTTTAATTCATGAATTTCACAGTTATAGAATTTTCGGGGTGTTACATTCTCCCCCACTTAAAAGGATTTCGTCCCCGAAATCTTCAAGCTAGGAGGAATGTATCCTAACATCCAATCATCCATCTACTCATCCATCAAACACGAGCATCCATTGTCCTTAAAAGACTTCTAATGCTTCATGATCATATGCAAAGTGTGTGTGTACATGTACTTATCTAATGCAAAATCAGGCGGTCTACTGATTCAGTTGACCTCCTTAATGCGAATTATGTAAGTGCCATGAATCCATTATGTATGCAAATTTTCCTATTCTTGATTCTACATGAGTGCACAATCATTCAATACAAATGCAACATCCATATGACAACACATTATAGTTCAACCACATACGAAAGCAAACATATATGCATATGCAATATGAAGTGACTGAGCCGATCTAATACCTAGATTGTGTGTGTATATGCAACCACGAGCAACCACTAGCAATCACTTGCAACCACTTGCAACCATCATCCATAACATGTTTCAACTACATGTTTCCATCCAAAAAGATTCTATCTAAAAGATACGGTCGAGGAAATATACCTAAAAGATAGATAAAAGCGCAACTTAAGGAAAAGGAAAGATCAAGGATGTACCCTCGAATAGAAAAGGGTAGGCTGTACGAATTTTAGCTTCCGTTTCCCAAGTCGCGTCTTCCTCGGCGTCGCTCCACTGGACTTTGACGAGCTTGACTTCACGGTTGCGTAGCTTCTTCACTTCCGTTCCTAAGATGCGGGTTGGAACTCTTCTTATGGTTGCTTCGCGTTCCACTTCGGCCTCTTCGAGGATGTTTGGCTCTATTACTTCAGCAGACTCGTGTAGACATTTTCGGAGATGTGAAACGTGAAAAACGTTGTGGACTCCAGCCAACTTCTCGGGTAGCTCTAATCTATAGGCCATTTTCCCAATCTTCTCGATAATAGGGAATGGCCCTACGAATCTTGGCGCTAGCTTTCCTGTGGTTCCAAAACGAACAACGTTCCTTAGCGGTGATACCTTGAGAAAAACTCTGTCTCCAACTTCAAATTCCAGGTCGGTCCTCCTCTTGTCGGCGTAGGACTTTTGTCTGTCTTGGGCCGTCTTCATCCTTCTTCGTATTAAGTCTACTTTCTCTGAGGTCTCTCGGATCATGTCTGGTCCAAGTATGAGCTTATCCGTGGACTCCCACCAACAAGTGGGCGATCGGCACGGTCTTCCATATAAAGCTTCGAAGGGCGCCATTCCTATGGTTGCTTGATAGCTGTTGTTGTAGGCAAATTCCACCAAAGGAAGGTGGTCTTCCCATGTCCCTCCGAAGTCAAGGACGCATAGCCTTAAAAGGTCTTCCAAGACTCTGTTCACTCTCTCTGTTTGGCCGTCGGTTTGGGGATGATAGGCTGTGCTCAAGCATAACTGCGTTCCTACGGCTTCTTGCAGACTCCGCCAAAACTCGCTGGTGAAGATGGGGTCTCGGTCACTAACAATGCTAGATGGTATTCCATGGAGTCGAACGATTTCCTTGAGGTAAAGTGATGCTAGGGATGAGGCAGTTCTTTTAATTTTGACAGGTAAAAAGTGGGCGCTTTTAGTAAGCCTATCCACTATTACCCAAATGCTAGTGTTGCCTCTCCTAGACCTAGGCAGCCCATCGATGAAGTCCATTGAGATGCTATCCCACTTCCACTGCGGGACCTCCAGAGGATGTAGCAGTCCGCCAGGCTTTTTCTGTTCCGCCTTAACCTGTTGGCACACCATACACTTAGAAACAAACTCTGCCACATCCTTTTTCATGCCATTCCAAAAGAAAGTCCTTTTTATGTCTTTGTACATTTTATCCCCGCCTGGGTGTATCATCATCTTGGAGTGATGTGCTTCCTCGAGAACCTTCTTTATTAAATCGTTTGTCTGTGGGATGCATAGTCTTCCGTCTCGTCTTAGTACACCCTTATCGTCGATGGAGTATCGGTTGAGGTGACTTGAAGTCTCACCCCTAATTAGCCTATCAATTATTTCCACAAGTTGAGGGTCTTCGCGTTGTGCTGTCCCTACTGAATCCACTAAAGTTGGGCACACTTCGAGAGATGCTAGCAGGCCCGGTACGAAATCGGAGGAAGGCCTAAAGTCGAAGCTGGCTATAAACTCTAGGCTTTGTCTTTCAACAAACAACGGGCTTAGGGTCAATTTCTTTCGGCTCAACGCGTCTGCCACTACGTTGCCTTTGCCCGGAGTGTAGGAGATTTCGAAATCGTACGAGGCAAGAAACTCCATCCATCTTTGTTGCCTCAAGTTAAGATCTTTCTGCGAGAAAAGATATTTCAACGATTTATGATCAGTGTAAAGTTCGAACTTCTCACCTAGGAGATAGTGTCGCCAAGACTTGAGTACAAAGACGATGGCGGCTAACTCGAGATCGTGGGTTGGGTAGTTCTTTTCGTGCACCTTCAACTGCCTCCCGCCATAAGCTACTACCCTTCCTTCTTGCATTAAGACGGCGCCTAGCCCTGTCCCACATGCATCCGTATAAACAGTGAACATCTTGCTCCCATCTGGCAGCGTCAGAACTGGGGCTGTTGTGAGAGCCCTTTTCAGTCGTTGGAAAGCAAACTCGCAATCCAAGTCCCAATTGAACACTAGATTCTTCTTGGTCAATTTCGTGAGCGGAGCTAAGATTTTCGCAAAATCCCTTATAAATTTTCGATAGAAACCTGCTAGTCCTAGGAAACTTCGGACCTCAGTTGCATTCCTTGGTGTCTTCCAATCCTGTACTGCCACTACCTTCGCAGGGTCCACCGCTAACCCTTGTTTGGATACTATGTGTCCAAGGAACCTCACCTCTTCTCTCCAAAAGTGGCATTTGGAGAATTTGGCTTTTAGTTGATGGACTCGCAAAGTTTCCATGATTGCCCTTAAGTGTTGAGCATGTTCCTCTTCACTCTTTGAGAAGATAAGGATATCATCTACGAAGACCACTACGAATTTGTTGAGGAAATCTCTAAATACCCTACTCATCAGGTCCACGAAGTAAGCAGGTGCATTTGTCAAGCCGAAAGGCATGACAAGCCATTCAAAGAAACCGTCTGGGGTTCTGAACGCCGTTTTATCGATGCTATCTTCAGCCACCCTTAGCTGATGAAAATCGGTTGCTAAATCGAGTTGGGAGAAAACAGACGCTCCTACAAGCTGGTCAAACAAATCGTCAATTCTAGGGAGAGGGCGCCTATTCTTTTTCGTTAGCTTGTTGAGCTCCCTATAGTCAACACATAGACGGAGTGAACCATCCGCCTTTGTAGCGAACACCACCGGAGCGCCCCATTCTGAAATGCTCCTCCTAATGAACCCCTTTTCTAGAAGCTCTTTAATCTGTTTACTGAGCTCTTTCCTTTATCGTGGAGCCATATGTCTAACGGGCAACGCAACGGGCTTTGCATTATCTACAAGATATATGCGGAAGTCTATTTCCCGCTTTGGAGGCAAGCCCTTCACCTCTTCAAAGACATCCGGATATTCCCGGACCACTCTAACCGATTGCAAGTTTTCAACAGAGGCATCTAGCGATTCAAGATAACTAAGCATAACCGCATACGAGGGATTACAAGAAATTTCCAAAGTATTACCGAGCTGGGTTAGGAGCCTAACAACCCTTTTCTCACAATCAAGGATGGCCCCATTACGGGATAGCCAATCCATACCCAAAATCAAACCATAACCCGAAAAGCCCAAAACAAAGGCACTACATTGAAATTCAACACTTAGGATTGAAATTTTCAAATCCAAACAGATCATAGACAAATGAGCTGGGCCCCCAATTGGGTTTGAAACAATTAAGGGGTCCTCTACCATACTAGTTTTTAGGTGCAGAGATTCTACTAAAGCAGACGAGATAAAGGAGTGTGATGCGCCGGAATCAAATAAAGTGCGAACGGGATGATCAAAAAGATAAACTACACTTTCTACAGAAGTGTTTGTACCTCGCTGTTGCAGAGGTGGCGCTTCTAGCACATGGACCTGTGCTCCTGGGGTAGATCCAGCCCTCTGCCCCTGTCCTCGTTTCTTTGGGCAGTCCTTAGCCCTATGGCCCGTCTCACCGCAATAAAAGCACCCACCATTCTCCTTGGCTTTCTTTTTCCGGCAGTCCTTTACTAAGTGCCCCACTTTGCCACAGAAATTGCACTTCCTCTTCTCCTTGTTGCCTTTCCCGCCTTTCTTAAAGTCCGCCTTCTTAGGCTGCAAACCCTCTTTCTTCCCTTGAGAGCTTTCTGCCTTTGTCTCCTTCTTGCCCTTATCCTCCTCATTCAGCAATGCCATTTGCACCAATCTTTCATACGTGGCCCCCATGGGTATATGGGTCATGGCCAAACTGTGTAATGGCTCATTTAACCCTTTGACGAAACGGAGAGCCTTCTTGTGCGGGGTGTTGACCAGGTCAAGTCCAAACCTAGACAGCTCATCGAACTGATTCACATACTCTCTGACAGTCTTGTCTCCTTGCTTAAGAAATAAGAATTTTCCCAACTGCAAACTTCTTTCCGCATCTGAGAGAAATTTAGTCTCAAACCTTGCCCTAAAGTCCTCCCATGTCTCCACTGGTCTTTCAGCATTAGTGACCTCCCACCAGTAGGAAGCCTCGCCCTTCAATAGCCACACTGCCAGTTGTACTTTTTGTCTATCTTCTACCTCAAAGATGATGAATAGGTCCTCAGTTTCTTTCAGCCAATTCCTAGCTGCTACGAAGGACTCAGTTCCATGGAAATCCCTTCCTCCCATAGCTTTAAAATCTTTACATATCTTAGCGAAATTGTTTCCCCGAGGAGGAGGTGGAGGAAAAGGTGCTACTGCAGCTGGATGGTTTCCTTCAGCTGGGGGAGGAGGAATGGTAGGACCTGGCTGAGTGGCCCTTGCTTCTAAGAACCGTCTAAACCAACCAGGTATTGGCACCCCTTCCGGCAAGTTAAGTTCTTGGGACATGCTGAAACAAAAACGATAGATTCAAAACGAAGGATAAGAGATAGTACCTATGGCTTTGGGGAGTGGACTTTTGCCTTTTTTAAATAAAATAATATTTTTCTTTTAAAAATGCTTCTTTAAATTTCCTTTTTGAAAATAATTTTTTCAAAACTTTTTATCTTATCTGGTAAACCTATGCTCTGATACCAAGTGAAACACCCCACCTCCGTTAGGGTCACTCTCAAAGGGAATGCCCTAATTTTGGTGGAGGTTTATAAGTACAAGTCACAGATATACAAGACAGATATAAGAACACATATTTTGCAAACAGCGGAAGAACAACAAACTTTTATTTCATAAAGTCAAATATGTGTTACAATAACAACCTTTCCAAAAACATAACATAATACTTTCATAATCTGTCTTGAGTACATTATTTAAAGAAGCATAAATAAAACATAAGTAAACTGCAAAAGCCCCATAGAGTGTGTCCAAAGCCATAGTTCAAAACAGGAAAGTCCAAGCAATACATTTCTCTTCTTCAAGCTGGATGTCAAAGCTGGTCAAGCTGCAGTGTTCCCTCCCTGAGGACCTAGGGGGGGGGGGAACGGAAGAAAGAAGACGAAAGAAAAGTAGAGTCAGACATAAGCCTGAGTAAGTCTAGTACTACTTTGTCTATGAATAAAGAACTGGGTATGATAAGTAATAACAAGAAGTGGGCACGCACTATAAACTTGGTTAAGTTGTCTAGGGTCGAATATACTATCGTACCCCATGTTAATCTCTGAACCCATATAAACTAGTTTCCAATTTGCACCCCATAGTCAGGGTGATGTGATCCATTCTATGATGATCGGCTCCTACTCGCATAGTTACATGTGTCTTACGGCCCCCGATGTCTGTAGTTACCTATGTTGGTCCCACCATGGGGTGTATCAAGTCCCATGGTGGCAACCCGACACAACCTTAGAGTGCACAGGTATGCTACTGGTGCCCAGTGCTTTATTTTTCTGCGCCGGAGTGCGTGCACGCCCGCACACCGTTAGAACCTACACTGCTACACCACCGCCGTCGCTTTGACCTCTTACAATCAGCCCAGTAATCGTGCCCCACCCTGCCTAGTTTCAGGGTTTCCTGATACACCTTTTAGGGTTACTGCTGAAAAGGGTCCCCCGTTACTAGGTTTTCTATCTCTAGCCAACATGCTAAGTTGGTTAAGTGTTTCTAACCTAACCCCCACCAGTCCGTTTAGTTTAGCATGTTCCATTTTGATTAAGTCTTTAGTCCACTTAATCCTAACAATTCCTGACTCAGCCTTAATTGTCTTATTAAGGCCCTTGACCTCTCACATTAGACAGGTATTGTTGTGGCTGCCTGTTGCCGGTTGGTTCCGGGCAGTCTTACGCCACAACTCAGTCTAACCTCGGGTCCTTGTTGGGCTCCATGTTTAACCTCTCACATTGGATAGGTATTGTTGTGACTACTGGACAGCCGGGCGGTTCCGGGCAGGTTTACATCACAACTCAATCCAACCTCGGGTTAAACACATCGTATTTTCTACATTTACATATTTTGTCATTCTTCTTTATTTATATGTAAATATTTGCGGCCCATTATTAAGTAAATGGTGTAAAGGTTACACCAATCATGGGCCCAACCCATACTTGAACTTGGGCCCTTCTATTTTATATTTTCATTCATTAATTAATTTTAACCCAACGTTATTTTCCCCCGTTTTACAAGTCTGTTCATATATATCGGGCTTAGCCTTTTAAAGCCCAATTTAGCCATGCGAAAAGGGGAGGCTTATGGCGTATACACAAAGAGGGAAAGGTGAGCGCATGAACTTGCAATACGACGTTGGAAATACAAAATAGAAATTGGTGTACTTGCATAGTGGTAACATAAATAAAAGCATGTGAACTTGCATAGGTTTAACTACAACATGAACCTATATTCTTATTTAGGCATAATGTCAAACATGAGCATGTCGTAAATATTTCTAGCATAAGCATAGCATAATGTCAAACATAAGCATGGCATAAATACTTTTGGCATAAACATGGCATAATGTCAAACATAAACATGGCATAAGTAAAGTTAAATTTTGTTCATGGCATAAACATAAACATGTCATGTTCATAAGGTTTCTACATGTTTACAAAGGGGATACTTTGTTACCAACACAAAAGCATAATTCAACTTAATCATGGTTTAAGTCTGATCACATAACGATGGTATAAACATACTATGCATAAATATTCCTAAACATGGTGTTTGCTTTAAAACTTGCAAAAAGGGATTTTTGAGTCTAACCTAGCCATGTCTCACATATGTCATCATATAATTCTTTTAAACAAGATAGGCTTAATCATAGATTTCAATTATGCCAAATATCATTCATAGCCTAGCCATATTCATAAGTTTTGCAAATACATGGATTATGGTGTCAAAATTCCAACATAGTTTCATATGAACTATAACAACCAAACTTGTTTCAATTACTTGCAAAATGATTTATGCACAAAAAATATACATCATGATGGCATAATAACAAAGCCCCAAACTCGCATAAATTTCAATCAACTACATACATGTAGCTTCAACATAGATAACATAATTTGCGCAATATTCCAAACGTAAACTTGTATAGAACTACCGCATGTAGTTCTTTATAACATAATCCATAAATATCCAAACGTATATAAATTGATAAGAACGCATAAATATGAATTACTTCCATTGCCACAATTCAAGCATACACATCAACACAGTTGTTTATTTATACCAAAGTAATACTCTACTTACAATGGTTGCGGCGAATTTTCAAATGATTCCTTTGTTGAATTGATTGGCTTTAGGTTGCTTGAATTGCTTTAGGCTTAGAACTTTCTTCCTAACTCTCTCTCTAGTCGGCGGCTACTCTTTGTCGTTCCTCAGCAACATGGCGGCTATAATCTTATTTTGAATGAATAGATTAGGGTTTAGTCTAGGGTTGTTTATATAGAGGTTAGGAATTGATTAGGACCATTGATGTTGCTAGGTTAGATCGTAGCCATTCATTAGGAAGAGAGACCAATAAAAACCCGCCACCTAGCCCTAATGACAAAGCAGACCACAGAAATTCGTCCACACACCGACCTGGCCAGCCAGGTTGACTGGGCTCGACCAGGTCGATACCCCTGTCGACAGGGCTGTCGACAGCCCTGTCGACATGGGTAGCCCAGGTCGACAGCCCAGTCGACCTGGGTGGCCCAGGCGGGTGTTCTTCCACCCTGGCCCAATGGGCCCCACTTCGGAATATTTAATTATTTAATTCTGTTTGAATTTTAAATTTAATTCAAAAACTTCCGAAGGCCATATCTTCTTCATACGGACTCCGTTTTTCGAAAACTCGGACTCTATTTCGCGTATTTTTCCGAGACGAACGCAATGGCGTATCCCGTTTCCCTTAGTTCTTTGATTTGAATTTGATTATACTTTAATTCATGAATTTCACAGTTATAGAATTTTCGGGGTGTTACAAAAACAGAGTTAGTTGATATAGTATATATGCTTATGTATAGTTGTCATAGTCAAAACGCTATATAGCAAGATTCAACAACTTATAATATATATATATATATATATATATATAATTGCATAATAGATATCATCACCAAATCATTCTGCATATTATCATTACATATCTTATTTCATACATTACAGCGCATCTCAAATTAAAATCATTCACATCACAAATTGCATTTCATTCAATATATCATTTCATATTGCTTTGCATTCGAAATTAGAACCAACATACTGCACACACTGCATTACATGTTAACTTTTTACTCTACATACAACAAGTATATAGTATGTGGAGTTTTATCTAATTTGAAATAAATAGGATTATAAATTAAATACATGACATATTTGTTTGACTTGATTGACTTGTTTGCTTGATTGATTTGTTTAACTTGAGTGACTTGTTTGGCTTGATTGATTTGCTTGACTTGTTTGAATTTTTTGACTTAAATTAATTGTTTGGTTTGTCTAACTGGAATAACTTGATTGACTTGTTTGACATGATTGAATTTCATTTATGGTTGATAGGTTTGTTATAAATATACTTATGCATATGTAGGTATTAAATAATATAATTATCTTTTTCAGATTTCATTACTTCACTTATAGTTCTTATAGTATTAGATTAAAGCAGGAGCTTTATACGTTTCTAGAATAAATAGAAGTTACAGGAAATGTTTGGCTTTATGTTTGAGTTTATTTGAAATGATGTTTTGTGACAGCAAAACTTAAATTGGTTGATTGTTTGGATTAAATTGCTTAAATATTGACTTATCATTAATCTAGTTTCAAGGAAATATTATATATCAAAATTATTTCTTAGTCTAGATTAAAGTCTTATTATTGTTTTAACGGTATTAGAATTTAGGCTAGGTTTAGCCTTATGTTAGTTTAAGGGGGAGTTATAAGAAAACTATAGATTTAAGGAAAATATCATAGATTTAGGCGGAGTTATACATAGAATTAGCCATTAGGATTATTCTGAGTTTAGGTAGATATACTTTTTGGTAATGACAAAGGGGGGAATCATAAAATAGGCATAGTTTAGGTATATTTAGTAGGAATTCATAGTGAAAGGGGGAATATTTGAAGAATTGGACTGAAAAGTAATATCTGGTATGAATATTTTATAAACCAAGGTTTTCATCATCAAAAGATTGTTGGAGAATAGAATGTTGATGATGTTTTGATGACAACAACCTTGTTTCAATTATTAACATTATTGATTATAAAATACATACTAACAACTTTACCCATAATATATATATATATATATATATATATATATATATATATATATGCAGGATTTATATATAGGTAATATAGAAGACTGTATAGTTTTAGAGATTCAAGATATCAAGGAATTCAAGACTCGTGAGTATCAAGATATCAAGAGCTCAAGAGCTCAAGATTATCAAAATAATAGAGTCTAGTTTATATGTAAAACTCTTGTTAGCACTTTCAAATTATGTTTTCAAATTCCTTTTCAAATTGATTTCTAAATTATTTCAAACTCCTTTTCTAAATGATTTCAAATTAAGATTTTACTTATAATATATATAAGTTTATAAAGTTTTATAATGTGTATGTTTATAATATATATATATATATGTTTTACATCTTTATATTATATAATTTTATAAACATGTTTATATTATATATTACTATGTTTTCATATGTCTTTACACTTTAGAGGATTCATTTTGAAACATTAGTTTTGATTCAAGAATTTCCATAATATGTATATTGTTTTTAATAGTTGAATAATGATTTTAAATTCGAAAATAATATACATATGTCGACATACAATATTTGTAACGTCCTAGATTTTTGTACGTTAATTACGAATATTTAAATCTGTTTAAAATATTGATTTGGGATTTATAAATGGATTTATAATGTATAATTCGTTTACATAATGAAGTAGAATGTTAAATTTTTATCCGAGCTCGAAACGACGAGATAGTTCAAAATTTACGATTTAAACCTTAGTTGAATATACTGAGTCAGATTTCTATGAAATAAGAACTAAACAAACAATACTAAGTAAAGATGCAAACAGTTCGTGAATACGATGCCCAGGCAAAGAAACTGTACCATGCAGTGTACAACGGCTATAGAGCAACAATAGGTCATAGAGAGCAAGTAAAAGATTAAGGACAAGGAACTAATGTGGATTGAGGTATTCAGTAAAAGCAACCCAACAAAATTACATTTTCACCACTTCCTATTTAACCATCGTTCATACAAAGTTACCATACACTGGATGTGTCAGTAAAAACCACAATTGTAGATTCTTACACTTAAAAACTATAAACTATGCATAGGATTTTACTTTTATATATTGGTAACGAATAGGACAATAACTTCAAGGCAAAACTGTGAAAACCCGTAACTTCCCCGGTGAGGAAAGCGCGGATAGTTCGAGAACAAGCCACAAAAGAACGCAGACGGGAGAACATTTCATTGTTAATTACAACAATTCCATCAGAATACAAGAATATACAGAGTATGAATAAATAATATACATCACAAATTATCAGAGATTACAATAAATTACAAAGCAGCGGAAAATAATACAATACACAACTAGAAGAGATATACGGATACATGGCTTTCCGGATATCATTCCAGCTATAAACCAGGATCCTGTGAATATAAATCTGCAAAACCAAAACTACTAGTTGCCCGTGTCGAAAATAAGGGCACCTAGAGTTTAGGTTAAAACAATAAACTCCAGGTCAGTCATGGGACTGGTGTGAGAACTAAAACAGTTGTAAATCTTTATTTTAAAGTTAGGTAAATCAAGGGACCACGCCGTATAACACGGAACGGGTTTCCTCCCAAGAATACCAGTGCATAAAACAACAGCGCAATGCTAAATAAAGAAAAATGAAGCTATTATAAGACCCAGGTCCCATCATACAATGCAACGCAAGCCGGAGGATAGGATTTTTACCTTATAATAGCCAAGAATGCTTGATACGTTTAAAACAAAACATTTGATACTATTATAAGTGCATATTGTATAAAATATCTTTAAATCATAAGTATCAATCATAGACGGCATAAGCGCCCCATCCCACTACGTCGCCATACTAGGCTCTACAAATAAAACCGAAATACACATATTGGAAATTGGATTTCCATCATGGTGGCTCCTGATTCGAAAGATCAATCACGTAATGCAATTCCCCATGGCTTACGTCCCAACAAGAGAAAACACCGTCTGCACATCCTCACTTTTGGGACCAGAGTATCACCGCGGCTTACGTCCCAGCGAGAGAAAACACCGCTTACTCTATATATCCCTGAGCACGAAGCTCATCTCGGTCAATCGAATCCACGACACCACTAAGGTGCCCATCCGCTAAAAAGCATACTGATCAAACCATCAGTTTACCACCATACCGGGATGTGAGGCTCGCGAATCAATGCTATACACAAAGCCATGCTATATTAAAGCTGCGCTTTGATCATCATCCACCAAACTTTGCTTTTCAACAAAAGTCTGGATCACTGCATCTCAGCATGCCACACTATCAATCCATATCGTACCACTGATTTCTGCCAATATATAACCTCTGAGCTCGTATGTCTCAGAGAAGGGCGTTAAGCAAGAGAATAAATTCCCCGCCGCCAAACAGATATATATTTAGCAGAGATCAACGAATACAATATAAAGGAATACAATGTCAGACACACCATCCATTTACAAGTCCGTTCTAGGTCTGAATGAAACCGGAGGCACTTTCCTCGCATATCCTTCGATCTCCAAGTACGTCTGGACGACCACCAACTGATTCCCTCATCTTGGTTGTACAGCCCAATCAAGATCATCAGTAATCACCCAAACGATGTGAAGACTTTCGGTCTTCGACTTATCGTCGAATCGGTTATTCAGAATGGGTATAAACCCGGCCTTTCCGAACAACCCGCGTATATAGTAAACAAATGTTACACAATCACAACATACACCTCATTCCAATTCATCAGTCACTAACCGTAAATGAGCAAGGGAACAATTCCCCAAATATTAACGCCGAAGGCCGAAACCAACATCAGATCAATACCCAGGAAACCATTCTTCTTAGCTAACCTACAGTTATTTTCTAAATTTCACGTTCTTAGGGAAAGGTTCCCATTAATTTTATCAAAGATAAGTTCTTTAAAATTTATTCTTTAATCTTCCTTTGGATATCATTTCAAACCAAATTATGGTTTTCCAAACTAGTCGGGATTAGCGAACCACACCGAAGTAATTATTTACTTTATTTCCCAATCCCAACCTATTCATCCCATGAAGCAAAACTAGTAATACTCCATATCTAATACCACGGTGCTATCGGTAAAATTAATTACCCTTTCCACGTCCAAATCTAATTAAAGATTTAACTATCGCTTTGGAGCAAAACTGGTGATACTCCATTCTCGATCTTTTCAATCTAATTAAAGATTCATTAAAACTCCACTTAGTTTTAATCTTTAACTGGGTTAAAGAATCAGTGTCATTTAAAACATTGTTCACTATAAACCCAAAATCACATTACATTTCAATTAGACCCTAACCATAAATTAGCAAGTGAGCAATTCCCTAAGTATTAACCCCGAAGGCCGAAACCAACATCAGATCAATACCCCAGAAACCATTCAACTTAACTAATCTCCAGTTAGTTTATGATTTTCTTAACTCCTTTGGATCTTAGAATAGTATTATTGAAGATACCGTTCATGGCAACCCAAAATCACATTCTATTAATTATCGGGTTAAAGAACAAGTGTTATTTAAAACAATGTTCACGATAACCCCAAAAATCAATGCCAATTCAATTCCAATCACATATTATTTAATTGGTACACTTCATTAAATCTAAATAAAAAAGATTTAATCTTTTCTCAACTGGGTTCAAGAACAGTGTTAATAAAGACACCATTCACGACAAACCCAAATCACATTTGATATTAAATACAAGGCTCTGAATAGAAAATATACCGACTTATATTCAATGTCAAATTCTATCACCAACAAATATCGTACTGGAAATAACGATATATATATATATCTTTCAAATTCCCATAACAATATATGTATCATCACGAAATCCAACATCGAAATATTCCAAAGACAATTTCGATTCAAATCCATTCCAATATAATTATTGGAAATTCTGGTTATTTTCAAAACCATTTTCAAATCAAATTTATTTATTTAAAAATAAATAGAATTTTAATTCTAGTTCAAAACTAGTTCATTTCGATAAAAATCTATTTTTGTCTTTTGAAATATGGAGTTTTTCATCCCAATTTTTCTCAAATCATTTCTTATGATTTTACACAAATTATTACTATTTTTAATAATTTTATCAAGGCCCGTACAGTCGATTTCCATCAACGGCCATCGAACTGCACTTACAGCGACCTTTTCCAAATTTGATTTGGACATAATTCCAAATCCAACCGTTAGATTTCAAATTTCTAATATTCGTTAGAAAGCTCTTTTCGATACGAACCCAACGGTTCCGGTTTTAGGAGAATCCGACAGTCGGAGCTCCCACAATGTCCGTTCGAAGTCAATGGTCGAAATTCACGAACTGCCGCGGGCGGCGCGTTCTATTCAGGCCATTATATATATATATATAATATATATATATATATATATATTATATATATTTCGTCGATTTCCTTTTTAGAACGAATTTTGTAAATCATTTCAAATTTGTTTCAAAAACAATTTCAACCTTTATTTCAAATTCAAATCAAAATTGAATTTTCCCTTATAAATTCTTTTTACATTCACTTCTATTTGATTTCAATTCAAATCGATTTCAATTCTATTTCAATTCGTTTTCAATTGAATTCAATTCAATTCAGATTTGTTTTCTATTCAATTCAATTCAAATTCGTTTTCAACTCAATTCGAATTCGTTTTCTATTCAATTCAATTCGAATTCGTTTTCTATTCAATTCAATTCGAATTCGAATTCTATTCAATTCGAATTCGTTTTCTATTCAATTCGAATTCGTTTTCTATTCAATTCAATTCGAATTCGTTTTCTATACAATTCAATTCGAATTTGGTTCGAATTTTAATTCTTTTCAAAATATCAGATTTTGAAATCACTTTCGATATTCATTATAAAATGAATAAAATCGATATTCATTATAAAATGAATAAAATCGATATTCATTATAAAATGAATAAAATCGATATAAATATCGTTTACGTCAAAATGGCGTCAATCTAATCAACACGGCTTCATATATTTCTGTTTTCAAATATTCTATTTCAAATATTTCTTTTTCAAATATTTCTATTCAAATATTTCTTTTCAAATATTTCTATTCAAATATTTCTATTTCTAATATTGAATGAAGCCCAATCAATTACCATATAATGTTAATTATATGGATTTTCTACAACACATGTATACAATAACAACGATGAATAATCGACCATCATCCAAATGGCATTCTACACTGTATAAGCATCGAATATAAATATTTAACGCTCATAACAGTCTGTCAATCAATCGATCGACATACAACTAAACAATCGGGATTAGTGTACGTCAAATATCATCCCAATACCCGTGTGGGGTTTCAAACAATCAAACACAGATTTTATTTGGGCAGTTGGGCGATGTGTAAAATTTATCGTCCCAATCAATATCAGTCAAATGTGTGTATATAAACAAATCGACCGATTTGTTTATTTTTATTTCATTTCTTATACACGTTAAAATTTTTATTTTTAACTATAAAATATTTTCCACTATCAAATATTTTATTTTAACTATATAAATGTTTTATTTCATTTCACATCACATCACACAATCAACTACACATCAAAATCAAACAAACAAGCATACAAGCCGTCCATGGTCCGTGGACGACTGGCGTCGGGTGCTACTAAACACCGTCTGCATCCTAGTACATATTATTAACTAGAAAACAAAATTAAAAGGTGAGAAGTTCTCACCAAAGCTATCCCAACTCCATGACACTTCATATGTAGAAAATCTCCGCCGTTTCTTCTTTCATCACTTTCGTCATTCGTATTCACTACCTATATAAAATTCGAATTTTTACTTCGCTATTCAATATATAAAAATCGAATTTTTTTCTTCGCTATTCAATATATAAAAATCGAATTTTTACTTCGCTATTCAATATATAAAAATCGAATTTTTACTTCGCTATTCAATATATAAAAATCTAATTTTTACTTCGCTATTCAATATATAAAAATCTAATTTTTACTTCGCTATTCAATATATAAAAATCGAATTTTTACTTCGAATCTCTATATATAAAAATCGAATTTTTACTTCGAATCTCTATACGTAAAAATCGTATCTTTGCATTATTAAAAATATGATCTTTTTAATTTCAAAAAACCAATCTTGTTCATTGTTAAAAATCCAACCTTGTTGATGAAAAATCATTTCTTTTCCTACGGTTAAGACATAAATGAAAATCCTACACTTTTTATAAAAGACAAAAATCTCAGATTTTACATATTAAATAAGAATAAAAATTGGTTTTTTTTATATTATAAAATCACCTACCTTTTACAAACACAAATAAATATAGATAAGCAAAAAAACAAATAAAGACTTACATTTTTTCCAGTGAGAAAAAAAGGGTGGGGGAAGAGGTCTGCGAGTCAGACTGGGGGAAGGGGGGTCGCGGTAGTTGGAATGGTGACTGGCGGCATTGGCAACGGACTGTGGAGGCTAGGGCGTGGGGTTTCTTCGAATGGAGGGAGGATATAGGGGCTAGGGTGAAGGAGGAACGGAGAGGGGGGAAGCGCCTGAGGCTGAGGCGGCGGCGGGTGGGGCTCCGCCTGGAGGCGCGACTATCGAGAACGACGAGCCCGTTGTTCTTCCCCTTTTTTTATTTACTCACGATTTGGAATTAACAGAAGATAGAGAGAGGAGGGTAGGTATAGGGGGCTTTATAATATTTATTTAATTTAATTATTTTAATTTTAAAAAGTAACTTTTTCATTCGAACTCGAAACGAGACCCACCGCTTGTCGTCCATAGCTAATTACCCCCATTCCGAACACAATGGGATATATATCGTAAGCTGATTCGACTATTTCGATCAGTTTTCGTCAAAATCAAAATATAACTCTATATATTGAATTTGAACGCGCATTTCATTTTACCGGGGTCACATACTAACTAGAAAAATTCCCGAAAAATATTTTCTAGCTTTGTATTAACGATACGGTCCTAACAAAACTAATTTCGCCGAATTCTGAGACCGTTTGAAAAATGGCCATTTTCCAGTCGATTAAAATCAACTGAAACCGGTCAAACGCGTTTTCCTTTACCACGCTCACCTATTGATTCGAAAAATTATGAAATTTGAAACTTAGCAATAATTTTACATCCCGGATTCAACAAAAGTGGTTTTGTCGAAATCCGAGGTCGTTTGCAAAATTCCCATTTTAAGGGCCTGAATTCCATAGCGACTATTCAGATTTTTCAATTGGACATATCTTTTGATCCCCGTAATGAAATTTCAATTTTTTGGATTCGTTGGAAAGATATTCACAAATAGATTCTAATATTTTTGGTTTCGCTAAAATCCGGTTTGATTTGCACCCGGTACATTCATTTGAAGTTTGAAATCGAATTATCGAACTATCGCGCCATTTTCAATTCCTTTTATAATTATATATAATTATTATATTCTAACGACGACGTATATAAATATATACGTTCTAAATATGTTCAAAATAAATTTCTCGTCGATGTTATTTAAAATAATTCATTTTAAATATTCAAAATTCGCTAAAATTGCCAAAATAAAAATTTTAAATTGGCTCGCATTTTCGGGTTATTACAAAAACAAAGGGATAAATTGCAAACTTATGTTCAGATTGTAGTAAACAAATAAAACAAAAATAATATAAACTACGACAGCAGACACAGAAAGGGAAACACAGCTTTTGCCTACCCAAGTTTTCATTTCCTCCTACCCAGATCGTTACGCTGTTATCCTTCTTTTCATGCTAAGGAAGATTTTTATCTTAGCCGAACAAGCCTATTCCTGCAAGCCTATATTACATGCCGCAACCTCTCTGAACAATGAAGACACAAGCATATGTCCTTGTACATATTGAAATTGTGTTAAACTTATCCCATCACCTCTTTCCATATATATATATATATATACTCAGCCTTGGCTCCTCATCTTTTTGTCCTTCCCCTGTAAATCAGGTAACCATTCCTTCACTGCTTAAAAAGGGAACCATCCAATTTATACTCTTAAAAACTCCCTCAACACGCGTTAGACCAAGTTTTCTTATATATATGCTCCACTTAAGAAACAGATTGGTGATAAAGGAGGGGCCGACTCAGTGGCAGTTTGGGGAACATCTCATCAATGTTGATGGTGTTTGGAATTGCTGGGCGTGAGTTTTCCGAGAGGGCTTGGGGTTTCTGGAAGGGGAGTTGAGGGGGGTAACAGCGTGACCGACTGTCGTCAAAAGAGGAGTACTTTGACAATGTGGCCGCGGATGAACTTTGATGAACGGTGGTAGGGATGAACAATGATGGTCAGAAAGAGGTGAAGTTGGCGATGTTCGGTGAAGGAAGAAAGCCTGAAGGATATGTGTGAAGCAGCGAGTTGCATAAGGAGAATGGCGATAGTAGGTGGTGGTGAATCCGGTGAGAGAATGGGTAGAAGTGGGAAGTTTTGGCAAAACTGGACCATGAAGCATGCTTGCATGGAAACATGTATAGGAGGATGGGTTCGAAAGTTAAAATGGGAAGATATTTGCATAGGGAGAGCTACGCGGCGAAAGGGAGATGGGGCAGTAGCAGTTTCAAGGTGGTCTTGCCAAAATTATGTCTAAATATTATATGCGAGAAAGAAGATGAATTGGTTGCATGGGGATGACAATACAAGGCAAGGAACAAATATAGCGAGAGAACAGGAACCGTGCAAGGAAAAAAACGGAGTCTGATAGTTTTGAAGAGCAGTTTCAGGAGTTGGAAAGAAGAAAGCTCCAGCGTTTTTGGATAGCATGAACAGTGGAATTGGCGGTGCAGTCAGGGTGTGGTGCTGAGTATGGACGGCACGGGACACAGTAACAGGTGGAGGAGGAGGGTTGAGCAAATGGTGCAGCGGTGAACAGTTTCGAATGGGAATATCAGTTATCACGGTAGGTGCAAGAACAACAACAGGAAAGGAAATATATCGGAGAGGCCAGTTCTAGCGACGGATGACGGGCGGACGGGGATGGCGATCGGGGTGACGCTAGAAGGATGGTGCAGTTTTTGAGTCGACACATTGCAGCAAGTGTGGGTTTGTTTTGAAAGAGGCCGACATTGATGGCAGCTGAAGAGGAGCGATGAGAAGCATGGACAGTGGAGGATACGGTATGTAGAAGATAGGGGAACAGTAGGGGTATTAAACTATTGTGCTAAACCATAATTTAATTTTCCTAATCTAAGTATATATATCATATTAGATATATAATAAAACCTGGGAGTAACTCACGAGGCCGATTGTTTTATATGCCTAAACAATTATGTAATGCCTAAATTAAAATGTTTTCGTGACCATGGGCAATGCGTCCAACTGTATATGCTTAATACTATTATAAACGTGACCATAGAAATAATAGTATAACTAGTAAAGATTTAATTATTTAAAATTAAGACCAATACATATAAAATTCTATAATGTGCTCCTATAATATCAGATTTCGGTAAAATCGCAAGCGTTGGAACCGTATCGGTGAGCATGATGTTGTTCAGCTATTTCGGACAGAGTTGGACGCAGACGGAGGCAAACCGTTTTGATGACGGATGAGAATCAAGGTGAGTTCAACTCACTCAGTTATCCCACTTATATTTTATATGCCAGGTTTTTATTTTGCATGTAATGGCTGCTGATGATTGATGTTTTGATGACTGTTTGCATGGATGCTGAATTTATATATTTTGATTTAACGATTAAATTAAACATTGTTAAATTTAATCGAAATAAATCATTATTTTAACGATTATATTCCAAACGAGGTAACTCACCTTGTTGGTTATGTTTATAAAAATATAAACGTATTTAATAAGTAATTGGATGCTTGAATAGATGTTGTTGATTGATTGTTGACCGTTATTTAAACTACTTATTTCTATTTATTGTGATACTTGTATATTGTTATATTAAAATTGAGATAACCCACTGTGATGCTGGGACGGACATGTTGGAGGAATCAAACCGGATTCATCACTATTATTGATAATGTTTGTCAATATGATTATATATTATTATTGAATATGGAATTAACTGATATTTCATGGTTTGGTACTTTAGAGACATTTGCCTCATAGTACCATCGATCAAAATAAATATTTTGAAATCGATATTAAATCGATTCAGAATCTTTTCAAAATTCTATTCATATACAATTTTGAATCATGATTTTATTGAAACGCCGAAGTTAATTATGCTTTAAAATCATCTAGAATTATAAGTAATCAATGACCTGAATGAGGTTTATTTAAATTAATTATATTAGTTGATTTACAAAATCATCTGTTTTACTAAAATCGATTATTTAATGAATCGTTAATTATATTAAAGTCAATTATTATTTTTCATGATCTTTAAATTAAAGATTTACTATTTAATAATAGTAAATGATGGGGTAAACAAAATTAGATTTCTAACAAATGTTGGAATTTGATTATTACTCGATTTATATTAATTAGATGAAAATCTTGGAACTTTATTCATTTAAAGGAAGTTTACGAAGTCGTGAGATCTTATGCATCTTAAAGGAAGCGTTAAGTGAAATTTTCAGTAATATAAATTAAAAGTTTAAGATAAATTCTTAGTAAGAAATTATATGGGTCGGACATCTATAAAATCCAAACTGGGCAAATATAAAGCCAAGGTTTAAATGAATAAATATAGTAAGTGATTTGAAAAGTTCCAATGATAGTAAAAAGGGGATTAGTAAAAAAGTCTAAATGAAGTGAGTTAATGAACATTAAGGGTTTTAAAAACCGTGGTTTAAATTGAATAGTGAAATGGAAATGTTTTATGAATGTCGAACGATTAAAAATTTTAGAAGTTTAATAAAATGATGGTTAATTAAAGAGGCCAAATGATGTTGAGCATGGAATCAGTGAATTCATTTTTTATTTATGGATGAATGGTTGTTTATTTTGATAGTTAAATAATCGACTATCAAAATCTGGCCAAAACCGTTGTTGGTATGGAAAGTCCGGGATTGAATTTATATTCGAAAACCATTCCGACCAACAAATAAGTAACGTTGAAAATAGAAGATGGAGCAATTGAAGGCCATGGATCTTCATAAGCGGAAGGATTACTTGTCGAATATTCTCTGACCGTACAACCAGAGGTATTCTGACGTGATTTGGTCGTGGTTGAGATTTTGTGGATTTGCAAGGACCACTTGCTATTGATCAGTTGGATGCAGTAGGAGGGTGCCTTTGGTTTGTCCAGTCCCAGGACAACTTGTATGGACGAATGTCTAACAGAGTATACCTCACGAATCACGTACAGTTGATCTCTCAAATGTATTACATCTGGTGCCGGAGGAATTCGTTTCTCTTAGCTTTTATTTCCATATTATTTTCAGAAATCAATTATTGATGGGTATTACAATGTGGCATTCAAAGTAAATGGTGGTGTGTTGTTCTAGAAGATTATGTAGCCTCAAGCCTCACAACCAGGAAATGACAAAAACCGGGCGGACAACATGGCTTGTTGGGTCGCACCCAAGCAGGGTGTATTATCACCAATCTAGAGAAAATCCTTATTTTTTTTTTTCGATTCTGTATCTCCGTAATGGACAGTCGGCCCTTAAAATCTGTCGGGTGATAATACATTTGTTACCCTCAAGTTAAATGATTGGGCAGTCTTGTGTGGCCGGGTTGCAAGACGTTCTTGTTGAACCCCAGTGTATCCCCTCTAGAGTACACTGATCGGGAGGTGACCCCATACCTTGTCATAGTTGGACTCCTTTCTCCAATTAAAGCCCCACGGTTTTTGATTATATACTATATATGTAGAGCGTGAGATGCAAGCGTTCTACTACTTGGTTATTTACTTGATTTACTTCACTATGATAATAACAGAACAGTATTGATTTCAAAAATATTTTGGTTATAGTAAGGTAAAAACCGTCCGTGTTTATGTGTGGGATGGTCTTACTACTACCCTTTCTTTAAAAAGGGCTTTCAAAGTTAAGCAATATGGATATAATGTATAACTTAATGAGTTTTACTCATGCTGGTTCACCAGACTGATCCGTGGTGTTTGTAATGTCTCAGGTCAGCCCGAGTTACAGGTTCAGTTTATTGGATGCTGTCGAGTTCAAAGACGAGTTGGAGGAGTTCAGACGGGTGATATATAGTATTACTAGATTAAAACCCGTGCTTCGCACACGGAGAGTGTTAGAGGAGTTCAGACATATGATATATATAGTTTTATTCCACTATATGTTGCATTAATGACAGGTTGTTATAACCGTCTAGATTGTTTAACTGTTGTACTCTTATGATGGTAGGTATTTTCAAGCTTTCAATAAAGTTTTTCTCTATTATATTTTATTCCGTTGCGATATGAGATCTTATGTAGTGTTGGTTCTTCTTCTTTTTCTTCTATTCTAATATTTCTTTATTTCTATTCTCATCCTCTAATTTTCTTTCTATTAAAGATTCACATTTTCGTGCAATTTGGGTTGGACGTGTGTAATATTAGTCAACTCAAATGGTACGGATTTACGGGCCTTTACAGTTGGTGTAGTGTCCCGAAATTTCGTTCCAATTTAAGCTGAGCAAATAACACAAGTCCAACCCCAAATGCACTGAAAAATTGAAAACTAATGGAAAGAAAATAGAGGGTGAGGAAAGATAAGATAGAAACTTATAATAGAAGAAGAAGAAGAAGAACACAACATCAAAGTAACACGAACCTCACAGCGGAACGAATACCATATAATATATATCATAACTTTGAAATATAAATCTGTACTTAAATATACATATCATTTCCAAAGTACAGCACTTACAACACAGCGGAAATAAACAATAGCTATATGATCCTAAAGCCTCCTGCTCCAGCTCTTCGAGTATCTGTAAATCCCGACTACTTGACTTCCCATATAAAATTGGGCACCCAAGAGTTTAGGGAAACCAAACAAAATAAACTTCGGGTCAGTCATGGGACTGGTATGAGTAAAACAGTTTAAAACAGTTTGAGCCATTAAGCTATATCTCATAAGACCACGTCATATAACAGAACGGGTTTTTCCCTTATGAGAATTTAAAATAATCTTTATATTAAAACTCATTGATATTATAATAATGTCTATCAACCACAATATAATAATCATCTAGCAAAAACGCTTTCATCTCACGTTCTACATATATAGTATACAATCAAAACAGCGTGCACTTATTGGATAATGGATTACCAACTATGACAAGGTATGGAACCACCTTTCGCTAGTGTACCTCTAGAAAGGAATACACTGGGTTCAACAAGAACATCTTGCAACCCGGACACACATGACCGACCACTCATTTCGCTTGAGTGTATCGAATGTATATCACCAACAGTTGGGATCAACAACCGTTTCCCGAATGGGACAGCATCGACAATAGATTTTTAGAAGTAAATGAAACTCTAGATCAGGTGATTATACACCCTAATAGGTGCAACCTGCATAACCATGCTACCTGCCCGACTTTTTTCATTTTCGGATGTGAGGCTAGAGGCCATGCTTATCTCTGACAGATCACACGTTTATTCACTTTGAATATCATATCGTCATACCCGCCAAATCACAAATTGATTTCCCTAAAAATACCACGGGTATACAGCTAAGAGAAACGAATTCCTCTGCCACCAAACGTAAATACGTTTGAAGAGATCAACTTATGCGATCTATTAAATATACTCGTCAGACATTCTTCCATACAGGTCGTCCTGGGAGTAGACAAACCGAAGGCACTATTCAGTACATCCATCTTAGGCAATCTTTACTTAAGATTTATACAACAGCCCTTGCACTTTACTGTGACGGCCGGGAATTTCGCTCGATCCGAATCAGTCGCTAAACCGATCTAGACCGTTCGAAACCCCTGATCGTTTGAGAACAGGACAAAATAGAATGCAGACGAAAGAACATTTCATTGTTATTACAACAATTCCATCAGATACAAGAATATACAGAGTATAAATAAATAAATTACATTCGATAAATATCAGAGATTACAATAAATTACATAGCAGCGGAAAAATAATACAAAGCATGACGGAAGGTAAGATACGGATACAGAGCTTTCCGGATATCATTCCAGCTGTAAACCAGGATCCTGTGAATATAAATCTGCAAAACCAAAACTACTAGCTGCCCGTGTGGAAAATAGGGGCACCCAGAGTTTAGGTTAAAACAATAAACTCCAGGTCAGTAATGTGACTGGTGTGAGAACTAAAACAGTTATTAAAACTTTACTTGAAAAGAAAGTAATTCAAGGGACCACGCCGTATAACACGGAAACGGGTTTCCTCCCAAGAATACCAGTGCATAGAATAAACAGCGCAATGCTTTTTCGAAAAATGAAGCTATTATAAGACCCAGGTCCCATCACACAATGCAACGCAAGCCGGAGGATAGGGTTTTCCCTTATAATAGCCAAACATGCTTGGTACGTTTAAAAACAAATCATTTGATACTATAATAAGTGTATAGTTTCAAAACAATTCAAATCATAAATATCAATCATAGGCGGCATGGGTACCATCTATCATGTCGCCATACTAGTTCTACAATTAAAACCGCAATACCCATATTGGAAATTGGATTTCCGTCATGAGTCGAGGCAAGGGGCAAGCTCCTCTCCGCTTCGAGACACTCTAGCAAATGCCTCAGGACTACACACTCTGGGTAACCCTAGAATCGGCTGGGCCGGTCCTCTCTTACGTTTGAGGATTGGCAATTCCTGAACACATGTTTCCCAGTCCTTACTGACCTATAATCGAGGCGCCTCATTCCAACAACCACAAAGGTGAAAAGTATATAAATGTCAGGGCTGGTAAGTCACTGACACCACCAAAGCTAGAAAGAAACGTCGTGTTCTCCTAGCGGTCCGTATCCCGTTTTTAACTCATACCGAGGTGTGAGGCTCGCGAATCCACGCTATACACAAAGCTGCAACGTAGGTCGTGCTTTGATCATCAACCACAAGACTTTGTTTTTCAACAGAAGCCATGATCAATGCAACTCAGCATGCCACACAGGCAATTCATGCCATGCGATTGATATCTATCGATATATAACCTCTAAGCTCGTACGTCTCTGAGAAGGGCGTTAAGCAAGAGAATAAATTCTCCGCCGCCAAACAGATATATATTTAACAGAAATCAATCAACATAGAATAAAATCCAATGTCAGACACACAATCCATTTACAAGTTCGTTCTGGGTCTGAACGAAACCGGAGGCACTTTCCTCGCATATCCATCCATCTCCAAGTACGTCTGGACGACCACCAACTATTTCCATCCTCTTGGGTGTATAGCCCAATCAGGATCGTCAGTAATTATCCAAACGATGTGAAGACTTCCGATCTTCAACCACCGTCTTCGTCTTCGACATATCATCGAATCGGTTATTCAGAATGGGTATAAACCCGGCCTTTCCGAACAACCCGCGTATATTAAAAACAAATGTTACACAAACACAACATACGCCTCATTCCAATTCAGCAGCCATTAACCGCAAATTAGAAAGAGAACAATTTCCCAAATATTAACCCCGAAGGCCGAAACCAACATTAGATCAATATCCAGGAAACCATTCTTCTTAACTAACCTACGCTAATTTCTAAATTCCACATTCTTAGGGAAAGGTTCCCATTAATTTTATCCAAGATAAATTCTTTAAAATTTATCCTTTAATCTTCCTTTGGATGTCGTTTCAAACCAAATTATTGTTTTCTAAACTAGTCGAGATTGGCGAACCACACCGAAGTAATTATTTATTTCATTTCCCAATCCCAACCTATTCATCCCATGAAGCAAAACTGGTAATACTCCATATCTAACACCACAGTGTTAAAGGTAAAATTAATTACCATATCACGTTCAAATCTAATTAAAGATTTAACTATCGCTTTGGAGCAAAACTGGTGATACTCCTTTCTCGCTCATTTTCTATATTTGATAATTTAGATTATCAATTCACATTTCAATTTAACTGCAGATTTATTAAAACTCATTTTACTGGGTTAAAGAACTAGTGTCATTTAAAACACAGTTCACGACAAACCCAAATCACATTTTATTTCTTATCGGGTTAAAGAACAAGTGTTATTTAAAAACACCGTTCACGATAAACCCACAAATCAATTCTATTTAAAAACTCGTTTCAAATCCAATTTATTTATTTTAAAAATAAATGGGTTTTAATTTTAGTTCAAAACTAGTTCATTTCGATAAAAATCTATTTTTATCTTTTCAAATATGGAGTTTTTCACCCCAATTTTTCCCAAATCATTTCTTATGATTTTACACAAATTATTACTATTTTTAATAATTTTATCAAGGCCCATACAGTCGATTTCCATCAACGGCCATCGAACTGCACTTACAGCGACCTTTTTCAAATTTGATTTGGACATATCTCCAAATCCAACCGTTAGATTTCAAATTTCTAATATTCGTTAAAAAGCTCTTTTCGATACGAACCCAGTGGTTCCAGTTTTAGGAGAATCCGATGGTCGGATCTCCCGTAATGTCCGTTCGAAGTAAATGGTCGAAATTTACGAACTGCCGCGGCGCGGCGCGTTCTATTCAGTCCATTATATTATATATATATATATATATAATATATATCATATATATTTCGTCGATTTCTATTTAAAACGAATTTTATGTATAGTTTTGAATTCGTTTCAAAAACAATTTCAACCTTTATTTCAAATTCAAATCAAAATTGAATTTTCTATTATAAATCCTTTTTACTTTCATTTCTATTTGATTTCAATTCAAATCGATTTTTAATTCGATTCGAATTCATTTTCTTTTCAATTCAATTCAAATTCGTTTTCTATTCAATTCAAATTCGTTTTCTATTCAAATTCGTTTTCTATTCAATTCAAATTCAAATTCGTTCTCTATTCAAATCAAATTCGTTTTATATTCAAATTCGTTTTCTATTCAATTCAAATTCGTTTTCTATTCAATTTGAATTCAATTCGTTTTCTATTCAATTTAAATTCAATTCGTTTTCTATTTAATTTAAATTCAATTCGTTTTCTATTCAATTTGAATTCAATTCGTTTTCTATTCAATTTGAATTCGATTCGTTTTCTATTCAATTTAAATTCAATTCGTTTTCTATTCAATTTAAATTCAATTCCTTTTCTATTCAATTTAAATTCAAATTGGTTTTCTATTCAATTCAAATCAAATTCGTTATATATTCAATTCATTTCGAAATCGTTTTATATTCAATTCATTTTCTATTCAGTTTGAATTCAATTCGTTTTCTATTCAATTTGAATTCAATTCGTTTTCTATTCAATTCGAATTCAAATTGGTTTTCTATTCAATTTAAATTCAATTCCTTTTCTATTCAATTCGAATTCAAATTGGTTTTCTATTCAATTTGAATTCAATTCGTTTTATATTCAATTCGAATTCAAATTGGTTTTCTATTCAATTCAAATCAAATTCGTTATATATTCAATTCATTTCGAAATCGTTTATATTCAATTCATTTCGAAATCGTTTCATATTCAATTCATTTCTATATCGTTTCATATTTAATTCATTTCGAAATCGTTTCATATTCAATTCATTTCGAAATCGTTTCATATTCAATTCATTTTGAAATCGTTTCATATTTAATTCATTTCGAAATCGTTTCATATTTAATTCATTTTGAAATCGTTTCATATTTAATTCATTTCGAAATCGTTTCATATTCAATTCATATTTCATTTCAAAATATTCGATTACGAAATCACTTTTCAATATTCATTTTAAAATGAGTAAAATCGATATAAACATCGTTCACGTCAAAATGGCGTCAATCTAATCAACACGGCTTCATGTATTTCTATTTTCTAATATTCTATTTCAAATATTTCTTTTTCAAATATTTCTATTTCAAATATTTCTATTTTTAAAATATTTCGTTCAACACATGACTAATCTCAACGGATGAGTACTGTCAACACATGAACCTTTATTTTATAATATTCTTTATTTTTCAAATTGGAATGAGGCCCAAACAATCACCATATATTGTTAATTATACGGATTTTCATACATCACGCGTATATAATAGCATTGAAAAATAATCAACCATAAACCAAAGTGCACTACACTGTATAAGCATCAAATATAGATATCTAACGCTTATAACAGCCTGTCAATCAATCGATCGACATATTTAATCAATCAGGATGAGTGAACTTCAAATTTCATCCCAACACCCGTGTGGGGTTTCAAACAATCAAACACAGGTTTTATTTGTGCAGTTGGGTGATGTGTAAAATTTATCATCCCAATCCATCAGTCAAATCAGTGTATATAAACAAATCAGTCGATTCGTTTATAAATATTCATTTATTCACAATCACGTTAAAAATTATATTTTTAACGATAAAATATTTTATTTTAACACATGAATTTTTATTCAGTTCATTTACAAAATAAAAATGATATTTTTATTTTTCTAACTTATTTTAGGAAATTTCGGCGGCATAACGGCACGATACTAAGGCTTAGCCTTATCCCCGGTCTAGTGAAGGCCCACACCATTCACACATCAATCAAATTCATTCCATTTCACCAAACAATTTAATTCAAACCAAATAAACTAACCAACTACACAACCAAACAATTTAACAAACAAGCCATCCATGGTTTGTAGATGACGGGTGTCGGGTGCTACTAAACACCGTCTGCATCCTAATATATATATATATATATATATATATATATATATATATATATAACTAGAAAAAGAAATTTTGAGTGAGAAGTTCTCACCGATAGCTATCCCAATTCCACGACTCTTCCTATGTAGAAATCTTCATCGTGTTCGCCTTTTTATCACCTTCGTTGCCCGTAGCCACTACATATGTAAAAATCACATTTTTACTTCGCTATTCAATATATAAAAATCGAATTTTTACTTTGCTATTCATTATATAAAAATCGAATTTTTACATCGCTATTCAATATATAAAAATTGAATTTTTACTTTGCTATTCAATATATAAAAATCCTATTTTTATCACACTATTCTCTACATAAAGATTTCGCCTTTTCAAATATAAAGATTTCGCCTTTTCAAATATAAAGATTTCTCCTTTTCAAATAGAAAGATTTCTCCTTTTCAAATATAAAGATTTAACCTTTTCAAATAGAAAGATTTCTCCTTTTCAAATAGAAAGATTTCTCCTTTTCAAATAGAAAGATTTCTCCTTTTCAAATAGAAAGATTTTTCCCTTTCAAATAGAAAGATTTCTAATATTCCTATCATGTAAAAATTATATTTTTAATTCTCTACATAAACAAAAATCATATTTTTACGTCTTCTACATAATAAAGATTATATTTTTAATACTTTAAAAATATAAAAATCATATTTTTAATACTTTAAAAATATAAAAATCATATTTTTAACTGAATAAAATCTTTTCTATTTTAAAATCTATGTTATTTACATATAAACACCGATCTAATCTATGTCATTTACACATAAATTAGTTAAACTAAAAATAAATACAAAGAAGAAAACTCACCGTGTTCTTTCGGGGGGAGGGGGGTTGGACTGCTATGGAGGGGGGGAGGTCTGCGTCTCGCGTCGGACTGGAGGAAGAGGGGTTGGGGCTTACT
Source organism: Allium sativum (assembly GCA_030737875.1). Classification (NCBI taxonomy): domain Eukaryota; kingdom Viridiplantae; phylum Streptophyta; class Magnoliopsida; order Asparagales; family Amaryllidaceae; genus Allium; species Allium sativum. The sequence goes on along the minus strand of CM060921.1, from coordinate 791,884,777 downwards.
GACGCGAGGCAAATCGAGGAGGGGGGTCGTTCGCGAGCGCATAGATTAGTGGGGGGGTCCTCGAGGGGGGGTCTTCTCGTCGGTCGGAGGCTGTCTTTGATGGAAAGGGGGCTCGCGGTGGTCGGCGCCGCTGAGGGGGCTCGCGGTGGTCGGCGCCACTGGGGGGCTCGCGGTGGTCGGCGCCGCTGGGGGGGGGGGCTCGCGGTTTCGATCCTTTTCTTCCCTTTTTTTCTTTAATCTGAACTGAATGAACGAGGGAAAGGGGGGCCAACGGGTTAAGGGGGAGAGAGGGTGTTTTATTTTATATTTTTAATTATTTAATTTCAAAAAAGGTTGACTTTTTATTTCGACATCGAAACGGGGCCCAACGCCTGTCGTCCATAGCGTTTTACCCCCATTCCGAACACAATGGGATATGTATCGCAGGCTGATTCGGTCGTTACGATCAGTTTTCGTCAGAATCAACATATAACTCTATATATTGAATTTGAACGCATATTTCAATTTGCCGGGGTCACATACTAACTCGAAAAATTCCAGAAAAATATTTCTAGCTTCGTATTGACGATACGGTCCTAACAAAACTAGTTTCGTCGAATTCTAAGACCGTTGGAAAAATGACCATTTTCCAGTCGATTAAAATCAACTAAAACTGGTCAAACGCGTTTTCCTTTGCCACGCTCGCATATTGATTCGAAAAATTATGAAATTTGGAATCTAGCAATAATTTGACACTACGGATCCAACAAAAGTGGTTTCGTTGAAATCCGAGGTCGTTTGCAAAATTTCCATTTTTAAGGGCCTGAATTCCATAGCGACTATTCAGAATTTTCAACTGGACATATCTTTTGATTCCCGCTATGAAATTTTGATTCTTCGGATTCGTTGGAAAGATATTATCAATTAGATCCTAATGTTTTTGGTTTTACTAAAATACGGATTGTTTTGCACTCGGTACATTCAATTGAAGTTTGAAATCGAATTATCGAACTACCGCACCATTTTCAATTCTATTTATAATTATATATAATTATTTATGTTCTAACGACGGCGTATAAAATATATACGTTCTAAATATATTCACAATAATTTTTCGTCGATATTATTTAAAATAATTCATTTTAAATATTCAAAATTCGCTAAAATTACCAAAATAAAAATTTTAAACTGGTTCAGATTTTCCGGGTTATTACATTTACTCTGTCTTCAATTATCTTTGGCATATATGATTCGCAACGCTTATGCCAATACGGAGCGGTTCTTCAGAAAATAATCCAACCGGTCTCTCCATATTAACAACGTTAAAATGGTCAAAAACTTCGATAGTCGGTGAGTTAACTATCAAAGAAAAACAGGTGTGGAAACAACGATATTATTTCCAGATGGAAATTATATCGATCAATCATCATTTAACATTTAACATTTATTCTCTTCAGTTCGTTAATTTATTTATCTCCTGTTTCCATATATTCTAAATTCTTATTTTCTATTATCAGAAAAATTTCTGATTCTTATTGGAAAACATTTCCAAAACTCCTTCACTTGGTTTAAACCAATGTTTAAATCAAACATCGCCATGCAAACTCAAACCATTTCACTCATTAACTAAATTTACTTAACCATCCTTTACTATCAAATCTTACCATTCCTTAGTTAAGAAGGAAGTCAATCAAGTTGGGGTAAAATTACCTCTCGGACCTTAACTGAACGACATTTTAACTTCGGAATAGTCAAAGTTTATCTTTTTAAATCTTTAACAAACTTCCTTACGTAACTCTCGGATTCTATTTACGTATCTACTTCTTTGTTGAAAACATTGATTATAAATATAACGTTATAATCCCTACTTTCGAAATATCTAACTTTCATTATAACTTTTATTCTTTAATGTGAATAATTAAATAAACACCTGATTTATAAATAAATAAATCTTGATTTAAACACCGGAAGTATAAGTACTTTCCCGAATTCGATATAATTGAATTCGACGTATAAGTCTCTTTCAAGTAATCTCTATTTGATTAACTCTTCTTCGAATAATCTATATTCGATTATCTCTCTTCGAATAACTTATATTCGGTTAACTCACTTCGAATAACTTATATTCGATTAACTCACTCTTTCGAATAAACTATATTCGATCTCTTTCCTTCGAATACGCTATATTCGATAATCTCCTTTCGAATAACTAAATTCAATTAACTCCTTTCGATTAAACTAATCGACAACTCCTTTCCTTAAATTCCATTCGAATAAACTAATATTCGACTAACTCCTTTAACTCTATTCGAATAACTAATATTCGACTAACTCCTTTGGATTAACTCATCTAGATTAACTCATTTGGATTAACTCAGTTTGATTAACTCCTCTGGATTAACTCGGTTTGATTAACTCCTCTTGACCAACTTAACTTAATTCTCTCGACTTATTTAACTCGACTTGATTAACTCCTATCGAATAACTAATATTCGATTAACTTATATTCGAATAACTATGTTTGTTTTAACTCTAAATCGAATAACTATATTCGATTTAACCTCATTTCCAATGACTAGATTCGATTTTCTCCTTTAACTCTATTAGAATAAATTATATTCGATTAACTCCTAGAACTCTATTGGTTAACTCTAATCGACAAACTCTATTCAATTAACTCTAATCAACTAACTCTATTCAACTAACTTTATTGATTAACTCTATTGATTAACTCTATTGATTAAACCTTTTTGATTTACTCCTTTTTAAATAAGTATATTCGATTCACACTTCGTCCATATTCAGTTTCAAATATCGATGTTGAAACTGATTCTTACTTCTCTATATAATTCTTGACTTATATATTCCATTTATCTAGTGATAACTATTTTACTTGATTTATAAAATATTATTTATAAATTAATCGTCTCAATTTATCTGTTAAACAGATTCTGTTTATTATCTACTTTAAATAAATCTTTTCACATTTACTCATTAAACAGATTTCCATTTAATATGTATTCCCTTTTATAATTCTATTTGCCTTACAAACTATCCCTTTATAAAACTCTATTTGTTTTATAAATAATCCCTTTATAAAACTCTATTTGTTTTATAATTAATCCTTTTTAATTATCCTATTTATTTTCCAAATAAATATCCTTATGATATCTTATTTATTTTCTAACTAAATATCCCTTATACTTCTATTTATTATCCCAATAAATGTTTCTTATATGATCTTATTTATTATCACAATAAATATTTCTTATATGATCTTATTTATTATCCCAATAAATATTTCTTATATGATCTTATTTATTATACCAATAAATATTCCTCTTTATAAAATCCTTTGATTTTATAAATAATTCCCTTTTTATATAATCCCTTGATTTTATAGATATTTTCTCTTTAATAAATTCTCATTCATTTTATAAACAAATAGTCCTTTTTATAAAATCCTTTGATTTTATAAATAAATTTCCTTTTTAATTCTTCTTTGATTTTACAAAGTATTTTCTTTTATAAAATCCTTTCCTTATATATAAAATCCATTGACTTTATATAAATAATTTATTTTCAAATTACACTTTGAAAATCCCCTTTTTACATCCCAGAATTTCTTACGGTATTTAAAATATAAAATAACCATGATCGATATCATTCAAACATATATAATCAACAACAGATTATATATCACATCGTATATTACAATATATAAAAACAGTAAAATAAATGTTGAGGAATCTAGTTGGATTCCTCCAACCTGTTTCCCTGCATCACAAATGTTAAACAGCATAATTAACATCGATAATATTTCACTATGAAATATTCTGCTAAACAGAATCGATATTAGATTAAAGATTTATATATATATCGTTATCTATAATTTAACAAACACATAAGCAATTCAACCAAACAGTTAACACACAGCAATCAACAGAAAATTATCAGTTCTAAGAATGCGTTATAAAAATATAACTGTTCAGAGTTGGTGAGTTTTACTCACATTGGACGATCATCGTTAATAACGATAAACATCGCTTGATTCAAACGGACAATTTGTTTCACTATAAATTGTAACGAGCTCGAATTCGCTCCCAGTCAGTTCCATTGGGTAGTGTCTGTCCATACGATCCCAACGGACCTTGTTTTGTCGAGTTCTGATATCGTATGACCAAGTTATACATTTTACACGTTCATACATTATTTGAATTAAATAAAACTATATATTTTTAGTTCTCTCATGGGCCTTTACCTTTCCAAACTTCGGCCCACCAACCAAGTAAACCCGCATCCACTTACTTCCTTTCTTCCCCAATTCAGTTTCACGATCCCACTTCCTATAGAAAAAGCCATTGACTTCTGCGTTGACCGTCGTTTCCATCCACCTCGGCCACCAACCTCCTCCGCAAACACCACCATAATACTCCTTGTCCAAATTCGCACCCTATGGTCACCCTCCTCCGCAGTTCGAACCTGCCCCTTGCTGACCGACCTTCTACTGTCCCTTGCAACCATGACTGTCGCATTTAGCCTCAGTCCACTGGAAACCCTCCAATCCCCTTCATCTGGTGCGCCTTCCCCCGACAACCACTCCTCCCTCACTCGCTTGGCCCAAAACGTCCCCCAACTCCGACAGGGCCCAGCCCTAGACATCGCTGAGCAAAACCCAAGATCTGCCAAAATGCACCGTACTCACAACGAAGACCACCAGGATGAAGCTCTCGAGCATAGCAGCCAAATGGATCCAGAGTTGCTCAATTTCGTTGAGTAATTTGTTCGACTTAATTGAATGAAGGAATTAAGAATGTGGCGGCCTCCTTTTATTTCATTTGTTGTAGAAGTGGTTTTTTGTTTTTAAGCAACTTAAGGGGGTTATGTATAAGGAAATTTGGTTAGATATTTTGTGGAGATATTTTCCATTTATGAGATATTTTCTACTATAATATTCACTTATATTTCGTCAAGCACTTTAAGCTCGTACGACTCCGTATCGAATCCGTTATCCACGAAAAATGACACTCCGCTACATATCACTATTCCAAACTCAATAAAACCGGTTTCGTCGAATTCTGAACCAGTTTGTAAAAATCATTATTTTTCACGCTCAAAATAAACCTATTTAAATATATATATATATATTTAAAACAATTAAATTAAATATTAATAAATTAATATTATCGTATATATTCACACTAGAATATCATATAGCTCCACAATATTCCTATATGAATTTATAACTCGATATTTCAAATCCCGATTAAATCGATATTCGATTTATAATGAAATTCCTTTTATAAATATAAATAAATCATCATAAATTATAAAGGAATTCCATAGCGACTTTTCTAAAATTTGATTTGGACATAAATCAAAATCTACACGACGAAATCCCGATTTTCCTCTTCCATTAGAAAAATATACTTCACTAGCTCCAACATTTCTTGTTTCACAGAAATCCGATTTAAAACGGCTTCTGTATAATCGTTTAAAGTTCGAATCTCCAAATTACGAACGGCCTCACCATTTCGAGCTTGATTATAATTATAATATAAATTATACGTTCAAATGGCGTTTATAAATCTATTCGTTAATATAATTCAAATCTAAACTGAGTTATATATTTTAAATGATCCAGTTCACACAATATTGCCATTTCAGCAAATTCTGATTATTTCAGAATTAAATATATTAATTAATTATTATATTAATTAAATATTCAATAGTTATTTTAATTTAAACCATTTAAATTATAAAACCATATTTTAAATAATTAAATAAATTAATTATTCGACCGTAAAAATACGAGTCGTTACAGTTGGTATCAGAGCAAATGGTTAAGAAGTACCTTGGCTCTGTGGTATAATTTAGTAGATATAGGGTTAGTTACACCCTAGATTGAGTTTGAGTATATAAATGAGGGAGCGTATTTGTAGAATTTATATAAAAAAATTTGTATTATGTTGATTGATCAGTTCAAGTGTTAGCAACCCATATTGAACTAGCAGTTAACACAGTATTATTTTATAAAATGGGTAAATGAAATAATTTTACCCAAAGTATATTTTTATATAGAAAAAGGAAATAAATTTTTATAGTATAGTAGTATTGGTTGTTTGGTTATTTTGCTTGATTAGATTGGAATTTAATTTGGATATGGAATTTAAATCGAATAAATTTGGGGTTTGAATGGATACAAATTTGAATAGAATCAACTATGGAATGAAATCAAGTGATTTAACCCTATAATTGTTACTGGTATTATCAAATGAGTTAAGCACATATTCCAGAAGGTCATGAGGATTGATTTAGTTATGGATATTGAAGTACAGATTTGAAGATGAAGAGCTGTTAGTGCTTTGCTTCGAAATTGGAATTGAGACTACCCGACAAATAGGTAAACCTTAATATATTGGTTGGAATGATTGATTTTATACCCCTGAGTTGGGTTAGCTGCTTGGCTTTTGTTTTCTTTTTATCGATGTGAGGCCCGGAGTGGCGTCTGTAGTTGTTCTGATCGAGCTGTGCAGAGGAAGTGCAGGCGAAATTTTCGAAAATTTTAAAAAGTTTGAATTTATTTTGATAATAATTCAAAATATAATTATTTTAAACAATTGGTTTTGGAGCATTCTTCTTACCTTGTAATTTTGGGGACGAAATTCTTTTAAGGGAGAAAGAATGTAACATCCCAGATTTTTGTACGTTAATTAAGAATATTTAAATCTATTTAAAATATTGATTTGGGATTTATAAATGGATTTATAATGTATAATTCGTTTATATAACAAAGTAGAATGTTAAATTTTTATTTGAACTCGAAACGACGAGATAGTTCAAAATTTACGATTTAAACCTTAGTTGAATATACTGAGTCAGATTTCTATGAAATAAGAACTAAACAAACAATACTAAGTAAAGATGCAAACAATCCGTGAATACGATGCCCTGGCAAAGAAACTGTACCGTGTAGTGTACAACGGCTATAGAGCAACAATAGGTCGTAGGGAGCAAGTAAAAGATTAAGGACAAAGGACCAATGTGGATTGAGGTATTCAGTAAAAGCAACCCAAAAATTACATTTTCACCACTTCCTATTTAACCATCGTTCATACAAAGTTACCGTATACTTGATGTGTCAGTAAGAACCACAATTGCAGATCCTTACACTTAAAACTATAAACTGTGCATACGATTTTTCTTTTATATATTGGTAAGGAATAGGACAATAACTTCATGGCAAAACAAAGGGATAAATTGCAAACTTATGTTCAGATTGTAGTAAACAAATAAAACACAAATAATATAAACTACGCCAGCAGACACAAAAAGACAAACACAGCTTTTGCCTACCCAAATTTTCGTTTCTTCCTACCCCAGATCGTTATGCTTGCATCCTTCTTTTCATGCCAAGGAAGATTTTTATCTTAGCCGACCAAGCCTATTCCTGCAAGCCTATATTACATGCCACAACCTCTCTGAATAATGAAGACACAAGCACATGTTCTTGTACGTATTGAAATTGCGTTAAACTTATCCTATCACCTCTTCCCATCTATATATTCTCATCCTTGGCTCCTCATCATTTTGTTCTTCCCCTGCTAAATTAGGTAACCATTCCTTCACTGCTTAAAAAAGGAACCATCCACTTTATACTTTTTAAAACTCACTCAACACGCATTAGACCAAATTTTCTCATACATATCCTTCGCTTTAGAAATGGATTGGTGATTAAGGAGAGGCCGACTCAGAGGAAGTTTGGGGTATAGCTCATCAATGTTGATGGTGTTTGGAGTTGTTAGGCGTGAGTTTTCCGAGAGAGCTTGGGGTTTCTGGCAGGGGAGTCGAGGAGGGCAACGGTGTAACCGACTGTCGCCGGAAGAGGAGGACTTCGACAATGTGGCCACGGATGAACTTTGGTGAACGATGGTGGGGATGAGCAGTGATGGTAAGAGAGAGGTGAAGTCAGGCGGTGTTTGCTGGAGGAAGAAAGCCTGAAGGATATGTGTGAAGCAGCGATTTGCACAAGGAGAATGGCGATAGTAGGTAGTGGTGAATCCGGTGAGAGAAAGGGTTAAAGTGGGAAGTTTTGCAAAACTGAACCGTGAAACATGCTTGCGTGGAAACATGTATGGGAGGATGGGTTCGAAAGTTAAAATAGGAAGATATTTGCATGGGGAGAGCTGCGTGGCGAAAGGGAGATAGGGTAGTAGCAGTTTCAAGGTGGTCTTGCCAAAATTATGTCTAAATATTATATGCGAGAAAGGAGATGAATTGTTGGCATGGGGATGATAGTACAAGGCAAGGAGAAAATATCGCGAGAGAACCGGAACCACGCAAGGAAAAAAAGGAGTCTAATAGTTTTGAAGAGCAGTTTCAGGAGTTTGGAAAAAGAAAGCTCCAGGCGTTTTTGGATAACATGAACAGTGGAAGTGGCGGTGTAGTCAGGGTGAGGTGTTGAGTACGGATGGCACGAGACATAGTAACAGGTGGAGGAGGAGGGTCGAGCAAATGGTGCAATGGTGAAAAGTTTTGAATGGGAATATAAGTTATCACGGTAGGTAAAAGAACAACAACAGGAAAGGAAATATATTGGAGAGGCCAGTTCTAACAACGTATGATGGATGGATGAAGATGGCTATTGGGGTAACGCTAGAAGGGTGGCGCAGTTTTTGAGTTGACATAGTGCAGCAGGCGTGGGTTTGTTTTGAAAGAGGTTGGCGTTGTTGGGAGCTGAAGAGGAGCGATGAGCAACATGGACAGGGGAGGATACGTTATGTAGAAGATAGGGGAAAGTAGGTGTATTAAACTATTATGCTAAACCATAATTTAATTTTCCTAATCCAAGTATATATTATATTAGATATATAATAAAACCTGGGAGTAACTTATGAGGCCAATTGTTTTATATGCCTAAATAATCATGTAATGCCTAATTTAAAATGTTTTTGTGACCATGGGAAAGGCGTCCAACTGTATATGCTTAATACTATTATAAACGTGACCATGTAAATAATAGTATAATTAGTAAAGATTTAATTATATAAAATTAAGACCAATACGTATAAAATTCTGTAACGTGCTCCTATAATATCAGATTTCAGTCAAATCGCAAGCGTTGGAACTGCATCGGTGAGCATGATGTTGTAGAGCTATTTCGGACAGAGCTGGACGCAGTTGGAGACAAACCATGTTGACGACGAATGAGAATCAAGGTGAGTTCAACTCACTCAGTTATCCCACTTATATTTTCTATATGCTGGTTTTTTATTTTGTGTGCAATGGTTGCTGATGATTGATGTTTTGATGACTGTTTGCATGGATGCTGAATTTATATATTTTGATTTAACGATTAAATTAAACGTTGTTAAATTTAATCGAAATAAATCATTATTTTAACGATTATATTGCAAACGAGGTAACATACCTTGTTGGTTACGTTTATAAAAATATAAACGTATTTAATAAGTAATTGGATGCTTGAATAGATGTTGTTGATTGATTGTTGACCGTTATTTAAACCGTTTATTTATGTTTATTGTGATACATATATATATGGTTATATTAAAATTGAGATAATCTATTGTGATGTAGGGACAGACAGGTTGCAGGAATCAAACCGAATTCCTCACTATTATTGATAATGTTTATCAATATGATTATATATTGTTATAAAATGTGGAATTAACTGATATTTCACGGTTTGATAATTTAGTAGACATTTGCCTCATTAGTACCATCGATCAAAATAAATATTTTGAAATCGATATTAAATCGATTCAGAATGTTTTCAAAAAAAAATTCATATACAATTTTGAAACATGATTTAATTGAAATGCCAAAGTTAATTATGTTTTAAAATCATCTAGAATTATAAGTAATCAATAACCTGAATGAGGTTTATTTAAATTAATTATATTAGTTAATTAACAAAGTCATCTGTTTAACTAAAATCGATTATTTATTGAATCGTTAATTATATTAAAGTCGATTATTATTTTTTATGGTCTTTAAATTAAAGACTTACTATTTAATAATAGTAAATGATGGAGTAAAGCAAATTTGATTTCTAATAAATGTTGGAATTTGATTATTACTCGATTTATATTAATCAAGTGAAAATCTTGGAACTTTATCCATTTAAAGGAAGTTTATGAAGTCGTGAGATCTTATGCATCTTATAGGAAGCGCTAAGTTAAATTTTTAGTAATATAAATTAAAAGTTTAAGATAAATTCTTGGTAAGAAATTCTATGGGTCGGACATCTATAAAATCCAAACTGGGCAAATATAAAGCCAATGTCTAAGTGAATAAATTTTGTAAGTGATTTGAAAAGTTCAAATGATTGTAAAAAGAGAATTTGTAAAAAAAGTCTAAATGAAGTGAGTTAATGAACATTAAGGGTTTCAATAACTGTGGTTTAAATTGAATAGTGAAATGGAAATGTTTTCCAAATGTCGAACGATTAAAGATTTTAGAAGTTCAATAAAACGATGGTTAATTAAAGAGGCCAAATGATTTTGAGCATGGAATCATTGAATTCATTTTTTATTTGTGGATGAATGGTTTTTTATTTTGATAGTTAAATAACCGACTATCAAAATCTGGCCCAAACCGTTGTTGGTAAGGAAAGTCCGGGATCGAATTTATATTCAAAAACCATTCCGACCAACAAATACGTAACATTGAAAATAAATGATGGAGCAACTGAAGATAGTGGATCTTCATAAGCGGAAGGATTGCTTGTCGAATATTCTCTGACTGTACAACCAGAGGTATTCTAATGTGATCCGGTCGTGGTTGAGATTTTGCGGATTTCCAAGGACTACTCACTACTGATCCTTTGCATACGGTAGGAGGGTGCTTTCGGTTTGTCCAGTGCCAAGACAACTTGTATGGACGAATGTCTAATAGAGTATACCTAACGAATCACGTACGGTTGATCTCTTAAAAGTATTACGTCTGGTGGCGGAGGAATTCGTTTCTCTTATCTTTTATACCCGTAATATTTTTGGAAGTCGGTTAGTGATTTGACGGGTATTACGATATGGCATTCAAAGTAAATGGTGGTGTGCTATTCCAGAAGATTACGTAGCCTCAAGCCTTACAACCAAGAAATGAAAAAAAATCGGGTGGGTAGCATGGCTAGTTGGGTCGCATCTAAGCAGGGTGTATTGTCACCAATCTAGAGAAAATCCTTATTTGTTTTTCTTTCGATTCTGTATCTCCACGGATGGACAATGGGCCCTCAAAAGCTATCAGGTGATAATACATTGGCTACACTCAAGTTAAATGAGTGGGCTGTCATGTTTGGTCAGGTTGCAAGACATTCTTGATGAACCCAAGTGTATCCCATCTAGAGTACACTGATCTGGAGGTGGCCCCATTCCTTGTCATAGTTGGACTCCATTCTCCAATAAGAGCCCCACAGTTTTTGATTTTATACTATATATGTAGAGCATGAGATGCAAGCGTTCTTCCATTTACTATTTTCTTGATTTACATCACTATGATAATACCAGAACAGTATTGATTTCAAAAATGTTTTGGTTATAGTAAGGTAAAAACCTTATGTGTTTATGTGTGGGCTGGCCTCACTATTACCATTTCTTTAAAAAGGGCTTTTAAAGTTAAGAAATATGGCTGTAATGTATAACTTATTGAATTTTACTCATGCTGGTTCACTAGACTGATCTGTGGTGTTTGTAATGTATCGGGTCAGCCCGAGTTAAAGGTTTAGGTTATTGGATGTTGTGGAGTTCAAGGATGAGTTGGAGGAGTTTAAACGGGTGATATTTAGTATTACTAGATTGAAACCCATGCTTCGCACACGGAGAGTGTTGGAGGAGTTCAAACATATGATATATATAGTATTATTCCTTTGTATGTTGTATTGAGGACAGGTTGTTATAACTGTCCAGATTATTTAACTACTATACTTTGATGATGGTAAGTATTTTTCGAGCTTTCAATAAAGTTATTTCTGTATTATATTTTATTCCGTTGCGATGTGAGATCTTATGTGGTGTTGGTTCTTCTTTTTCTTCTACTCTAATATTTCTTTCTTTCTATCCTTATCCTTTAATTTTCTTTCTATTAAAGATTCGCATTTTCGTGCAATTTAGGTTGGACGTGTGTAATATTAGTCAACTCAAAGGGTATGGATTTACGGGCCTTTACAATATTGCACATGTCGACATATAACTATCACTTTTCAAATTTCAAAGGAAGTATCTTTTCATATTTTGAAATGCTTCAGAAACGTTGCAACCTTTCAAACTCTACAAATCGGGGTTAATTTCAAAAAAATTATCACTTTTTCATCTTCTTCATCCCTTCTCTTACCACCATTATCATATTTTAATTTCTTGATTTCTACACTTATACTCTGCTAATTTCTACTCAAATTATATCAAAATTCTTCTTTCATCAATCTCTATCAAATACTCTCTGATTAGAAGTGTTATTCAAGAGTTTTAGGGCTATTGTAATCATTTCAGAATTGTTTGGGAATGGGTGTGTTCCTTTTGGCCTGGAAATCAAGGAAGGGAGCGGTGTTAAACTTTTACTCGTGAAATCAAGGGTGGTGGAATTAGTGTTAACCTTATAGCTGAGAAATCAAGGGTGTTGAAATTAAATTCTGATATTAATAAAACTTTGCGCAATCCGGCGTTGCATGGGACTGGAGGTAGGAGTAATCCGAACAAGTATGAAATCTGGTGTGTTCTTTCCTTTTCTGCATTTTATATTTACTTATATCTGTGTTTGTGATCATTTCTGGTGTGATAATCATTGTGTGATTCATATAGTAATTCTAGATTGTTAAAGATTTCTGTAAAATTCTTATAAACAATATTCACCCCCCCCCCCCATCTAGTGTTGATTCTGCCTTAAATCCTTAATCCGCATCCGTAACAAAAGATCCCATTTTCAGAATAATCGTAAATCTGTAAGAATTTGGGAACTGTAGGCCTAAAAGATTTTTCAGATTTGGATGCTTTTAGGTAAGTGGGAAATTTATATACAAAGTTAAAATAACGTATTATTTCATTTGTATTAGATCTTAAATATATGCCTAACATTTATCGGATCTATTTATAATATTGTTAAATTTGAATGATGCCTATCAGATCAGTTTATGAATGTTGTCAAAATCTGAAAGTATAAATTTTTGATTTAAATAATATTATAATTTGTAGTCTTACATAATTGTTATACTATTGCCTATAATTATGTGTAAAAGTATATTGTGGTTATTACAAATCACAATAGATCTGGAAATCGGTCTCATGAAACACTGTTAAGACATAGTTTTATTCCAGATATGTAGTTTCAGTGTTAAATGGAAAACTATGTGATTCTGATTAAAAAAGATATAAACTTGTTTGTGCTCAATTTTATTGGGGTTTTAACTTAGTATTGTAATTGTGCCTTTTCCTCTTTTAAAATAAAATGACGTTATTTGAAACCAATAAGATATATGTTCAAATTTGAAAAGGGGAAAGTTGTGTAAATTTACGTATAAATATAAATACATATATATATATATTTGTATGTAGTTTACACCAACTATCCCAAAATATACATAATATATATTTCTTTTGTTTTAAAATGGGTATGTTTCAACATTCGGGCATAATTTAAAGTAATTATAGTTGACAGTCTTTTTGCAAGACTTAGTACCTCATTTTAGAATTGAATGCGAAAAGGAATGTCTGGTTATTAGTTTGAACCAAAATATTTAATTCAATAATAATGATAAAAAAAATAACTACGTTAACTACGCGAATGTATACATACGTACATACACTCCCCATCCAAATCTACGTAAACAACGAAATATACATTACAATGAATGTAGTGTGTTTGAATGGTTTCCATTTTTGTGGAATTATAAATGTAAATGTAATCCATATTAAATGAAAATATATATTGTGACAGTTATAACAATTAATGTAATATATTGCTATAAATAAGGTTATAAATAAATAACTATTACAACCGTCATTGATTGGGGGAAAACAAATTTAATTAGGTAGTTAAGCCTAATGGTTACAATCTCTAAATTTGGCTAGGATTTATGCTGTAAACCCTAATTAAGAAATTAAACTATAAGCGCACTAAGGCATGAGGTTAGACTCAACTTGTGGTAGAAGTCTTCCCGAAGCCGCCCAACAAATCTAGCGTCCACAAGTGGTCGGTTTAATATGAGGGGTCTGGTGCATAAAAATATATACATATCTACAACAAACAATAAATTAATAAATTAGCAGTGTCTGTTGGGGTATAACAAATAAATTTTCGGGACTAATAATTAAGGAGAATTAATGCCTTAGGAAAATGTGATCGTTATTGTTATAAATGGCAATAACCCTATCAAATATAAACAAACAAAATAAAAAAGGGCCCATTTTAAATACTAATTCCAATAAGGAAAATGTCTAAATAAATATCCTAGGCTAGGAAGGATATAACTTTTCTTATTTTATACTAGTTAATTTATAACTTATAATTAAAAGTTATAGTTAGACATAGTAGGTTAATGATGCGAGGTCAATTACCTTATTCAATAGAAGTCTGCACTTCCCAGCACTCGAATATATGTTCAACTGATGTGAGGTATCATCAACCATAGGAACTCGTGACGATAGTTAGTTGTGTATGTACGATATTCCCGTAAAGAGAAACTAAAGGGAATAACTCAATAACGTAGCCTGCTTAGTCCTATGGATCTAATAAGGTCAGCTAGATGGTAACAATGTGATTCCACCATAGGAAGGTCATAAATGGAGAGATGTCGTCTACTTAGTCCTATGGGTCTTAAGCGATGAGATACCATCTCTTGCCTTATGCGGAGAATGGGTTATGCGTGAATGATAGAAGCCTTAATTAGTAGGACCTGTAGCTATTGTCCTCTAGTTTGTTATAGCGTTAAGTAAACCATCGAGAGGCATTAAGCGACCAATAGGTCCGCTTAGGGTCTTAAGTGATCGAGAGGATCTACCCTTGTCTATCATTTGATAGTGAGGTGTTAACTGGCTAAGTAGACACACATAAGTAATTAAACTCCACAGTTGGGAGTCCACCTCTCGGTTTAGTAACCAGTGAAATGATGGTTTAAAGGCTTCAAAATTGTATGCGTATACATTCTATATCGGTATTATTATCATTGGGAATACTCCCTTGGGTATGGTGGTTAGAGTTGTGCGTAAATGTTCACAAGGTTAGGTTATAATTACTAGCTTTGGTAAGCATATATCTTTGGTTGAACCAAACGGAATACATCTGTGTATTGTAAACTATGTTGTACTCTTCTTATTCACCAGAATCTGTTATTCTGTCGCCCTCCTCATTACAACCTCATAGGTTTTCTAGAGAAGGTCGAGTTCTCATAGGTGTCTAAGTATGGCTTTCGATTCTCGTTCTCTCATGCTCGGTATTGACCTAGTAACTCACTTTTAAAAAAGTAGCTATTTGAGTTAATACTAGTCTATTCTATTTTGTTTCTGCTATGAGTTATTTTATTGTACTCTGATAATGTTCATGCTCGTTTATTTGCAGATACCAAATTTACCGCTCCATACTTGGATGTGTTCGAATTTTGATTTGTTCGAAATTTGGGCTCAGAAAAGTGTGGGGTATTACAATATGCATGATAGTTAGATATTACTTTGAATATCTTTTACCGAAATACATATCATCATCAAATCATTTTACATACTATGGTGATAATATCATTGTACATCTTATTTCATATCATACCTCATTATCATAAATTACAATACATGCCAAATTAAAATCATTCACATCACTAGTTGCATTTCATTATATATACCATCTCATATTGCTTTGCATATGACATACATTTCTGTAATAACCCGAAAATCTGGGCCAGTTTAAAATTTTTATTTTGGCAATTTTAGCGAATTTAGTATATTTAAAATAGATTATTTTAAATAAAGCGACGAGAAATTTATTTTGAACATAATTCTAACGTATATATTTATACGCGTCGTCGTTAGAAAACATATAATTATATATAATTATATAAGGAATTGAAAATGGCGCGGTAGTTCGATAATTCGATTTCAAACTTCAAATGAACGTACCGGGTGCAAAACAATCCGGATTTTAGTGAAACCAAAAACATTAGAATCTAATTGATGATATCTTTCCAACGAATCCGAGTAATCGAGATTTCATAGCGGGAATCAAAAGATATGTCCAGTTGAAAATTCTGAATAGTCGCTATGGAATTCAGGCCCTTAAAAATGGACATTTTGCAAACGACCTCGGATTTCGACGAAACCAGTTTTGTTGGGTCCGTGATGTAAAGTTATTACTAGGTTTCAAATTTCATAATTTTTCGAATCAGTATGTGAGCGTGGCAAAGGAAAACACGTTTGACAAGTTTCAGTTGATTTTAATCGACTGGAAAATGGCCATTTTTCTAACGGTATCAGAATTCGACGAAACTAGTTTTATTAGGACCGTATCGTCAATACGAAGCTAGAAATAATTTTTCTGGAATTTGTAGAGGTCGGATGTGGCCCCGGTAAAATGAAATGTGCGTTTAAATTGAATATATAAAGATTTATATTTTAAATTCAACGGAAACTGATCATAACAGCCGAATTGGGTTATGAAACAAATCCAGTTTTGTTCAGAATGGGGGTAATTAGCTAGGAGCGACAGTCGTTGGGTCTCGTTTGGAGTTCGAATTGAAAACGAGTCATTTGTGAAATTAAATTAAATAAAATTATAAATACTCCCAATGCCAAGTCAAACCCTACACTAACCCTCCCCGTGGTCAACTCATTTCAAGGCCGTCTCTAACCAAACGAACGGCGGAAATCTTCAATTCTTCTCCTCCTCCTTTCTAACAATCCACGCAACAAATTAACGAATCTCCAACGCAAATTTTATCAACCTAGGTGAGATCTATCTGCCTATATAGTATGATCGATTTTCAGATTGAAAATCGCGAGAAATCTCGTCCTAAAGCTGAGCCGTTCACATCCGTTTTTCGAAAAGGAGGGGGGTTCGAATTGGGAACTGTGCTAGGCGGAGATGGGTCTTGCAAAGGGCGTCGTCGGGGCATCTCCTGATCACCATTCGGCGCCTTGATTATCGTGAAAAATGGAGCCCTAAGCGGTGAGCGAGTTCCAGAATTAGAACGTCGAGGAAGAAAGGTAATAACAGTAGTTTTTTATATTAAATACATTATATATAACAGTAGTTTTTTATGTTAAATACATTATATATAACAGTAGTTTTTTTATGTTAAATACATTATATATAACAGTAGTTTTTTTTATGTTAAATACATTATATATAACAGTAGTTTTTTTATGTTAAATACATTATTTACAAAAAAAAGGGGGAGCAGTTTTTTATGTTAAAAACATCATTTAAAAATCAGTTTTTAATTAAATATAGCATGATATACAAAGGTGTTGTTTTTGAAATAGAAATGACAATATATATATATATATATATGTGATGTTTATAGAAATAGACTTGATGTAAAAATGCAATGTTTTAAAAATAGAAGTTGCAATGTTTGAAAAATAAAAAATGCAATGTTTTAAAAATAGAAGTTGCTTTGTTTTAAAAAAAATATGAATCTACTTTGTTTTAAAAATATGAAGAGGTCGAGATTTTTTTTAACATGAAAAAGAAGTAATTTGTAAAATAAAGAAGACTAGATTTCTATATAAGGAAAGTTGAGATTTTGAAATACGTAGAGTTATAATTTTTATAACGAAGCAAAGTAAAAATTCGATTTTTATATATTGAATAGCAAAGTAAAAAATCGATTTTTATATATTGAAGAGCGAAGTAAAAATTCGATTTTTATATATTGAATAGCAAAGTAAAAATTCGATTTTTATATATTGAAGAGCGAAGTAAAAATTCGATTTTTATATATTGAATAGCAAAGTAAAAATTCGATTTTTATATATTGAATAGCAAAGTAAAAATTCGATTTTTATATATTGAAGAGCGAAGTAAAAATTCGATTTTTATATATTGAATAGCAAAGTAAAAATTCGATTTTTATATATTGAATAGCAAAGTAAAAATTCGATTCTTATATATTGAATAGCGAAGTAAAAATGTGATTTTTACATATGTAGTGGCTACGGGCAACGAAAGTGATAAAAAGGCGAGAACGACGAAGACTTCTTCAAAAGAAGAGTCGAGATGGTTGGATAGCTATCAGTGAGAATTTCTCACCTTTCAATTTCTTTTTCTAGTTATATATATATATATATATATATACTAGGATGCAGACGGTGCTTAGTAGCACCCGACACAATCGTCCACAGACCATGGACTTGTTTGTTTGGTTGCATAGATTAGTCAGATTATTTGATTTGAATTTGGTTGTTTGGTGAATTTGATTGATGTGTGAATGGCGTGGGCCTTCACTAGACCGGGGATAAGGCTAGGCCTTGTCCCGTTTCTAGTATCGTGCCGTTATGCCGCCGAAATTTTCTAAAATATGTTAGAAAAATAAAAATATCATTTTTATTTTGTAAATGAACTGAATGAAAATTCATGTGTTGAAATAAAATATTTTATCGTTAAAAATATACTTTTTAACGTGAAGTGAACAAGATAAAATATTCATTTACAAACCGGACGGTTTGTTTATGTACACCTATTTGAAGGACATTGATTGGGTCGATAAATTTTACACATCGCCCAACTGCACAAATAAAATATGCGTTTGATTGTTTGAAACCCCACACGGGTGTTGGGACGAAATTTGAAGTTCACTCATCCTGATTGATTTAATATGTCGATCGATTGATTGACAGGCTGTTATAAGCGTTAGATATCTATATTTGATGCTTATACAGTGTAATGCACTTTGGTTGATGGTTGATTATTTTTCAATGCTATTATATACATGTGTTGTATGAAAATCCATATAATTAATTTTATATGGTGATTGATTGGGCCTCATTCCAATTTAGAAAATAAAGAATAATATGAATAAAGGTTCATGTGTTGACTGTACTCATCCGTTGAGATTAGTCATGTGTTGAACGTAATATTTTAACAATAAAATTTATATCTTTATCTTTATAAAATAAAAGTTCATGTGTTGACTGTACTCATCCGTTGAGATTAGTCATGTGTTGAACGTAATATTTTAACAATAAAATTTATATCTTTATCTTTATAAAATAAAAGTTCATGTGTTGACTGTACTCATCCGTTGAGATTAGTCATGTGTTGAACGTAATATTTTAACAATAAAATTTATATCTTTATCTTTATAAAATAAAAGTTCATGTGTTGACAGTACTCATCCGTTGAGATTGGTCATGTGTTGAACGAAATATTTTAATAATAGAAATATTTGAAATAGAATATTTGAAAATAAAAATATATGAAGCCGGGTTGGTTAGATTGACGCCATTTTGACGTGAACGATATTTATATCGATTTTATTCATTTTAGAAATGAATATTGAAAAGTGATTTAGAAAACGATTTCGAAATGAATTGAATATAAAACGATTTCGAAATGAATTGAATATAAAACGATTTCGAAATGAATTGAATATAAAACGATTTCGAAATGAATTGTATATAAAACCAATTTGAATTGGAATCGAATAGAAAACCAATTTGAATTGGAATCGAATAGAAAACCAATTTGAATTGAATCGAATAGAAAACCAATTTGAATTGAATCGAATAGAAAACCAATTTGAATTGAATCGAATAGAAAACCAATTTGATTTGAATCGAATAGAAAATCAATTTGACTTGAATCGAATAGAAAACCAAAATGAATTGAATTTGAATTGAATAGAGAATGAATTGAATTTGAATTGAATAGGAAAACGAATTCGAATTGAATTGAAAAGAAAACGAATTCGAATTGAATTGAATTGAAAAGAAAATGAATTCGAATCGAATTAAAATCGATTTGAATTAGAATCAAATAGAAATGAAAGTAAAAAGGATTTATAATAGAAAATTCGATTTCGATTTGAATTTGAAATAAAGGTTGAAATTGTTTTTGAAACGAATTCAAAACTATTTATAAAATTCGTTTTAAATAGTAATCGACGAAATATATTATATATATATATATATATATTATATATAATATAATGGCCTGAATAGAACGCGCCGCGCCGTGGCAGTTCGTGAATTTCGACCATTTATTTCAAACGGACATTACGGGAGATCCGACCGTCGGATTCTCCTAAAACCGGAACCGTTGGGTTCGTATCGAAAAGAGCTTTCTAATGAATATTAGAAATTGGAAATATAACGTTTGGATTTGGAGATACGCCCAAATCAAATTCGAAAAAGGTCGCTGTAAGTGCAGTTCGATGGCCGTTGATGGAAATCGACTGTACGGGCCTTGATAAAATTATTAAAAATAGTAATAATTTGTGTAAAATCATAAGAAATGATTTGGGAAAAATTGGGGTGAAAAACTCCATATTTGAAAAGATAAAAATAGATTTCTATCGAAATGAACTAGTTTTAAATGGAATTGATTTGTGGGTTTATCGTGAACTGTGTTTTAAATAACACTAGTTCTTTAACCCGATAATGAATAGAATGTGATTTGGGTTTATCGTGAACTGTGTTTTAAATAACACTAGTTCTTTAACCCGATAATGAATAGAATGTGATTTGGGTTTATCGTGAACTGTGTTTTAAATGACACAAGTTCTTTAACCCAGTAAGAAGAGTTTTGATGAATCTTCAATTAAATTGATAATTTAAATTATCAACTTTAGAAAATAAGCGAGAATGAAGTATCACCAGTTTTACTCCAAAGCGATAGTTAAATCTTTAATCAGATTTGAACGTGAAATGGTAATTAATTTTACCGATAACACTGTGGTGTTAAATATGGAGTATTACCAGTTTTACTTCATGGGATGACTAGGTTGGGATTGGGAAATAAAGTAAATAATTACCTCGGTATGGTTCGCTAATCTCGACTAGTTTTGGGAAAACCATAATTTGGTTTGAAATGACATCCAAAGGAAGATTAAAGGATAAATTTTAAAGAATTTGTCTTGGATAAAATTAATGGGAACCTTTCCCTAAGAATTGAAATTTAGAAACTAGCTGTAGGTTAGCTAAGAAGAATGGTTTCCTGGGTATTGATCTGATGTTGGTTTCGGCCTTCGGGGTTAATATTTGGGAAATTGTTCTCTTGTTGATTTACGGTTAGTAGCTGCTGAATTGGAATGAGGCGTATGTTGTGTTTGTGTAACATTTATTTTTAATATACGCGGGTTGTTCGGAAAGGCCGGGTTTATACTCATTCTGAATAACCGATTCGACGATATGTCGAAGATGAAGACGGTGGTTGAAGACCGGAAGTCTTCACATCGTTTGGATAATTACTGACGATCCTGATTGGGCTGTACACCCAAGAGGATGGAAATAGTTGGTGGTCGTCCAGACGTACTTGGAGATGGATGGATATGCGAGGAAAGTGCCTCCGGTTTCGTTCAGACCTAGAATGGACTTGTAAATGGATGGTGTGTCTGACATTGTATTCCTTTATATTGTATTCGTTGATCTCTGCTAAATATATATCTGTTTGGCGGCGGGAAATTTATTCCCTTGCTTAACGCCCTTCTCTGAGACATACGAGCTCAGAGGTTATATATTGGCAGAAATCAGTGGTACGATATGGATTGATAATGTGGCATTGTAACACCCCACGCCCGCTATGGTCACTCTCTAAGGGAATGCCATAACATCGGTGGAATATTTTAGTGAATATATAACAGAAAAATTACAACAAGACAGATATAAATAGTACTTGAAATTTTAAAAACATCATCTCATAACAGCGGAAATAAACATGTCTGGTTACATCATAAAACCACAATAGAAGTCAAGTACAATATCCATCAAAATAAGAAGTACATAATCCCACTCTCTCATACAATAGCCAGGACAAAAGAAAAGATAACTGGGTAACTGGAGCTTTACATCTATCCAAGCTCCTAAAGACTGGAACAGCAATCCGATCAAGCTCCACTACTGCTAGGATCCACCGTAGGACCTGAGGGTTGGGAAAAAGATAAAAACAACGGGGTCAGACATAAGTCTGAGCGAGTCCTATAACTTTAACAATACAATCATTAAAGTAACCAGAGAAGACATAAACTTGACCTACGTAATGTCTGGGGATGAATGGCTAAACTAAGCAGCTTGGTATACTTAGGATAAACTAAGATAACTGTAAAAACGCATCTACCCACCCAAGGATAATTACTACACTGCACCACACCAGTCATTCCTACTCAAAGATTGATCCCACCCAAGGACTTAAAGAAAGATATAACTAGTAGTTTCATGTACCCCTAGCTGACCACATAGGTACCGTCTGCCCCTATCTCCACAAGGTGTACCCCACTACTCCCCAAGCGATCGGCTCCCTACCGTAGATACCCGTGCTGGTCCCACAGTGGGGTGTATCACTCCCCTAAAGTGGCCACCTGATAATATCAACGGTGCACGGCTTTATATCTACACGATGCAACAACGGCTTATCTACCAGCCCGGGCCCACACACGCATATGAAACCCGTTGGACTTGCGTTGCCACCGCTAACCCGTTTTGGCCTCTTATAATCAAGCCCAATATGCGTGTCCCGTCACTTGACATGGGTCGAGCCCACAAAGATACGTTTGGGATATTGGTTGAAATGGGCCCCCACAAGCTACCCACCTAAGCTTGTCACTTATCTAGTGAATCCCACTTAACCCTTTAATCATGTTTAATTACATGTTTCACTTGGTTAAGTATTCTAATCGTATTTTCTATTGCCAACCAAGGCAACCCACTAGATTCCCCATGCCACCCAAGGCAACCACTAAATTTCCACATGCCACCCAAGGCACCCACTTAACCCCTCATGTCCCACTACATGCTAGTATGGTTAAGTGTTTCTTAATTAATTAAGACCGTGATCTCCCACAAAGACCTCCCACATTAGACTGGCTGTTATGACCGCCTGGTTAAGCTGGTAGAGTCCGGGCAGTCTTACGTCATAACAGAGTCTAACCTCGTGTCTTTACTTTAATCACGTATTTAATTTATGGCTAAGACCTCTCACATTGGGCTGACATTTGTAGCAACTGGTTAAGCCGGTCGGGTCCGGGCAGTTTTACACTACAAATGAGTCCAACCTCGTGTCTTAGTCAATTAATTACACCTAATTAATCACCCCCATATTAATTATCCCTAATTAATATCAAGTTTTTCATAACATGGGTAGACCTAACTCAATAGGTAAATTCCCATGGGGTAGACCTAACATAGGTAAATTCCCACTTATGTTAAATTATTTTTTTCATGGTATGCTTAATCATACCCAATCATACTTTTATTAACATATTTACCAACCCCATCGTTCCCCACGTAAATCGTTCTCATTTCATGACATAATAAAGGGGAAGATCCAACACAAATATCATGGGTTTAGCATATAGCTTTGTCATGGGTTAAGAGGATGTCAACTTGCATATATGAGCATATATTAACCCAACTACATTTAACCCAAACTTGCATATTATCATACACATATCTTGCATAACATGTTGAACTTGCATATAAGCATTCTCATAACTTGCATAACATGTTAAACATGCATTTAAGCATACACATAACTTGCATAAGCATTCACATACTTGCATAAGCATTCACATACTTGCATAAGCATGCATAACTTGCATATCATGTTAAACTTGCATTTAAGCATATACATATCTTGCATAAGCATTCATATACTTGCATAAGCATGCATAACTTGCAAATCATGTTAAACTTCCATTTAAGCATATACATAACTTGCATATGAACTTGTATAACCACCTACACATAACTTACATAACATCATACACATAACTTGCATGTGAACTTGCATAACTCACTTTGTTAAACATGCATAAATCCACTATTTAAATATGCATAAACCCACTTGTTAAACATGCATAAACCAACTTGTTAAACATGCATAAACCAACTTATCAAACATGCATAAACCCACTTATTAATTATGCATAAACATAGGAAAACATAGAGTAGCATATCATTATAAATGATTCAAACTCACTAATCCGCATTTAAGACCATAAGTCTCATTACACCCAATCTACTTACTTTAACAATTGATGTTAAAGTGATAGAAACTCACCAAAACCAAGATTAGCAAACTTATGAAGTGGAATTAGTTGCTAAATATGAAGATGGTGATGATTAGAGATTGATTAGAGAGTGATTAGCTTGCAACTTCCTTCATAAATTAGTGGAGGCTCCTTCTAGGATTTAATTTGGCGGCATGAGGCCATCATTTCTATTTTTAGTATGGATTAGGGTAGGTTTAGGGTGTATTTATAGATTAGGTGAGTGTTTTAGGCCCTTAGATTAACCCTAGATTAGATTAGGTCCGTTAGATTTAGGAAATCTCTAGAACCCAGCCCTCCAAGCCAGCCTAAAACCCAACCTGGTGCACCCAGGTTCTCTGGAAGCCGCGCCCATGTCGACAGGCAAGTCGACCCCCCTGTCGACAGGCCTGTCGACAGCCCTGTCGACATGGTTAGGGCGGGAAGCTTCCCGCCTACCCCCGCTGGCTCCATTTTGAAATCTGTTTTTAGCTTTAATTTTTCTACAAACTTCATTGGGCCTTAACTGGGCCATACGGACTCCGATTCTCCAAAACTCGGACTCTATTTCGCGTATTTTTCCGAGACGAACGCAATGACGTAGCCCGTTACCCCCAATTCCCACATCTGAGATTATTTATCCTGTAATTAATGAATTTTAGTATTAACTAAAATTCGGGGTGTTACATTCTCCCCTCCTTAAAGGATTTCGTCCCCGAAATCTCTAAGCTAAGGAGAATGCATATCCTACCATCTAAACCACCATCTACTCAATCCATCAACCACGGGCATCCATTGTCCTTACACAGTTTCTAATGATGTATGAGCATATGCAAAAAGTGTGTGTATATGTTCCCTATCTAATGTATGAACATATGCAAACCATGATAGTGCCATGCATCCATTATGTATGCGAGAGAACCCTATCGACACATACAATATCTACATGAGTGCACAATCATTCACCAAAATGCATCATCCATATGATAATACAATCATTAAACATCCATAAATATAGCCTTCTACACACAATTTTTATGCAATATGCAATATGAAGTGACTGAGCCGATCTAGTGCCTAGAGTGTGTGTATATGCATCCACGAGCAACCACTAGCAAACACTTGCATCCACTTGCATCCATCAACCATAACATGTCTCAAACACATGTTTCAACCATAGGTTTACCCTATCTAAAGGTCAATCAGTACTAACGAGAGGATATACTAAAGATAAGATAGGTACTAGACAACGATAGAGGAGATAGTAAAGACGTACCCTCAAAAAGAAATGGGTACAATGAACGCATCTTCGCTTCCGTCTCCCAAGTTGCGTTGCTCTCATCTTCTCCCCATTGCACTTTGACTAGTTGAACCTCTCTGTTTCTCAACTTCCTAGTCTCTGACCCAAGGATGCGAGTAGGAGCTCGTCGAATAGTCGCATCACGCTCTACCTCTACATCTCTAAGCAAGCTCGGCTCTACCACCTCTGCGGTCTCATGTAAGCATTTCCTCAAATGGGACACATGGAATACATCATGTACACCACTAAGTCTGTTGGGCAACTCCACTCTATATGCCATCCATCCAATCCTTTCCTTGATGGGAAATGGCCCTACGAAACTTGGTGCTGACTTCCCAACAGATCCAAAGCGAACCACATTTCGTAACGGAGACACTTTGACAAAGACCATGTCCCCAACTTCAAACTCAAGATCCGTCCTTCTCCTGTCCGCATAAGATTTTTGCCTATCCTGCGCTGCTTTCATCCTTCTTCGAATCAAGTCAATCTTCTCAGAAGTCTCCCTAATCATATCAGGCCCAAGCAAGATCTTATCCGTAGATTGCCACCAACATGCAGGTGATCGGCAAGGCCTTCCATAGAGAGCTTTGAAAGGAGCCATACCAATACTGGACTGAAAGATGTTATTATATGCGAACTCCACCAATGGAAGATGCTCTTCCCATGTACCTCCAAAATCTAAGATACAAAGCCTCAAAAGGTCTTCTAGAACACGATTCACCCTCTCAGTCTGCCCGTCTGTCTGAGGATGATATGCGGTGCTCAGACACAATTGAGTCCCCACTGCTTCTTGCAAACTTCTCCAAAACTCGCTAGTGAAGATAGGATCTCGATCACTCACTATGCTAGAGGGTACCCCATGCAATCGAACTATCTCTCGAAGATATACTGAAGCTAGCCATGGAGCGGTCCTCTTGCTCTTCACAGGTATGAAATGGGCGCTCTTAGTAAGTCTGTCTACCACCACCCAAATTCCCGTATTACCCTTTCTCGATCTGGGTAACCCGTCAATAAAATCCATCGAGACGCTATCCCACTTCCATTGCGGAACCTTCAATGGGTGAAGCAACCCACCTGGTTTCTTTTGCTCCGCCTTCACTTGTTGGCACACCAAGCATCGAGCAACATACTCGGCCACATCTTTCTTCATACCGGCCCAGAAGAAAACCCTCTTCATGTCTTGATACATCTTGTCCCCACCGGGATGAATGGTCATCCTAGAACGGTGTGCATCATCAAGAATAGCCTTCCTCAAACCCTCGTCTTGCGGTACACAAAGTCTACCGTCTCTACGCAAGCACCCCCTATCGTCGAGGGTGTACCTACTCAAATGGTTGGACGACTCCCCCCTTATGAGCTTCTCTACCAACTCAACCAACTGTGGGTCATCCCTCTGTGCTTCTCCAATCCGCCCCAAAAGAGTAGGTCTAACCTCCAAAGAAGCTAGCAAACCGGGTACATAGTCAATGGAAGGTCTGAAATCAAACATCGAGATAAATTCCAAGCTTCGTTGTTCCATGAACAATGGACTCAAGGACAACCTCTTCCTGCTCAAGGCGTCCGCCACCACATTACCCTTGCCAGGGGTATATGCTATCTCGAAATCATAGGATGCTAAGAACTCCATCCACCTTTGCTGTCTCAGATTCAAATCCTTCTGAGAAAACAAGTACTTCAATGATTTGTGGTCAGTGAACAATTCGAATCTCTCACCAAGAAGATAATGGCGCCAAATCTTAAGCGCAAAAACAATAGCGGCCAACTCTAAATCATGGGTAGGGTAATTTTTCTCATGTGCCCTCAACTGCCTTCCACCATAGGCTATTACCCTTCCCTCTTGCATTAAGACTGCGCCAAGTCCTGTCCCACAAGCATCGGTATAAACAACAAACGGCTTGCTCCCATCTGGCAACACTAAAACTGGAGCAGTGGTTAAAGCTCTCTTTAACCGTCGGAACGCATCATCACAATCTACGTCCCATGTGAAAACAAGATTCTTCTTCGTCAAGCGGGTTAATGGGGCTGATATCTTTGCGAAGTCTTTGATAAACTTCCTATAATAACCCGCCAACCCCAAGAAACTTCTTACTTCGGTAGCATTCTTCGGAACCTTCCAATCCTGAATTGATACTACCTTCGCGGGATCCACAGCTATCCCTTCCTTGGAGACCACGTGCCCCAAGAACCGCACCTCCTTCCTCCAGAAGTGACATTTAGAGAATTTAGCCTTAAGGCTATGTGCTCGAAGAGTCTTCAAAACCTCCCCAAGATGTAGGGCATGCTCTTCTTCACTCTTAGAAAATACTAAGATATCATCCATAAAGACCACCACGAGTTTATTAAGGAACTCCCTGAACACCCTACTCATCAAATCAACAAAGTATGCAGGGGCGTTCGTCAACCCAAATGGCATCACAAGCCACTCATAGAAACCATCCGGAGTTCTAAAGGCAGTCTTGTCTATGCTATCCTCAGCCACCCTCAATTGATGAAACCCCGTGGCTAAGTCCAATTGAGAAAATACTGAAGCGCCAACCAACTGATCGAAAAGATCATCAATCCTCGGCAATGGGTGTCTATTCTTCTTTGTGAGCTTGTTGAGTTCTCTATAGTCTACACAAAGTCTGAGGGACCCATCCGCCTTTGTAGCAAAAACTACTGGAGCACCCCACTCCGATATACTTCGTCTTATGAACCCCTTCTCAAGCAACTCCCCTACTTGCTTATGGAGTTCCCTCCTCTCACGAGGAGCCATGTGGCGCACTGGTAAAGATACAGGTTTAGCATTATCCACCAGATATATTCGGAAGTCAATCTCCCGCTTCGGAGGTAAGCCCTTCACCTCCTCAAACACATCCGGATATTCCCGGACCACTCTAACAGATTGCAAACTCTCGACCGAAGCGTCAAGCGACTCAAGATAACTTAGCATAACAGAGTCCATGGGATTACAAGAAATCTCGAGAGTGCTACCCAAGCGGGTCATGAGCCTAACAACTCTCCTTTCGCAATCAAGAACGGCACCATTACTGGATAACCAGTCCATGCCCAAAATCAACCCATAGCCCGTGAAGCCCAACACAAAAGCATCACATCTAAACTCAATGCTAAGTATAGAAATCTTCAAACCCAAACATATCATGGACAAATAAGTGGAGCCCCCAATTGGGTTTGAAACAACCAAGGGATCATCTACCAGACTGGTGTCTAAGTGCAGTGACTCAACTAATGATGATGAGATAAACGAATGCGATGCGCCTGAATCAAACAATGTACGGACAGGATGATCAAATAGAAAAACCAGACTTTCAACGGAGATAGTTCTACCTCTTTCCTGAATTGGTGGGACTGCGAGAGCCTGTACTTGCCCCCTAGCCTGACCTGGTGCCATAAGAGCTTGCACCTGTCCTCCTGAGGTAGACCCCGTCCTTTGCCCCTTCTTAAGGCAATCCTTCACTAAATGCCCTGCTTCGCCACAGTGGAAGCAGCCGGTCTTCTTCTTCTTGCGACAATCCTTGCTTAGGTGGCCAGGTGTCCCACAATTGAAACACTTCTTCTTCTTGCCCTTGCCACCGTTGCCTTTCCCACCTTTGTTTTGTTGTTGTTGCTGAGGTCTCTTTTGATCTCCCTTCTTCTCGGGTGCCCTATTAGCATTGGGACCCTTCTCTTCTTCATGCATGAGTGCCATGTCAACTAGCTTCTCAAAGGTGGCCCCCATAGGGATATGAGTCATAGCCAACCCATGCATCGGTTCATTCAAGCCTTTCACGAACCTCAAAGCCTTCTTCTCCGGTGTATTCACCATGTCTAGGCCAAACCTTGCCAATTGATTAAACTTGTTGACATATTCCTTCACCGAGAGATTTCCTTGCTTTAAAGTCAAGAATCTTTCCATATACAAGTTTTCCTCCGCCCTTGAGAGAAACTTTGCCACAAATCTTTGCCTAAAATCCGCCCAAGAGTCAACGGGGCGTTCTCCATTAGTGACCTCCCACCAGAATGAGGCCTCTCCTTTCATTAACCAAGAAGCTAACTTGACTTTCTTTCCTTCTTCCATCTCAAAGATATCTATCAACTCTTCCACCTCTTTAAGCCAATCTCTAGCCTCCACAAAAGTTTCAGATCCTTGAAAAGGTTTCCCTCCCATAGCTTTAAATTCCTTGCAAGTCTTAGCAAAAGTATCCGTGCGAGGAGGAGGGGGAGGAGGAAGATCGGGTGCTACGGTTGGTGGAGGAACATTTGCTGGACCCGCAGTGGTGGCCCTAGCCTCCATCAATCTCCTATACCATACTGGTACCGTCACACCCTCCGGAAAGTTAAGATCCTCAGCCATGCTGAAACGAAAAAGGAAAGATTCAAAACGGAGAATTCGAAGGATATAGATATGGCTATTGGGGATTATGCTTTTCTTTCAAAAACTGTTCTCTTTAAGACATGTTTTTGAAAATATCTCTTCCAAAAATGTTCTTATAAAAATAGTTTTCTAAAAAAAAATTTATCTGTTCCGGTAACCTTTGCTCTGATACCACGTGTAACACCCCACGCCCGCTATGGTCACTCTCTAAGGGAATGCCATAACATCGGTGGAATATTTTAGTGAATATATAACAGAAAAATTACAACAAGACAGATATAAATAGTACTTGAAATTTTAAAAACATCATCTCATAACAGCGGAAATAAACATGTCTGGTTACATCATAAAACCACAATAGAAGTCAAGTACAATATCCATCAAAATAAGAAGTACATAATCCCACTCTCTCATACAATAGCCAGGACAAAAGAAAAGATAACTGGGTAACTGGAGCTTTACATCTATCCAAGCTCCTAAAGACTGGAACAGCAATCCGATCAAGCTCCACTACTGCTAGGATCCACCGTAGGACCTGAGGGTTGGGAAAAAGATAAAAACAACGGGGTCAGACATAAGTCTGAGCGAGTCCTATAACTTTAACAATACAATCATTAAAGTAACCAGAAAAGACATAAACTTGACCTACGGTAATGTCTGGGGATGAATGGCTACACTAAGCAGCTTGGTATACTTAGGATAAACTAAGATAACTATAAAGACGCATCTACCCACCCAAGGATAATTACTACACTGCACCACACCAGTCATTCCTACTCAAAGATTGATCCCACCCAAGGACTTAAAGAAAGATATAACTAGTAGTTTCATGTACCCCTAGCTGACCACATAGGTGCCGTCTGCCCCTATCTCCACTAGGTGTACCCCACTTCTCCCCAAGCGATCGGCTCCCTACCGTAGATACCCGTGCTGGTCCCACAGTGGGGTGTATCACTCCCCTAAAGTGGCCACCTGATAATATCAACGGTGCACGGCTTTATATCTACACGATGCAACAACGGCTTATCTACCAGCCCGGGCCCACACACGCATATGAAACCCGTTGGACTTGCGTTGCCACCGCTAACCCGTTTTGGCCTCTTATAATCAAGCCCAATATGCGTGTCCCGTCACTCGACATGGGTCGAGCCCACAAAGATACGTTTGGGATATTGGTTGAAATGGGCCCCCACAAGCTACCCACCTAAGCTTGTCACTTATCTAGTGAATCCCACTTAACCCTTTAATCATGTTTAATTACATGTTTCACTTGGTTAAGTATTCTAATCGTATTTTCTATTGCCACCCAAGGCAACCCACTAGATTCCCCATGCCACCCAAGGCAACCACTAAATTTCCACATGCCACCCAAGGCACCCACTTAACCCCTCATGTCCCACTACATGCTAGTATGGTTAAGTGTTTCTTAATTAATTAAGATCGTGATCTCCCACAAAGACCTCCCACATTAGACTGGCTGTTATGACCGCCTGGTTAAGCTGGTAGAGTCCGGGCAGTCTTACGTCATAACAGAGTCTAACCTCGTGTCTTTACTTTAATCACGTATTTAATTTATGGCTAAGACCTCTCACATTGGGCTGACATTTGTAGCAACTAGTTAAGCCGGTCGGGTCCGGGCAGTTTTACACTACAAATGAGTCCAACCTCGTGTCTTAGTCGATTAATTACACCTAATTAATCACCCCCATATTAATTATCCCTAATTAATATCAAGTTTTTCATAACATGGGTAGACCTAACTCAATAGGTAAATTCCCATGGGGTAGACCTAACTCAATAGGTAAATTCCCACTTATGTTAATTTATTTATTTCATGGTATGCTTAATCATACCCAATCATACTTTTATTAACATATTTACCAACCCCATCGTTCCCCACATAAATCGTTCTCATTTCATGACATAATAAAGGGGAAGATCCAACACAAATATCATGGGTTTAGCATATAACTTTGTCATGGGTTAAGAGGATGTCAACTTGCATATATGAGCATATATTAACCCAACTACATTTAACCCAAACTTGCATATTATCATACACATATCTTGCATAACATGTTGAACTTGCATATAAGCATTCTCATAACTTGCATAACATGTTAAAAATGCATTTAAGCATACACATAACTTGCATAAGCATTCACATACTTGCATAAGCATTCACATACTTGCATAAGCATTCACATACTTGCATAAGCCTGCATAACTTGCATATCATGTTAAACTTGCATTTAAGCATATACATATCTTGCATAAGCATTCATATACTTGCATAAGCATGCATAACTTGCAAATCATGTTAAACTTGCATTTAAGCATATACATAACTTGCATATGAACTTGTATAACCACCTACACATAACTTACATAACATCATACACATAACTTGCATGTGAACTTACATAACTCACTTTGTTAAACATGCATAAATCCACTATTTAAATATGCATAAACCCACTTGTTAAACATGCATAAACCAACTTGTTAAACATGCATAAACCAACTTATCAAACATGCATAAACCCACTTATTAATTATGCATAAACATAGGAAAACATAGAGTAGCATATCATTATAAATGATTCAAACTCACTAATCTGCATTTAAGACCATAAGTCTCATTACACCCAATCTACTTACTTTAACAATTGATGTTAAAGTGATAGAAACTCACCAAAACCAAGATTAGCAAACTTATGAAGTGGAATTAGTTGCTAAATATGAAGATGGTGATGATTAGAGATTGATTAGAGAGTGATTAGCTTGCAACTTCCTTCATAAATTAGTGGAGGCTCCTTCTAGGATTTAATTTGGCGGCATGAGGCCATCATTTCTATTTTTAGTATGGATTAGGGTAGGTTTAGGGTGTATTTATAGATTAGGTGAGTGTTTTAGGCCCTTAGATTAACCCTAGATTAGATTAGGTCCGTTAGATTTAGGAAATCTCTAGAACCCAGCCCTCCAAGCCAGCCTAAAACCCAACCTGGTGCACCCAGGTTCTCTGGACGCCGCGCCCATGTCGACAGGCAAGTCGACAGGCAAGTCGACCCCCCTGTCGACAGGCCTGTCGACAGCCCTGTCGACATGGTTAGGGCGGGAAGCTACCCGCCTACCCCCGCTGGCTCCATTTTGAAATCTGATTTTAAATCTTTAAATCTGTTTTTAGCTTTAATTTTTATGCAAACTTCATTGGGCCTTAACTGGGCCATACGGACTCCGATTCTCGAAAACTCGGACTCTATTTCGCGTATTTTTCCGAGACGAACGCAATGACGCAGCCCGTTACCCCCAATTCCTACATCTGAGATTATTTATCCTGTAATTAGTGAATTTTAGTATTAACTAAAATTCGGGGTGTTACAGGCATGCTGAGATGCAGTGATCCAGACTTTTGTTGAAAAGCAAAGTTTGGTGGATGATGATCAAAGAGCAGCTGATATGGCATGGCTTTGTGTATAGCGTTGATTCGCGAGCCTCACACCTCGGTGTGAACCAAAAACGGGGAGGACCTCTGGGAAATGGACATATGCTGGTTTCTAGTTAGAAGTGGTGTCAGCGCTTAAACTGGCTGGCATTGCTTATGTGGATGTTGCTTATCATTACTTATTGCCCATCGGGGCGTCTCGGTTAACGGTGGTTGCAGAGGCTTACGGGTCCCAGATCACTATGAGGTTCCATAGAACCGGCTAGCATATCGTTTACGGCATTACTAACCATCGACGGGTGGCCGGCCCCGACGTTCCGGGTGCAGTCGCGGCTGCAACCTGAGGCTCGGGCTAGAGAGTCTCGAATTAAGCACAGGATATTCCCTTTGCCTCGGTTCATAGATGGAAATCCAACTTCCAAATACGTGACATTTGCGGTTTTACTTGTAGAACTAGTATGGCGACATAGTGGTATGGGGCATTCATGCCGCCTATGATTGATACTTATGATTTGAAGTTGTTTTATACACTATACACTTATAGTAGTATCAAATGATTTGTTTTAAACGTACTAAGCATGTTTGGCTATTATAAGGGAAAACCCTATCCTCGGCTGCGTTGCATTGTGTGATGGGACATGGGTCTTATAATAGCTTCAATTTTAGAAAAGCATTGCTTTGTTTACTTATATGCACTGGTATTCTTGGGAGGAAACCCGTTCCGTGTTATACGGCGTGGTCCCTTGATTTACCTATCTTTAAAATAAAGATTTACAACTG
Source organism: Allium sativum (assembly GCA_030737875.1). NCBI lineage: Eukaryota > Viridiplantae > Streptophyta > Magnoliopsida > Asparagales > Amaryllidaceae > Allium > Allium sativum. Next base: position 791,850,744 of record CM060921.1, on the reverse strand, counting down.
TTTTAGTTCTCACACCAGTCACATGACTGACCTGGAGTTTATTGTTTTAACCTAAACTCTGGGTGCCCCTATTTTCGACACGGGCAGCTAGTAGTTTTGGTTTTGCAGACTTATATTCACAGGATCCTGGTTCACAGCTGGAATGATATCCGGAAAGCTTTGTATCCGTATATCTCTTCTAGTTGTGTATTGTATTATTTTCCGCTGCTATGTAATGTAATTTAAATCTCTGATATTTCTGTGTAATATTTATTCATATACTCTGTATATTCTTGTAATCTGATGCATTGTTTTTAATTAACAATGAAATGTTCTTCTGTATGTGTTCTGTTGTGGCTTGTTCTCGAACTATCCCCCGCTTTCCCAACCGGGGAAGTTACGGGTTTTCACAATTTCATACTGCACTATAACCAATATATTGCACACACTACATTACATGTTAACTTGTAACTCCACACATAACAAGTATACTGTATGGGTAGTTTTTGTCTAATTAGAAATATATAGGATTATAAACTAGACGCATAACATATTATGATTAACTTATTTGACTTGTTTGGATTGATTGATTTGATTGAATTATTTGGATTGAATGATTTAATTAATTTGATTAACTTGCTTGGCTTGATTGGTTGACTTTTTGGCTTGATTGATTTGATTGACTTGTTTAGGCTTTATTGATCTAATTGATTTGTTTGATTTATTTGACATGTATTGTAACGACCCGCATTTTATGTATCGAAGGATTATAAAATATTTTTATTTAACTCTCCAAGAGTCGGATCATTCTCAACTTTTGATAAGTTGTTTATGGGGATGTAAGACATGTCCATAATTTTTATCAATTTTATTTGTGACAATTTTGCCCTTATTATTTTTGTATGGAGAATAATTTTTGATAGGAATCGAATCAGGTGTTGGAATCAATTTCATTGGATCAGAAATGGTATTTCCAATTCCATAGAGTAGTCACATTAAAGATTTGGCTGAGTGGTTTGGTAGGAATTGCCGTTTCGGTGCTACACAATTGCTACACAATTTCTGGACAGACTAATTAATCATTGGTAGGCTGATTAGTTAGGCCCATTAAGGCTAGGGTTGTTGGCTAGAGGGGTGGAATTAAGGAGAATGGTTTAGTTTCTTTATTTCTTCATTTGGTTGGGTCACTGTGATTCTCCAGCTCAACCAAATGCACCTCCACTTCATTTAATTCATAGATCTACATAAGAAGAATGAAGATCAACATCGAAGAAGGGTAGGTCGCATCAAACTGATTGATTCGGAGGTCGTTCTTCGCTGTCCAGATTAGAGATTCATTGATTTCAAACTATTTTGTGGATTTGGTAAGTGATAAGCATCTCCCACATGGATTCAATTGAGTATATGGGCTTGTTTAATATAATTTTCATCAAAACATGTCATTTTCACCTAGATCTAATCGAAATAAGTATACTTTCATTCGAAACATCATAGGATCTAATGTAGCAAAATTATGAGGGTAAATTCATATGCTAATTCTTATGATTATGCAAGTTTGGATCCATTTATTGATTTATTCATTGTTTTATCATGATTTGGTGGATTTCATATGGTTTTATGATGATTATTTATTGTGCTAATGTTGTTTGATGATTGCATGAAGTGTTGGTAATTAAATCATTGAAATTTCATGATTTGGGTGAATTGGGTGTATGTATGTTCGTCTAAAGCATGGATTGTATAGAATGAATGTGTGGCACGATGGAAGGCTTGGATCAGCTCACAAAAAGGTAGACCTGGAATGGATCGCACGAAATGAAGATGGATAGGTGCATGATGATGTGGAAAGCATAGACCGCCTAGATTGTTGCACAAGGAATGGATGGATCGGTATGCACGTGGTAACATGATGGATCAGCTTGTGTTGCAGCTGATGGGTCGCTACAAGAAGCTGGAGTGTGGTGCAAGAAATAGGGATGGATCAGATCTCACATACTTGGGATGGATCAGTGCCAGGTGTGGATTTTTCAGCTAGTGATGAAGTGTTGGGCGTTGATAGATCTTGGATCATGATGGATCAGATCGGATTGTATATGGTAATGGATCGCACGAAGTAGATTGGATCGGACTGGATCAGTCAAAGCCACCAAGGACGGGCCGGGTCGTTTCTTGATGATGGATCGACAACTATATCGATTAGGTCTGTATTGCTGAAGCAGGGATCGGCCGAAGTTGATGGGTCATGTGGATCAGTCTGTGGTGGTTGCTTGTATGGATCGGTCGATGGAGCTGGATCGCGTGGATCATGTGGCACTGATGGATCGACCGGGTCTGGTCAGTTTGGGGAAAACAATGGATCGGATGTGGTCCATAGGCGTTAGGGCTATCCATTGAACGGTGAACTAAATGATGTTTATTTTAGGTTGACGATGGTCGTAGCTTCGATGTGTATTCAGAAGGAATGTTCGAAGCAAAGTGAAGTTTTCGTCGATTGATAAAATGCAACAAAGTTGTGAAGACGACTCAAGGATGTTTGAGCTCATGGACAATGGTTGCACGAGAAGGCGCTTGAGCTTATGGATAGTCATCATAGTGTATGGCTTGAATATTGAAGGCTGAGATATCGTCGTTAGTCGGAGGTTCTAGCGGACTCAAAGCAATGGTAAAATAGGGACACCCAAAAGACCAGATGGGTAGAGTACCCTGGGAAAATCACGATGGGCCTAGATACGAGTCACGATGGTGTCTGGAGTTTAGCTAGAACCAGCGTTACCCTTAGCCCTTGACGGATGGCAAGTTGGGCTAGTCATACGATTAAAGATGGTTTCAAGGCAAGATAGGCGGTGATAGCTAGAGTCATGGATGTTATTGGTTGCTTGTATCATCTTGTGCAGATTATCCGACGTCAAGGGAGATATCTCTTGGGTGTTTATCTGATATTGGTTTTGGCCTTCAGGGTTTATGCTTTGGAGATGAACTCGTTTAGGATGGTCTACACTTGATAATCGGTTGCTACGGATGTACACTTTGTTTCTTCTCTAATTCTCTGGGAAAGGCCATCACTGTCAGTTGTGGAGGAGACGGGCTGGGGTTCTTCTTTGTTGATGAGTTGGTAGATTAGATGATTGATCTACCTATTTCTCATATACTTTATTGATGATGTTAGATTGCTGTTTATCGCTCAATAAGACTTTTTTATAACTCAAGGTTTTATGTTTCCCTCTTATTACCTTGGGTTGTTCATCCAGTTGTGGATGGGCAGACTGTGTAGCACATGACAGGTAGTAGATTTTGATGAGGACGATGCTGCAGAGCGACGACGAGCAGGAGTTTGACGTATTATTTCCTACGATCTACTATTAGTTGTTTCCACTGCTATGGTAGATATGATTCTCTGAGTGACTTTGTAGTGAGGCATCTTGTACAGACTCTGATGTATTCCAGTGATGTATGGATATGTTCATGATGATATGAAAAGTTTAAGATTCTGCTCAATTGTGCTTCACTTTTATCTTCCTGTTATATATGTTCTATTATATTTTATCCATATGATGTGAGTTATACGACAGGTTCCGCGTGTGTTTTCTTCTTCTAATGATCGTCCCGTTTCGACTTGGCTTGGCACATCATATTGCGCACTTCTCCTTGGTTTGTGCGAGAGGTATAGGGGGGTCATCATATTTGGTATCAGAGCTTTCGTTAATTGGGTTTATCTGAAGTTTGTGGACGTCAAGACATATGAGAGACGTATTTGTATTTTCTGATGGATGAATACTATATTATAGTGTATAGTGTTGTAGCGCTTGAACTCCATTGCTGTTATTCTCATGTATGTACTAATCATTCCATTTTCAGATTTAAAATGAGTCGTCGAATGTCTAGACATAATGCTAAGAAGAGCCTGTTCCTGTAGGGGGAGATGGCGGTATGCCAGATTACCCAGCTATGTTTGAGGCCATGGTGGCAGCAATTATGAGGAGGGTACTCGCTCCAGAAGCAGCTAGTGTAGATGTTGGTGTTCAAGTGCAAGTGCCTAAGGTGGTTGATTTTGCTAAGTTGTGTAAGGAGTTCACTACTCTTAGTGGGAAACTGTTTAAAGGGACAGAGCCAACTGTAGAGATTCAAGGGTGGCTTGATACTTGCATTCAGATATTCAAAGACTTGGGCATTGATGATGCAACTAAGAGGAAGCTTGCATCAAGGCAGCTATAGGGAAGAGCTATGGATTAGTGGAATATTGTCATTTTAGAGACTCCTGATGATGAGGTCACGTGAGATCGGTTCCAGATCAAGTTCGATACGAAGTTCATTTCTACTATCCAGAAGTCTATTCTGTTCAAAAGGTTTGTTGAGCTAAAGCAAAATGGTCGACCAGTTTTGAAGTACGTTTCTAATTTTGAAACTTTGTCCAAGTAAATATTGATATTGGCGCATTTGAGATGGATCAGGCTGACCAGCCTACTACACCTATTATGTAAGGAATCATTGACTGGTTTTTATACAACCGGGGGAATGTGGTTTTTGATAAGAATGCCTCTGAGATTGTTTCATCAAAAGATGGTTTATGTGCCTCCCTTGTTAGTTATTTAAGAGTAGTTCCTCCCACCTGTATTTTGTAGCATTAGACTGAGCTAGTGTTCATGCTCAACTGGAGAAGCAGTTTCTTAGGAACAAGACCGACATGGAGAATCCTCCCTAAGGTCGCCAATGAATATATAGGGCAGGTGAGAATCGTAATTCCTTGGTATGTATATAATACCGATCTGAATCCAATCCAATATGAAAAGAGATATCTTGTATACAGAGCCAAGGATTAGGTTAAAAATACTTTAACAAAAGAAAGAAAAGTCAAAATATCTTCATGCATAATTTAAGATGTAAGAACAAACCTAGAAAGAAAAAAAATCTTAGTAAAGAAGGCTAGATCCGGGACTCAAGAGACGAAAATCATATTATACTTTTGTATTAGAGAACGGAGAGGGTTTTGGAGAAAGATAGGTAAGTGGTAAGCCGCAAAGGAATTCTTTTTTCTATTGATTCTAGGGACTTGCTATAATGTTTAATATAAAGAGAGCTGGCTTCAAGCAAGGCTATAGTGCGTTCCCAAGCGCGAAAGGATAGAGAGTTTGTCCAGAGAGGGTCAGGATCATTCGGTGGAACCGGTGAACTACACTTGCTTCTTGATAGATGTGTGGAACAGAGGCTCGTGGTACTTGCTGCCCACCCTTCCTCCACTTTGAGAACCATTTGAACGGAGAGTGGGCAGAGCGGGCAGGAGGTCCTTATACGGAGCCGCACACTTGAGCAGTGCAGGAGACTAGAGAATGGGTCGGGCCCTTGGGGCCGACAAAATCACAAACGAAATCTTTCTTCTTTTTTCTTGGAAAGGAGGACGCTTTGGTAATTTATCAAAAATGGAAGGAAGAGGTGCATAACTACTTTGAATGGCGAAGAGAGGCGCCTTACCAGAAGAACGAGATTTTCGTCATAGGCTTGGATAAATGTCTTAGGAATCAGCTGGTTGATCATCTGGATGACTCTTATGAGAAGATCGTTGAGAAAGCTTTGATGCATGAAAGTTTGTTTACCAAGGAAGAGGTCGTTGTTGCAACAAAAGAGGATCTGAAACCACAACAAGGTGGCAACAAGAAAAAGTGGAATGGAAAAAGGAAGCAGCAACAGCATCAAGGGGAACGATGGCAAGAAGAAGATGAAAGGAGAGGCGATTTGCTACAATTGCCAGTAGAGGGGCATCTTCCCAAGGATTGCAAGAATCCAAAAGCTAAAAGGAAATTTAGCTGTGGAAAGCCTGGTTATAACAAGAAGGATTGTCCAGAGCCGGCTAAGGGTAAGCAGATAGTGAACGCAAATGCTTTGGAGGTTATGCCATCTTCTTCAAGAGCACCTACGGCGAAGGAGAAAGGGAAGAGTGTTGTTGTTCAAGGTATGCTTTCTGTCGGAGGTGTTTCAGTTTGACTGTTGTTTGATACTGGACCATCACATTCTTTCATTTGCAATGAGCTTGTGTGTCACTTGGGTTTGGAGCCCGAGATTTGTGATAGACCATTGGTTGTGACTAATCAAGTTGGGGTTCGTCCAGCTTGTGTATGATTTGTCGTGGTCTAGAATTGTCAAGTCATGGTTGCTCATTTGTGTTTGATTGCTTTGTGTTGAACTTCACTGGGTTTGGTATTATTTCGAGTATGGACTATCTTAAGAGGTACACGACTAAAGTGGATTGCGAAAAGTTCGAGCTGATTATTGGGAATGTGGAAGAGCAAATGGTAGTGGTTTGATGTAAGCCAGAAGACAGGGTCTTTGTAAGCTTTTTATATTCGCTTGTAATTCCACAAGAAGACTTTTCATCTGTGCCGATCGCTAGTGAGTTTGATGATGTCCCGCGAGATCGAGTTCGGGGTCTATTTGATCGAAGGTGCTAGACCTATTGTTATGACCCTTACGCGGATGGTGCCTAGAGAACAGCGAGAGTTAGAGGTGCAAGTTAGTGACCCTTTAGGAAAAGGATTCATTCAGAGAAGTGTGTCTGAGTGGGGTGCACTAGTTGTGTTTGCAACCAAGGCTGATGGATCTTTGAGATTATGTGTTGATTATCATGAGCTAAAAAAGGTAACTAAGAAGAACAAGTATCCATTATCGAGGATAGATGATTTGTTTGATAAGCTTCACGAGGCCAAGGTGTTTTCAGATGGATTTGGCGATGGGATTTCACCACTTGAGAGTAGCGAAGGATAGTGTGCCGGAGACAGCTTTTAGGACATCATCCATATTTTTCAAGTAGCTGGTGATGCCATTTGGATTTACTAACATGCCAGTATATTTCGTGGATCTTATTAATAGTCTTTTCAGAGATCAGTTGAACAAGTTCGTGCTTGTATTTGTGGATGATATTCTGGTTTACTCCTAGAATGAGGAAGAGCATAAGATGCACTTACGAGTTGTTTGGAAATCTTGTGAAAGCATTAGCTGAGAGCTAAGTTTTCGAAGTGTCGCTTCTGGAAGAATGAAGTGGGGTTCTTAGGCCATGTTGTTTCTGGAAACGGAATAGCGGTGGATCCTACTAAGGTGGCAGCAATTCAGGACTGGGATATACATAAGAATGTGATAGATGTGAGGAGTTTCTTTGGGCTAGCGGGAAATTATCATCGTTTTATCAAAGATTTCTCCAAGATAGCTGCACAATTAAAAAGATTAACGAAGAAGAATTAAGTGTTCACATGGGACATGAAGTGTAAGCAAGATTTTGGAATCCTGAAAGCGAGATTGACGAATGCTCCAATTTTGACGATTCCAAGTGGGAATGAAGATATGGTGATATACACCAATGTATGTGGTACTGGACTTGGAGCAGTTTCAATGTAGAAGGACAGATTATGGTCTATGTGAGTCGACAACTAAAGTCGTACAAAAGGAAATATCTGACTCATGATTTGGAGTTAGCAGCGATTGTGCCAAAGATGTGGAGACATTACCTGCTGGGAGTTCGATTCGAGTTGTTTACGGATCACAAGTCATTGAAGTGTCTTTTCTCTTAAAAGGATTTGATTTTTTGGCAGCAACGATGGTTGGAGTTTTTGGCATCTTATGATTTTAGTATCGCCTATACTCATGGTAAAGGAAACGCACTAGCAGATCCATTAAGTCAAAAACGTGCAAGTTTAGAAGCAATGTTTTCGGAGTGGAAGCACCTAAAGTACTTGACAAGATTTGATTTCAGGCCTAGGTGCGAGTTAGAGCTTGAAATGTTAGTGAGCTTATCGATAAGACCTACTCTCATCTTAAGAATTGGCGAAAGCCAAAAGCATGACGGAAAGCTTGTTGAGATCATCCAGAAGCTGGAAGCGGGAGAGAAACCAGAAAAGGATAAGGAATTCGAAGTTGGTCGAGAAGGTTGGATTGTGAGGAAGGACGACTGGTTGTTCATGATATTAATGGATTGAGAGATGAGGTTCTGAGAGAATGTCATCTCTCAAAGTTGAGGATTCACCCTGGTGGTAATAAGATTTATCTGGACATGAAGCGATTTTACCACTTGGAAGGGATGAAGAGGGGTGTTGAAAATTTCAATTTCAAGTGCATGAACTGTCGTTGGTGAAAGTCGAATAGAAGAAGTCGAGTGGATTGCTTCAGCCATTCGAAGTTCCTACGTGGAAATGGGAGCAAATATCGATGGACTACCCAGAACCAGGGCAGGAAATGAAAGAATTTGGGTCATAGTGGATTGCTTGACCATGAACGCAAGGTTTACCACTATCAGGTCAATTAGGATAGCACCGAAGTTGGCTAAGCTATATATTAAATGGATAATTTGATTCCATGATATCTCGAAGAACATAGTGAGTGATCGAGATCCATTATTTACGAGTGGATTTTAGAATAGTTTGCAGGAGACATTGGGAACCAAGTTATGTTTGAGTACGGCTTATCATCCCCAGACTGATGGTCAAACTGAGTGGGTTAATCGAGTTTTGGAGGATCTCCTAAGAGATTCTGTATTGAACTTTGGAGGATCATGGGAAGACCATCTACATCTAGTTGAGTTTGCATACAATAATAGCTACCAATCGAGTATTAGGATGGCAACATATGAGGCGTTGTATGGTAGACCGTGCAATTCTCTGGCATGTTGGTTAAAGACTGGAGATAAGACAATACTTGGGCCTGAGTTAATAAGAGAGATAACAGATTGTATCGAGATCATTCGAAAACGAATGAACGCAGCCCTAGTTTAACATAAGAGTTACGCCGGTAAGCATCGAAAAAACTTGGAGTTCAATGTTGGTGATATGGTTTTTATGAAGATTTCACTGTTGAAGAATGTTGTTTGATTTGGAAGTAAAGGGAACTTAGCTGTAAGGTTCGTTGGACCGTTTCCATCGTCGAGCGGATTGAAAAGCTCGCGTATAGATTGGATTTACCCGAGAAGATATTGAGTTTGCACAATGTTTTTCATGTGTCTTTTCTACGGAATTGTGTGCACGATTCGAATGTTGTGGTATCTTCGGATTAGTACGAAGACCTAGAAGTCGAGTCTATAGTTTCGATACCTCATAAGTAGCTTCGCGTTATGGGGAGTGACACGAAACAAGTTAGGAGGAAGATGGTTAAGCTAGTCAAGGTGCAATGGAGTGAGGATGATGATGATTGTACATGGGAAACGGAAGAGAGTATGAAGACGATCCATCCAGAACTCTCTGTTGGTATGGCCCATTGATATCATGTCACCCTTGCATATATGTAACATGTGCTATTGTTAGATTTCTACATGTTAGGATAAGGCTATGAATGCATGGCTTGTTTGATGCTAGTTTGGATGATAGATTGGCTGCTCGTTGATTATAGGCATGCAGAATGGTTTTGGTTGCTTGTGGTCGCTTGGGGATTTCGGGGGCGAAATTCCTAAAGGGGGGAAGGGGAAATTCCTAAAGGATGGATTATTATGCACATGGTAATGGGATGGATCGACTAGTGTTGTTGCTGATGGGTAGCTACAAAAAGCTGAAATGCGGTGCAAGAAATGGGCATGGATCGGATCCTGCATACTTGGGATGCATTGGTGCCAGGCGTGGATCGTTCGGCTAGTGGTGAAGTGTTGGGCGTCGATAGATCTTGGATCATGATGGATCAGATCGTATCGTACATGGTAGTGGATCGAATAAAGTTGATTGGATCGGACTGGATCGGTCAAGGTCACCAAGGATGGGTCAGGTCATTTCTCGGTGATGGATCATAGTGATGGCTCGTGGTGATGGATCAACAACTACATCGATGGGTGTGTATTGTTGAATCATGGCTCGGTCGATGTTGATGGGTCATGTAGATCGGTCTGTGATGTTGGCTTGTATGGATCGGTCATGTGGTGCTGGATCGCGTCGATCATGTGGCACTGATGGATCGGCCGAGTCAGGTCGATCTGGGGAAAACAATGGATCTGATGTGGTCCATAGGAGTTAAGGAGATCCATTAAATGGTGAACTAAACGATGTTTATTTTGGTTTGACGATTGTCATAGCTTCGATGTGAATTCCGAAGGAATGTTCGAAGCAAAGTGAAGTTTTCGTTGATCGGTGAAATGCAACGAAGTTGTGAAGACGACTCAAGGATGTTTGTGCTCGTGGATAATGGTTTCTCGAGAAGGCATTTGAGCTTATGGATAGTCATCAAGGTGGATGGCTAGAGATATTGAAGGCTAAGGGATCGTCGTTAGTCGGAGGTCCTAGCGAACTCAAAGCAAGGGTATAATGGGGACACCCAAAAGACCAGACAGGTCGAGCACCTTGGGAAGTCATAATGGGCCAAGATACGAGTCACGAAGGTGTATGGAATTTTGCTAGAACTGGGGTTACCATTAGCCATTAACCGATGGCAAGTTAGGTGAGTCATACGATTAAAGATGGTTTTAGGGCAAGATATGCAGTGATAGGCAGAGTCAAGGATGCTATTGGTTTCTTGTACCATCTTGTGTAGTATTGACATGCTTTTTGGTCAAAGTTGTCACACGTGAAATCTCTGGTTAACAATACGCTTAAGTATCGGGGATATCGTCAGAAGACAGGAAGCGATTCAGTTGAAGTCGCATCACAAACATAAAGTGGTCAGAAACTCCTAGTACATGACCTCTTTTGGGCCCTAAAAATCAATTATGGAGCTTTTCTCCATAACTCTTGTAGCCCTCTGAATTAGCTTCAGGTAAAGCTTTTGTTTGGGCACAACAGACTTATGGTTTGGAAGTTACGCCCACTTCTGTGAACGCGTGTAGAACCGGAAACTTGGATTTTGGAATTTGCACAACCCTTTTGGGTCGGATCAGTATGTCAGTTCGGATCGGATATGAGGCTATCAAACCCGATAGCATTGAATGGTTTTAGCAAAGCACTGGTTCGGTTCGGATAGAGATAGTGGATCCGATCCACCTTGACACCAAATGCATGAAAAGTGCACACCACCGGTTCAGTTCGGGCTAGGCCGATCCGACCCACCTGGAGCGAGTTCTTCATAGCTGTGTTGGCCGATTCTTATGCCATAACTACCTACTACTAACCAGGATCTAACTCCACTTGGAAAAGCACGAACTGGAGAGGATTTCTCCACCTTTTCCACTACATTTCGAGATTGAAGGGATGCCCGCCACGTGGCATTCGAATCAGAACCCTCCTACAGCTATAAATACACCATTGGAAGGAAGGATTTTCAGAGGACTTTTGGGCACTTTTTCTTCATATCATCTGCCATTTCTATATCGCAAGGACCTAGTGCTTCTCTAATCTAATTAACACGAGGATTTCGTGCATAAATTCATTCTCCTTTCTCTTCTTCTTCATAAAATACAAGGATGTTGTATGTGAATGAGTCTTACGGAGTGTAAGACGTCATTATATTTGTAATTTTTTAGGGCTTAGACGTAGGTTTGGTTTGAGCCGAACCACTATAAAAACCTCGTGTGTCTCCTACTATTTACTCCTTATTATATGTGATCTGTAATTGTGAGGACTTCATACCGTATTTGGATGTTAATACTAAATTTTGGTCTAACATTTTTGGCATGCCCGGTGGGGGCCACACGATACTACTTCAATTTCTATCCTGAAAGGAATCAGATTACTTGGTTATTGGATAAATGGTGAAATGAAAGAAATACGCAACCTTCTCTCGTGCTAAGGATGTTGGCACTGAAGGCGCAAGGAACGAGGCAAGCCAGGAGACTTCCTCTCATGGAAATCCATCATCATACTTGACAAGAGAAGAGATGGTGTAGTTCTCGCTGAATTGAGGACCCAAATGGCAAGGCAAGATGATCTCCTCTGCAAACAACAAGAGATGATGGACGAGTTTTTTGCTCGAATGAACAGAAGGCCGAGCAACATAGTACGACTTACTGGAAATGACACGAGATCAGCCCGAGCAGGAGCAACGTACTAGATCGGTTCGGACTCGATTTGAACTGGAGAGGGCTGACAACCAAATGAACTCAGGGGCAATCTCCCACAGCAGCTTGTAGCTTCAACACTTAACATTTTAGATGGAAATGTCACTAGAAGCATATGCCATGCCCGGCCAACATCCGCTCCGGTTCGGATAGGAAATGCAATGACACGGCTCCGAAGTGGAACGCAACATGACAATGACCATGGACCCAACTTCCGATCTGAACCGAACCCCCGACCTAAATCGGAAGCCTCTTCTTGCAACATTTCTTGGACCCCCTCACTCTTTCGGACTCAACGGTGGGGGCATCAACTCTGACCTTGGCGTCTTGCAAAAGCTTTTTGAAGGCGATCGGCTTGCCAATCTCATTGAACGCCTCTCAAGACGCCGCACTTATCAGAGTGACATGGATGATGTCAATCACAATACATTCACAAAAGAAATCAGGAATTCTCGCAATCCCCTAGATTTTAAACTTCCAATTCTGGAGCCTTACAACGGCAGGACAGATCCTACTGCGCACCTGATGCGATAAAAAAGGCATATGGAAGTTCAATCGGCGTCGGAAAACATCATGGCTAAATGTTTCCCTCTCTTCTTGACTGATATAGCTACCATGTAGGTTCATCAACTAGAATCTGAATCGATCAACAGTTGGAACATTTGGTCGCTTGCTTTATCGAGCAATTTTGGGTCCACATTGCTCGACCCAAGAATGTCATGTCGCTTACTACAATTAAGCAAAGGCCTAGAGAAACTCTACGTTCATTTCTGGAAAGATTCAACGTTGCAGCAGCATCAGTTGATCGACCTGAACCATCAATAGTGCTGATGGCAGTAGTTTCCGCTGTCTTGGATAACTCAGAATTCAAAAAGCCTTTGTCCCGAGACCCACCATGAAACCTCAGCAAATTCTACCTTGAAGCAGACAGATTACTGCGAGAAGAAGATGCAACCTCCGAGAAGAAAATTCTTGATGTTAACATGGTTAAAGATGGAAAACCATCTGACTATGGAAAAGGAAAATGAAAAGGAAAAGCCGCTATCAAGAATGACCACAACACTCAGCCCCGGAGAGGGCCAGATATGAGAAGTACACTGAACTTAGTGCTTGGTTATTTGACATCTACATGGACACAAACTGTGCCATCTCCTACCCAAAGCCTCCCAGGAGGGAGCCATCGCAAAGGGAACGTGATTCTGGAAAACATTGCATGTTTTATGACATGGATGGTCATGACACAAATGACTGCAGATATATGCGTGATTTGATTGAGGAATGGGTTAGGCGTGGAGAGCTTCCCGAGTATGTGAAACAACCAACAGCGCCTACATCTGCATTGACACCACCTGCTCCTCGGAGAGGGAACGAACCTGGATCGATCTCTTATGGGCTCATCATCAACTGATATGGATTGGATCACTCTGCATTTCTTAGGACTTAAGATATGTTTTTGCTTTCTTTTGGTTTTCTGATTGACCTAATCGGAGTACACACGTATGGGGTTAGGATTTAGCACCAAAGCGTGCTTTGCACTCGATGACAAACCAAATAGGATTTGCTTTGGTTTTGTATTTTTAATTGAATAAGGAAGGACTTTCCGAGCATGGATTGTGTTTGGAAAATTTAAGTATCTTGTCAGGTTGTGGCAGGATTCTCAATCTTAATTAAAGTATGTCTTATACTTATCTCAGAACCCTAGGTATGGATTATGCCGAGGGACGTACTGTCTTGTCAGGCTTTGGCAAGTATAGCTCTATCCCGTTATGAATATGGATTGTAGTCAGTTGGATTCTTAAGTATGGATTATACTCTGGAATGGCTTATTGTCTTGTCAGGATCTGGCAAAGGAACTCAATAAAACTTGAGTATGGCTTATGATCAGTTTGAGCTTCCAGGTATGGCTTTTGCTTGGAAGGTTAGGTCCCTCGCCAGGTTTTGGCAGGACGGTTCAGACATTTCTTGAGTATGATTTATGCTCAATTTTGCGCCTAAGCATGGTTTATGCTTGGAAAGGTTAAGCAAAGATGTCAGAATTTAACACATCTGTTTGCTTATTTTTCTTTGCAGGTATGGATTATACTTCTAGATAGCAGGCCCGACATGGCCTTGGTTCTCTTGGATTATCCAAAACACATCTTCCTTCAACCATCAAGATATGTTCTAGACGGCAAAATGTTGACACGCTTTTTGGTCAAATCCGTCACACTGAAATCTCTGGTTAATAAATCGAGGACATCGTTAGAAGACAGGAAGCGATTCGGTTGAAGTCGCATCACAAACATAAAGTGGTCTGGAAATCCTAGTAGATGACCTCTTTTGGGCCCAAAAACATCAATTATGGAGCTATGCTTCGTAACTCTTATAGCCCTCTGAATTAGATTTAGATAGAGCTTTCGTTTGGGCAAAATAGACTTACAGTTTGGAAGTTACGCCCGTTTCCATGAACGCGTGCAGAACCGAAAACTTGGATTTTGGAATTAGCACAACCCTTTCGGGTCGGATCGGTATGTCGATTCGGATCGGATATAAGGCAACCAAACCTGATAGCATTGGATGGTTTTGGAAAAGCACTGGTTCGGTTCGGGTAGAGATAGTGGAACCGGACCGCCATGGCACCAAATGCACGGAAGTGCACACCACCGGTTCGGTACGGGCTAGGCCGATCCGACCCACCTGGAGCGAGTTCTTCATAGCTATGTTGACTGATTCTTATGCCATAACTACCTCCTATTAACCGGGATTTAACTCCACTTGGAAAAGCACGAACTGGAGAGGATTTCTCTACCTTTTCCACTGCATTTCGAGATCAAAGGAATGCCCGCCACGTGGCACTCGAACCGGAACCCGCCTACAGCTAAATAGACCATTGACATAATTTTCAGAGGACTTTTGGGCACTTGTTCTTCACAGCATCCGCCATGGCTATATCGCAAGGAATTAGTGCTTCTCTAATCTAATTAACATGAGGATTTCGTGTATAAATTCATTCTCCTTTCTCTTCTTCTTCATAAAATACAAGGAAATGGTATGTGAATGAGTATTACGTATCATAAGACGTCATTGTATTTGTAATTTCTTGGGACGTAAGAAAATATAAAGTGGACGTAGGCTTAGTTTGAGCCGAACCACTATAAAAACCTCATGTGTCTCCTGTTATTTACTGCTTATCATCTGTGATCTATAATTGTGAGGACTTCATACCGTATTTGGATGTTAGTACCAAATTCTGGTCTAACATGTAGATCATCCGAGGTCGAGGGAGATATCTCTTGGGTGTTTTTCTGATGTTGGTTTCGGCCTTCGGGGTTTGTGCTTGGGAGATGTTGAGCTCGATTAGGATAGTCTACGCTTGATAATTGGTCGCTATGGATGTACTGTTTATTTCTTCTCTAATTCTCTGGGAAAGGCTATCACTGTCAGCTGTAAAGGAGACAGGTTGGGGTTCTTCTCTGTTGATGAGTTGTTAGATTAGATGATTGATCTAAATATTTCTCATATACTTTATTGGTGATGTTAGATAGTTGTTTATCGCTCATTAAGACTATTATTTGACTCAAGGTTTTATGTTTCCCTCTTATTACCTTAGGCTGTTCGTCCAGTTATGGATGGGCAGACTGAGTAGCAGGTGATAGGTAGTAGATCTTGATGAGGACGATGTTGTAAAGCGACGTCGAGCAGGAGTTTGACATATTATTTTCAACTATCTACTATTAGTTGTTTCCACTGTTATGGTTGATATGATTCTCTGAGTGACTTTGTAATGAGGCATCTTGTAAAGACTCTGATGTATTCCAGTGATGTATGGATATTTTCATGATGACATGAAAAGTTTAAGATTCTCCTCAATTGTGATTCATTATTATCTGTGTTGTAGATGTTCTATTATATTTTATCCATGCATTGTGAGTTATACAACAGGTTCGATCCACATGTATTTTCTTCTTCGGATAACTATACCATATCGGCCTTGCACATCATACAATGCACCTCTCCTTGTTTTGTGTGGGAGGTATGGGTTGGTCGTCACATGTTTGGCATGGTTGGATTTAATGTGTGTATTGATAGGTTTGAAATATACTTATACATATGCAGGTATTGAATAATATATCTATACTCATTTTTTCATGTTTCATTATGTAGCGTATTTCTAGTATTAGATTAACGGGGAGCTTTATAGTTTTAGGATAAATTGAAATTTCATGAAACATTTGAATAAACATATATTGTTTGATTTGATTTAGATTATTGTTTATTTGGAATAATCTAAACATAATTTAAAATGGTGTGGTTTTACTAATTTAAAACTTGAATTTGAATTTTTGGTTTAACTAAGATTTAAATTTGTTTGGATTGATTGGATGTTTGTTTATATAAAAAGTTTGTATTGGATTACTTTGATTATTAGTCTGAATATTGTCTCAAATTTTAGTCTTATTTACTTGATTCATACTGATATTAGAACTATTTTTTAGACTAGATATTAGGTATTAGAATCATATTAGTCTTAGAACTAAGACATAGTTTTAACGGGAGTATTATAGTTTAGATAAGTATATATAGTTTTTGTTGATGAAAAAGGGGAGAATTATGAAATAGGTCTTAGAGTAAGGGGGAGTTAGTAGTTCCAAAAAGAGTTAACGGAGTAAGGGGGAGTAATTGGAGAATCAAGACATCAGGTATGAATATTTTAGAAACCAAGATTGTCATCATCAAAAAGCGGGAGATTGTTAAAACTGAGATGTTGATGATGATGGTTTTAATGTCAACAATCTTGTTTCAACTATGTTCCAATTCTTATTGTTATAAAATATATACTAACACTATTTTGTAGAGTATATTTATATGAAATCTATGCATAATGCACAGTTTAGAAAATCAAGATTTCAAAGTAGAAGAGTTCAAGTCTCAAGACTCATGGGTATCAAGAAATCAAGAGTTCAAGAATCATAGAGTAAATGTGTCTAGATATTATGTTAAAACTCTGGTTAGCAATTGACTCTAATTTCAAATTTAAATTTTGATTTTAAACTTAATCCTGATTCCAAACTTCCTTTCAAAATAATTTCAAAATTATTTACTTGATTCTAAATCTAGTTTTCAAATGATTTCAAAATTACTTTCTTATTTATTAATATATATACTTATTTATTTTAAGAAATACTTTAACTCCTAAAAATTATTTTTAATTCTATTTTCAAGTTTATGTTCAATAGATTTTTTAACTTGAATTTTACTTACAAAATTATTATTAGTTTTATTATAATTACTTATGTTTTCAATTTTATTGTTTATATTAAGTTTTAATATATTCATAGTTTTATATTTGTACTTTTATATAATTTTATATTTAATTTCTTAAATATGTTTATTACGTCTTCATATGAGTTTTTAAAAATATTTTACTTTGAATATAATGTTTTAATATAAAGGAATATAGTTTGTTTTAACTGTGGATTCACCACAATTTATTTGAACATTATTTACTTTGTTTTAAAATTCATTTTAAATTTTGTAATAACATATGTTGACATATGAAAAGTGCTATGTCGACATACTAGGCATTAACTAGTTTTTTAAATTTGGAAAAGAAGTGTCTTCTAAATTCAAACCTTTTCTGAAAGGTTGTGACTGTTGGAAACATATAAATACCTTCCAGAATTTGAATTTTTTAATCACTTGTCATCTCCTTCTTCCTCTCTAAACATTCCACCATTGTTATACTTAATTTCTTAACTTTTTGCACTTATACTATGTCGATTTCAACAGAAATCATATCATTCTTCTTCTCTTTCAATTCTAAATCAAAATCTCTCTGAATTCAAGTGCCACTCAAGAGCCATAGGCTGTTTGTAATCAAAGATCTCAAGATATCAAGTCCTATCGAGTCAATACTATAAAAACTGATAAGAGAAGGGTGTAGTCATGTCCCGTATAAAGTGACTGGGTGCGATTGTGTCTTGGAAATCGAGGTGTAAAGTTGTGGACCATAAATTAGCTAAGTCTTACTATGCTTGGAATTAGTTTGGTGTGACCTTGTATCCCTGAAATGAAGGATAGTAATTGGATATTGTTGAATAAAAATCTGGATCAACCCAGCGTTGTGTAGGACTTGATGTAAGGGAGTCCCGAACCAGTATAAAATCCCATAGTGTACAATTTATTTCTTTTACTTTTATATTATGCATTCTATGATTGATTCTGTGTTTGTTAATATCTTTGATCTGAATATTGTTTTGTTTAATACAAAAAGACTTCAAGGAATTGATAAATTCCATAAAACACTATTCACCTCCCCTCTAGTGTTTAGATTTCTTTAAGATCCTTAATCTGCATCTCTAATAAAATATATTATTCATTTGCTCTTCGAGGGCGCTTGGGCTATGCCTGTCTGGTATTTCTTCGGGAACTTGGTTGGTCTTTGAGGAAATGACAAATCGTTTCTAGGATTACTTCACTTGTGGTAGGATGATATTTCTAGGAAATCTCCTCGGTCTATCCTCTTCCACCTTATTCCTTTCCTAATTTGTTGGCATCTTTGGTGTTTTAGGAAAGAGGCAGTGTTTGATAAGGTCTCATTCTCTTCTCCGGTGTTGGTTGATTACTTGATTGGTTGTGTGTGGTTGCTGATGTGTGTGCGCCTTCCTTTTCCCTTCTACCCCTACCCACACCCACTGCTAATCTTGTTTTCTGGGTTTGTGTTACAGGCTTCGGTTCAGCTTGCTTTAGGTGGTGGTCTACTCTTGCTTTAGGGTTTCTTCGAAGTTTGTGGAGGTGCAGCTCGCTTGGATGGCTTGGGGTGCTAGAGCTTTGCTTTTGATCCCCTTCTGGATGGTGGCTTTCTAGGACTTGTCTCTTGTTAGCGTATAGTTTATCTAGAGCTATCGAGGGGAGAAGATGCTTGTTGGGCCTTGTTGGTTCTTGTTCTTGTTGTCTCATGTTGTTCCACCTTTTCTCTTGCAGCTTTCGCTGTCCATGGGACGCTTCGGTGTGTTTTTCATTTTGCGTGTGTGGAGTATTATGTATGTCTTAGTTTGTCACAGTATGACATTTGTTTATTCTTTCTCTTTTTTATTCACAATTTGAGCAGTTTTCTTCTAACTTCTCAAACTATTTTTGTACGCCACTAAAGAATGGCTATTTTTTCTTTTTGTTATATATATTTTTTCTTTGATAAAAAACTAAAACCCTTTTTGTTATTTAAAAAACAAGGCTTTATCTTAATCCTAATTTCATTTGTTCTGGAATTTGAAATTATAAGGTTTACAGAGGAAAAAACAATGACATTTTAGACAATTCAACCAATGTTTATGTAATAACCCGGAATTTTGGAACCAATTTAAAATTTATTTTTAATTGATTTTAATGGAAATTTAATATTTTGAATGATTTATTTTGAGAATAATATGACTTAAAATTTATTTAAAATGAAGTTTGAACGTATTTATTTATAATATAATTAAAACGAGCCCGAAATAAAGCTTCTTAAGCAAACGGACTCGGAATCGACGAATTTTTCTTGTTAGAACTGTATCGTCAACACATAGCTGTGCATCAATTTTCATCACCAAAAGAATTCAAGTGTGATCGGGGCATCGCTAAACATCTAACAAAGAGAGCGTGAACTAAAGAAATAATATAATAATAAACCCCACTTATATAATATCGTTTCCCTTCCTCTTCCAAACCCCATTTCCTCTTCTCTCTACCAAAAGTGGTAGCCACCCCTGTCTTCCTCTCTCTCTCTCAAAACATTTTACGAAACAACCCCTCAAACTAAATAACTTATATCTTCCAAACCGTAAGGAGTTAGGCTATGAAATTCAAGGCATTTGTATATCTTAGGGAGAGCTACCCACAACCAAAATTTGGGGGTCATTGGAGGTCGGAGGCGTGAGATATAGGGGATGAACGAAAAATGTTCATTTCTGGTTTATGGATTGCTATAGGCCCCATATAGAGAATTAGGCTGAGCGATTTTGGAGGACGGTAGAGCGGAAGCATACGAAGACTTTAGCAGTGCTGGTAAGGTCGCAGGTGTCTGGAGTTGGTTGGAAAGTCGAGTCAAACTAAGGGTTGCTGGAAAATGAGGCAGTCACGAAAATGAGCAATTTCCCACCAATCCGTGCATTTTAAGACGAAGTGGCCAACGTGAAAGTTTTCCGGGAGGTAGAGATCGAGCCACTAGTAAAATTTGGCGGCATTTAGTGCAATGAGGTGGCCGCAGCACTAAGATAAACAAAAAACAATCTTTTCGATCATCGCTGGACCGCGGGGACCACGTGGAAAACTAGAGGGGCGACCACCCGTCGTGGAAAGTGGGGGAAATGCTGGAGACAATGGCATTGGATTCATGAAATTCTGAGTTACTGTTTGGCCTTGACCATTGAAAGTTGAGAATGTCGTTTGGAGAAGAAGGTGAATAGTGATTTTATTGTTTAAATGATGTTCCATGTTCGTGCTTTAATATCTTTTTGCTACGAACTCATCATCGCGTGAAATTGGATCCATTATGATCGTGAGGTCGAGAGCTTCGCAACAAAACTAATTTGATCAAATTTGGAACTAGTTGGAAATTTGGGTTAAATTAAACCTGCATTTAGTTTAACTCAAAAGCGATTGTTATTATAACGATCAAAAATCTCGGTGAGAACTATCTCACTCAAATTATTTTTACAGTTATTATATTTATGACTGAAATATTGATTGTGTCTGATTGAAATATTTGTTTGGTGATTGATGAATGTTTATAGTTTTAATGTTCTCATTATTGAACTATGATTATAAGTGTTGATAAATAAAAAAATTTATATTAAGAATTATTCCTGGATAACAATTTACCCACTTGTCGACCAAATATGTAGATATGTTCACATGGACTGTGATGTAAACCCCACATGGGTATTGGGATGATAATTTTACACATCACCTATGTGTACAAATAATAATTGGTTATTTATTGGTTGAAAACCCCACACAGGTATTAGGGTGATATTTGATTTATAGTAACCCCAAGTGTTTATATTGAATGTTAATCGATTGATTAACAAACCGTTATAAGCGTTATTTAATTATTTAATGCTTATACGGTTGTAGATGCACTCTGGATGTGAATTGAATGTTTAATAGTTGTTTATAGCTATTGTTGAATACATGTGACGTATGAAATCTATATAAATAAATTATATGGTAATTGATTGAGTCACATTCTAATTTAGAAATAACGAATATTTTAACATAATATTCAGTGAAGAATCAAAATATGATTATGATATCTGATTTTGGATGGACACGAAAATATTGAAATATATGAAGCCGAGTTAAGTAGATGTATGCCATTTTAACTCAAACAGTTTTTTCTGTTGATTTTATTCATTTTACAATGAATATCGAAAAGATTTGATTTTAAAATCTGATATGTTGAAAATATTATTATTTTGATATTCTAATAATATAGATTGTTCAGTTTTGATTTAAAATTGAAATGGAAGTTGAAATCGTTTAAAATGAATTTATAAATGATTTATAACATATATTTTGAATGTAAATCGACGAAATATATTATACATTTTTAAATGGTTTGAACAGAGTGTGTCGCGTAGCGACCGTTCGCGAATTTCGACCATTGACATTGAATTGACATAACGGGAAATCCGACCGCCGGATTCTCCTAAAACCATAACAGTTGGTATCATATCGAAAAGATCTTTCAAATAAATATATGAAATTTAAAATCTAACGGTTATGGATAAAATTAAGTAGAAACTATTTGTTAGTTCAAAAGAGAAAAATGGAGTCCTTATCTGGTGGGTGAAACCCTAACGAAAATTCTTCATCTGCTGATCTCGCTTGGCAAGAGGTACGGAGCAAAAAGAATAAAACTTTTCGTGAAGCTGTTATTGAATCCAAGGTAAATGATGTGACAGCGGCTAGTAATCATCGTAAAAGACAAGAGTTGCCAAAATTCATACCAGGTGTCAGATCCTGGTCTCAAGCGGTTGCAGGCAACACCAAAATTGAAGGAGACGTGGAATTTTTCTCATCCACACGAGACGCTGAAGGCTGTTATGCTGATTTAGATGACGTTGTGTTTGAAAAAGCTAACACTATGTGGAACAATTCAATTTATATCTATCTAGAGGGTCGTAGACCTTAGTATGTGCATTTAAATGCATATATAAGATGTGAATGGAACCCATCTGGTAGATGGGATGTTTTTGCACGAAAAAATGGATTTTATTTGATCAAATTTGCTAATGAAGTAGACTGCAAGAAGGTGCTTGATGAAGGCCCATGGTTTATGGATAGTAAGCTATTTTTTATTAAAAAATGGGAACTAAACTTGCGCTTGAAGAGAGACATGCTTGACTCGCATCCTGTTTGGGTGAGATTACACAATTTAGATTGGTCTCTGTGGAACGCTAGAGGTATTAGTAAAATTGCAAGTTTAATTGGAAAGCCTCTAGATATGGACGATTACGCAAGAAATGTTAAAAGGCTGAAATATGCAAGAGTTCTAATAGACATTAAAGCAACAACATCTCTAGTTAAACAAGTTTGTGCGAAAGACAGAAATGGTAATGTCTATTTGCAAAATGTTGAATATGAATACGGTCCTTCTCTGTGTACACATTGTAAGTGTTTTGGGCATACTTTAGATCAATGTGCAAATGCAGTTAAGTCAGTTACCCAAGTTTGGCAGATTAGAACTGATAATTCACATATGAATACTTTTGAAAGTCCTCCAGTTTCTTCAATCTTACAAGACAAAACACTACAACAACTGGATAGTTCGGAAGCAGTTAACTCTAGTGACTTCGCTACTACAAAAACACCTTTATCTACAGAAGACGTGATGACATTTCCTAATAATATTTACACCAGTCCACTAACTATTAAAGGATTTGTTGTCACTAATGATGCAAACCAAATGGAAACTCAAACAATGGCAACTATATCTCCACTTGTTGAGAAATCCCCACGTGCTCCTCTGACTGAACCGCATGATGATCCTGATAATGAAGATGAACAGAGTTTAGAAGACATTGATCTATCCCAAGAGGAAGAAGAAGAGATTGATCCTTCTTCTTTATGAAAGGTAATAAGGAATATGACAAACAATTTTTAAGTAACAAAAAAGTGAAAAAAAAGGATGTGGTATTCTCCTCACACATGACTTTGAGGAGTAAATTACCACAAGTTAAATGACTATTATTTCATGGAATGTTAGAGTTCTGAATAACGATACTCGTCAATTAGACCTCTACAATATACGAAGGATTCATGATCCTTCTATCCTGTGCATTTTGGAAAACAAGTTTTCTGATGAAAACATGAATTACTTCATTAATAATTTTGGAATTGAGTGGAATTCTTGCAATAATGATATTGCTGGATATAAAGGAAGAATACTAGTGATGTGTTGTAAATCAATATGGCAACTAAACGTCATTGACATGGACACACAGCAAATTACTTTGGATGCCAATAACTGTAGTGGGGTTTACATTTAATCCTAACTGTAGTTTATTCTAGTAATTTTGCACAAGAGAGAAATGCTTTGTGGAATAAAATCAGAAGTTTGTCTAAAAAAGTTAATAAGCCTCGGATTGTTACAGAAGATTTTAATGCAGTACTGAAAAAAGAAGACAAAATGGTTGGTGTGCCTTTGAGAGTAAGCCAACTTACAAAATTCAACAACTGCATTTCTGTTGTTGGATTGCTGGAACCAGTTCATAATGGCCTGAAATATACATGGAGAAGTGGTAAAAATAAAAAAATCTTGTGTAAATTGGACAGAGTGTTTGTCAATTCTGAATGTATCATAGCAATGCCTGACATTAAAGTGGCAATTCTTTCCACCTTTTCTAGTGATCACAGTTAACTTCTTATTCAATTCTTGGATAAGAAAAATAACACAAAAGGCAAACCATTTAGATATGTTAATGCATGGCAAAACATTGATGGTTATGATGATGTTATAAACTTTAATCTGTGTCAACTTCAAGATGGTTGTGCAGGTTTCAAAGTTATTCAAATGCTCAAATATGCAAAAAATTGTCTTAAAGAATGGAACAAATGTAGACCAAAGGAGAATGATCTCATCAACCAATTACAGAAGGACTGTGCAATATATTTGCAAATGATTGATAATGCTGATAATTCTGATGCTATTTGGAAACAATATCATACCACTCAACAGGAACTGAAAAAAGCTCTTGCAAATAAAGCCATTGAATTGAAACAAAAAGCTAAAGTTCAGTGGCTAATGGAAGGGGATGACTGCACTAAATTCTTCTACACTAAAATGTCCATTCATAGCCACATTAACAAGAGTACTCACTTGATTGATCAGCAAGGGAATTACAGCACAGATCAACAAGCCCTTGAAAGAGAAACAATTGAATATTTTACAAATCTTTATAATGGTGAATGTGAAACTAACTTACCTGTCATTCATTGCAGGCGTGTTGTTAATGTTGGTGGTAGGAGGATGCTGAGAAGCCATGTCTTGTATGATGAAGTCTGGCAAGCTCTCCAATCCATCAGTGTAGACTCCAGCCCATGACCAGATGGGATAGGGGTTGGGTTCTTCAAAAAGCACTGGGAGTACCTGAAAGATTTTGTTACTCAAGCAATTCAGGAAGCATTCACATCTAGGAAGATAATCAAAGAAATGAATCACACTTTCATATGTCTTATTCCAAAAGTTGAAAATCCCACCAGACCAGAAGAATTCAGACCAATTGCTTGCTGCAATGTGCTATATAAAATTCTCAGCAAGGTGATATGCAACAGAATGAAACAGATATTACTAGACATCATCTCACAGTGTCAGAGTGCATTCAATTAAGGTGGACATATTTCAGAGAACTCATTATTAGCTCATGAACTTGTTAGAAATTTCAACAAACCTGGTGCTGAAAAATTATGTTTGGAAGTAGACCTTCACAAAGCATATGATAAAATAAATCGTAATTTCATTGTTTATATGTTACGATGCATGGGGTTTCCTAATAAGTTTGTAAAGTTGATAAATGAATGTATATCTATCCCTACTTTTTCTATTTTGATCAATGGCATCCCTAAGGGATTCATTGGATCAAATAGGGGGATTAGATAAGGAGATCCAATGTCTCCTTACCTATTTTCCACAGCAATGGAGTACTTTTCCCTCCAGATGGAATTGTCGGAGCACAACAGACTTATTTAGACAGTCTACAATTTCCAACCTAAGATAAGCTACCTCTTATATGCTGATGACCTGATAATACACATTAAATCGAATGAAATTACAGCTAGAACTATCAAAAGTAATTTCTGTTACTGGAAAAATATGTAGGTCTTAAAGTGAGTGAGAATAAAACCAAATGCTATGTTAGTAAATTATGTGTCAACAGAAATGAAATTCTGGAAATTTTGGGTGTTACTGAAGGATCTTTACCAGTAAAATATTTGGGAGTTCCATTGTCTTCAAATAAAATTACGGATAGAGAATGTATTGAATTGATAAGTAAGATAAAAGATAAGTTGCAAGGATGGAGTTCTAGAACTTTAACATTGGCTGGAAGAATTGAACTGGTGCATACAGTAATTCATGCAAAAGTTAATTTCTAGCTTCAAACGTTTCAAATTTCAGTTGCATCTATTGAAAAGATAGAAAAGGTTTGTGCAGATTTCATATGGAGAGGTGGTTATCATAAAGTTAAAATGGCTGATCTATGCAGGCCAAAGGAAGAAGGGGGAGTAGGTCTGAGGAATATTAGAGACATGAGTGATGTTTTTACTCTCAAATAAGGTTGGAAAATTATCACAAGTAATAGTTTATGGGCCAGACGGATGAGACAAAGATATATTAAAGATAATTTTTGGCACATGGCACTGGATAATAATTCATCTCCAAACTGGAAGGCAATTTTAAAAATCAGAGACAAACTAGCTGCTAACTGTACATGTGAATTTGCAACAGGAAAAGATACACATTTGTGGAAAGATCCATGGATATTGGGTAAATCAATGATAGACTTTGTGAGATGGCGCACTTAACCTGCAAATGGTTCACCAAATACGACTGTTAATACAATTATTGAAAACCAAACTTGGAAATGTGAGCACTTTCCATGTAACAGAGACACAATTCAAAATATTGTTGCAATGCCTATATACACTAGAAGGGAAAATGATATTTGGGCCTGGAATAACTCTAATTGGGATTTTGCAATCAAAACAGCTTGGAACTCAATTCGTACTAAACATGCAAAGAAAGATTGGAGCAAAACTATATAGGACAAGGCAATATGTCCTAAAAACTCACTCACAGCTTATAAAGCAATCATGCAAAGACTACCTACTCGCGATAGATTGTACAAATGGGGAATAACAGAGGACAGGCTATGTGTACTTTGTGGAACAATGGAAGAGACACATGAACATCTTTTCTTTGCATGCGAGTACTCCAAGACAATTGATAAAAATTGTAAAGCAAAAATAGTCCCATTCAATCAAGTCTATGATTTATAGGAAATTGCAACATACCTGGCCAGGCATCCACACAACGATTGTCTGGTAGCCAAATTGAATAAGGGGGCCATCACATACGCTGCAGCAGCAATTTGGAGAGAGAGAAATTCACGAATTTTTAGAGCAAAAGAAAGCAATGCGAAGGTGGTTAGTAGACATGCAATTACAGACATTATCTTGAGTAGAAGAAGAATTAAAGGGAGCAAGCATACCGATAGCTGGGAATCTGAACTCGCTGGATGGTTAGAAAAGGATCTGAAGGACGTGCCAGCGCAAATTCCAGGAACCAGTACAGCGGTGTTTGAGCCTCCATGAATTGCGGTGAAGAAGGTGGAAAGAGGAAGACGAAAGAGTCGAATTGGGAATGTTCTAGTTTAACTGCTAATTGCTTTGTAATTGGGTCGACATGTTTATAGTGCTTGGTTGTAACATGGGCTGTCGGCTTTTTATGTAATCACTCCATTTTAGGCTAAATGCCTAATAAAAGTTAACTCAATTTCAAAAAAAAATCTAACGGTTAAATATTGTTAAATATTTAATTCAAATTGGAATAAAAACAGTGCTAGTGCTTAAATGACCTGAAACGTCATTCAATTGAAAGAGCTTATTTTTAAATGATTAAAAACAGAGAAAAATTATGTTAAATCATAATAAATGATTTGGAAAGATTTTTACATGAAATATTCCATTTTTGTACTGATAAAAGATATTTTTATCTGAATAAGTTGTTTATTAACTTGAGTAAAAAACTGAAAGGAATTATATGGTTTTAATATAACCAGAATTTCCAACATATGAATAGGAAAGGATTTGAATGGAAATAAGCTTTGGAATATTTCAATATCGGATTTAGTGATTATATGGATATCGTTGAGGAATTTGGAAGATATAGATATCATTATTCCCAATACGATATCTGTTGGTTTCAGAATTTGATATTGAATATAAATCGATATAATTTCTATTCAGAGCCTTGTATTTAATATCAAATTGGATTTTGGGTTTGTCATGAATGGTATATTTAATAAAACTATTCTTAAACCTGGTTGAGAAAGGAATAAAACTTTTAATTAAGATTAATGAAGTTTTCCAATTAATAAACATAATTGGAATTAAATGAAAGTTGATTTTGGGTTCATTGTGAACAATGTTTCAAATGGCATTAGTACTTAAACCAAATTAATGGTGAAGTTATGATTTGGAATTTTAAAATCTTTTAATTAAAATTTAATGAATTTTTCCAAAATTAAGTTCTCTAATTTAATAAATTAAATTGGAATTGAATGGAATTCGATTTAGTGATAATCGAGATGAGCTTCCGTGAAGGAAGACCATTACTATTTATGGAATTTAAAAGGCTTTGTCGTTATTCCGTTTATAGTATTAGTCTGATATGGAAATTTATATTGATTATATACTTTTATGATTTCCATGAAGATTTCAGTTTGATGGAAGATGAGTTTGGGTCTATCGTGAGTGATGGTTTAAGCGACATTCATTCTTTAATCCAGCCAAAGACAGGATTTATTTCCTGAGATGAATAAATAATGATTTTTGAATATTAAAACTACTTGGAGTTTTAATGAATCTATGATTATATTGAAATGTGAATGAGGTAATTAAATTTACCGAATTCAAGAAACGTTCGAGAATGGAGTACCGCCAGTTTTACTCCATGTGATAGTTAAATCTTTAATTAGGATTGAACGCTAAATGGTAATTGAATTTACTGATAACCCAATAGGTGTTAAATATGGAATACTACCAGTTTTGCTCCATAGGATGAATAGGTTAGGATTGGGATAATAAAATGAATGATTACTTCGACAAGGCTTGTTAATCCCGACTAGTTGATAAACCTTAATTTGGTTTAAGTTGTGAAATGCTATTATAAATCTTTTGAAATGATTTCCAAGAATATTCGAATAAAAGAATATTTTGTATTGGAATGAGGCGTATGATGTGTTTATATTTCACATGATTATAAGATACGTGAGTTATTCGGAAAAACCGGGTTTAACCCATTCCGAATAACGGGTATGACGATTAAAAGTCAAAGGTTTGAAGACGATGGTTGAAGACCGGGGATCTTCACATCATTGGGATGATTACTGATGTCTTGATTGGGCTGTACACCTAAGATGAAATAATAAGTCATGGTCATCCAGACGTACTTGGAGATCGACCGGATATACGAGGGCCTCACTTCTATATTGGACATATGAGATGAGGTATACGGTGCCTCTGGTTTCGTTCAGACCCAGAATGGACTTGCAAATGGATTGTAGTTTGACATTGTATTTTATGTTGTATTCTTTGATCTCTGCCAAATATATAACTATTTAGTGGCGAAGAATTTATTATCTTGCTTAACACCCTTCTCTTAGACATACAAGCTTAGAGGTTATATAGTGGTAGGCATCAATGATATGGTATGGATTGATAATGTGGCATGCTAAGATGCAGTGATCAAGGCTTTTGTTGAAAAGCAAGACCTTGTGGATGATGATCAAAGCATGGTTGATATAGCATAGCTTTGTGAGTCGAGACGTGACTTCGACGAGCTTCATAACCCGTGAATGATTGAGCCTGGATAATAAATGACATGTTGGAATCAGACAAAGGGTACGGATGTTTTCTTGGGGATCCAAGCATAACCATTGTGTATCTAAGGTCCTGACAAGGGATCTGGGAGCACCCCGATAAAGGTGACTCCACTGAGCATGAAGGATCCAAGGGATCTAGGAGCACCCCGATAAAGGTGACTCGACTGTAGCATGAAGGGTCTAGATTAGCCCTGATGAAGGCGATGATTGGCGAATCATACGTACTTGATCCTTGACACCCTGATCAGGTAATCTGGAAGGTTGGGACACCCATTAGGAGTGTCAAGCAGGCCTCGGTCGTTGATGGAAACCAATTTCCAATACGAACCTTCGTGATTTTAATTGTAACCTATGTATGTAGTCGTAGTACACTACGCCTACTATGATTTATATATTTATTTGTGAAGATGATTTTACACTATGCACTAATGATAATAAATGAGTATATTGCATAAAAAGCATTTTTGGCTATTATAATGTAAAACTTTATCATCCTGTTTGCGTTGTATTGTGTGATGGGATTGAGTCATGATAGCTTCATTTTTCAAAAAGCATTGCGATTGGTTTATGATTGGTATTCATGTGGAGGAAACTCATTCTGTGACGTCGTGGTCCCATGATTTACCCAACATTAAAATAAAGTTAATAACTATTTCAGTTCTCACACCAGTCCCATGACTGACTCGGAGTTTATTATTTCCACCTAAACTGTGTGAGCCCATATTTTTCATATGGGAAACTAATAGTTTGGGTTTGTAAATACCTTTAAACAGGATATTGGATTTCAGCTGGAGCTATAATATGGAATGCTTTGTATCCATGTATTTCATTCAGCTGTGGTAGTTGATGATTTTTTGCTAACATTATTCTTATATATTTCTGTTGTTTTGTGATTTGATTCTATGATTTTTTTTCCGCTGTATATTATTTATTCACACTCTGGTATATTGGACTATGATGTATTTGTTGCAATAACAATGAAATGTTCTCATATTTGTGTTCTGATGAGTCGTGTTCTCAAAGCAATCCGCCTTCTTGTTTGGTTCAGGATGGCCGGGAAGTTCGGGTCGCTACATGTGGTATCAGAGCTTTGGTTTACAAAGCTCGAGAACAAGTCACATTAGAACTGAATGAAAGATTTCATCAGAGATAGGAATAGTAATATCCTATAAGAATAACTCATTAGAGATAGGGCTAGTAATGCCCTAGAATGAGTTTGAGGAGTGTTATTCATAAAAAAGAATTTAGTTTTGAAAATTATATCCTATTATAAAGATTAATTATTTATTTTGAAGACTATCGAATATAAGAAGATTTTGCACATACACGTCATGAACATATATTCGAAGTCTCACTGGGTAGATATAGAATCATGCTCTAGTCGCCCGGAGATGATCTTGATGATTACTATAGTATC
Organism: Allium sativum; assembly: GCA_030737875.1. Classification (NCBI taxonomy): domain Eukaryota; kingdom Viridiplantae; phylum Streptophyta; class Magnoliopsida; order Asparagales; family Amaryllidaceae; genus Allium; species Allium sativum. The sequence goes on along the minus strand of CM060921.1, from coordinate 791,820,278 downwards.
ATCAGTATTTATGTTCGAGTTTCGAAAGTGAGGAGTCTATATATTACCAATTGACTGGTGTGAGAACCAAAACTTAGTTAGAGTTTATTGTTTGTGATTTGGCATTGAAAATATGATTTTAGGTATATAAAAGTTGTATATTTGAAAAGCTAATCAACCAATTGATTGTTGATTGTGATGTGTGATTAGTAGTTTAACTAATAAAAATATTGTAATAATAAAACCAATATGATAATGGAAGGTAAAATAAGACAAATCAAATCTGATGTTGAACGGAATTGAAAATTTGTTTGAATTGGATGCATATGTGTATATATATATATATATATATATATATGTGAACAGGTCATAGCATGGAAGCTAAGAAGAGGAATAAAATTGTATGACCTACAAATAGCTACATATTTACTATATTCATTGAGTCTAATGATTTTATAATCCGACTGGCTAGCTACTTGGCTTTTTGGTTTTCTTTTTTATTTATGAGGGCCCAGAGTGGCAAGCTGTAGTTGTATTGATCAACCCATACAAAGGAGGTTGTGGCAAAAAAATTAAGAAACTTAAGGCGTTAGCCAAATTTCAAGAAAATTAGAAAGTTCTTAGAAATTGAAAGATTGAAGAACTCAAGCCAGAATGAAAGTTGAGTTGGTTAGTTAAACAACTTTCAGCTCCGTTCCTTTTTCGAGGATGAAATTTTTTTAAGTATGAGAGATTGTAACAACCCATAAGTTTGGAACCAATGTAAAATATATTTTAAATTGATTTTAATGGAAATTAAATATTTTAAATAGTTTATTTTGAGAATAAACGACTTAAAATTTATTTAAAATGAAATTTGAATGTATATATTTATAATATAATTAAAACGAGCCCGAAATAGAGCTTTTTTAGAAACAAGGTTTGAATTCGACGATTTTTTTGTTAGGACCGTATTGTCAAAACATAGTTGTGTGTCAGCTTTCATCGCCAGCGGAGTTCGTGTGTGATTGTAATAATAAACCCCACCTATATAATATTTTTTCCCTCCCTCTCCCAAACCCTATTTCCTCTTCTCTCTACCGAAAATGGCAGCCACCCCTTTCTTTCTCTCTCTCTCTCTCAAAATATTTTACAAAAAAACCCCTCAAACTAAATAGTTCATATCTCCTAAATCGTAAGGAGTTAGGCTATGAAATTTTATAGTTTGTAGATCTTAGGGAGAGCTACCCACACCCAAAATTTGGGGGTCATTGGAAGTCAGAGGCATGAGATATGTGGGGGATGAAAGGAAAATGTTCATTTCTGGTTTGTGGCTCACTGTGAGCCCCACATAAAGAATTAGGCCAAGCAATTTTAGAGAATGGTAGAGTGGAAGCATACGAAGGTTTTGGCAGTGGTGGCAAGGTCCCAGATGATCGGAGTTGGTTGGAATGTCGAGTCAAATGGAGGGGTGCTGGAAAACAAGGCAGTCATGAAAATGAGCAATTTCCCGCCAATTCGTGCATTTCCAGACAAAGTGGCCAACGAGAAAGTTGCCCGAGAAGTAGAGATCAAGCTAGTAAAATGTGGTGGAACTTGGAGCACCAAGGTGGTCGCGGCACCAAGATAAACGAAAAATAGTCTTTTTTATCATCTATGGACCGTGGGGCCCACGTTACGAACTGGAGGGGGACCACCCTGCGTGGATAAAGGAGGAAATGCCGGAGACAATGGCACTAGTTTAGTGCAACTCTGAGTTACGGTTTGGCCGTGGCGAGCATTCAAAGTTGAGGGTGTCGTTTGGAGAAGAAGGTGAATAGTGATTTTATTGTTTAATTGATGTTCCATGCTTGTGCTTTAATATCTTTTTGCTACAAATTCGGAATCGCGAAACTGGATCCGTTGCGATCGTTAGGTCGAGAGCTTCACAACAAAATATTTTGGTCAAATTTGGAGCTTGTTGGAGATTTGGGTTAAATTAAACCCGCATTTAATTTAACTCAAAAGCGATTGCTATTATAATAATCAAAAATCTCGGTAATAATTCCCTCACTCAAATTATTTTTACAGTTATTATATTCGTGACTGAATATATATTAATTGCGTGTGATTGCAATATTTGTTTGGTGATTGATGAATGTTTTATAGTTTTAATGTTATCATTATTAAACTGTGATTATAAGTGTTGATAAATAAAAATTTATACTATAAATTATTCTGGGATGACAATTTACCCACCCGTCTCCCAATTATGAAGATATGTTCACATGGACTATGATGTAAACCCCACACAGGTGTTAGGACGATAATTTTACACATTTCCCAAGTGTACAAATAATAATTAGTTATTTATTAGTTGAAAACCCCATACAGGTATTGTGATGATATTTGATTTACACTAATCCCTAGTTTTTAGACTGAATGTTAATTGATTGATTGACAGACCGTTATAAGCGTTATTTAATTATTAAATGCTTATATGGTTGTAGATGCACTCTGGATGTGAATTGAATGTTTAATGGTTGTTTATAGCTATTGTTGAATACATGCGATGTATGAAATCCATATAAATAAAATTATATGGTAATTGATTGAGTCACATTCCAATACGGAAATAATGAATATTTTAACATAATATTCAATGAAGAATCAAAATATGATTTTGATGTCCGATTTTGGATGGACACGAAAATATTGAAATATATGAAGCCAAGTAAATAGATATACGCCATTTTAACTCGAACGGACTTTTCAGTTGATTTTATTCATTTTATGATGAATATAAAAAAGATTTGGTTTTAAAATCTGATATGTTGATAATATTATTATTTTGAAATTATAATAATATAGATTGTTCGGTTTTGATTTAAAATTGAAATGGAAGTTGAAATATTTTTAAAATGAATTTATAAATGATTTATAACATACGTTTTGAATGGAAATCGATGAAATATATTGTATATGAGATTTAAATTGACGTAACGGGAGATCCGACGTCGGATTCTCCTAAAACTAGAACCGTTGAATTCTATCTAAATTGTATTTCAAATGAATATATTAGATCTAAAATATAACGGTTAGGTTTTGTTAAATTTTTAATTCAAATTTGAATAAAAACAACGCCAGTGCAACTAAATGACCTAAAATGTTATTTAACTGAAAGGGCATATTTTAAAATGATTAAAAATAGAGAAAAATTATGTTTAAATCATATTAAATGATTTGGAAAGATTTTTGGATGAAATATTCCACTTTTGTAATGATAAAAGATATTTTTATCTAAATAAGCTGCTTATCAACTTGAGTAAAGAACTGAATGGAATTATATGGTTCTAATATAACCAGAATTTCCAACATATGAATTGGAAATGATTTGAATGGAAATAATCTTCAGAATATTTCAATATTGGATTCCGTGATTATACGTATATCGTTGAGGAATTTGGAAGATATAGATATCGTTATTCCCAATATGATATATGTTGGTTTTAGAATTTGATATTGAATATAAATCGATACGATTTCTATTCAGAGCCTTGTATTTAATACCAAATTTGGTTTTGGCTTTGTCATGAATGGTATCTTTAATAATATTGTTCTTAAACCCGGTTGAGAAAGGAATAAATCTTTTAATTAAAATTAATGAAGTTTTCCAATTAATAAACATAATTGTAATTAAATGAAAGTTGATTTTGGGTTCACTATGAACGATGTTTTAAATGACATTAGTTCTTAAACCCAATTAACGGTGAAGTTATGATTTGGAATTTTTAAATCTTTCAATTAAGATTTAATGAAATTTTTCCAAAGTAAAGTTTTCTAATTTAATAAATTATATTGGAATTCGATTTAGTGATAATCGAGATGAGCTTCCGTGAAGGAAGACCGTTACTATTTATGGAATTTAATAGGTTTTGCCATTATTCCGTTTATAACATTAGTCTGATAAGGAAATTAATATCGATTATATACTGTTATGATTTCCGTGAAGATTCCGTTTAGATGGAAGATGATTTTGGGTCTATCGTGAGCGATATTTTAAGCGACATTCGTTCTTCAACCCAGCTAAAGACAAGATTTATTTCCTAAGATGAATAAATCATGATTTTTGAAGATTAAAACTAATTGGAGTTTTAATGAATCTTCGATTAGATTGAAATGTGAATGAGGTAATTAAATTTACTGAATTCAAGAAATGTTCGAGAATGGAGTACCACCAGTTTTACTCCATGCGATAGTTAAATCTTTAATTAGGATTGAACGTTAAATGGTAATTGAATTTACCGATAATACATTCGGTGTTAGATATGGAGTACTAACAGTTTTTCTCCATAGGATGAATAGGTTGGGATTGGGACAACCAAAAAATGATTACTTCGGTAAGGCTCATTAATCCTGACTAGTTGATAAACCTTAATTTGGTTTAAGTTGTGAAAAGATATTATAAATCTTTTGAAATGATTTCCAAGAATATTTGAATAAAAGAATATTCAAGATTGGAATGAGGCGTATGATGTGTTTTTATTTCACATGATTATAAGATACGCAAGTTATTTGGAAAGACTGGGTTTAACCCATTCTGAATAACGGATACGGCGATTAAAAGTCGAAGATTTGAAGATAGTGGTTGACGACCGGAGAACTTCACATCATTGGGATGATTACTGATGTACTTGATTGGGCTATACACCCAAAACGAAGTAATAAGAGGTGGTCATTCAGAAGTACTTGGAGATCGATTGGATATGCGAGGGCTTCTCTGTTGTATTGGACATATGGGACAAGGAATAAAGTGCCTCTAGTTTTGTTCAGACCCAGAACGGATTTGAAAATGGATTGTATGTTTGACATTGAATTTTTATGTTGTATTCTTTGACCTTTGCCAAATATATATCGGTTTGGTGGCGGAGAATTTATTCTCTTGCTTAACACCCTTCTCTGAGATGTACGAGTTTAGTGGTTATATATTGGTAGACATCAATGATATGGTATGGGTTGACAATGTGGCATGCTAAGATGTAGTGATAAAGGGTTTAGTTGAAAAACAGGGCCATATGGATGATGATCTAAGCACGACTGATATAGCATAGCTTTATGTGTCGAGACGTGACTTTGATGAGCTTTATTACCCGTGAATGATTCAGGCTGGATAATAAATGGCATGTTGGAATCGGACAAAGGATACAGATGTTTCCTGGGGGATTCAGGAATAACCATTGTTTATCTAAGGTCCAGAGAAGGGATTTGGGAGCACCCCGATAAAGGTGACTCCACTAAGCATGAAGAATCCAAGGGATTTGGGAGCACCCCGATAAAGGTGGCTCCACTGTAGCATGAAGGATCCAGATTCTCCCCGATAAAGGCGATGGTTAGCGGGTCAAACATAATTGATCCTGGACACCCTGATCTGGTGATCCGAAAGGTTGGGACACCCATTAGCAGTGTCAAGAAGGCCTCAGTCATTGTTAGAACCCAATTTCCAATACGAACCTTCATGATTTTAATTGTAAACTATGTATGTGGTCGTAGTACACTACGTCTGCTATGATCAATATATTTGTTTGTGAAGATGATTTTTACGCTATGCACTAATGATAATGAAATTGGATATTGCATTTTTTGGTTATTATAAGGTAAAACTCTATCCTCCTCTTTGCATTGCATTGTGTGATGGGATTGAGTCATATGATAGCTTCATTTTTCAAAAAGCATTGCGATTGGTTTATGATTGGTATTCATGTGGAGGAAACACGTTCTATGTTATACAGCATGGTCCTGTAATTTACCTAACATTAAAATAAAGCTAATCACTGTTTTAGTTCTTATACCAGTCCCATGACTGACTCGGGGTTTAATGTTTCCACCTGAACTCTGGGTGCCCATGTTTTCCACATGGGCAGCTAGTAGTTTTGGTTTGCAGATACTTTTAAATAGGATCCTGGATTTCGTCTGGTGCTATACTATGGAATGCTTTGTATCCGTGTATTTCTTTCAGCTGTGATAGTTGATGATTTTCCACTGCACGTTATTCTTATATATTTCCGTTGTTTTGTAATTTAAACCTCTGATATTTTTCCGCTGTATATTATTTGTTCGCACTCTGATGTAATTGTTGTAATAACAATGAAATGTTCTCATGTTTGTGTTTTGATGAGTCGTGTTCTCAAAGCAATCCGCTTTCTTGTTCGATTTAGGTCAGCCGGGAAGTTCGGGTCGCTCCAGTTTAAATGAAGAGAAAAGTTGAATCTGGTAAATAAACTGTCAAATGAGTAGTAAAATCAATCATACTAAAATATATTGTTTAATATACACATGCATATACGTATGTGGTACACAAGTAAAGTACAATACTTGATAATCTTATCTAAATCTTATGTTTATAAATATTTTGTGTAATTTAAAATATAACTTACAAAAGTAAAAAAATATGAAGTTATTTTCAAACTGATGTTTCATTTTGATTGCTTAAATTGAAATGATATTAATACCGGCAACCATTTAAAATATATTTTAAAAGAGGCAAAGGCAATCGACTTTTATAGTGACCCATCCACTTTTATTACAACAAGTAATTAATACATTACAAAGCATGAGATAGACTAATAGTCTATCTAACACAAGGCTACACCACAGAAGATGCAATCCAATATAAGCTACACTGGGCAGTCATAAACACCACGCAAGGAGAATAACAAACGTTATATACTTTTAAGAAACAAACTTTGGAAGAAAGAAATTGCATCTAAAAATTCCAAACTATGGAAATACTGCACAGGGCGTGAACGTATGAATACCGACTGCAAAGTAGTCCCACAAGAGTCACACGACTAACAGAAATAGGCGCAGAACACCAATCTTCATCATAGTATGACCGGTCTATAACCATTTGACAATAACAACGCTGCATGAAGCAATGCTACTTAAAATATGATATGCCTATGCAAAATATAGTGGCTAAAATAGAAAGCCCACAGTAGCAAATACCATATTCATTACATTCCACCAGAGACACCAACCAATAACACACCATAAACACTTACTGAATCCAATCTCAGCATAACCCGATAGACACCAAGCACGTCAAATAAGGCTTGATCTAAAACCTAAACAAAACTCTAAAAAATAAACTTGTAAAGATAGTGCGATGCATAAGGGGGGAAAGGTTTGCCTGAATTTTGATTGTTAGGCATAACAAAAAAAGAAGAGGTATAGTGAAAATGAGATCAAAATAGAGTAGTGAAAAGGAGCATAAAACTTTATGGGACTAAAACCGAACATCACTATACTAATTGACCGCAAACCACAACCCACCACATCAACAAAGAGGAGACAACTACACTTCACCTCTAGATCCAACTAACTAGAAAATCTCGGCCGAAACCCTAGTACGTCAAGCTAGTCAATTCATTACCAAAGATCGCAAATAATAAGGTAAGTAAAGAGCAAAGGCAAACCTGGAAGTAGGGAGCCGAAAGCCTGAGCTATGTGGAACTGAGAGGAGAAAACGGTGAACTTAACATCAAGTGGAGGAGGGAAGTGAAGTAACAAGACCAGGTGGAGGAAGGGTGCGAACTCAGGAAAATATTATTATAGAAGGCGATTGAGTTTTAAGCCAGAGTGAAAAATGAAAAATGGGAAACGAATGCAAAAGTAAAGGAGTAGAAATCGGGAGGAAGAAGTGGAATGTCGAAGTAACATTGTGAAGGGGGGCGATTTGGGAGAGAGGAAGTTTCTAAATATGTAGAGACAAAAGTGGAGGATGGAGAAGAAATATAGTCCCCATTAATCTACATTTTATAGATTTGATGGGTGTGAAATTATTTAATTATGAAATTTATAATGTAATTAATAACTAAATTCGAAATATAATTTGACATTATTTTGCAACATAATATTATTTTAACATAAAAATATATACAAAAAATAATGTTATTTTTATGCTACTTTATTTGCACACTTTTTTATTTTACATATAAATTAATTAAAGGGTAATTTCACCATAAGGGCCTCCTTTCATCTGCTAATTAGTTTCTAGGACACGCCGTTACAATTATTATTTTCCAAGACATTATTGAAACTCAAAAAAACCCCAAATCGATTTCAAATCCACTTTCTTCTTCATCTTTATAATTTCGAAATCAAGTCTGCTGCTAATCTACTTTCAAAACAAAATTGACTCGGCTAATTTGTTGATTGGCTGAAGAAATCAAACCGCATCACTTTTCTCAGCTGAACAAGTAAGTAATTGTTTATTTCTGTTGTCTTTTATATATCGATTGCTGATGTTAATTGCCTCACCTTTATTCAGCTGGAGAAACTAAGACGCAATTTCTGTTTACTATTTACCAGACGCGATTTCTGTTTAGTAGTTGTTGAACAAGAAATTACTTATTTATCTTTGTTATTTGTTGTTCCTCGATTTTTTTTCTATACATTGATTGTTTTTGTTAGCTGAAATAAGTAGTCATTCACTAATTGATTTTATTTTCTATATAAATTTGTTCATACGTGTATATTCAGTGGTAGAATTTATTTTGTTTGACAAATTAAAAAGGTAAAGGTGTTTATCTTTTGATTGAATCATTTAATTACGTATTGAAATTTAAAAATATTTGAAAATTATTGATACATGTAAAACATATTTTTTTTGTTTTGTTAATTATATATATATATATATGTATATATATATATATATATTCTGTGGAGTAACAGCACGTAATATGAATCAATTTATAGTGATACTGAAATTGTTCATACGTATATATTCAGTGGTACATGTTAATTTGTTTGACAGCTTAAAAAGATAAAGGCTTTTATCTTTTGATTTAACATATATCTTTTTAAAACAAAATTTGAGAATTAACCATTTTTAAATGTTTAGTAGAATATCTTATTTTATTTCAGATTTAGAAAAGATAATTTCATCTATCTTTTCAAAAAAAACACTGTTTTATGTTTGATATGTCTATTGAATTGCACAAGTTGATATTGTCTGTGCTTTTTGTTACTGTTTGTTAAATTATATACATAAATTTAGTCCAAACTTGTTTTATTTTATTTTATTTCATATTTAGAAAAGATAGTTGACCATCTTTTCAAAACTGAACTTCATATTTAAAAAAGATAATTGAATATATATATATATATATATATATATATATATATATATATATATGTCATGTGTTAATTGTTAATTGTAAATATGCAATGTTAATGATAAAACTGAACTTTTAATTGCAAAATTTCATTTTCGTAATTAACAATTTTAAAATGTTTAATAGAATATCTTATTTTATTTTAGACTTAGAAATGATACTTGTATCTGTCTTTTCAAAACTGAACTTCAGATTTAGAAAAGATAATTGAATATATATGTCATGCGTTAATTGTTAATTGCAAATATGCAATGTTAATAATAAAAATGAACTTTTAATTATAAAATTTCATTTTTGTAATAAACGGTTTTTAAATGTTTACTAGAATATCTTATTTTATTTCAGATTTAGAAAAGATAGTTACATCTATCTTTTCAAAATTAAATTTCAGATTAAAAAAAAAAGATAATTGGATATATGTGTCATGTGTTAATTACTAGTTTCAATATGCAATGTTAATGATAAAAATGAACTTTTAATTACAAAATTTCATTTTTGTAGTTAACAATTTTTAAATGTTTAGTTGAATATCTTATTTTATTTCAGATTTAGCAAAGATAGTTACATCAATCTTTTTAAACTGAATTTCCAATTTAAAAAAGATATTTGTTGTTTTGTTAATCATACATATATATTCAGTGTGTTAATCATACGCAATATGAATCAATTTGTAGTGATGATATAACATATTATGAAACTGTTTGATTAATCATAATGTAATATGAAACTGTTTGATTAATCATAATATGAAATTGTTAGATTAATCGTACTTTCAATTTAATTGCATTTTTGTAATTAACAATTTTTAAATGTTTAGTAGAATATCCTATTTTACTTATGATTTTAAAAATATAATTGCATCTATCTTTTAGTAAAAGATAAAAGATAAGTTATATTGAATATCTTATTTTATTTCAGATTTAAAAAAGATAATTGTGTCTATTTTTTAGATTTAAAAATGATTATAATTGTTCTGTTAATTTACTATTTTCACTTATTGTTTTATAAAGTCATAAAAGCGTGTCATGTTACCTGTTGTATGTGATACGAGTGTGAGAAATATGAACGGATAAATACCAAATGTCGCTGAAAAGATAAATGTATGTATCTTTCTTCTGTTCTATTGTATTGTACAATCAATACATATCAGCAGCTTCATTGTATAGACTATACTTTTGTTTTAAACAAAATAACTAAAGATAAAAGAACTTATCTTTTATACTATTTACATTTTTTGAGTTCTAATGTGATGACCCAAATTTCTGGTACCTTTTGAGCTAATCAACATCATCGATCCAACCCAAATTGTACTAGAAACCCAGATGCCAATAGAAAGAATTTAGAGGATGAGACAAGAAAGAAATAAATATTAGAATAGAAGAGATAAAAAGAAGAATAACAACAAAATCAGAGTCTCACATCGCAGCGGAACAAAATATAGTATATAAATAAATATTTATTGAGAGCTTGAAATATAATTTACAAATCATCAGAGTACATCACACATCTGGACAATTATAATAAACTTCCTTATATACAATCACAGAACGGAATAAATACTAGATATCACACTTTTGAATACCTCCAACTCGTTTCTAGACTTTGCAGCATCCGATAACCTGGACCCGTACAACCCGGTCTAACCCGAGCATTACAAATACCGGGTCAGTCTGGTGAACCAGAGTGAGAAAACTTGCCAAGTTTTAAGGGGAATCATCCAACTTGATTTTTAAAGTTCAAAATCTTTTCGAAAGAAAAGGGTAATTGTAACAACCCGGAAAATCAGAACCAATTTAAAAAATTTAATTTGGCTATTTTGGTGGATTTTGAATATTTAAAATAAATTATTTGGATCGAAGCTATAGCGAATATATTTATTTTAATTATAAAACAAGGCCTGAGATTGCACGGTAGTTTGAAAATTTGAATTCGAACTTTGACTGACTGTACAGGATGCAAAATAAAATGGATTTCAATGAAACCAAAAATATTTAAATCTGTTTAAGAATATCTTTCTAACGAATCTGAAAAATCAAAATTTCATAGCGGGAATCAAAAGTTATGGCCAAATGAATTTTCATAAAGGTCACTATGGAGTTAATATAGCCCTTGAAAATAGACTTTTTGCAAACGGCCTCCGTTTTCGATGAAACCACTTTTGTTGGATCAGGGATGTCAAATTATTGTTAGGTTTCAAATTCCATAATTTTTGGAGTTAATATGTGAGTGTGGCAAAGGAAAGTGTGTTTGGTAAATTTCAGTCAAATTGGATTGACCAGAAAATGGCCATTTTTCAAACGGTCTCCAAATTTGACTAAATAAGTTTTTTTTGGACCATATCGTCCAAACATAGCTAGATTTATTTTTCTAGAATTTTTGGGATCAGTATGTGGCCTCGACAAATTGAAATGTACGTTCAAATCCATATTTGAACGTTTTATATTTTAATTTGAAGAAAAACTGGATGAAACAGTCGAAAGGGCATACGAAACATATTCCATTGTGTCCGGAATAGGGGCATTTAGCTAGGGGCAACAATCGTTGGGTTTGAATTGGAGTTCATAAGGAGAAAGAGGTATTTTCGTAATTAAATAAAATAAATAATAAAATATAAAGGGCCGGGCCAATCAAAATTATCCATTTCCTTTCTCTCTCCCTGATGCGCTCCAAATCGAACGGCGGCCACAGCAATTTCCTTCTCTCTCTCTAACACTCAATCCACTCACCAAAATCGCTAGCTCCAGTTAATGTTTTTGTAGATCCTTCCATCCTCTACAAATCCATAAGAGTTCACCCCCTGTAGTTGAGCCATCGTCGAGAATCACCAGCTCGAAGTCGCCGGTTATAAAGCGTCATCGTGCCCTCCTCCCTGATTCGAGTTTGTCGTGGTACCATCACCAGGAGCGGCCTTCGACCCTCTTCGACGTGCCATAGTCCGATTACCTTCTAGGGCAGCAGATTGGAAATTGAATTGAAACCTAGTTTTGAACAGGTTTGAAAAGTATACGGCTTTATTTTAACTGATTTCGACAAATAAAAGTGTTGCAAACTTATAAAAATCATATCTTTTTGCTATGTTGTTGAAATCCAGTGAAACAACAGACATTGGACTCGTGTGGACGTCTTCTACATTCTAGAAGAGACTTGAGAATTTTTGGAGCTTCCTACAATTTTTGGAGGAGTGGAACCCAAAGTGAGATTTCTAAATTATAAAAGATATGGAATGGCGATGTGTATATTATATAGTCGATATATAAGTTATATAAGCGTTGTATACCTCATGTATAAGCATTGTATAAGTTGTATGTGCGATGTATAAGTTATATATACGTTGTAAAAATCATATGTGCGTTGAATGGAATTGAAATGATATTGAAATGAAATCGAAATATATTTATATACGTACATCTATATATATATACTACCCTCATCCACAGACCATGGACGATATATATTGGTTGTGATTGTTTGGATTTTGGTTGACGTGAAATTTGGTGAATATTACGAATGGTTCATTTGATTATGGTTGTTTGTGGTTGAAAACAAATAGGATTAGTTTGTGGGAAAATTCATCTGCGTACGAACAAGATATTGAAATCCCCCTTGTTAAAAGCTGCAAGGCTTTAAGGTAGAGCGAGGAGTTGTACTCGAGACGGTGCCGGTTTTAACTACCTTGCCGTTATGCTGCCGAAATTTTATGAAATATTCATGTGTCTGATTTATATTCATGTATTGAAATATATTGATGTGTTAGAAAATATTCATGTTTGAAATAAATTGTTTTAACAATAAAAAACACATTTTCATAATATATATGAATCGCTAAAAATATTCAAGTTTGAAATAAATTGTTTTAACAATAAAAATCACATTTTTATAATATATATGAATCACTAAAAATATTCATGTTTGACATGAAAATTTTTGATGATAAAAATTACATTTTGATTATATACATGAGGTGTTAAAAATAGTCATGTGTTGAAATAAATATTTGTTGGATAAAAATATTATTTTTATCACATGTCTGAAATGAAAATGATTTGGAAAATCGAAGAACGAATTATATTTATATATATATATAATTGAAATAAATCGAATAACAATGTTGCATTTCGCGTTTTGAAATCGTGATTTCAAACGATTATTACGGGAGATCCGACTATCAAATTTTTCTGAAACCGAAACCGTTGGGTTCGCTTTAGAAATATCTTTCCAAGATACCAAATTGCAAAGATTCAACGGTTAGATTGTTTGGGATGTTTAATTCAAATCTGAATAAAAACAGTGCCAGAAAGGATTATATTTAATTATATATATATTAATATAACTAAAATAAAACGAATAACGATGCTGCCGTTCGTATTTTGAAATTGTAACTTCAAACGATTGTACCGGGAGATCCGACCGTCGGATTTTCCCAAAACTGGAACCGTTGGGTCCGCTTTGAAAAGATCTTTCCAATGATATAAAATTTGTAAAGATCCAACGGTTAGATTTTCAGATATATATAAATCAAATCTGAAGAAAAACAGCTCCATGGCCTTGTTATGGCCTGAAGCGTCGTTTGAATAAATTGGTTATATTTAAATAAATAAAAATAGCGATAAATCATTATAAAATATTATAAACAATATGGAATGGAAATAAACTGAATTTACTTGGTTTATTGGGTATTTGATGGTTGAATGTGTTTGACATGAAAATTACATTAATGAACTGAATTATAGATGTCAACTAATTTAACCAGGAAATGAATTGATTTGAATTCTAAATATACGTGAATTATTTGAAAAGACGGAGTTAATTCTCATTTCAAATAATTGATCGACGATTAGAAGTCGAAGATATGAAGACGGTGCAAGACCGATGATCTTCACATCGAATGGATGGCTACTGATTCCTTTTATGGGAGTTGCTGCCCTAAAGGGGTTACAGTGGTGGTTGTCCGGACGTACTTGTTGATCGTTCGGATGTGCGAGGGCCTCTCTCCTGTATTGGACATACGGGAGAGGAATAAGGTGCCTCTGGTTTCGTTCAGACCCAGAACGGACTTGTAAATGGATGTGTGTCTGACGCTGTAGATTGACAACGTGGCATACAGAGATGCTACGATCAAGGCTTTTGCTGAAAAACAGAGCCTTGTGGTTGATGATCAAAGAGGGCTTTAAATAGCTAGCTTTGTGTTTGGCGTTGATTCGCGGGCCTCACACCCTGGTATGAACCAGAAACGCGAGAGGACTTCAGGGAGGACATGCGTTTCCTTCTAGTTAGGACCGGTGTTTTGGGTTTTACACGCCCGGACATTTTACTTATGAGGATGATGGATAACGAGGCGCCTCGCTTATATCGGTCGTTACGGGGCCGATGGTCTGGTCGGGATATGACCAGTTTACGCCCCATAGGGCGGGGAAATGCGGTGTTCAGGCATTTTAATCCACTCCGTGTGGACCGGTCCTGATGATCCAAGGCTTGTCTGCGCACTTGCCTGAGACATGGGCTAGATTGTCTCGAAGCGGTAAGGATGATCCCTTGCCTTGGTTCATGACGGAAATCCAATTTCCAAATACGACATCGTGCGGTTTTGATTGTAAACCTATATATGGCGACATGATATATGGTACCCATGCCATCAATGATTGATACTTATGATTGAAATTGTTTTTGAAACATATAAACACTAGTAATAATATCATATGCTTTTGTTTTATTCGTATCAAGCATATTTTGGCCATTATAAGGTAAAACTCTATCCTATGGTTTGCGTTGCACTGTGTGATGGAAATTGAGTCTTACAGTGGCTTCATTTGTAAAAAGCATTGCGATTTTTAAATGATTTCCTTGTTTTACAGCACTGGCAATCCAATTGAGTAAACCCGTTCCGCGTTAGCGGCGTGGCCCTGTGATTGGCCTTATTATAAAATAAGTTAAATAGATTTCTCATACCAGTCCCATGACTGACTCGTAGTTTGTTTCACTTGCAAACTCGGGTGCCCTATTTTCTACACGGGCAGCCTTGTATTCAGGTTTTAGCAGGCTCTTTCTAGATAGCTATGGAGCTGAAGATGGATTCTATCACTTCTTTCTTTTTATGTTGTTCAGCTTCTATTGTACATATTATGTTTTGATTCTGCTGTAGACATTTTATGTAAAGCTGAACTGTATTTTGTACTAAGCATGATCTTGTATATTGTGTAACTCTGATGATTATGTTTATCAAGTGTATTATGTTGTACATTATCTGGTGTATTTATATATTTCTGTTCTGTTGTTATTTTTTTATGTGTTATATTCCAAAGATTACCCTTGCCACCATGGAATGGGGGTTTGGGGTCATCACAACGTGCTATCAGATCTTTGGTTAAACTTAGTTCTGGAATATAACATATTAATGAACTCGTCAGAATTAGAATCAGAAGTATTCTAAGATGGGTTACTCATTTCAGATAGGATCAGTAATATCCTAGAATGAGTGCAGCATAATGAAATACACCCCTATAGACACATTTACATTCAAGTATATGTCTCTATGCTTTAAAATACCTTTTCTGTTGGCCTGACACTTTGTCTGCTATTTGCAGACATAGAAAATGAGTGGCAGAAGCAGAAGAAATAATCCTATGGTTCGATAATCTAATGAGCCAGTTGTGCTTCTACAGCCAGGATCAGATATAGAAGCTCTATTAAAGAGGTATCAGAATCTGGGTTGAGTTTCGTTCTCGGGCAATGAGTCCATTATTCAAACTCAAGCCTGGATGCGCTCTATTGAGAGGATTTTTGAAGGTTTCAAACTGAGAGATGATCAGAAAAGATTACTGGCATCTTGGGCACTCAAAGACGAAGCTTTAATCTAGTGGTAAACTGTTATTAAGGATAATCCAGAAGGTAATATTACCTGGGATAGATTTAAAGAAATTTTCAATGAAAGATTTATTCCTCCAGAAGCAACTGAGCGGTTAGGTGATGAGTTCTACTATCTGATTCAAGGAGATATGACGATTCCGGAATATCATAAGAAATTCAATGAACTTTCTCGTTTTGCCCTGCATCTAATTCAAAATCCTAAGAGGAAGAATCTGAGGTTTATTGACGGGCCCCAAAGAAAGTACCAAAGTAGTGTAACTGCACATGTGCAACTTCCTTTTTCTGAAATAATATACATGGCTTACCAGTATGAAGATCTGAATAAGCAGGGTCTTTTGGGCGATGAAGTGGAATGTAGTTCTAGTAACAAAAGGAGATTTGAAACTAATAGCTCGGAGGAAAGTACATAGCCTGAGGCAGGTACGAAGTCTGAGTTCAGTAAGAGGCCTAGATTCAATAGGAAAAGGGTTAAATCTGAGAAAGAACCAGTAACGACTGCCATATGCAATAACTGCAAGAAGTTAGGGCATTTTCAAGGGAATTGCAAATCCTTGAAGAAAGAAAGAAATGTTGGGTCAAAGTCTAATAAAAAGTTTCAAGAGAACAGAGAGTGCAATCTTTGCCATCAGGCTAGTCATATAAAGCGAGACTGCCTGCTGTTGAAAGTGACCAAAGAGGTACATGTAAATGAAGTGGCAGAGGTTACTGCACCCTCAACTAGTCAAGCAAGGCCAGATGTTTTGGAAGGCACACTTACTGTTAAAGTCATTCCAGTTAAAGTACTATTTGATACAGGCGCATCACGAAGATTTATTGCAAGTAATGCGGTTAAGAAACTGGATTTGAAATTAAAAAAGCTCAAAACACCCATGAATGTCCATAATCCAGTTGGGGGTTCCCTCGTTCTTAGTTGGATTTATGGGGTGCCTGTCTCTTTTTCCCGTTATCGGTTCCCTGCCATCTCGATCGTCATGAATTTTAAAGAATTTGATCTTATTCTAGGATTGGATTGGTTAACCAAATATGAAGCTCGGGTCAAATGCGCCGAAAGAGTTGTTAAGGCAAAAATAAAGTTTGGGGACTATATAACCATTCCTTGCGAAGGTCCGAATTCTGATAGAAAAGACTTTTGGGCAGCTCTGGATGTTTCTCCTGCTCAAATAGAAAATATTCCTGTCATTACAAAGAATATTCCAGTGGACATAGAAAATATCCCTGTCATGGAGAATTATGTGGATGTGTTTGAAGAAGTTGTTAGCTTACCTCCGCATAAGGAAATTGATTTCAAAATCTCTTTAATTCCGAATGCAAGGCTAGTAGTTCACTCTGTTCGAAGAATGACCTTGAAGGAAAAAAGAAGAATTAGAAAATCAAACTCGGCAACTTGTATGGAAAGGTCTGATCAGGCCTAGTTTCTCTGATTGGGGTGCAATAGTGGTGTTTGTCCCAAAGTCAAATGGTACTCTCAGACTGTGTGTGGATTATCGTGACTTGAACAAGCATACATTAAAGAATAAATATCCATTGCCGCGAATTGATGATTTGTTGGATCGATTGAATGGCGCGCAAGTATTTTCATGAATGGACCTAGCTACAGGTTTCCATCAGCATCGTATTGCCAAAGAGTGCGTTCCTTTGATAGCATTCAGAGGTCCAGATTTATTCTACAAGTGGTTAGTAATGTCGTTCGGCTTATGTATCGCTCCAGCTAATTTTGTCGATCTAATGAACAGGGTATTCAGAGAAGTATTGAATAAATTTGTTCTGGTCTTCATTGATGATATTCTAATCTTCTCTAAGTCAGAGAGCGAGCATGCAAAACATTTGGAACGAGTGTTAGAAATTCTCAGAAAGAATGTTTTAAAAGCCAAATTTTCCAAATGTATATTCTGGCAAGAGGAAGTCAAGTTTCTTGGCCACGTTGTATCCAAAGAAGGAATTTCTATGGATCCTAGTAAAATCACAGCTATTCAAAATTCGAAGCAGCCAACTACTCCCACAGAAGTCCGAAGTTTTCTTGGTTTGGCCAGTTATTATCGGAAGTTCGTTAAAGATTTTTCGAAGATATCTGGTTCCTTAACGAAGCTTACTAAGAAACATTCAAGGTTCAATTGGACTCCAGAATGTGAGGCAGCTTTCCAAAAGCTGAAGTTAAGGTTGACAATGGCTCCAGTGTTAACAATTATCGATGGCAATCAGGGCTTGAAAGTATGGACAGATGCTTCTAAAGAAGGTCTTGGTGCAGTATTAATGCAAAGAGGCCAAGTGGTTGCTTATGCTAGCCGTCAATTGAAGCCGCATGAAAAGAATTATGCAACTCACGATCTTGAATTGTTAGCCATCGTGTTTGCTATGAAAATTTGGAGGCATTATCTATTAGGTGAGAAATTTGAATTATATACTGATCATCAATCATTGAAGTATTTATTTACCTAGAAAGATTTGAATATGAGGCAGCAGCGTTGGCTAGAATTTCTCGCGGCGCATGATCTTGATATTTTGTATACTCCGAGGAAAGCCAATGTTGTGGCTGATGCGCTCAGCAGAAAGAATATAATCATCACCAATCATATAATCACGCCTTCATTGATTGATAACATATCTTCTCTTCAGAAGGATGATCACTTCATTCAGAAGAAGAAATAGAGAATTCAGAAAGGCGAGGCCTCGAGTTTTCAGATTGATAACGATGGGATTCTGAGATTAAAAGGCTGAATTTGTGTGCCAAACATTCCTGAACTCCAGAGAGAAGTATTGGATGAATGTCACAAATCCAAACTGAGTATCCACCCAGGGTTAGTAAAATGCATAATGATATTAAACGCACCTTCTGGTGGAGGTCGATGAAAAGAGACATTTTTTGTACGTTTGTTGGTGTTCCACTTGTCAACAAGTCAAAAGCGATCAACAGAAACTCGCCGGATTGTTGCAACCATTGGAAATTCTATGTTCGAAGTGGGAACAAATTTCTATGGATTTCATATATGGTTTTCCCAGAACCAGAAGAGGAAATGACAGTATTTGGGTGATCGTAGATCGTTTCACAAAGACCGCCCACTTTATACCTGTCAGATTAAATAGAACCGCTCAAACTCTGGCGTAGATTGATTTCAAGGAAATTGTTAAACTGCATGGAATTCCCATGAGTATCATTAGTGATCATGACCCGATTTTCGCTAGTAAATTCTGGGAAGCATTCCAAGCAGAATTGGGAACAAAGCTGAACTTGAGCACCGCTTATCATCCTCAAACAGATGGTCAAACTGAGAGGGTGAATCGTATTTTAGAAGATTTATTGCGGGCATGTGTTATTGATTTTGGCGGATCATGGGAAGACCATTTGCATTTGGCCGAGTTCTCATACAACAACAATTACCAAGAGAGCCTGGAAATGTCACCATTCGAAGCACTGTATGGTAGACCGTGCGGATCTCCTGCTTATTGGGTAGAACCTGGCAATAGACTTGTATTGGGACCAGATATGATTCGCGAAGTTGCGGATAAAGTCGATTTCATTAAGAAGCGATTGCAAACGGCTCAAAGCCAACAGAATAGCTATGCAGATTCGAGAAGAAGAGATTTATCTTTTTCTGTTGGTGACTATGTATATTTAAGGGTTTCTCCAATGAGAGGAGTAGTCCGATTTGGCAAAACAGGGAAGTTGGCGCCCAGATTTATTGGTCCATTTCCTATGCTCGAACGAATTAGAACTCTCGCTTATATGGTTCAATTGCTTGACTGGTTGCCTGGAGTATATGATGTATTTCACGTATCTCAACTTCGAAAGCATGTGCATGATCCAGACTTGATCGTTGATGAAGCCGCGCAACGGGATTTGGAGATTACTCCAGAATTGGCAGTGAGGAGAGAGCCGATAAAGATTATTGGCAAAGAAACTAAAGAGCTAAGGAACAAGAAGGTTTACTTAGTCAAAGTGCAACGGAGTGGAGATCCGCCAAACTGTACTTAGGAAACTGAGGAGGGCATTAAGAAAGCCTACCCCAATTGCAGGGTGGATATCTCTGATTAACTCTGGCGCAAGGTACATTTACCATATTTTGCATTTCCGCTTTGTTCTCTACTTTGCTGTTGTTTCCTTTTCATGGATGTAAAATTTTAATTATATAGGCTGAATGATTTTAAAAGAGTATATGGATTAATTAGAATTTTTGAAAAATTAATCAATAAATTGATTGCTAGTTGTGTTGTGTGATTATGAATTTGATTAATCAAAATATTGGAATGATAATTAATCTAATCAATAAGAGAATGAATGGTAAATTTATGCAAATGAATCAAATATTGAACTGATTAAAAATTGATTGAAATATATGCATGTACATTATATATGTTTGAATGGGTAAATGGATTTGTTGTTGAGTAAAGAATTTATTTGCGTGCCCGACAAATAGGTAAACCTTAATGAGTTGGATGCGCAGTTTTATTATTATATCAACTCCTATGAATGTCATTGGATGCGGAGTGCTAGTTTTTCTGTGTGAAATAATAAACGTCGCCATAGGATAGTAACAATTAATTTTGAACTACACTACATGGCATACTTATTGAAGATATCATACTTTATCATATACCACATAAGCATCTAGAGCTTATGTGACAAGGTTGAAGATTTACCATACGAGCGAGAGGCTTGTATGGCGATGACTATATTACAGGTTGAACCGAAGACTGATATGGACTATATAAAATGTAACAGTAAATTGCCAGATTAATAAAAAAAACCCACACGTGTCTGGAGATGACAATAAACACGGTCTCTCTGGTCATTAAAGCACAAAAACCATTTATAGGGTGATGAGAATTTATTCTCTGGAGTTATGATCTATACACACTCCCTTATGGACACCAGAGTATATCACTATAAATATGTGTATGCTTTTTAGGATTTATTGGGTACTTAATACGGCCCAATAAATTTCCAAACCCCTCCCCGTACAAAGGAGGTTATGGCGATTTTTTTTGAAAATTTAGGGTGTTTGCCAAATTTTTGAACAATTAAAAATTTCTTAGAAACTGAAAAGTTGAAGAACGGAAGCCAGAATAAAAGTTGAGTTGGTCAATTAAACAACTTTCAGCTTCGTTCCTTTTCGGGGACGAAAAGATTTTAAGTGGGGGAGATTGCAACAACCCGGAAAATCAGAACCAATTTAAAAAAATTAATTTGGCTATTTGGTGGATTTTGAATATTTAAAATAAATTATTTTAAATAATAACGACCAGAAATCTATTTGGATCGAAGCAATCGCAAATATATTTATTTTAATTATAAAACAAGGCCTGAGATGGCACAGCAGTTTGAAAATTTGAATTCGAACTTTGAATGACTGTACAGGATGCAGAATGAAATGGATTTCAGTGAAACCAAAAATATTTAAATCTGTTTAAGAATATCTTTCTAACGAATCTGAAAAATTGAAATTTCATAGCGGTAATCAAAATTTATGGCCAAATGAATTTTCAGAAAGGTCGCTATGGAGTTAATATAGCCCTTGAAAATAGAAATTTTGCAAACGGCCTCTGTTTTCGACAAAACTACTTTTTTTGGATTCGGAATTTCAAATTATTGCTAGGTTTCGAGTTCCATAATTTTTGGAGTTAATATGTGAGCATGGCAAAGGAAAGTGTGTTTGCTAAATTTCAATCAACTTGGATCGACCAGAAAATGGCCGTTTTTGGAACGGTCTCCAAATTCGACGAAATCATTTTTTGTGGGGACCGTATCATCCAAACATAGTTAGATTTATTTTTCTAGAATTTTTGGGATCAGTATGTGGCCCCGGGAAATTGAAATTACGTTCAAATCCATGTTTGAATGTTTTATATTTTAATTTGAAGAAAAACCGACTGAAACAATCGAAAGGGCATAAGAAACATATTCCAATGTGTTCGAAATGGGGGCATTTAGCTGGGGCGACAGTCGTTGGGTTTGAATTGGAGTTCGTAAGGAGAAAGAGGTATTTTAGAAATTGAATAAATTAAATAATAAAATATAAAGGGCTGGGCCAATCAAAATTATCCATTTCCTTTCTCTCTCCCCGATGCACTCCAAATCGAACGGCAGCTACAACAATTTCCTTCTCTCCTCTCTAACGCTCAATCACTCACCAAATTCGCTAGCTCCAGTTAAGGTTTTTGTAGATCCTTCCATCCTCTACAAATCCATATGAGTTGCACCCCCTGTAGTTGAGCCATCGTCGAGAATCACCAGCTCAAAGTCGCTGGTTATAAAGCGCCATCGTGCCCTCCTCCTTGATTCGAGTTCGCCGAGGGTACCATCACCTGGAGCGGCCTTCGACCCTCTTCGACGTGTCATAGTCCGATTACCTTCTAGTGTAGTGGATTGGAAATTAAATTGAAACCTAGTTTTGAACAGGTTTGAAAAGTATACGGCTTTATTTATTTTAATTGATTTCGACAAATAAAAGCGTTGCAAACTTATAAAAATCATATCTTTTTGCTATATTGTCAAAATCTAGTGAAACAATAGACATTGGACTCGTTGGATGTCTTCTACATTTTAGAAGAGACCGGAGAATTTTTGGAGCTTCCTATAATTTTTGGAGGAGTAGAACCCAAAGTGATATTTCTAAATTGTAAACAATATGGAATGGCGATGTATAAATTATATAATCGATATATGAGTTACATTAGCGTTGTACACCTCATGTGTAAGCATTGTATAAGTTGTATGTGCGATGTATAAGTTATATATACGTTGTAAAAATCATATGTGCGTTGAATGGAATTGAAATGATATTGAAATTAAATCAAAATATATTTATATTCGTATATCTATATATATATATATATATACTCCCCTCGTCCACAGACTATGGACGATATATATTGGTTGTGATTGTTTGGATTTTGGTTGACGTGAAATTTGGTGAATATTACAAATGGTTGATTTAATTATGGATGCTTGTGGTTGAAAACAAATAGGATTAGTTTGTGATAAAAATCGTCTGCGTACGAACTAGATATTGAAATCCCCCTTGTCAAAAGCTGCGAAGTTTAAGGTAGAGCGAGGAGCTGTACTCGGGACGGTGCCGGTTTTAACTACCCTGCCGTTATGCTGCCGAAATTTTCTGAAATATTCATGTGTTTGATTTATATTCATGTATTGAAATATATTAATGTGTTGGAAAATATTCATGTTCGAAATAAATTGTTTAAACAATAAAAATCACATTTTCATAATATATATGAATCGCTAAAAATATTCATGTTTGAAATAACTTGTTTTAACAATAAAAATCACATTTTTATAATATATAAATCGCTAAAAATATTCATGTTTGAAATAAATTGTTTTGACGATAAAAATTACATTTTGATTATATACATGAGGTGTTAACAATAGTCATGTGTTGAAATAAATATTTGTTGGATAAAAATATTATTTTAATCACATGTATGAAATGAAAATGATTTGGAAAATCGAAGAACGAATTATATTTATATATATAAATATAATTGAAATAAATCGAATAACGATGCTGAAGTTCGCGTTTTGAAATCGTGATTTCAAACGATTATTATGGAAGATCCGACCGTCGGATTTTCCCGAGACCGAAACTGTTGGGTTCGCTTTGGAAATATCTTTCCAACGATACCAAATTTGCAAAGATTCAACGGTTAGATTGTGTGGAATGTTTAATTTAAATCTGAATAAAAACAGCGCCAGAATGGATTATATTTAATTATATATATTAATATAATTAAAATAAAACGAATAACGATGCTGCAGTTCGTATTTTGAAATCGTAACTTCAAACGATTGTACCGGGAGATCCAACCGTTCGGATTTTCTCAAAACTAGAACCGTTGGGTCCACTTTGAAACGATCTTTCCAATGATATAAAATTTTAAAGATCCAACGGTTAGATTTTCAGATATGTGTAAATCAAATCTATAGAAAAACAGTGCCATGGCTGCGTTGTGGCCTAAAGCATCGGTTGAATAAATTGGCAACATTTAAATAAATAAAAATAGCGATAAATCATTATAAAATATTAAAATGATATGGAATGGAAATAAACTAAATTTACTCGCTTTATTGGATATTTGATGGTTGAATGTATTTGACGTGAAAATTACATTAATGAACTGAATTATAGATGTCAAATAATTTAACCAGGAAATGAATTGATTTGAATTCTAAATAAACCTGAATTATTTGAAAAGGCTAAGTTAATTCTCATTTCAAATAATTGATCGACGATTAGAAGTCGAAGATATGAAGACGGTGCAAGACCGATGATCTTCACATCGAATAGATGGCTATTGATGCCTTTGATGGGAGTTACTGCCCTAAGGGGTTACAGTGGTGGTTGTCCGGACGTACTTGTTGACCGTTCGAATGTGCGAGGGCCTCTCTCCTGTATTGGACATACGGGAGAGGAATAAGTTGCCTCCGGTTTCGTTCAGACCCAGAATGGACTTGTAAATGGATGTGTGTCTGATGTTGTAGATTGACAACATGGCATACAGAGATGCTGTGATCAAGGCTTTTTTTGAAAAGCAGAGCCTTGTGGTTGATGATCAAAGCAGGGCTTTAAATAGCTGGCTTTGTGTTTGGCGTTGATTCGTGGGCCTTACACCCCGGTATGAACCAGAAACGGGAGAGGACTTCAGGGAGGACATGCGTTTCCTTCCAGCTAGGAGTGGTGTTTTAGGTTTTATACACCCGGACATTTTACTTATGTGGATGGTGGATAGCGCGGATCCTCGGTTATATCGGTCGTTACGGAGCCGATGGTCTGGTCGGGATATGACCAGTTTACGCCCATAGGGCGGGGAAACGCAGTGTTCAGGCATTTTAATCCACTCCGTGTGGACCGGCCCTGACGATCGAAGGCTTGTCTCCGCTTGCCTGAGACACGGAGTCGATGCTATGGTCGAGACATGACCAGTTTACGCCCCATAAGGCGGGGAAACGCTGTGTTCAGGCATTTTAATCCACTCCGTGTGGACCGGCCCTGACGATCCAACGCTTGTCTGCGCGCTTACCTGAGACATGATCTATATTGTCTCGAAGCGGTAAGGACGATCCCTTGCCTTGGTTCATGATGGAATCCAATTTCCAAATACGACATCGTGTGGTTTCTATTGTAAACCTATATATGGCGACATGATATATGGTACCCATGCCGTCTATGATCGAAACTTATGATTGAAATTGTTTTTGAAACATATAAACACCAGTAATAATATCAAATGCTTTTGTTTTATTCATATCATGATATTTTGGTCATTATAAGGTAAAACTTTATCCTCCTGTTTGCGTTGCATTGTGTGATGGGAATTGAGTCTTATAGTATCTTCATTTTTGTAAAAAGCATTGCGATGTTTAAATGATTTACTTGTTTTAAAGCACTGGCAATCTAATGGAGTAAACTCATTCCGCATTAGTGGCGTGGTCCTGTGATTGACCTTATTATAAAATAAGTTAAATAGATTTCTCATACTAGTCCTATGACTGACTCGTAGTTTGTTTCACTTGCAAACTCGGGTGCCCTATTTTCTGCACGGGCAGCCTTGTATTCAGGTTTTAGCAGGCTCTTTCTGGATAGCTATGGAGCTGAAGATGGATTCTATCACTTCATTCTTTTTATGCTATTCAGCTCCTATTGTACTTATTATGTTTTGATTCCGCTGTAGACAATTTATGTAAAGATGAACTATATTTGTACCAAGTATGATCCTGTATACTGTGTAATTCTGATGATTATGTTTATCCAGTGTATCTGTTGTACATTATCTGGTGTATTTATATATGTTAACCCCGTTCTTAGAAAGCGGTTCAGAACTATGGAGTATTTATGGATGATGATACATGACAAAACTCAAAGTCGGCCATGCGATTTAGTAGAAAATTCTTCAATGCGACATGGTCCGTGCCGTACCCATTAAAGCCGTCTAGATCAGATAAGTCGTTCCCGCGACATGGTTTTATGTCTTCCATGACGACATAGTTCAAGTCGCTCGGCTATATGTCAGGTCGTAAATATGCCAAGACAATCATGTCATTAACAACATGAATCCAAGTCGTCCTGTGACATGCAATCAAGCCAAGTCGAATTTATGGCGTAAAAGTAGTCACTCGGACCGTCCCTTATAATCAGATCGTCATCTCCTTCATGCCATCAAAATGAAACATACCTTGAGTACCATCCAAGTCATAGAGATCATTCATGGCGTTGGACTATCCATGCCGCCCTAGCATTCATGGCGCCAGCGCAAAAGATAGGACATGCATAGCCTTATGTGAAAACAGGTGAAGATACAGGGTTGTTTGTATGTTTACCAACCAGGTGTCATAACATGATTTGGGTTCATTTCTTATGTGTCATACGGATTAAACCAAGTCGTATGCTTCTCTTCTTTAAACGACATGGTATAAGAATGGCAACTCACAGATCGCCCAAACAATGGTAATACGTGGCACTGGCATGTAAACCATGAGTTAACACAAGCTGCCGTGTGGCGTGTGAAATATGCATCAGGCCATTTGTAAGGCAATCATCATGTCGTATTCTATTCCATTATTTCATGTCGCAATAACGAGAATCATACCGTTAGCCATATATCAGCTAAGCCACGTCTCTTCATGTTATTGGCTCTCAAGATCATGTCGTAGAGAAGAGGAGTCATACAACATTAATTAAGATGCAATCCCTACGGTATGGCCCACGCTGTGAGTCATCTTCACATCAGAAGCCACGTGGCGACGAGGAGTATGATACCATGGTGATATGATCAATAAAGGCGGACAACAGTATTCATGAAAGGGGACCATGCCGCGTGTCATTTTCATAGACAAAGCATGGTGTGTGAGTTGTATGACGGCTGTAAAAAGTTGGACACTATCCCATGCATGACATACGGTATTCAATTCATGACGTAAACAGTTCATCCATACAGTAAAAGATTCATGTCTGATGGCATTGGGTTCATCGCGCAAAAAGCATGTCGGACGCAAGCAATTTATGCCGCAAGCAATTTATGGCGTGGAACCGACCTAAGACAATAGTCATGTCAAAATGAAGTCATGGCGAGTTGAGTCATGGCGTTTTCTGCATAATTACAGAATTGCCACCCGGGCTAAAATCACCTATAAATACCCCTCATAATTCATTTGAGGGGGGGACCGAAAAATCATTCCTACAAGGAGACTCCGTCAAATTCAAAGCTCATCTACAACTTCTCTAATGGCTTCCATGGATTCAACAACACTTTTCTAACTTCATGAAGATCAAATCCAAATCAATGATCATTAGAGCTCTCCACAGTTGAATCTAAACTCCGTCAATCTCATTCAAGCTACACAATAAATCTCTCAAGCATCATTCAAGCAATCTCTTCTCCTCTCCAAAGCCGAAATCGAATGCTAATTCACTATGAAATCTATGAAGATCATGGAAAAGGATCAAAGCACACAAGTGGTTGAAGATTCATCACAAAGCTAAAAAATCTCTTCATTTTCTTCACCAAATTCGAGTAAAATTAGATCATAAGGAAGGAAAAGAAAAAAGAGAGAAATGATTGTAATAAGGGAAAATTCATATGTTGTAAGCTTGTATCTCATAATGAGAATTGATTGAAAGAGGACGTAGATTCATATTGAATTGAACCACTATAAAAATTCCTTTGTGTTCTTACTTGCTTTTATCCGTTTATTTTGTGATTGCGCGGTTCCGTATTCTTACCGAATCGGTGAAGTGTGACTTTTTACACCTTTGGTGTTTGATCCCAAATTTGGAGCAAACATTTTGGCGCCCACCATGGGGCCGTGCTCGCATCTCCTATCTCTTCTCGCACTCTCCCAAAGTTGAGATCCTTGCATTAAAGCTCTAAACCACATTCTTCTCCGAAGTTATGCCTAAATCAAAGAAGATCGTAAATAAAGATGTCGGAAATGCCGATAATGTCGCTAACGAAGAAACACCGCTCACAAACCGCTTTGAAATTGGCGAAACCTCGGAAAGTGGAGCCGGTGTGACTAGAAATGAATTGAAAGCCTCTATTACCAATGTCAACAACCGAATGGATGCCTATACTAAAATGATGATGGAGAAACTAGACACCATTCTTATTGCTCGATCAAATCCAGCTCCTTCAAAAGTGCATGTGGAACTCGAGGAGAATGATAAATCGCCCGCTTCTGGTCATAACCGCAACGACAATACGGAAGACAATTATGATTGGGCAAGTGACAGGGACGAAGCTAACATCGAGAATTTGGGATCAAAAGCTAAGGACCCTTCCGAAGCGAACGCTCAAAAAGACACTAATCCTATCACGGGGGCACCTCTTCGTTGAGAAGGCAAAGGGCCTAAGCTCTCCAATCGAGATCACATGCTTAGACGAACATTTGGTAAAGAGCTCAACTTCATAGAGCGCCATAGCACCGAAGAATACATCTCGGACATGGTAGAACGAGCCATGAAAAAGAATCAAGCTAGCAAGGATGATGAAAGAGAATGGGACTTCTCTCCCGATAGGACTCCATTCACCGAAAGAATCCTTGGAGCAGAATGTCCAAAGAAGTTCAATCCTCCGACTCTGCCTCCGTACAACGGTCTCGTTGATCCGAACTACTTCCTATTCAGATATGAATGGCATATGTAACGGCCTGCTCAAGTCGCCCCCATCGCACGCTCCAAGACCACCGAGTCCACCATCCAACCCCGCCACTTCGAAGCCTTACTCTTGATTTCATATTTTAATTTATGGTAGACTAGGAGGAATTGAATTTTTTTCTTTTTGTGCATTTTCAGCCATTGAAAATGTAAAGGGCGGTGGCTACGTATTCTAGAATAGGGCTTTGTGTTTTGACCATAAACTTATCCTAACTAGTATATATATAAATAAAAAAACTTTAAGTTTCTTTCCCTAAAAAAGTAATTAATTGAATACATAAATTATGCAAAATGGAGAAAGAAACCTTTTATATTTTATCTTTAATTTGCATTGATTGATTCATAAATGCTATTAATCAAAATTATTCATGGCTTAAATTGATACTATATTAAAATGTAGGTAAGTGTAATAAGAAGGCATATCACATAAGTAAACGAAATAAATAAAGGACAGCATATATATTAATTTAATTGAAAACTTGAATGAAACTTAATTTATGGTATTATAAAGGTGCATCAAATACATCCATTTGTGTGAATATATAAACAGTGCTGAGATATGGAAATTCTTTCTTTTTTTAAATAAATATATATCTCAGCACTGTTTATATATTCACACAAATGGATGTATTTGATGCACCTTTATAATACCATAAATTAAGTTTCATTCAATTTTTCAATTCAATTAATATATATGCTGTCCTTTATTTATTTCGTTTAATTATGTGATATGCCTTCTTATTACACTTACCTACATGTTAATACAGTATCAATTAATGCCATGAATAATTTTGATTAATAGCATTTATGAATCAATCAATGCAAATTAAAGATAAAATATAAAAGGTTTCTTTCTCCATTTTGTGTAATTTATGTATTCAATTAATTACTTCTTTAGGGAAAGAAACTTAAAGTTTTTTTATTTTTATATATATAGTTAGGATAAGTTTATGGTCAAAACACAAAACCTTATTCTAGAATACGTAGCCGCCGCCCTTTACATTTTCAATGGCTGAAAATGCACAAAAAGAAAAGAAAAAATTCCTCCTAGTCTACCACAAATTAAAATATGAAATCAAGACAAATAATCAATTGTAAGGCTTCAAAGTGGCAGGGTTGGATGGTGGAATCGGTGGTCTTGGAGCGTGTGATGGGGGCGACTTGAGCGGGCCGTTACAGCATATGAGTGCAGCTAAGGCGATCGATGAGATGAGATGCACATACTTTCCTTTCTACTTAGAAGGTGTCGCATCACTATGGTTCAAAAAGCTGCCACCCAAGTCTATCAATCGATTTTTTGACCTCACCAAAAAGTTCAAGGAGCAGTTCCTCTTGTACGCTACCAAAGCCAAGGATGCTATAACGCTTTCAGCAATGAAACAGAATCCAGGGGAAACTGTCAAAGCCTTCCTTAGTCGATTCAATGTTGCTTTGTCTGAAGTGAGGAATCCAGAGCCACGCATAATTCTCATGGCTTTACTCAACGCTATTGACAAAACAAGCGAGTTCGGAAGATAGATAAAAATGAAGGAACCGACTACGCTTGACAAGTTCTATAAGAAGGCGGAAGAGTACATGAGAGTGGACGACAATCCTATATCCCTTCAGGTCATTGATGGCAATCAACTCCTTGAAGCTCCTAAAAATACGGCTGTCCAATCTAACTAGAAGAATAATCAGGGACAAAAGTGAACCAATGATGGGAACGACAACAAGACTAATAAGAAGTCTCGCCTTTTCAACTCATCAGAGCTAACGCCTTTGAATGACACCCCTAAAAATATCTATCTTGCAACAAGGAATTTTGAAGAGTACGCAAAGCCAAATCCGATAAGGATAAATGACAAAGCAGCAAACTCTAGGAAATTCTGCAGATTTCATAACCAACCTGGTCATAACACTAACAAGTGCCGACACCTGAAGAACCTCATTGAGGAATTGATCAGGAAAAACCGGTTACAGCAGTATGTAAAGAATCCACAAGCCATGAATCCTTCTGCTGCTCCCCAAGGGCAAGGGGCATCAAATGATCAGTCTGGTCCAAGCAATATAGCCTCTGCTTAAATCATGCCAAGACTGATCATCAACTGATAACCGCTAACGGTGTTCCGATTTCAATGACTCGGAATAAGCGATCAACGTCGCTACATCTTTACTTCATGCCCTATTTTTTGCTTTAGTTCATGCTTTACTTCGCGTTTACTTTCTGTTATATTCAAAAACTTTATGTAGACAGTCTGTAGTAATCTGCAAGTGATGCACTGAACATTAGCTCTATGACTAAGAGCATGTCTGATTAAATGAATTTCCTGCTTGCAAAGTTATATGTCAAATCAAAATTTTCTTAAAAGACGGTTTCATATTGCAGGCCATTTGTCGAGCGCTTGTTCCTGAAACATCGCGACCCCAACAACGCTAGATCAAGAGCCGAATGTTGTAAATATTAACATGTACAAATGCAAAATAGGAAAAACACTGCCTTGAAAAGTGAATGGGAAAGTCGCAAAGATTCAAACAACGATCAAGCGCCACGACAAACAAGCATGAGAGCTGAAATTTTTATCGAAGGAGAACTTCCCTAAGTGGGAGGTTCAGAGCTTCAGTTCCTAAACCAGAATAGCATGCTAAGTCAAGCATCTGACAAAGGGACTGATGGCCGCCCCGCGAAACGATATAACATCCATCAAGACCGTTTGCGTAGCATCTAGAATCCCCAGATGAGAAGAACGAAAATCATTTGCGTAGCGTTTGATATGATCAAACGTGAAAAATGAAAAATCCATTTGCGTAGCGTTTGATATGATCAAATGTGAAGAATGAAAATCCATTTGCATAGCGTTTGATATAATCAAATGTGAAGAATGAAAATCCATTTGCGTAGCGTTTGATATGATCAAACGTGAAGAATGAAAATCCATTTGCATAGCGTTTGATATGATCAAACGTGAAGAATGAAAATCCTTTTGCTTAGCGTTTGATATGATCAAACGTGAAGAATAAAAAATCCATTTGCATAGCGTTTGATATGATCAAACATAAAGAATGAAAATTCATTTTTGTAGCGTTTGATATGATCAAACGTGAACAATGAAAAACCATTTGCGTAGCGTTTGATATGATCAAACATGAAGAATGAAAATCCATTTGCGTAGCGTTTGATATGACCAAACGTGAAGAATGAAAATCCATTTGCGTAGCGTTTGATACGATCAAACGTGAAAAATGAAAATCCATTTGCGTAGCTTTTGATACGATCAAACGTGAAAAATGAAAAACCATTTGCGTAGCGTTTGATATGATCAAACGTGAAGAATGAAAATCCATTTGCGTAGCGTTTGATATGATCAAACGTGAAAAATGAAAAACCATTTGCGTAGCATTTGATACGATCAAATGTGAAGAATGAAAATCCATTTACGTAGCGTTTGATATGATCAAATGTGAAGAATGAAATTCCATTTGCGTAACACCTGATTACTTCAGATGTGAAGAATATCGGACTTCTAATCCATTCACGTGACATCTGATCATTTCAGACACGGCAGAATTATTGGGCACTAAAACTCGAAGTCTACCCTTTTGACCAATAAATATATATAGATATAAAACACGTAAAGTCCTTGCTAGGGGCACCCAGTTGATCGTCAGAATCAGGAAGCACCTGATCTGATCATGACAAACATTGGGTTTAACCCAAAGCTCTCTCTGGGGCACTCCTTTTAAAATTACCGATGCTTGGGTTAATCAGTACGATTGAATGACAAAAGCCGCCAATTGACTGAATTAACCAAGCTGGATTGTAAACAGAATTTGAATATTAATCGCTTAACTTGCATAGTGTCTGAAAATCTCAGACACGACAAGTATAAAATTTTAGCCTGAATACAGATTTGAAATCCAAAATACTTCCTGCGAAGAAGACTGATAACGACTCCTTAAAACCGAGGCACAAATATCCAAGTCTTCTTCGAAAGGAAACCGAGAAATCTCTCCAAAACACATTTCTCAAATGAGAAACATCGCATATCATCATATAAGTTATAAAGCGATAATGCTTGAAGTCCACAGTTGGCATAGTCGATTAATTGATTTCAAGAGTTAACGTGAATTCGAATTAGAATATCGTGTTTGTGCAAATAATATTCGACGAATTATAAACCGTTGGATAAAATAATACTGTGTAGACATGATATTCAATTCAAAGTAAAAATTCGCTATAATTCATTTTCCAATGACTAATCTAATCCTGTTATTGATATCGGCGATCAATGACAAAGTATAAGCCCACAAATTGTGCAAACACTTGTTTTTATTACAGAATAGGTGACACAAAGCATACGAATTCAAAGAATGGTTCATCATAGCAGAACAAAAAGTTACGACTAAATATCAACACAAATTTTGTTCATTTCGAAGCCCCATTTCTCGCAAAGCAAAAAAATACGAGCTACGAGGGGCAAATGTTAACCCCGTTCTTAGAACGCGGTTCAGAACTAAGGAGTATTTACGGATTATGACACACGACATAACTCAAAGTCGACCATGCGATTTAGTAGAAAATTCTTCAACGCGACATGGTCTGTGTCATACCCATTAAAGCTGTCTAGATCAGATAAGTCGTTCCCGCGACATGGTTTTAAGTCGTCCATGACGACATAGTTCAAGTCGCTCGGCTATATGTCAGGTCGCAAATATGCCAAGACAATCATGTCATTAACAACATGAATCCAAGCCGTCCTGTGACATGCAATCAAGCCAAGTTGAATTTACAGCGTAAAAGTAGTCACTCAGACCGTCCCTTATAATCAGATTGTCATCACCTTCATGCCATCAAAATGAAACATACCTTGAGTACAATCCAAGTCGTAGAGATCATTCATGGCATTGGACTATCCATGCCGCCCTAGCATTCATGGCGCCAGCGCAAAAGATGGGACATGCAAAGCCTTATGTGAAAACAGGTGAAGATACAGGGTTGTTTGTATGTGTACCAACCAGGTGTCATAACATGATTTGGGTTCATTGCTTATGTGTCATACGGATTAAACCAAATCGTATTCTTCTCTCCTTTAAACGACATGGTATAAGAATGGCAACTCGCAGATCGCCCAAACAATGGCAATACGTGGCACCGGCATGTAAACCATGAGTTAACACAAGCTGCCATGTGGCGTGTGAAATATGCATCAGGTCATTTGTAAGGCAACCATCATGTCGTATTCTATTCCATTATTTCATGTCGCAATAACGAGAATCATATCGTTGGGCATATATCAGCTAAGTTGTTCTCTTCATGTTATTGGCTCTCAAGATCATGTCGTAGAGAAGAGGAGTCATTCAACATTAGTTAAGATGCAATCCCTATGGTATGGCCCACGCTGCGAGTCATCTTCACATCAGAAGCCACGTGGCGACGAGGAGTATGATACCATGGTGATATGATCAATAAAGGCGGACAACTGTATTCATGAAAGGGGACCATGTCGCGTGTCATTTTCATAGAAAAAGCATGGCGCATGAGTTGTATGACGGCTGTAAAAAGTTGGACACTATCCCATGCATGACATACGGTATTCAATTCATGACGTAAACAGTTCATCCATACAGTAAAAGATTCATGTCGGATGGCATTGGGTTCATGGCGCAAAAAGGATGTCGGCCGCAAGCAATTTATGCCACAAGCAATTTATGGCGTGGAACAGACCTAAGACAATAGTCATGTCCAAATGAAGTCATGGCAAGTTGAGTCATGGCATTTTCTGCATAATTACAGAATTGCCACCGGGCTAAAATCACCTATAAATACCCCTTATAATTCATTTGAGGGGGGGACCGAAAAATCATTCCTACAAGGAGACTCCGTTAAATTCAAAGCTCATCTACAACTTCTCTAATGGCTTCCATGGATTCAACAACACTTTTCTAACTTCATGAAGATCAAATCCAAATCAATGATCATTAGAGCTCTCCACAATTGAATCTAAACTCCTTCTATCTCATTCAAGCTGCACAATAAATCTCTTAAGCACCATTCAAGCAATCTCTTCTCCTCTCCAAAGCCGAAATCGAATGCTAATTCACTATGAAATCTATGAATATCATGGAAAAGGATCAAAGCACACAAGTGGTTGAAGATTCATCACAAAGCTAAAAGATCTCTTCATTTTCTTCACCAAATTCGAGTGAAATTAGATCATAAGGAAGGAAAATAAAAAAGAGAGAAATGATTGTAATAAGGGAAAATTCATATGTTGTAAGCTTGTATATCATAATGAGAATTGATTGAAAGTGGACGTAGATTCATATTGAATTGAACCACTATAAAAATTCCTTTGTGTTCTTACTTGCGTTTATCCGTTTATTTTGTGATTGCGCGGTTCCATATTCTTACCAAATCGGTGAAGTGTGACTTTTTACACCTTTGGTGTTTGATCCCAAATTTGGAGCAAACAATATATTTATGTTCTGCTGTTATTTGTTTATGTGTTTATTCCAAAGATTACCCTTGCCACCATAGAACGGGGGTTTGGGGTTGTCACAGTAATCGTAAGACCAAATCAACATATAAACATGGATGGTTTTTATCTTACGATAACCCAAAACATTTTGAAATCACATATATATATATATTCTGATATTATAATAGTGTCTAAATATAGATAAATAGCAATCTAGTAGATAGCTTGCATCTCACGCTCCACATGTATAGTATACAATCAAAACCGCAGGCGCTTATTGGAGATTGGATTCCGACTATGACAAAGTATGGAACCACCTGCCGATAGTATCTCTAGAGGCGAATACACCAAGTTCAACAAGAACATCTTCCAACCCGACCCACACACGACTGACCACTCATTTTGCTTGAGTGTATCGAATGTATATCACCAACGGTTGGGATCAGCAACCGTTCCCTAAAAGGGACAGCTTCGATAGATTAAAGAAGAAAAAATAATTTTTCTAGATTGGTTATTATACACCCTAATGGGTGCGACCCACATAGCCATGCTGCCTGCCTGATTTTTGTTATTTCCCAATTGTGAGGCATGAGGTTTGAATTGCACCTTTGGAACATCTGACTACCATTTATTTGGAATGCCACATCGTCAGATCCGCTAGATATCACTTATTGATGTCCACAAAAATACCCTAGTTGGGAGCTACCCAACTATGACACGTTTGAAGAAATCAACGTACGTGACCCCCGTTGGATATACTTTGTCAGACATTTGTCCATACAAGTCATCCAGGAACAGGATGAACCGAAGGCACCCTCCTACTGCATCCTAGGAATCACCCTATAGATCAGTAGCGAGAAGTCCTTGAAATCCATATATTTCAACCACGACAGAATCACAGTGTATCTCGGACCACTAAGCCAGAGATTATAAGTAATCCTTCTTTTTTATGAAGATCCACACTCTTTAATTACTCCGTCTTGGCCAACATATAATATCTTTAACTGTTTACGTATATGTTGGTTGGAATGGTTTTCGAATATAGATTCAATCCCAATCTTTCCGTATCAACAATCGTACTAGCCAGATTTGATAGTCTGTTATTTAACTATCAAATAAACAACCATCCAATGAATTCACTGGTTCAGTATTCAGCATCACTTGGCCTTTTTTATCTAAAAATAAATTAACTAATGGTTAATTTAAAACTCCTAAAACATTTCATATTTAAACATGGTATTAAATTCTCATTTCAATATATTTACCTTCTGAAAACCATTTTAATCAAATATTTAATAACCGTATCCAATTTCTATTTTAGTATTATTTCGAAACATTTATTTACAACACCATTTATTATTCATCAACGATTCAACTCGTTATTTTATAAAACAATCGTTACGACCTATCCTTTGATTACCTTATTTGAATACTGTACTCATCTTCTTACTTTGGAAACATTGTTATATTTTCACAAATTTCCTTTATTCCTTTTTATATGGAAACACCATTTCATATTCTCATGCCTATTCTAATTTCCTTTTATTTTGAAATCTATTATGTATTTCCAAATTCTTCAAATAACGTTTCAATACTATTTCTCAAAATAAATTCCTTTTAATATCTTCACCACTACACAAATATCATCCCTCGATAATCCTGAAATCGTTCGAGTTGGGGTATTTTAAATTACCTCTCATAACTTGATCAACATAATTCTTATCTTAACTTGCCATTTACCCATTTTATTTTACTTCTAATCCATTTAACCATTTTCCTCTTTGAAAGTCTCGTTTCAAAATTTCATTGTTATGTAATGTTAAATTAAAACTCAACGCTTTTGCCTCACGTCCCTTTTATAAACATCGTTTAAAAACTAAGGTTTAATATTAAAAAACCCTTTCTTCCCGCTTCCCTCTTCTTAATTCAAAATCTTATTTTTAAGTTATCGTCTTGACTTGAAAACTCCTTTATAACTTAGTTATAAAACATAGTTTTAAATATAAAACCGTCCATCAACCTTTTTCAAGAAATCCAATTATATTTCAATATCAGTTTTGATTACTTACCTCAATGAATCTCATTAATGGTTTGATCATTTAAATCCTTGTTCATTAGAATAATAATTTACATCATTATTAACTAGCATAGAAATAGTTGATTATTTAACTAAATTAAACAACAAACTCCTTTTTAAAACCTTATTAAAGTTAAAACAAATATTCGATAAACTACTTTATTAGATTAATTAAAAACAAATCCATCAGATAGACAATTCCAATTACACTAGTTAACTTCGTCAACCTAAACCATGATTATTTCGTTAATCACTCTAGTTAGCCCTTCCTTTAAATTGATCAATGATATAATTAATTTAAATCATTCCATTTAATTGTCTATTTAAAATAATTTATCCAATTCTTAACCATTACGTTAATTTCTACTCGCCTGCCTACAAATCTTATTAAAAGAATCAATTTGTAAAATCATTTAATAACTACTTATAATTTAAATAACAATGTTAATTTCCTTATTAAACTTTTATTCAAAATAATAGATTTAAAAATCTATCTTCAGTTATAAAATAAATTTTATAACTTCATTACCGTCGATTCACTTGACGGTAAATCAATATTTATAAAACGATATATTTTTGGGCCAACTGCTACCAATTACTCAACCAATACTATATATTTGTTAAAACAGAACAAATGTTGAATTTAGATTCAACAATCAATGACCAAATCAATCATCCAATCATATGGGTGAAACAGTTCACGCAATTGTAATATGAAAACAAACAATAAATTTGAGAATCCAGTTGGATCCCTCCAACCTGTTTTTCCTGCATCCAAATATGTTATTTCAAACAATATCATTTATTTCAATAACATATATAATATTCAAACATCAAACAATAACAGCAATCCAAACATTCATCAATAAATTTAACATGTTTATATTATTATAAACGTGACCAATGAGGTAAGTTAGCTCCATCGGTTACAACCGTTAAAAATAACGACTGATTTAAAATTAAATTAAACGAATGTTTAATTTAATCGGTTCAGTCACCGCATGTATATTTAGCACCCATCAACCAAATAACAAGCATAGCACACAAACATTTTAAACCCGGCTTATATAAATATAAATGGGATAAAAACTGAGTGAGTTGAACTCACCTCGATTTCTATTTGTCACTGAAACAATTCGGTTTAATTAAAATTTCCATCTGCTTTCACTCTTTCCAAATCAGCTTCAAAATATTATGTTTGTCTACACGGCCCCGATTTCATTTGGTTTGTCGAATTCTGTCAATATATGCATGGGTTATACGTTAAAAATTCTAAAGTCTAAATAATATAATTAACGATATTTATTAATAAACGACACTAGTCGGTAACGGTCTCTGATTAAAATTTACGGCTATGAGTGTCGACAACCCAAACGAGGGTTAATAAGAATTCACAAATGTTAAGACAACAATCAAGTGATGATACTGATTCTATCTATGGTATATTGATTCTGTTGCATCTAAATATGGAACCATATTACTCCTCATATTATATGTAATTAACTTGGAAAGAAATACCAAACTATCTGATATAAGACATGGGTGTTGCACTTAATCAATATATTTATTTTGTTTGTGATGTTGTTATGGAAGTAACACAAACCCATTTAGGCCATCAAAATTCACTGTATCATAAATCGTCTTCTATAAATACTTTTAACTTGTATTATCAACCTACAGTTTAAAACTAATTAGGCTCGGACAAACTTAATGTATAAAAATATTGGCAACTGATTTATGTTAGTATAAAACGGCATTAGACACACACGTTGTAACTCTCTCCGAATGGCCATGTGCTGCTACAAGAGCCGAAACAATTTCGGTTGAATAATGTGGCCAGTACAAAACGTGGAATTCAGGGTGGGTATAGTTGTAATTTTCTACCAATTTATGTCGGCCACTCCGAAATTTGTGTTTATGTTCGTATTATTTGACATAAAGGGCTTCGGTTTGAATAGCTTTGCTGGTTAAACTATTACTGGGCATAATAATAAACAAATCCTCACTGCTACCGTGCATCTTCTCCTCCACTCCCAGTTCGCTCCTCCTTCTCCATATTCCCACCACCTGACACTAGGCATTGACCGCCACCAGCACTCGCCACTTTCCCGACCAGAGCTTTCAGACCTCGTCTACCAGACTCGCTCACACCCTGATCCACTTTCTACTGCTCTGCATCCATTCTTTTTATATTTTCTTCCTTTTGAAACTTTGTTGTCCACAAATATCGATCCTTCCCCACTCCTCTACATATCCGTTCCATGCCAAACTTTCCTCCCTACTAAAACTCCATGCACCCGAACACGTCGATCCCCCTGCCACCTCACGCTCCTACCTCCGAACTCACTGAGCTTCCCTGTGCGTCGAACAGCTCAGTCCCCCTTCTTTCCCATGCAAACATGATCACCCGCGACTCTTCCTTCACCATACTCACCACCGTACATCAGAACCACCCCTGCTCCTCACTGACTCCGTCTCCACTTCCACTGACATGAACTCCGCCACCACCTCGCCTTCCAGTTCACACAGGAACCGTACTACACTCCTGCACTTCTTCACCGGACCCTTCTTTTCCATCAAACCGCACACAGCACTTTTTCAAAGCACATACCTATACTCTAGTCCCCACACACTACATCCAAGACCACCCCTGCTATTTTTCTTGTAGGGAAGTTCCTTTGTTTCGGTTTTCATTGAAGAAGGGTATTGGTTTTGTTGAAATGAAATAAAATTGGAAAAGAATCAGTTTTACTTCACTGTTGGAAAAAAAATGCACGCAGGTTTATTTGTAGCATATAACTCCTTGGCTCTCACGTTTGGTCAGATGTAGGTCTGCAGAAACATCATTGGATAGTCTGCGTAATTAAACGTCTTGGGCTGTGTTAATTTATCATCTCATTGTTCATGTGCATTAGGCGAGGCTAGCTGCTTTTGTTTTAGACAGAGGTCTGTGAACTGCTGAGGGAATAGCTGTATCTAATATTTTTAGCAGCATGAACTCTCTCTTGTCAGTCACTTGATTTGAGAATAAATGGAGGTACGTAGGTTTGCAATTGCTGAAATTATAGGGTACCGTATATTTACTCTGAGATGAAGGAATAGGATGGATGGGTCTGCAGCTCAATTCTTATTTCAAAAAATATAGAGGCCTGAACTACTTCGATTAGCATGTGCAAAGCGTATAGGTTCGCAGAAGGAAAAGAAAATACTGTGAAAAGAAGCGTAGTTGCTAGCTGTTAGATGTTTACTATGTTTTCACGTCAATCTTAGCATGTTCGTTGATTTCAATAGGTATATGTGTGTTTGAGAACTTCAATATGGAGGAAAGAATAATGGTGTGGTCTGTACATACAACATGTCCTATCGGCTAGTAGGTAGTTTCAAAGTTTAGTTGATGCCACAGTTACGGGGTCTTGCCAATATACGTAGAAGCTAGTTTGTAACTGTCCAATTATGCAGTAAACAAAATTGTAAATCAATAGGAATACTAATGTATCTCTATGTCAACCAATCGTCTTTTGTTTAAGTGCTTTTGAAAATGAATCCTACATTGATTCTCCTTTTTCAGACTCAATGGGTACTCGAGCACAGATATAGCATTGAAATTTAGAGCAAAAGGATACGTTCAAGAGGATGACAAGGTGAAATTTAATGGAACCTGTCCAGTGTGGTGTTTAGGCTAGCTGAAAGCAAGAGTTTTCTTTTCATTGATGGAGACGAATGAAGGCTGTTGCAAAAGCAGTGTACCCGTTTGGGTAAGCGTGCATGTGAAATCAACTCAAAAGCTTTTCTTAACATGAAAGGAATAGGATCGGCAAAAATATGAGTTTTCTTTGGTAGCTATGTTGTGTGGTATTACAGTAGATAGCATAGGCTGGTGGTGTAGAACATATAGGTTTGCATTGTTTTGTATCATTCAGATGGGATGAAACCCGATAGTACAGGCTGTTTGACAAGAAAAGACGGCCAGATGGTTTCTATTTCAAAATAGGATGTACGTAATATTGTTGTTAGACATGGATAGCACAACATGAATATATTTATTCTTATTTTTGTTTGCTTACGGTTTAAGTTTCAGTAATATATTCGGTTATAGTATGGTTAATCTATTGTACCACTAACCGTAACCCGCTGATCGTTAAAATACACATCGTCAACCACCGACTTTAAACTTAACGCAGATAAATACATTGCTACACCTTGACATTTCGGTCCTAATGAAATTAATTTCGTTTAAAACTGACTCCGTTTACGCAATGGTGTCATTTTAAATTATCGGTTCACCTTTAATTCTCATGCATCGATATAATAACTCCTATTGGCTCCACAATGAAAATCTAACAATAATTAGCGATAGGTATTCCAATAAAACTCGTTTCGTCGAAAACATAGATCGTTTGAAAAATAATCATTTCTAACGCCTATATAATATATCGAACAATTTCTCGTGTGCGAAGCACGTGCCTCATCCTAAGATAAGCAACGTATTGATTTGAACATTCTATTTCGTATGATTATTTAATTTCATCGTCAATTGTCGTTGGGCGTTTTACATTTGTACCGATATACATGAATTTCAAATCGTAAATTATGAAATACCGCGACGTTTGCGAGTTCGAATTATAATGATATATAAATTCTACGTTTAAACTTCGTTATAGAAACGAATTATATATTATAAACCTATTTATATTACCAAATCGATATTAAATATATGACTAACAAAATACGGGATGTTACATTTTATTTGTTGATCTATGCTATTTTTGCCTATGATTTGATAGGTATCAGTATTGTGTATGATTTTTGGGATGTAATCCTTTTATAACCTTGACATGAATCAATTTTTAATAAAATAGTCTAAACATTAAAAAGATATATACATTTACCTTTGTAAAGCCATACATCAACTTTATATTGATAATGTAGGAAATATCTTTTTTAACAAGTAATATTTTTTCCATTCAACAACATTAAGTAGAATATATTATTTTATTTCAGATTTAAAAAAGATAGTTGCATCTATCTTTTCGAAGTTGAACACCTGTTTTAAAAAAGATAGTTGAATATATGTGTCATTTCTTAATTGTTAGTTGCAACTATGCATTGTTAATGATAAAACTGAACTTTTGATTCGCATTTTTGTAATTAACAATTTTTAAATGTTTAGTAGAATATTTTATTTTATTTTTGATTTTAAAAATATAATTGCATCTATCTTTTACTAAAAGATAAAAGATAAGTTACATTGAATATATTATTTTATTTCAAATTTAAAAAAGATAATTGCATTTATTTTTTAGATTTAAAAATTATTAAAATTATTCTATTAATTTACTATTTTTAATGTGTGTACAACATAAACAAGATATATGCAACGAAATATTCTGATTGCAGGACAATTTAACAAACCATATATCTTTTATATGGAAAAGATGATTGCAAAAAATATATGATTACAGTTTATGATTGCAAAAGGTATATGGTTTTAACTTTTTGGCAAAAATGGAATATAAATGTAGTAGGTTCACTTCAAATGTACTGCATATACCAATGCAAAAAGTCCATATCTACCAAGAGGACTTGAATAATGTACTACTTACCGATTTGCATGACTCTTAATGCACGCAAGGACAATTCCAAGGGTTATCTCATGACAGTACTTTCCTTTGACAGGATACGAGGCATACTTGGTGTAGCAAACTTCTCCACTGTCTCCGCATAACACTGCCCCTTCAGCAACAGATTGCACGGCGGAGTCTAAATATACAGTTTGGTTTCCATAACAAATTGTATCTTTTCATTATAAGTGTAAACTCATACTAAGTTGTATATATTGGCACTTTTATAGTGTATTTTGCTTTCAAAGCTGTTTCGAAGCTTAAGGCTTGCTAATGACAAAAAAAGTGGGATATTAATGAAAAGATAAATGTATTTATCTTTCTCAAAATTATTTCTTTTGAATGCTTAATTACGTTTTGTTTGCCAGCATAAATGATATGTCACCAAATTATTGTTTGTATAGATCTCATACTATTTGTGTAAGTGTAATATATTATTAGATTACAATATACAATGGTGTTTCTTTTGTGAATATAATATAACAGTATATATTGCTATCTGTTTTGTGAAAAAGATAAATGCAAATATCTTTGAGAAAACAATGACTGCAGTTAACATGGAGCATAATTTGCTAGAATCATCACAAATTTTATCCCACTAAACCTCAACATCACCACTTGTGGCAATAGCAATACCATTATTTCTGATAAATAGCAACTTACAGAATAATTCAAAGAATCCAGTCATTTTGGATATTCATAAAACAGAAAATAAGATCAACGCATAGAGGAATGAACAAAACACAAAATGCATATAATAAGATTTGAAGCATAGAGGAATAAATAGAACAGGGAAATACTATCAAAATAAACATAATCTGACTATAACAAAGGTGAATAACAACAGTATTTCTTTTACAGTAGCATCATGGCTGCCAAATAGCAAATTACAGAATAATTCAAAGCATTCCAGCCATTTTGGAGATATAGTTGCAGCTTAATTTTTGTGTTGCAACTTCATGCAAATGCTATTTTGCATACAACATAATTTTGTATTCTCTTTTTTTTTTAATTTAGACAGTTCGACATGTATACGGCAGGAAGATCTGATAGCTGTATCATCAAAATGAAAATTCAGTTATAACACCGGTCATAAGTAAACTAAAGCATATCAATCAATGTAGTGCCTAAATTGTCAGTGTCTATATTATCGTGTAACATGCATTTTTGTATAAAAATCTTTTAAAGAAGATAAAATTGTTTACCTTTTTAAACTACTTAAATTCTAGCTTGAAATAATTATTTTAAAAATATGTATAGTATTATATCTTAACACTATTTTTAAGTTAAAAAGTAATAGGTAAATATATTTTTAATTAGAAATATAATATTTTGTATTTTCTTAATAAGAGCATCTCATTTAATAAAAAAGTTAAATTATTTATCTTTTTAGTACCAAAACTTTTTATATGAACAAACTACATTCAGACTTGAAATTATCTATTAGATGCATAAAATTAAAACAATAAAATAAGAAACCTTGTGTACTAATAAAGAATGACTACTTGAACTTTGAGTTTCATCTCGCCTTGATAGAACTACATAATCCAAAAAAATCAAGAACAAAAAATGAGATGAATCTAAATAGCAAACATTTTATAATGTTAATAAGGTTCATAAGGTGTGCAATAATTTCAAATAATGAATAAAAAAGGAACCTTTTTTTTGAGCAAACGGATGTGTAGCATGGTGCTACACAACCGGTTCATATATATATATATATATATATATATATATATATATATATATATATATATATAGACATATAATATAGCTAATACCCAGTTGACATGCCCAATTGGTATCCAAAATGCACCCGTTTTCAAACTACCATATCATGACTTGCGCACTGAATTATACATACAAAATATTCATGCAGGTAGACAGCAAAAAATATAGCATAATATAATTACATAAAGGGCAGCGCGAAGTAAACTAAGATGAAAAGAAAGCAGCATCAGACTAGATCACGAGTTGAGCTAACTGAGTTGCTACCCACTGATTCAGCTGGATGAGGCAGAGCAAGATTGAATGAAGCTTTCATGTGATCCTGGCCAAAGACGATAAATATGATCAATTTGCCTGCAAACACTTGAAACATTACCCATTTGCTTTCTAAATACACCAACAGAAAATT
Source organism: Allium sativum (assembly GCA_030737875.1). Taxonomy (NCBI): domain Eukaryota; kingdom Viridiplantae; phylum Streptophyta; class Magnoliopsida; order Asparagales; family Amaryllidaceae; genus Allium; species Allium sativum. The sequence goes on along the minus strand of CM060921.1, from coordinate 791,775,343 downwards.
ACTATGAAAACATCTAGGCTTCTTTCAATGCATTCATATTGCCAATAATCATAAATTGGAGATATCACTGGCATATAGCCCAAAAGATGAATACTCGAAGCAACCCATTTGGATGAGAGAAGTCACAATCAAAGAACAGGTGGTGGACAGTTTCTTCATGATCATTACAAAGTGCACAGGTAGAATTGGGCACAATGTTGCAATGAAACAATTTGCCTTGAGTGTTAATTTTGTTATGAATTAAGCACCACTGGAAAAACAACATTCTTGGAGAAATCTTACATTTCCAAAGTCTAGCAAAAGCAAAACATATGATTGAATGATTCAAAAAATGATAACATGAAGCAACAGAGAAGCCTCTGAAAGGCGATAAAGCCCATATAAAGTGATCTGGAGAATCAACAACATGAGTGTTAGAGAGCACATCATTTATAGAGAATAAATTCAAGAGGACAAAACTGCAAATGAACCATCAGGGATAAGGCTATTGAGACCAGCATCAAGCGCGTTAGCCACAGTAAGCTGAAGGTAAGGTGAATTAGAAAAAAGGGCAGAGAATACAGAAAGAACACCAAACCAAAAAGGTGACACATTAAAATTAGGATTGAAATGAAGGATAAAGAAAGGATTAGAATCATAATAACGAACTAAAATCCATTCTTTCCAACTGAAATTCTCTGGAGTAATCAGTTTCCATATCCATTTAGATAACAATGCAAGATTAAATAAATACAGATTCAAAACACCAAGACCCCCTGATTCAAATGAAGACAAACAGTTTGCCAATTCACCAATTTTCTGCATTTGTTACTGTAACACCCCACATCCGTTAGTGTCACTCACAAAGGGAATGCACTAAGTTCTGTGGAGCATTTAGGGTAAAAGATGCAGATAAATTACAAGACAGACAGAAATTAAACAGCGGAAAATAAAACTTTGTTTTATTGATAAAATAATTTGTACAATGATTTCTTTACAATATCAGAGTATCATCTGTCTTACAAAATAAAGAAGCAAAAAACAACATTTATATTCCCCAATTTTTGCATGAGCCAGCCATAGCATCTGATAAGAGAATCCAAGCAGACTTCGATAAATCTTCAAGCTGGGAAAGAGTGACAGTCCAACTTAACCTGAGCTATACTACTCCCTCCTCTACTACCTGGGGGGGGGGAACGGAAGAAAAGAAGCGAAAGAAAAACAGAGTCAGACATAAAGCCTGAGTAAGTTCAGTAACTTCTAGCATGTGAACATGGAAAACAAAACGACATGAATTAACTGAATACAAGATTACACCATGACGATAGGGTCAACAAGATTGGACAAGGTAATCACAAGATATGCTAAGATAAGATAAACTGGATACGCTCTAATACTTTCGCAGCTTCGCTATTCCCTTGTTATACTGGTTTCTATATCTCTGCACCACCTAACTAGTGTTCAACTAGTAACGATAACGTGATCCCAACCCCTGTAGTTTCCATTGCCTTCAGGCATACATTTATTATTTATTACCTAGATCTAGTCTAGGGTTTTCTATCAAGTGCTTTCTAGATTTAACTATAGTTTTACGCTATCTGCTGAACGCTTTTCGAGTTCAGGGTTTATGCCACCTAGTCCAACTAGGGATTACGCTACCTGTCGAACAATGCCCCCAAGTCTAGGACACACTACCTAGAGTGGTATATGTTCCTAGGCTTCCCCACGCATGTATCGTGAATCGTTATCGCTTGTCTAGATGCACATGTCCTGTAATGTGCGATCCGAGTCCTGTGACAGGGCAAATCAAGGAATACAGAACTCGGTTGGGAGCTTTCAGATATCTGCCGATGCAGATGCTAAGGTCTGTTTTCATTCCAGTGGCTATGGTCCCACTTGACCCCTCCCTCAGCTAATGAAAGGCACCCTTTGTAAAATGAGAACTATACGCCGGCCCCCGGTGCCCCACTATCCTATGGCCATCCTCACCCATAACTAGATAGCAATTATGGTCTTTTGGAGTTCTCCGCCTTTCCGCTTCATGTATCTCGACTGACTCAAGATGGATGGTAGACGACGAGTTGCTATCACAGGGCTACCGTTTTCTTGTCGAATCACGCCGGTCCATCCTAGTCTTTAGGTTGCCATATATATATTGCAACCAAGGCATACCCTCGGTTCTTCTAACGCAGACCTTAACCTCTGTGAGCCCAGGATGATCATCTGCAGCCTCACAGAGGAATACCAAGAGTACCCTCACGTCCCCTCGAAGCCTCGGGCTTCGTAACCCAATTCGTTGGAGCCTTCTTAAAACCAGATGGATGTCCGCTCCTTCGTATTATACTAAGAATTACTACTTAGTTCTACTAACTAAGGTTTACCACTTAGTTTCCAAATTCCTTGTTTTCTTAACTAAGTTTTACTACTTAGTCCCTTTTTCAACCGAGGTTTACTACTTAGTTTTCTTTCTCGCCAGGTTGGGTTGGTTAAGTGTCTTTAGTCGATTCAAGCTATCTTAACCCTCTTCCCTTATCCTATTACACTGGTTAAGTGTTATCCCTTTATGCTTTTTACTTAACCCTATTCATTTATCATATTCTGATGGTTAAGCGTTCAGGTTTACTTAACCCTATGGTCTAGTCCAGCTGACATATTAATTTGGCTAAGTGTATTACTTAACCCCAACCTCTAGTCTAATTAACATGTTAAATTGGCTAAGTGTATTAACTTTACTTAACCCCACCTTCTAGTCTAGTCAACATGTTAATTTGGCTAAGTATTCCCATGGACTTAACCCTCCCATTCTAGCTTTAACTGTGCTAAGTTGGTTAAGTGTTCCTTAACCTTCCCATTCTAGCTTAACCGTGTTAGGTTGGTTAAGTGTTCCTATGGACTTAACCTTCCCATTCTAGCTTAACTTTGTTAAGTCGGTTAAGTGTTCCTATGGACTTAACCAACCCATTCTTGCTTAACTGTGTTAAATTGGTTAAGTGTTTCTATGGACTTAACTCTCCCATTCTTGTTCTAGCTTTAATTAATAAATTAAAGCCGCAACCTCTCACATTAGACAGATATTGCTGCGGTTACTGGATGTGCCGGTCGGTTCCGGGCAGGTTTACACCGCAACTCAGTCTAACCTCGGGTTAGGCATATTCATGTTTTCTAAGTTCAAAGGGTTTTTGATTAATTTCCAAATCTGGTTTTGAAAACAACCATCCCGTCCTTCGGATCAGTTAGGGATAGCCAGGGAGGGCAGGAAACTTGTATTTTCCAAACCCAAGCCTAGACACTATCCTCTCTGTCACCCTAGAACCTTCTGGTCTATGTGTTATAAAAAGGGATGTTATCAAAATACTTTTCTTTTGTTTATAAATTGTTAACAATTTATTCCAAAAGCCCATTTCCCCTTTTTAGACAAATTTGGCCTTTGTCACTAACAGACTTATATTCTAGGCCCAAATCTTGATTTGCCTAACCTATAGTTCATAGCAATTTAGACCTACCATCTTTATTTACAGTTTATGCTAAAACTAGATTTTATATTCTAGTTTATAATTCATACCAAACTAGATTTACTATTCTAGTTCATCGTTTAAGCCCAAAACTAGATTTATTATTCTAGTTTACAATCTATATACAAACTAGATCTTATTATTCTAGTTTTCAGTTTCAAGCCCATTACTAGATCTAAATTTCATTACCCATAATTCTTGTCAAAATTACCCAATTCACATGTTTAACACATGTTCTAAGTTATCAAAACCATGTTCGTTTTCCAAACTATGCCAATTCCAAGTTTTACAACTATGTTCATATTCATTTTCATGTTTTTCCACAAATCGCATTCCCACTGTTCGTGTAATCGTAATTCAACCTAGATTATAAATAAATCTAGATTTGCAGACAAAAAGGGAATAGACCAAAATGTCAAGTAAGAATAGACATGACAACTGGCATAAAAAGGATTGGATAACGACGAAGGTTCAAGAATATGGGTAGACCTAACTTAATAGGTAAATTCCCCTGTCTTAAAACCAAGAACAGACAGAATAGGTTCAAGAATATGGGTAGACCTAACTTAATAGGTAAATTCCCACTGTCTTAAAACCAAAGAAAACTAAGAACAGATCATAAAATTGGGTTTAGACCCAATTTCATAGCCACAAAACTTAAGCAATAATTTTCCTAGTTATGAATCAAAGGTATTATGTCAATAGGCAACAGTTTATGTCCAAATCAAAGGCACGGGCTTAGTCAAGGAAATAATCCTTGTAGTCATAGTCACAGTCATAGGAAATGTCCAATTCAAAGGCTTATGTTCATAGTCATAAGCAATGTCCATAGTCATAGGCAATATAGGCGATGTTCTTAGTCCAAAAGGGAAAACAATTCCCATAGTCATAAGTCACATGTCATATGCAAGGTTGTATGTCCCAAATCAAGGCTCATGTTCGTAGTCCAAAGGCATATGCTTTAAGGTTCATGTTCATAGTCCAAAGGCATATGTTTTTAAGGTCCACAATTCTATAGTCATTTGTCCTTGAATCATAACGATTCTTGATTCAGTCCAAGAGTATAAACACAGATTCGAAGAGAGAGAGAAAGAGATTTGGCATATCCTTTTATTCTTTTAATTTCATGTCACAAATAAAAACAAAGTATTCAGATATAGAAATAACCAACTTACAGAAATTAGATCTAGAATAGAAGGAAAGCGTTGCTATGATTCGTGCGTCGTTGCTCGAAACCGTTTGAGCTAGCCTTTGATTCTTCGCTTGAAATTCTAACGTTGATTTGAATCTCTTCTTGAAAGTCTTTTAGCAGCATCTCCTCGCCTTGATTCATTTTTATTTTATTCTATTTATATTTTAATGGTGGAGGCTAGAATAGAGAGAAGCAGCATGAAGATGCCTTAGAGAGTTTGTATGGAGGAACCCTTAGGTCTAGGCATTCTTTTATAGGCGTAGAGAGTGTTTTAGGGCCCTTAGATCATCATAGAAGCCATCAGAATCGTACAGGTCGAATACACATCACCCAACCACTCAAAAAGAGACACGTCAGCACAGAACACTCCAGAATTAGGTTCTGGATTAGTATGGGCGCACTTGGCAGGTGCGCCAGTGCATTTTTGTACTGGCGCACTTCACAAGTGCGCCAGTGCATTCTGGCATGTTTCCGGTTTTTCTACCTAACTTCGTTCGTCCATATCTCCTTCATACGGAGTCCGATTTACGAAATTTCGGACTGTATTTCGCGTATTTTTCCGAGACGAATGCAATGGCATGGCCCGTTTCCCATGATTCTTCTTTTAAAAATTAATTATACCCTGATTTGCGAACCTTAGTGTTACGAAATCACGGGGTGTTACAGTTACCATTCCATAAGAAGGAGCTTCTAATTGCATCTATTTTATTTATTACCTAAACTGGTAATTTGTGAAAAGACATCCAGTAAATTGGAATAGAAGAGAGAACAGATTTAACAAGCACCAAACGACCCATTGATGAGAGAGAGTTAGCCTTCCATGAAGCAAGGTTGAATTCAATTTCATTAATAAGAGTATACCAATCAGATTTAGAACCCTTCGTAGGCCTAATGGGAACCCCCAAGTAGGTTAAAGGGAAAGTAGATACTTAACAATTAAGAATTGAAGCGTCGAAATTGTTGAGGTGTGAGGATTTACTAAGCATGATAATAGAACTTTTGTTGAAGTTAATTGACTGGCCAGATAAAAGTTCAAAAACATATAACAGGACTTTGAGGCCATGAATATGGTTTGCTTCAATTGATGAAAAAATTATGGTATCATCAACAAACTTGTAACATACCGTCTTTCGTCCACTTCAAGCTGGTAATTAAACCAACTTGAACCGTTCGAAATGACAGAATGTTATTAGCTTCTGAGGTAAATAGAATAAATCACAGAATCATAGACACAGAAAAACAGAATATCTTGCAGCGGAATAAATAAATTATACAATAGTAGTTCATGAAGCTACTAAAAAAATCAAAACTTATACATAATATCAGAGTTATAAAATTTAATACAGCGGAAGTCTAAATACAAGAATTTCTAATACAAAGGAGAAATAGCCAGAATCAACAGGTAGAGGTGATATCTTCAATAGTCTCTAGCTTCAAAAGGTGAAATCTCAACACTGCAATACTCGATCTGACCCGAGCAATGATGCAAAATAAAACAACTCGGATCAGGACTAACATTCTCATGGAAGTAAATCAACTTAAATGAAATGTTCAATGAAATGCATCAATAACTTAAAGGATGTTTGGGATCGCCATCCTCTAAGGATCCGTTTAACTAATATCATATAATATAATACGCTATTATAATAGTGTCTATGGTTAAATATAACATAGTAAAATAATGTAAGCTGGCTTACCATTATTACCCTTACACCGTTTATACCGTTGCCGTATAGTTTGCATATAACACACCAGTACGTCGGCGGATAGGGATGCACCGTGATACGACAACGTTAAATCAAAATCGTAGGGGGATCGATCAGGATAATATGACAAGGCATACGAGGAATGCCCAGAGTAGGAATATACTAGTTGCACGCCCGGACCGGTGGTAACGCATAGCCGCGACTACCGCCCACCTCGAACAACACTCCCAAATCACGGATGTGCATCAAATCAATCGAACCGAGGGACTATAGTAATAAAGGAAGAAGTGTTGCCGATGGAGGTAGCTAACCCCACTTGGTCCGGTATAGCCCTGTTTTAGTCATTTTAATTATGACCCGAAGGTCAAGGATATCCATTATCGTTCTCTTTCTTCAACTCCAGTAATCGCCTCAAAATCAACCTACTTCATTCTGGAACTCCACCACGTACACAGTTGTTAAAGTGGTTTTCGGTATTGGCAGAGAGTATGACAATATCTGATCCCGGTCTCTTTAACAACCAAACGTTTACAATTTTCACACCGTGGCCATTTATAAAATCATATCTTGAAATAAATTGATTTAAGAAATTTCTTTAATTCAAACCAAACAGTTTATGAATCAATTCCAAAAATAAAATTATTTTAATTCATATTCAGTCAATTTATAATCAAATTCATATATTCATATCAATTGTAAATTCAAATTCCAATTGATTACGCAGTTCACATTCATTTCCTATAAAGTTCAATACTTAAGTCAATTCAAAATTCGCATTTTAGTTGATTTAAAATCAAATTCATTGAATCAAGTATCGTTATATACATTTAAATCTTTAAACCTCGAATTTAAATCGCAAAATACAAACTTATCCACCTATTGAGTTTATTATTAAAGTTTATAAAATATATGTAAAATAAGCATTGAAAATATATTTATAAATTATAAATTTATATAGAAAGTAGCTTTATAAACATATATAGGTTTAAAATAATTTAGAAATAGGTATAAAAAGAATAATTTATTATAATACATTAATTTAAAGTTAAAAATACATATATGATTAAATTATATAGTTTAAAATAAATAAATTATAAGTAAAATCTTAAATAAGCATTTAAATACATTTTTACTCATAAATTCATTTTAAAACATATAATTTAAAATTTACAAAATTTAAGTATAAATCTTTAAAAATATAAATATAAGATTTTAAATTAATATTATTACAATCAAATTTTCCAAATCATTTTCATTTGAAAACATGACCAATGGTGTCCGTATGTAGTTTTCTACCCTTTGGTCAAGTGATACGAATATTTATCATTTCAACCCGCAATTTATAAAATTTATGCGGGTTTATCATTTCAACCAGCAATCCCAAATTCAGTAAAAATCGTTCAGGTCTATCATTTCAACCCATAACGATTTTTCCCTAATCTAATGTTCGTTCGGGTATGTATCATTTCAAACCTTAGTGATTTTTTTCCTAAATTAGGGGTATCTACAACATAACAAATCATCACATATCATCAACCACATCATAGTCATATATAATAAGTATACATACATGTCATATGAATATCGTGCCACATATGAAAGTGTACATTTTAAACAAACAATTTCTACTGGCAATCCTATACATTTCATAATAGTTCATTTAGTTGATCTAACATCTATGAAATAATGTGAGTCAGGTGTGAGATAAACTCACCTTTCGTGGCCCAAAATGAAATGACGACTTGTAGGCACGATTCAGAACATAATTATATCTTGATAACCACTGGTGATATATTTTATTTTCGTAAGAGGATGCTAGGGAGTTTTCAAAGGATTGGTACAGTTGTTGGGTTTAGGAATGGGTTTTGGAACTCAACACTACATTCGACTCAAAAATAAACACAACACTAGCCCAATTAAACCAAAAATAAAAAAACAATAATTCTTTACACAAAAATATATTTTTATATATATGTACTTACAGGAAAAAAATCATAACACACACACACACACACATATATATATATATATATATTTAAAATTCAACGCACACCGCAAACACACAATGTAAATTATAACGTATATATTATAAATTATATAAAAGACACCCAAAGCTTTATATATATAACTTTTTAATTAACAAAAATATATATATATATATTTAAAATTCGATGCACAAAAATATATTTTATAAATTATACATTTAAATAAAACACAACGCTAACGCATACTAAATCATATACACTTATATATAATATATAATTTCAAACACACACATAAACTCATACACACACACCGTATACATAACACAAATTATAACAGTATATATATTATAAATTATACATAAACACACACAAATAAAACAGTAAAACATACACACACACACACATATATATATATATATACACACACATACATAATTTATGTTAAAACAAACACATACACACACACACCGTACACACGACACAAATTATAACATATATATATTATAAATTTTATAAACACTCAAAACCAATTATATAACTTTTTAATTAAAAAAATTAAAACAAATAAATTTTCAAACAAGTATATATATACATATGTAATAACTCACACCCACAACAAGCAAACACCCTCCAAACTAAACACTCAACACCACGCCACAAATATACAACTCAAACAAACGCATACATATGTACATTACCACACACAAACTACACACAAGCACGTCTATCCCAAATATTATATATATACACACACCAACACACACGCCTAAACAAAACACACAAAACTGAAAATACACACAAACACACGCAAGTCATATATATTTACGTATAAATAATTAAACACACACGCATATATATATATATACATATAATTTGAAAACCAATAAATTTCCAAAACTACTCACTCCAAAATCATTATATATATACATATACAAAAATATATTTGTACATATATTTTCCAGAACAAATTAATTTAAAAAGCAACTCTTATTAGCATATAAATATACACCAAAATAAGAACTCACACAAGGCACTTATGCACACACAAAGATATACATAACACACACCACAATAAAAAAAAACTCATGCCATTTACATAATAAAAACTTACACACACATACACACAAGGGGGAAAAGGGAAAACGTGGAAGTAGGTGTTCGATTGGAGATGGCTTAAAGGCGAGGCGAGGGGGTGGACGTGGGCTTCAGGCGGGTGCAACTACGGTTGAGCATAGTCTGGTGACGTGACGCTGGTGGGTTGTAGGCACAAGTTTGATCGGTTGGGGTTGTGAGGGAGCGGAGGTCTAGTGTCTGCGTGAGGAAAGGGAATGGCGATGAGTAGGAAAAACATGGTAAATGGTACAAACGTGGAGAATGGTAGAAGAAAAATTGGCGTGGTTATAAATAGGAGCTACAATGTCCATCTTTTCTTTTGTCTGCGAAGAGATGAGAAATAAAAGGGACAGAAGGGAGAAATATGAAGAATAAATATATGGGAATGGAGCAGCTAAAAAAATGGAATGGAAATGGAGACAAATATGGTAATGGGAATAAATGAATAAAGATGGATTTAGAAATATATGGAAACGTAATGCATGCGGAGAAAGGTGTCTATTTGCATTTAATGCTTGATAACGATTAGCAATAAATAAAACAAAAGTTTCAAAATTCAAAACGCACAAGACTATTTCGGAAATAGAAACTTACCATTGGAAACATAAGTCAATGCATGGAAACAAGGAAAAATCAAAAATCAAGAACGCTGCTCGAAACGGGTAATAGTAGAAAATTTAAACGGATGGATACTAGACAAACGAAAAATGGAAACAATAAAATGAAGAGTCTTCTAAAAAAGGGTGTGAAAGAGAAATAAAGCGATGGTTTTGAGAAATGAGACAGTCTAAAATTTTATTTTGTATATACAAAAAGCTGCTAGTGTATAAATATGTAGGAAGAAAACAAAAAGAAACTGACATGGTTTGTATTAAATTTCCCATGCGTGTTTTGGAAAGAATTTGAATGGTTCTTTTGGAATAATAAACGTACGAAATTAATGCTTTCCATTCATAATAATCATTTGTTTAAATTTCAAAAACTAATGGTGCAGTTAAAAATAGAATAAGAATTAAATAGTTTGCAAATTTCATTTACCAATTGAAAACATTTTTAAGATAAAAGGAAATGAATGGATTATAACATTAAGGAATGAATGGTTTAAATTTTGAAAATAATGAATCAAATAATGGGAAGAATTAAGGGAAAACGGTAAGAATAAGGAAGAAATTGGAGGAGCTTTAATAACGCTTAGCAACAAATTGAATGTATACGCATGAATTTTGGGAACAAACAGATTTAATTTTGAAAACAACGAACATACAAGGAAAGAAATTAAACTAATTAAATAGACGTCATCTTTAAAATGTAAACAGTATTGGCAAATAAGGAAAACAATATAAATATTTTAGCAAATCAAATAAATAATAGACAAAATAAAAGGAAAAAATCCAAACAAATAAAATAAATAAAACAAAATTTAAATTAAATCAATAAATAAAATATACGTAAAATTGAGGTTGTTACAATCTCCCCCACTCAAACCTTTTCGTCCCCGAAAAGGAACGAGGTAGGAAAATAGTAATTAAATAATTATTATATTTAAACCAAATGGTTCATATTTATCTTCATACCTATATATATTTAGAAATATAAATATAATAATTTTCAAACATTTCAAAATAGTTTTAAGTATTCACTCGACGTCTCGATTGGCTAATATATTTATCCCACTTTCGAAACCTGAAAATAGATATCGATGATGTCGCAGTCATCATCAGAATCATTTTCAAGTGACTAGAGTGTGACTCTATATCTGTCTAATACACATAGGATTTAACATATACGTTGATCAGACGTATACCCAAATCACTAAGTACTCGATAGGCCAATTTTAACGTCAAATAAATACTCAAAACATCTTTCTGTGTTTAAACCTAATATATACCAAATTCCAAAATCATATATTATAAATAATATATTTTAAGTCATAAATTAAAAATATTTAAGTAGGGAGAATTTATATCTCTTCCCACTCATTTATTTATTAAAAATTCAACCTCAATCCTTGATAAATATATAAACAATATTATTATTAAATCAGATACAAAATAATATTATTCAATCAAGAAAAATCAATTTCTTACAAAATCTACATCTTTAAATCTTATTCAAAATATATATTTTATAAAATTTTAAAGTGTAAACATTGATTATTTCCAAAATATTGGTATTACCAAAACAAAATGTTATTTACAAAATATATATAACAAAATTGCCTCAATAAAACTTATATTACAATACCTTTCAAAATACCAATTTCAAACCAACATTTAATAAGATTGAACTCATTGGAGACTTATACTCTCATTCTTCTTCTTACCTTGGAATGGACATGGATAAATAATAGAATTCGAGTTAAAAGCTGAACGGACGAAAGAACCTAATCAAAGAGGACCTACGTAGGACGATGGATTCAAATGGAAAGGAAATTTCAAAAGAAGATTTTGAACATTAAACAAAAATTTTATCCAAAAATATTTGCTAAAAATATTTAAAAAGGAATTTTGAAAACCATTTATAATTTAAATTACGCTCTCTCAAGAAGGATTCTACAACTGATTCCACTCATTCTAGGGTATCACCACCCTATCTCTAATGAGTTTATACCTCATAGGCTAAAGCCTTAATAAACCAAAGCTCTGATACCAAATGTAACAAACCATCTTTCGTCCACTTCAAGCTGGTAATTAAACCAACTTGAACCGTTCGAAATGACAGAATGTTATTAGCTTCTGAGGTAAATAGAATAAATCACAGAATCATAGACACAGAAAAACAGAATATCTCGCAGCGGAATAAATAAATTATACAATAGTAGTTCATGAAGCTACTAAAAAATTCAAAACTTATACATAATATCAGAGTTACAAAATTTAATACAACGGAAGTCTAAATACAAGAATTTCTAATACAAAAGAGAAATAGCTAGAATCAACAGGTAGAGGTGATATCTTCAATAGTCTCCAGCTTCAAAAGGTGAAATCTCAACACTGCAATACTCGATCTGATCCGAGCAATGATGCAAAACAAAACAACTCGGATCAGGACTAACATTCTCATGGAAGTAAATCAACTTAAATGAAATGTTCAATGAAATGCATCAATAACTTAAAGGATGTTTGGGATCCCCATCCTCGAAGGATCCATTTAACTAATATCATATAATATAATACGCTATTATAATAGGGTCTATGGTTAAATATAACATAATAAAATAATGTAAGCGGGATTACCTTTATTACCCTTACACCCTTTATACTGTTGCCATACAGTTTGCATATAACACACCAGTACGTCGGCGGATAGGGATGTGCCGTGATACGACAACGTTAAATCAAAATCGTAGGGGGCTCAATCAGGATAATATGACAAGGCACACGAGGAATGCCCAGAGTAGGAATATACTAGTCGCACGCGCGGACTGGTGGTAACGCATAGCCGCGACTAACGTCCACCTCGAACAACACTCCCAAATCACGGATGCGCATCAAATCAATCAAACTGAGGGACTATAGTAATAAAGGAAGAAGTGTTGCCGATGGAGGTAGCTAACCCCACTTGGTCCGGTATAGCCCTGTTTTAGTTATTTTAATTATGACCCGAAGGTAAAGGATATCCATTGTCGTTCTCTTTCTTCAAATCCAGTAATCGCCTCCAAATCAACCTACTTCATATTGGAACTCCACCATGTACACAGTTGTTAAAGTGGTTTTCAGTATTGGCAGAGAGTATGACAATATCCGATCCCGGTCCCTTTAACAACCAAAGGTTTACAATTTTCACACCGTGGCCATTTATAAAATCATATCTTGAAATAAATTGATTTTAGAAATTTTTTTAATTCAAACCAAACAGTTTATGAATCAATTCCATATATAAAATTATTTTAATTCATATTCAGTCAATTTATAATCAAATTCATATATTCATATCAATTGTAAATTCAAATTCCAATTGATTACGCAATTCACGTTCATTTCCTATAAAGTTCAATACTTAAGTCAATTCAAAATTCGCATTTAGTTGATTTAAAATCAAATTCATTGTATCAAATATCGTTATATGCATTTAAATCTTTAAACCTCGAATTTAAATCGCAAAATAAAAACTTATCCACCTATTGAGTTTATTATTAAAGTTTATACAATATATGTAAAATAAGCATTGAAAATATATTTATAAATTATAAATTTATATAGAAAATAGCTTTATAAACATATATAGGTTTAAAGTAATTTAGAAATAGGTATAAAAAGAATAATTTATTATAATACATTAATTTAAAGTTAAAAATACATATATGATTAAATTATATAGTTTAAAATAAATAAATTATAAGTAAAATCTTAAATAAGCATTTAAATACATTTTTACTCATAAAATCATTTTAAAACATATAATTTAAAATTTACAAAATTTAAGTATAAATCTTTAAAAATATAAATATAAGATTTTAAATTAATATTATTACAATCAAATTTTCCAAATCATTTTCATTTGAAAACATGACCAATGGTGTCCGTATGTAGTTTTCTACCCTATGGTCAAGTGATACGGATATTTATCATTCCAACCCGCAATTTATAAAATTTATACGGGTTTATCATTTCTACCCGCAACCCCAAATTCAGTAAAAATCGTTCAGGTCTATCATTTCAACCCATAACGATTTTTCTCTAATCTAATGTTCGTTCGGGTATGTATCATTTCAACCCTTAGTGATTTTTTTCCTAAATTAGGGGTATCTACAACATAACAAATCATCACATATCATCAACCACATCATAGTCATATATAATCAGTGTACATACATGTCATATGAATATCGTGCCACATATGAAAGTGTACATTTTAAACAAACAATTTCTACTGGCAATCCTATACATTTCATAACAGTTCATTTAGTTGATCTAACATCTATGAAATAATGTGAGTCAGGTGTGAGATAAACTCACCTTTCGTGGCCCAAAATGAAATGACGACTTGTAGGCACGATTCAGAACATAATTGTCTTGATAACCGCTGGTGATATATTTTATTTTCATAAGAGGATGCTAGGGAGTTTTCAAAGGATTGGTACAGTTGTTGGGTTTAGGAATGGGTTTTGGAACTCAACACTACATTCGACTCAAAAATAAACACAACACTAGCCCAATTAAACCAAAAATAAAAAAACAATAATTCTTTACACAAAAATATATTTTTATATATATGTACATATAGGAAAAAAAATCATAACATATATATATATATATATTTAAAATTCAACGCACACCGCAAACACATAATGTAAATTATAATGTATATATATTAAATTATATAAAACACACCCAAAGCTTTATATATATATACATATAACTTTTTAATTAACAAATATATATATATATATATTTAAAATTCGATGCACAAAAATATATTTTATAAATTATACATTTAAATAAAACACAACGCTAACGCATACTAAATCATATACACTTATATATAACATATAATTTGAAACACACACATAAACTCATACACACACACCGTATACACAACACAAATTATAACAGTATATATATTATAAATTATACATAAACACACACAAATAAAACAGTAAAACATACACACACACAAAAACACACACACACACATATATATATACACACACACATACATAATTTATATTAAAACAAACACATACACACACACACCGTACACACGACAAAAATTATAACATATATATATTATAAATTTTATAAACACCCAAAACCAATTATATAACTTTTTAATTAAAAAAATTAAAACAAATAAATTTTCAAACAAGTATATATATACATATGTAATAACTCAGACCCACAACATACAACCAACAAGCAAACACCCTCCAAACTAGACACTCAACACCACGCCACAAATATACAACTCAAACAAACGCATACATATGTATATCACCACATACAAACTACACACAAGCATGTCTATCCCAAATATTATATATATACACATGCCAACACACACGCCTAAACAAAACACACAAAACTCAATACACACACAAACACACGCAAGTCATATATATTTACGTATAAATAATTAAACACACACGCATATATATACACACACATATATACATATAATTTGAAAACCAATAAATTTCCAAAACTACTCACACCAAAATCATTATTTATATATACAAAAATATATTTGTACATATATTTTCCAAACCAAATAAATTTAAAAAACAACTCTTATTAACATATAAATATACACCAAAATAAGAACTCACACAAGGCACTTATGCACACACAAAGATATACGTAACACACACCACAATAAAAAAAACAAAACTCATGCCATTTACATAAAAAAAACTTACACACACATACACACAAGGGGGAAAAGGGAAAATGTGGAAGTAGGTGTTCGATTGGAGATGGCTCAAAGGTGAGGCGAGGGGGTGGACGTGGGCTTCAGGCAGGTGCAACTACGGTTGAGCTTAGTCTGGTGACGTGACGCTGGTGGGTTGTAGGCACAAGTTTGATCGGTTGGGGTTGTGAGGAAGCGGAGGTCTTGTGTCTGCGTGAGGAAAGGGAATGGCGATGAGTAGGAAAAACATGGTAAATGGTACAAACGTGGAGAATGGTAGAAGAAAAATTGGCGTGGTTATAAATAGGAGCTACAATGTCCATCTTTTCTTTTGTCTGCGAAGAGATGAGAAATAAAAGGGACAAGAGGGAGAAATATGAAGAATAAATATATGGGAATGGAGCAGCTAAAAAAATGGAATGGAAATGGAGACAAATATGGTAATGGGAATAAATGAATAAAGATGGATTTAGAAATATATGGAAACGTAATGCATGCGGAGAAAGGTGTCTATTTGCATTTAATGCTTGATAACGATTAGCAATAAATAAATAAATAAAACAAAAGTTTCAAAATTCAAAACGCACAAGACTATTTCGAAAATAGAAATTACCATTGGAAACATAAGTGAATGCATGGAAACAGGGAAAAATCAAAAATCAAGAACGCTGCTCGAAACGGGTAATATTAGAAAATTTAAACGGATGGATACTAGACAAACGAAAAATGGAAACAATAAAATGAAGAGTCTTCTAAAAAACGGTGTGAAAGAGAAATGAAGCGATGGTTTTGAGAAATGAGACAGTCTAAAATTTTATTTTGTATATACAAAAAGCTGCTAGTGTATAAATATATAGGAAGAAAACAAAAAGAAACTGACATGGTTTGTACTAAATTTCCCATGCGTGGTTTGGAAAGAATTTGAATTGTTCTTTTGGAATAATAAACGTACGGAATTAATGCTTTCCATTCATAATAATCATTTGTTTAAATTTCAAAAACTAATGGTGCGGTTAAAAATAGAACAAGAATTAAATAGTTTGCAAATTTCATTTACCAATTGAAAACATTTTTAAGATAAAAGGAAATGAATGGATTTTAACATTAAGGAATGAATGGTTTAAATTTTGAAAATAATGAATTAATTAATGGGAAGAATCAAGGGAAAACGGTAAGAATAAGGAAGAAATTGGAGGAGCTTTATTAACTCTTAGCAACAAATTGAATGTATACGCATGAATTTTGGGAACAAACAGATTTAATTTTGAAAACAACGAACATACAAGGAAAGAAATTAAACTAATTAAATAGATGTCATCTTTAAAATGTAAACAGTATTGGCAAATAAGGAAAACAATATAAATATTTTAGCAAATCAAATAAATAGTAGACAAAATAAAAGGAAAAAATCCAAACAAATAAAATAAATAAAACAAAATTTAAAAAAATCAATAAATAAAATATACTTAAAATTGAGGTTGTTACAAAACTGAAGGTTAGAAATGGAAAGATTAGAATTTGGAAGAGAAATACCAGCTAAATACCCCTCATCAGTAGCTTTTTTAACCATTTGGTTAAAGACACTAGCTATTAGCACAAAGATAAGAGGGCATAAGGGATCACCTTGTCTTAAACCCCGCTTTGATTTAAACAAACTACCAGATGTACCATTCACTGACACAGATGAAAAAATGGTGAAAAGAATACTTTCAATCCATTTGCATCATTTTTCAGAAAAGCCACAATGTTTCATTAAGTTCAAACCGAAAGTCCAGTTAACTGAATCAAATGCCTTTAAAAAGTCAAGTTTGTGAAGAAAACCAAGGGAAGAAGAATGATGACAGAAGGAGATGACTTCCTGAGCAGCCGCAATACAATCCATGATATTACGAACCAAAATAAACACCGATTGTTCTAGACCAACCAAATGTAATAATTGATTGGAGACGGTTAGCTAAGCCTTAGTGATGATTTTAAAAGTGTTATTTAGAAGGTTAATTGATCTGAAAGAAGATAGATCATTTGCACCAGCTTTTTTCGGCAAGAGGATAATATAGGCATAGTTAATTCTAGCTATGGTGTTTGGATACTGTTGAAATTCAAAGCACATTTGTATAATGTCTTCTTTTACTAAAGCCCAATAGTGTTTGACAAAACCACCCGGCCCAGGGGCTTTATCATCAGCCATATCATTCAACGTAGCCCAAATCTCATGTTCAGTAAATGGATGATCAATAAGAATTAGCTGAGGATTAGGGTAAAGAGAATTCCAATCAACATCCGGCATTTGAAAGGAGGATTTTCTAAGAATAGATCGATAAGTAAATCTAAATTGCTTATTAATCCTATGCAGGTAAAGCTAAATGGTTTTATCTTTTTCAGCAGTTAAACATAGTGTCTGATCTGTACATTACTGACGTTTAGTAGGTTTTCTACTGGTTTATCCTATGCAGTTAAATAAGCTAATTAATCGTATGCTGGTAAAGCTAAATGGATTTATCCTTTTCAAAAGTATAATAGATTTACAATCTTATTAAAATAGTAATATGTATAAATCATGAGAAAAAACATAAATAGTTTAAAAAAGATAAATATAGTTATCTTTTGTCTACTTTATTACATAAAATACTGTTGAAAATGATAAATATTGAGACGACCCAAAATCCCCCTTACGGGAAATCCGGGATTGAATTTAGAACAAGACGCATCGACCCAAACAATAGAACATTTCATTGTTATTACAACAATTTACATCAGAGTACAAGAATATATCGGAGTATGAATAAATATTACACAGAAAAATTTCAGAGATTTAAAATACATAACAGTTGAAAAAAATTGTATAAATACAATGACTAACACAACTGAATGAAATACACGGATACAAAGCTTTCCGAATATATCTCCAGCTGTAATCCAGGACACTGGAAAAAGAAATATCTTCGAAAACCAAAACTACTAGCTGCCCATATGGAAAATATGGGTACCCAGAGTTTAGGTTAAAACAATAAACTCCGAGTCAGTCATGGGACTAGTGTGAGAATTCAAAACAGTTATTAAAACTTTACTTTACAATATGGTAATTCAAGGGACCACGCCGTATGTCATGGAACGGGTTTACCCTCATGAATATAAGTGTCTAAACAGTAACCAATGATAGATATATGGATCTACAATGCATCAAACAACATGCAACTTTCCAATCTACCCATTTAGGCTTAACCCCAAACATAGATTTTCGAAATCCAATTCACTTTACTGAAATTATTCCTTTGGATTTTATTTCCTGATTCTTATTTCAAATCATTTGAAATACATATCTAACTTTCATATCAAAGTAGATTTCACTTCGGGATCTCAAAACAAATTTTTTGGAAATATGAATTCCAAAACATAACAATGCATACAAACAAGTATGCAACCAAATATCGTGCACGGCCCTCAGACCAGGCTGTACGCACCCCTCCAACTCGATATATATAATATTAATATATATATATATATATATATATATATATATGCAGCTCCCACTATGGAGCAGGCTACACTGATGATGCTCCATTCCACACTCTGGTGAACTACACCGCCCTCATATTTTAGTCACTCTCGGGTTATCTGAATCTTTAGCCGTATACTTGCTAAATCATTTTTTGTCCCGAAATGGGGAAAATCATTTCACAACATAACAATCACAAGTACTTTCAAACTATAGTACTTCGCATCAGCAATTCACACATATGAATAGTTACTATTAATCACATAACCTTTGAGCTCGTACATCTCAAAGAAGGGTGTTGAGCAAGAGAATAAATTTTCCGCCACCAAACAGAAACATTATCAATAGCAACAAATTGGATACGCGATGAACCACAATGTAAAACCATAATACATTTCCAAATCACTTCGAAATCATCGGGTTTAGCCCTCAAAATTCCTTTTGTTTTATAAAACATTCCCTGT
The DNA here is from genome assembly GCA_030737875.1 of Allium sativum. Classification (NCBI taxonomy): domain Eukaryota; kingdom Viridiplantae; phylum Streptophyta; class Magnoliopsida; order Asparagales; family Amaryllidaceae; genus Allium; species Allium sativum. The sequence continues at coordinate 791,755,548 of CM060921.1, read as the reverse complement.
CCAAAATCGGGAATATATTTCTTTTCACTTAAGAAAAATATCATTTCAAAATCATTCATTAAATTTGAAATGAACTCAACAACATCGCTAAACATCTTAGTCAAATCGTGAAGTGTTTCACAAGATGTTAGCAAAAAAATATTTCTACCCAACCAAATGCTAAATGTTAAAGCATATTTTGCTCATAAACTGGTTGAGCACAATCCAAACAATCAATCAATCATGATCAATATCAGCAACCAAGCATATTTTGTTTATACCACATCTCATGTTTTGGTAAATTAAATTAACATTTATTCATTCACAATCTAATTAAAGATTTATTCAAACTCCAATTGGTTTCAATCCCAAAAATCATTTCTTATTAATTGTTCAACTTTCTGGAAATTAATTCTGTTTTAACTGGGTTAAAGAACCAACGTCATTTAAACCCAGTTCGCGACAAACCCAAAATCCAATTCGATATTAAATATAAGGCTCTGAATAAAAATAGTATATGCTTATATTCAACATCAAATTCTGAAACCAACAAATATCATATTGGAGTAACGATGTATATACCTTCCAAATTCCTCAGCAATATCTGTATAATCACGGAATCCAATATAGAAATATTCCGAAGATTATTTCAATTCAAATCCAATTAAGTTCATATATGGGAAATTCTGGTTAAATTAAAACCATTTCTTAGTCCAATTTATTTATTTAAAAACATTGGATTTCTATTCTAGTTAACAACTAGTTCATTCAGATAAAAATATCTTCTATCTTTTCAAATATGGAATTTTTCATCCAAAATCTTTCCAAGTCAATAATTATGATTTTACACAATTTGTTCACAATTTTAATAAATTTATTAAGGCCCGTACAGTCGGTTTCCACTAACGGCCACCAAACTGCATCCATAGCGACCTTTTCTGAAATTGATTTGGACATATCATAAAATCTAACCATTCAAAATCAACCTCATATATTCTTTGGAAAGCTCTTTTCGATACAAACCCAACGGTTCTAGTTTTAGGAGAATACAGACAGTCGGATCTCCCGTAACATCAATTTGAAGTTAATGTCGAAATTTACGAACGGTCGCTGCGCAGCGCGTTCTATTCAAGCCATTAAATATAATATATATATATATATATATATCATTGATTTCTATTTAAAACGTATTTTATAAATCGTTTATAAATTCATTTTAAAACGATTTCAACTTCCTTTCCAATTTGAAATCAAAATTGAATATTCCGTTACATGACAATTTTATATATCTCATATATAAGTTAAAATAATATTTTTAACAAACCAATATTTATTTCAATACATGACCATTTTATATATCACATATATAAGCTAAAAATAATATTTTTAGCGAACAAATATTTATTCCAACACACGACCATTTTATATATCGCATATACATAATTTAAACAACGCATATATATTTTGTTCACATCACACACACACACACACACACACACACACATATATATATATATATATTATTCACATTTCATATATATTTTTTATTCACATCGCTTATTTTATTCACATTTCATATATATATATTATTCACATCGCATATATATATATATATATGTATATATTTTATTCACATTGCATATATATATATTTTATTCGCATCGCATATATATATATATATCTTATTTACATCGCATTTATATTTATTTTTCACATCGCAATCACAACACCATACAGTCAATTAAATCGTCCCTGGTCTGTGGACGAAGGAGGTAAGCTAACAGGCACCGTACAACATTTGTGATAATTAAAAACTGATAAAAATCAATACTGGCAGTTCATATAAAATAAATAACTGTACAAACAATTTTAGTGAGAAGTTCTCACAGTGGTCGGTTCTGAAATCGTTAAAAACGATTATTTTAATTAAATTAAACCCGGTGTTTAATTTAATCAAAATCTGCATCTGCTTCCGTTTTCATGCTGGTCTACTCCATGATGTAGAGCTTGTCCAGGGGATTCCAACGGACCTAGATTTTCTGAATTCTGATGATATACGAATGAGATATTAACATTTTAACTTAGTACTATTTTAAATATAATTAATTCCTTAATCACAATACTTAGCTTAATTAACTACTTTTAAAAAACGTGACTGTTTCCTTCTTCGTTCCTTTATCCTCTAACCAGCCAAGCGTTGAACCCATTTATTCGTTGTCATTGACCACCGTGTGCCGCTATCCAAGGGGACTGGACCCCGATCAACTCCCATGCCGTCGAACGCCCTGGCAGCACCCCCCATCGTCCTTGGTGCCCTATAGCACTCAAAAAAGATGCTTAAAATTAGTGCGTTCGAGGGAGAAATTCTCAAGATTTACATCCCTAAACGAGATCATAACCGCATGGAATCAAAGCTGATAGAAATCCCCTCGATTTTCAATTTGAGGAATTGGAGAAATTGTTGATGGATTGGGATAATTTTGCAAATGAAAATTGGTTTGTTTCATCCGTTGTTAGAATGAGAACGGCGACTCAGGACAATTGACCCCGTAATGAATGAGTTAGGGTTTCTTTGACCCTTTGACCTACATTTTATTATTATTTTTAATTCACAAATTTCATGTTTAACATTCCGAACTCCTAATGAATCCTAACAACTGTCGCTCCTAGCTAAATACCCCCATTTTGGACACAATGGGATATGTTTCATAAATCAATTTGACTATTTTGATTAGTTTTTATCAAAATTAAAATATAAATCAATATATATTGAATTTAAACATACATTTTAATTTACCGGACCACATACTGACTTCAAAAAATACAGAAAAATAAATCTTGCTATGTTTTGACGATACGGTCCTAATAAAACTAATTTCATCAAATTTGGAGACTGTTTGAAAAATGACCATTTTCTAGTCGATCCAATTCAAACTAAAATTACCAAACACGTTTTCTTTTGCCACACTCACATATTAATTCCAAAAATTATGAAAATTAGAATCTAGCAATAATTTGATATTCCGGATCCAACAAAAGTGGTTTCATCAAAAATGGAGGTCGTCTGCAAAATGGCTATTTTTAAAGGCTATATAATATATATATATATATAAATTCCATAGCGACTATTCTGAATTTTAATCTGGACATAACTTTTAATTATCGTTATGAAATCTATATTTTTCACATTCGTTAGAAAGATATAATTAACAAATTCAAATATTTCTGGTTTCACTGAAATCCAATTTATTTTGAGTTTTGTACATTCATTTGAAATTTAAAATCGAATTTTCAAACTACCGCACCATTTAAGGCTCGTTTTATATTTAAAATAAATTTATTCATTCTAACTTCATTTAAAATAAATTTTTAGTTGTTATTATTTAAAATAAACCATTTTAAATATTCAAAATCCATTAAAATAGCTAAAACAAAAATTTTAAATTGGTTCTAAAAATCCGAGTTGTTACATAAACATTAAAATATATATATGTATATATATATATATATTTAAAAAATTGTAAGTATATACAAAAATATAATTTCATAATTTTCAATAAAAGTTTAATATGAATATTACTTTTTTAAACATATAACTTATTTAAAAAGATAATTGTGTTTATCTTATTAAAATAGTATGAACATTAAAATGATACGATCATCTAAAATTCTTAGTTTCAGCATATGATAAATTCTCTTAGTCATGATAATATGAAAACATATGATAAAGATATAATATATATTATCTTTTTTGAAAACATATATTTGATTTGAGAAAAGATAAACAAAAAGATATATTTATCTTCTTTACTTTGAATATATATATTCACGTGAGAAATAATTAAAAAGATAATTGAATATATGTCATGTGTTATAATAAACATTTATGTCACACAATAAGTAGAGCTAAACATCTAATTATCTTTTTTAAATCTGAAGTTCAATTTTTAAAAGATAGATGCAACTATATTTTTTTAATCCTATCTCTTCAAACAATTAATTGTTAGTTCTGATTTAAATCTAACAATCAACACATGACATATATATATTCAACTATATTTTTTAAATCTGAAGTTTTGTTTTGAGAAAATAGATATAACTATCTTTTTTAAATATGAAATAAAATAACATATTCTACTAAACATTTAAAAATTGTTAATTAGAAAATTGCAATTTTGTAATCAAAAGTTCGGTTTTATCATTAACATTGCATGTTTGCAACTAACACACATAACGAATATATTCAACTATCTTTTTTAAATCTGAAGTTCAATTTTGAAAAGATAGACGCAATTATCTTTTTTAAATCTAAAATAAAATAAGATATTGTACTAAACATTTAAAAATTGTTTTCCTTCCAGAATGTTTAATTTTTTTTTCGTATATAATCATTAGGTAAAACAATATTCTCATACATATTTATTTCATAAATGGATAGAACTGGTAATATTGCTGGTATCATTTGAAACTGTGCAAAAGATAAATGGATTTATCTTTTTTGAATAATGGGTTAAAAATATGTTATAGGTAACATATACAACAATTGTCATTTGTTGAAAATATGATTGCACTATATTTGAACCAATTGCACTATATTTCAAGCAGTACTATATAATAGTAGACGATTGTTTCATAATGTTTTATTATAGTTTAAAAAACATAAAAGCAATTATCTTTTTTATTCCTATAACATATGTTATGTTATTTAAATAAACATTATAATACTTTTCCATAATACAGTTCCATTTATCACACAGTTTAAAATAGATAAAACCAATTATCTGTTTATTCCTATAACATCTGTTATGTTATTCGAATAAACATTTCACCTGCTAACACCAATATTTTGAATCGAAAATCAGACATTAATGAGTCCAGTGAGTTTAGTATGTTCCACCCTGTAACACCCCACACCCGCTATGGACACTCACTAAGGGAATGCCATAGCATCGGTGGAGTATTTTAAGTGAATATAGAACAGAAAAATTACAACAAGACAGATATAAATAATACTTGAAAATTGAAAACATCATTTCATTGCAGCAGAAGATAAACATGTCTGGTTACAATACCAAAACCAACTAAAACAAGAGTCAAGTACTAAATATCTATCCTGATAAAAACATAAGTACATAATCCCACTACATAACTAATAGCCATAATAGAAAAGATAACCGAGCTTTACTTCAAGAGTCCAAGCTCCCAGATAGATAAAGCAGTCTGAATCAAACTCCACTAGAACTAGGCCCAACCTGAGGACCTGAGGGGGGGAAAAGATAAAAACAACGGGGTCAGACACAAGTCTGAGTGAGCCCTATAACTTTAACAATACAATCATTAAAGTAATTAGGGTATGATATAAACTTGGTACGGTAACGACTGGGGATAAATGACTACACTAAGCAGCCAATTAGACATAGGAAGAACTAAGATATCGGTAAAGACGCATCTACCCACCCAAGGGTAATTACTACACTGCACCACACCAGTCACTCCTAACTTAAAGGTTGATCCCACCCATGGACTTAGAAAATATAACTAGTAGTTTCGTGTACCCCTAGCTGACCACATAGGTGTCGTCTGCCCCTATCTCCACTAGGTGTACCCACTACTCCCCAAGCGATCGGCTCCCTAACGTAGATACCCATGCTGGCCCCATAGTGGGGTGTATCACTCCCCAAAGTGGCAACCCGATACAATTTAAGAGTGCACGGCTTATACCTACACGATGCAACAACGTCTTACCTACCAGCCCGGGTCCACACACGCATATGAAACCCGTTGGACTTGCGTTGCCACCGCTAACCCGTTTTTGGCCTCTTATAGTCAAGCCCAGTATGCGTGTCCCGTCCTCGACTTGGGTCGAGCCCACAAAGATACGTTTTGGGTTACTGGTTGAAATGGGCCCCCACAAGCTACCCACCTAAGCTTGTCCCTTTACTAGTGAATCCCACTTAACCCTTTAATCATGTTTAATTACATGTTTCCACTTGGTTAAGTATTCTAATCGTATTTTCTATTACCACCCAAGGCAACCCACTAGATTTCCACATGCCACCCAAGGCACTTACTTGATTTCCACATGCCACCTAAGGCACCCACTTAACCCCTCATGCCCCACTACATGCTTATCTGGTTAAGTGTTTCTTAATTGATTAAGACCATAACTTTTGCAAAGACCTCTCACATTAGACTATCTTTTATGGCAGCTGGATTTGTCGGTCGGGTCCGGGCATCCTTACGCCATAACCGAGTCTAACCTCGTGTCTTTACACTTGTCACGTATTTAGTTTATGCATAAGACCTCTCACATTGGGCCAATCATTTGTAGCCGCTGGATTTGCCGGTCGGGTCCGGGCAGTCTTATGCTACAAAAGGGTCCAACCTCATGTCTTAGTCGATTAATTACACCTAATTAATCACCCCCATGTTTTGAATTAATTTTCCCTAATTAATTCCAATTTAATAATGTACATAATTGACTCAATTATGTCCATCCACTTATGGTATGCAACATCATACCAATTTCACCGCAATTTTGTTAACATGAATATTAACCCCATCGTTCCCCACGTAATACGCTAACATGACATACTTAAAAGGGAAGATTCATCACAAATGCAATGGGTTCTACTTAGCATAACATTAGCATCATCATGGGTTTTAAAGGTGTCAACTTGCATATATGACCATAGCATCAAACCCAACTAGCATAAATAACCAACCCAAACTTGCATGAATCACATATGTCATAAAGAGGGTAACTTGCATAGATGTTCATGTCATAGACCTATCATAAAGGGATAAACTTGCATACATGTCATAGGTCTAAAAAGGGATGAACTTGCATTTGTTACTCATATCATAAAAAGGGGTAAACATGCATATATATGCATGACATACAAAGGGATAAACTTGCATATGTATGCATATCATACAAAGGTGTAAACTTGCACATGTTACTTGCATATAATCAAACACCAAACTTGCATAACATGTCATATATGAACTTGCATATAATCAAACACCAAACTTGTATAACATGTCATATATGATCTTGCATATAATCAAACACCAAACTTGCATAACATGTCATATATGAACTTGCATATAATCAAACACCAAACTTGCATAACATGGTGTCATAATGGATCAATGTTTATCATAGTGATTTGCATAACTAGCATCATGAACATATAGCATAAAACTTGCATAACTAGCATCATGAACACATAGCATATGATAACATAACTTGCATTTATCCACATTCATAACCATAACCTCATTATATCCTATCATAATTAGTTTAGCAATTGCTTGCTAAAGGCATAGAAACTCACAACTTGTTGATTAGCACTTCTATGAAGAAGATTAAGTTGCTAGATTTGATTAGAAGTTGATTTGAGAAGCTATCTTCCTCTTTAATTTGTTGGTGGCTCCTTCTAGTTGCAATTTGATGGCATGACGACGTTGTATCCAAATTTAGTATGAATTAGGGTAGTCTTAGGGTGTATTTATAGATTAGTTAAGTGTTTTAGGCCATTAGATTAACCCTAAATTAGATTAGAGCCGTCAGATCTCGTCACTAGCCACCAAAACACAGCCCAGATCCCAAATCAGTGCACCCAGACCCAGGTCACCTGGGCTCGACCAAGGAGGTCGACCCCCAGGTCGACACTAGGGTCGACACCCATGTCGACCCCCAGGTTGACCTGGTCTCGGCGGGAATTTTCCCGCCAAGCCCATATTCTGTATTTTTGAAATCTGTTTCGTTTTTCTGATTTTTCGTGAAACTTCTAAAGGCCATATCTCAGTCATACGGACTCCGATTCACGAAATTTCGGACTCTATTTCGCGTATTTTTCCGAGATGAACGCAACCGCGAAACCTGTTTCCCTTAATTCTCACGTCTTAGATTAATTATTATTTAATTACCAAACATTAATATTAAGTGAAATTCGGGGTGTTACATTCTCCCCTACTTAAAGGATTTCGTCCCCGAAATCTCTAAGTCAAGAAGAACGTATCCTACCAACCAAATAACCATCTACTAAACCATCAAACACGGGCATCCATTGTTCTTAAAGTTTCTAATGCTGTATGAACATATGCAAGAAGTGTGTGTATATGTTCCCTATCTAATGCAAAATCAGGCGGTCTACTGATTCAGTTGACCTCCTTAATGCAAACCATGATAGTGCCATGCATTCAATATGTATGCGAAAGAACCCTATCGACACATACTATTTCTACATGTGTGCACAACCATACACCAAAATGCATTATCCATATGATAACACAACCATTATACATCCATTAATATAGCTACCTACACACAATTTTATGCAATATGCAATATGAAGTGACTGAGCCGATCTAGTGTCTAAAGTGTGTGTATATGCATCCACGAGCAACCACTAGCAAACACTTGCATCCACACGCATCCATCAACCATAACATGTCTCAAACACATGTTTCAACCATAGGTTTACCCTATCTAAAGGTCAAAGGTACTAACGAGAGGATATACTAAAGATAAGATAAGTACTAGACAAACAATAAAGGAGAAGTTAAAAGATATACCCTCAAAAAGAAATGGGTATTGCGAACGCATCTTCGCTTCTGTCTCCCAAGTAGCGTTGCTTTCATCATCTCCCCATTGCACTTTGACTAGTTGAACCTCTCTATTTCTCTACCTCCTAATCTCTGACCCAAGGATGTGAGTAGGAGCTCGTCGAATCGTCGCATCACGCTCTACCTCCACTTCTCTAAGCAAGCTCGGCTCTACCACCTCTGCAGTCTCATGTAGGCACTTCCTCAAATGTGACACATGGAATACGTCATGCACACCGCTAAGTCTCTCGGGCAAATCCACTCTATATGCCATCTGTCCAATCCTTTCCTTAATAGTAAACGGTCCTACAAACCTTGGTGCTAACTTCCCAACGGACCCAAAACGAACAACATTCCGTAATGGAGATACTTTGACAAAGACCATGTCCCCAACATTAAACTCAAGATCCGTCCTCCTCTTATCCGCGTAAGATTTCTGTCTTTCCTGTGTCGGTTTCATCCTTCTTCTAATCAAATCAATCTTTTCCGAAGTCTCTCTAACCATATCAGGCCCAAGCAAGATCTTATCCGTAGATTCCCACCAACATGTAGGTGACCGACAAGGCCTTCCATAAAGAGCTTCGAAAGGAGCCATACCAATACTAGACTGAAAGCTGTTATTATACACGAACTCCACCAATGGAAGATGCTCTTCCCATGTACCTCCAAAATCTAAGATACATAATCTCAAAAGGTCTTCTAGAACACGATTCACCCTCTCGGTCTGGCCGTCCGTCTGAGGATGATATGCGGTGCTCAAACACAACTGAGTCCCTACTGCCTCTTGCAAACTCTTCCAAAACTCGCTAGTGAAGATAGGATATCGATCACTCACTATGCTAGAAGGTACTCCATGCAATCGAACTATCTCTCGAAAGTAAACTGAAGCTAGCCATGGAGCAGTCCTCTTGCTCTTCACGGGTATGAAATGGGCGCTCTTAGAAATTCTGTCTACCACAACCCAAATTCCCGTATTACCCTTCCTCGATCTCGGTAACCCATCAATAAAATCCATCGAGACGCTATCCCACTTCCATTGCGGAACCTCCAATGGGTGAAGCAACCCACCGGGTTTCTTTTGATCTGCTTTTACTTGGCACACCAAGCATCTAGCAACATACTCGGCCACATCTTTCTTCATACCGGCCCAAAAGAAAACTTGCTTCATGTCTTGGTACATCTTGTCCCCACCGGGATGAATGGTCATCTTTGAACGATGTGCATCTTCAAGTATAGCCTTCCTCAAACCCTCGTCTTGCGGGACACAAAGTCGACCGTCTCTACGCAACCACCCCTTATCATCTAGGGTGTACCTACTCAAATGGCTGGACGACTACCCCCTTATGAGCTTCTCTACTAACTCAACCAACTGTGGGTCGTCCCGTTGTGCTTCGCCAATCCGTCCCAAAAGAGTAGGTCTGGCCTCTAAGGATGCTAGCAAACCGGGTACAAAGTCAACGGAGGGTCTGAAGTCAAACATCGAGATAAATTCCAAGCTTCGTCATTCAACGAACAATGGACTCAAGGACAACCTTTTTCTGCTTAAGGCGTCCACCACCAAGTTACCCTTGCCAGGGGTATACGCTATCTCGAAATCATAGGATGCTAAGAACTCCATCCACCTTTGTTGCCTTAAGTTCAAATCCTTCAGAGAAAACAAGTACTTCAATGATTTGTGGTCAGTGAACAATTCGAACCTCTCGCCAAGAAGATAATGGCGCCAAGATTTAAGTGCAAAAACAATAGCGGCCAACTCTAGATCATGGGTAGGGTAATTTTTCTCATGCTTTCTCAACTGCCTTCCCCCATAGGCTATTACCCTTCCCTCTTGCATTAAGACTGCGCCTAGTCCTGTCCCACAAGCATCGGTATAAACAACAAATGGTTTACTCCCATCTGGCAACACTAAGACTGGAGCTGTGGTTAAAGCTCTCTTTAACCGTTGTAACGCATCATCACAATCTACGTCCCATGTGAAGACTAGATTCTTCTTTGTCAAGCGAGTTAATGGGGCTGATATCTTCGCGAAGTCCTTGATAAACTTCCTATAGTAGCCAGCCAACCCCAAGAAACTCCTCACCTCGGTAGCATTCTTCGGAACCTTCCAATCTTGGATGGACACTACCTTCACGGGATCCACAGCTATCCCTTCCTTAGAGACCACGTGCCCTAAGAACCGCGCTTCCTTCCTCCAGAAGTGACATTTAGAGAATTTAGCCTTAAGGCTATGCGCTCGAAGAGTCTCCAACACTTCCCTAAGATGTAGGGCATGCTCTTCTTCACTCTTAGAAAAGACCAAGATGTCATCCACAAAGACCACCACGAACTTATTAAGGTACTCCCTGAACACCCTACTCATCAAATCAACAAAGTATGCAGGGGCGTTCGTCAAACCAAAGGGCATCACCAGCCACTCATAGAAACCATCCGGAGTCCTAAAGGCAGTCTTGTCTATGCTATCCTCAGCCACTCTCAACTGATGAAACCCCGTGGCTAAGTCCAACTGCGAAAACACTTAGGCGCCAACCAACTGATCAAAGAGATCATCAATCCTCGGCAATGGGTGTCTATTCTTCTTTGTAAGCTTATTGAGTTCTCTGTAGTCTACACAAAGTCTGAGGGACCCATCCGCCTTCATGGTAAAAACTACTGGAGCACCCCACTCCGATATACTTCGTCTTATGAACCCCTTCTCAAGCAACTCCCCTACTTGCTTATGGAGTTCCCTCCTCTCACGAGGAGCCATGTTGCGCACTGGCAAAGATACTGGTTTAACATTGTCTACCAGATATATTCGGAAGTCTATCTCCCGCTTCGGAGGTAAGCCCTTCACCTCCTCAAACACATCCGAGTATTCCCGGACCACTCTCATAAATCGAAAACTCTCGACCGAAGCGTCAAGCGATTCAAGATAACTTAGCATAACAGAATTCATGGGATTACAAGAGATCTTGAGAGTGTTCCCCAAGCGGGTCATGACCCTAACAACTCTCCTTTTGCAATCAAGAACGGCACCATTACTGGATAACCAGTCCATGCCCAAAATCAACCCATAGCCCGTGAAGCCCAAAACAAAAGCATCACATCTAAACTCAATGCTAAGTATGGAAATCTTCAAACCCAAACATATCATGGACAAATAAGTGGAGCTCCCAATTGGATTTGAAACAACCAAGGGATCATCTACTAGACTGGTGTCTAAGTGCAGTGACTCAACTAATGATGATGTGATAAACGAATGCGATGCGCCAGAGTCAAATAAAGTACGGACAGGATGATCAAACAGAAAAACCAGACTTTCAACGGAAATAGTTCTACCTCTTTCCTGAATCGGTGGAACTGCGAGAGCCTGAACTTGCCCCCTTGCCTGACCTGGTGCCATAAGAGCTTGCACCTGTCCTCCTGAGGTAGATCCCGTCCTCTGCCCCTTCTTAGGGCAGTCCTTCACTAGATGCCCTGCTTCGCCACAGTGGAAGCAGCCAGTCTTCTTCTTCTTCCAACAATCTTTGCTTAGGTGGCCTGGTGTCCCACAATTGAAGCACTTCTTCTTTCCCTTGCCACCGTTGCCTTTCCCACCCTTGTTTTGCTGTTGCTGTTGAGGTCTCTTCTTATCTCCTTTCTTCTCGGGTGCCTTATTAGCATTGGGACCCTTCTCTTCCTCATGCATAAGTGCCATGTCTACTAGATTCTCAAAGGTGGCCCCCATAGGGATGTGAGTCATGGCCAATCCATGCATCGGTTCATTCAAGCCTTTAACGAACCTCAAAGCCTTCTTCTCCGGTGTATTCACCATGTCTATGCCAAATCTTGCTAGCTGATTAAACTTGTTGACATATTCCTTTACTGATAAGTTTCCTTGCTTTAGTGTCAAGAACCTTTCCATATACATATTCTATTCCGCCCTTGAGAGAAACTTTGCCATAAACCTTTGTCTGAAATCCGCCCAAGAGTCAACTAGGCGTTCTCCATTAGTGACCTCCCACCAGAACGAGGCCTCTCCCTTCATTAACCAAGCAGCTAACTTGACTTTCTTTCCTTCTTCCATCTCAAAGATATCTATCAATTCTTCCACCTCCTTAAGCCAATCCCCAGCTTCCACAAAAGTTTCTGATCCTTGAAAAGGTTTCCCTACCATAGCCTTAAATTCCTTGCAAGTCTTAGCAAAAGTATCCGCGCGAGGAAGGGGAGGAGGAAGATCGGGTGCAACTGGTGGTGGAGGAACATCTGTTGGACCCTCAGTGGCGGCCCTAGCCTCCATCAACCTCCTATACCATACTAGTATCGCTACACCCTCCGGAAAGTTAAGATCTTCAGCCATGCTGAAACGAAAGAGGAAAGATTCAAAATGGAGAATTCGAAAGATAAAGATATGGCTATTGGGGATTATGCTTTTCTTTCGAAAACTTTTCTCTTAAAAGACATGTTTTTGAAAATACTCCTTCCAAAAATATTTTTAGAAAAATAGTTTTTCTAAAAAAATTATCTGTTCTGGTAACCTTTAGCTCTGATACCACATGTAACACCCCACACCCGCTGCGGACACTCACTAAGGGAATGCCATAGCATCGGTGGAGTATTTTAAGTGAATATAGAACAGAAAAATTACAACAAGACAGATATAAATAATACTTGAAAAATTAAAACATCATTTCATTGCAGCAGAAGATAAACATGTCTGGTTACAATACCAAAACCAACTAAAACAAGAGTCAAGTACTAAATATCCATCCTGATAAAAACATAAGTACATAATCCCACTACATAACTAATAGCCATAATAGAAAAGATAACCGAGCTTTACTTCAAGAGTCCAAGCTCCAAGATAGATAAAGCAGTCTGAATCAAACTCCACTAGAACTAGGCCCAACCTGAGGACCTGAGGGGGGAAAAGATAAAAACAACGGGGTCAGACATAAGTCTGAGTGAGCCCTATAACATTAACAATACAATCATTAAAGTAATTAGGGTATGATATAAACTTGGTACGGTAACGACCGGGGATAAATGACTACACTAAGCAGCCAACTAGACATAGGAAGAACTAAGATATCGGTAAAGACGCATCTACCCACCCAAGGGTAATTACTACACTGCACCACACCAATAACTCCTAACTCAAAGGTTGATTCCACCCATGGACTTAGAAAACAAAACTAGTAGTTTCGTGTACCCCTAGCTGACTACATAGGTGCCGTCTGCCCCTATCTCCACTAGGTGTACCCACTACTCCCCAAGCAATCGGCCCCCCAACATAGATACCCGTGCTGGCCCCACAGTGGGGTGTATCACTCCCCAAAGTGGCAACCCGATACAACTTAAGAGTGCACGGCTTATACCTACACAATGCAACAACGTCTTACCTACCAGCCCGGGTCCACACACGCATATGAAACCCGTTGGACTTGCGTTGCCACCGCTAACCCGTTTTTGGCCTCTTATAGTCAAGCCCAGTATGCGTGTCCCGTCCTCGACTTGGGTCGAGCCCACAAAGATATGTTTTGGGTTACTGGTTGAAATGGGCCCCCACAAGCTACCCACCTAAGCTTGTCCCTTTTCTAGTGCATCCCACTTAACCCTTTAATCATGTTTAATTACATGTTTCCACTTGGTTAAGTATTCTAATCGTATTTTCTATTGCCACCCAAGGCAACCCACTAGATTTCCACATGCCACCCAAGGCACTTACTTGATTTCCACATGCCACCAAAGGCACCCACTTAACCCCTCATGCCCCACTACATGCTTATCTGGTTAAGTGTTTTTAATTGATTAAGACCGTAACCTTTGCAAAGACCTCTCACATTAGACTATCTTTTATGGCAGCTGGATTTGCCGGTCGGGTCCGGGCAGCCTTACGCCATAACCGAGTCTAACCTCGTGTCTTTACACTTGTCACGTATTTAGTTTATGCATAAGACCTCTCACATTGGGCCAATCATTTGTAGCCGCTGGATTTGCCGGTCGGGTCCGGGCAGTCTTATGCTACAAAAGGGTCCAACCTCGTGTCTTAGTCGATTAATTATACCTAATTAATCACCCCCATGTTTTGAATTAATTTTCCCTAATTAATTCCAATTTGATGATGTCCATAATTGTTTCAATTATGTCCATCCACTTATGGTATGCAACATCATACCAATTTCACCGCAATTTTGTTAACATGAATATTAACCCCATTGTTCCCCACGTAATACGCTAACATGACATACTTAAAAGGGAAGATTCATCACAATTGCAATGGGTTCTACTTAGCATAACATTAGCATCATCATGGGTTTTAAAGGTGTCAACTTGCATATATGACCATAGCATCAAACCCAACTAGCATAAATAATCAACCCAAACTTGCATGAATCACATATGTCATAAAGAGGGTAACTTGCATAGATGTTCATGTCATAGACCTATCATAAAGGGATAAACTTGCATACATGTCATAGGTCTAAAAAGGGATGAACTTGCATATGTTACTCATATCATAAAAAGGGGTAAACATGCATATATATGCATGACATACAAAGGGATAAACTTGCATATGTATGCATATCATACAAAGGTGTAAACTTGCACATGTTACCATGTCATATATGAACTTGCATATAATCAAACACCAAATTTGCATAACATGTCATATATGATCTTGCATATAATCAAACACCAAACTTGCATAACATGTCATATATGAACTTGCATATAATCAAACACCAAACTTGCATAACATGGTGTCATAATGGATCAAGGTTTATCATAGTGATTTGCATAACTAGCATCATGAACATATAGCATAAAACTTGCATAACTAGCATCATGAACACATAGCATATGATAACATAACTTGCATTGATCCACATTCATAACCATAACCTCATTATATCCTATCATAATTAGTTTAGCAATTGCTTGCTAAAGGCATAGAAACTCACAACTTGTTGATTAGCACTTCTATGAAGAAGATTAAGTTGCTAGAGTTGATTAGAAGTTGATTTGAGAAGTTATCTTCCTCTTTAATTTGTTGGTGGCTCCTTCTAGTTGCAATTTGACGGCATGACGACGTTGTATCCAAATTTAGTATGAATTAGGGTAGTCTTAGGGTGTATTTATAGATTAGTTAAGTGTTTTAGGCCATTAGATTAACCCTAAATTAGATTAGAGCCGTCAGATCTCGTCACTAGCCACCAAAACACAGCCCAGATCCCAAATCAGTGCACCCAGGTCACCTGGGCTCGACCAGGGAGGTCGACCCCCAGGTCGACACTAGGGTCGACACCCATGTCGACTTGGTGGGCAGGTCGACCCCCAGGTCGACTCCCAGGTCGACCTGGTCTGGGCGGGAATTTTCCCGCCTAGCCCATATTCTGTATTTTTGAAATCTGTTTCGTTTTTCTGATTTTTCGTGAAACTTCTAAAGGCCATATCTCAGTCATATGGACTAAGATTCACGAAATTTCGGACTCTATTTCGCGTATTTTTCCAAGATGAACGCAACCGCGAAACCCGTTTCCCTTAATTCTCACGTCTGAGATTAATTATTCCATTATTACCAAACATTAATATTAAGTGAAATTCGGGGTGTTACACACCCTACTACACGAAACCAAAGAGATAAAGTGCCAAATTGACTGTATTAAATTAGACAAAACTCAGATAATAGATATTTTGCAAATCAGGAGCAAATTCGAATTTAATTTTCAGGTGATTTGGGATTTAATACGGAAAAAAGGTTCGATTAAGGTTTTTACCTACAATTTGTGCTGATTTGCTACAGAAGTAGTTTGAAGAAGATAAATACATGCGATTATGGCGATTTGTCATGATTACCTGCGATTTGTACTGATTCGTGCTGATTTGTGTTGATTAGTTGATGCTAATACAAATCCACCTGTAAATCGAAATTTGAAGAAGAGGCCGATCGAAGTAAAGAAATTTGATCAAGATCGATTTTTCAATTTGAGAAAGGGGCAAACAGTTTTGTGAAATAAGCAGCGTATAAACTTTTGTCCTTAAAACTAATTCCGACAAAGTCGTGTCCTTAAAACAAATTGGACCGGACTAATAAGCCCTTGACGCAAATTTCCACATAATTAAACATTATACTTAATGTAAAATTATTTAAATTACAAGCAGAGTAATAAAGTATATTTTATATTCAAACATCATTATATATATTTATAATCCAAGGTAATAACATATATATTTGTTTTCTAATATGTTTCGATTTTACTTAAATTATTATTTGATTAATTTCGTAATATATTATCTTAAATAGTAAGGTGGAAAATTTTATGGCTCTCTTATGAAGTATAAGAACTGTAGAATCTTATTTCATTTTGTTTCTCCATTTTATATATGAATCTATCTCTTTGATTCTTAAGTATAATTTGTAAATTGTTTAGAAGTTCTCTTAATTCTATTTAGCTAAGTCACATTTAAATTTATATTGTTTTTCCTTTTGAAATTGATATTTTATTACGAACTAACATATGCCCCATTATTGTAGCAACTGAATTACGCTAATATATATTTAACATTATGATCAAGGTTTTAAATCTCAGATATCAACCATGTTTCTTCTCGGTGATTTTAAAGAATTGATCTTGTGTCGGGGGAGATCTCGGATGAGATAAGTCTAACTCGGGGATTTGTCCCGGATTTCCATCCCGGTTGTGAAACCTCATATCGGAACAATCTCGGGATATATGATATGTTAAAAACTGATAATCTTGCATTATAATTTTCATGAATGCTATTATAAAGATAAATTAGACTTGAATTACAAAATCACTTCATTTTTCTTAATTTACTAAAGAACATTCATATTCATAAATCACATTACGCTTATAATACAAAAATAACACAATGCAAATAGTTTAGTTTTTACAAATTATGATCCATGAATATGAATCATTGTTACATAAAAAAAGGTTCCAAAACATTAAACATTTCAGCATAAGTAGAACATAAAATAAGTAATTTCGTAAGTGACGTACTAGTTAAAAATGGTGAATATGAAAATCGTAAGCATTGTAAAACATATATGATATAAAATATGGCCGTTTAATGTGAAAAATATAAAATAAAAAGAGATTATCATGGTTGAATTTGAGTTTTTTAATTATTATTTTAGTTCAGGCACGAGTTTAAATTTTAACTTAAAAGACCAAGATCTCGATCGATACTTCAGTATCCCATCTTGGTCGATATATTTTTCGATTTTTCAATATCTCAGATGATATATTCAAAATGATATTGGCAGTGATATTTGCTATTTCGTTTTGGAAGGAGTCCAAAATGAAATCCCGGAGGAGATCTCGAGCGATATTCTTGAGATCTGAAATAATGATTATGATATTTCATTCCACTTTAACTGCTTAACCATATAATTTTAGTATTTTTTTCTTGGCAACACACAGCTTAAACACTAGTTAGAAAATAAATAAAAACTACCTAGTGCTAAGTTAAAGATTTACTTTGAGAGTGGATTTTAAAAGATCATTATATAATTTGTACATAGTAAGAGTATCATTCTATGTTTCTTATAGTGACCAATTTGAATTCTAATAACTTATGTATTTGAGTTGTGAAACTGTGTTTATTTAACAACTTATCTAGAGAAGTGTTACGATGATTGAAATTTGTAAGCAAGAAAGCGCGAAACATGCTTGAATGGTGGTAATCAAGTAAGACTTTATAATATGACAATTCTCTTTCCTTTCCCATAAAATGGAAAACTCAAATTCGGTCAAAAGTAGTATTTTTCATTCCCTTAACCACTCACAAGAAGAGAACGAACCAATTCGCCCGATCTAAATCGATCGCTAAACCGACCAAGACCGTTCGAGAACGCAGATTTGTTTGAGAAAATAGAACAACAAAACTTTTCATTGCTATTACAACAATTTACATCAGAGTACAAGAATATCATAGTACGAATAAATAATATACACAGTGGAAATACAAATATCAGAGATTAATAATTTACATAGCAGCAAAAATAAAAATGTATAAATACAATGCACAACGGAAATACATCAACTATCACAATTGAAAGAAATACATGGATGCAAAGCTTTATGAATATAGCTCCAGCTGTAAACCAGGATCTTGTTAAATAGAAATCTAGAAAACCAAAACTACTAGCTACCCGTATGGAAAATACAGGCACTCAGAGTTTAAGCGAAAATAATAAACTTCAGGGCAGTCATGAGACTGGTGTGAGAACTTAAAACAATTATTAAATCTTTACTTTAAAAGTGGGAAAAATCATAGGACCACGCCGTATGACACGGAATGGATTTACTCAACATGAATACCGTTAAAAACAAAACAATGCATTGCTTTTTGGAAAATGAAGCTATTACAAGATTCAGGTCCTATCACACAATGCAACGCAAACTAGAGGATAGAGTTTTACCTTACAATAGCCAAAGATTCTTGATATGTTTAAAACAAATATTTTTGATATTACTATAGGTGCATAGTCTAGAAAACAATCTTTGAATATAAATGTATCAATCATAGACGGCATAGTACCCCATCTTACTTTATCGCCATATAGGTGTACAACTAAAACCAAAAAATCATGTATTGGAAATTAGATTCCATCTATGAGTTGAGGCAAGCGATGTCTCCTCGCCGGTTTCGAGGCACTCTAGCACATGCCTCAGGATCACACCCTTAGTAACCCTTGGATCTTCAGGGTCGGTCCACTCTTACTTTTGTGGATTGGTTATTCCTGAAAAGTATGTTTCCCGATCCAGTCGAACCTATTACCTGGCCATTGTTTACCAATCATATCTGAGGCGCCTCGCTATCCATCATCCACATTACTAAAAATGTCTGGTATTCATACCATGACACAACTTCTAGTTAGAAAGAAACGTATGCGCTCCCTATAGCCACTATCCCATTTTTGACTCATACCGGGGTGTGAGGCTCGTGAACTAACATTATACACAAAGCAGTGCTAATTAAAGTTGTGCTTTGACCATTATCCACAAAGCTATACTTTTCAACAAAATCCTTGATCATTGCTCCTCATCATGCCACATTGTCAATCCATACCATACCGTTGTTGTCTGTCGATATATAACCTTTGAGCTCGTATGTCTCAGAGAAGGGTGTTGTAACGTCCCACATTTTATTGGCTTGTATTTGAATATTTAAATCATTTTAAATATTGAATTTGTAATATAAGTGGATTTATATAAACGAAGTTGAACATATAAAAATATATATTAAATATAATCGAGCCCGTGACATCGCTGCAGTTCGTAATTTAACATTCTGAACTTCAACTGAGTGTACAAGACTTGTTTTAAATCGGATTTCTTTGAAACAAGAAATGTTGGAATTTGTTGAACCGTATCTTTCTAACAGAAGTGAAAAACCAAGATTTCGCGTTACAGAGTGGAAGTTATGTCCAGATTAAATATTCAGAAAAGCAACGGTATATTCATTTATCGACCGTAACAGTTTATTTGATATAACTAGATATCATTTGCAAATCTGGACAAGGTTCTTTTGAGGCGTAGCAGTAATTTAATTTTTAGAATTTTACTGTAATTTTTAAATAATTAAATAAGCAACTTTTTATTTGGAGTATTTTGCACCCTGAAATCAACATTTTGGGATTTCAAAATATGAGTTAACCTACCGATATTATTATATTTTTGGGATTGTGGCTTATCGCTGGACACGACCGTAATCTTATTTCTGTCCGTAGTGGCTCGGAGATGAATGGAATCTTACGTAACGCAAAACACCCCTTCCTTATTTCAAACAGAAACTGAAATAAATGCTTTAAGTATGTATCGTAGTTATTAACTTATATATGATGCTTGATGACTACGCTAACAGTCGCCGGATTAACAATTGTTGATTGTATGCTTTTATAAAATGTTGTATTTACTAGAAGGGGGGAAAAGGTCAAAAACAATGAAAAAGAAGGAATGTTAGTTCTCATGGCTTACTATTTAAAGACACAAGGATGTTATAATTTGGAATATAAGAGTATAGTTGTAGTAAAATAATAGCACCACATTTTAAATGTTTCGAAACACATGCTTCACGTATGATTTAAATGTCAGCACCAATTGTTTTACATTCTACAATCTGCATGAGGACAAGGCTTGTGTAGCCATTAAGTAAAATATTACAAAACGTGTACAGTCTACCTAACCTAACAGCTATTGCATGAAGCCCCATACCGCCCATGCCTAAGTGAACATGCTAACATATACTACCATTCCCTATTACTTAAAGACTAAGCTTTGAACTAATATAAATACACTGCTTCCATCTTCTGTTTCTGATGGAAAAAAACGAACGAAAAGCTCCTCTTTAATTTCTCATCTTCTTTCAAATCTTTTTAAAATCCTGCACAAATCTTAAAATCATGAAACCCACTTGCTTGCGATCAACCAAGCTTTCTCTTTGATCAGGCAGGCTGATAAGAAGGTGCGACACATTTTTTTTGTTGCTGTCGAGAATGATGTAGTCGGCTTAAGGTTGGATTTTGCGAGCGGTGCGAAGGAACGTGAGCATAGGAGGAGGCCTCGGCTTTGTAGGGAGGTGCTCGGCACGGAGAGAAGTTGAAAAGGAAGTGGGTATTCATGGGAAAATGATGCTGTAAGGGGCATTACATGTAGGGGAGCACGCTTTATGAGTACACCATAATGGAAACGTGGAAAATGGGATTAACAATGGAGTTGCACTGTGTTGATAAGGCGGGTGGTAAGCAAGTTAGAGGAGGGGGTGCAGCATCTGTTTTGGTGGGGGTACAGTTGGAGCAGTGACGGTGCAGGGAAACGGTGCACATCTGTGCAGGGTGGAGTGTACATTAGGTAACAGAAGAAAGGGAAGGAGGGAGTTTGTTGCTCACGTGGGAGGGTCTGGATCTGAACGCATGTAAGTAAACGAAGGAATGGGCCATTTGCAACAACTATGATTCAGCGTATAGGAAAGGGGAAATTATATGCTATTGCCTACTTAAGAACTGGACGGGTTATTAAATCCGGTTAGCTGACAGTGGAGCGGTGATGGCAGGAGTGTCGACCTAAGGTCCGGTGGTCCACCGTGACAGTGACGGTAGTTTAAACGGAGGATGGTGAATGGTATGCGGACGGGCTGTTCTTCTTGATTTCGGAGGAGGGGCTTCTAACGGGCACAGATCCAAACTAACGCAAATCGTTATTTAATGGTTAACGCACAAAGGTGAGTAAAATCACTAACTCTGATCTATTTTAAAATATTATAATTATATTTTAATTTTGTTTGAATGCTGTGTGATTGTCGTTTAGATAAATTACAGTTAAAATTGGATGAATAATATATATCGTTGCATATATACACATCATGGGGTGGATACCGATTCCATCGATTGTGATATTCCCTAGTATGGAACCAGTGATAATTGTTTGACTAACATCTGTGGATGCGGAAACCGGTTGGAGGAATCCGACCGGATTCCTCGATATTTATATGTACTGTTTGTTTTATATGCACTGTTTGAACCCGAATTACATTTAAAACCCTGTGTGAATATTGATGTTGAATAAAAATTCAACATTTTGTTTCGATTAATCAATAAACGATATCGATTAAGAAAGTGGTAAGAGTCGACCGTAAACCCATCGTTTTGTTAAGAAGTTGATTTGACTGTTAAGAAGTTGATTTGACGTCAGGCAAATGAACGAAGTTGATTATAAAAATTATATTTTTATAATTAAAGAGAAGATTTAAATTTATAATAGAAGTTCTATTATAAACCAGTATTTTAGAGTTCGTTTTATAAAGTAAATATAAACGATTTTTTTGACATTCAAATAAGTTATTAAAATATAATTATCCTGCGAGTGAATAATTTGGATAATTATTTTAAAGCAAAAAGTAAAGAAATATTATTAGATTAATTATATTAATCTAATGGTAAGAAGTAATTAAAATCAGTTAACGAATTTACCGATGGAAAGAAGTTGATTTAATCAACTGTTATTTGGAAAATGATTTTTAGATTAATTGGTCTTTAATTAATCTAACGAAAACAGTTTAGAAATAAATTAATCAAAATTAATGAGATTTAATTATCTTTTTAATTTAAGAAGTTATAAATAGAACCGTGGAATGGAGAAAGCGAAGAGTTAATACTTAATATAAATAATCATAAACAACAGAGATTTCAAAGTAAGAATATGGTGTTATAAAACCATAGTTCAAATTAAACAAAAAAATACGGTCTGATAGGTATTATAAGTAATAAGGGATTAGAGTACAAACTTATATCTGTTCTAAGATAAGGATGTTGTTGATCAAGGTCTGAGAGGTAATTAAAATCCCCCAACTTGAACGACTTCACTATTATCGAAGAACGATATCAGTTTGTAACGGAAAGAGATGTCAAGATTAGTATAAAGGGAATATGACAGCGTATTGCAAGTCTTAGAACTATAGCAATAAAATAAACGTTGTTGACTAGGCTTAAGCGTGACTGTTATGTCAAGATTAATTATAAAGGAGAATATTACAGCGTATGACAAGTTTTGAACTGTAACGATAAATTAACGTTGTTAACCAAACTTAAGCGTGATTTTTATATGTAGCAGCACTTCCTAGGAAATGAAAACAGTTTGGTTTGAAATCCACTTATTCTAGAGTAATAAGTAACGACGTTTGTTCAAAGAAATATAAGAATGAGTTTAGAAAAAGAATTGGAGAATCGTTTCAGAAAAACAATGACATCATATGATTAGAACTGAATTAAACCATTAGGATTTGGAAATAGAATTCGACGACGTCGAATGTGTTAAAAGTAAATTATTTTTAGGAATTATGATTCTGATAGGATAGTTAATATTTATGTCTAAACCAATAAATTATAGAAGGATATGTAAATCAATATTAGTTATAAACTTGATATTGATTTAACAAGAAGCTGACTTAGAAACAGAGTTTACAAAGTGAAATGGGAATATAAAAGAGATTTCGGAAAACAAGATAACGATATTTACTACTTGAAAAATGAGTTATTTGATAAAGGTGTTTAGATTTTTATAATAGAAATGATATTCACAATTTAAAGTGAATAATGTTTAAAGTGAACGCTTGGCAGATTAAAATGTTTAAAATGAAATTGGAAATATTTTTCCAATATAGTTAGGGTATATTATCCAAGTGTAGAAAATAAAGAATGTGAAAGGAATGGAAATGTTTCGAATGTTAATAACGTATGTTTTCTGGAACATGATAGAACAGGAGTTTATAATAACTGGAAATGTTTTCCAAGAAGTGTAAAAAGGCTAAAACGGGATTTGAGAAATATCTGGCAAGATATGGGAATTTGAATAATAAAAATGAATGTTAAATAAAAAGTACCCGTGTTTATGTGATGTCTAATTATAAATTTGAATGGATGTTTGTTTTTACTTCGATGGTTAAATAACCGACTATCGAAGTGTTTTGACCATCTTTGTCAAATATGGAGAGACCGGTTGGACATATTATCCGGAAACCACTCCGTATAGGCATAAGTTCTACGAATTATATTATGCTGAAGACAAATTGAAGACGGAGTGAAATGCAAGGGTCATCCAATTCCAGAATGGTGCTTTCTGTTTGTCCAGCCCCAGGACAACTTGTATGGACGAGTGTCTGACAGAGTATTTCCAACGTCACGCCGTTGATTTTTACGAATATACCAAGTTGGTGGGGAGAAGGTAACTTCTCTTTATTCTACACCCAGTGTGCATTTGTGTAATCAATATGTGAGTACGGATTTGACGATGTGGCATTCAAAGTGAATGGTGATCAGATGTTCTGAAGATAAACATAGCCTCTAGCCTCACAACTAGGAAGTAACAAAAGTTGGGCTAGCCAGCATGGCTAGTTGGGTCATCCCCAAGCAGGGTGTATTGTCATCGATCTAGAGAAAATTCGTATTTATACTTCTTTCCAATTCTGTATCTTCGGATGACGGTTGGATGGCCTATAACCGTGGGTGGAAATATATTCGATACACTCAAGCCAAATGAGTGGTCGGTCATGTATGGCCGGGTTGCAAGACATTCCTGTTGAACCCAGGTGTATCCCCTCTAGAGTACATTGATCGGTAGGTGCTCCCATACCTTGTCTGTTGGAATCCAAACTCCAATAAGCGCCCTGCGGTTTATGATTTTATACTATATATATATATATATATATATATATATATATATATATATATATGGAGCGTGAGATGCAAGCGTTTTTCTACTTGAATATTTATTTGCTTAGACATTATCATAATATCACTGGATTTGATATCAAAGATATTTGGGCTATAGTAAGGTAAAAGCCGTCCATGTTTATGTGTGGGCTGGTCTTACTATTATCCTTTGTTTTCAAAAGGATTTTCTTCAAAGTAAAACCGTATGGTTAGAATTTACTCACACTAGTCCTATGACTGACCCAGAGTTTATTTTGTTTGTTTTCCCTAAACTCTTGGGTGCCCAAATTTGTACAGGCAATCAAGTGTTTCAGTTTTTTACAGATACACTTGGAGGAGCTCAAAGCAGAAGGCTTCACCATTAGTATTTAGAGATTATTTCCGCTGTGATATGATGTATTGTACTCCGATATATGGTATGTATATACAATACAGTTTTGTAACTCAAAGTTATGTTATATAATACATTTTATTTATTCCGCTGTGAGTTTCGTGTTTACTCTGATTCTGTTCAGTTGACTTCTTCTTCTATTCTATTAGTTCTATCTATTCTATCTCATCCTCTAAATTCTTTCTATTAATGATCTGAATTTTCGTGCACTTTGAGTTGAATGTGTAGGATATTAGTCAGCTCAAATTGGCATGAATTTTCGGGCCATCACAGGTGTTAAGCAAGAGAATATATTCTCTGCCACCAAACAGATACATATTTAGCAGAGATCAACGAATACAACACACAATGCAATGTCAAACATACAATCCATTTACAAGTCCGTTCTAGGTCTGAACGAAACCGGAGGCACCTTTTTCCTCGTCCCATATGTCCAATACATGAGAGATGTAACGACCCAAGGATTTTCGGCCCCGGAAATCGACATAAATACCTTTACCGTAACTCATGTCGACTTTCCAAACACCGAAAACACTGGAACATTATTAGAAAGAAATTAGAGGGTGAGGTAAGAAAGAAAGAAATATTAGAATAGAAGAAGAAACAACACAACATAGAGTCTCACATCGCAGCGGAATAAAATATAATACAGAAATAAATCTTTATTGAGAGCTTTAAAAATATTTACAATCATCAGAGTACATCACACATCTGGGCAGTTATAGTAACTTGTCCTCCTATACAATACACAGTGGAATAGTAGCTATATAATATCATACATCTGAACTCTTCCAGCTCGTCTCTTCATAACATTCGTTAACCTGAACCTGTACACCCGGTCTAACCCGAGCATTTACAAAACACCGGGTCAGTCTGGTGAACCAGAGTGAGTAAAACTCGCACAGTATTAAGGGAAATCATCCAACTTGATTTTAATGTTCAAAATCTTTTCAAAAGAAAAGGATAATCGTAAGACCAAATCCACACATAAATACAGACGGTTTTTTCCTTACGGTAACCTAAACCATTTTTTGAAATCAATATCTTTTCTGATATTATAATAGTGTCTAAATACAAGTAAATAGAATCTAGTAGAACGCTTGCATCTCACGCTCCACATATATAGTATACAATCAAAAACCGCGGGCGCTTATTGGAGATTGGATTCCAACTATGACAAGGTATGGGACCACCTGTCGATAGTGTATCTCTAGAGGCGAATACACTGGGTTCAACAAGAACGTCTTACAACCCGACCCTCACATGACCGACCCCTCATTTCGCTTGAGTGTATCGAATGTATATCACCAACGGTTGGGCTCAAACCACCGTTTCCCGAAAAGGGACAGCAGCGAAATAGATTAAAGAAGCAAAAGTAATTTCTATAGATAGGTGATTATACACCCTAATGGGAGCGACCCACATAGCCATGTTGCATGCCCGATTTATGTCATTTCCCTGTTGATGAAGCTTGAGGTTTAATTCCCTTAACACCAGCTGGCCACCATTCATTTTGAATGTCACATCGTCAGATCCGCCAAATATCACTAATTGACGTCCACAAAAATACTCTAGTTATTTGGCTAGAGAAAAACCATTTCTTCGCCATAAACTATGGTATATTTGAAGAAATCAACGTACGTAATTCCTTTGGAAATACTCTGTCAGACATCCGTCCATACAAGTCATCCAGGAATAGGATGAACCGAAGGTACTCTCCTACTGCATCCTAGGAATCACCCTATAGATCAGTAGTGAGAAGTCCTTGCAATCCGTAGATTCCAACCACGACAGAACCAAAGTTTATCTCTGGTTGCAACATCATAGATTATTAGTAATTCCTCCTTTTATGAAGATCTACGGTCTTCAATGCTCCATCTCGATCATCTTCTGATATCTTCATGTACTTGTTGGTCGGAATGGTTTTCGAATATAAATTCGATCCCGGTCTTTCCGTGCCAACAATCGTATTGGACAGATTTGATAGTTGGTGATTTAACTATCAAAATAAATAGTGATTCAATCAAGAAATCCAATGAGTTCACTGGTTTAGTATTCAGCATCACTTGCCCTTTTAATTAAAACAAATGTAAATTTTAAAACTCTTACATATTCCGATATTACAAAAATAGCTTTTCGCTTCTTACTTAACATAAAATCTTTCTTTAAATAAAATTCATTTTAATACTTAGGAAAATCCTATATCATATCCAGTTTCAAATTTCACTTTCAAAATATTAGCCACATTATTATCCAATATTCAGAAATTAATTCACTTATTATTCATAAAATAACGTTACGAAATATCTTTTATTCGTTACTTTAAAACAACAATCCATGTTTATTCTTATAGAATAAAACTCAATTTTACGTTTCTTTCTAACTCGAAAAATATTGTTATAATTCACGCAATCCCCTTTTATTTCACCTTTCCTCGGAATCCTTATTATATATATTCCAAATCCTCATCAAAAATGTTGCGATATTATTTCTCTTATGAAATAATAAATTATCACTACTATTACAACTAATGTTATCCTCATATAATCCTGAAGTCGTTCAAGTTGGGGTATTTTAATTACCTCCAGACCTTGATCAACAACGTTCATATCTTAAGATAGATACGAGTTGTAATCCAAAACCGATACTTCATTCTAATACAATTCAAATTCCATTTAACTGAACTATTCAAAACATAGTTTCAGAAAACCTTCTTACTCTTTGAAATTTCTTGTCTCAGATATACCCGTTCTTTCTTAATTCAATAATTAAGTAATATTTTATAAAACACCACTTTTTAACCATTCGGTTAATTTTCTATTCTCATATTTATAAATCTGATTTAATATCAGAATTGACTTTATAAAAATCAATTAATAATTAATTATAAATTAATTAATTAAATAATAAATATTTATTTATTTTTAAATAAACTTTTATTCAAAATAATATATTTCAAAAATTTATCTTCAGTTATAAAATAAATTTTATTACTTCAGTTTTGTCGATTCACCTAACGGTAAATCATCATAAACAAAATAATTTACTTTATAGGCCATTTACTGCCGATTACCCAACCAATATTACTCATTGGTTAAAACCAAACACAAGTTGAATTTTCAATCAATGATCAATAATCAAATCCATCACCCAAACAGGACAGTTCATATATGAGAATATGAAAATAAATAATGTCTAATACATTTGAGGAATCCGGTTGGATCCCTCCAACCTGTTCTTCCATGTATACAAATCAGATCATTCACTTCCATTTAACTGATTATAATAAATAACGACCATTTAACATCAACCAATTCGCAAGCAATTCAAACAATTTAAACACGTTTATTTTATAAATGTGACCAACAAGGTAAGTTACCTTTATTGGAACCAATCGTTAGAATAACGATTTGGTATTAATACTGAAATTAAACAACGGTTTAATTTCATCGGTTAAATCAACAAATAAATATATAACTAGCAAACAGTCAACCATTGGCAAACAGAACACACCAAATAAAAACCCAATTTATATAAAATATAAATGGGAAAAACTGAGTGAGTTTAGCTCACCTTGATTTCCATTGATGGCTTAAGTGGTTCAGTTCTAGTTAAATTAAACAGATGTTCAATTTAACTATAAATTCTGGCGAATTCCAGCTTTGTTCAAACTGTTCCAGCATGTAACGTTCGTAACTATAATTCCATCGCAACTTGTCTTGTTGGATTCTGTTCACGAAATAAAAGGTTATACACATTTTAAACATTAATGTTTTAATTGACTAATCATTTCCTAATTATAAAATTAATTAAACAATTTACTTTGTCAAATGTTTAGCATAGGCCGACTACTCTCTTCTTTTTCCCCATCTGAAAATCGAGACTGCTATCCAGACTTCTAGCTTAGGATTTTCTCAACCTATCATGTTATAATATTAATGGATAAATTCAAAAATTTATAATAGAATTAATTATTTTAATTAGACATAAATTAACTCAGTTAACTTTGATTACTCTGGTAACACTAACAAGGTCAATTATCTTTAATTCTAGCGTCCCCTTTTTGCTCCAGACTTCCCGCATGCCTCCTGTAGTATAAAGATATGATTTAATTTACCAACCATTTTCCCTAGTCATATATATTAATTAATAATTACTTAATAATCAAATGGTTTAATTACCGTTCTGCTTTCGTTCAGGATAACAAACCAGGCCTAATTTCCTGAATCTCCTCCTCCCCATAATTCTTTCCCGTCCCTATTCAAACGTTATAACAAACCCAGTCCCAATATTCTTCATTCAAACAAACCATATGATTTCTTTCTTTCCAACCCCAGGCCGTCTTGTCTTCAGTCCACTTATGTTTCTTATATGTGAAACAAAATGTAACAACACAGTTTACTCCTTCCATTAGCAGTGTCTTCACCTCCCTCGTCTTTCCCTGTTTTACTCAACAAACTCCATCTCCCATGCAAGATCAACACATCAACTTCCTCAAACCAGTCACCGTCCACCGTTCACCTGGACCACCCCCACTGACCCACGCCTGAGCTTCGAAACCGAAGCACCACCTCACCGTTTGACACTCATCAGTACACCCCCACCTACCAACTGTCGAACATTCAACACCCACTTCCACTACAGACCCCATCACTTATTGTCTCAACTTAACCCATCACGCACGAACCCAAAATCACCCCATCGCAAACTGCATGAACTGCTCCTCCCT
Source organism: Allium sativum (assembly GCA_030737875.1). Classification (NCBI taxonomy): domain Eukaryota; kingdom Viridiplantae; phylum Streptophyta; class Magnoliopsida; order Asparagales; family Amaryllidaceae; genus Allium; species Allium sativum. The sequence goes on along the minus strand of CM060921.1, from coordinate 791,725,638 downwards.
TGGCATCCATCTTCGGTCACCATCATATGATTCCCGTGACCTGAACCGCACCATAAATCCACGCACAATCCTCCGACTGCCACCATGTTCCCTCGGAGAACCTTGCCAACCTCCAGAGCCATGTCCACCAGAAAATGAACCCCCTTTGTAACGCGTGTAAAAGGACCGGTATGCATGGGGAAAAGAATTTTAAGGGGGAACGTGCCCTTGTTTTTCTGATGAACGAAAATAGAACCGGGCGGTACTGTGTGTTTACAGAAGAAGAATGGGGGAGGATAAGAAAAGGAAATGGCTGAGTTTGGGTTTGTCTTTCGGAAACAAAAGGAAATGAAGGTTGCATTATTATTTATATGGGAAGAGGTGTGGCTAGCACGCCATTGGAAATTATTATTTTACTTAGGTTACTTGGTCTGCACGGTTTGAGGTTTGGCAGTCAAGAAAGCTCAAGGTGTGGCGCGCATGTAAAGGGACAGCAGAAAATGTTTAATCAAATAATATATATTACTATGAGTTGGTGCGGTTTGTTTTATATCAAATTAAATCTCACCGCTATTTACATATGTAAATACGGTTAGTGTTTAGGGTTAAGATATTTATATTATAATATTTTAATATGGTTAATTTTATTGTACCACTATACTAACGTTACCCCGTTTAATATGCATACCACACAATGAAACCGAAACGAAAAGAAAATGTTCAATTTGCTATGTTCTGCTTTCAATGAAATTCGTTCGTCGAAAAACGGATATTGTTCGGAAAATAATTATTTATACGGCTTATATAATACCGTAAAAATATAAGTAAATTACAAAAAAAAATTAATTAAATAGTAATAAATTATTATTACCATATATATCCCAAATAAAATAACATATAAAAACCCAATATGGTCTTATAGCTTAACATTAACGTATTCGATGTCCAAATCCTATTGAAAATCTTTTAAATTTATAAATAAACATTACAATTTTATAAACGATTTCCATAGCTACTATTTTAAAATCTGAATTGGACATATATTACAATATATAAACTGAAATTCTGATTTTTCTCTTTCATTAGAAAATTAGAATCAACATGATTCCCATGTTTCTTGTTTCACAGAAATCCAACTTATATCGGACTCTGTATATTCAGTTGAAGTTCAAAACTCCGTATTACGAACTACCGCGCCATTTTGAGCTCGATTTATAATTTTTATAAATATATAACGTTCAAACTTCGTTTCAATAAAGAATACAATATTAAAATCCTTTATTATTCCAAATAAAATATTTAAAATAATAAATTAAATTAAATATTTGACTGCTAAAAATGCGGGTCGTTACAAGAGAGGCCCTCGCATATTTGGACAATCAACAAGTACATCCGGACAGCTACCACCATAACCCTTCAAGGCTGCAACTCCATCCAGGGAATCATTAGTAATCCATTCGATGTGACGATTGTCGGCCTTGCACCGTCTTCAATATTTTTGACTTTTAATCATCGTAACAGTTATTCAGAATGTGTTGAACCCAATCTTTCGGAATAACTTGCGCATCTTATAATCAAGTGATATATAAACACATCGTACACCTCATTCCAATCCAAAATATTCTTTTATTGAAATATTCATTATACTGGGAATTATTCCCCTTAATATTATCAAATATTTAATTCATTTAAACCTCTTATTTAAATCTTTCTTTGAAAACCTTTACAAAAAATTTTGTATTATCTTTTAACAATCTCAAACCGAATTAAGGTTCATAAAACTAGTCGGGATTATCGAGCCTTACCAAAGTAATCATTCATTTTATTATCCTAATCCCAGCCTATTCATCCCATGGAGCAAAATTGGCACTACTCCATATCTAACACCCATCGTTTTATTGGTAAATTTAATTACCATTTCACATTCAAATCTAATTAAAGATTTAACAATCGCATGGAGTAAAACTGGTGGTACTCCATCTCGAATACTTCTTGTGTTTGGTAAATTTAATTACCCTTTAACTTTCAATCTAATTAAAGATTCATCAAAACACCAACTTAATTTTAATCTTCAAAAATCATTACTTAATGATTTTTCAACTTTAAGAAATTTATCCTTTCTTTACTCGGATTAAAGAACAAATGTCAATTAAAACATTGCACATAATAAACCAAAAATCAAATTCCATTAATATGGAATCTTCACGAAAATTTGAAAAATTTATAATTGTGACACCCTACGTTCGTCAATGTCACTCTTTAACAGAATACATTAAGTTTCGTGAAGTGTTATGGGTAAGCAGAAATAGAAACATCACAAGATAGATATAAAATAGCAGCGGAAATTAAAACTTTATTTTCTAAACATAAAACATCGGGGTTCAAAATCAAATTACAACATAAGTCTAAAATACAGAAAACCCATTACATCAAATTAAAATATCTGCCTTGTAATAAAATCATCAGAGTACAGTAATATAAAATCATTGTCCCCAAAAATAGCCATAGCAAGGTAGATAGGTAATCAAAGCGGTACATCTAAGCAGCTCCAAGCAGAAGAGAGAATCCTAATCAAGCCCGAGTATTCCCACCCTGAGAACCTAGGTGGAAGGAAGAGGGAGAAAAGGAAACAAAATGGGTTAGACATAAATTCTGGCAAGTCCAGTTACTTTTAACATATAAATAAGTAAAAGCATCATGACATGCATATAAACTGGATGATAGAGATAACAATATCATAAGACATGTATAACAAACTAAACAGGATAAGCAGGATGAACAGAATAGAACATATTACGCTTCTTAAGTACTTTTCTCTGCACCAATACTAAGATAACAGAAACAGAAAGATCCCAACAGAAACAAATGGTAGACTTAGGTGTACTTCTAGTGACGGGTTTTACCCCCCAAATGATAATAACAGGCATCCCAACAGAAATAACGGGTGTTACCCCAAACGATAATAACGGGCTCCTAAACAGGCAGGACTAGATGTACCTTAATGACTACCCCGAATTGATCGGCTCCCTATCCCATGGATACCTGTGCTGGCCCCACGGTAGGATGTATCACTTCATAAAGTGGAAACCCCTTTCCTCAGTAGGAACAACCATATCTAGTGATGTCACAACGTCTTAATTTCCTGATCAGTCCGGACCCATGCACGCGCATGACTTCGTTGCGCCGTCAACATCTCTAGCCATTTTAACCTCTTATAATCAGCATAGTAAGCGTGCCCCTAACCCCTACCTAGTTTGGGGTCCCCCTTTGGATACCAGTATGGGTTACTGACTAATACGGGTCCCACACAATAGATGGTGCAAGCCACTTCCTAGGTTTGCATCCCACTACTAGGATTTTGATAGGTTATGCTTAACAGATTAACAAGCTCGCATAACCCTAACATATAAAACAGGTTAAGTTTATCGGGTTTATATAACCCCCTATAGATTTACAGGTTTAATTAACCCCACAGATTTAATCGGTTTACTTAACCCCATAGATTTACTTAACCCCTTACCTTTATATTGTCATCAACGAAGGTAATCTACAATCTTTTATCCCCGGATTGTAATTAACAAAAGTAATCTACAATCTTTTGTCCCTGGATTGTAATTAACGAAAGTAATCTACAACCTTTTATACCCAAATTGTACTTAACGAAAGTAATCTACAATCCCTTACTCCTAGATTGTAATTAATGAAAGTAATTTACAATCTTTTATCCTCGGATTGTAATTAACGAAAGTTATCTACAATCCCTTACTCGTAGATTGTAATTAACGAAAGTAATCTACAATCTTTTACCCCCGGATTGTAACTAACGAAAGTAATCTACAACCTTTTACCCTTGGATTGTAATTAACGAAAGTAATCTACAATTGCTTTACATTATTCATTGTCTGATTCCATAGTTACAATAACGTGTTTTTACTAAATATGTAATTAAGTATACTTGTCTCAATTCACTTGTATTTTGTTTAATGTGTCACTTATTATTTATGATTAAATATAACTTATTTCACCTCATATATTCACCTCGTTCTTTCTTATTTAATCATAATTCCGTCTTACACTATCCCTACAACTTGTCATTGTTTACTTATTAACTTAGTTCTCTTAACTAAACTAATAAGTTTCCTTTCCATTTATTATAACTTATGTTATAATTTCCACTTGTCCTAGGACCAGCCTACCTACAACATTTTCGTTAATGTAATTAATTATAATAGGTTATTATCATTCCCCGTTCATGCATGTTAATGCACCAGACCTCTCACATTAAGTTGACCACTTTTCGATGTTGGATGTCCTGGGAAGACTTCTACCACAAGATGGACTTAACCTCATGTCTTAGCACCGTTATATGTATATTTATGCACTAGACCTTTTACATTAAATTAACCACTTGTGGATGTTGGATTTGCCGGGCGGTTCCGGACAGACTTCTACCATAAGTTAAATTTAACCTTATGTCTAAGTGCGGTTACAATTTCTTAATTGCCATAATTGTTTAACAATCTTTTTGGTCTAATAATCCTATTTAGGAATTACTCATGCTCTTCATAGGTTTTTCAACTAAAGTATTCAATTTCAATAGTTTTCAGCAGATTACTCATTTTAACAGATTAAACATCTCTGCAAGTTACAGTAGGTAACTTACTGTTTCATTAACTTGTTCCGCTTAATCTAAAATTAAACCTATAGATTTATATTCCCCAAGTTACGGTCATAATTCACAATATAAATATGCCCCATGTTTAGTCTTACATTACAGTATAGGTTTTATGCCCCCAAATCCCTGTTATGATTCATAATACAACTTTTGCCTCAGATTTATCTTTCCCAATTTCGTCAGTTCGCATATTTCAACAATAGACCAAGGCTCGAAGGTAGCCTAAGATATAAAAATAAAAAGGGAAAAAGGGAGAGAAGAGAACAGGAATATGCATAATAACAGAATAGGAATATGATAACAGAAATGGGCATATCAGAAATAGGCATATAAGAACTGAACAATAGATCAGGTGTACAGAGAAATACATGTAATGACAGATTTGTTTAGGTATGGATCAGATTCTTAACAGACATAGGTTTAAATCCAGATTTACAAACATGTCAGAATTACTTGTTAAATGTTTATATCTAAAAGCAACATAAAATCTCAGAGACTGGATCTAAAGAACAGAGAATAATTAGGCCGAAGCTGTAAAAGAAATTCTTGTGTGCGTATAATTTGTTGTTGAAGAAAATAGGCTAATTCAATCCAAGCTAGGGTAGCATCTCATTGTCTCCATTGTTTTTATGTGTAAAAACAATGGAAATGATGCCCTATTTATACCCTAAAGCCAACGAACCAATCTATAAAGGAATTCCATGTTCAAAAATGGGAATTTTCCCAAATCTGTATCAAGGTCTACCCCCTACCTAGGTCGACCCATGGGACGACCCCAACACCCTGAGTCGACCCTAGGTCGACTCCTCCGACGGGTCAATTCCCTCCTAGCCTTTCCCGCTTCGCTGTTTTAAATTATTTTTAATTTCTAGATTGATTTGTAAATATATATTTCTCTTACATGTATAGCTTAATAACTTCTTCTTACGATGTACATTTTACGCAAACTCGGAGTCTATCTTAAGCAAAATTCCGAGAAGAACGCAATGGTACAGTCCATTTCCCTTAATTCCCAATATTTAGTTAAGTGTTCTTTAGTTTATTGTTATATTGTCCTTTGAAATTACGAGGTGTTACATTCTCTTTTACTTAAAGGATTTCGTCCCCGAAATCTCTAAGTTAAGAAGAATGTATATCCTAACATCCACATCCATCTACTCATTCATCAATCACAGGCATCCGTTGTCCTTAAAAGATTCTAATGATTATATGAAAATATGCAAAGGTATGTGTATATGTCCCTATACTAATGCGAAAAATTAGGCGGTCTTATGATTTAGTTGACCTCCTTAATGTAATGTATGTTAGTGCCATGAATCCAACATGTATGCAAATAATCCTAGTATATCATGTGAACTCTATATATGTGTACAATCATCCATCCAAATGCAACATTCATATGATGATACACCCATTTCCGTCCATAAAAATAAGAAAAATGCACATGCATCCATATGCAGCATTAGAGTGATTGAGATGATCTAATGCCTAATGTGTGTTTATATACATCCATGAGCAACTATTAGCAAACACTTGCATCTACTTGCATCCATCAAACATAACATGTCTCGAAAACATGTTTACATCCATTGGTTTCCTACGTAAAGGTTGAAGATTCGATCGATATGATATACTTAAATGACAGAAGCAAGTACGAATAAAGCTTTTGGAAAAATAAATTACGAACATACCCTTGAAAGGAAAAGGGTACGAAGCACGAATCTTGTCTTCAGCCTCCCAACTTGCATTCTCGCGGTCTTCGCCCCATTGGACTTCCATCAACTTGACTTCTCGGTTGCGTAGCTTCTTAACCTCAGAACCAAGAATACGGGTAGGAACTTATCTAACTATCGCCTCCCGTTCTACCTGTACTTCCTCAAGCATACTCGGCTCAGCTACTTCTGCGGTATTACGCAGGCACTTTCGTAGATGAGAAACATGGAAAACATCATGAACTCCTACAAACCTTTCCGGTAACTGTACTCAGTAGGCCATTTGACCTATTCTTTCCACTATAGGAAATGACCCTATAAACCTTAGCGCCAATTTCCCTACCGATCCAAAATGAACCACATTCCTCAAAGGTGAAACTTTGATGAAAACCATGTCTCCCACCTCAAACTCTATATCGGCCTTCCTCTTATCTGTGTATGATTCTGCCTATCATGAGCTGTCTTCATGTGTTTGCCGATAAGATCAGCCTTTTCTGAAGTTTCTCTAATAATCTCAGGTCCAAGTAGAAGCCTCTTTGTTGTCTCAATTTGAGACCCTTCAGTGAGAACAGATACTTGTGCGACTTATGGTCTGTGTATAACTCAAACTTTTCCAAGCAGATACTGCTCCCAAGTCTTAAGCGCGAATACTATAGCAGCTAATTCCAGAACATGGTTAGGGTAGTTCTTTTCGCCAACTCTCAACTGTCTAACACCGTAACATACTACCCTTCCCTCTTGCATTAAGACAGCACCAAGCCCCATACCACATGCATTAGTGTACACTGTGAACACCTTGCTCCCACCAGGCAATGTCAGAACTTAGACTGTTGTCAGAGCCCTCTTCAAATCGTTGAAAAGAATCCTCACAATCAATGTTCCAAGCAAACGCCAGATTCTTCTTCGTCAGTCTGGTGAGTGGGGTTGATATCCTCACAAAGTCTTTAATAAACTTCCTATAGTAGCCCGTTAAACCAAGAAAACTTCTCACCTCCATTGCATTCTTTGGAATCTTCCAACCTTGAACTAGAACTACTTTTGTGGGATCCACTGCTATCCCATCCTTGGAGACCACATGCCCTAAAAATTTCACTTCCTTACTCCAAAAATGACATTTGGAGAATTTCTCCTTAAGTTGGTGTGCTCGGAGAGTCTTCAAAACCTCCCTTAAATGTTGGGCATGTTCTTCTCAGAATGTCATCCACAAAGACCATAACGAACTTATTCTGAAACACCCTACTCATAAGATCCACAAAATAGGTGGGTGCATTCATCATCCCAAAAGGCGTGACGAGCCACTCAAAGAAACCATATGGAGTTCTAAAAGCGGTCTTGTCTATACTATCCTCGGCCACCCTCAACTGATGAAAACCCATGGCTAAGTCTAACTGGGAGAAAACAGATGCACCAACAAGCTGGTCAAACAGATCATCTATCCTCGGAAGTGCGTGCCTATTCTTCTTAGTGAGCTTATTCAACTCCCTATAATCCATACATAAGCATAGCAAGCCATTCGCCTTAGTTGCGAATACGACTGGAGCACCCCATCCAGATATGCTTCGCCTAATAAATCCCTTCTCAAATAGCTTCCCTACTTGCTTCTTGAGCTCCCCCCGCTGCCTAGGAGCCATGTGGCGCACAGGCAATGCGACTGGCTTTGCATTATCCACCAAATATATCTAGAAATCAATCTCGCGCCTCAGAGGTAAGCCCCTAACCTCATCAAAAACATTTGAATACTCACAGACTACCAGTATAGATCGCAAATTATCAACAGATGCATCAAGTGATTTTATGAAACTAAGCATAACAGACCCTTTTGGGTCACAAGAAATCTCGAGTGTCCTTCCATGGCAAGTCAGAAGTCTAACGTCCCTCCTCTCACAATCTAGAATGGCATCATACATGGCTAGCCAATCCATCTCTAGAATTAAACCATAGCCCATGAAACCAGGCACATATGCGTTGCACTTAAACTCGACACCCAAAACAGATATTCTCAAACCTCGACAAATAATAGACGGATGAGACGTGCCCCCAATGGGGTTTGAGACAACAACGAGATCCAAAACCATTCTAGTACTAAGGTGTAGAGACTAAACCACAAAATCAAATATAAAAGAACGCAAAGCGCCAGAATCAAAAAGAGTCCTAAAAAGATGATTGGAAAGAGAAATCAAATCTTCAACCGAAACTTTCCTACCTCCGTCTGGTCCACTGCCCTCGAAAGAATGCACTGGCTCTCCAAATGGTCCTATCTTTTACCCCTGTCCTAGCTTCTTCGAGCACTTCCTAGTTAGTGTCCAACTTTGCCACAGTTGAAATAAGTGTTCTTCCTTTTTCGGCAATCTTTGACCAAACGACCCATGTTCCCACAAGCATGACATTTCTTCTTGCCTTTATTTGAACTTTATTAGGCTTTCCTTCTTTCATCTACGTTCCCTTCTTAGGCCACCATTTTTCTCGTCCTTGGGCTGTGCTTCTCAGCCTTAACTCCCTTATTATCCTTTTTACCATCCTTGTGTAATGTGTTAACAAGTCTTTCGAAAGTTGCCTCCATCGCATGGAAATCCTTACGAAGCTTGAGAGAAAAATAGCTGCGGGTGGAACTACTGTGGCTATAGATGGAGGTTCGGCACTTCCTTGCCCTTCGACATGTGTCATAGTTTTAACATGCCTATAGAACCATGCCGCAATGGGGACACCCTTCAGGAAGAATCGGTTCCCCAAACATGCTGGAAAAAAAGAGACTCAAGCGGAGAATCGAGAGATATTTTATATGCCTTTAGGAAAATGTTTTTCAAAAACAGACTTTTCTTTGAAAATATTTTCTTTTTTAAACCTTTTCAAAAAAATTCAAAATCTTTTATCTGATCTTATAACCTTCAGCTCTGATACCAAATGTGACACCCCACGTCCATTAATGTCACTCTTTAACAGAATGCATTAAGTTTCGTGAAGCATTATAGGTAAACAGGAACATCACAAGTCAGATATAAAATACCAGTCGAATTTGAAACTTCATTTTCTAAACAAAAAACATCGTGGTCCAAAATCCAATTACAACAAAGTTTGAAATACAAAAAACTCATTACATCAAATTAAAATATCTGCCTTATACTAAAATCATCAGAGTACAGTAATATAAAATCATAGTCCCCAAAAATAGCCATAGCAAGGTAGACAGGTAATCAAAGTGGTACATCTAAGCAGCTCCAAGAAGAAGAGAAAATCCTAATCAAGCCTGAGTATTCCCACTCTGAGAACCTAGGAGGAAGAGGTAGAAAAGGAAACAAAACGGGTCAGACATAAAGTCTGGCGAGTCTAGTTACTTTTAGCATATAAATAATTAAAAGCATCATGGAAGGAATATATACTGGATGAGAGAGATAACAGTATCATAAGACAATATAACAAACTGAATAGGATAAGCAGGATGAACAGAACAAAACAGATTACGGTTCTCAAATACTTTTCTCCACACCAATACTAGCATAACAGAAATAGAATAATCCCAACAGAAACAAATGGTAAACTTAGGTGTACTTCTAGTGATAGGTTTTACCCCCAAACGATAATAATAGGCAGCCTAACAGAAATAACGGGTGTTACCCCAAACGATAATAACAGGTTCCTAACTAGCCAGGACTAGATGTACCATAATTACTACCCCCAATCGATTGGCTCCCTATCCCGTATATACCCTGTGTTGGCCCCACAGTAGGATGTATCACTTCCTAAAGTGGCAACCCTTTTTCCCGATAGGCACAACCATGTCTACTGATGTCACAGCATCTTAATTCCCTATCAGTCCGGACCCACGCACGTACATGACTCCACTGGAATGCATCGTCAACACCTCTATCCATACTAACCACTTATAATCAGCTCATTAAGCGTGCCCCTGACCCCTACCTATTTCGGGGTCCCCCTTTGGATACCAGTATGGGTTACTAACTGATACGGTTCCCACACAACAGATGATGCAATCCACCCCCTAGGCATACATCCCCACTACTAGGATTTTGATAGGTTATGCTTAGCAGATTAACAAGCCCGCATAACCCCAACATATAAAACAGGTTAAGTTTATCGGATTTATATAACCCCCCACAGATTTAACAGATTTACAGGCTTAACATGTTTAATTAATCCCATAGATTTAACAGGTTTACTTAACCACATAGATTTACTTAACCCCTTACCTTTAGATTGTAATTAATGAAAGTTATCTACAATCTTTTATCCATATATTGTAATTAACGAAAGTAATCTACAATCTTTTATTCCCGGATTGTAATTAACGAAAGTAATCTACAATCCCTTACTCCTAGATTGTAATTAACGAAAGTAATCTACAATCTTTTACCCTCGGATTGTAATTAACGAAAGTAATCTACAATCCCTTACTCCTAGATTCTAATTAACGAAAGTAATATACAATCTTTTACCCTCGGATTGTAATTAACGAAAGTAATCTACAATCTTTTGCCCCTAGATTGTAATTAACGAAAGTAATCTACAATCCCTTTATATTATTCATTGTCTGATTCCATAGTTACAGTAACATGTTTTACTTAATATGTAATTAAGTATACTTGTCTCAATTCACCTGTTTTCTATTTAACATGTCACTTATTATTTATGATTAAATATAACTTATTTCACCTCATATATTCACCTCGTTCTTTCTTATTTAATCATAATTCCGTCTTACACTATCCTTACAACTTGTCATTGTTTACTTATTAACTTAGTTCTCTTAATTAAGGTTTACTAATAAGTTTCATTTCCATTTATTATAACTAATGTTATAATTTCCACCTGTCCCTAGGACCAGCCTACCTATTATATAACATTCTCATTAATGTAATTAATTATAATAGGTTATTATCACTCCCCGTTCATGTATGTTAATACACCAGACCTCTCACTTTAAGTTGACCACTTGTGGGTGCCAGATATGCCAGGCGGTTCCGGGTAGGCTTCTACCACAAGCTGGACTTAACCTCGTGTCTTAGCACCGTTATATGTATATTTATGCACTAGACCTCTCACATTAAATTAACCACTTATGGACACAAGTTGAATTTAACCTCATGTCTAACTGCGGTTACAATTTCTTAATTGCCATAATTGTATTAACAATCTATTTGGTCTGATAATCCTATTTAGGAATTACTCATGCTCATCATAGGTTTTTCAATTAAAGTATTCAGTTTCAATAGATTTCAGCAGATTAGTCATTTTAAAAGATTAAACATCTCTGCAAGATACAGTAGGTTACTTACCGTTTCATTAACATGTTCCGTTTAATCTTAAATTAAACCTACAGATTTATATGCCCTAAGTTACGATCATAATTCACAATATAACATATGCCCCAGATTTAGTCTTACATTACAGTATAGGTTATGCCCCCAAATCCTGGTCACGATTCATAATACAAGTTATGCCCCTAATTTATCTTTCCTAACCATTCCCAATTTCGTCTGTTCGCATATTTCAGCGATAGGCCTAGGCTTGAAGGTAGCCTAGGCTATTAAAATAAAAAGGGAAAAAGGAAGAGAAGAGAACAGGAACAGGAATATGATAATAAAAATAGGCATATCAGAAATATGCATATAAGAAATGAACAATAGATCAGGTGTACAGAGGAATACATGTAATGACAGATTTGTTTAGGTACGAATCAGATTCTTAGCAGACATAGGTTTAGATCCAGATTTATAAACATTTCAGGATTACTTGTTAAATGTTTATATCTAAAAGCAACATAAATTCACAGAGACTGGATCCAAGGAACATAGAATAATTAGGATGAAGCTATAGAAGAAATTATTGTATGCGTATAAGCTGTTGTTGAAGAAAACAGGCTAATTCAATCCAAGCTGGGGCAGCATCTCGTTGTCTCTATTGTTTTTTATGTGTAAAAACAATGGAAATGAGGTCCTATTTATAACTTAAAGCTAACAAACCAAACCACAAAACAAGTCCACATTCTACTTGGGTCGACCCCATGGTCGACCCAGCCGGGTCTCGGGTCGACTTCTCTGACGGGTCGATTCCCTCCTAGCCTTTCCCGCTTCGCTGTTTTGAATTATTTTAAATTTCCAGGTTGATTTTTGTGTGTGTGTATATATATATCTTATATGTATACAAATTTCTAAGCTTAATAACTTCTTCATACGATGTCCATTTTACGCAAACTCAAAGTTTATCTTAAGCAAAATTCCGAGATGAACGCAATGGTATACTCTGTTTCCCTTATTTCCCAACATTTAATTAAGTATTCTTTAGTTTATTGTTATAATGTCCTTTAAAATTACGGGGTGTTTTAATAATTGATACAAATTTCCGTATCAGACTAATATTATAAGTGGAATAGCGGTGAAGCCTTTTAAATTCCATAAATAGTAAAGGCCTTCCTTTATAGAAGTTCATTTCGATTATTATTAACTCGAATTCCATTCAATTCCAATTTAATTAAATAGATTGGAAAACTTTATTAAATCCTAATTAAGGGATTTATTCCAGTCATAAATAGGTTTAAGAACGGTATTAATGACGATATCATTCATGACAAATCCAAATCCCAATTTCCATTTAATTCCAATTTATATGTCGGAAACTTCTGGTTATGACAAAACCATTCACAAATCCAATTTATTATTTCTAAAAATCATTGGATTATTATTCTAGTTATTAACAAGTTCATTCAAATAAAAATATCTTTTACTTTTCAAATTTGGAGTATTTCATCCAAAATCTTTCCAAAACATTTATTATGATTTTACATAATTTATTTATATTTTTAATAATTTTATTAAGGCCTTTACAGTCGGTTTCCGATACTGGCCACCGAACAACTCCATAACGACCTTTTTCAAAACTTATTTGGACTTAAATTAAAATCTAACCGTTGGATTTCAAAATTCTCATTCTATTGAAAAGCTCAATTCATTACGGTTCCAATGGTTCCAGTTTCAGGCGAATCCGACGGTCGGATCTCCCGTTACGTCCATTCAAAGTTAATGGTTGAAATTCGCGAACAATCGTTGCGCGACACGTTCTATTTAAGCCATTTAAATATATATATATATATATATATATATTATCCATTTCCATTCAAAACGTATTTTATAAAACGTTTATAATTTCGTTTAAAAACAATTTCACTTCCATTTCAATTTTAAATTAAATTGAACATATCATATTATTATAATCTTGAACTAATAATATTATCAAAATGTCAATTTTTGAAATTCAGTCTTATCGATATTCATTATAAAAATGAATAAAGTCGATAGAAAAATTCTTCGAGTTAAAATAGCATTTGTATATTGTTAGATCGAAATTTGGACCTAACACCCAAATTGTTCTGAATGTTATAGAATTTCAAATGAAGAACGAGGAAAAAGAAAATAACACTCAGAATTTATAGTGGTTCGGCGTTAACGAGCCTACGTCCACTTTATATATTATTGATTATGCTTTGAAAGCTAATACAACAAGGATTTCTCTCAATATTTCAGTAGTTTGACAACAATGCGGATTCAGTACTCAATATTGCCAAAAAGATCCCAAAAAATGCCAAGCTCTGGGCTATTTATAGCTGATTTTGTTAGGCGGGTCGTGATAACACGTGGCACAGATCCCTAGAACATCGGATCGCATCGCCACCGTTGAGGAAATAGTCAAATTAGCCGTTGTGGACAGGTGTCGCGATCTACTTGAAAATCGGATCGTGCAGATGGGGAGAATTGGTCCAGATGACGGTTAGGGACACGTGTCGCCAGATCCGTGCGATTCGGATTGCTGAAGACCAGCTCGCGCTTGAATGGGTCAGAGGGTTCGCCATGCACCAAGAGATCGGATCGGTTCGCTCTGGGCAACAATATAAGTTTGGATCGGATCGCCTGGATGCGTCGTTCGCTGATGAGATGGGGCGATCCATCGAGACGCGATCCTCGGTGGGCGATCCGTTGAGACGCGATCCTCGGTGGGCGATCCGTCGAGACGCGATCCTCCGTGGGCGAGTCGATAGAGTGCAATCCGTTCCTTCATATTCTTGGGGAACGTGGTTTCCTGCTTTCCTCTTATGAATGATCCTGGGTGGCTTGGTCAAAAAGCGAGCCAACATTTTGCCCCCTCGAAGTATGTTTTATCGATGATGGAACATGCTTCGAAGATTCTGATCTACCTTTTCCTGAAGGGACGCAAATCAACAGTCGCATTGGTTCAAATCAACGTATGCATGAATCGGATCGCAATAGAGCGCCACGGTCCGAGTGGTCAAGTGCTCGTCTCGAGCTGAGTATCTAGGCTCTTGTGCGAGACGCGGCGGACTTTTCTTCGAGCCGTGTCGGGCTTCGAGCTTGGTGGGCCATCGTTTGAGGCAGTCCGTGGGCTTCCATGTGACACAAGCTTTGGATCGTGGCCTGTATGGTGTTTCGTGGACCGAATAGGACAAAGAAAGGGAGACAAACGGTCGCCCTCTTTGCCTATATAAGCTGACCCTCTCCTCTTCATTCTCCTTCCTTTTTCTTTCTGCTGAATCGTTTCGCCTGCACTATCGAAGAACGAACCCAAGTTTTTCAAACCTTCGAAAATCCGAGCATTCTCTCAATTTTTAGAAAGGTAACTCCACAAAAAGTATTTTTATTCGTGAACGCCGCTCTTTCATGAACTTTCTCGACTAGAAACGATGGAAATTTGCGCTTTTCTGACGAAATCATCAAAACGCCATGGCTGACTGACGTAGAGCTCGAAGTTCGAGGATGGAAAGGAAAGGAGGAAAACGAAGGAGGAAGAAGAAGAGGGAAGGCCGGTTCGGGTCGTGGTCAAGAAGAGAAGACGAAAGCGAGTGGCGAGACGAAAGATCGTGGTGGCAGCAAAGGGACGTATCGTGGGGGTCGCAACGGTTCGTGAAGGAGCGATCCCTTCGCCCAGCGATTCGATGGGGGCGATTCCTCTGTCCTGCGATCCGAAAGGGACGATCCCTCTGCCATGCGATCCGAAAGGGGCGATCCCTCTGCCATGCGATCCGAAAGGGGGCGATCCCTCTGCTTTGCGATCCGACTCATAGCTGACGATACGAAGAAATTTCAGACTTTAATCAACGCCTTGTCACCATAAAACTCTGAACAGTTAGGCTAGAGCCTTGACGTTGGACTTTCTGGACTAAATGACCTCATAATTTGACTGCATACAACGACTAATGTTTTGATGATCTTGATTGCTTTCACGCTTTATTTTTAATGCACACACGAGTACACACACCAGTACTTGCACACACGGGGGACGGGTAGTGCTAATCTTATTGTTCATATTTTCTTGTCCTAGCAGCAATGTCGAATGATCACTCTTCTTCAAGATCCGCGACAGAAGCGGAATCCGAGGTTCCTGTGCAGTATAACCCAGAAATTCCCCCAACTAATCCGGGAAGTGGAGATTCTGGATCTGAGTATGAGACCATGGAATCAAATCCTTCAGAAAATACTTCATCTAGCGGTGATTCTGAGACTGATGAGCGAGCTCCTGACGAGATCCCAGGCGCACTCGAGATAGATAAATTTTCTGATTCTTTAGCATCCAAGCTTGACGAGATAAAACTTAAAAGAATCTGCTTAAGACACGGAATTCCTTGGGACGATGTCTTGACGCCTGGAAGCGAAGATAGACCCCACCTAGCTCCGGAAGGGTATATGGCGATCAATCGAACAATGTGTCTAGTAGGAGCTATTCCTCCGTTTCCTCCGATCGCCATCGAAACTTTAAGACGACTAGGTATTGCTCCGATGCAGCTTCATCCAAACGCCTACGCATCTCTATACTCTCTATATGTTGCATATGCGGAGATCCTACATGCCGAACTTAAATTCAGAGATCTGGTGTTCTTCTTTCTTTTCAAGCACCGTTCTTCGGCAACTCCAAATTTCTCTTTCTTTGAATCGGTGGCGAATAGGAAAGTTCTGTACGACGGATACAGCAACATTGGGGATCCTAAGTCCGATTGGTTTTATATAAGGAAACAGGCTGGATGCTCACGAAGATGGCTCAAATCAAGTAAACTTTGATCACCTAATCGAATATCTTGCTCAAGGAGTCTAAGTATTAACATTCTTCCGCTTTTCCCTTTGTCTTAAACAGATCACATCTTCCCGAAAACGGAGGGTCCGTTATACAACCATCGGTTATCTATTCTTCATAAAAGCAGATCCGACTTTTTAAGGATCAAAAAATGCATTACTGATGACAATCTTCATAAGCATCGTCTTCTAGACAGAAGATTTGGACTTGGGACCGGCGGCAAACCTTATAAGTATGTGCCCCAAACTAAGGGAGAGGGAACTTCACAAGCGATAGAAACAACTAAATTTCGCAAGAGTCCTTCTCCGATTGTCATCCATGACGATGAAGACTTGAACATATACAGAGGGGATGAGGCCCGCGGTGACGTGTCCAAGGAAATTCCTATTTCTGCTCCAATCGAAACCGTTGCTGCCGATGACTTGACGGAAGAGCAGTTATTTGACGAGCTGAATAAAATCCCTTTACCCGATGTTGTATATACAGAAAAGGACTTTGAATAGGGGCCTTTCTTCCTTGCTCCTGAAGAGACCAGTGCTCCAACTAGAGGACGAGAAACTGGTCAGATGAGCCTGTCTTCAGGCCCGGGTCTGTTAGGGGGAATTATATGGGATGCACACCTCACACACACTATCTGACCCTGCACTCTTATATCGTGGATATTCAAAGTTTTAATATGCTCTTCTCTTCTTTTGCAGGAACGATGTCCCGCAGGAAATCTTACTCGTATCGTTCTCTTCGTGAGGGCACACCCAGCCTTCGCCCAGATACTGAGCGCTCTCGTGGTCCTTCTCATAGGCCGAGTTCCTCGCAACCTCGATCTCCACCAAAATCAACCTCTACCAGGCCTTCAAGTCATCCGAAAATTCCGACAGGGGGAAAGAAACTTCCAAAAGAGTTGACTCCTCCAAAGAGTGCACCTTCCCACAGTCGGTCGTCCAAAAGGCATCACGAATCTAAAGATAGGGACAAAGATTCATCCAAAGAGACTGAGAAGGAGAGAAGTGACATTGTCCCCACCAGCCAACCAGAGTTAGCTGCCCCCGGGTCATGGGATTACGTCCATGGTCCCGAGATCCAAGGTAGGCTGGAAAAGCTGCGGGAACAATTTCCAGGCATATTCTTTGACAGGATGGTATTTGTTCCTGCCTTGGAACCGGTCCCTAAAAATTGGGATAATGAAGTTATCGGGCACATCCAGCACGCAGTCAGGCAATATGAGATGATGAAAAAACACGCAGTTAACCTTTCGGAAGTCATCCGAACACTCGAAATAGAAGCACACAGATCTAAAGCAAAACTTGAAAATAACGAAAGGGCTAGGACAAAATTGGAAAAGGACCTGGAAGATGCTCAGTCCCAGCTTGCTTTAGCACGGAGGGACGCTGAAAATTACAAGACTGAATTAGAGAATGCCAAGCAGCGCTTTCATTCAGAACTGGACTCCAATAGCCAAGAGAAAATGGCCTTAAAGAAGGAGGTTGAAGATCTCAAAATGGCCAACATCGAGTTGAAAACAGCACAAGGCCATTTTGAAGCTGAGAAGGCTGCTTGGGAGGCAGAAAAGGCGAGTTTAAAAGAAAGTTTGGCTCTGGCTAAAGCAGAAAAGGTGATTTTGAACGACCGGGTCTCGGATGCGGAGAGAAGGGCATTCCTTGCCGAAAAGAACGTTGAAAGTGCCATTGAATTGGCCACTGCTTCTAACAACAAGCTCCTCGAAAGAGAGAAAGAGATCGAGGGGTTTGAAGAGATGATTTTCGATTTCCTTGGCCAGGTTCTCAAGACTCACAACATCTCGTGGATCCCAGATTACCATGTTACTTTGGCCAATTTATGGGATGCCATTGTGGAGGGTGAAAAACATAGATTGGGAGTCGAAGAAATCGATGAGGATGAACTGATGAAGAGCATCCTAAGAGACAATGAACCTGAGGACCTGGCAGAGGGTCGTCGCCTGATTCTGGCGGAGATGGAAAAGGAGAAAACCTTGGCTAAAGGTAAAAGAAAAATTGATGAAGGTTCCAGTTCCGTCGTGGGGCCTAAAACCTCCGGAGTTGAGGAGTACCATCCTGATGATCCGCTAATCCCTTTGGGCCTAACTCCCGCTATTGTTGGAGCTCCTACGACTATCCAAGAAGGAGGGTCTGCGGAAGGTATCTCCCTTTTCTCCCCGCAATTTGTCAAAGCAATTGTGAATTGTCGTCGTTTGGTGGAACAACCACTTGAGTTAGTAACATGTGCTCCTCGTAATACAGGTGGCGAGCCCATCGACATGGGTGCTGAAAAAGAAAAGGAAGTGGAGAAGGAGGCTGTCTTGCCAGGTGCTGGTATTGATGTACCAAAGCAGGCAGAGGTCACAACAGCAGAAAAAAGCATCTCGGCACCTAGCACTGATGCGCCCAAAGATGCTGAGACCATCGAAGCCTTGAGAGACATGGATGGGCGCCATGGAGATGACGAAGAAGACACTATCGGCGCCAAAAAGGCCGATGATGATGACGAGGAAACCTTGGCCAGCCGAAAAGCCAGGCAGGAGAAAGAGTTGGCTTCGAGGAAGGTGGGAGATGAGGCTTTAGACGTAGTCCCTCTTGCAGAATTCGATCCCAAAACTGGGATGATTGTGAAGATTCAGCCCAAATCCATCAGCTGACAGCTTCACTTTGCAAACCCCGATGACTTCCTGGCTTCCCTCTCTGGTAGAAGTAAGAGAAAAGAGATGGAAGAGGAGTCTTCAGGGGAGTCGGATGTTCCCCTCATAGATAAAAGGAAGAGGAAGAAAGGGGATCCATCTGATGCCGACAAGGAGAGGCTGGAGAAGCAGAAGCAAGAGAAGAGGCCAAAGCGTAAATAGGATTTTTGTTGTTTGTTGATATTTTGTCTTTAGGTTTTCCACTGGCCAGGAAGTGTAATTGTGAGACTGGTCCTCACTTTTGTTTCTAGGTTGTTTTTCACTGTGTTGATTCGCAGTATATAAACAAAAGTTTATCTCTCTTTGCATCATTGTGTACCTGTATTCAGATAAACTTTCCATGTTTAGTCATTAGCTAACTAATAATAACTACAAACCAGTCAATCAATAGGAAGAAGAATTTTCATGCTATGTTACACTGCTGTATCAAAGTTCAGTGTATGTATACGAGTGCATGTGCCCCCCAATCAGTTGTCACTATAGCATCTGACTGGGGTTTACTAAGGATTGATTAGTACTGTCGGCAAGTTGCCCCCTATTTCTGAATATGGGGGCATAGGAGATTTCATGGGATAACAGTAGTTCAGTCAGCCCTTGTTCCTTTAGCAGGGAATAAGTTCTTTCACAGCGCTCAATCGGAGACGCTTTTATACTCTCTCTCTCTCTCTCTCTCTCTCTCTCTCTGGAGAGTTAGAGTTTTGCGCTCGGCGATTCATTCGCTCCCCGATCCTTCAGCGGGGAAGGAGCTATTTCTCAGCGCTCAATTGGAGACGCTTTTATACTCTCTCTCTCTCTCTCTCTCTGGAGAGTTAGAGTTTTGCGCTTGGCGATTCATTCGCTCCCCGATCCTTCAGCGGGGAAGGAGCTATTTCTCAGCGCTCAATCGGAGACGCTTTTATACTCTCTCTCTCTCTTTGGAGAGTTAGAGTTTTGCGCTCGGCGATTCATTCGCTCCCCAATCCTTCAGCGGGGAAGGAGCTATTTCTCAGCGCTCAATCGGAGATGCTTTTATACTCTCTCTCTCTCTCTCTGGAGAGTTAGAGTTTTGCGCTCGGTGATTCATTCGCTCCCCGATCCTTCAGCGGGGAAGGAGCTATTTCTCAGCGCTCAATCGGAGACGCTTTTATACTCTCTCTCTCTCTCTCTCTGGAGAGTTAGAGTTCGTGCTCAGGCAGCTCCGATCATGGTACACCGCCGTTATTCGTGGATGTCATCTTCGTGTCCTTTATACTCTCTCTCTACTCTGGAGAGTTAGAGCCACAGATCAAGCAGTCTGCAATCATGCATGCTCATCAAACTCATCCTAGGTGTATACTTTAACCCATGCTCCGTGGATTAAAACTAGTCGGACAAACAGTTGGAGCCTTTGCCAAGGCTTTGGGTTCCTCCGATTAGTCTACGGGGGGAACGGTTGGCACCGGACTTCGGGTACCTGCATTATTCACATTGATTTTCATAAAAATAAACGGGCAAATAAATAAAGATGCAATAAAGGCAAATGACACATAGTATTTTTATAGTGTTCGGTCGAATCATGACCTACGTCCACTTTATAATTTTTTGCTTCAAAGAATCAAACTATTCTAGGCTAGTCTTGCCTTATACATGATTTTCAATAGAGCAAAAGAATAGATTTGAAATTTTCATGTTAAGTATGGCCGTAAATGTTGGGCATTCCACACTCTGGGGATTTCCCTTCCATCTACGGTTGCTAGCTTGAAGGTTCCATTATCAAGCTTGCTCAGAATGGAGTACGGTCCTTCCCACTTTGCTCCCATATGAGTTGGGGGTGGGAAGACACGCTTCAGAACCAAGTCTCCGGGTTCCCATGTTCGGGTTCGAACCTTTTTGTGTAATATCGGGCGACCTGTTGTTTGCATCTCAAGGCACGCAGGTCTGCTTCATCCCTCTTTTCTTCGATCATATCCAGGGACTCAAGAAGCAATTCATTATTGGTCATTGGGTCATAATAAGTCACCCGATGAGAAGATACCTTTATCTCAACCGGGATGACTGCTTCCGTTCCAAAAGCAAGGGAGAACGGGGTGTGTCCTGTTGCTGATTTATATGTTGTCCTGTAGGCCCATAGTGCCAAGGGCAATTCATCAGCCCACATGGCTCTAGCCCGCTTCATTCTTCTTTTTCAGAATGGACTTAATCACTTTATTTGCCGCTTCGACTTGTCCGTTCAATTGTGGGTGCGCCACAGAGGTGTACCGATTCTCGATGTGGTATTTTTGGCAGAAGTTTCTGAACTCAGCACTATCGAACTGAGTTCCGTTGTCTGTTATTACAATCTTTGGAATCCCAAATCGACAGATGATGTTTCTCACGATGAAGTTGATCACTCGTTTGGTTGTGATTGTAGTTAGTGGTTCAGCCTCGACCCACTTAGTGAAATAATCTACGGCTACAATAGCGAACTTTGCTCTGCCCTTGCTATGGGGAGACTTCCTATGATATCAATTCCCCACATAGCGAAAGGCCATGGACTCATCATTGTTTTTAACTGACTTGGAGGCGCCCTAGGTATCTTTGAAAATCTCTGGCACGCATCACATCGTCGTGCATATCTTACTGAGTCCTTGTTTATGGTAAGCCAGAAATAACCATGCCGCAATACCTTTTTTGCCAAAGTTTGCCCTCCAGTGTGGTCGCCACATTCGCCTTCGTGGACTTCTTGCAGCACACGTTTGATGTCATCGTGGGCTACACACCGAAGGAGGGGCATTGAAAACCCTTGTCTGTAAAGAACTCCGCCTTGTAGAACGTATCGGGCGGCTTTACGAATCACTTTACGCCTCTCGCTTTTCTTGGTCGGAAGCGTTCCATCCATCAGGAAATTCTTTAGAGGGGTCATCCAGGACTCCCTTTCTGGTTCCGTCTCTAGTACTAGGTCGATTTCCATCTGATCTATGCTAGGGGACCGAAGTACTTCAACGGGGGCTAGCCCAGTCACTTCAGGATCGTCAGAACTAGCCATCTTTGCCAACTTGTCTGCCTGCTGATTCTCTGACCGCGGAATATGAGATATGCTATAGTGATCAAAATAATTCAGCAGTTCTTTCACTTTCTTTAAGTATAAAATCAATCTTGCACTTTTAGCTTGGAATCTTCCAGTGACTTGATTCACAACTAACTTGGAGTCGCAGAAGATGTTCAGCTTTGTGACTTCTAGTTCCTTTGCAATCATTAATCCGGCTATCAGAGCTTCATATTCGGAATCGTTGTTAGTGGCATGAAACTCCATTCGGATTGCATAGGTTATCAATCGTTTCTCGGGGGTTTCAAGCACTATTCCAGCGCCGGATCTTTCGTCGTTTCTAGCACCATCAGTATACAATCTCCAGGCATTAGGATCGAAAAGTAACTTTGAAGGATCAACTTCCTCGTTTGCTATATCTTCCTCAGGGACAGTGAACTCTGCTATGAAGTCAGCTATCACTTGCCCCCGAATTGACCGTCTGGGCTGAAAGTTCAAATCAAATTGACTTAACTCAATATTCCATTTGAGTAACCTTCCAGATGCCTCCGGTCTCTGTAGAACTTGCTTGAGTGGATGATCGGTGTATATGGTGATAGGATGTGCCTGAAAATAGTGCCGAAGTTTTCTAGAGGCAATCAGTAAACTATACGCCAACTTTTCTATCCGTGGATAATTACGCTCTGCTGCTGTCAATTTTTTGCTCACATAATACACAGGTCTTTGGACCTTATCCTCTTCCCTTACCAATGTTGAGCTGATCGCATGGGATGACACTGCCAAATACACGAATAAATCCTCGTGATCTATTGCCTTAGATAAAATCGGAGGTTTCTCCAAGTGCCTGAGCAAATTTTGAAACGCTTCTACGCAGTCAGGTGTCCATTTAAAGTGGCGTTTTCCTCGCTTTATTAATTCAAAGAATGGGATGCACTTATCCGTAGCCCTGGAGATAAATCTGCTTAGCGCGGCCACTTTTCCGGCAAGGCTTTGCACATCCCTAATCTGCCTAGGTTCCTGAATGTTTCTGATTGCCGCGATCTGGTCTGGATTAATCTCAATACCACGGGAACTAACAATGAATCCCAATAATTTTCCGGAAGCAACACCGAACGAACATTTGGTTGGGTTGAGTTTCATTCCGTATTTTCGAAGAATGCCAAACATCTCTGCCAAGTCAGTAGTGTGTTGAGAAGATTGCTTGGACTTAACCAACATATCGTCGACGTATACTTCCATTGTTCTCCCGATCTGGTTATAAAACATTCTGTTGACCAAACATTGATATGTAGCGCCTGCGTTCTTCAAACCAAAGGGCATCACCACATAACAATATAATCCCAGATCCGTGATAAAACTAGTGTGCTCTTGATCTGGAACATGCATCGGAATCTGGTTGTATCCTGAATAAGCATCCATAAATGAGAGAAGCTCGTGACCTACCGTCGAGTCTACCAACTGGTCAATCCGAGGTAACGGGAAACTATCTTTTGGACAGGCTTTGTTCAAATCCGAGAAGTCGATACACGTTCGCCACTTCCCGTTGGCCTTCTTTACCAGGACTGGATTCGAAATCCAGTCTGGGTAGGTCGAATCTCTAATAAATCCATTACTCTTTAGCTTTCCAACCTCTTCTTTCAAGGCAACGGACCTCTCTGGGCCCAGCATTCGCCTTTTTTGCTTTACTGGAGGATGTTTTGGGTCAATGCTCAAGGAATGGCTCATGATTGATGGGGATATCGCACACAGTCCGCATGGGTCCAAGCAAATACATCGAAATTGTTTTTTAAGAAATCCGTCAATTCTTTAGCAAAATTCGGACTTAACTGGGATCCAATCTTAAGGACCTTCTCCGGGTCACTGTCATCGATCGGTACATCCACAGTTGTCTCGTTGGGAGTCGCCATTCTGCCTCCGGGTTCTTGATCCTCTCTGGGATCTATATCCTCGGGCATCTCTCTGGGCGACTCTCCAACGCCTATCCTCTTTGGTTGCTATAAGGTCTCCGCCCCCGAAGGGGGAGAGGTGCCTTTAGTTTCGATATCCCCTCCATTGCGAAGTAACTTTAGTTCGGCGAAGTAACATGCTCGCGCAGCAACTTGATTCCCTCTGACGATACCAATGCCAGCTTCTGTGGGGAATTTCAATAACAAGCACCAGGGGGCTATACAAGCTCTGAACTTTGCGAGGGCCGGTCGGCCCAAGAAGGCATTGTAGGGCGATTCAACATCCAAAACCACAAAGGGAAGGATTCTCACTCTCTGGCGTTCTCCTTCCCCAAGTGTAACTGGTAACTTTACATAACCCATTGGAGCGGTGGATGCTCCGTTGAATCCACGGATCCATCCTTGGCAGGGCTTCAAGTCTTTTATTTCGAGATTCATCTGGTCAAAGGCCTTTTTGAAAAGAATATTGACGGAACTCCCGTTGTCCACCAGAACCTTATGAACAGTGGTTGG
Organism: Allium sativum; assembly: GCA_030737875.1. Taxonomy (NCBI): domain Eukaryota; kingdom Viridiplantae; phylum Streptophyta; class Magnoliopsida; order Asparagales; family Amaryllidaceae; genus Allium; species Allium sativum. The sequence continues at coordinate 791,701,049 of CM060921.1, read as the reverse complement.
CCCAATGGGTACTGTAATTACAAGTGGATCTTCAGTTGGAGCATGGACTCCGATGCTTTCTCGTTCTCGGAAAACAACATCATCGGTCATCATCTTCTGCTGCTTCACCGGGGTACTGTCCTCGGGGTTGCTACATTCCCCTACCTCGAGGTGTTGTTTGGCCGCATTGACGTATTGATCCAATGCTTTGGAACTGTGCCCAGCGAGATAAAGTCCTCCGATCACGGTATTGATAACAATATTCTTTCCTTTTTGCTGAGCAGTCGGCCTAGCAGCAAGTTGATTTTGGTTCTGATTTGGGGCCTGAACTGCTTGCCCCCTGTCCCTGGGCATTACTCTGTATTCATCTAACTTTCCTTCTCGAAGCAGCCTTTCGACTACATCCCTTAGGTGACGACATTCATTCGTCGAATGGCCGTGAATCTGATGAAAGAGACAAAACTTCCCTGTTTCACGCTCTTTCTCTGTCGACTCTCTGGGAGGTGGCCTCTTATTCTGGAGGACTTCGTACGCATCCATGAAGATATTTTCTAGAGTATCACTTATTGGTGTATAACTTTCAAAGGCCCTGGGACGAGTCCTTCTCTGGGAGTCGTTCCCTCGGTTCCTCTTCCGGTTGTTGCCGTTACCATTATTATTGTTGTTACCTGGCTGGCGACCACCCTGATTCTAATTTTCGACGTTAACTTCAACTTTCCCCGAGCTGTCTCCCGTTTGTTTGATGGCGACATTGCTCTGAATTTCCTCCTTATCAGTTGTTTTAGCCTTTCGGTTAGCATATACCTCTTCCCGGCGTAAATGTACATTGGCTTTCTCGTAGAATAACTCTCTAGTGTGGGGCAGTTTGCCTGCCAGGTACCTCCTGAATTCAGTGTCCTTATCTACTCCGTCAATCAGTGCTACGACAACGGTCGGTTCATGGGGATCTTTAACCTCAGTAGCGGCCAAATTGAAACGATCCAGGTACACCTTTAAACTCTCGCCTGGTCGCTGCTTGACAAGGAACAAATCGATCACACTTTTTGTCTTCTGTGCGTAGATACGGAATTGTTCTACGAACTTCTCGCTCAGCTCCCTGAAGCTAGAAATCGACCTCGCCGGTAGGCGAGTAAACCATAACAAAGCCACGTCCTCCAAGAATATGGGAAACGCTTTGCACTTAACAGCGTCAGAGGTTGCGGCAGCGGTCATCGACCAAGAGTATCTCATTAGGTGCTGGACAGGATCAGATCTTCCCGCATATCGGTTCATTTGTGGCATGTTGAAACACCTTGGAAAAGTCGCATCCAAAATATCATCAGTGAAAGGGGTGTGACTGCGGTCGATCCCCCAATCTTCGTTCCGTTGTCCACGGCTATCTGCCAGAATCTGGTGGACCATGGCTGCAACATTTGCACTGGTCAAAGGAGGTTCAGGGTCAGTGCCTCTGGCCCGACGAGGTTCTCTGATCTCTCTTCGGGGAGCAGTCACAAAATCCGGGGCTCGGACAGGGCTTCGCTGCCCCCTATTATCATGAGTATGTGTGCGGCGACGGGGCTGAGGTGGTCTGTTATGCACAGGACTGTTCACATCTCGAGTCCTGAGAGCCGTAGCTTGATCATTCACATTACGGTTTGAGGGCCCCGCCCCTAGCGCTTCTTCTTCCTGTGATGGCAGGGTTCCGAACCGAAGCTGTTCTATGTTTTCGGCTCTCTCATACGGTCGTCGCGGAGGTCTCGGCGATTCTTCAGACGAAGAAGAATATACTGGGGTGAGTGGACGAACCAGTGATGTTCTTTGCCTTGCTAGCTCATTAAGTCTTCTATCCATAGCCGTCAAATTTTGCCGCAGGATGGAACTTTCCTACCTTTAGGCAGCCAACTCATCAAACAATCTATTACACATTTCGGCGAAGCGAGAGAGATCCCCCTCAGTGACAGGAGCAGCAGGATCATATTGGTCATCATCACTCTCTCTCTTATGCGCAAAGAGCTCGAACCGGGTCGAGCAGAGGTTCCAGGACAATAGGAGTGGGTCATAGGTTCCTTTCCAGGTCGAGTTGTAGTTTGATCATCAATTCGGATAGTTGCGGTTCGTGGATGGCGATTCGCTACGCCCCCTTGAGGTCGACTCGTGGTCGTGGTACGCGGAGGCTGCGAGGTGTTACCTCGGGATCGAGTAATAACCCCTTCAGCGGCTCGGATCATCTCGTTCTCATCGACTCGGAACGTGGTGTATTCATCGGATCGGTTTGCCCCCTGCGCTCCGCGATCCAGAGTTTCTTCGTTGCCCAGTTCGTGTACACTCTCCTCAATCGTTTCGTTGGTCTGTGAAGCTCGCACCTCCTTAGATCTTTTTCCAGCCATGATATCTGAATCGCTGGAATCTTCAAAGAACTGAATAGTGAAACTTTAGGACTGAGTTCAATTCTCAGTGAAAGCACCAAAAATGTTAGATCGAAATTTGGACCTAACACCCAAATTGTTCTGAATGTTATAGAATTTCAAATGAAGAACGAGGAAAAAGAAAATAACACTCAGAATTTATAGTAGTTCGGCGTTAACGAGCCTACGTCCACTTTATATATTATTGATTATGCTTTGAAAGCTAATACAACAAGGATTTCTCTCAATATTTCAGTAGTTTGACAACAATGGCGGATTCAGTACTCAATATTGCCAAAAAGATCCCAAAAAATGCCAAGCTCTGGGCTATTTATAGCTGATTTTGTCAGGCGGGTCGTGATAACACGTGGCATAGATCCCTAGAATATCGGATCGCATCGCCACCGTTGAGGAGATAGTCAAATTAGCCGTTGTGGACAGGTGTCGCGATCTGCTTGAAAATCGGATCGTGCAGATGGGGAGAATTGGTCCAGATGACGGTTAGGGACACGTGTCGCCAGATCCGTGCGATTCGGATCGCTGAAGACTAGCTCGCGCTTGAATGGGTCAGAGGGTTCGCCATGCACCAAGGGATCGGATCGGTTCGCTCTGGGCAACAATTATAAGTTTGGATCGGATCGCCTGGATGCGTCGTTCGCTGATGAGATGGGGCGATCCGTCGAGACGCGATCCTCGGTGGGCGATCCGTCGAGACGCGATCCTCCGTGGGCGAGTCGATAGAGTGCGATCCGTTCCTTCATATTCTTGGGGAACGTGGTTTCCTGCTTTCCTCTTACGAATGATCCTGGGTGGCTTGGTCAAAAAGCGAGCCAACATATATTTAACTCGGCTTCATATTTTTATATTTCCGTGTTCATCCAAAATCAGACATCAAAATCAAACTTCTAATCTTTATTGAATATTATATTATAAAAATATTCATATTTATTCTGGTTTGGAATAATATTCAAACAATATCCATATAAATAAATTTATATGGATTACATTCTTCATATGAAACCAACAATAGTTGTAAACAACTATCAACATCCAGTGTGCATTTATTTCCATATAAGCTCAATAAAGTAATTGACGCTTATATTAATCTGTCAATCAACCGATTAACCTCAATTTCACACAAGGGAGATGTGTGAGTCAAATATCATCCCAAGACCTGTATGGGGTTTTCAACCAACAACAATCAATTTAAATCAATCACTAGTTAATAAATTTAACCAATTCAATCCAAATTATTTTCTAGCTAACCAATTTTCACTATTCAAATTATAAATGTATATTTATCCGTTTTCAACTACCACATATGTTAACATTATTCTAACATCTTAAATATTAAAAAACCACAATTACAACACAATACAAGAAATCAACAAATCATCCATGGGTTTGCAAACAACTGTGATGCGAGCTACTAGGCACTGTATAACTTTTGTGATAATTAGAACAGATAAAAATTAATATAGACGATCAATATATTTCAAAGATGAATATAATAACATAATAAAATACTTGAGTGAGAAAGAACTCTCACTTTTCTAATTATTTCAGAAGTCAATATTTGTTTAATCACTTAACGGCTAATTATTTAACAGTGTATTTGCAATTAAACTACATAAATAAAATATTTAAAGTAAGAAACTCACACTAGCAATCAATATATATTTTAAATATAAATACAATAACTTGATAAAATAATTGAGTGAGAAAGAGTTCTCACATTGATCGGTTTGACGATTTATTTTCAAACTAAATTAAACAAACGTTTAATTTAGCTCAAAATTCAGCTTGCTCAAAATCTGACCAAATTAGTTTTATTGCGAAGCTCTCGACTCCATGATTGCAACAGATCCATTTTTGTGCGATTCTTAGTTTGTACGCAAAAGTTATTAAGGTCCAAAGTTCGATTACATAATTAAATAATAATTGAAACCCGTAATTAACCTCTCCTCCTCGTTAATTCCTTCAACCCGTCGTTCTTTCCTGGAGCCGAACAAACCCATACCCAAAAACTAGGTGTAACAACCTGGCATTTTGGTCATCTCAAGTTGGTAATTAAACCAACTTGAAACATTCAAAAGGACATATTGTTATTGGATTACAGGGTTTAAATGGAATAAATACAGAATCACAGTGCAATATTTGCAGCAGAATAAAAATTTCATGTAAATATCAGAGTTGTATGCAACATTTTGTACAGTTGAGGAATAATTTAAATTTTATACATAAATGTCTTTAAAATAGATTTACTCTTTTCAAGCTCAGCGCGCGCATGCATCTTAAAGCCTTCATGTCCTCTCCAGTTTGCGAGCTGATATCTTTAAACCTGGAACACTTAGTGCTTGACCCGAGCGTTCCATGCAAAAACACAGAACACCCGAGTCAGGATTAAACTTATTTCAAGTCAGCACACTTCGATATACACATAATATAATTAGTTTAATCCTAACGAATTATTAAACAACTCAAGTATCAAAATCAAACAACAGCCGAAATACTTACCAAGGAGGATCGAATGTACGCATGCATCAATATAAGATGGTACAGTAAAAAGGCGATACATGGCATGGTAATTTACAAGTTCGAGATTTACAATAATGCATAATAGATGTAACAGGGCAGCACACATGTGAATGACCAGTAAAGCTTACGGCTGAATGAAGCTTACAACATAAATTTAAATTACAGACATATATACCAAGTTGGATCAACTAGTTGCATGCATTAGCAAAGAATGGGTGGCAGTCGTCAAATTTGTTGCAGTGATACATATATGGATTGAAACCAAGAGTAAGCATGCATTGGCATGAGAAAAGGGACTGACTCAAGGGGTGTAATCCTAAGTAGATGACACAACACAATAAGAAGTATGTAAGACCACTACAACAAAACGGATCTATTATAACATCCATTTTACAACGGGCACTTGTTGCCCGTTGTTATAGAATGCTATTACAACGATCACTATATTTACCGTTGTAACAGATGCCTATACAACACCCTTTTACAACGGGCATAGACTGCCCGTTGTAATAAAATGCTATTACAACGGTCATTTCTGTATAGTTGTAATAGGAGTCCTTTACAACGCTCTTTTTACGGTAAAAATGGCCTGTTGTAATAGAGTGCTATTACAGCTGTCATTTTTGGCCTGTTGTAATAGACGCCAATTTTGCAACGTTCACAAAATATCCAATGTAATAGATATCTATTTTATTACAAAATAATTATGTATTATAACTAATATTTACATTGATATATAGTATTCTATAGTAATAAAAATAAATAAATTATTAAAGGTTACATAATTTTAAATTCAATGTAATAACCTGGAATTTCGTCGACTTAATTTGAATATTTATTTCAGAATAAATGTTCAAATTCTGTTTTTAATCATTAAAATTCTTTTTTTAATTTATAATAATAATATGAAAGGCATTTTTAAATTTATATATATATATATATATAAACACACATACTTTGACCGTAAAATTAGTACTGATTATGTTTTATTATTTAATAGTTAATCATTAATCATATATTACTATAATAATAAACACTAATTTAAATTTAAATAATATAATATTTAGTAGTGTTTGACTTCATCTACATGATATACACTTATTAGTATTAAATAACCAATAATTAATACTAAATGATTATAATTAATAATTATACTAATATTAAATTTTTTCACGTTGCAATAGATGATTTTTAAGAACTGAACCTCGTACCTTTTGCAATAAATATTAACGTTAAATTTAAATATCTTCTTTCCCAAAAAGCCACGGTAAAGCTATACAACTTTGGCTCCAACATCTAAAATTTTGGCTCCAATTTCTAAAACTTATTACATCTGTCCGGATATTTTAGGTTTATCTTCCTTACAGCGCTTCTCTAATATGCGCTCTTCAAACCAAATCCCTACATTCAACTTCCACCGAGCTCCTCTGCCTCCCTCATCGAGCCCCTGGCTTTGCCAGATTTATTCATCTTGTGTTAGTGCTTCGTCGAACCTGCCTTCTTCGCCACCCTCCTCTTCCTCCTCCGCGCCTCTATCGATTCCAACCTCCCCTCTCCCTCACTTCCTCCTTCTTCTCCGCCATCATCGCCTCCTTCTTCTTCTATATCTTACAAACCGCTTGCCTAATCTCCGCTCTTTGAACTTAATAAAACTAAATTTAGATTCGAATCTATTGCTCGAAGCGACTTCAGATCGATGCAGTCAAACTTTGCTCAGGTAAACAAGGTAAATAATAATTTATTTTTATCTTGATTTAGTATTTGTCTAGTTTTATCCTGATTTATTTTTATCTATAATTCAATAGCAAAGCATGATCTGTTGTTCAGTTAAAAAAGGTAAATACTAAAAAGACGTAATCAGCTTCAAATTTTAATTTTAATGTGAAATGTAAGAAGTTTTAATGAACTGGCTAAATGCAATGTGTAACACCCCACGTCCATTAATGTCACTCACAAAGGGAATGCATTAACTTCCATGGAGGTTATAAGTGAATATAGAACAGAAAAATTACAACAAGACAGATAATAAGTAGTACTTGGAAATCTAAAGCTTCATTTTATTGCAACGGAAATTAAACATGTTTGTTACATCATAAAACCATAAATCAGAGTCAAGTACATTATCCATCTTGATAAAACAAAATACATAATCCCATTACACAAATAGCCATTAAAGAAGATAACAAGCTGGACTTTACTTCAAGGGTCCAAGCTTTCCAAAGAGATGAAGCAATCCAATCAAGCTCCACTAGAGCTGGGTCCAACCTGAGGACCTGGAGGGGAAAAAGGATAGAAATGGAGGGGGTCAGACATAAAGTCTGGCGAATATGATAATTCTAACAATACTATTATCAAAATAACTAGACTAAGGCATAAGCTGGAAGACAAGTAAATGTCTATGAACTATTAGGTATGGAATGAACAGATAAAGATAATGTGAAGGATAACGTCAAAGATAAAGGTAAAGTGTAATAACCCGGAAAATCTGGGCCAGTTTAAAATTTTTATTTTGGCAATTTTAGCGAATTTTGACTATTTAAAATAGATTATTTTAAATAATATCGACGAGAAAATTTATTTTGAATATAATTCGAACGTATATATTATACGCGTCGTCGTTAGAATATAAATAATTATATATAATTATAAAAGGAATTGAAAATGGCGCGGTAGTTCGATAATTCGATTTCAAACTTCAATTGAATGTACCGGGTGTAAAACAATCCGGATTTTAGTGAAACCAAAAATGATAGGATCTAATTGATAATATCTTTCTATCGAATCTGAAGAATCAAGATTTCATAGCGGGAAACAAAAGATATGTCCAGTTGAAAATTCTGAATAGTCGCTATGGAATTCAAGCCCTTAAAAATGGAAATTTTGCAAACGACCGCGGATTTCGACGAAACCACTTTTGTTGGGTCCGTGATGTTAAGTTATTGCTAGATTCCAAATTTCATAATTTTTCGAATCAATATGTGAGCGTGGCAAAGGAAAACGCGTTTGACCAGTTTCAGTTGATTTTAATCGACTGGAAATTGGCCATTTTTCTAACGATCTCAGAATTCGATGAAATTAGTTTTGTTAGGACCGTATCGTCAATACGAAGCTAGAAAATATTTTTCGGGAATTTTTAGGATCAATATGTGACCCCAGTAAATTGAAATGTGCGTTAAATTATATATATATATATATATATATATATATATATATAATGATTTATATTTAATTTCAGTGAAAACTGATTGTAACAAGCGAATTGGCTTATGAAACATGTCCCATTGCGTTCGGAATAGGGGTAATTAGTTAAGGGCGACAGTCGTTGGGTCTCGTTTGGAGTTCGTAATGATAAACCATCATTGTTGGAATTAATTAATTAAATAAATAATATATAAATATAAGAGAAAACCCTAATTTCCTCTCATAACGTTCAGCCGCCACCCCACTTCAAGAACGACCAGAATTGCTCCCCGTTTCTTCCCCTATTTCCTCCTGATCCGCTCGATTCCAATCCTTGCTCATTAAAATAAAATCAAAATACATTCTGCCCTATTTAAATCAAGGGTGGTTCGATCAAATATGGTTTGCTAATTTGGGTGAATTTCCTCCTGGAAGGTTCGTCGTTCGAGGGTGATTTTTGTCGCTGTCGGAGCTGCGAGTTGACCATGACCGGGGGCAGAGGGTCGCTACTCTGGCGGCTTCGAGGTGGTATAGTTTGATCGTGTTCCTGCGCGTCGATGGGGTGGAAAACTGGAGCCCTAGGGTGAAGGGTGAAGGGTTCGGCTGATTTGCGTGGTACAGGGATCAAACGGAGAAGAAGGAGAACAGTAGCGGCCTTATGATTTTGGATGGACGGCCTTGAATTTTGCAACGTGATTAAAGGGTAATCTCTTTGTTTAAACATGGTTATACATTAATTAGTTAATTGAATTGATTATGTATAATAACATTGTTTTAGAAATGATTATAAAAGAAAATAAAATATTCATTGTTTTTGAAAATAAACTTTTACATTGTTTTTAGAAATAAAAATATATGATTTTTTTTTATATATATGTAGCTAAATTAAAAATATGGTTTTTATTATAAATATTATTGTAATAAAAAGCTAACTTTTATATAAAATACCATAGGATAAAATACGATTTTTAAATATAAATTAGCATTATAAAAATATTACTTTTATAAGAAATAGTTTTAGCTTAAAAACAGGACTTTTATATAAAGAATGTAGATTTAAAAACGTGATTTTCAAAATGAATAGAATTTATATAAACATGGTTTTAGAAATGAGACTAAAGTAAACAAGATTATATTTTTAAAGTAAGCAAGATTTGATTTTCAAAGTGAACGGGATTTGATTTCTAAAATAAAAAGATTTGAATTTTAGAAGTGAAAAAAAGACGAGATTCTTATGCAGATAGTATAGAAATAAAAATAGGATGTTTATTTATAAATAGTATCGAAAGGAAAATATGGTTTTTATATATTGAACTTCGAAAGAAAAATATGGTTTTTATATATTGAACTTCGAAAGAAAAATATGGTTTTTATATATTGAACTTCGAAAGAAAAATATGGTTTTTATATATTGAACTTCGAAATAAAAATATGATTTTTATATATTGAATAGCGAAGTAAAAACTCAATTTTTACATAGGTAGTGAAAGCGGGCGACGAAGGTAACAAAAAGGCGAGAACGAAGAAGATCTATATCAAAGTAGAGTCAAGATGTTTGGATAGCTATCGGTGAGAATTTCTCACCTTTCAATTTCTTTTTCTAGTTATATATATATACTAGGATGCAGACGGTGCTTAGTAGCACCCGACACAATCGTCCACAGACCATGGACTTGTTTGTTTGATTGCAAAGATTAGTTAGATCATTTGATTGAAATTGAACTGTGTGGTGAAATGAAATTGATTTGATTGATGTGTGAATGGCGTGGGCCTTCACTAGACCGGGGATAAGGCTAGGCCTTGTCCCGTTTCTAGTATCGTGCCGTTATGCCACCGAAATTTTCTAAAATATATTAGAAACATAAAAATATCATTTTATTGAATAAATGAACTGAATAGAGTATTCATAGGTTGGATAAAATGTTTTATCGTTAAAAATATAATTTTTAATGTGAAAGTGAATAAATAAATATTTATAAACAAATCGGCCGATTTGTTTATATACACTGATTTGACTGATATTGATTGGGACAATAAATTTTACACATCGCCCAACTGCACAACTAAAATCTGTGTTTGATTGTTTGAAAACCCCACACGGGTGTCGGGATGAAAATATGAATTTCACTCATCCTGATTGATTGAACATGTCGGTCGATGGATCGACAGGCTGTTATAAGCGTTAGATATCTATATTTGATGCTTATACAGTGTAGTGCACTTTGGTTGATGGTTGATTATTTTTCAATGCTATTATACATGTGTTGTATGAAAATCCATATAATTAACTTTATATGGTAATTGATTGGGCCTCATTCCAATTTGAAAATTAAAGAATATTATAAAATCAAAGTTCATGTGTTGACAGTACTCATCCATTGAGATTGGTCATGTGTTGAACGAAATATTTTAATACTAAAATTTATATCTTTATCACTACAAAGTAAAGGTTCATGTGTTGACTGTACTCATCCATTGAGATTGGTCATGTGTTGAACGAAATATTTTAATACTAAAATTTATATCTTTATCACTACAAAGTAAAGGTTCATGTGTTGACTGTACTCATCCGTTGAGATTAATCATGTGTTGAACGAAATGTTTTGACAATAAAATTTACATCCTTATCATATATGAAATTAGAAACTAACTGGAAAATAGATGAGATGAGTGGTCTCCTGAATATTAATCTGATGTTGGTTTCGGCCTTCGGGGTTAATATTCAGGAAATCGTTCTCTTACTAATTTATGATTGGAGTCTGGTTTTAAATCAAACAATAGATACCATAATTTTTATAAAATATATCAAATAACAAAAATAGTCACACATGGACGGTACTCATCCGTTGAGATTAGTCGTGTGTTTGACAAAAATAAATATTCATTTATTTGAAATAGAATATTTGAAAATAGAAATATATGAAGCCGTGTTGATTAGATTGACGCCATTTTAACGTAATCGATATTTATATCGATTTTATTCATTTTAAAATGAATATTGAAATAGAAAATGAATTGAATATAAAACGAATTGAATTGAATTGAAAACGAATTGAATTGAATTGAAAACGAATTGAATTGAATTGAAAACGAATTGAATTCAAATTGAAAACGAATTCAAATTGAAAACGAATTGAATTGAAATTGAAAACGAATTCAAATTGAAAACGAATTGAATTGAATTGAAAACGAATTGAATTGAAATTGAAAACGAATTCAAATTGAAAACGAATTGAATTGAATTGAAAACGAATTGAATTGAATTGAAAACGAATTCAAATTGAAAATGAATTGAAATGAATTCAAATTTAATTGAAATTTGAATTGAATAGAAATGAATTTTAAAACGAATTTATAAGGAAAAATTCAATTTCGATTTGAATTGAAATGGAAGTGAAATTGTTTTTGAAACAAAATTAAAACGATTTATAAAACTCGTTTTAAATAGAAATCGACGAAATTTATATTATATATATTATATATATAATATAATGGCCTGAATAGAACGCGTCGCGCCGCGGCAGTTCGTGAATTTCGACCAGTTATTTCAAACGGACATTACGGGAGATCCGACCGTCGGATTCTCCTAAAACCGGAACCGTTGGGTTCGTATCGAAAAGAGCTTTCTAACGAATATTAGAAATTTGAAATCTAACGGTTGGATTTGGAGATACGTCCAAATCAAATTTGAAAAAGGTCGCTGTAAGTGCAGTTCGATGGCCATTGATGGAAGTCGACTGTACGGGCTTTGATAAAATTATTAAAAATATCAATAATTTGTGTAAAATCATTAGAAATGATTTGGGAAAATTTGGGATGAAAAACCCCATATTTGAAAAGATAAAAATAGATTTTTATCAAAATGAACTAGTTTGAACTAAATTTAAAACCCGATTTGTTTTTAAATAAATAAATTAGATTTAAAAAGGGGTTTTAAATAATCGGAATTCTTAATATATTTGAATTAAATTAAACTATAATTGATTCATGGGTTTATCGTGAACTGTGTTTTAAATAACACTAGTTCTTTAACCCGATGATAAATAGAATGTGATTTGGGTTTGTCGTGAACTGTGTTTTAAATAACACCTAGTTCTTTAACCCCGTAAAAAGGAGTTTTAATGAATCTGCAAATTGATTGAAATGTGAATTGATAATTTAAATTATCAAATTTGGAAAGTGAGCGAGAATGGAGTATCGCCAGTTTTGTTCCAAAGCGATAGTTAAATCTTTAATTAGATTTGAACGTGAAATGGTAATTAATTTTACCGATAACACTGTGGTGTTAGATATGGAGTATTACCAGTTTTGCTTCATGGGATGAATAGGTTGGGATTGGGAAATAAAATAAATAATTACTTCGTTGTGGTTCGCTAATCTCGACTAGTTGGAAAAACCATAATTTGGTTTTAAACGACATCCAAAGGAAGATTACAGGATAAATTTTAAAGGATTTATCTTGGATAAAATTAATGGGAACCTTTCCCTAAGAATGTGGAGTTTAGAAACTAGTTGTAGGTTGGCTAAGAAGAATGGTTTCCTGGGTATTGATCTGATGTTGGTTTCGGCCTTTGGGGTTAATGTTTGGGGAATTGTTCTCTTGCTAATTTGCGGTTAGTGACTAATGAATTGGAATGAGGCGTATGCTGTGTTTGTGTAACATTCGTTTTTAATATACGCGGGTTGTTCGGGAAGGCCGGGTTTACACCCATTCTGAATAACCGATTCGACGATAAGTCAAAGATGAAGACAGTGGTCGAAGACCGGAAGTCTTCACATCGTTTGGATAATTACTGACGATCCTGATTGGGCTGTACACCCAAGAGGATGGAAATAGTTGGTGGTCGTCCAGACGTACTTGGAGATGGATGGATATGCGAGGAAAGTGCCTCCGGTTTCGTTCAGACCTAGAACGGACTTGTAAATGGATGGTGTGTCTGACATTGTATTCCTTTATATTGTATTTGTTGATCTCTGCTAAATATATATCTGTTTGGCGGCGGAGAATTTATTCTCTTGCTTAACGCCCTTCTCTGAGACATATGAGCTCAGAGGTTATATATTGGCAGAAATCAGTGGTACGATATGGATTGATAGTGTGGCATGCTGAGATGCAGTGATCCAGACTTTTGTTGAAAAGCAAAGTTTGGTGGTTGGTGATCAAAGCGCAGCTGATATAGCATGGCTTTGTGTATAGCGTTGATCCGCGAGCCTCACACCCCGGTATGGTGGCAAACTGATGGTTTGATCAGTATGCTTTCTTTTCATGGATGGGCACCTTAGTGGTGTCGTGGATTCGGTCGACCGAGATGAGCCTAGTGCTCAGGGATATATAGAGTAAGCGGTGTTTTCTCTCGCTGGGACGTAAGCCGCGGTGGTACTCTGGTCCCAAATGTGCGGATGCAGACGGTGTTTTCTCTTGTAGGGACGTAAGCCGTGGTGAATTGCATCCCGCGATCGATCTTTCGAATCAGGAGCCACCATGATGGAAATCCAATTTCCGATACGTGTATTGCGGTTTTAATTGTAGAACTAGTATGGCGACATGATATATGGTACCCATGCCGTCTATGATTGATATTTATGATTGAAATTGTTTTGACACTATACACATATTATAGTATCAAATGATTTGTTTTTAAACGTATCAAGCATGTTTGGCTGTTATAAGGTAAAACCCTATCCTCCGGCTTGCGTTGCATTGTGTGATGGGACCTGGGTCTTATAATAGCTTCATTTTTCGAAAAAGCATTGCGCTGTTTATTCTATGCACTAGTACTCTTGGGAGGAAACCCGTTCCGTGTTATACGGCGTGGTCCCTTGAATTACTCTCTTTTAAAGTAAAGTTTTAAATAACTGTTTTAGTTCTCACACCAGTCCCATGACTGACCTGGAGTTTATTGTTTTAACCTAAACTCTGGGTGCCCCTATTTTGACACGGGCAGCTAGTAGTTTTGGTTTTGCAGATTTATATTCACAGGATCCTGGTTTACAGCTGGAATGATATTCGGAAAGCTTTGTATCCGTATATTTCTTCTAGTTGTGTATTGTATTATTTTCCGCTGCGATGTATTTAAATGTAATTTAAATCTCTGATATTTCTGTGTAATATTCTTTTATACTCTGTATATTCTTGTGATCTGATGCATTGTTGTAATATACAGTGAAATGTTCTTCTATATGCGTTCTACTTTGTCGTGTTCTCAAACGATAGGGCATTTCGAACGGTCTGGGTCGGTTTAGCGACTGATTCGGATCGAGCGAAATTCCTTGCCGTCACATAAAGGCACACCTAATTGCTAACGAATGATTACTACACTGCACCGCACATTACTACACTGCACCGCACCAGTCACCCTAAAGGTTGATCCCACTTGCTTCACACAGAAACAATATAAATAGCCTTACGTACCCTTTGCTGACTACATAGGTGCCGTCTGCCCCTGTCTCCACTAGGTGTACCCCACTACCCACTTTCGATCGGCTCCCTACTCATTGATACTCGTGTTGGCCCCACAGTGGGTTGTATCACTCCCCTAAAGTGGCAACCCGATACAACTGAGAATGCACGGTTTATACCTACACGATGCAACAACGTCTTACCTACCAGCCCGGGTCCACACACGCATATGAAACCCGTTGGACTTGCGTTGCCACCGCTCCCTGTTTTGGCCTCTTACAGTCGAACCCAGCATGCGTGTCCCGTCCTCGACTTGGGTCGATCCCACAAAGATACGTTTGGGATACTGGACGAAATGGGCCCCCACAAGCTACCCACCTAGGCTTGTCATTGATATATCCCACTTAACCCTCTTAGTCATGTTCATTTACATGTGTGTTTGGTTAAGTCTTACTAATCGTATTTCACATGCCGCTAAGGGCACCCACTAGATTCCTCATGCCACCCAAGGCACCTACTTAACCCCCATGTCCCACTTTACATGTTTATCTGGTTAAGTATTTCTTAATTCATTCAGGCCATAACCTCATAAAGACCTCTCACATTAGACTGGCTTTTATGGCAGCTGGATTTGCCGGGCGGTTCCGGGCAGTCTTACACCATAAAAGAGTCTAACCTCGTGTCTTTACAACTGTTATGCTTTAGTTTAGGCCTAGGACCTCTAACATTGGGCTGACATTTGTGACTACTGGATTTGCCGGGCGGTTCCTGGCAGGTTTACATCACAAACGAGTCCAACCTCGTGTCCTAAGCATTGATTGACAACTTTCAATCTTTTACCCCAGTTTTAATAATTCCGTATCCAAATTATTAATTAAGTCCACTTTTATTGATGCCCATAATTGACTCAATTATGGTCATCCACTCATGGTATGCAAAATCATATCAATTGAACCCCAACATCTTATTATTAAATCCTTAATATTACCCCTACCCCACGTTTATACGTTCGCTTATTCAACGCATAATATAGGCTAGACTTGAATAGTCTAACACATAGCACAAGGACAAATTACCACAACATATAGACAATAAAAATAAGTCTAATCATAATAGGGGTGAATCTTGCATAAACTACTCATGTTAAGGATCAAAAGGTGTCAACTTGTTAAATGTCACAATTTACATGATATGATCATAGCCCAAATCTATACATAAACTTGCATATGGGGTTTTTAGGCAACATAATGATGGTGTGAACTAGCATAGGATATGTCATAGCATAATTCTAGATGTCATAATAGATGTCATGGCATATGTTCGTAACTTTTCTAATCAATTTAACTTGCATATGTAACTTGTCATATAGATCAACATAGCCCAAACATGATGATTAAATTAATATGAACTAACTATCATAGATGGCTTTCTAACATGTATGATTCATCACAACTTAGCATAGAAACTTTCAACATACATAACATCATCATAGCATGATTTACAACATATAGGATATCATCACCACATAGCATAGGATTAATAACATACATGATAACATATACGACAATTCACATCATCTACTCATAATCCATTCGTGACTTAACCTAATTAAAATGATAATAATCTTGTTAAGACTATCATACTCACAATTAGAGAAGAAAAGAGAGTTTTGCTTTGCTTTAGGGTTGAGAGAATTAGAACTGAATTAGCTTTTCTTCCTTCTTAGTTGGTGGCGGCTCCATTGATTTCCATGGCGACGGTATGACGGTAACTATTCTATTTTTCTTATGAATTAGGGTGAGAGACTACCTAGGTATTTATAGAGTTAGGATTTATTTTAGACCCTTAGATCAGTTCAGAACTAATCCCAGCCAACCAGATTAGGTCAAAACCCTAATGGGTCATCACTCAGTCAAAAACAGGCTCAGAACAAAAACTGCTCGAGGGGGGGTCGACTGCCAGGTCGACCCCCAGGTCGACTCTATAGTCGACCTGGTAGGCAGGTCGACTGCTAGGTCGACCCCCAGGTCGACTCTATAGTCGACCTGGTAGGAGGTCGACTGCCCAGTCGACCCTAGGGTTGATTTGGGCCTGGCGGGAATTTTCCCGCCTAGCCTGTTTTGACTCCGAATTTTTGAATTTTAAATTTCTGTAATCTGTTTTGAATTTTCTGAAACTTCCGATGGCCATAACTTCTTCATACGAAGTCCAATTCACGCAAACTTGAACTCTATTTCGACCAGAATTCCGAGACGAACATAATGGCGCAACCCGTTTCCCAGAATTCTCACGTCTGAGATTAGTTATTCTTTAATTTGTGGATATTAATATTAACAGAATTACGGGGTGTTACATTCTCCCCTCCTTAAAGGATTTCGTCCCCGAAATCTTCAAGTCAAGAAGAATGTATATCCTAACATCCATACAACCATCTACTCAACCATCAAACACAGGCATCCATTGTCCTTATAGACTTCTAATGCTTTCATGTTTAAATGCACAGTGTGTGTATATGTCCCTATCTAATGCAAAATCAGGCGGTCCACTGATTCAGTTGACCTCCTTTAATGCAAACCATGATAGTGCCATGCGTCCATTATGTATGCAAAAGTTCCCTAATGCTACATATTTTTTCTACATGCGTGCACAACCATTCACCAAAATGCGGTATCCATATGATAGTACAACCATTATACATCCATTTTACTAAATACAACCATTTATATGCAATATGCAGTATGAAGTGACTGAGCCGATCTAGTGCCTAATAGTGTGTGTATATGCGTCCACGATCGACCACTATCAAACACTTGCATCCACTTTGCATTCATCATACATAACATGTCTCAAACACATGTTTCAACCATAGGATGATCCTAACTAAAGGTCAAAGATACTAGCGAGAGGATACGCTAAAGATAAGATAAGTACATGATAAGCGATAAAGGAGAAATTAAAAGACATACCCTCAAAAAGAAAAGGGTATCGTGAACGCATCTTCTCTTCTGTCTCCCAAGTAGCGTTGCTCGCGTCATCTCCCCATTGTACTTTGACTAGTCTGACCTCTCGATTTCTCAGCTTCTTAATCTCTGACCCAAGAATGCGCGTTGGAGCTCGTCGAATCGTCGCGTCCCGCTCGATCTCCACCTCTCTAAGCAAGCTCGGCTCTACCACTTTTGCGGTCTCGTGCAAGCACTTCCTCAAATGTGACACATGGAATACGTCGTGTACACCACTAAGTCTCTCAGGCAACTCCACTCTATATGCCATCTGTCCAATCTTCTCCTTAATAGGAAACGGTCCTACGAACCTTTGTGCTAACTTCCCAATGGACCCAAAGCGAACTACGTTTCGTAATGGAGACACTTTGACAAAGACCATGTCCCCAACTTCAAATTCAAGATTCGTCCTTCTCTTATCCGCATATGATTTCTGCCTATCCTGCGCTGCTTTCATCCTCCTTCGAATCAAGTCGATCTTCTTCGAAGTCTCCCTAATCATATCGGGCCCAAGTAAGATCTTATCCGTAGATTCCCACCAACATGTAGGTGAACGACAAGGTCGTCCATAAAGAGCTTCGAATGGTGCCATACCAATGCTGGACTGAAAGCTGTTATTATATGCGAACTCCACCAATGGAAGATGCTCTTCCCATGTAACACCCCACCTCCGCTAGGGTCACTCTTTCGGGGGCACTAGCTTCTGGGGGGCGTTAGAACTGGGTAAGCATGCATAATGATATATCAAGGCAGAACAGGAACATAAACATATATATGTAAAACAGAGTAAGTGAGAATAAAACAGCGGAATATCTCAAACCATCTCAAAACAAGTCTAGTACATCATAAAGTCATCTGCCAAAATAAATATGTCTAGTACAACATAAACAGAAATACTGAAATACATAGTGCTATCCCCAAAAATAAAAGTGACAAGCCATAGCGAGCTCAATATCCAAACATACATGAGCTATCCAGCGAACAAGCAAGCGATCCAAGCTAAGCACCACTGTTCCCTCCCTGAGAGCCTGAGGGGGGGGGGAAACGGAAGAAAAGAAGCGAAAGAAAACAGGTCAGTCAAAAAGACTGGTAAGCCCTACTACGATCAGTCTATAAACTAATAAAGCTAACATCATGATGGAAACTGAGATGAATATACTGACAATAGATAAAGGTGTCATCACATAAAGAAGATTAAGCTTTGCACCACAGTGTACTAGCAAACTAACATAACAGGTATTGATCCCTCAGCCCAAACTTTGGCCCAATAGCATGAGGTGACCTTAATGCAAGGTCCAGCCCAACGGTCTAGTCGATCGGCTCCCTATAAACCTAACACGTCAAGTGTTGGTGTCCATACGGCCCACATATGGTTGTAGTCAGACTGTGCTGGGTCCACCTTTGGGTGTATCAAGCCCTCGGGTGTCAACCCCAGACACTTAAGCAATAATGCATAGTCTAAACCTACTGGTACCTGTGCCTCGAGTTTGTCCAACACCGAACTACGTGCACGTCCGTAGCCCGCCTGGACCCGCACCGCTGTACCACTCAGCCGTCACTTTGGTCGCTTACATCAGTCCAGTAATCGTGCCCCGCCCTAGCCTAGCCTCTAAGGTTGTGAATGATACCAAACTGGGATTACTGCTGGAACAGACCACGTTGCTAGGGTTTTCTAAGAGGGTTAAGTGTGGTTTAACCCCTCACTAATCATGGATTAAATTAGTTAAGTGTAACCAACAGTTCACCACTTAACCCCATTTAATCCCTCGTATCCCCAAAATTGGTTAAGTATTAGTGGGCCATGACTTAACCCTAATCACGAGGCATTAATTTAATTGTACCTTAACCTCTCACATTAGACTTTGTTGCGGTTACTAGTTAAGCCGGGCGGGTCCGGGTAGCTTTACACCACAACTTGGTCTAACCTCGGGTCCCAGGTACACATGACCAACTTCTCACATTGGGTCCTATTGTTTGTAGCAACTAGTTAAGCCGGTCGGTTCCGGGTAGGTTTATGCTACAAACTCAACCCAACCTCGAGTTGGCCACACATGTTTTCTAAGTGTCTTGTC
Organism: Allium sativum; assembly: GCA_030737875.1. NCBI lineage: Eukaryota > Viridiplantae > Streptophyta > Magnoliopsida > Asparagales > Amaryllidaceae > Allium > Allium sativum. The sequence continues at coordinate 791,681,497 of CM060921.1, read as the reverse complement.
CACTTTATTTTCAAACATAATTACAAGTTTAACTTGGGTAGACCTAACTTAATAGGTAAATTCCCAAGGGGTAGACCTAACTTAATAGGTAAATTCCCAATCTTATATTTTCATGTTTTTTAAGTTTCACCCAAAACCCTCCCCAACGTCATTCTATCGCTTACATATTCGCCCTAACGCATAAAGGATAGAAAGAGGGAACTTGGCACAACATACATGATAAATCTCACATATCATAATAAGCATGCATAACATGTTGGACTTGCATAACTTAGCATAGTGAACTTGCATAACTTGTTAAACTTGCAAATCATGGCATAGTGAACTTGCATAAACATGCATAACTTGTTAAACTTGCAAATCATGGCATAGTGAACTTGCATAAACATGCATAACTCGTTAAACTTGCAAATCATGGCATAGTGAACTTGCATAAACATGCATAACTTGTTAAACTTGCAAATCATGGCATAGTGAACTTGCATAAACATGCATAACTTGTTAAACTTGCAAATCATGGCATAGTGAACATGCATAACTTATCAAACATGTGTAACATGGCATAGTGGACTCGCATAAGCATGCATAACTTATTAATCATGCATAACATAGCATAGTGAACTCGCATAAGCATGCATAACTCATTGAACATACAAAAATCCCAACTTTCATCACATATTAACTTTAGAGTTTCTAAAATGAAGGTAAGAGGGCTTACGAATATTATGAAGACACAATCTACTAATAAAGATTGAGAAGCCCTTTTATGCAAGCAAAAAAACCCCAAAACAAGCTCCAATTAACACAAATCCCAAAAACTCTAGCTTAGCAAATAAAGCTTGCAACTTGATGATGTATGCAAGCTAATGATCATTCATACAACTTAGAAAAGCTTGTATGAACATCAAAATCTTAATAGAAATGATTTTTGAAGAGGGTGGAGGCTAGGGTTCTTAGGTGGAGGCCATTTGAGATTTCAATTTGACATAGTTTGGTTGCTAGATTGAATAATGAGGCTTTAGGGTAGGATTAGGGGCTTATTTATAGAAGATTAGAGTGTTTTTAGCCCTAGGATTAACCCTAGGTTAGTTTAGGCCCGTCAGATTTAGGAATTCTCTAGAACCAAGCCACAAGACCAAGCCCCAAATCAAAATGGTGCGCCAGGCAAAAACTGCCTGGCCACCCCGTGTCGACAGGGCTGTCGACATGGCAGTCGACACCCTAGGACCCCTGTCGACATGCCTGTCGACATGGGGGCCCTGGCGGGAATTTTCCCGCCTGACACCAATTAGCCCTAATCCTTATTTTTAATTTGAAATTTAAATCTGTTTTTAGCATAGAAATTTCTGAAAACTTCAATGGGCCATAACTGGGTCATACGGACTCCGATTTTCGAAAACTCGGACTCTATTTCGCGTATTTTCCCGAGACGAACGCAATGGCATAGCCCGTTTCCCTTGATTCAGATTTTAGAATTTAATTCTGCCTCGATTTATGTTATAACAAGTTATTGAAAATACGGGTTGTTACATTCTCCCCTCCTTAAAGGATTTCGTCCCCGAAATCTTCAAGTTAGGAAGAACGTATCCTACCATCCAATCATCCATCTACTCAAAGCATCATCCACGAGCAATCATTGTCCTTAAAAGATTCTAAATGTTGTATGAACATATGCAAAAGTGTGTGTATATGTACTTATCTAATGCAAAGATCAATGCGAAATATGTTAGTGAAATGTATCCATATGTATGCAAATCCCTAACATAATGTATAATGTCTACATGCGTGCTCAATCATACATCCATATGCAACATCCATGTGATTGCATACAAATTTCATCCAAGAATAAGCATAAACACTCATGCACATGCAATATGAGGAGTGTGTGAGCCGATCTAGTGCCTAATGTGTATCATGCATCCACGAGTAACCACTTGCAAACACTTGCAACCACTTGCAACCATCAAACATAACATGTCTCAAGCACATGTTTCATCCAAAAGGTTTCTATATAAGGTTCTCATGACAAGATTAGCACGATAACTAGATAAACATGGATAGCAAAGAGAAAGATATGCTAAATAAAGGAAAGAGATTGAGAGTGTACCCTCAAAAAGGAATGGATAAAGCCCACGCATCTTCCCCTCGGTTTCCCAAGTTGCGTCTTCTTCGGCTTCACCCCATTGGACCTTTACCAGCCTAACCTCTCGATTCCTTAGCTTCTTGGTCTCCGTCCCCAAGATACGAATCGGAGCTCTCCTCAAAGTTGCCTCTTTCTCTACCTCCACGTCTTCAAGAATGCTAGGTTCAACCACCTCAGCGGACTCATGTAGGCACTTTCGGAGATGCGAGACATGAAAGACATTATGCACTCCGGACAACTTCTCGGGCAATTGCACTTTATAAGCCATCTTCCCAATTCTCTCTATGATAGGGAAGGGTCCAACAAATCTCGGTGCCAACTTCCCAACAGCTCCAAATCGGACCACATTCCGCAAAGGAGAAACCTTTACGAAAACCATGTCCCCAACCTCAAACTCCAAATCGGATCTCCGCTTATCAGCGTAGGATTTCTGTCGGTCTTGGGCCGCCTTCATCCGTCTTCTAATCAACTCGACCTTCTCGGATGTATCTCTAATCATGTCGGGTCCAAGAATAAGCTTATCTGTAGTCTCCCACCAACATGTAGGCGACTTGCACGGCCTCCCATATAAAGCTTCAAATGGTGCCATCCCTATGCTCACCTGATAACTGTTATTATAAGCAAACTCGACAAGAGGAAGATGGTCTTCCCAAGCACCACCAAAATCCAGAATGCAAAGCCTCAACAAGTCCTCAAGTACCCTATTCACCCTTTCTGTTTGACCGTCTGTTTGTGGGTGATAGGCCGTACTCAGGTTCAACCTTGTGCCCATAGCCTCCTGCAAACTGTTCCAGAACTGACTAGTAAAGATGGGGTCTCGGTCACTGACTATGCTGGAAGGGACTCCATGTAGTCGTACTATCTCGCGAAGATATATCGATGCTAGTCCAGATGCGGTCCTTTTGCTCTTCACTGGGATAAAATGAGCACTCTTCGTAAGTCTATCTACAATAACCCAAATGCTTGTATTCCCCTTCCTTGACCTTGGAAGCCCATCAATAAAGTCCATAGAAATACTCTCCCACTTCCATAGCGGGACCTCTAGAGGATGCAATAGCCCACCGGGCTTCTTCGACTCGGCTTTTACTCTCTGACAAATAACACATCTCGAGACAAACTCGGCCACATCCTTCTTCATTCCAGGCCAGAAGAAAATGCGCTTCATATCTTTATACATCTTATCACCACCTGGATGTATAGTCAACTTGGAGCGATGTGCTTCATCAAGAACTTTCCTCACCAAGTCTCTCACTATCGGAACACAAAGCCTCCCGTCTCTCCTCAGCCAACCCTTATCGTCTATAGAATATCGAGCAAGGTGACTAGATGTCTCCCCTCGAATCAGCTTATCCATGATCTCAATTATCTGAGGGTCTTCCTTCTGCGAAGCCCCAACTTGATCCAGAAGGGTAGGCCTGAGCTCTAGAGATGCCAAAGAACCGGTCATCGGCTCAACTGTCAAAGAAAAATCAAAGGTTGCCAAGAACTCTAAACTCTTCATCTCAACAAATAGAGGACTTAGTGTCAACCTTTTCCTACTCAACGCATCCGCTACAACATTCCCCTTGCCAGGGGTATAGGCTATATCAAAATCATAGGAAGCCAAGAATTCCATCCATCTCTGCTGCCTCAAGTTCAGATCCTTCTGCGAAAAGAGATACTTCAAAGACTTATGATCAGTATACAGCTCAAATCTCTCTCCCAGAAGGTAATGACGCCAAGCCTTGAGTGCATATACAATCGCTGCCAGCTCTAGATCATTAGTGGGATAATTCTTCTCATGCACCTTAAGTTGCCTCCCACCAAAACATATAACTCTGCCCTCTTGCATCAGAACGGCGCCCAATCCCGTGCCACAAGCATCAGTGTACACGGTAAATATCTTACCACCATCGGGTAAAGCTAGAACTGGGGCTGAGGTAAGGGCTCTCTTGAGTCTTTGAAAAGCAAGCTCACAGTCCATATCCCAAGCAAAAACTAAGTTCTTCTTTGTCAACTTAGTAAGAGGAGCGGATATCTTCACGAAGTCCTTGATGAACTTCCGGTAAAAACCCGCAAGACCCAGAAAGCTTCTCACCTCGGTTGCATTCCTTGGAGTCTTCCAATCCTGAACGGCAACCACCTTAGCGGGATCCACCGCTAAGCCTTGCTTGGATACGATATGCCCAAGGAATCTAACTTCCCTTCTCCAAAAGTGGCACTTGGAGAACTTGGCCTTTAACTGGTGTGCTCTGAGCGTATCCATCACCTCTACCAGATGCCCCGCGTGCTCTTCTTCATCCTTGGAGAAAACCAGAATATCATCCACAAAGACCACGACAAACTTATTCAAGAACTCCCGAAACACCCTACTCATCAAGTCCACAAAATACGCGGGTGCATTCGTCAAACCGAACGGCATAACAAGCCATTCAAAGAATCCGTCTGGAGTTCTGAATGCAGTCTTGTCTATACTATCTTCAGCCACTCTGAGCTGATGAAATCCGGTAGCAAGATCAAGCTGAGAGAAAACAGAAGCACCAACAAGTTGATCAAAGAGATCATCGATCCTCGGTAACGGGTGTCTGTTCTTCTTAGTCAGCTTATTCAATTCTCTATAATCCACACAGAGTCGAAGAGAGCCATCTGCCTTAGTAGCAAACACCACAGGCGCTCCCCATTCGGATATACTTCTTCTGATGAAGTTCTTCTCAAGCAATTCTTTCACTTGCTTGCTCAGCTCCCGTCTCTCACGCGGAGCCATATGCCGAACGGGCAAAGAAACAGGCTTAGCATTATCCACCAGATAGATGCGAAAATCAATCTCTCGTTTAGGGGGCAACCCCTTAACTTCTTCAAAAACATCTGGATAGTCTCGGACCACCCTTACAGACTGAAGGGCTTCCTCTGACGAGTCGAGAGACTCAAGATAGCATAACATGACGGGATTCTTCGGATTGCATGAAATCTCTAAGGTGTTGCCAAGGCGAGTCACAAGCCTCACAACCCTATGCTCACAATCAAGAATGGCTCCATATCGGGACAGCCAATCCATGCCCAATATCAATCCGTATCCCCTGAAACCAAGAACATACGCACTACACAAGAACTCTACACTGAGTATAGAGATCCTCAGATCCTCACATATCATAGATAGATGAGCAGAACCCCCAATGGGATTCGAAACACAAACGGGATCATCCACTAAGCTAGTACTAAGGTGCAAGCTATCAACAAGATCAGATGAAATAAAGCTATGTGATGCACCAGAATCAAACAAGGTACGAACTGGAAGATCAGAAACATAAACAAGGTTCTCAACAGAAACACTACCTCGATCGAGAACTGGAGCGGTATTGAGAGCATGAACTTGCCCTCCTGAAGGTCCAGCCTGTCCTTTCTTCTTTGGGCATTCTTTGCTGAAGTGTCCAGTCTCACCACAGGAAAAACATCCACCACTAAGCTTCCTTTTCTTCTTCCTACAATCCTTAGAAAAGTGTCCAGGCACACCACAGTAATTGCACTTTCCCTTGCCTTTGTTGTTGTTGTTCCCCTTCTTGTTCTTGCCCTGATTCCCCTGGCTGCTTTGACTACCTTGATTGCCTTTGCCTTGAGAATCGGTCTTCTTTGCTTGAGTATCACTCGACTTGACCTCCTTCTTTCCATCTCCCTGAAGCAGAGCCATACTGACCAAACTCTCAAAAGTAGCCCCATGCGGAATATGTGACATCGCCAAGCCCTGCAGCGGCTCATTCAATCCTCTAGCAAATCGAAGAGCCTTCTTCTCTGGGGTGTTCACCATATCCAAACCAAAACGGGCCAGCTGATTAAACTTGTTCACATACTCCTTAACAGACATATCACCTTGCTTTAATGCAATGAACTTCTCCATCTATAAATTCGCCTCAGCAGAAGATAGAAACTTGGTCACAAATCTAGCCCTCAAATCGGCCCAAGTCTCAACGGGCCTCGTCCCATTGGTGACCTCCCACCAATAGGCCGCTTCATCCTTCAAAAGCCATACTGTCAATAAGATTTTCCTCTCGTCATCAATCCCAAAGATAGCAAACAAGTCCTCCGTGTCTTTCAGCCAATTCCTAGCTTCAACAAAAGATTCTGTGCCTAGGAAATTCTTGCCTCCCATCGCCTTGAAGTCTTTACAAACCTTCGTGAACTCAATCTGAGGATGCTGAGGGGGAGGAGGAGGAAGAGGAGCCTCAGCAACAGGAGGGGGAGGAACATTAGCAACGGGAGGAGGAATATTAACTGCTGGAGGGACCACCGGAGGAGGGACATTAGCAACGGGAGGAGGAATATTAACATTAGGGGGAGGATTCTCAACTACAGGAGGAGGAGTGGGAGTAGGGTTTGCGGGGCCGGCTGCCGAACTAGCCTCTAGAAGTCTCCTATACCGGAGTGGTACATTTACTCCATCGGGGATGGCAAGATCCTCAGCCATACTGAAACGAAGGATAAGATAAGATTAGGTTAAGAGAACGAAGGATAACGCTAATGGCTTTTTGGGGAATAGCCCTTTAAAATACTAGACTTTTCTTTGGAAAATACTTTATACTTGCTTTGAAAATAGTTTTTCAAAAGTCTTTTTTTTTTTACTTTTTGTCCTTTCTTGTAAACCATATGCTCTGATACCAAATTTGTAACACCCCACCTCCGCTAGGGTCACTCTTTCGGGGACACTAGCTTCTGGGGAGCGTTAGAACTGGGTAAGCATGCATAATGATATATCAAGGCAGAACAGGAACATAAATATATATATATGTAAAACAGAGTAAGTGAGAATAAAACAGCGGAATATCTCAAACCATCTCAAAACAAGTCTAGTACATCATAAAGTCATCTGCCAAAATAAATATGTCTAGTACAACATAAACAGAAATACTGAAATACATAGTGCTATCCCCAAAAATAAAAGTGACAAGCCATAGCGAGCTCAATATCCAGACATACATGAGCTATCCAGCGAACAAGCAAGCGATCCAAGCTAAGCACCACTGTTCCCTCCCTGAGAACCTTTGGGGGGAAACGGAAGAAAAGAAGCGAAAGAAAATAGGTCAGTCAAAAAGACTGGTAAGCCCTACTACGATCAGTCTATAAACTAATAAAGCTAACATCATGATGGAAACTGAGATGAATATACTGACAATAGATAAAGGTGTCATCACATAAAGAAGATTAAGCTTTGCACCACAGTGTACTAGCAAACTAACATAACAGGTATTGATCCCTCAGCCCAAACTTTGGCCCAATAGCATGAGGTGACCTTAATGCAAGGTCCAGCCCAACGGTCTAGTCGATCGGCTCCCTATAAACCTAACACGTCAAGTGTTGGTGTCCATACGGCCCACATATGGTTGTAGTCAGACTGTGCTGGGTCCACCTTTGGGTGTATCAAGCCCTCGGGTGTCAACCCCAGACACTTAAGCAACAATGCACAGTCTAAACCTACTGGTACCCGTGCCTCGAGTTTGTCCAACACCGAACTACGTGCACGTCCATAGCCCGCCTGGACCCGCACCGCTGTACCACTCAGCCGTCGCTTTGGTCGCTTACATCAGTCCAGTAATCGTGCCCCGCCCTAGCCTAGCCTCTAGGGTTGTGAATGATACCAAACTGGGATTACTGCTGGAACAGACCACGTTGCTAGGGTTTTCTAAGAGGGTTAAGTGTGGTTTAACCCCTCACTAATCATGGATTAAATTAGTTAAGTGTAACCAACAGTTCACCACTTAACCCCATTTAATCCCTCGTATCCCCAAAATTGGTTAAGTATTAGTGGGCCATGACTTAACCCTAATCACGAGGCATTAATTTAATTGTACCTTAACCTCTCACATTAGACTTTGTTGCGGTTACTAGTTAAGCCGGGCGGGTCCGGGTAGCTTTACACCACAACTTGGTCTAACCTCGGGTCCCAGGTACACATGACCAACTTCTCACATTGGGTCTTATTGTTTGTAGCAACTAGTTAAGCCGGTCGGTTCCAGGTAGGTTTATGCTACAAACTCAACCCAACCTCGAGTTGGCCACACATGTTTTCTAAGTGTCATGTCCACTTTATTTTCAAACATAATTACAAGTTTAACTTGGGTAGACCTAACTTAATAGGTAAATTCCCAAGGGGTAGACCTAACTTAATAGGTAAATTCCCAATCTTATATTTTCATGTATTTTAAGTTTCACCCAAAACCCTCCCCAACGTCATTCTATCGCTTACATATTCTCCCTAACGCATAAAGGATAGAAAGAGGGAACTTGGCACAACATACATGATAAATCTCACATATCATAATAAGCATGCATAACATGTTGGACTTGCATAACTTAGCATAGTGAACTTGCATAACTTGTTAAACTTGCAAATCATGGCATAGTGAACTTGCATAAACATGCATAACTTGTTAAACTTGCAAATCATGGCATAGTGAACTTGCATAAACATGCATAACTCGTTAAACTTGCAAATCATGGCATATTGAACTTGCATAAACATGCATAACTTGTTAAACTTGCAAATCATGGCATAGTGAACTTGCATAAACATGCATAACTTGTTAAACTTGCAAATCATGGCATAGTGAACATGCGTAACTTATCAAACATGTGTAACATGGCATAGTGGACTCGCATAAGCATGCATAACTTATTAATCATGCATAACATAGCATAGTGAACTCGCATAAGCATGCATAACTCATTGAACATACAAAAATCCCAACTTTCATCACATATTAACTTTAGAGTTTCTAAAATGAAGGTAAGAGGGCTTACGAATATTATGAAGACACAATCTACTAATATAGATTGAGAAGCCCTTTTATGCAAGCAAAAAAACCCCAAAACAAGCTCCAATTAACACAAATCCCAAAAACTCTAGCTTAGCAAATAAAGCTTGCAACTTGATGATGTATGCAAGCTAATGATCATTCATACAACTTAGAAAAGCTTGTATGAACATCAAAATCTTAATAGAAATGATTTTTGAAGAGGGTGGAGGCTAGGGTTCTTAGGTGGAGGCCATTTGAGATTTCAATTTGACATAGTTTGGTTGCTAGATTGAATAATGAGGCTTTAGGGTAGGATTAGGGACTTATTTATAGAAGATTAGAGTGTTTTTAGCCCTAGGATTAACCCTAGGTTAGTTTAGGCCCGTCAGATTTAGGAATTCTCTAGAACCAAGCCACAAGACCAAGCCCCAAATCAAAATGGTGCGCCAGGCAAAAACTGCCTGGCCACCCCGTGTCGACAGGGCTGTCGACAGGGCAGTCGACACCCTAGGACCCCTGTCGATATGCCTGTCGACATGGGGGCCCTGGCGGGAATTTTCCCGCCTGACACCAATTAGCCCTAATCCTTATTTTTAATTTGAAATTTAAATCTGTTTTTAGCATAGAAATTTCTGAAAACTTCAATGGGCCTTAACTGGGTCATACGGACTCCGATTTTCGAAAACTCGGACTCTATTTCGCGTATTTTCCCGAGACGAACGCAATGGCATAGCCCGTTTCCCTTGATTCAGATTTTAGAATTTAATTCTGCCTCGATTTATGTTATAACAAGTTATTGAAAATACGGGTTGTTACATCCCACGTACCCCCAAAGTCTAGGATACATAGCCTCAACAGATCCTCTAGAATGTGATTCACCCTCTCGGTCTGGCCGTCCATCTGAGGATGATATGCGGTGCTCAAACATAACTGAGTCCCTACCGCCTCTTGTAAGCTTCTCCAAAATTCGCTAGTGAAAATAGGATCGCGGTCGCTCACTATGCTAGAAGGAACATCGTGCAAACGAACTATTTCTCGGACATATACAGAAGCTAACCATGGAGCAGTCCTCTTACTCTTCACGGGAATGAAATGGGCGCTCTTAGTAAGTCTATCTACTATAACCCAAATCCATGTATTACCCCTCCTCGATCGCGGTAATCCATCCACAAAATCCATCGAGACACTCTCCCACTTCCATAGTGGAACCTCCAATGGGTGAAGCAACCCACCGGGTTTCTTTTGCTCCGCTTTTACTTGTTGGCTTACCAAGCATCTAGCGACATACTCGGCCACGTCTTTCTTCATGCCGACCCAAAAGTAAACTCTCTTCATGTCTTTGTACATCTTGTCCCCGCCGGGATGAATGGTCATCTTCGAATGATGTGCTTCGTCAAGAATAGTCTTCCTTAGGTCATCGTCTTTTGGTACACAAAGTCTACCGTCCCTACGTAACCAACCCTTATCATCTAGGGTATACCTACGGAGATGGCTTGATGACTCCCCTCCTTTAAGATTTTCTACTAACTCAACCAACTGCGGGTCGTCTCGCTGTGCCTCGCCAATCCGTCCCAAAAGCGTAGGTCTGACCTCCAAGGATGCTAGCAAACCGGGTACGAAGTCAACGGAAGGTCTAAAATCAAACATAGAGATGAACTCTAAACTTCGCCGCTCAACAAACAAAGGACTTAAGGATAATCTTTTTCTACTTAAGGCATCGGCCACCACGTTACCCTTGCCAGGGGTATATGCTATCTCAAAGTCGTAGGACGCCAAGAACTCCATCCACCTTTGCTGCCTTAAGTTCAAGTCCTTCTGAGAGAATAAGTATTTTAAAGACTTGTGGTCAGTGAATAATTTGAATTTCTCTCCAAGAAGATAATGACGCCAAGACTTAAGCGCGAAAACAATAGCGGCCAACTCTAGGTCGTGCGTGGGGTAATTCTTCTCATGCGCTCTCAACTGCCTTCCACCATAGGCTATTACCCTGCCCTCTTGCATTAAGACTGCGCCTAGTCCTGTCCCACAAGCGTCAGTATAAACGATAAACGGCTTACTCCCTTCTGGCAATACTAAGACTGGGGTTGAAGTCAAAGCTCTCTTCAAACGTTGGAACGCATCATCACAATCTACGTCCCATGTGAAAACTAGGTTCTTCTTTGTCAAGTGTGTCAATGGAGCTGATATCTTTGCGAAGTCTTTGATAAACTTCCTATAGTAGCCAGCCAACCCTAAGAAACTTCTCACTTCAGTAGCATTTTTAGGGACCTTCCAATCTTGGATGGCCACCACCTTTGCGGGATCCACGGCTATCCCTTCTTTGGAAACCACGTGCCCTAAGAATCGTACTTCCTTCCTCCAAAAGTGACATTTGGAAAATTTAGCCTTAAGCTTATGCGCTCGAAGAGTCTCCAACACTTCCCTAAGATGTAGGGCATGCTCTTCTTCATCCTTAGAAAAGATCAAGATGTCGTATACAAAGACTACCACGAATTTGTTAAGGTACTCCATAAACACCCTACTCATCAAATCAACAAAGTATGCGGGGGCGTTTGTCAAACCGAAGGGCATCACTAGCCATTCATAGAAACCGTCTGGAGTCCTAAAGGCAGTCTTGTCAATGCTATCCTCGGCCACTCTCAACTAATGGAAACCAGTGGCTAAGTCCAACTGCGAAAACACTGAGGTGCCAACTAACTGATCGAAGAGATCGTCAATCCTCGGCAGTGGGTATCTGTTCTTCTTAGTAAGCTTATTAAGTTCTCTATAGTCCACACAAAGTCTAAGGGACCCATCCGCCTTCGTGACAAATACTACTGGAGCACCCCACTCTGATATACTTCGTCTTATGAACCCCTTCTCAAGCAATTCCTTCACTTGCTTATCGAGTTCCTTCCTTTCACGTGGAGCCATGTGGCGTACTGGCAAAGATACTGGTTTCACATTATCCACCAGATATATTCGAAAATCTATCTCCCGCTTCAGAGGTAAGCCCTTCACCTCCTCAAACACATCCGAATACTCTCGGACCACTCTAACAAATCGGAGATTTTCCTCAGACGCGTCAAGCGATTCTAAATAACTTAGCATAACAGAATTGATGGGATTACAAAAGATTTCGAGAGTGTTGCCAAGGCGAGTCACGAGCCTAGCTACTCTCCTTTCACAATCAAGAACGGTCCCATTTCTGGATAACCAATCCATTCCTAAAATTAGCCCATAGCCCGTGAAGCCCAACACATAAGCATCACATCTAAACTCAACGCTAAGTATAGAAATTTTCAAATCCAAACACATCATAGACAAATGAGCTGAGCCCCCAATTGGATTCGAAACAACTAAGGGATCCTCTACTAAACAGGTGTTTAAGTGCAGTGATTCAACTAATGATGTAGAGATAAACGAATGCGATGCGCCCGAATCGAATAAGGTACGGACAGGATGATCAAACAGAAAAACTAAGCTTTCAACAGAAATGGTTCTACCTCGTTCTTGCAGCGGTGGGACCGCGAGAGCCTGAACTTGTCCCATTGCCTGCCCTGGTGCTATAAGAGCCTGCACATGTCCTCCCGAGGTAGCTCCTGCCCTCTGCCCCTTCTTTGGGCAGTCCTTCACTAAATGTCCTGTATCGCCACAATGAAAACAGCTAGTCTTCTTTTTCTTTCGACAGTCTTTACTAAGATGGCCTGCGGTCCCACAGTTAAAACATTTCTTCTTTTCCTTGCCATTATTGTCTTTACCACCCTTCTTGTTTTGCTGTTGTGGTTTCTTCTGATCCCCCTTCTTCTCGGGTGCCTTATCAGCTTTAGCGCTTTTCTCCTCATGCATGAGCGCCATTTCTACTAACTTCTCAAAGGTGGCCCCCATAGGGATATGGGTCATGGCCAACCCTTGCAACGGTTCATTCAAGCCATTCACGAACCTCAGCACCTTCTTCTCCGGCGTGTTCACTAAGTCCAAACCAAACCTTGCTAACTGATTAAATTTATTGACATATTCTTTCACTGATGAGCTTCCTTGCTTCAATGTCAAGAACCTTTCCATATATAGATTTTCTTCCGCCCTAGAGAGAAACTTCGCCTCGAACCTCCGTCTAAAATCCGCCCAAGAGTCAACAGGACACTCCCCATTAGTGACCTCCCGCCAAAACGAGGCCTCTCCCTTCATTAGCCAAGCTGCTAATCTAACTCTCCTCCCTTCTTCCACTTCAAAGATTTCTAGCAATTCTTCCACCTCCTTAAGCCAATCTCTAGCTTCCACAAACGTTTCTGACCCTTGAAAGGGTTTTCCACCCATAGTTTTAAATTCCTTGCATGTCTTTGCAAAAGTATCTACGCGAGGAGGAGGAGGAGGAGGAGGAGGAACGGGTGCAACTGGTGGTGGAGGAACATTGGCCGGACCTGCGGCGGCCCTAGCCTCTAACAGCCTCCTATACCATCCTGGTATCGTTACACCGTCAGGTAGGTTAAGATCTTCAGCCATGCTGAAACGAAAAAGGAAAGATTCAAAATGGAGAATTCGAAAGATAAAGATATATGGCTATTTGGGTATTATGTTTTTCATAAAAACTTCCTCTTTAAATTTCTCATTAAAACATGTTTTTGAAAGCACTTCTTCAAAAAAAAAAACTATTTTTCTAAAGTATTTTTATCTATTCTGGTAACCTCGCTCTGATACCACGTGTAACACCCCACGTCCATTAATGTCACTCACAAAGGGAATGCATTAACTTCCATGGAGGTTATAAGTGAATATAGAACAAAAAAATTACAACAAGATAGATAATAAGTAGTACTTGAAAATCTAAAACTTCATTTTATTGCAGCGGAAATTAAACATGTTTGTTACATCATAAAACCATAAATCAGAGTCAAGTACATTATCCATCTTGATAAAACAAAATACATAATCCCATTACACAAATAGCCATTAAAGAAGATAACAAGCTGGACTTTACTTCAAGGGTCCAAGCATTCCAAAGAGATGAAGCAATCCAATCAAGCTCCACTAGAGCTGGGTCCAACCTGAGGAGGAGGGGAAAAAGGATAGAAATGGAGGGGGTCAGACATAAAGTCTGGCGAGTATGATAATTCTAACAATACTATTATCAAAATAACTAGACTAAGGCATAAGCTAGAAGACAAGTAAATGTCTATGAACTATTAGGTATGGAATGAACAGATAAAGATAATGTGAAGGATAACGTTAAAGATAACGGTAAAGGCACACCTAATTGCTAACGAATGATTACTACATTGCACCGCACATTACTACACTGCACCGCACCAGTCACCCTAAAGGTTGATCCCACTTGCTTCACACAGAAACAATATAAATAGCCTTACGTACCCCTAGCTGACTACATAGGTGTCGTCTGCCCCTATCTCCACTAGGTGTACCCCACTACCCAGTTTCGATCGGCTCCCTACTCGTAGATACCCGTGCTGGCCCCACAGTGGGGTGTATCACTCCCCTAAAGTGGCAACCCGATACAACTGAGAATGCACGGCTTATACCTACACGATGCAACAACGTCTTACCTACCAGCCCGGGTCCACACACGCATATGAAACCCATTGGACTTGCGTTGCCACCGCTCCCCGTTTTGGCCTCTTACAGTCGAACCCAGCATGCGTGTCCCGTCCTCGACTTGGGTCGAGCCCACAAAGATACGTTTGGGATACTGGTCGAAATGGGCCCCCACAAACTACCCACCTAGGCTTGTCATTAATATATCCCACTTAACCCTCTTAGTCATGTTCATTTACATGTGTGTTTGGTTAAGTCTTACTAATCGTATTTCACATGCCGCTAAGGGCACCCACTAGATTCCTCATGCCACCCAAGGCACCTACTTAACCCCCATGTCCCACTTTACATGTTTATCTGGTTAAGTATTTCTTAATTCATTCAGGCCATAACCTCATAAAGACCTCTCACATTAGACTGGCTTTTATGGCAACTGGATTTGTCGGGCGGTTTCGGGCAGTCATACACCATAAAAGAGTCTAACCTCGTGTCTTTACAACTGTTATACTTTAGTTTAGGCCTAGGACCTCTCACATTGGGCTGACATTTGTGACTACTGGATTTGTCGGGCGGTTCCGGGCAGGTTTACGTCACAAACGAGTCTAACCTCGTGTCCTAAGCATTGATTGACAACTTTCAATCTTTTACCCCAGTTTTAATAATTCCCTATCCAAATTATTAATTAAGTCCACTTTTATTGATGCCCATAATTGACTCAATTATGGTCATCCACTCGTGGTATGCAAAATCATATCAATTGCACCCTAACATCTTATTATTAAATCCTTAATATTACCCCTACCCCACGTTTATACGTTCGCTTATTCAACGCATAATATAGGCTAGACTTGAATAGTCTAACACATAGCACAAGGACAAATTACCACAACATATAGACAATAAAAATAATTCTAATCATAATAGGGGTGAATCTTGCATAAACTACTCATGTTAAGGATCAAAAGGTGTCAACTTGTTAAATGTCACAATTTACATGATATGATCACAGCCCAAATCTATACATAAACTTGCATATGGGGTTTTTAGGCAACATAATGATGGTGTGAACTAGCATAGGATATGTCATAGCATAATTCTAGATGTCATAATAGATGTCATGGCATATGTTCTTAACTTTTCTAATCAATTTAACTTGCATATGTAACTTGTCATATAGATCAACATAGCCCAAACATGATGATTAAATTAATATGAACTAACTAGCATAGATGGCTTTCTAACATGTATGATTCATCACAACTTAGCATAGAAACTTTCAACATACATAACATCATCATAGCATGATTTACAACATATAGGATATCATCACCACATAGCATAGGATTAATAACATACATGATAACATATACGACAATTCACATCATCTACTCATAATCCATTCGTGACTTAACCTAATTAAAATGATAATAATCTTGTTAAGACTATCATACTCACAATTAGAGAAGAAAAGAGAGTTTTGCTTTGCTTTAGGGTTGAGAGAATTAGAACTGAATTAGCTTTTCTTCCTTCTTAGTTGGTGGCGGCTCCATTGATTTCCATGGCGACGGTATGACGGTAACTATTCTATTTTTCTTATGAATTAGGGTGAGAGACTACCTAGGTATTTATAGAGTTAGGATTTATTTTAGACCGTTAGATCAGTTCAGAACTAATCCCAGCCAACCAGATTAGGTCAAAACCCTAATGGGTCATCACTCAGTCAAAAACAGGCTCAGAACAAAAACTGCTCGAGGGGGGGGTCGACTGCCAGGTCGACCCCCAGGTCGACTCTATAGTCGACCTGGTAGGCAGGTCGACTGCTAGGTCGACCCCCAGGTCGACTCTATAGTCGACCTGGTAGGCAGGTCGACTGCCCAGTCGACCCTAGGGTTGATTTGGGCCTGGCGGGAATTTTCCCGCCTAGCCTGTTTTGACTCCGAATTTTTGAATTTTAAATTTCTGAAATCTGTTTTGAATTTTCTGAAACTTCCGATGGCCATAACTTCTTCATACGAAGTCCAATTCACGCAAACTCGGACTCTATTTCGACCAGAATTCCGAGACGAACACAATGGCGCAACCCGTTTCCCATAATTCTCACGTCTGAGATTAGTTATTCTTTAATTTGTGGATATTAATATTAACAGAATTACGGGGTGTTACACAATGTTAGCATAAGAAATTTTAATTACAACTTCAAAATAAATGCCCTAGGTGATGTTACGTCGTGTGTATCCTCTTCACTAACTGAGGAGAAGTCTTGAACCGTCTTTCTTCAAAACAAATGATTCATTAGCCACGTGGATCTTGGAACTTCCTCTTTGGAGACTTAAAAGACCTATGTAATTACCCAACAGTAGAACCAGGCTTCAACTTAGTTGCGGTTGGAGCAACAACTTTCTTCGAAGAGGCACCAGCTGGTTCTTTTTATGTTGAAGGTCCTATATGAATTCATACAATTGAAATATTATAAGTTATCATCAATGATTTAAGTAACGTAAGTTGTTAGTTACCTGATAGCTCTCCCTGAATAGGATAATGTTGAGTGAAAGGCGACAATTTTTCGGTTACTAAGGAAGGAATCCTATTAAATTATGTTTGATCGTAGGACGCTCAACCAAAACTTTGAAGCAATGAAGAAGTATGGAGTGTTTTGTTAGCCTAGGAAAAGTAAGGAGGAGGTATTTCTGCCAAAATAACCTGGACTTAATCATTATAGCCTCGATAACCGTATGTCAGAATTTAAAGTCTTTGGAGGAGTCGTAAAAAATATGAAATAAGTTAGAACTGATTAAAGAATGCAAGTGGAAATGGATAAGCATTAAGAAGAAGAGAAATTACTTTCATTTCCAAATTTTCCCCTAATGATGCCAGACCATTTAACAAAGAAATATTAGTTTCCCACTTGCAAGTTTTATCGATCATGTTGGATACAAGATTTTGAGGATGGGAATTGCACTGATATACAAAATGTTGTTTTCTTTGATACTTTTTGTGAGTCCGCCCTTGTAGTGAATAATAGTTGGGTTAGTGATGAATTCAAATAATAAAAATTAGCCATCTGTGGTTAAGTCAAGGCTGAAAATTGTAGTGAATATGTGCTAGTTCTAGGGACACAGACACATAGATAAATAAGATCAATGGTGGATTCATATCATGTAAAATATTCATGTATGGTAAAGTTAAGGACTAAAACTGCAGTTAATTTGTGCCATTTGTGGGAAAACAAGTAGATAGACATCAGATTTGTGACCATCTTTTTTTTAACCGGTGCAAATATGATAACAAAATATGTATCTATCCAAGTTGTATTTTTACATGTAAAATGTTAGTTAATAGAATAATAATTTATATTATTTGTTAATGTGATTAACTGATTTTCCATTATGATTTATGATTTTGCGGGCATTGCCTAGTTTTCTTTTCTCCATATTGTGTAATTACATTCAAGGAGGGATTATAAGAAACTTGACTCGGTATCATATTTTAGTCCTACTGTAAACCTATATAGTTGATTACACTGAGACTAATATAATGTGATAATTGTACTGTTTTATTATTTCGATGTTCATAATGTGATTACATACTATTTCAGTGGTAAAAATAAATAGTGAGTAAAACAAGCAGCTTGTAGATACTGGGGAGTAAATTCACAATTAGACTAGCATATAATTGAGTAACCACCAAGTATTATAGAAGAAAGGGTTAGTGTAACATGGCTAATTATCAATACTTGATTGATCGCAGGGAAAGAAAATGCTTAGGTCTATTAAACGGGTTTATATCGAATCTTCTTAATACATTAAAGTTTTAATGTGAAATGTAAGAAGTTTTAATGAACCGGCTAAATGCAAAGCTGGATCTTCTTCTCCAGTATCTAAATTTTTTATTTCACTTTTATGCAATGTTAGCATAAGAAATTTTTAGTTTTAGTTGATCAGATCACTTCGAAAACAATACTCTTTAGCTTCTGAAAGTTAGAGTTGAATTTTTTACCCAGATTTCATTTTTGGGGTTTCTAAATTAGAAAACTGATGTTTATTTCTGGGCTAAGGGCTTTTGATGTTTTCATCCTAGCTTGGGTCGTATTTAGTCTGGTCCATTGTTTTTTATCATGGCAAAAATTGGATGAAATACTTGCTCCTTAAGTTTGTGCCATCAGTAAGTCGGGGTAGGCTTTCCATTTAGTGGATCTGATTTGAATGTCTCTACCATTTTGCCTTTGCATGTAATATACGTGAACATGTATTATTTTCTTAGTAGTTTTCTTTTAAAGTGCTATTTTGATTTGTGTATAAATATGATTTTCATTTACCAATTATTGAATGTATAACACAGTGCTTATTGGTTCTTCTTTTGCAGAATCAATGAGGCCGATCAGACTATAGAGCTTTGGTGGACTTTAAAGAATTAACGGGCTTCGAAGATATCTCTAGTGGGTTGAGAAATCTTTCCCTTTGTTAAAGAAACTGAGGGTTGACACTCCTCATATAGTCAAATTTTCATCTCCTTATGAATATAATTAATCTTCACATCATGCCTCGACTTCTTCTACTGCTACTCCATCTCTTGCACTATGAAAAGATCATGTCCTCGGCATTTAATTACTTTTAATGTCAGCATTTCCTCTGTTATAGACAAGGAATGACAAGTGCTACAATAGAATATGACTTAGCATGTTTTGTCTTTTATGTTCTCTTTTACTTTTTTATCATATCCTAAGATGTTTCACGTAGGGTATATTTTTGATAGGAGAAATTGGTTTCTTATGTGAGTGATTCCCTTCTTCTGTCTCCTTTAATTTCATGTTGATGTATCTGATTTTTTTATCTTATGGCTATCACGGCCATGGCCAGTGGGGAAAAGGTATTGTGTGGAGGTCCAGCAACTCCAGTTCTATTGGTCGGATAGATGCAAGCACATAAGAACTGGTTGCATTATGTGGAGCACACATATTGGGAAGCAAAGGTTTTGAATTAATCAAGCCAGCAAAAATTAAGGTATGCTCAATTCTGTTTCCTCATGGTATTGCATTTGTCATTATAAAATTATTGTAAACATTTATGATGCTAGAATGCTAATTCTTTTATCATTTTGGCTTACAATTTTTGTGCCTTAATATATGTACATACATAGGTTTATGTTTTAAAATCAGACAAGAATCCAACTGGAATCAAGAAAGTTCAAATAAAACTGAATGAAAGTAGATATTCTGATCTTCAGTAACCAAGGATGTTCTCTTATTTTGTGGTGTAGATGCCAAGTTAATTATTAGTTAAAGAGTATGTTCTATTGTTTATATATTGTACAAACTTTGAAGCAAGAAGCCGAAGACTAAAACTATAGTGAGAGTGTGAGTGACTGTGTACGTGTATATGAGTGAATAAGTGTGTAGTGAGGAGTCAATGTATATGTGTGAAATGTAGTGAGGAAGTGTATATATAAGTGATTGTGTAAATAGAGGTGAAACACTATGTGTACTATTTGAAAGTGTAATAAATATTTGTTTAAAAATAATTTTTGAATTAAATATTCAATTCTTGTAAATATTATTAATATTATGTGTAATATTCAAATCCATTGCAACTTTCAGTATTTTACAACGGGCATTAATTGTTGTTATAGAAGATATTACAACGGTCAATACCCATTGCAAAAAATATTACAAAGGACTGCTATTCTATTGAAGGAACAAACAACAACAACAACAACAACATAAGATCGTTGTAAAAAGTCTATTACAACCGCATGTTACCACGTTCATTTCCCGTTGTAAAAGAGGACATATTACGACATGGCCTGATACAACGGGCAAGCTGGCCGCTGTAAAACTTCTATTACAACGGGCATTGCCCGTTGTAATAGATCTGTTTTGTTGTATTAGACATTTGGACGTGTTGTTGCAACATGTAAACTTAAATGCAACAGGGAATAAAGTGACACGGTGGGTTCATGGCACTACTGGTTAGGCGTGAGTTCCGAATGGCAGGCCAACCAAAGAAATATGTTTAACCTTCTTGTTTTCTTCTCCTTTTATATGCAGCATAATATATGTGGTTGCTTTTAGACTAACTTTAACATCCCCAACATACATATATATATATATATATATATATATATATATATATATATATGAACAACAACATTTCAAAGGTGAATAACTACATGCATGAGTGATGTAAATGAGATGCCAAGCAAATTATTACATGCAACGTGGAGTTGCTTTCATCAAATTTATGTGAAACACCTGAGCATATGAGTATTATACAAGGCAATGAGTGTAATTACAAATAAGAGTGACAAAAAAAGCAACCAAGTCACATAAATGGAATGAGGTTTCTAGTTTCAGTCACATGCAACTATAGGTACTCAAAACCAATCAAACGCTTTACTTCCTTACAGCATATGGGTCCATTTACTATTATTTTCTTTCCATGAATTTATCACATGATTTGTGTATTGCTTTATTTTTATTTGAATGATAACTTAAAATTTATACACCTATTACCTGTTGTTTGGTTTATGCTCAACATGCCAAATGCAAAATATCACGAAGCACTCTATGTAGATATGCTAAAACCAAAATATACAGCAAGGAAAATGCTACATCATGGCGGAACTAAACATGCAAGGTACAGATACTCAAAACCGTGACTGAAATTATCAATGTAGTCCACGAAACCGACAAGCAGAAGTATACAAATGGACCAAGGCCAACGATATAATTGCAGTGCCACTCAGCCCAAACCAATTATACTCAAGGGTAAACCAAAGTAGAATAACTTGTAAAAGTTTAATCGTAAGAAAAACTTACCATTGCTTGCGATGAAGGACGGCGAAGAGGGATGTGGTGACAGCGAACAATGCTAACAACCAAAGAACAGCGGCGACGCTGCAGCGTCGAGCAGAACGAAGTGGCTGACTTATAGAAGAAGCAGTGGCTCTGAACGGTTTCGGGTCTGAGCGGCGGACGACTGTCGAACTGGGTTTGACTGGAGGTGACATGGATAAGGTACGGGTTCAGTTCGACTAGGCAGTGATGAGGTGATAGAGTAGCCTTGATTGGCGGTGGCGGACTTTAATTTGGATGGAACGATTTGGTTTGATTTCCAATTTTGAAGAGGAGGAAGAATTTTACATTGGGGATTGGATCGAATCAAGTATTTGGGGAAAACTTGTATTTTTCCAATCAGCTGATAAGCAACGAAGAGTAGCAAAATTGTTTGGCTTCTGTGTGAATAAATGAATGGTAATACGCCCCATTTTATAACTCAATGAAGGGAACATGACACTGAAGAAAAATAACACATGTAGTACACAACAAAGCGGCGAGGCCAGGTGTCGTTTTACACAGCTAAACAAAGGCAAATGGCAATTCATTTCTACCGCCCAAATATCAGATATGGTTAGATTTGAACATTCGCTGAACGGAAGAAAGGTGTAACGCCCCATAATTTTCTGTACATTTAAATTCATATTTAAATAAATTGAATAGTATTGGAAAGATTTAAATTAGATTGAGTATAATAATGATGATTGTTTGAATTGAGATAAACAGACTTTTAAGTTGAGTTTATATTTAGAAATATTGTAATTTGGAATTTAAACTTTAAATAATTAAATAAATTTGAGTTGTTTAATTTATAATTGGAATTCAAATTTGACTTGGTAAATGGTGGAACTCTGTGATTAATATAAGAATCATTGAAGATAAATCGAGTTATTTATCCGTAATTGCTGTTCAAATTTAAATTCGAATATAATCAAAATCGGAAACTTTAAATTTGTGAAATCGATTTATAAAATTTGTTTAAGCTGTAATCGGATTAAAAATGGAATTTAATAAATGTTTAGATTGAATTAAAGCAGTTAAGCGAATTAACTGTGAAGATGTAACTATTTTGGCAATTGTCTCGAAATCTGATGAAATCAGTTCCATCGAATCCAAAACGTTGAATTATTGTAGAGTTTCAGTTTCGCAACAATCTGACTTGTCTGTAACAACACGAATTCTGACAGACCTTTTTTTTTTTCAAAATTCTAATCTATCGAAACTCATGTTGGTTTGCTCTGGTATCCTGCAGAAAAGACAGAGACACAAAATATGTCAGAGCTCAGAAAAATATCTCACAGCCGAATGGATAAAATATAATATACTCAATGTATAGCCTTACCGTATTAATAATTAATAATACTGCCTAACCAGTATCCAAAGCTATCATGTCTCTGCCACAAATCTAACCTACGAGTACGTTATGAGGTGGGGGTCAGAACACAAGTTCTGGTGACTGGATTTAAAGTGTACACTTTGGATAATCCTACATATACCATTCAATCACATTTTCTAATTTATTAGGTTACTTAGGTTAACAACACTCAAGGCTTACACACACGTCATACCCATTTACTTCCCAGTGGATTAACCTAATACAATATATATAGAGAGCTCCCCCTCAATATTGAGGTACACCCCATGGTACCCCAATCACACAGTCTCCATTGTAATGCCACAGAAGTGAACGTAGTTCCTCTTCCTACGTCGGAGTGACGTATGGATCTCTACATAACAATGTTACGTTCCGCATATGTCTGCCATTACTACGCTATGTAAACGTATGGACTGCCATCTTTGTTCGAATCAGATTCCATACCAAAGTAATGCCCTAAAGTCTACGATACACCACTCAGAGCAGACATGCATGTATCTAGACTGTCCCACGTACGTATTGTTAATTGTAGCTAGATGCCTCAACCGCACGTCCTCTAATGTGCACCGAGTTCCGTGGCAGGGCGATACAAGAAACAGGAACTCGGGCGGGAGCTTTTCCATATCTGTACAGGCCCGCCTTTAAGAGCCTTAAAATACAAATATTCCTATGGTCTGTTTTCACGGTGGCTATGGCCCCACCTCGGCCCCTCCCTCAACTAGCAAAGACTACAAGAGCTAAACGACTTGCCCCTAACAAACAATCTAAACATCCAGTTGGCGTCTTACCTCAACCACCGTACCTCGATAGCGAAAGGTGAATGGTCTATTGGTTTTAACTCTAGTCCTTCGGCATCCCATTGGCTGCCGATGACGGGTATCCGACGACCTAATATCCTTGTTGGTCGTGACCCTCCGCCTCTCCGTTGAGGCAACCGTCGAATCGCCCTGGTCTCACCTCGTCACATCATTCTGACTACAAAACTACTTTTGTAATCAAGGCCCATCCACCTAGTAGTTATGCGCAGACCCAAACTCTGCGAGCACAGCCTAAACATCTGTCACTGCACAGAGGACTACTAGGAGAACCTTACGTATCTCAGGAAGCCGCATGCTTCCCCCTCCTTCAGAGCCGACAGAATAATCAGATGAATGTGTGCTCCCCTCTGCCTTATAACACCACGATGATCTGCCCTATTGGCTTATTCACCTTCAAACGTGCGGACTGGTCCAAGTGCCTCACTCTAATATGTTATTAGATGCTGTGTCTAAACATTCTTTTACACGCTTGCTTAACCTTATCATGTTTCCATTTAACTTGGTTATCTTAACTTTTTATTCAGGTTACCAAGTTCTCCCTATCCCCTTATATCTCTGAGGAATGGGTCCCTCTTGCTTATTAATCTCAGTTATACAACTTAACCCATTTAAGTTTATTAATAAGTTCACAACATATTATTCTCTGTAATCTCTAATCCCTTTTTATATTCTTGTTTGATGTCAAGGTTACAATAACATGTTCTACTTAATAAGTATATCTCAATTCACATGTTTTCTAATTAACATGTCACTTATCATTTGTGATTAAATATAACTTATTCCATTTCATAAGTTTTCCTCGTTCATTTAATCATAATTTCATTTTACACCATTACTATAACTTATCGTTGTTTACTTATTAACTTAGTTCTTCTAACTAAGGTCCATTAATAAGTTTTTCTACCCATTTATTATAACCTATGTTATAATTTCCTCTTGTCCCTAGGACAAGTCTAAACATGTTATTCTTATCAGCGGGTTTCAGACTTCCAAGTTTACAGATTACTTAATTTATAATTAAGTACAACCTCTTATATTTCATAAATTTTCCCCCTTTTCTCAACTGGTTTTAGGTTTTCCCCCTTTTACTGATTACTTTATCTACAATTAAGTGTCCCTTATCTCATTTTACCAGTTATCCCATTTCCTTACTAGTTTATTATAACCTAAGTTATAATCTTCACTTATCCCTAGGATAAGTCTACCTATTATACAACATTCTCATTAAGTTTATTTATTTATAATAGGTTATTATCATTTCCCGTTTAAACCATTTACTGTTGTAACCCATTATTCTTCATTCACTGTAATATATGTTCCTTATTTTATTAAGGAAAACACTTCATGCACCTTATCAGTTTGATTTATAGAAGGAATCAGTGACTTATTTTCATAACGTATTCCCATCTAAATCAGTGGTGGCAAGTAATTTCTTTCCTTTTTCTTACTTTATTTATTATGGCTTTCTTGCAACCACGCTATCAGAAATAGGTCATTTAGGAAAATACATCACTTTTCCTTCGCATCGCACTAACTCAATCCATTACGTCCCTTCCTTTCTTATTTTTTGAGTTAGACATTTAATTACTATCATTGCCATTTATTCATATCCTATTGTATGTATGTATGTATGTATGTATGTATGCGTGTGTGTGTGTGTGTATATATATATGCACTTGACCTCTCACATTAAGCCTACGCTAGTGGACGATGGATTTGCTGGGCGGGTCGGGCAGACTTCTACCACAAGTTGACTTAACCTCGTGTCTTAGCACCATTACATGTTTTATTTATGCACTTAGACCCCTCATATTAGATTTACCACTTGTGGATGCTGGATATGCCGGGCGGGTCCGTGCAGACTTCTATCATAAGTGTAATCTAACCTCGTGTCTAAGCATGTTATAGTTTCTTATTTACTATAAATTTTATGCATGTTATCCTTTTTACTATAATTTAATTTACATGTCATCAAATTATGCCTATATTATAGCGCATGTCCTTTTTAACATGTGTTTAATTCTATTTTGACATGTAAACATTTAATCGCGTACTTGTTCAAATCTAACAGGTTAACATGTCATTTACTCAATAATCTGCCATAAGTGAATCATATAATTATAACAACAGTAGTCATTACCCATATTCTAACCAGTTTGTTTTTGAACATGTAATCGTTCCAACACTTTAACTAATTCAACATATGAATTATTCATATTAACATCTCAACTTGTTATAACAGTAATTCTTAATTATTCTGGCAAATTCACATATAATAATGGGAAATGTTTTAAACGATAACATATTATTATCTAAAATGCTATAGCTTAAATCCACTCGCCTTGTAAGCTTTCCAAATCCTGGATCTGATCCAGATCTAGTCTTCCATGGTTTTCCCCTAATTGGATTCAGAACCTAACAACCATGGATTGACTATTTTTACTAAAATAGAAAGGAAAAGAAATCGGAGGAAAATTGAATAGATCGGATCTAGAAAGTTACCTTACTTTTCACATAATTCTGAACACCCTTTTATTATCATCAATCTCTTTCCTCCAGATCTAAATTTAAAATTTTCCTAACTAATAATTTATATTTTTTGAAGAGATCTTTAAGGGAGGAGAAAGAGCAGAGCTTCAGCGTAGCCTCAGAAATATGAGGTTTAGGGTTAGCTATGCAAACTTATTTATAGGTGTATCAAAAAAACCAGGTCACTTAGGTTTGATTACAAACCATCAGAACCGACCACGTCTCAGAAAGTTCCAAATCCGCGGTGGAGTCGACCCCTCTTGGGGTAGGTCGACCCATGGGACGACCCCTCTATTTGTGGGTCGACCCCTATGTCGACCCCCAACGGTCTATTTTCCCTGCAGATTTCTCGCTCGTGAATTTTGATTTTTGAACTGATTTTCGAATTTTCTGGATATATTTATTAAAAAAATATATATATATATACACATACACATATAAGCTCCTTGTATGTGTACAAACTTCTAATGGTCATAACTTCTTCATATGATGTCTGTTTTACGCAAACCAGGTGTCTATCTTAACTAGAATTTCGAGACAGACATAATGGCGCAGTCCATTTTAATTAATTTTGAATATTTAATTAAATTATTCTTATTATATTATCTTTAAAATGCAGGGTGTTACATTGTCGTTTGATCGTACGAAATAAAACGTGAATAGAATCAATGTAATTGGGTAATTGTTTGTTTCTCCTATTGGACCTTCTATATATTTTCAAATAAAATCCATTTACCACCTCACCAACCCGTTTACCTATACATATAATTTTTTCTTCATCGACTTTTATCTCTAATGGTTGAAACCGATTTCCAAAACCCTAGTGCAATTAAAAATACAAACTTTAAAATCAAATCTCCTCAAAACCTATCAAATTATATATCAATTTGAAGCTCTCGACGATACGAAGCTACGTACCAACTCTTATGACATACAGTGCTCGGATTTTCCAAAAATCGGAAGTCAAACGGCTAAATTTCGTAACCCTAAGCGTCGATTTAGGGGGTTTTAATTTAGGAGTTAATCGGAGAATCGACAACCTGGGTATTGAAGAGATCGACGATAGGAGCTAATTGGTGGTGGTCTAGGCTTCTATTTTCAAGCGTGTTGCCGAAATTTGGGGTTTGAAGGTTTGAAATTGTGGTTTGTTTGTGGCTATGGCGTGGCAGTAGGGGATGACAAGAGGTGGTCTCATGGGTGCTGGATGGTGGGGATTTCGACGAGGGTCGCAATGGAGGTGGTCTCGGTCGGTTTCATGGCCGGAGTTGGTCACGGTCGTTGGTCAAAGTTATGGTGTTTTGGGGGTTTTTCCGCATGCGAGTTTTGTAAAGAATGGAGAGGAGTGGGAAGAAGGGACGGTAGGAGGGTGACATGTCAGCCGGCCAGTGGTTGTATTTGTTTTATTTAATTTTATATATACATATGTATCGAACGTTCTAACATCCATAATTTCCACATACGAGGTCGGATTTGAGCGCGGTTTATTGCATTGGGATCGTGGTGAAATTGCGGACGTTCTGATACTGATCTGGCTGCATTTGGAGACTGTGAATTTTAGGGCTTTGGTTTGACATTCGATTGACTAAAGACCCAAAGGTGAGTGAATTTCTCGCTCACAACTTACTCAACTATTCCCATATTTATCAAATTAGATAATGAAATAAATTTGGTTGTCTAGTTGTGATTGTTGTTGATTTGTTGTTCGAACTGACATGCAAATGTGTTGATGTGCAAATTTAGATTGATAATTAGTTTTTTTAATTAAATTAAAACTCTAATTTATCCTGAACCTTATTAACCAATGAAACGATTTAATATTTAACGTTTAAATGAAATGATTGTGATGATGCCTTGTTTTGGAATGTACTGTTGGACTGTTATTGACACTTGAACGTTCATTGACTTTATTAAGGCTATAATTCCAAAATAAATTGGAATGTGATTTAAATATGATTCGTTTACTCAGATTTTAATTTGTTTAAAGCTGAATTTAATTATTCTCTTTAGATTAATTTAAAAGAAGACTATTCGACGATTTTTGGAAGTGTTCATGATTTTGGGTTAAATATGAATATAAATGCCTTTAACTTGAAAGGTCGGATTGAATCTTGTTTTGAAATCGAGATATGGAAATGAAAGATTTTATCGAAACTAAGATAAGTCTCCAGTTACTGGAATTTGGAAGAAGAAACAATTATGGTTCTCAATTTAGTTAACTATAGATATATGTACCTATATTTTTGAAATTATATTATATTACATTTACTATTTAAAGATTATTTAGTAAAGCATTTTTTATATATCTATATTTTGAAATAAATCATACTATATTATTCAATATTTAAAGATTATTTTAGTAAGCCTTAAATATGTACTTATAATTGAAATAGAGCATATTATATTATTAGTTATTTAAAGAATATTTTAGTAAAGCATTTAATATATGTACATATATATAGTGATTTAAATTATTTCATTTTACTTTAATTATTTTATTATATATATATATATATTCATAAAAAGGTTTTACTTACAATTATCTATTTTTAGGCTATTAAATATTTAAAATTTCTTCCAAAAATTGAAACTGTTCTCGATTTAAACTGTTAATGTAAACATAGATTTGAAAATATTCTCCTTTGAATATAAACATATTCAAAAGAACTAGGGCATTGTGTTTAAAACGAATAATTTATTTTGAATTTAAATCGACTTTGAAATAAACTTGATATTGATATGAAATTTTATTCTATTTTGAATATGAATTAATTCTAATTTATTATGGTATTTTGAAACAAAAATTTGTTTTGTTTTGAATATAAAAATGAATTTGAAATGACTATGATATCTCGATATGAAATATATTATATTTTGAATGTAAACTGGTTGAATTATCATGGACGAAACCTAAACCAAATTAAGATTTAGGTAAATATTGAGAACTTATGAAAATAATAACAATTAAAAGAACCACGTTTTGAAACATAAGATTTGAAATTGAATGTTGAATTTCACGAAAGGGGTCAAAGCGATAACGAGATTTATGGAAACTAAAATAAATCCAACCTTGATTATAAATGAATCAATAACAATTCGAAAGGATATTTGAAAGAGAAATCCGAAATGATCCATAACTATCGATTTAAAAATGTGCTTATCTATACTATACTATTAAAGCTGGGTTGCTTTTAGACCGCTCTCAAGCCTTCTCCAATTTCTATCAGGGGAGAATGTGAGCATGACACGTATAATGTGCACTCAAGCGTCTCAGGCTTTCTCCCGATTACCGATTTCTTTTCCCCTTTTTTCCTCTCAGTACGTTCTCATTCACCTACTTCTTTCCACCATCTACGCTCTACGCCTTCGTCTTCCCTGTCCTCTGCTTCCTCCCCAACATCGTTTTTCCCCTCTCTGCCATACATCTCCCTTCTCCATACGCCCTTTTACTCAACCCTAATATTAATTTAGGGTATCGATTCAAGTTAATCTTCAGAGACGAAAATGGTGTCCCGAGCTGATTTTCGTGGTAAAGATCTACCATTTGATTTTACCTCACCGCTCCATCCCTCAATTGATTTCTGGTATCGATGGCGCCTACCAATCTTTTTCAGCCATCCTTCAAATTAACCCCAAGGTCTGTTGAATAATTATCGCGTTTAGGTAATTTACTTTGCCTTTCCCGTTAATTTTCATTTTTCTGGAAAATATGTATGAATCATGGATGTTTGAAATGATTTTCTTGAAAATTATTCGCTGTCATTAAATCATGGTTATTCTATGATTTTCAGTCGCTACCAAAATCATTGGTATTCAATGATTTTCAATGGCTGCGAAATCCAAATCTGAACAGAGCAAAAGATCTGCCTTATTGCTACCCATGAGAGACAGATTGGCTGTCGACATCCGGCGCAATGACTGTTATTGGCATCGGGTATAACATTCATCTTCCTAAATACAACTTTTGCCTTTGATTTTTGGTTACTCCTTTCATGTTACAATTAAATTTTGGTCGACTCTTTTCTTCAATAACTAGGTTGCTGACTGCGATCGGCATCGGCTATAATGTCGATCTTCCTACATACAACTTTTGGCTTTGATTTTAGTTTGCTTTGTTGTTATTGCTTTTATATTACAATTAAATTTTTGATTAATTCGAACTTTGGGTTCTTTTATATCTAGGTTTCGATTTGAATGGATATGAAAGGTGCATATGTCATTGCAATCTGATTTTCTCCAGCGGTTTACGTCGGTAAGTTTCTATCAACTTCTAGATGTTTTTTTTCCATCGTTGGTGTGCTTTTTTTTTCAAATTATTTACTTAAATAAATATTTATTCTTTATTTGGCTTACGACAACAAACAATTTGACAACACTATAGGAATATATACACATTTATGAAATGTAAAAAAAAAGGTTTTGGTCTTCTTGATTTTAGGATTCCAATCTTATTCATAAACAGTCATTAATTTATTATAAAAAGCGTACTTATATTATCTTTAATTGAAAAATAGTAACAAACAATAGTATTAATACTTCATTTTCTACCTTTTTTTTTGTTCCACTGTTCATTTATTTTGTAATGTTGTTTGTTTCAGAGGTAAGTTTTTTATTTTGAATACTCATGTTTTTTCCTTCGTAGAATTGAAGCTACTTTTGTATGTTTTCTCATGCTTATTTTTTTCTAAATCAATTACATGATATTTTTTATTTACCGTTCTTTTTTGTAGTTCCCCATTTAGTTACACCCTAATACAAACTTTTATGTTCTTGCGGCCTTTAACATCATATGTGCGTTCAAGCATTGGAAACCATCTTATTTATGGAAGTTTATTGTGGGATTTTTTTTAAAACTTTTTTGAAAGAATTGTTCGTCTTTTACTATATAATTTGTTTTCTTGCATTAGGTATTTAATCACCCTTTGACTGTTGCAGTTTCGCGTAAATTATAACTTGGCAGGGATATTTCTATTCCAGGTAATTTTGCATTTGATTCCATACATTTCAGCTTTAACATTTTCCTAATCATTTCTTTGGTGCACAAACTGGCGTTATCGTGTATCTTTCAGGTTGTAATAGAAAACGAACAAGAGAATGACGTACATTTGATGCCTTAACATGCATTATTTGGCCTATTTTTTCATCATACAAAAGTTTTAGCTACACAACCAACTAGCATAAAATTTAAAAGCATTACCTAACGTTTCTTTGACGTGATTTAATTTATTATTTGTTTGAACGATACTTGAAGTGTGATGCATGCGTGAGATGAGATACGATGTTGCTTTGATGGCAAGAGTAATAGTCTTGCTTTTGCATTTAGTAGGACAATTAAATTGGGCCGTATGTATTCAAAGCAAAAGGCAAAGAAATTTAGTGTTAGGAACAAAATTTAAATTAAATTCAGCAGTGGTGATGGTGTGGTGGAAGAGTTGAAATTTAATTTGTATTTTTTTATATGAGGTAAACTTCTTTGATTATCCTCAACTGCCTCAATATCTCATTCCGTTCATATTTCTTTTTAATAATCTGATGCATTTACCTTTGAAAATAGTCTACTCTTTGAATGCGCCAACTTTTTTTTTTTTATGGGGGGGGGGTGTTACTTTATGACTTGCATCATTTTTATATCTAATATCATTGCATTTGCTTACATGCAAAGGAGTTCTATTGTTTGTATGCAGATAGTATCTACATAGATGTTGAGGTGATTTTTCTTTTACAACAAAAGATGGAAAAAATGCATAATAGAGAAGATCAGACTGTTAAAGCGCAAGTTACTACATTTAATTAAAACTTTTTACATGTTAAAGAACATATTTTTGAAGCTGATAGTCTGCAATACGTTCGTGTATTTTGCACTTCTTCCGTCATATGGTTTCTCACATTTCCGTTAAATTAGGAAATACTGAAATGGTTATATATTACTGGATATGAATGAAATATCATATTAGAACACATTATGAGTCAAAATAAGGCCCACCTTACGTTGTCATGAAACAAAAAAGAAAAACACGGGTACTTAGATTCGTCTCCCCAAATCAAAGGAAACATAATCCACAGAGACTAGGAGAAAGCCTAAATGAACACTAAAATGCATGGAAATGAATGAAAAATATTTTTTCCACTAACCTGATTCTGTCTATAACACTATAAAACAACTCATAGGCGGGTAGAAAAATTAAATTTCAGACATATTAAACTCTAAAATGTTTATATCTTCAACTTTTGCTTCTCTTCTTACTATTATCAACCAAGTCCAGCAAAACATCTTTTTTGCATTTTGGGGTCATTTTCAGCTAGCATTATTACATACATTAGACATTGAGGACATGCTGCTAGCTCCATGGACGTGGTTTTTGGGCTGCTTTCATATTCAGATAAACACATGAGCTTGGCGATGAAGAATTGTTCATTGATCCATCTTCGTTATGTGTTTGCATTTTTGATGCATCCTCTGGAATTTGAATTCTAGACGGCGAGAAGCTCAGTTTCAGGTTTAGGTTTGGTTTTGATCCTCTACACATATTGTTATGAATATAGACAGCGACAATTACGTTGTGGAAGTTTTTACTACAGACTATCACTGCTTAGTTTGATTTTGAATAGGCATACTCTATAAAACTGAAGACTATAGTATTGTAGGCTATTCAATATAAAACTGCCCTTTCTCTGAATTCCTTTTTACCTTCGTATTTCTAACCAACCATGCTTACTTACTCAAACCTCTCTTTTATATTATCTTTTATTTACCTTTAAATTATTATATTGCATCGCGTACAACTGTAAACCACCTATTACATATTGCAAACACACACACGCTTACATGTTTCGCCATTGAAATAAACCCAATATAATAAGGCAATGATGGTTCAATTGAAGTCTCATTTCCTTCCTACGCTTACATGTTTTGACTGAAAAAAGAGTTAAAGAATCAATAAATTGGTCATCTCCTAGAATTGACACGCTTTCACAAACATTTATTCTAATCTAAATAAATTGGTGTATATTGCTAATTATATGAACTAATTCTTTTTTCCTTCTCATTAATTTTTTTTTCTTTTTTTTAAAGCCAGGAGGCTTTTGTAGAAATATGTTGGCCTGCGTTTGTTAAACTGATACAAATTGTCACTATAATTTCATTTCAGTGCATAGAGTTTTGATAAAATGGTTTCAGATATGAGAACACTTTATGTGTTCCTTTCAGCATAACTGAAGTGCAACCGTATACTGCTAACATGCAAGAATGCATATAATACATAGTTTTTTTTTTCCTATAAAGAGTCTTTTACTCTTTATTGTTATATAAGTGTGTAGTGTACTGTAACAGTGTCAGCCAATGATATTTGCAGACGTTTGTGCTCTCTACCACAGAGCTAGAATTCTAAAATATATTTTTAAAGTGCAGCAGTCTTACTTTGAACTTTGAAATACTAATGAAAAACCATGAAGTAGATACCTAAAATTTATCCTACAAACAATTTCCTAATTTTATCTTAGCATGTTATTTACTAGATCAGTGGCATCTTTAAGAGTGAGAACACCTTTTATCTTCTGTTCCATTGACTTGAAATTTACTATACATTGTTACATTTGCACGCTATCTTATTTGGAGCCTAGAAATAACACTACAAGGCTATAAACCAAATATACATAGTTTTATTCTATCAATAATTTTGGAGTATAATAATTTGAACTGATCATTGAAAGCTAATATATTGAACCATATTTGCAATAACTATCTAATCAATATTCATGTTTTTGCCTTCACTTTTCCAAAATCATTTGTACCGCTTATTATTCGTTTACAATTTGTACATTTTCCACTGAAATTGTACATCAAATTAGGAAGTTTAATTTCATTTTTGTTGTTGTGATATATCTTAACATTCATTTATTTAATTTCAATTACAATGGCCTTTTGTTGACTATTCAGTCTATGCTAGAGATGACTTTGCAGTATCATGAAATAAATTTTCTACTATGTTCGGATAAAAAGTATAGTTAATAGTTTACGTAATACTAATTATTGTGTGTTACAATCAGTTTTTGTTTTGTATTGAAAGTTTCTCATATACTATATTTTGTAAATAATAGAAAAATGGTAGAGTATAATAATAGACTCTTGGGCATAATAGGTTTATGAATCTTCAACGAAGATTGTAGTTTTGCATCAAATAATGTTATGTCTTAACTATTATGTGTAAGTATAACAATATTTTAAATTTCTTTTATTTACAGATTGAATCATTATTCGGATGAGAAAATGTTTTAGGATGATTTTTGATAATGTATTAATCGTACTCTTAACATTTTTACTAATAAATTTGCTTTGTACATACTGGGAGGTTACATGAATAAAACAAGGATGGACAAACTTTTTTACCTTGCCATTGAATCGGGTCTTTTTTTTTGCTTTTTTTTTTTTTTGGGTAGATGACAAGTTCGTAATGCATATTCAGATGTGGTACACACTTATGTTTTTTAATGTCATGAGCTCATTTTTTAATCCTTTCAATATTTTAACGACTTCCCAGAAGTATTATCTTTAACATCCAAAATTTTGATTAATCTCTGTTACTTCCTCATATCACTACTACAGAGCGGCGAGCACTTCTAATCAATACATGTGCATTTAAGTTTGACACATATAGTACTTTAGCCGCACAAATCTAAATTGTTGTTTGGCCATTTTTTTCTTTTCTTTTTACCTATAATTCCCATGGCATGATGATCTCTTAATTGACTATATGATGTTGCTGCTTCTACAACGAGACCATGTAACTGTTTTATTAAAATTTTGTCATGAACTGTTCTAATAAAAACATATTTCCTATGCCATATGTTTTACAAATTAAAATTTGTTTTAATTTCACTAATTGGAGTACAAATTTTAGTTCGTGATGCAACAAATTAAAGTTTATTGACTATTCCAACATAATCATTTGATAACTTAGTGTTTTGTTTACAGTATAAAGAAATGTAGGTCTTAAACTTATGAGTACAAATGATGGATTTCAACTATATGATGCAAATATTTGTAAGTTTGGTCTTTGGTTCCTAGGATTTATTTTTTTGGTTTCTTCAAAGTCAGCATGCTCCCTACTACTAAGACTTATATGTTTGATTAATTTTTGGTGCAGTATTGCTAAACTAGATGGAATGGTGGTTTCAAATATTCAGTCTTCTAACTGAGAGCTAACTGGATCCTTATTCATAGAGAGCTCCAAAGCAATGCTTAATGATTACTCCAACCATTTATGTAAGAATCTCTGATTATACCATACCCAAAAACCAACCAAGATCCCTCTCTATCATGGTTCGAGCTAACACTCCTGTAAATAATTAATGACGATTACTTTGCAACAATACTGTCCCTTAATGTTGGTGTTGTTTGTAAACAAGTTCATTCACTTTAGGATGGTAATAAAGTGACTGAATTTGCTGAATTATATATGGAATCTAAGATGCAAAATTGAGAGTTTTCATTAATAGTCATATGTATTGTTGCTCAGCAGAATCTAATGTACAATAAGTTAGTTTTTAAACTAGCGAATTTAAGGTCTATGTGCTACATGTATATAGTATGTGCGTTATGCATGAAATGAGCATTTTGTGTTTTGCAGATGTTAAATTTGGAGCTCAATTGACGTACATAATTATTGAAAATCAATATTATAACTGATTTAGTTATCATCTGTGAGTTTCTTCTATGGTTTTGTTACATTAATTTTCATATAGTTTCCTGGAAAAAAATTGAAAATGATAATAAAAGTTTCCGTTCTTGCATAGATGATTTAATTATTTCTTTATGATATAGGCATGGGTATTACCTATATTTGATACAAATGCTGCCTCTTTCGTCATTTATTTTTTTGGTAATTATGATAGCTCTACATGTCTATAAAGTTGCATTTTCAGTTATACCATTTGCTAATATTTGCACATTTATTAAACATAAATGCTCCATTCACTCTAAGAAACTGACAATGGAGCTTTGAACTTGGAGTGTAATAAATTTCTACGTACACTTTGTGCATGATTATGTTCACAGTATAGTAGATCGATGATCATCATTTTAGGATAAATGATTATTGCCTGAAACCATTTAAAGCGTTTAGTGAAATGAAGGAGCATCGAGTAACATTTGTGGAAGAAAAACGAAGATATAATGGCTATTACAATATAACAATTTTTTCTCTTTTGACAAATAGTTAATACAAATGTTATAACATGGATACCGGTGCATTTGTTTACATTATGGTAAATTACAAATGCTACGTGATGTACAACAGTTATTTTGTTTGCAAAAAGTTCATTACAGCTTTAATGAAATGTTGCATATTGACAAACCTTTAAGTAATGTTAATGCAGAATTAGTTCACCGTGCCTTATATGTTACATAAAGGCAATTTATTATTAACAATTATGTTTACAACTTTACAAGTAGTGGAATTTGTAACTTCTCATTTTCGATACTTAATGGTTTTTTATTGGCTGTATATTTTTGGTAACCTGAACTCATTTTTTGTTCTCGGTCAATTTAGAAAAGATACCGAGTTCAAATTTTATTTTTTCACAAGTATGCAAAAGGTTGATTGGAAGGACATAATTTTAGAAATCACACACATTTATATGCATGCACTATCTTAATATTTCTACTGTCTTACTACCAGCGAATGTGTAGATACCGACAAGCAAGTGAAATTTTTACCTGACTTACCCATGCTTAGTGACATTTAATTCCTTCTCATTTTTTTTCCTTGCATAAGTTTCAGTGTCCACATTATTTATTTAATATTTGATCAATAATAATTTTAATTTCTGCAAAATCCTTTTTGAACGGTACATAGAATTGAGTGGTGTACTAACAAGAAAGAAGTGTAAAATTGGTTTGGTTATCAAAGGGAATAACTGGAATTTCTACAGTAAATAGGTATTATATATATATATATATACACATACATATATAAATAGGTAATACACACACACACACACACACACACACACGGAAACCCTTGATCCTTATTTGTAATGATGTCATATTTTGTGAAAGAAATCTATACAAAACTACTTAGACTAAGGATAATGTTTTCTCAATTTATCGATCTAAGGATATTTAGGAAATTAGTCTTTGAGGGTAACAATTTCATTAGGACTAAGGCACTACGCCTACTAAAATATTGTTCATAGTTTAACAACTTGCTCGTGATATTAATATGTACATTGTTACAACATAGCATCCCACCGTCAGTGTCGAGAATCAGTGTAAATGGAACTGCAAAAGAAACACAATAAGCTTGGTGATTGTGCAAATTTAATTTTGCCTGCCGATAGGACATTGAAAGAAAATCAGGTCGTACCTAATACCGAGTGGTGGTTAGTAATGTTGCTTACTTTTGACTTTAAATACTCACGTACAAATAAAGGGTTAACAATGTAATTTTCTTGACCATATTGCTTCAAGTCAAATATTTACACTAATATTGGCGCTTAGTTGCATAATAAGTTCTTTTTAGTTTTTGATATCACCACAAATGTGATATGATTGTTTGTTGCTTCTATATTTCAGGAGTTTCATGGAAATGATGAGGTTATGTTCTAACACCTACAAACGACAGTTTTTCCCACTTCATATTCAAGAAAATCAAATAGCAATTTAGAAGCATTATCAGGTTTGAGAATAACATCAAACATTCTCATCTCCTTTTACTATAGCATATTTCAAGCTATTTATGTTCCATTATATATGAAACTAGAAATATGACAATATTTGTATGTACTCCCCTTTATTACCAGCTCAATCATTTTTAAGAATTTATGGAAAAAATTGTGCATATATGCCCATTAATGCCACTGACTTTATTTCCACATCCTGTTTGCTTATTCCATCTTTTCATATTCCTCTATAGAAATGAGGTGGTACAGTT
Organism: Allium sativum; assembly: GCA_030737875.1. Taxonomy (NCBI): domain Eukaryota; kingdom Viridiplantae; phylum Streptophyta; class Magnoliopsida; order Asparagales; family Amaryllidaceae; genus Allium; species Allium sativum. The sequence goes on along the minus strand of CM060921.1, from coordinate 791,643,580 downwards.
TTAATGTCTGGGTTGTTTTAGTGTCAGACTTGCCCTTTTTTTACTTCCATTTTTTCATATTTAATTCAAAAAATTGCAAACTATTCGCTTGAAGTCATTGAATGTTAGGCAATCAGGGAAAGACAACAAAACAGTCATGTTACCTTAACGTAAGAATATTTAGAGGCTATTCAATGAAGCACTTTCTAGAGGTTTAATGAATTATATCTTCATCTAACTGAAGATAAGAAATATAAAACAGATAAAAGCAGGATCCAGCCAAATTATTTACTGGTAACTTTTACCATGCATTGATCTAATGATATTATTATGTAATTGCTTTACTCAGCTATGAAAGAGTAGTCAAAATCATCTCTCAACTTATATTTAAGGTACTAATCATATTTGCATTCATCTAATCATCTTAATGCCAGCACTATCACCTCTAATAGCTAGGGAGTATAATTATTACCTAAAGAAACATGAATGGTTACTACGCATTATGGATGCCATTTGAAAAGTTCAACTTCATCAATAACGTAAAAGAATTAGGTTGTTTCTTCGATTGTATATAGCTTTGTTGAATGGTGTGTTGTTCATAAGATGCTAATGTACGATATATTAAAGTGAAGCTACAAATAACGCCAATAATACATTTCAACATTTTTGTTTAGACAACAATTAAGTGTTATAAATTTCATAAAGAAAACAGTTCCCTATTCCTGTATACATATTGTGAAATCATGTAATTTTATAGGAGCGGGGCACATATTTCATTTTGTTGGATTCATTTATTTTTTCCAATCTCATTCCATTAGTATGAGATAAGGTTTGTCTTTGAGTTTTGATTAGGTAATATCATCTATATTACTAACTACTATCTCACATACCCGCACCGATTATATTTTTGTTTCTGCATCTCTTTAGATTACTAAATTATTACAAGTTGAAAAGGACTGAGGCACCGATCCAATCTGGGTTTGATGTGCTAGACTGAATATAACGACGGTTTGAAGCAGGTTGAGGCGAATGCAAGGGAGTTGTAGACTGGAGAAACGTTAAGTACTGTATTGTGCATAGGTTGGCTGACCTGGTGTTGATGATTTGATTTGCAAAGCTTACTTCTGTACATGAAGAACTAACCAAGCTCCTGTGCTATTTCTCTATACAGTTGGATACTTTTCAAGTATAAAGTACCCAAATCCTTTATTATTATGTATATAATAATAAACATTAGAGGTGCAGGTACATTAGATTTTTCAAGGTTTAGGAGATGTGTTTTATGCATTTCAGTATATGGAGTAGCCTATTGTATTTCTGCATGAATATTTCATCCAGGACCAGATTTTGAAACTTGGACAAAGTGTTTGATATTATATAATTAGTGTTGCTACCCGTTACGTGAACCTGTGGGAAAGTCACTGAAAGAAATCCATGTTGTTTTAGAGTAATAAGGTTTGTTTTGCACACGATAATTTCATGCGTGTATGCCTGTAATGGAATTTTTTTAATATGCATGAATCAAAAGATGTAACCATTAGAACCTCTGTTATAACCAAATAAACAAATCAAAAGTTGAGAAATAGGTGGGATTTTTGTTTAGGGAGAGGCAAAAAAAATTTTTGCCCACAAAAATAGTGCAAGCATTAGTTTTTCGACAACTTTATGTTGTTCATTTGATTGTATGGAATAGAAATTCTATTGTTATTTGTTGATGGTTAGTTATCAGTTTCTAATTTTTGATTCATTCTCTTACCGATCTTAGATGTTTTTTGCTTATTGATGTCATTATTCTTTTGTATTTTGCTCAATTAGTATTTGAATACTATTAATTTTGTAGTACATCCAACTACAATGCAATGCTTAATCTTAACAAGTATGAAAATACAATAACAAAATCAATATCACTTTACTATTAATTGCTTCTCAGTCTACTTCTAAATTTTAAATAAAATTTAAACTACATCCGTGTGCGAAGCACGGGTTCACACTAGTTACTTGGAAAGGCCGGGATCGAATATTTATTCAAAAAGCATTCTAGGTAGTAATACGACATTATAAAGAGATCGAAGACTTGGAAATTGATATGTGAAGATCGAGAGTCTTTGAATTGTTTGGATTGAGTGTTGATGTCTCGTTTGGGCCATTCACCCAATACGAGGTTACTACTGGCATGAAATTTGAATATATTTAGAGATTTTAGGATTATTGTACCATTCAAACCCAGAACAGACTTGTATGGATGGTGTGTCTGACATTGAAATTGACTGCGTAGCACTGATCCCTGTTAATATATATATCGAATCTGTGGCAATTAATTACTCTCGTCCCTAAGTCATATGAACTTAGAGGGTGTGTATTGACAGAAATAGGTGACACGTCGTGAATTGTCAATGTGGTATACTCAAGCTTGGCTTATTAAAGCATAGCTTTATGTATATCGTCACATCGTCAAACCTCACAACCTGGATTGATGGTAAACTGCCTGTTAGGTTGTATATATAATCTCTAGTGAAAATCGAAAACTGCGGCGGTAGATCTACCTCGAAACCTGAGGTAATAAAGCATATATGGTGTCCGATGTCCCGGGATATATACTTTCGTGCTATGTATTCTATGTTCGTTGTCAGGATGTTAACTAGGAATAATTAGCTTAGTGTCCTCCAATGATCTTTCATGTCAGGAACCATCACACTGGAAACCCAATAACCAATACGAGCAGTCGATTTGTTTGTAAACTATATATGTGTGTAACACCCCATATTTCTGTTAACACTAAAGTAACAAATTAAAGAATAATTAATTTTAAATGGGAGAATTAAGGGAAATGGGTCACGCCATTGTGTTCGTCTCGGAATTCTGGTTAAGATAGATCTGAATTTGCGTGAATTGGACTTCGTATGAAGAAGTTATGGCGATCAGAAGTTTCAGAAAAATTCAAATAGATTTCAAAAATTCGAATTCGGACTCAAATTGGGTTAGGCAGGAAATTTCCCGCCAGGGCCAGGTCGACCAGGGGGTTGACCTGGGTGTCAACCTACCCATACAGGTTGACCAGGTGGTCAACCTGCCCCTCCCCTCCCCCCTCCCCTCGTGCAGATTTGTTTGATGACGATTTTCAAACTCTTAACTGAGTCATTAGGGCTGACTTGTCACCCTATATTGATTGAATGGCTATATTTCATTCTAGGTTGATCGGATGGCCTAAATTAATCCTAAACTCTATAAAAACACATGTAGACTCAAACCCTAAAATCAAATAAAAATCAGAATCATGGCCTCCATGTTGTCACCTTGCAACCTAGAATAGCCGCCACCAATTAGAGAGGAAGAAAAGATAATCAATTCGACTCTAATCTAAACCGCAACAAATTGTCTTCTTCAAAGGAAAGCTAAATCAATTTCAGAACTCAAGACCTTCTTTGAGTTGTGAGTTCAATTTCTTTAATAAGATAATTAACAATTTAATTAGGTTGAGTTATGATTTGGATTATATGGTTATGTTGTGAATCATTGACTGTTATGTTATTATCTATGTTGTAAATCTATGATGTTATTATCTATGTTGTAAAGCTGTGATGTTATTATCTGTGTAGCAAATCTATGTTAATTGTTGGCTTATGTACAATTAATTCATAATGATGCTTCATATGCTAGTTTGGGTATGTTTGTGGAACAAATTCACATGTTAAATCATATGTATGTATGCAAGTTTAGATGTTAATTTAGATATGAATCATATGCAAGTTAGTGAGAATCATATACCACCTTACATGTTTCATGACATCTATTTTATGTGTAAGATTGGATCTAAAGTTTAGGCTATGACATGTGTGAGATAAATGCAAGTTTACATCATAATTTATGTTGCATAAGTCATATATGTAAGTATATATATATATTTGGGGCATGAATCATGTAATGAAAGTTTGAGATTCCTATGCAAGTTCAAACCTTTATGTTAAAACTACGTAAGTTATGAAAATACATGTGTCATACACCCATTGTCTATGCAAGTTTAGATGAAACACCTTATTCATACATGCAAGTTCACCCCTTATGTTTAGATCTATATGCCAATTCATGTTATGACTTTTGTTCGTAAGTTAAATCTAATTTATATTCTATGCATGTTGTGATGTTTTCTTTTTATTCCATAAGTTAGACTATTCGAGTCTAACGTATATTTCACGTTAAATGAACAAACGTACAACGTGGGGGAAATGGGATAATATTAAAATATTTAATATTGAAAATTGGTATAAATGCCTTAAATGGCATATAATTAATTTGTGATTGGTATAATTTTATATACCAAAAATAGATGGACATAATTAAGGTGTTAATTATGGACATAGTTAAATTTGGAGTTGATTGACAATTCAAATTAGGGATATTAATCCAATTTGGGGTTAAATGAAATATGTAATAATAAACCACCTAAGACACGAGGTTAGGCTCTTTTGTGGTGTAAGACTGCCCGGACCCGCCCGACAAATCCAGCTGCCTCAAATGCCAGTCTAATGTGAGAGGTCTTAGGCATAAATTAAATGCGTAACAGTTGTAAAGACACGAGGTTAGGCTCGTTTGTGGTATAAGACTGCCCGGACCCGCCCGGCAAATCCAGCTGCCACAAATGCTAGTCTAATGTGGGAGGTCTTTACAAGGTTACGGTCTTAATGAATTAAGAAATACTTAACCAGATAAACATGTGGTGGGACATGATGGGGTTAAGTGGGTGCCTTGGGTGGCATGTGGAATTTAGTGGGTGCCTTAGGTGGCATTTGAAATACGATTAGATGCACTTTACCAAGATTGAAACATGTAAGAAGACATGAATAAGAATGGGGTTAAGTGGGGAAAAACCTTAGAGGGGACCAAGCATAGGTGGAAAGCTTGTGTCATGCATGGGGGCCCTTTTCAGACCAGTAACCCATTAAGTATCTTTGTGGGCTCGACCCAAGTCGAGGACGGGACACGCGTACTGGATTTGATTGTAAGAGGTCAAAACGGGTCAGCGGTGGCAACGCAAGTCCAACGGGTTCATATGCGTGTGTGGGCCCGGGCTGGTAGGTAAGACGTTGTTTCATCGTGTAGATTTAAGCCATGCATTTTTGGTGGTATCGGGTTGCCACTTTAGGGAGTTATACACCCCACTATGGGGCCAGCACGGGTATGTACGAGTTAAGGAGCCGATCGAATGAGTGGAGGTAGCTAGGGGTACACTAAACTACCATTAGCAGTATTAAGTTCTGTAGGCGGGATCAACCTTTAGGGTGACTAGTGGTGGTGCAGTGTAGTAATTATCTTATTGTGACTAGGTGCGCCTTTAACGTTATCTTTGTTCATCTTATTTCCTTGTTTGCTCTGTCATACCCAATTTTTCACAGTCATTTCCTTATTTTCCAGCTTATGCCTTAGTCTAGTTATTTCGATAATTATATTGTTAAAGTTATCGCACTCGCCAGACTTTAGGTCTGACCACCTTTTCTTTCCACCTCTTTTCTTCCTTCCCCCTCCCCCTCGGGTTTGCAAGGAGGGAATACTACAGCTTAGTGCTGATTTCTTTCAGTTGCTTTTAAGAGAGTAGATGTATCGCTTTGGACTCTCTCATCTTTATGGCTTTGCTTATGCTCAGTGGGGATTTATGCATTTATGTTATTTAAAAATTTGCTTCTTTATGTACTTTGAAGTTTTTAGAAAAGTCTATTGATTCTGTTGTAATGGTTTTGGAGACTACTTATGTAAACTCGTTTTAAGTTATAATGCAATGAAATAAGTTTTATCTTCCGCTGTGTTGTTTTATTTATTTATTCTTGTAATTTATCTGTTCTATACAACAAAAACGCTTCATGGACATTGATGCATTCCCTTGGTGAGTGACATTAATGGACATGGGATGTTACACGTGGTATCAGAGCTATGGTTACAAGAACAGATAAAAAGATTTGAAAAGTGTTTTCAAAAGTACTATTTTCCTAGAAAGTATTTTCAAAAACTTGTTTTAAAGAAGCTATTTTCAAGGAAAGTTTACTTAAAAAGTATAATCCCCGCAAGCCATGCATCTCTCTTTCGCTTCCCTTGTTTTAAAACTCTTTCTTTTTCTTTTCAGCATGTCTGGAGCATCCGAGATACCAGAGCGTGTTCATGTACCCGGTTAGTTTCGTCAATATCTCGAGGCTAGGGCCGCTACCGCGGGTCCGGCCAACGTTCCTCCTCCTCCCCCAGCTCCAGTCATTCCTCCGCGTGGAGATACTTTCTCCAAGATATGTAAAGACGTTCGTTCGATGGGTGGAAAATCTTTTAGTGGGACTGAAACATTCATTGAAGCTAGAAATTGGTTGAAAGAAGTAGAGGATTTGTTTGGCATTTTCGATTTGGACGATTGTAAGAAGGTCCAGTTGGCTGCTTGGTTGATGAAGGACGAAGCTTCGTTTTGGTGGGAGGTCACTAATGGAGAGCGTCCAGTTGATACATGGCCAGATTTCAAGCGTAGGTTTGAGGCAAAGTTTCTCTCACGGGCTGAAGAGAATTTATATATGGAAAGATTTTTGGCGTTGAAGCAAGGGAATCTATCAGTGAAAGAATACGTCAACAAGTTCAATCAGTTGGCGAGATTTAGCTTGGACTTGGTGAATACACCCAAAAAGAAGGCCCTGAGATTTGTTAAGGGTTTGAACGAGCCATTACATGGGTTAACTATGACCCACATCCCTATGGAGGCCACCTTTGAGAGACTAGTTGACATGGCGCTTATGCATGAAGAGGACAAGGGTGCCAATGCTAATAAGGCACCCGAGAAGAAAGGGGATCAAAAGAAACTGCAGCAACAACAGAACAAGAAAGGTGATATAGGCAATAATGGAAAAGGATAGAAGAAGTGCTTTAATTCTGGGACACCAAGCCATCTGAGTAAAGACTGTAGGAAAAAGAAGAAGATTGGTTGTTTCCACTGTGGAGACGCAGGTCATCTAGTTAAGGACTGCCCAAGGAAACTGGGACAAGGGAAAAGAACTTCTGGAGGGCAGCTTCAGGCTCTCATGGCACTAGGGCAGGCAAGGGAGCAGGTCTAGGCTCTCGCGGTCCCATCGATGCAAGAACGAGGTAGAAACATTTCCGTTGGGAGCTTAGTTTTTCTGTTTGATCATCCTATCCGTACTTTATTCGATTCTGGCGCATCACATTCGTTTATCTCTACATCATTAGTTGAAACACTGCACTTAAATACTAGTCTTGTTGTGGATCCCATTGTAGTCTCAAATCTTATTGGTGGGTCGGCTCATTTATCCATGGTTTGTAGCGATTTGAGATTGTCTATCTCAGGCGCTGGTTTTGAATGTAGTACTTTTGTGCTTGGTTTCATGGGCTATGGGTTGATTCTAGGGATGGATTGGCTAGCCAAATATGGTGCCATCCTAGACTGTGAACGAAGGGTAGTAAAATTGTTGACTCGTAGTGGAAAGACCCTTGATATTTCTTGCGACCCTAAAGGATCGGTGATGCTTAGTTATCTTGGGTCACTTGACGCATCCAATGATGATTTACATTCTGTTCGTATAGTCTGTGAATATGTTGATGTCTTCGATGAGGTGAGGGGTCTACCCCGAAAACGTGAGATAGACTTTCGTATTTATCTTGTAGACAATGCAAAACCAGTATCTCTGCCAGTACGCCACATGGCTCCTCATGAGAGGAGAGAGCTCAATAAGCAAGTAGGGGAGTTGCTTGAGAAAGGGTTCATAAGACGAAGTATATCAGAGTGGGGTGCTCCAGTAGTATTTGCCACGAAAGCAGATGGGTCCCTTAGACTTTGTGTGGACTATAGAGAACTTAATAAACTTACTAAGAAGAATAGGCACCCACTGCCGAGGATTGACGATCTCTTTGATCAGTTAGTTGGCGCCTCAGTGTTTTCGCAGTTGGACTTAGCCACTGGTTTCCATCAGTTGAGAGTGGCTGGGATAGCATAGACAAGACTGCCTTTAGGACTCCGGACGGTTTCTATGAGTAGCTTGTAATGCCCTTCGTTTTGACAAACGCCCCTGCATACTTTGTTGACTTGATGAGTAGGGTGTTTAGGGAGTACCTTAATAAATTCGTGGTGGTCTTTGTAGATGACATCTTGATCTTTTCTAAGAGCGAGGAAGAGCACGCCCTACATCATAGGGAAGTGTTGGAGACCCTTCGAGCGCATAACCTTAAGGCTAAATTTTCTAAATGTCACTTTTAGAGGAAGGAAGTGTGATTCTTAGGGCACGTGGTTTCCAAAGAAGGGATAACTGTGGATCCCGCGAAGGTGGTGGCCATCCAAGATTGGAAGATCCCTAAAAATGCTACCGAGGTGAGGAGTTTCTTGGGGTTGGCAGGCTACTATAGGAAGTTTATCAAGGACTTCGCAAAGATACCAACCCCATTGACACGCTTGACGAAGAAGAACCTGGTTTTCATGTGGGACGTAGATTGTGATGATGTGTTCCAACGTTTAAAGAGAGCTTTGACCACAGCCCCAGTCTTAGTGTTGCCAGATGGGAGTAAGCCATTTACCGTTTATACCGATGTTTGTGGGACAGGACTAGGCGCAGTCTTAATGCAAGAGGGGAGGGTAATAGCCTATGGAGGAAGGAAGTTGAGAGTGCATGAGAAAAATGACCCTACACATGACCTAGAGTTGGCCGCTATTGTTTTCGCGCTTAAGTCTTGGCGCCATTATCTTCTTGGCGAGAAATTCGAATTGTTCACAGACCACAAATCGCTAAAATACTTGTTCTCTCAGAAGGACTTGAACTTAAGGCAGCAAAGGTGGATGGAATTCTTAGCATCCTACGATTTCGAGATAGCATATACCCCTGGCAAGGGTAACGTGGTGGCAGACGCCTTAAGTAGGAAAAGGTTGACCTTGAGTCCGTTGTTTGTCGAGCGGCGAAGCTTAGAGTTCATCTCTACGTTTGACTTTAGACCTTCCATTGACTTTGTACCCAGTTTGCTAGCATCCTTGGAGGTCAGACCTACGCTTATGGAACGGATTGGTGAGGCACAGCGAGATGACCCACGGTTGGTTAAGTTGGTAGAGAAGCTCATAAGGAGGGAGTCATCGAGCCATCTCAGAAGGTATACCTTAGATGATAAGGGTTGGTTACGTAGGGATGGTAGACTTTGTGTACCACGAGACGAGAACTTGAGGAAGACCATTCTTGATGATGCACATCGTTCGAAGATGACCATTCATCCCGGCGGGGACAAGATGTACATGGACATGAGACGAGTTTACTTTTGGGCTCTATAAAGAAGGATGTGGACGAGTTTGTCGCTAGATGCTTGGTGTGCCAACAAGTAAAAGAAGAGCAAAAGAAATCGATGGGTTGCTTCACTCATTGGAGATCCCATAATGTAAGTGGGAGAGTGTATCGATGGACTTTGTTGACGGGTTACCGAGATCGAGGAAGGGTAATACGGGGATTTGGGTCATGGTAGACAGACTTACTAAGAGCGCCCATTTCATTCCAGTGAAGAGTAAGAGGACTGCTCCATGGTTAGCCTCCGTATACATTCAAGAGATAGTTCGTTTGCACGGTGTTCCTTCTAGCATAGTGAGCGATCGCGACCCTATCTTTACTAGCGAGTTTTAGAAGAGCTTGGAAGAGGCGGTAGGGACTCAGTTATGTTTGAGCACCGCATATCATCCTCAGACGGACGGCCAGACCGAGAGGGTGAATCGTATTCTAGAGTACCTTTTGAGGCTATGTGTTTTAAACTTCGGAGGTACATGGGAGGAGCATCTTCCTTTGGTGGAGTTCCCATATAATAATAGCTTTCAGTCTAGCATTAGCATGGCACCTTTCGAGGCTCTTTATGGATGGTCGTGTCGTTCGCCTACATGTTGCTGGGAATCTACAAATAAGATCTTACTTGGGTCCGATATGTTTAGAGAGACTTCGAAAAAGATCGATTTGATTCGAAGGAGGATGAAGACGGCGCAAGATAGGCAGAAATCATATGCGGACAAGAGGAGGATAGATCTTGAATTTGATATTGGGGACATGGTCTTTATCAAGGTATCTCCATTACGGAATGTTGTTCGCTTTGGGTCCATTGGGAAGTTAGCACCAAGGTTCGTAGGGCCGTTTCCTATTAAGGAGAGGATAGGACAGATGGCGTATAGAGTGGGGTTTCCCGAGAGACTTAGTGGTGTACACGACGTATTCCATGTATTCCATTTGAGGAAGTGCTTGCATGAGACCGCGGAAGTGGTAGATCCGAGCTTGCTTAGAGAGGTGGAGATAGAGCGTGATGCGACGATTCGACGAGCTCCTACATGCATTCTTGGGTCAGAGATTAAGAAGTTGAGGAATCGAGAGGTCAAGCTAGTCAAAGTGCAATGGGGAGATGATAAGCGCGATGCTACTTGGGAGACGGAAGAGAAGATGCGTTCATTGTACCCTTTTCTTTTCGAGGGTATGTCTTTTAATTTCTCCTTTATCGCTTAGCTTGTACTTGTTCTATCTTTAGTATGTCCTCTCACTAGTATCTTTGACCTTTAGATAGGGTAGTCCTATGGTTGAAACATGTGTTTGAGACATGTTATGTATGATGGATGCATGTGGATGCAAATGTTTGCTAGTGGTTGCTCGTGGATGCATATACACACACTTTAGGCACCAGATCGACTCAATCACTTTCATATTGCATATTGTATATAAATGGATGTATTTAGTAAAATGAATGTGCATTGAATGTGTGTATCATATGGATGTTGCATTTAAATGAATGGTTGTGCACACATGTAGTAATGATATGTATAGGGTTTTTTGCATACATGATGTATACATGGCACTATCATTATTTGGATTAAGGAGGTCGACTGAACCAATGGACCGCCTGATTTTGCATTAGTATATGAACATATACACACACTACGCATATGTACATGAAAAGCATTAGAAATCTTGTAAGGACCATGGTTGCTAGTGGTTGATGGTTGAGTAGATGGATGATTGGATGGTAGGATACGTTCTTCTTGACATAGAGATTTCGAGGACGAAATCCTTTAAGTAGGGGAGAATGTAACACCCCGTATTTCTATTAACACTAAAGTAACGAACTAAAGAATATTTAATTATAAATGTGAGAATTAAGGGAAATGGGTCGTGCCATTGTGTTCGTCTCGGAATTCTGGTTGAGATAGAGTCCGAGTTTGCGTGAATTGGACTATGTATGAAGAAGTTATGGCAATCGGAAGTTTTAGAAAAATTCAAATAGATTTCAAAAATTCGAATTCAGACTCAAATTGGGCTAGGCGGGAAATTTCCCGCCAGGGCCAAGTCGACCAGGGGGTCGACCTACCCATACAGGTCGACAAGGGGGTCGACCTGCGCCTCCCCCCCCCCCCGGAAGATATGTTTGATGACGATTTTCTGACTCTTAGATGAGTCATTAGGGCTGACTTGTCACCCTACCTTGATTGAATGGCTATGGTTCATTCTAGGTTGATCGGATGACCTAAATTAATCCTAAACTCTATAAAAACACATGTAGACTCAAACCCTAAAATCAAATAAAAATCAGAATCATGGCCTTCATGTTGTCACCTTGCAACCTAAAATAGCCGCCACCAATTAGAGAGGAAGAAAAGCTAATCAATTCAATTCTAATCTAAATCGCAACAAATTGTCTTCTTCAAAGGAAAGCTAAATCAATTTCAGAACTCAAGACCTTCTTTGAGTTGTGAGTTTGATTTCTTTAATAAGATAATTAGCGATTTAATTAGGTTGAGTTATGATTTGAGTTATATGGTTATGTTGTGAATCATTGACCGTTATGTTATTATCTATGTTGTAAATCTATGATGTTATTATCTATGTTGTAAAGCTGTGATGTTATTATCTGTGTAGCAAATCTATGTTAATTGTTGGCTTATGTACAATTAATTCATAATGATGCTTCATATGCTAGTTTGGGTATGTTTGTGGAACAAATTCACATGTTAAATCAAATGTATGTATGCAAGTTTAGATTTTAATTTAGGTATGAATCATATGCAAGTTAGTGAGAATCATATACCACCTTACATGTTTCATGACATCTATTTAATGTGCAGGATTGATCTAAAGTTTAGGCTATGACATGTGTGAGATAGATGCAAGTCTACATCATAATTTATGTTGCATAAGTCACACATGTAAGTGTGTGTGTGTGTGTATATATATATATATATATATATATATATTTGGGGCATGAATCATGTAATGAATGTTTGAGATTCCTATGCAAGTTCAAACCTTTATGTTAAAACTACGTAAGTTATGAATATACATGTGTCAAACACCCATTGTCTATGCAAGTTTAGATGAAACACCTTATTCACACATGCAAGTTCACCCCTTATGTTTAGATCTATATGCCAATTCATGTTATAACTTTTGTTCGTAAGTTAGACCTAATTTATATTCTATGCATGTTGTGATGTTTTCTCTTTATTCCATAAGTTAGACTATTCAAGTCTAACGTATATTTCACGTTAAACGAACAAACGTACAATATGGGGCAATGGGATAATATTAAAAGATTTAATATTGAAAATTGGTATAAATGCCTTAAATGGCATATAATTAATTTGTGATTGGTATAATTTTATATACCATAAATAGATGGACATAATTAAGGTGTTAATTATGGACATAGTTGAATTTGGAATTGATTGACAATTCAAATTAGGGATATTAATCCAATTTGGGGTTAAATGAAATATGTAATAATAAACAGCCTAAGACACAAGGTTAGGCTCTTTTGTGGTGTAAGACTGCCCGGACCCGCCCAACAAATCCAGCTGCCACAAATGCCAGTCTAATGTGAGAGGTCTTAGGCATAAATTAAATGCGTAACAGTTGTAAAGACATGAGGTTAGGCTCGCTTGTGGTGTAAGACTGCCCGGACCCGCCCGGCAAATCCAGCTGCCACAAATGCTAGTCTAATGTGGGAGATCTTTACAAGGTTACGGTCTTAATGAATTAAGAAACACTTAACCAGATAAACATGTGGTTGGACATGAGTGGGTTAAGTGGGTGCCTTAGGTGGCATGTGGAATTTAGTGGGTGCCTTGGGTGGCATTTGAAATACAACTAGATGCACTTAACCAAGATTGAAACATGTAAGAAGACATGAATAAGAAGGGGGTTAAGTGGGGAAAAACCTTAGAGGGGACCAAGCATAGGTGGAAAGCTTGTGTCATGCATGGGGGCCCTTTTCAAACCAGTAACCCATTAAGTATCTTTGTGGGCTTGACCCAAGTCGAGGACGGGACACGCGTACTGGATTTGATTGTAAGAGGTCAAAACGGGTCAGCGGTGGCAACGCAAGTCCAACGGGTTCATATGCATGTGTGGGCCCGGGCTGGTAGGTAAGACGTTGTTGCATCGTGTAGATATAAGCCGTGCATTTTTGGTTGTATCGGGTTGCCATTTTGAGGAGTGATACACCCCACTATGGGGCCCACATGGGTATCTACGAGTTAGGGAGCCGATCGATTGAGGGTAGTGGGTACACCTAGTGGAAATAGGGGCGGACAGCACCTATGGAGGTAGCTAGGGGTACACTAAACTACCATTAGCAGTATTAAGTTCTGTAGGAGGGATCAACCTTTAGGGTGACTAGTGGTGGTGCAGTGTAGTAATTATCTTATAGTGACTAGGTGCACCTTTAACGTTATCTTTGTTCATCTTATTTCCTTGTTTGCTCTGTCATACCCAATTGTTCACAGTCATTTCCTTATTTTCCAGCATATGCCTTAGTCTAGTTATTTTGATAATTATATTGTTAAAGTTATCGCACTCGCCAGACTTTAGGTCTGACCCCCTTTTCTTTCCACCTCTTTTCTTCCTCTCCCCCCCCCCCCCCAGGTTTGCAAGGAGGGAATACTACAGCTTAGTGCCAATTTCTTTCAGTTGCTTGAAGAGAGTAGATGTATCGCTTTGGACTCTCTCATCTTTATGGCTTTGCTTATGCTCAGTGGGGATTTATGCATTTATGTTATTTAAGTATTTGCTTCTTTATGTACTTTGAAGTTTTTGGAAAAGACTATTGATCATGTTGTAATGGTTTTGGAGACTACTTATGTAAACTCGTTTTAAGTTATAATGCAATGAAATAAGTTTTATCTTCCAATGTGTTGTTTAATTTATTTATCTTGTAATTTATCTGTTCTATACAACAATAACGCTTCATGGACATTGATGCATTCCCTTGGTGAGTGACATTAATGGACATGGGGTGTTACAATGTGGGCATAGTCACTATGCTTGCTAAGATTAATATATTTATTTGCGAAATGGTTTTTGCCACTATGCATTAATACTAGTATATAAATTGGATTTTCACATATGAAAGAATTTTTGGTTACCAGAAGAAAAAACTTGCCCATTTGGTGTGCGCTTGCATTGTGTGATGTGGGACAAGCTTATGATTGCTTCATTTTTCCAAAAAAATTTGCGAATTTCTATGCATGGAGATTCACATAGAGCAAACCCGTTTGGCGTGGTCCAGTGAATTTCCCACGACTTTTCTATTGATTGCTGCACCCATGACACTCATGTAATTTCGTATTTTAATTTGACTAATATGAAAATGATTTAGTTCTGATCTGAGTGTTTTTTGTGTTTCTTTTTATGAAATATGCTCGGGTCAAGTACGAGTTGCAATTATCGAATATTTCTTGCCTTGGAGATCGAAGACGAAGATTTGGTTTATATATCTATTCTATTTATGGGTCCCACTACACTTTGTTCCGCTGTCTTGTTGTATATACATATGTATGTGTAACTCTGATCATCATTGTAACAACCCGAATTCCGAAAGATCGATTTTTTTAAAATTCTAATCTATTGAAACTCGTGTTGGTTTGCTCCGGTGTCCTATAGAAAAAACAGAGACATAAAATATGTCAGAGCTCAGAAAAATATCTCAGAGCGGAATGGATAAAATATAATATAAAAAAAGTATAGCTTTACCTTATTAATTATACTGCCTAATCAGTATCCAAAGCTATCATGTCTCTGCCACAAATCTAACTTGCAAGTATGTTTTGAGTAGGGGGTCAGAACACATGTTCTGGTGACTGGATTTAAACTATACACTTTGGATAAACCCACATATTCCGTTCAATCACATTTTCTTATTTATTAGGCTACCTGGGTTAACAGCACTCAAGGCTTACACACACGTCGTACCCATTTACTTCCCAGTGGATTAACCCAATACAGTATGTATATAGCCACCCCTCAATATTGAGGTACACGCCATGGTACCCTACTCGTACGGTCTCCACCGTAATGTCACAGAAATAAACGCAGTCCCTCATCCTACGTCGGAGTGACGTACAGATCTCTACATAACAATGTTACATTCCGCATATATCTATCATTACTATGCTACATAAGCGTACGGACTGCCACCTTTGATCGAATCAGATTTCATACCAGAGTAATGCCCTCAAGTCTACGATACACCACCTAGAGAAGACATGCATGTATCTAGACTTTCCCACGTACGTATCGACAATCGTATTCGATGCCTTAACTGCACATAATGTGCACCGAGTTCCATGGCAGGGCTATACAACAAACACGAAACTTGGTCGGGAGCTTTTCCATATCTGTACAAGTCCTCCTTTAAGAGTCTCAAAATACAAATATTCCTAGGGTCTATTTTTCATGGTGGCTATGGCCCAACCTCGGCCCCTCCCTCAACTAGTAAAGACTACAAGAGCTAAGCGACCTACCCGTAACAAACAATCTAAACATCCAGTTGGCGTCACCCCTCAACCACCGTACATCGATAGTGAAAGCCTGAAAGGTGAATGGTCTATTGGGTTTAGCTCTAGTCTTTTCGCATCCCACTGGCTGTCGTTGACGGGTATCCGACGATCTACTATCCTTGTTGGTCCTAACCTCTGCCTCCTCGTTGAGGCGACTGCCAAATCACCCTAGTGTCATCTCGTCACAACATTCTGACTGCAAGGCTACTTTTGCAGTCAAGGCCACCCACGTGGTAGTAACGCGGAGACCCAACCTCTACGAGCACAGCCTAAGCATCTTCCACCACGCAGAGGATTACCAGGAGAACCTTACGTATCTCAGGAAGCCGCATGCTTCCCCTTCCAGTCCTTCGGAGCCGACAGAATAATCAGGTGAACGTGTGCTTCTCTCGTGTCTCTTGACACCACGATGATCTACCCCGTTGGGTTATTCACCCTCAAACGTGCGGACTGGTCCAAGCGCCTCATTTTAATATGTTATTAGACCCTATGTCTAAACATTCCTTTATGCGCTTGCTTTACCTCGTTAGGTTTCCATTTAACTTGGTTATTCCCATTCACAATGACTTCTTATTCAAGTTACCAAGTTCATCTTGCTTATTAATTTCAGTCATATAGCTTAACCCATTTAAGTTTAATAATAAGCCCACAACATGTTATTCTCTAGATTGTGATCCAAGGTCTTTAATACACATTACCTTTATATTCTTGTTTGATTTTAAGGTTACAATAACATGTTCTACTTAATACGTAATTAATTATATCTCAATTCACATTTTTTTCTGTTTAACATGTCACTTATCATTTGTGATTAGGTATAACTTATTTCATTTCATAAGTTGCCTTATTCTTTCTTATTTAATCATAAATCCATCTTATATTGTCACTACAACTTATCGTTGTTTACTTATTAACTTAGTTCTCTTAACTAAGATTTACTAATAAGTCTACGTTCCATTTATTATAATCTATGTTATAATTTCCTCTTGTCCCTAGGACAAGCCTTAACATGTTATTCTTATCAGCATATTTCAGATTTCCAAGTTTTCAAATTACTTAATTTATAGTTAAGTACATTTCATTTCATAAATTTTTCCCCATTTGTTGATTATTAATTTACAATTAAGTACCATTTTTCTCATTACACAAGTTATCTCATTTTCTCACTAGTTTATTATAACCTAAGTTATAATATCCACTTGTCCCTAGGACAAGTTTACATGTTATATAACATTCGCATTACTGTAATTTATTTATAATAGGTTATTATCATTCCCCGTTCATTCCCTTTCCTTTATTGTTGTAATTATCTTTCATTCAATTCCATTTATTTCCATTGATTACAATTAAAGTTATTTATCAGTCCTGCTATATATATATATACACACACACACACACACACATACATACATATATGCGCATTAAACCTCTCACACTAAGCCTACATTTGCGGATGTTGGATTTGTCGGGCGGTTCCGGGCAGACTTCTACCACAAGTTGACTTAACCTCGTGTCTTAGCACCACTACCTGTTATATTTATGCACTTAGACCCCTCACATTAGATTTACCACTTGTGGATGCTAGATATACCGGGTGGTTCCGGGCAGACTTCTACCACAATTGTAATCTAACCTCGTGTCGAAGCGAGGTTACAGTTTATTATTTACTATAAATTTCCTATATTTTACATGTCATCATATTAAACCCATTTTATGTCGCATGTTCTTTCCAATATACAATAAATTCTATTCTAATATGTAATCGTTTAATCATGTAATTGTTCAAATCAACAAACTAACATATAATTTTCTCAATTTCTACCGTTAATGGTTCAGGTAGATAAATGTCACAAGTTAACATGAAATTGTAGCAACAGAAATCGGTACACATATTTTGACAAGTTTATATTTCAACATATGAATTTTTCAATATATTAATATCTTAATATATTAATATTCCAACATGTCATGTTCGATAGTTTAATCTTTTTAACACACGTTTAAACATTTCAAAATATCATATTTCAACATGTTATATATAACATTTCAATGCTTTTTAATTATTCTAGCAAATTCACATCGTGTAATAACAAGCAATGTTAAAGATAATATATCATTATCAAAAATGATATAACTTAAATCCACTCACCTTATTTGCTTTCCAAATCCTGGATCTGGTCTAGATCTAGCATTCCATGGTTTTCCCCTTATTAGATTCAGAACCTAACAACCACGGATTCATAATTTTTACTAAAAGAAAAAGGAAGAAAGGGGAAGAAAATTGAATAGACTAGATCTAGAAAATTACCTCACTTCGCATATGATTCTGAACACCTTTTTATTAACGTTAATTCTTTTCCTCTAGATCTTGATTTAGAATTTTTCCTAAACTAATAATCTTAATTTTCTGAAGAGATTTGAGGAGGAAGAAGAATGAAAGAGCTTCTACATTGTCTCAAAAATGTGGGATTTAGCTAGGCTCTGCTAGTCTATTTATAGGTGTTCAGGATCTTATCGTACACGCAGCACTGAGTCAGCATTGAACTTGGTTAAAAAAACCGTCCAGATTCATCTTCTAATGTTTATAACATTTACTTTTTAAAGATTCAATCTTTTTCATGTTTTGCCTTTTCATACCTTATTTTACGTTGCACACACATATATATAATATTAGTGTTTTGCAACGTTTAATAGCTTCCTTGTTTTGCTCTTTTTAAATCGTTTGTGCCTATTTTCCTTCTTTAACTAATTGCATGTTATTAATCTTTTACTTTTGAATTTCGAATGTTATGTGTACAAAACTATACACATCCTCCTTTATTTTATTACATGCCTTATCTTTTTATTCAATGCAATCATTTTACCATGTTTCCCTTTTCCTTATTTCAATCAATCCATTGCATTAATTTAGCGCATGTACTATCTTCCTATCAGTTTTGAATTGATTTGAATTATATTCATATATAAAATCCTTATATGTATACAAAACTTGTAATGACCATTTTACATGTATATATATAGCATAATTTTCATTTCGTTTTCAAAATTCAAACGGTATTGCATCATTCTTGTCATATTTCTATGATTTCAACCTTATCTTGAATTTTATCCCTTGCATATACATATATTCCTACATATATATACGTGTATATTCTCGTACACATATATATTCTTTACTTCCTTATATGTATGTTTTTCCTTATATGTGCGTTTGTACATATTTTCTCCGATGAGGATTGAAATCTGCACCTCTTGTATGCAAGTCATGTGTTCTAACCAACTGGGCTACCAAAGCTATTGTTAACAAGACCTAGAACAATGGTAATTATTGTTCTCTTCTTAATTCTCTTTTTCATGTTTGTTACAATATTACAGTTAAACCATTGCATGAATCTTTTTCTTTTATTTCTCTTTTATTATTAATGCATAATCAGTGCATGCAACATGTTTACAATGCATGCAAACAATCCTTTCTTTCTTTTAATGCATGCATTACATTTTTATTCGCATTAATATTTTCTTCTTTTAAAATGTATATATCAATGCATATATATACACATATGCATTATTTAATTATTTTAATTGTTACAAAATGCGGGGTGTTACATTCTCCCAACCTTAGGAAATTTTGTCCCGAAATTTAATAAGGGTAAAAATCATTTAACCCCTCGCATAATATACAACCATCATGTGTGCATCCAATTTTTGCAAACATTGAATACTTGTGCAAAGTGAAATACAACATAATAATACATGTATGCCTAAACAGTACCTCCTATGTGTATGTAAATTTTACAAAAATCCTTTTAAAACATGATGCTCACATCCTAAATATACCGGCAGTTCTACATGAATGCAATATTTTGAAAATCAAAATGTTTTTTCATCCAAATATTCCCACACTTTTACTGTGTAAGAGCGTAGTTCATCTAATTGTTGCATCCCAAAATCTTACCAACCAACTTTATTTTTCGAATTTCAGAAAAATCTAATTTTCTGAATTCGATTTCTTATGTTACAAAAAGGTGGAAAACGGAAAATTTCACATCTTCCGTTTTTCTTTTATATACCTTTTTCCAATCGTACTTGTATTTTATGTAACTATTTATAAAGATTCCCTATCTTTCTATCCAAGTATAGCCCACATAAGAAAATTTTCTTTTGTTACAGCTTTTCATTTTCATTTTATTTTGGAAATTTTTATTCTTATCCATCTTTCTTTAACTGTCATGTATGTTGCTTTACTGAGTTTGTTGTTTCCTTTTTTTAGTTGTACCATTTCTCTTTTCTTAGCTCATTTAATCATCCGATCTAAGTTTAGTTTTCAAATGAGCCTTTTAGTCTTTCAACTAAAACAGGAGAACATACACCCTACACAGCTACTACTAAGAGCTAAGAATCTCAGGACTATGTCCCCCTAGACAGAAAAGTCCACATGGGATCCACGACAGGTTTAGGTGTTACCCTAACTACCCAACAAGAAAAAATTAACAGAACGATCCCAATAGAAATATAGTAATGGGTTTTACCCCTAACATGAAAATTAGCAACAGGATCTAAACACTTACTTGCCCTTTTTACTATATAGTGGTCACCACTAGTCCTACCTGTGTACCAACAATTATTTCAAGTAACACCCTAGGCTTTTCAACGCTTAAGCATTCTACGGGAACTTACCATTATTTTAAGATAATTCTCGTTATTTACTTCATAGCCTTAAAACTTTTTCCAATCTTCCCTAGGCACTAATCCTTACCTACTCCATACTTTTAAAACATGGTTTGGCCTTTTATTTAAAAAATTTCTTCCGAAAATCAAAAGTGTCAAAATTTTATTTTCCTTATGAAAACTTACTTTTACCAAACCATAAAACATGTCATCTTAAAAAAAATGTAAATATTTTTTCAAATCATAAAAACTGGAGTAGATATGGACAACTATTTTCTCAATCAGGTTTACGACTTGTTCTTGCCTATAAGGTTGGTTCATTTTCTTACTACAAGATGCAAACATCCACTCTATTCTTAATTTCTACAATTTATTTTGTCAACCCAACAAAAATTTCTCTTTTAAACAATTTATCAAAAATGATTGTCAAAAGAATAGAGACTTAAAAACTTTCTTTATTAAAAATTGTTGTATGAAATATAACAAGAAAACTAGCGAGCTATACATGCTCTATAATATGCACCTTTTACTGAGAGAATTTTACTTTAGACAAATTTTTCACAAGAAATAACTATTCACGAAATATACCCCATTTTATTTTAAAACTCAATATGTATACTTTACATATTTAAAACTATAACTTTTAAGATTAAAACTTGAAACATAATAAACAATTTTCCTAAAACTTTTACAATTTCAAGTTCTGAAAATTTAACAATGGGGTTAGACTCAAAGCGGATTTCCAATTTTTCTAGGCTTTCCTAGACACTCCCACAAAGTCAATTCTCTCAACTATATATATTCTTAATTCATTTTTCTTTTTTTTAACATTTTCCAATTTATAAGGTTTTACTTCCAAGCCCACTAATCCGAAATACTAACATATGGGATCCTCCTTTCTTTATTTCAAAATATATTGTGCACTTCCTACCCAAATTTCCTAAGGGTCTAAGATTTCCATATTAAATATTTTAGTGTACAAACAATTTCTTATCATATTATACGCTTTCTATTTAGTGGGTTTCTCTATGGATCTAGGTATATATATATATATATATATTCATATTTTAAAAAATACAAATACGTTCACTCACTATTTATACATGAATCCTAAACCTAAGCTCTGATACCAGATGTAACATCCCGAATTCTGATAAACCGATTTTTTTTTAATTCTAATCTATCGAAACTCTTGTTGGTTTGCTCTGGTATCCTACAGAAAAGACAGAGACATAAAATATGTCAGAGCTCAGAAAAATATCTCATAGCGGAATGGATAAAATATAATATAATCAAAGTATAGCCTTACCGTATTAATAATACTGCCTAACCAATATCCAAAGCTTTCATGTCTTTGCCACAAATCTAACCTGCGAGTATGTTTTGAGGAGGGGGTTCGAACAGAAGTTCTAGTGACTAGATTTAAACTATGCACTTTGGATAATTCTACATATACCATTCAATCATATTTTCTTATTTATTAGGCTACCTGGATTAACATAACTCAAGGCTTACACATACGTCGTACCCATTTACTTCCCAGTGGATTAATCTAATATCATGTATGTAGCCACCCCTCAATATTAAGGTATACCCCATGGTACCCCACTCGCCCGTTCTCCACCATAATGCCACAGAAATTAATGCAGTCCCTCATCCTACGTCGGAGTGACGTACGGGTCACTACATAACAATGTCACGTTTCGCATATATCTGTCAATATTATGCTATGTAAGCGTACGGATTGCCACCTTTAATCGAATCAGATTCCATATCAGAGTAATGCCCTCAAGTCTACGATACACCACCCAAAGAAGACATGCATGTACCAAAACTTTCCCAAGCACATATCGTCAATCGTATTCAATGCCTTAACCGCACATAATGTGCACCGAATTCCGTGGCAGGGCTATACAAGAAACACGGAACTCGGTCGGGAGCTTTTCGATATCTATGCAGGTCTGTCTTTAAGAGGCTCAAAATACAGGTATTCCTAGGGTCTGTTTTTCATGGTTGTTTCGGCTCCACCTCTGCCCCTCCCTCAACTAGTAAAGACTACAAGAGCTAAGCGACTTGCCCATAACAAACAATCTAAACATCCAGTTAGCATCTCCCCTCAACCATCGTACCTCGATAGTGAAAGATGAATGGTCTATTGGGTTTAGCTATAGTCTTTTCGCATCCCACTGGCTGTCGATGATGGGTATCCGACGATCTACTATCCTTATTGGTTCTGACCTCTGCCTCCTCGTTGAAGCGACCGCCGAATCACCGTAATGTCACCTCGTCACAACATTCTGACTGCAAGGCTACTTTTGCAGTTAAGGCCCACCCACCTGGTAGTAACGCGGAGATGCAACCTCTGCAAGCACAACCTAAACATCTGCCACCACACAGAGGACTACTAGGAGCACCTTACGTATCTCAGGATGCCATGTGCTTCCCTTTCGAGTCCTTTGGAGCCGACAGAATAATTAGATGAACATGTGCTCCCCTCGTGCCTCTTGACACCACGATGATCTACTCCGTTGGGTTATTCACCCTCAAGCGTGCGAGTCCCTCATTTTAATATGTTATTAGACCTTATGTCTAAACATTCCTTTATGCGCTTGCTTTACCTCATCAGGTTTCCATTTAACTTGGTTATTCCCATTCACATTGACTTCTTATTCAAGTTACCAAATTCTTCTTGATTATTAATTTCAGCCATATAACTTTACCCATTTATGTTTATTAATAAACCCACAGCATGTTTTTCTCTAGATTGTGATCCAAGGTCTATAATACACAATCCTTTTATATTACTATTTGATTTTAAGGTTACAATAACGTGTTCTACTTAATACGTAATTAAGTATATCTCAATTCACATATTTTCTGTTTAACATGTCACTTATCATTTATGTTTAAATATAACTTATTTCATTTCATAAGTTCTCATTCTTTCTTATTTAATCATAATTCCATCTTATACTGTCACTATAACTTATCGTTATTTACTTATTAACATAGTTCTCTTAATTAAGGTCTACTAATAAGTCTCCTTTCCATTTATTATAATCTATGTTATAATTTCCTCTTGTCCCTAGGACAAGCCTTAACATGTTATTCTTATCATCATGTTTCAGATTTCCAAGTTTTCAAATTACTTAATTTATGATTAAGTACAACTTCTTCATTTCATAAATTTCCCCCCATTTACTGAATACTTACAGTTAAGTACCAATTTTCTCATTACACAAGTTATCTCATTTTCTCACTAGTTTATTATAACCTAAGTTATAATATCCACTTGTCCCTAGTACAAGTCTACCTATTATATAACATTCTCATTAATGTAATTTATTTATAATAGGTTGTTATCATTCCCCGTTCATTCCCTTTCCTTTATTGTTGTAATTATCTTTCATTCAACTCCGTTTATTTCCATTGATTACAATTAATTAATGTTGTTTATCAGTCCTGCTATTTACATACATACATACATATATATACACATATATATATATGTGTGTGTGTGTGTGTGCGTATGTCATTAGACCTCTCACATTAAGCGTACACATGTGGATGTTGGATTTGTCGGGCGGCTTCGGGCAGACTTCTACCAGAAGTTGTCTTAACCTCGTGTCTTAGCACCACTACATGTTTTATTTATGCACTTAGACCCTAACATTAGATTTACCACTTATGGATGCTGGATATGCCGGGCGGATCCGGGCAGACTACTGCCACAAGTGTAATTTAACCTCATGTCTAAGCGTGGTTACTATTTACTATTTACTGTAAATTTCCTATATTTTACATGTCATCATATTAAACCCATTTTATGTCACATGTTCTTTCTAAAATACAATAAATTCTATTCTAACATGTAATCGTTTAATCATGTAATTGTTCAAATCAACAAACTAACATATAATTTTCTCAATTTCTATCGTAAATGGTCCAGGTACATAAAACGCACAAGTTAACATTGTTGTATATAACGGTGTTGTATACACAATTATATATTTTTGTTTGATGATAACAACCAAATAAATATTATTTTAAATGTGTTTGTTATTGTACTGTTTCATATTTTCATCACAGATAGGAATATAATATTTATATTTAAAAAGAATACATCTATACAGAAACTTAAATATCTACACAATATTTTGTTTAAATATAATATTTTATTTCAATATTTATAACAGTACAAATTTATAACTCCAACTATTTGTACACTTCACTGATAATTTTCATTTCAATACATTTCTGTACATTTTCATACAATCACTCAACACTCATACAGTCACTCAGTCGTACATTTTTATATATATATTCTTGTTACACACACTGTTCTTGTTTTCTGCCCTCTGTCTTCTTGTCTTCTGTCTTCACAACTTTCAGTCCAGTCTCATCTTCTTACCTGTCACATGAAACGGAAACACACAGTACACTGCAATAGAAATAATACTGAATATATGCAAATACAAATTTTATTTTTAAAATTTTATTTGCCTCGGATTTATGGTGTGTTTCTCATAATTTTTCATGACTTGATCTGATTTATCTGTGTCTAGACAGTTTGTATATATAGTAGCAGGGACATGGAAATCTTGTATGATGGCTACATATATACATGTGTATAGACATACACGTGTGCACTGCCTCGCCAATCAGTGTATACAACTGTGGAGCAGTCACATGGACCAAGCTGGACACAGTGCAAATGTCAAGTACAAACAACCATGAGTTCAACCAAAAAGAGGCAGACAATAGTTCAACACAACGGTAATGGTCAAGCTAAATGTGATTTCAGCATGAACATGATCACAGCAAATTCAAATTGGTCGAGACAGTTTCAACATGGCAGATCAAAGCAGTAACTAACAAGACAGCAATAGTTCAGTTATACAGAGAAGCAACATATGTAAGGACCAACTCAGGTTAGTGTGCATGTGTATGTCAATGCTCAAAAATGGTCCAGCAAGTCAGAGTATATACACATGATGCAAATGCATCAATCAGTTCAGCCCAGTATTTCAGGCACACAAGACATGGTGTGTACACAGCAAATGAAATGGTGAACCAACACAATCACAAGCTCACAAGGCCAAGGTGTGCAAATGCAAACAGGTCGGGCACATGACAGAAATGGAGCAGCATGAATTAACATGTACATACTCAAGTGTGCACAAGGCATTAATACATGGAAACAACATTCTCAAGCAAGTTTCAGCAAATATGATGAAGCAGCAAAGTGCAAATAGGTCAAGATCATTTCAGTTTTCTACAAGTGGTTCATAATGGTTTAATTGCAAGTGTTACAGCATATACAAAAGTGAACATGTCATTCAAGATAGACCAAAAGCACAAAGAAAATGCCGAGCATATATATATGGGTGCATGTAATCAAAATATGTCAAAACAGCAAATAAAGTGAGCACAAGCTCAAAGTGATGAACAGAGCAATACATAACAGCGTGCAACAATGAAGTTACAAGTATATTCATGGTGGTAAAAATGCAATACAAGTCATTCCAAAAATTATAGAGATTTTTGTTTCCAGAAATAAAGAAACAGTTCACAAGTAATAATGCAGGGCTCATACAATTACAGAAAGATAGGAAAAGTTTTTTTTATGGGTCGAATACATGGAAACAACTATCTCTCACATTACTGGCATATGTTAAAATTGGCAATTGGATATTGCCATTCAATCCACAAATTCCACAGAGATTTGGTAAATTGTTTTTTGGAAAAACACAATTCAGCAAAACCATGTTTGGCAAGTAATAAATAATTTCTTTCCAAGAATAAAATGCATATAATTAATGGACAACATCAATCTGCTTTCCAGCAATTCAGAGTAAACATTTATGCAATCAAATCTTTGTGTTTCAAGAATTTTATCAATGAATTCATCAATTCATGTTCACAGCAAGTTTTCAAAGCCAAGGATGTCAATAGAGGAAAGCATCAATATGCTTCCAGATTTAAAACAAATCAATATGTATTTGTTTGGCAATTTTTTTCTAAGGGGATAGCTAATGATTTTTTTTCCTGAATTGCTATATCCAAATCAATGCTGATTCAATCAATAAATCATTTGAAGGCAGAGCGGCTATCATGGAAATAGAATGTTGAATTTCCAAGAAATATCATTTAAATTTTTTCTGGCAAGCTTTATTCATTTTCCCGAAATGATTTCATGGCATAATATCAAGTGGGCCAAAGATTTTATTTCCTAATTTCACAAAGGTGTCATAAGGCAATAATTCAAAAAAGTTTCCAGAAAATTTTCAAGGGTCGATTCAATCAAGGCACCAAAGGGAAGAAATCACACAACGCAAACCAGACAAGCCATATAATTGAAATTAGAGATAAATCAGGATTTATAATCCTATTTAATCACCGCATCATCATAGGCAAAGGTATAGAGAAAATCGAAAAACCAGAGCAGAAATTGCAGAGCAGAAATCAGTTAAAACAAAATAACTCACTATTGTTTTTCGATCTACTCCAAATTGACGAGACAAAGAGCCAGAGAGAAATTCCAAATCGGACGAGCAAAGCCATCAACGAATGAAGCTTTAGAGTTATCACAACATCATTTGATCAAGCCATCGAATTGATTTGGGAAGGATTTTGAAAACCCTAGTGACGGCCGCCATTATCTTTTTCCAGAGACAAAGGATCGGGTGAATAAATTTGAAGTGGGTTGGCCTAGTGTGTAAAAGAAAAAGGGGATGACCCTTTTTAATTTAACTCCCAAGGGTTTTTCGTTCTTTTTATTTTATAATTTTTTTTGGTTGCAAAACAAACAATCTGAACAATTTCTAGGTCTGTAAAAACAAGGGCAATCAGTCAGGGTATTGACTGACAGTTGACAGAGTCTGTAAAATCTGGGTTACGTGTTACGGGTTTGTAATACGGGACAATCTGGTCGAGGGGATATTAACCAGTCTAGGGTTTTGAGCGTAGGGTTAGTACAGGAGCAGGGAGTGCATGTAACACCCCACGCCCGCTAGGGTCACTCACTAAGGGAATGCCATAACATCGGTGGAGTATTTTAGTGAATATAGAACAGAAAAATTACAACAAGACAGATATAAATAGTACTTGAAATTTTAAAACAACTTCTCATAACAGCGGAAATAAACATGTCTGGTTATATCATAAAACCACGGTAAAAGTCAAGTACAATATCCATCAAAATAAAGAAGTACATAATCCCATTCTCTCATACAATAGCCAGAACAAAAGAAAAGATAACTGGATAACTGGAGCTTTACATCTACCCAAGCTCCTAAAGACTGGAACAGCAATCCGATCAAGCTCTACTAACGCTAGGATCCACCGTAGGACCTGAGGGTTGGGAAAAAGATAAAAACAACGGGGTCAGACATAAGTCTGAGTGAGTCCTATAACTTTAACAATACAATTATTAAAGTAACCAGAGAAGACATAAACTTGACCTACGGTAATATCTGGGGATGAATGGCTACACTAAGCAGCTTGGTAGACTTAGGATAAACTAAGATAGCCGTCAGGACGCATCTACCCACCCAAGGATAATTACTAACTACACCACACCAGTCATTCCTACTTAAAGGTTGATCCCTTCCAAGGACTTAGAAAATTTCCCCAGTAGTTTCATGTACCCCTAGCCCACTACATAGGTGCCGTCTGCCCCTATTTCCACTAGGTGTACCCAGTAATTTTTACCCAGTAGTTTCGTGTACCCCTACATAGGTGTTGTCTGCCCCTATCTTCATTAGGTGTACCCACTACTCCCCAAGCGATCGGCTCCCTACCGTAGATACCCGTGCTGGTCCCACAGTGGGGTGTATCACTCCCCTAAAGTGGCTACCCAATACTAACGGTGCACGGCTTTATATCTACACGATGCAACAACGGCTTATCTACCAGCCCGGGCCCACACACGCATATGAAACCCGTTGGACTTGCGTTGTCACCGCTAACCCGTTTTGGCCTCTTATAATCAAGCCCAATATGCGTGTCCCGTCACTCGACATGGGTCGAGCCCACAAAGATACGTTTGGGATATTGGTTGAAATGGGCCCCCAACAAGTTACCCACTTAAGCTTGTCAAATATCTAGTGTATCCCACTTAACCCTTTAATCATGTTTAATTACATGTTTCTCTGGGTTAAGTATTCTAATCGTATTTTCTATTGCCACCCAAGGCAACCCACTATATTCCACATGCCACCCAAGGCAACCATTAAATTTCCACATGCCACCCAAGGCACCCACTTAACCCCTCATGTCCCACTACATGCTACTATGGTTAAGTGTTTCTTAATTAATTAAGACCGTGATCTCCCATAAAGACCTCCCACATTAGACTGGCTGTTATGACCGCCTGGTTAAGCCGGTAGAATCCGGGCAGTCTTACGTCATAACAGAGTCTAACCTCGTGTCTTTACCTTAATCACGTATTTAATTTATGGCTAAGACCTCTCACATTGGGCTGCCATTTGTAGCAACTGGTTAAGCCGGTCGGGTCTGGGCAGTTTTACACTACAAATGAGTCCAACCTCGTGTCTTAGTCGATTAATTACACCTAATTAATCACCCCCATATTAATTATCCCTAATTAATATCAAGTTTTCCATAACATGGGTAGACCTAACTCAATAGGTAAATTCCCATGGGGTAGACCTAACTAAATAGGTAAATTCCCACTTATGGTAATTTATTTTTATGGTATGCTTAATCATACCCAATCATTCATTTATTAACATATTTACCAACCCCATCGTTCCCCACGTAAATCGTTCTCATTACATGACATAATAAAGGGGAAGATCATCACAAATATCATGGGTTTAGCATACAACTTTGTCATGGGTTAAGAGGATGTCAACTTGCATATATGAGCACATATTAACCCAACTATATTTTACCCAAACTTGCATATTATCATACACATGATTTGCATAACATGTTGCATATGAGCTTGCATATTATCATACACATATCTTGCATAACATGTTGAACTTGTATTTAGGCACTCTCATAACTTGCATAACATGTTAAACATGCATTTAAGCATACACATAACTTGCATAAGCATTCACATACTTGCATAAGCCTTCACATACTTGCATAAGCATACATAACTTGCATAAACATGCATAACTTGCATATCATGTCATTTAAGCATATACATATCTTGCATAAGCATTCACATACTCGCATAAGCATGCATAACTTGCATATCACATAAATCTTGCATTTTAAACATATACATGACTTGCATAAGCATCCATATACTTGCATAAGCATGCATAACTTGCATATCACATTAAACTTGCATTTAAACATATACTTAACTTGCATAACTTACTTTGTTAAACATGCATAATTCCACTCATTAAATATGCATAAACCCACTTGTTAAACATGCATAAACCAACTTGTTAAACATGCATAAATCAACTTATTAAGCATGCATAAACCGACTTATCAAATATGCATAAACATAGAACAACATAGAGTAACATATCATTATAAATGATTCAAACTCACTAATCCGCATTTAAGACCATAAGTCTCATTACACCCATTCTACTTACTTTAACAATTGATGTTAAAGTGATAGAAACTCACCAAACTCAAGATTAGCAACCTTATGAAGTAGAATTAGTTGCTAACTATGAAGATAATGATGATTAAAGATTAATTAGAGAGTGATTAGCTTGCAATTTCCTTCATAAATTAGTGGAGGCTCCTCTTAGGATTTAATTTGGCGGCATGAGGCCATCATTTCTATTTTTGGTAAGGATTAAGGTAGGTTTAGGGTGTATTTATAGATTAGGAGAGTGTTTTAGGCCCTTAGATTAACCCTAGATTAGATTAGGACCCTTAGATTTAGGAAATCTCTAGAACCAGCCCTCCTAGCCAGCCTGAAACCCAACCTGGTGCAACCTGGTGCACCCAGGTTCAATGGACGGCGCGCCCCTGTCGACAGGCAAGTCGACAGGCATGTCGACACCCCTGTCGACAGGCCTGTCGACAGCCCTGTCGACATGGGTAGGGCGGGAATCTTCCCGCCTGACCCCGCCTGTCCCATTCCACAATCTGAAATTTAAATCTTTAAATCTGTTTCTAGCTCTAATTTTTATGCAAACTTCTTTGGGCCATAACCGGGCCATACGGACTCCGATTCTCGAAAACTCGGACTCTATTTCGCGTATTTTTCCGAGACGAACGCAATAACGCAGCCCGTTACCCCCAATTCCCACGTCTGAGATTATTTATCCTGTAATTAGTGAATTTTAGTATTAACTAAAATTCGGGGTGTTACATTCTCCCCTCCTTAAAGGATTTCGTCCCCGAAATCTCTAAGCCAAGGAGAATGCATATCCTACCATCCAAACAACCATCTACTCAAATCATCAACCACGGGCATCCATTGTCCTTAAACAGTTTCTAATGATGTATGAGCATATGCAAAAAGTGTGTGTATATGTTCCTTATCTAATGTATGAACATATGCAAACCATGATAGTGCCATGCATCCATTATGTATGCGAGAAAACCCTATCGACACATACAATATCTACATGAGTGCACAATCATTCACCAAAATGCATCATCCATGTGATAACACAACCATTATACATCCATAAATATATTTTCCTACACATAATTTTATGCAATATGCAATATGAAGTGACTGAGCCGATCTAGTGCCTAGAGTGTGTGTATATGCTTCCACGAGCAACCACTAGCAAACACTTGCATCCACTTGCATCCATCAACCATAACATGTCTCAAACACATGTTTCAACCATAGGTTTACCCTATCTAAAGGTCAAAGGTACTAACGAGAGGACATACCAAAGATAAGATAAGTACTAGACAAGCGATAAAGGAGAAAGTAAAGACATACCCTCAAAAAGAGATGGGTACAATGAACGCATCTTCGCTTCCGTCTCCCAAGTCGCGTTGCTCTCATCTTCTCCCCATTGCACTTTGATTAGCTGAACCTCTCGATTCCTCAATTTCCTAGTCTCTGACCCAAGGATGCGAGTAGGGGCTCGTCGAATAGTCGCATCACGCTCTACCTCTACATCTCTAAGCAAGCTTGGCTCTACCACCTCTGCGGTCTCATGTAAGCACTTCCTCAGATGTGATACATGGAATACATCATGAACACCACTAAGTCTGTCGGGCAACTCCACCCTATATGCCATTCGTCCAATCCTTTCCCTGATAGGAAACGGCCCAACAAACCTCGGTGCTAACTTCCCAACGGATCCGAAGCGAACAACATTTCTCAACGGAGATACCTTGACAAAAACCATATCCCCAACCTCAAACTCAAGATCCGTCCTTCTCTTGTCCGCATAAGATTTTTGCCTATCCTGCGCTGCTTTCATCCTTCTTCGAATCAAGTCAATCTTCTCAGAAGTCTCCCTAACCATATCGGGCCCAAGCAAGATCTTATCCGTAGATTCCCACCAACATGTAGGTGATCGACAAGGCCTTCCATAGAGAGCTTCGAAAGGAGTCATACCAATACTGGACTGAAAGCTGTTATTATTTGCGAACTCTACCAATGGAAGATGCTCTTCCCATGTACCTCCAAAATCTAAGATACAAAGCCTCAAAAGGTCTTCTAGAACACGATTCACCCTCTCAGTCTGGCCGTCCGTCTGAGGATGATATGCGGTGCTCAGACACAATTGAGTCCCCACTGCTTCTTGCAAACTTCTCCAGAACTCGCTAGTGAAGATAGGATCTCGATCACTTACTATGCTGGAGGGTACCCCATGTAATCGAACTATCTCTCGAAGATATACTGAAGCTAGCCATGGAGCAGTCCTCTTACTCTTCACAGGTATGAAATGGGCGCTCTTAGTAAGTCTGTCTACCACCACCCAAATTCCTGTATTACCCTTCCTCGATCTGGGTAACCCGTCAATAAAATCCATCGAGACGCTATCCCACTTCCATTGCGGAACCTCCAATGGGTGAAGCAACCCACTTGGTTTCCTTTGCTCCGCCTTTACTTGTTGGCACACCAAACATCGAGCGACATACTCGGCCACATCTTTCTTCATACCGGCCCAGAAGAAAACCCTCTTCATGTCTTGGTACATCTTGTCCCCACCGGGATGAATGGTCATCCTAGAACGGTGTGCGTCATCAAGAATAGCCTTCCTCAAACCTTCGTCTTGCGGTACACAAAGTCTACCGTCTCTGCGCAAGTACCCCCTATCGTCTAGGGTGTACCTACTCAAATGGCTGGACGACTCCCCCCTTATGAGCTTCTCTACTAACTCAACCAACTGTGGGTCGCCCCTCTGTGCTTCTCCAATCCACCCCAAAAGAGTAGGTCTAACTTCCAAAGAAGCTAGCAAACCGGGTACATAGTCAACGGAAGGTCTGAAATCAAACATCGAGATAAATTCCAAGCTTTGTCGTTCCACGAACAATGGACTCAAGGACAACCTCTTCCTGCTCAAGGCGTCCGCCCCCACGTTACCCTTGCCAGGGGTATACGCTATCTCGAAATCATAGGATGCTAAGAACTCCATCCACCTTTGCTGTCTTAAGTTTAGATCCTTCTGAGAGAACAAGTACTTCAAAGATTTATGGGTAGTGAACAACTTGAATCTCTCACCAAGAAGATAATGGCGCCAAATCTTAAGCGCAAAAACAATAGCGGCCAGCTCGAGATCATGGGTAGGGTAATTTTTCTCATGTGCCCTCAACTGCCTTCCACCATAGGCTATTACCCTTCCCTCTTGCATTAAAACTGCGCCAAGTCCTGTCCCACAGGCATCGGTATAGACAACAAATGGCTTGCTCCCATCTGGCAACACTAAAACTGGAGCCGTGGTTAAAGCTCTCTTTAACCGTCGGAACGCATCATCACAATCTACGTCCCATGTGAAAACAAGATTCTTCTTTGTTAAGCGGGTTAATGGGGCTGATATCTTCGCGAAGTCTTTGATGAACTTCCTATAATAACCCGCCAACCCCAAGAAACTTCTTACTTCGGTAGCATTCTTCGGAACCTTCCAATCCTGAATTGATACTACCTTCGCGGGATCCACAGCTATCCCTTCCTTGGAGACCACGTGCCCCAAGAACCGTACTTCCTTCCTCCAGAAGTGACATTTAGAGAATTTAGCCTTAAGGCTATGCGCTCGAAGAGTCTTCAACACTTCCCCAAGATGTAGGGCATGCTCTTCTTCACTCTTAGAAAATACTAAGATATCATCCACAAAGACCACCACGAATTTATTAAGGAACTCCCTGAACACCCTACTCATCAAATCAACAAAGTATGCAGGGGCGTTCGTCAACCCAAATGGCATTACCAGCCACTCATAGAAACCATCCGGAGTCCTAAAGGCAGTCTTGTCTATGCTATCCTCAGCCACTCTCAACTGATGAAACCCCGTGGCTAAGTCCAACTGAGAAAATACTAAAGCGCCAACCAACTGATCGAAAAGATCATCAATCCTTGGCAATGGGTGTCTATTCTTCTTTGTGAGCTTGTTGAGTTCTCTATAGTCTACACAAAGTCTGAGGGACCCATCCACCTTCGTAGCAAATACTACTGGAGCACCCCACTCCGATATGCTCCGTCTTATGAACCCCTTCTCAAGCAACTCCCCTACTTGCTTATGGAGTTCCCTCCTCTCACGAGGAGCCATGTGGCGCACTGGTAAAGATACCGGTTTAGCATTATCCACCAAATATATTCGGAAGTCAATCTCCCGCTTCGGAGGTAAGCCCTTCACCTCCTCAAACACATCCGGATATTCCCGGACCACTCTAACAGATTGCAAATTCTCGACCGAAGCGTCAAGCGATTCAAGATAACTTAGCATAACAGAGTCCCTGGGGTTACAAGAAATCTCGAGAGTGTTACCCAAGCGGGTCATGAGCCTAACAACTCTCCTTTCGCAATCAAGAACGGCACCATTACTGGATAACCAGTCCATGCCCAAAATCAACCCATAGCCCGTGAAGCCCAATACAAAAGCATCACATCTAAACTCAATGCTAAGTATAGAAATCTTCAAACCCAAACATATCATGGACAAATAAGTGGAGCCCCCAATTGGGTTTGAAACAACCAAGGGATCATCTACCAGACTGGTGTCTAAGTGCAGTAACTCAACTAATGATGATGAAATAAACGAATGCGATGCGCCTGAATCAAACAATGTACGGACAGGATGGTCAAATAGAAAAACCAGACTTTCAACGGAAATAGTTCTACCTCTCTCCTGAATCGGTGGAACCGCGAGAGCCTGTACTTGCCCCCTAGCCTGACTCGGTGCCATAAGAGCTTGCACCTGTCCTCCTGAGGTAGATCCCGTCCTTTGCCCTTTCTTAGGGCAATCCTTCACTAAATGCCCTGCTTCGCCACAGTGGAAGCAGCCAGTCTTCTTCTTCTTGCGACAATCCTTGCTTAGGTGGCCAGGTGTCCCACAATTGAAACACTTCTTCTTCTTGCCCTTGCCACCGTTGCCTTTCCCACCTTTGCTTTGCTGTTGTTGAGGTCTCTTTTGATCTCCCTTCTTCTCGGGTGCCTTATTAGCATTAGGACCCTTCTCTTCCTCATACATGAGTGCCATGTCAACTAGCTTCTCAAAGGTGGCCCCCATAGGGATGTGAGTCATAGCCAACCCATGCATCGGTTCATTCAAGCCTTTCACGAACCTCAAAGCCTTCTTCTCCGGTGTATTCACCATGTCTAGGCCAAACCTTGCCAATTGATTAAACTTGTTAACATATTCCTTCACCGAAAGATTTCCTTGCTTTAGAGTCAAGAATCTTTCCATATACAAGTTTTCCTCCGCCCTTGAGAGAAACTTTGCCACAAATCTTTGCTTAAAATCCACCCAAGAGTCAACGGGGCGTTCTCCATTAGTAACCTCCCACCAGAATGAGGCCTCTCCCTTCATTAACCAAGCAGCCAACTTGACTTTCTTTCCTTCTTCCATCTCAAAGATATCTATCAACTCTTCCACCTCTTTAAGCCAATCTCTAGCCTCCACAAAGGTTTCAGATCCTTGAAAAGGTTTTCCTCCCATAGCTTTAAATTCCTTGCAAGTCTTAGCAAAAGTATCCGTGCGAGGAGGAGGGGGAGGAGGAAGATCGGGTGCTACGGTTGGTGGAGGAACATTTGCTGGACCTGCAGTGGTGGCCCTAGCCTCCATCAATCTCCTATACCATACTGGTACCGTCACACCCTCCGGAAAGTTAAGATTCTCGGCCATGTTGAAACGAAAAAGGAACGATTCAAAACGGAGAATTCGAAGGATATAGATATGGCTATTGGGGATTACGCTTTTCTTTCAAAAACTTTTCTCTTAAAAGACATGTTTTTGAAAATATCTTTTCCAAAAATGTTTTAGAAAAATAGTTTTCTAAAAATTTTATCTGTTCCGGTAACCTTTGCTCTGATACCACGTGTAACACCCCACGCCCGCTAGGGTCACTCACTAAGGGAATGCCATAGCATCGGTGGAGTATTTTAGTGAATATAGAACAGAAAAATTACAACAAGACAGATATAAATAGTACTTGAAATTTTAAAACATCATCTCATAACAGCGGAAATAAACATGTCTGGTTATATCATAAAACCACGGTAAAAGTCAAGTACAATATCCATCAAAATAAAGAAGTACATAATCCCATTCTCTCATACAATAGCCAGAACAAAAGAAAAGATAACTGGATAACTGGAGCTTTACATCTACCCAAGCTCCTAAAGACTGGAACAGCAATCCGATCAAGCTCTACTACCGCTAGGATCCACCGTAGGACCTGAGGGTTGGGAAAAAGATAAAAACAACGGGGTCAGACATAAGTCTGAGTGAGTCCTATAACTTTAACAATACAATTATTAAAGTAACCAGAGAAGACATAAACTTGACCTACGGTAATATCTGGGGATGAATGGCTACACTAAGCAGCTTGATAGACTTAGGATAAACTAAGATAGCCGTCAGGACGCATCTACCCACCCAAGGATAATTACTAACTGCACCACACCAGTCATTCCTACTTAAAGGTTGATCCCTTCCAAGGACTTAGAAAATTTCCCCAGTAGTTTCATGTACCCCTAGCCCACTACATAGGTGTCGTCTGCCCCTATTTCCACTAGGTGTACCCAGTAATTTTTACCCAGTAGTTTCGTGTACCCCTACATAGGTGTCGTCTGCCCCTATCTTCATTAGGTGTACCCACTACTCCCCAAGCGATCGGCTCCCTACCGTAGATACCCGTGCTGGTCCCACAGTGGGGTGTATCACTCCCCTAAAGTGGCTACCCAATACTAATGGTGCACGGCTTTATATCTACACGATGCAACAACGGCTTATCTACCAGCCCGGGCCCACACATGCATATGAAACCCGTTGGACTTGCGTTGCCACCGCTAACCCGTTTTGGCCTCTTATAATCAAGCCCAATATGCGTGTCCCGTCACTCGACATGGGTCGAGCCCACAAAGATACGTTTGGGATATTGGTTGAAATGGGCCCCCAACAAGTTACCCACTTAAGCTTGTCAAATATCTAGTGTATCCCACTTAACCCTTTAATCATGTTTAATTACATGTTTCTCTGGGTTAAGTATTCTAATCGTATTTTCTATTGCCACCCAAGGCAACCCACTAGATTCCACATGCCACCCAAGGCAACCATTAAATTTCCACATGCCACCCAAGGCACCCACTTAACCCCTCATGTCCCACTACATGCTACTATGGTTAAGTGTTTCTTAATTAATTAAGACCGTGATCTCCCATAAAGACCTCCCACATTAAACTGGTTGTTATGACCGCCTGGTTAAGCCGGTAGAATCCGGGCAGTCTTACGTCATAACAGAGTCTAACCTCGTGTCTTTACCTTAATCACGTATTTAATTTATGGCTAAGACCTCTCACATTGGGCTGCCATTTGTAGCAACTGGTTAAGCCGGTCGGGTCCGGGCAGTTTTACACTACAAATGAGTCCAACCTCGTGTCTTAGTCGATTAATTACACCTAATTAATCACCCCCATATTAATTATCCCTAATTAATATCAAGTTTTCCATAACATGGGTAGACCTAACTCAATAGGTAAATTCCCATGGGGTAGACCTAACTAAATAGGTAAATTCCCACTTATGGTAATTTATTTTTATGGTATGCTTAATCATACCCAATCATTCATTTATTAACATATTTACCAACCCCATCGTTCCCCACGTAAATCGTTCTCATTACATGACATAATAAAGGGGAAGATCATCACAAATATCATGGGTTTAGCATACAACTTTGTCATGGGTTAAGAGGATTTCAACTTGCATATATGAGCACATATTAACCCAACTATATTTTACCCAAACTTGCATATTATCATACACATGATTTGCATAACATGTTGCATATGAGCTTGCATATTATCATACACATATCTTGCATAACATGTTGAACTTGTATTTAGGCACTCTCATAACTTGCATAACATGTTAAACATGCATTTAAGCATACACATAACTTGCATAAGCATTCGCATACTTGCATAAGCCTTCACATACTTGCATAAGCATACATAACTTGCATATCATGTCATTTAAGCATATACATATCTTGCATAAGCATTCACATACTTGCATAAGCATGCATAACTTGCATATCACATAAATCTTGCATTTTAAACATATACATGACTTGCATAAGCATCCATATACTTGCATAAGCATGCATAACTTGCATATCACATTAAACTTGCATTTAAACATATACTTAACTTGCATAACTTACTTTGTTAAACATGCATAATTCCACTCATTAAATATGCATAAACCCACTTGTTAAACATGCATAAACCAACTTGTTAAACATGCATAAATCAACTTATTAAGCATGCATAAACCGACTTATCAAATATGCATAAACATAGAACAACATAGAGTAACATATCATTATAAATGATTCAAATTCACTAATCCGCATTTAAGACCATAAGTCTCATTACACCCAATCTACTTACTTTAACAATTGATGTTAAAGTGATAGAAACTCACCAAACTCAAGATTAGCAACCTTATGAAGTAGAATTAGTTGCTAACTATGAAGATAATGATGATTAAAGATTAATTAGAGAGTGATTAGCTTGCAATTTCCTTCATAAATTAGTGGAGGCTCCTCTTAGGATTTAATTTGGCGGCATGAGGCCATCATTTCTATTTTTGGTAAGGATTAAGGTAGGTTTAGGGTGTATTTATAGATTAGGAGAGTGTTTTAGGCCCTTAGATTAACCCTAGATTAGATTAGGACCCTTAGATTTAGGAAATCTCTAGAACCAGCCCTCCTAGCCAGCCTGAAACCCAACCTGGTGCAACCTGGTGCACCCAGGTTCAATGGACGGCGCCCCCCTGTCGACAGGCAAGTCGACAGGCATGTCGACACCCCTGTCGACAGGCCTGTCGACAGCCCTGTCGACATGGGTAGGGCGGGAATCTTCCCGCCTGACCCCGCCTGTCCCATTCCACAATCTGAAATTTAAATCTTTAAATCTGTTTTTAGCTCTAATTTTTCTGCAAACTTCTTTGGGCCATAACCGGGCCATACGGACTCCGATTCTCGAAAACTCGGACTCTATTTCGCGTATTTTTCCGAGACGAACGCAATAACGCAGCCCGTTACCCCCAATTCCCACGTCTGAGATTATTTATCCTGTAATTAGTGAATTTTAGTATTAACTAAAATTCGGGGTGTTACAGTGCAAGTTTATAGGGTTTGTAAGCGGGATCTGTTCTATCACCTAGTAGAAACCTTAGGAATGCAGCAGTAGGTAGGGTTTTGCCGAAGCTGGGTATATCTGTGTGTGATTTATTTTCTGCATTTCTATTTCTGCTATATTCTGTGATCTGTTTATTATTATATATCTCGTTAGATTTTTAATTCAGTTAAAAACTGCGATAAACCCTATTCACCCCCCCCCCCATCTAGGGTTAATCTAGATCCAACCAGTGGTATCAGAGCGTGTTATTTCATTAACTCTAGAGTCATGGGTCATCCTAGTTGTCAACCGATAGAGAGCCAGTCCAGTTCATCTCCAATTATTTTCGATGGAACAGAATTTTTAAACTGGAAATCCAAAATGGAATCTTATTTAAAATCTGTTAATATTAAATGTTGGGATGTTGTTATCAATGGGTTTAATAGTGTAGATATTACTTTCAATGCTCGTGCTATGAAAATTATATTTGATTATCTTAGTACTGAACAGTTTAATCTTATCTGTCATTGTTTATCTGCACAGGAAATCTGGGATACTCTCAATACAAAGTATGGAAGATCTGACTACCACTGTTCCAAACCCCAGAATGTCAATTCTGATTCAGATCTATGCTTGACTAGTCATAGAGATGAAAATTTAGATGGATCAGATGATGGAGAATCAACAAATGCTGAAACAGAAAATCTGTCATATGATGATCTAGTTTACATGTGTTTTGATTTAACGAAATCAGTTGATAAACTCTAACTGAAAAATAAGTCTCTGCAATCTAAGAATTTTGAGATGACCAGCAAAATTGATGATTTGGAATCACAACTTGAACATTTTAAAAATTCTTCAAATTCAGATTGCAAAAATTGTTCGAAATTGAAAACCAATCTTGTTCATCTCAATAAAAATGTTCAAAAGTTTGAAAAGGAAATTCTGATCTTAAGAGAAAACAAGATTGAGTTATCAAGTTTGAACAATCTTCTACAAAAGGAATTTGAAATTTTTAAGATTAATATAAATTCCAAATTTGAAATTGCTGAAAAAGAAAATTTGTTGAAATCCAATTTGATTTTGAAAGAACTTGAAATCGAGATTGAAAAGTTCAAGAAATTTGAATCTGAAAGCCAAAAACATTTTGAATTTGAGATTTCTGAGTCCCAAGCCAAAATCAAATTACTTGAATTTGAAAATTTGGTTTTAAAACAACATGATACTGAAAGAAAGATCACTAATAATCGATGTTCTGATTTAATAAAAGAAAACAGTGATCTTAAATCCAAAATTCAACGATTAGAATTAACTTTGGATAAATTTTCTAATGGGGAGAAATCGTTGAACATGTTGTTATAAAATCAAGTTTCTATTGGAAATAAATATGGTATTGGCTTTGAGAAAAATAATGTTTTTGAAAATGTCAATTCAAATGATTTTAAAAACCCTTCAAACTGCTTTGGAAAGAATCGATTTGAAAATTCTAACTCTGATAATCGCAAAGGATTTTTGAATCATAAACATAATGTGAATTTGTTTTATAATAATCCATTTGAACAATCCTGGATCCCAAAAAGAAACAAAATGATTTTTGGAAAAACTAAACGAATTTGGGTTCCAAAGGGTACTCTAGTTGACTCTAACGGATTGTTATACAAACAGATCTGGGTACCAAAAGATGTGAACAAAAATGTGAGTGGTTTTACAACCTTTGTTAGACCACTCAATCCTTTAAATTGTTAGGTACCAAAGGAGGCTGAGGAACTGCTTTGCTAAAAAGAATTTGTTTCAAACTGCTTCATATCATTGGATCATCCGCGGTTCCTTTGCCAAGTCTATTGAGTTAGAGATTCTGATTTACACTGGATTCTGGTATGATCTCTAAACTCACCTTTGTACATATTTTTTGTTTTTTTTCTCCTTCTATCCCTTCTATTTATTTTTTATTTGTTTTCTTTTGTTTTGGTTTGTCACTGTCATATCATTGTAACTTCTTTTGGGCTTCATTAACTTCCAATTATTGAACTCATATTTTCTGGAAATTCGCTTTAGTTGAATAGAACTCTGATGTTTTAATTATTTTCAGATCTTGAATTTAATCTTGTAAATATCTGCAATTGTTTTGAAGTTCATTTTTCTTGTTTTCTGAATTCATAACAGTGTTGATGTATTCTTGTCATATCTTGAACATTGTTAATTTGAATTCTAAAATTTTGAAGATCTGAAAGTTTAATTGAAATTCACACACCTCTGCTGTTTTGAGTTTCTTCTAATTCAGTTTGGAAGGACTTGAAAATTTATACTCATTACAGCACTATGGTATTTGTCAGTTGTGATAATTTCTTTGATTTTCAGATTGGCTTGGATATTTTTGATCTGGCTTGAATCATTGCTTATACCTTGGTATTCACTATTATTCATGATCATCTGGTTTAGATTTTTGTTTGTTTGAGATCATTTGAAAATTCTGATATGTTGAATCTCACACACCTCTCAGATCTGAAATTATTAACTCTGTGTGATTGATTCATTGTATCTTATGATCTACATCGATTCAAGTGATTTCAAATAAATAATTTTTTTTGGATCATGAATATGTCATCAAACTTGATGTAAATATTCTGAAAAAAAATTCTTTGTGCTTGTCAGAAATACTTGTGAAAAATTCTTTGAAAAAATGGTCGTAAATCTCTCTATTATTTCATGGTTATTTGATTTAAATATTTGTTTGTTTAAAATCATTTGAAATTATTGAATCTCACACATATCTTGAATTTGAAATTAATAATCTGGTGTGATTGATTCACTAAATCTAGAGAGTTTCATATTCCTCAAATGATTTCAAATAAACGGTATTTTAACCATTGGATCGTGAATCATCTTATGTGACCGTTATCTCGACAAGTCTGTTTTGAAACTATTTTTTGTGCTGCTCTGATACTGTCTTAGAAAAATGTTTTTCAAATAACTGCTTGTTTTGTGACTGCTGCTCTGATAGATGAAATCATTGGGACTAATTTGTTATCATGTCTGCTTGGTTTTTAAATGTCTACTGTTTGTGATATCTTGGTTTGTCTCTAGTGTCGTGTTAAAATCATCATAAATAGAGACACCAATTGGTATCAGATGTGTTGGATTTTTTTGTATATATTTTTTAATCCCTCTTGTCCTGTATAGCTCTTAATATCCCGCTTGTAATTGATTTTCAATTTTAAAATTATTTATTGATTATTCATTCAGAAATTGAAATCAATATCCAAATTGAATTGTATTTATAATTCATCGAAATTAGTATTAGATTTTGAAATTGTGATGAATTGTGACTGCAGTATATTTCACAACAAGAGGAGACTTCATTTAGATTTTCATGATGGTTGAATATTATTATAATATCTTTGAACTGGCAATTATTTCACAACCATCTTCATTATCTATCATCCTTATTCATTCCATTATGATTTTATATAAATATGGAGAGTTAATATTTTTTTTTAAATTCTTTTTGAATAAACAGTGGAAATATATGTGATGGAAATGTAACTGTGTTATTATTCAGAATTAGTGAAATTGAGAATTT
Organism: Allium sativum; assembly: GCA_030737875.1. Classification (NCBI taxonomy): domain Eukaryota; kingdom Viridiplantae; phylum Streptophyta; class Magnoliopsida; order Asparagales; family Amaryllidaceae; genus Allium; species Allium sativum. Next base: position 791,600,782 of record CM060921.1, on the reverse strand, counting down.
TCAATGATCCCGGTATAGTTGGTCATATTTCATAATATAATTAATTTAGAAATTTATTTCACAGTCCATTTCTGTTCCTACCACATTTCTATCATTCATATTGGTTGTATATACCAAGGAGTTTTTCTATTTAAAGCTGAAAATGATAAAATATATAATTAATATATAATTGTGTCTCTAACCTCATTTAAAAATCCAAGCTCTGGTTATGCACGGTTATGAGACAACTTATAATTTAAGCTGCGACTGACCTCATTTAAAAATCCAAGCTCTGGTTATGAGTGGTCAGTGTGCTCTTAAATAAAAGAAAAAGAAAAAGGAAACAATGTGCTATAAATTAAAATTAATATGAAATTCTCCTTGATGTTTAAAAAAACAGCATATCAATCCATCTTTCTAATCTGTGAAATGTGTTGAAATCTTATGATGTATTATGATTTGTTGATTGAAAGATATTGGGATTTAAGATTATTCGTTTTTGTCACTTAAATTGAATTATTAATTATAGTCCAAATCCATCATTGTTTTTTTTTTGTGTGCTTTATTTTTATAAAAAAATCTTTTGAAAATAATTGGAAATGATCTATTTTTAAAACTCTCTCCATTATGTATGAAATTCATCGTAAATCCTTCGTTCTCTAAAATGTGAAATATGCCACCTATTCTCAGAATATTATGATTTTTGTTTGATTGATTGAAATTTATGATGACCGTTCTTCCTCTTAAGCTGATATTGTATTTGTTAGTCATTGTTCTTTTATATTTTAATTTCTGTATCCTTTTGATGATAACAAAAGGGGGAGAGTGGGTTGAGATTTTGATTTATGAGTGAATATTTTATAAATATGTTTAATTTTGAAAATTCGTTCAATTTTCTTGTTTCTTCACTCATGCACAGTTATAGGGGGAGTTTTCGTTGTAGGGGGAGCATTCAAATAGGGGGAGTAGTATATTTCATTTTTTCAAACACATTTATATTCAAAATCTTAAATATTTGTTTGTCGTCATCAAAAGGGGGAGATCGTTGTATATAACGGTGTTGTATACACAATTATATATTTTTGTTTGATGATAACAACCAAATAAACATTATTTTAAATGTGTTTGTTATTGTACTGTTTCATATTTTCATCACAGACAGGAATATAATATTTATATTTAAACAGAATACATCTATACAGAAATTCAAATATCTACACAATATTTTGTTTAAATATAATATTTTATTTCAATATTTATAACAATACAAATTTATAACTCCAATTATTTGTACACTTCACTGATTATTTTCATTTCAATACATTTCTGTACATTTTCATACAATCACTCAACACTCATACAGTCACTCAGTCGTACATTTTCATATATATATTCTTGTTACACACACTGTTCTTGTTTTCTGCCCTCTGTCTTCTTGTCTTCTGTCTTCACAGCTTTCAGTCCAGTCTCATCTTCTTACCTGTCACATGAAACAGAAACACACAGTACACTGCAATAGAGATAATACTGAATATATGCAAATACAAATTTTATTTTTGAAATTTTATTTGCCTCAGATATCTGGTGTGTTTCTCATTATTTTTCATGACTTGATCTGATTTATCTGTGTCTAGACAGTTTGTATATATAGTAGCAGGGACAGGGAAATCTTGTATGATGGCTGCATATACACACGTGTATAGACATACACGTGTGCACTGCCTTGCCAATCAGTGTATACAACTGTGGAGCAATCACATGGACCAAGCTCGACATAATGCAAATGTCAAGTACAAACAACCATGAGTTCAACCAAAAAGAGGTAGACAATAGTTCAGCACAACAGTAATGGTCAAGCTAAAAGTGATTTCAGCATGAACAAGATCACAGCAAATTCAAATTGGTTGAGACAGTTTCAACATGGCAGATCAAAGCAGCAACTAACAAGACAACAATAGTTCAGTTATACAGGGAAGCAGCATATGTAAGGACCAGCTCAGGTTAGTGTGCATGTGTATGTCAATGCTCAAAAATGGTCCAGCAAGTCAGAGTATATACACATGATGCAAATGCATCAATCAGTTCAGCCTAGTATTTCAGGCACACAAGACATGGTGTGTACACAGCAAAATGGTGAAGCCAACACAATCACAAGCTCAGAAGGTCAAGGTGTGCAAATGCAAACAGGTCGGGCACATGACTGAAATGGAGCAGCATGAATTAACATGTACATACTCTGGTGTGCACAAGGCATTGGTGCATGGAAACAACATTCTCAAGCATGTTTCAGCAAATATGATGGAGCAGCAAAGTGCAAATGGGTCAAGATCATTTCAGTTTTCTACAAGTGGTTCATAATGGTTCAATTGCAAGTGTTACAACATATACAAAAGTGAACATGTCATTCAAGACAGACCAAAAGCACAAAGAAAATGCCGAGCGTATGTATATGGGTGCATGTAATCAAAAATGTCAAAACAGCAAATAAAGTGAGCACAAGCTCAAAGTGATGAACAGAGCAATACATAACAGCGTGCAACAGTGAAGTTACTGAAGGTTAAAATTGGTTCGATTCAAGGCAAATGAATGAAATTGCAACCAAAATTAACTAAGGGAATTTCATGTATTAGTTTGTAAATTAAGAATTATACCTTGCGGAAGCTTTAATCTTTCCTTATGCAATTGAAATCGATGTCTGGATGATTCGAATCGGAGCTCCCAAGACAGTGAGCCTCCATAGTGGTCCACGAGAACGTGTTTCTCCTTGATCAAATAAAAGAGAAAGGGGAATAATGGTGCTAGCCGCCATTATTCGGATTTCATTACAAAAAGGGAACAATTTTTAGGGTTTCACTTTATGATCTGATATCACCATTCAATCGGTCACACGTGTATCATATAAAGGAAAGAAAAACAATCCTTTAAAATGAATGTGAACCATGAAATTAGGAACCAACCGAATTACCCATTCCAATACGCAATAAAATATCAACTGTTTGACAATTTTATTTATCCAAATAATGTTTTTCCCTTATCACATTCTAAGTGTGTGACCCTATAGGATATTATAACGTTGGCAATAATTTAAATCATATTTAAATTATAAACAGTGAGCGGTATCTAGCAACACATCGCCGTTACCCAAGCTATAATAATATTATCGATTCGATACAATCTTTTGTGACCAATGTATCAATGTAATATAATCCGTTTAACCCGTATATCCAGAATTAAACTTGAGGCATGGAACATATCATCCTCTTTATAATTTAATTCGTTTTTCTTGATCGATGAGCAGACTGTTTAAAACAAATCAATATTTGAGCACAGCCATGCATTTCACAGTCTCACTCAATCAAGAGGCCCATGGATATCACTACGAATATATCGTAGGGTTAAATTCCATCTAGATCATTCATAATTTTCATTCGATTCGAGATATATCCAATAATCACCCTTATCATTACTCTATTACAAAATAACTTTAGATGATATCAAAACATAAATATCCTCGAATAAAATTATAATGATTTCAGGTATGAGGACCATTACATCACTGTCACTATGAGAACAACTTATGATACTGTTGATTATATTCCATGTAGTTATCTCACGGTGGGTCAGCCCAATACGCTATTCTCCAATACATATTTATATCTTGACTTTAATATCACGTATATTAATGATCAATGAGATGTGATCATCAGTCAATCAATATACTAGTCTCAATGCTTTATTGTTGTCCTATATAAACAATAAAACTCGACTAGGGACGTTTAAGAATTATAATACTTATCACATTATATAATCTCAAGTTCAGTCTTACTCGAACTATATAATTCCGTATTATTATTCTAAGGACTTCTATTATATTAATATTTATATTACGCAGTAAATATAATAGAATAGAATATTATTTTATTCCAAATAAAATAATAACAACAACATTGTTATCAATCTCATCAAATGGATTGCCTCTAGGGCATAAACTCTAACAATTTTCCATTTGCACTAGAGTCAATCATTTACGTATCATATACTCATGAAACTAGTGTGACTATTAAACTTCTACTGCGACAGAGTTTAATTCAGTAGGTCTGCAATATTACAACTTTTGTAACTTTGCAGATATGTTTATTTCTTCCGTGAACAACTTCACATAAGAATTATATTTCTTAAATATACGTTTGGATCAATAGTGAGTTTAAAGTTCTAGGTCTGAGCATTAGCCATATTGTTATTCCAATGTAAATCATTGGATCAACAATTAATTAAGTTCAATTATGAACTTCTTAATCCAAACATTATCTATCTTAGAATCAGTATTTATTTCTAGTTGTAAACTAACATTATTTATAATAATTAATGTGTTATCAAATAACATTAGAATTATTGTGACACTCCCACTCAATTTCTTGTCTATACAAGATTCAATGGCATTTTGTGGTTTTCGAGACATTTCGAATTCTATTTCATTCCCATCGGTATCTTAGAGACTTATTCTCCTTTATAAGGATACCAATTCGAGCAATAAACATTTTATTCTCAGAAAATTTATAGAAATAATATCCAATTATTTCTTGTGGATGTTACATTAAATAGTTATCTGATTTGGGCCTGATCTTATCAGAGGAAGGACGTTTAATAAACGTCCTTACATCCCAAATTTTCGCTTTAGACATAATAGGATATTACCTAGTCCATATCTTATATGACGTCTTCAGAATTGTTTTAGTGGGATTTAATGTAATTGTTCCAGATTTAATTTATTGGAAGATCTATATGACTTATCATTAATCGTATTTTATCTTATAAAGTACGATGTCTTCTTCCAGACACACCATTCCAATATGGTGTTCTAGATGGAATGAGTTATGAAACAATTTCAAACTCATATGGACAGTCATTAATTAATTGGCTTAAACATTCTCTTTGATCTGTTTGAAATGAATTTATTTTCCATCAAAATTGGTTTCTATCTCCACTTTAAATTCTTTGAACTATTTAAAAGGATTCTAATATGTGTTTCATAAGATACACATATCTGTATCTACTGATATCATCAGTAAATATAATGAAGTAACAAAACCCACCTCTAGTTTATGTATTTATTGCTCCATATACATCACTATGTACGAGACCCAATACTTAATAGTCCATTCACTGTGTCAAGTGAAAGGTGATTCAGTTATTTTTCCTAATAAATAAGATTTGCAGTTTTGTATGATTCAAAATCAAATGATTTCAAAATTCCATCATTATGGAGTTTTGATATACTTTCTTGTTTATATTGGTTAACTGGTAATGCTAAAGGTATGTTGGATTTAAAACTAATTTTAATACATTCAGTATTTATGTCAAGTACATTATAGTTAAGAATCTATAAAGATCACTAACTACTTGTGAAATTCCATACGAAATTTTATTTAAATAAAATGAATAACAATTATTCTTTTATTACAAATGAAATTCAAACTTGTCTTAACAAGATCTATAATAACTTTTACTTTATCTGGAATTTCATAATAACATATATTTTATGTAATTAAGCCAGTATATTGAACAAGAATGAACCTTTTATGGATAATCCAGCAACATTTGCTTCATTTCTAGTCGTAAGTCCACTTGTCCTTTTATCAGATTTCTATTTATTTTGCAATTTCTATAAATCAACATACATTTATGTGATTTATATCTAGTATCTAATACTAGAAATGTATAAGTAGATTATTATAACATTTATGTTTTATTCAGTTGAAGTCACACCTCAACCTTTTGTTTTAGATCTTCTATTTTGTAAAAAATTACGTTTAATTTGTTTGAGGGCAATCCTCAAATTTCAATGTTAGTCAAGAAATTTGATTTAATTCAATTTATCCTTCCTAAGGATTAAGTTAAATTATCGAGTTATTTATTATTTAATATCTACATTAGATAAAATAATAACTGATTCTGTAATATTTATTTAATCACAAAATTTTGACAATCAAAATTTATATTAACACAAATATGTAATTTAAACTAAAATATGCTCCCACTCAAATTAACATCCCTCTGTTTATATATACATATCGATATATATATATATATATATATATATATATATATATATAACGGTGTTCCAAGATCCATATCTAATCATGCCTTGACCTAGCTTTGGCTAAACTCAAAACACAACCTTTTAGGTAGACATCTTATGTCCATTATATCGTCTATATAACTCTTGGATCGCATGTTGAACAGTTTGTTCAGTATTATTCATTTGCTCAAAAATATATAGAATAATTCATGCTTTTGTCTCTAAGGCCATAATCGTATTATGCAGCGTAGTTAAATCAGACCCAATAATAGGTTGAAGCACCACATTTTACTCCATCGCATCTAACCAAAGTTAAAAGGTGCACAATGCTTTGGCGTTAGTTACAACCAGTAATTTTGGACAGTGATGAGTATATTATTGGAAGATGTCACCATAACTTAATATAACAAAAATTGCTTTAGAGGGAATTTATAATTCGTAGTGAGGAGCAATATCAAATTTATTTACCTATATCAAAATATATGTATTTTACATTCATAATATAAATTATATATATATATATATATATATATATATATATATTATATCCACTATCTACTGATCATATCAGAGTTCAATCGTTCAGTATTATAAGCCATCATTACCCTATGCTAATAATGATTTGCAAGTTTCATATATAATGAAAATAGATTCATGTGAAATACGGGGCCTAATATTATATTTACATATATATATATATATATATAGGTTATAATCAATCCTGATCTCTACATAAATCAAATTAATCATTCATGTTCAGCTAAAGCGACATTGATTACTGCAGTTCCTGATAAATGAATTTAAGCCTAAACTAAAACATTTATGACAGTATTCTATGCCATTTCAAAACATAATATATAAACATTGACAAGCAATGTATATTTTACATGCAACAGATTTAACAATTCACAAAACAAAATGATCAGAATCAAGTATAGGGTCAGACCCTTTCAAAACATTACAAAGTTCAACAGACCATATGCAACTGCATTGAAAACAGATTTATACATATCAGTATGTATTATATATATGTATAACTTGTTATACATATATAACACTTAGCATTATGAATTACACAGCAGCCTACATACAACTTTATACAGCGGTTTTACATGTATCAGTCCACAAATAGTCCAAATGCTTATACAGATCATAATGCTAATATGGATTACACCTATCCGTTCAGATCGATCATTATGAAGTAACATGAGACTTGCAATATTAGCTATTGTTTCACCCTATCTCTTCTGAGTTATTTTATTGCTGGAACAATTTTCAGCAATGACTTGAACTCCTACAATGTGAAAGAGTTTTTGATCAACATGATCAATCCAACTAAGAATACATCTATATGTATATTATCATGTTGTATTAAATTCTCGGTAATATATCTATGTATATCATTATCGAAACAGCTTTCATTATGATACATCAAATAAAATGAGAATCTTCTGTCTTATATGATGTATCATATACATCAGTTAAGATTTTTTTACTTTGAAACAGGGAATGCAAATAATATTTGCATTATACATTTCTTAACTTTTGAGATATGCTTTCTAACAATATGGCCCTATGACTTATACCATTTAGACCTAACGAACATACCGAATATGCATATTTAACAGACAGACTGATTTCATATGTCATACACGATAATACCATGGCTCTATTATTTAAATAAATACAGCACATATATTAGACAATATGATGACACAAGTATCAGTTAAAATATGTATTAGAACTGAAATAATGTCCAGATTTTATTACATGAACACTAATAGCTTGAGAACAAAATTGGCATATATATAATTTTGGTAGTCTGTATGACCAGATTCAAATACATGCATCATGGCAGGATACTTTAAAACATGCATCACAATGCAAAAGTTATAAAACAAGACAGTATCTTAATACTTGCAACTATTTGTCAAATGTTCTTATAACATTTGAAACTGGTCTATTAGTTTACAAGAGAGTGTAGTTGCCATATTACACATATTATAATGTGTATGAGTTTTCTAGAAAGGATTTGAGGTATCTAGATATTTATGTTTAATCAGTCCAGTTATATTTTAAAACATATACTCAGATCTAAAACACAATGAATACTAGCCAGTTTATGTATGTGTGTGTGTGTGTGTATATATATATAAATAAATAAACACATGCTATTGTGACTTAGATTCATATATAACTTGACATGCACATGGTTTCAAACACAGATCATCTAATGATGGATCGATTTATGTATATTATTATGTATACATCCTGCCATAGAACTTAATGGAACAATTCCATTTGTGATTGCAGATCCAAAGTTCAATAATTTGGATCACATAACTAGTTAAAATAATATGTTCCAGAAATTAATCATAACAGGAAGTATGATCTGGACTTAACGATTCATAAGAAAGTAACAAATTCGATCCCAAATCGAAAACATAGACATATTATATTAAACCATACCATATTATAAAAGAAATAAGAACTGAAACTTAAATGGTAAAGGTAATTCATAATCACCATCAGAATTAATATGAAACTGAGTCCAACAATGAGATTTTACGCATATTAGATGTGTAAACATTAAATAATTTTGAAAGCTGGTGGAAGATCCTCTAATTAAGGATCAACACAGTTTCACAGACAAGTCATAACTTAAATCAAGGATACATCATTACATATGTGTACATGACATACATATATTTATTTGTATCCACTAAACATTAGTACTAGATTTTAACTTCTTGAAATTCTGCATAAAGGTATCAACGCTAAATGAAATAATTTAGACAAGTCCTTCAAATAAGATATTGATCCATGTGTATTTCAATGGATCAATTCAACAGTTACAATAACCAGTTGTTTCAATTTTCAACAGGTTTCGATTTGCATAAATAAATTAATATCAGGATATTAAAAAATCAATGTGATTTGATAATCATCATTATGAATCTATAATTCATCACTATGTCAGATTCATGATCATAATCCTGTATATGTAAATACCAAGATGTTCAACTATGAATCTATAATTCATCCATTTGACCAACAAACAGAATTATATAAAACTTTTGATCAAATGTATAATCTGATTGAATTTGTAATTATGATTCAAGTAATCATAAAACAAAACATTGTCAATACAGTTTTAACTCAGATTATAATTTAACATTTAGAGATAATTTTACAATCGATCCAAATAAATTGTGATTGCTATTTCAACAATATTTGTTACATAACAAATTCATAGTTTCAACTAATCAAGCAACACTATGTTTTATGAAATTAGCATCCAAAAAAAAATGACTTTCATTTTGATCAATCATAACTGCCTTTTGACTTATCTACATGATTCCAGGAATATCAAACATAGTAATTACAATTCGGAATTCAGTTAAATCCAAATTTAGCCAACAATAAATCCTTTTCAAAATTTTACATCAAATGTAAAACTTTGTTTTCAGTAAAACATTTTCTAACCCGTATCAAATACAGTTTTAATTTAGAACGAAAATTTTCACCTTTTGAAACCAATTTATCATTGGTCCCTGAATCCATGTATTTAATAATTTGGATTATTGATTTTTAAGACTGCAACATCACAAACCTTAATACCCAAGAATCAAACTAAATTTGATTATAAATTTAGGCACTGTTTTGTTACATAAACAGATCTGAAATAAAATAAAATAATGTATAAACAAAACTGATATCTAATATTAATTTTGTTTAAACAAAATAATTTTATCTCAGAATATACTTTGTCAAATCTAGACAAATTGGTACTGAAGTAATCCAAATCGATTAGATTATTGAATCAGTCCATAACATAAAGTTTAACAGGGTATAGATTAATGGTTTTAATCGAGAAGGAACAATCAATATTGACCCAAAATCTATTTCAGATCTTATACGACAAAATAATTTAATCGTAAACGGTGTATCTAATATTAATTTGGGTTTCGATATGAAATCATCAAACAAAACCATAATTTTACTCAACCTACAAATTACATGAACCGACTCTGATACCATTGAAGGTTAAAATTGGTTCGATTCAAGGCAAATGAATGAAATTGCAACCAAAATTAACTAAGGGAATTTCATGTATTAGTTTGTAAATTAAGAATTATACCTTGTGGAAGCTTTAATCTTTCGTTGTGCAATTGAAATCGATGTCTGGATGATTCGAATCGAAGCTCCCAAGACAGTGAGCCTCCATAGTGGTCCACGAGAACGTGTTTCTCCTTGATCAAATCGAAGAGAAAGGGGAATAATGGTGCTAGCCGCCATTATTCGGATTTCATTACAAAAGGGGAACAGTTTTTAGGGTTTCACTTTATGATCTGATATCACCATTCAATCGGTCACACGTGTATCATATAAAGGAAAGAAAAACAATCCTTTAAAATGACTGTGAACCATGAAATTAGGAACCAACCGAATTACCCATTCCAATATGCAATAAAATATCAACTGTTTGACAATTTTATTTATCCAAATAATGTTCTTCCCTTATCACATTCTAAGTGTGTGACCATATAGGATATTATAACGTTGGCAATAATTTAAATCATATTTAAATTATAAACAGTGAGCGGTATCTAGCAACACATCGTCGTTACCCAAGCTATAATAATATTATCGATTCGATACAACCTTTTGTGACCAATGTATCAATGTAATATAATCCATTTAACCGGTATATCCAGAATTAAACTTGAGGCATGGAACATATCATCCTTTTTATAATTTAATTCGTTTTTCTTGATCGATGAGCAGACTGTTTAAAACAAATCAATATTTGAGCACGGCCATGCATTTCACAGTCTCACTCAATCAAGAGGCCCATGGATATCACTACGAATATATCATAGGGTTAAATTCCATCTAGTTCATTCATAATTTTCATTCGATTCGAGATATATCCAATAATCACCGTTATCATTACTCTGTTACGAAATAACTTTAGATGATATCAAAACATAAATATCCTCGAATAAAATTATAATGATTTCAGGTCTAAGGACCATTACATCACTGTCACTATGAGAACAACTTATGATACTGTTGATTATATTCCATGTAGTTATCTCACGGTGGGTCAGCACAATACGCTATTCTCCAATACATATTTATATCTTGACTTTAATATCACGTATATTAATGATCGATGAGATGTGATCATCAGTCAATCAATATACTAGTCTCAACGCTTTATTGTTGTCCTATATAAACAATAAAACTCGACTAGGGACGTTTAAGAATTATAGTACTTATCACATTATATAATCTTAAGTTCACTCTTACTCGAACTATATAATTCCGTATTATTATTCTAAGGACTTCTATTATATTGATATTTATATTACGCAGTAAATATAATAGAATATTATTTTATTCCAAATAAAATAACAACAACAACATTGTTATCAATCTCATCAAATGGATTACCTCTAGGGCATAAACTCTAACAGTTACAAGTATATTCATGGTGGTAAAAATGCAATACAAGTAATTCCAAAAATTATCAAGATTTTTGTTTCCAGAAATAAAGAAACAGTTCACAAGTATAATGCAGGGCTCATGCAATTACAGAAAGATAGGAAAAGTTTTTTTTTATGGATCGAATACATGGAAACGACTATCTCTCACATTACTGGCATATGTTAAAATTGGCAATTGGATATTGCCATTCAATCCACAAATTCCACAGAGATTTGGTAAATTGTTTTTTGGAAAAACACAATTCAGCAAAACCATGTTTGGCAAGTAATAAATAATTTCTTTCCAAGAATATAATGCAGATACTTCATGGACAACATCAATCAGCTTTCCAAAAATTCAGAGTAAACATTTATGCAATCAAATCTTTGTGTTTCAAGAATTTTATCAATGAATTCATCAACTCATGTTCACAGCAAGTTTTCAAAGCCAAGGATGTCAACAGAGGAAAGCATCAATATGTTTCCAGATTTAAAACAAATCAATATGTATTTGTTTGGCAATTTTTTTCTAAGGGGACAGCTAATGTTTTTTTTTTCCTAAATTGCTATATCCAAATCAATGCTGATTCAATCAATAAATCATTTGAAGGTAGAGCAGCTATCATGGAAATAGAATGTTGAATTTCCAAGAAATATCATTTAAATTTTTTCTGGCAAGCTTTATTCATTTTCCAGAAATGATTTCATGGCATAATATCAAGTGGGCCAAAGATTTTATTTCCTAATTTCACAAAGGTGTTATAAGGCAACAATTCAAAAAAGTTTCCAGAAAATTTTCAAGGGCTGATCAATCAAGGCACCAAAGGGAAGAAATCACGCAACGTAAATCAGACAAGCCATATAATTGAAATCAGAGATAAATCAGGATTTATAATCCTATTTAATCACCGCATCATCATAGGCAAAGGTATAGAGAAAATCGAAAAACCAGAGCAGAAATTGCAGAGCATAAATCAGTTAAAACAAAATAACTCACTATTGTTTTTCGGTCTACTCCAAATCGACGAGACAAAGAGTCAGAGAGAAATTCCAAATCGGACGAGCAAAGCCATCAAAGAATCAATCTTCAGAGTTATCACAACATCATTTGATCAAGCCATCGAATTGATTTGGGAAGGATTTTGAAAACCCTAGTGACGGCCGCCATTATCTTTTTCCAGAGACAAAGGATCGGGTGAATAAAATTTGAAGTGGGTCGGCCTAGTGTGTAAAAGAGAAAGGGGATGACCCTTTTTAATTTAACTCCCAAGGGTTTTTAGTTATTTTATTTTTATAATTTTTTTTGGTTGTAAAACAAACGATCTGAATAGTTTCTAGGTCTATAAAAACTAGGGCAATCAGTCAGGGTGTTGACTGACAGTTGACAGAGTCTATAAAATCTGGGTTACGTGTTACGGGTTTGTAATACGGGAAAATCTGGTCGAGAGGATATCAACCAGTCTAGGGTTTTGAGCGTAGGGTTAGTACAGGAGTAGGGAGTGCAAGTTTACAGGGTTTGTAAGCGGGATCTGTTCTATCACCTAGTAAAAACCTTAGGAATGCAGCACTATGCAGGGTTTTGCCGAAGCTGGGTATATCTGTGTGTGATTTATTTTCTGCATTTCTGTTTCTGCTATATTCTGTGATCTGTTTATTATTATATATCTCGTTAGATTTTTAATTTAGTTAAAAACTGTAATATACCCTATTCACCCCCCTCTAGGGTTAATCTAGATCCAACAAACATGAAATTGAAACAACAGTAATCGCTACACATATTTTGATAAGTTTATATTTCAACATATGAATTTTCCAACATATTAATATCTTAACATATTAATACTCCACATGTCATGTTCGTCATTTTAATCTTTTTAACATACGTTTGAACATTTCAACATATCATATTTCAACATGTCATATATAACATTTCAATGCTTTTTAATTATTCAAGCAAATTCACATCGTGTAATAACGGGGAATGTTTAACGATAATATATCATTATCAAAAATGATAAAACTTAAATCCACTCACCTCATTTGCTTTTCAAATCCTGGATCTGATCCAGATCTAACATTTCATGGTTTTACCCTAATTGGATTCAGATGCTAACAACCATGGATTCATAATTTTTACTAAAAGAAAAGTGGAAGAAAGAGGAAGAAACTTGAATAGACTAGATCTAGAAAATTACCCACTTTGCATATGATTCTGAACATCATTTTATTAACGTCAATTCTTTTCCTCCAGATCTTGATTTAGATTTTTTTCTAAACTAATAATCTTAATTTTCTAAAAAGATTTGAGGAGGGGGAAGAAAGGCAGAGCTTCTGCGTTGTCTCATAAATGTGAGATTTAGCTAGGCTCTGCTAGCCTATTTATAAGTGTTGAGGATCTTATCGTACACGCAACGCTGAGTCAGCGTTGAACTTGGTTAAGAAAACCGTCCAGATTCATTTTTTAATGTTTATAATGTTTACTTTTTAAACATTCAATCTCTTTCATGTTTTGCCTTTTCATACCTTATTTTACGCTGCACATATATATAATATTAATGTTTTGCAGCGTTTAACAGCTTCCTTGCTCTTTTTAAATCGATGGTGCCTATTTTCCTTCTTTAACTAATTGCATGTTATTAATCTTTTACTTTTGAATTTTAAATGTTATGTGTACATAACTATACACATCATCCTTTATTTTATTTTATTGCATGCCTTATCTTTTTATTTAATGCAATCATTTTACCATGTTTCCTTTTTCCTTATTTCAATCAATCCATTGCATTAATTTAGCGCATGTACTATCTTCCCATCAGTTTTGAATTGATTTGAATTATATTCATATATAAGGTCCTTATACTATACACAACTTGTAATGACCATTATAGGCGTATACGCACAATTTTTGTTTCGTTTCCAAAATTCAAATGGTATTGCGCCCTTATTTGATTCTTGCCATATTTCTATGATTTCAGCTTTATCTTGAATTTTATCTCTTGCATATGTATATTCCTACATATATATACGCGTATATTCTCATATACATATATACATATATTTTCTTTACTTCTTTATATGTATATTTTTCCTTATATGTGCATTTGTACATATTTTCTCTTATGAACATGTGTCATTTTAGCCGCTCTCTTAAAATAAAAGTATGACGATGGCGGGGATTGAACTCTACACCTCTTGTATGCAAGTCACATATTCTAACCGACTAAGCTATCAAGGCTATTGTTAACAAGACCTAGAATAATGGTAATTATTGTTCTCTTCTTACTTTTTTTTATGTTTGTTACAATATTACAGTTAAACCATTGCATGAATCTTTTTCTTTTATTTCTCTTTTATTATTAATGCATAGTCAGTGCATGTAACAGGTTTATCCTGCATGCAACCAATCCTTTCATTCTTTTAATGTATGCATTATATTTTTATTCGCATTAATATTTTCTTTTTTTTAAATGTATATATCAATGCATATATATACACTTATGCATTATTTAATTATTCTAATTGTTACAAAATGCGTGGTGTTACAATCATTTTATATTATAGTCAAATGTAGTTTTTCCCAACTATTTTGAATTGTTAATTGTCTATTATATGTTATCCTTCCGTTGTGAGATTCTGTTATTGTTTTCTCTTCTTCCTTGTTTTTCTTTTATTTCCCAATAACTACCTGCATTTGCGATCTTCTTGGGTCGGCGTGCATTGATCATTGTCGATTTGAACGGTCAAAAATGTAGGTCGTTACAAAAGGAGTTTGAACGGAAGAAGACACGGTTGAAACGAAATGTACAAAACACGTTCTAATATTAACTACTACCCATTATAAAACAAATTAACATGAACGCCATATTACGCTAAACTAATTACAATGTTTACAATATCAAATTCAATAATTACCAACCATATTTCAACTATCGGTGTTTAGAAATAAATTTACACTTACTAAAATCAGTTTGCCGTTTAAGTTAAAAATCCAAACTTTATGTTCTAAGATAAATTTGATTTCAAACTAATTTTAAAATAAATTGGCTCTTTAAATTTGTAATTACGTCTTAATCTATATTTCAACATATTCGTCGTCTTTTAAGTAAATGACACTGCTTATGTTTCAAAGTTAAATAAATAAATTTTGTTTTCTTAAATCAAATTACCGACGACAAATCATATCTTAATTAAATTGTAGAATACAATTCTTTTCAAAGTTTATTTTAGCTCTAATGTTAAATTTTAATATTCATGCAACTTTAATTTTGTTGATAATTTTTCTTTAAATCAAAACTTTCATATTTAAAAGTAAACTCAAAATTTGTAATGATGTTAATTCTGGCAAAACATTTTAAATTATGATTATATTGACAAAAGCATTTTCATTGTAAAGTAAATACTACTTCCAAAACAAATAAAAGTCCAATTTCTAAGTCGAACCAAATATAAATATTTATTTTAACATTAAATCTAAATTTAATTTATATTTTAGACGTTAAATTTTTTGGAACTAGGGCTCCATCGCGCCTCCTCCTCCTTGCGCCAGACTACCATCAGACCCGGCCATGTCGACCGCCGCCGCGAGCTCCATCGTCGCTGTCCATCTCGGCCCTTCGCCTGCCTCGATATTCAAACCCGAAGTCGGCTCCATTGAATGCAAAATTCGGACGAAATAGACAACTAAAAATGATCAACCCCGTATAGAATTAAAGCTGGGAAAAATCTCTATAGTTTTTGTGTATAAATCAGGGTTTAATTTGTCGTATTTTACGTGATTGGGGATTAAAATTCGAGCAATTTTAGCCTTCCATTGTTGCTGGCGACGGCTTAAAAAAGAGGAATTAGATTAGGGTTTAGGGTATTTATTTATATATATACTATAATATATATTAATATTTAATTCACAAATAACTTGTTTAATGCTCCAAACTCCAAACGAATCCCTACGGCTGACATTCCTAACCAAATACCCTATTCTAGACTCAATGGAATATGTTTCGTATGCCAATTCGACAGCTTTGATCAGTTTTTATCAAAATTAAAATATAAATTAATATAACGTTCAGTATTGAATTTCAACGTACATTTTAATTTACCACGGCCATATACAGACTCCGAAAATTATTAAATTTGAAATCTAACTATGTTTTGCAATTATAGTTCTAAAAAATTATTTTCGTCGAATTTGTAGACCGTTTGAAAAATGTCATTTTAACTAGCTTATTAAATTCAACTGAATTTACAACATACGTTTAAATTTACTATGCTTACATATTAATTCCAAATGACTTGAAAATTTAAACTTGACAATAATTTGACATCCCAGATCAAACAAAATAAAAAACGGAGGTCGTTTGCAAAATGACTATTTTTAAAGGCTTTAATAATATTAAAATAATAATAAATTCCATAGCGACTATTTGAAATTTTAATTTAGACATAACTTACCATTTATAAAATGAAATCTCAATTTCTTACATTCTTTAGAAGGATATGATTAAATAAATCCTAACGTTTCTTGTTTCATCAAATTCCGACTTATAACGAGTTTTGTATATTCATTTAAAGTTTAAAACTAAATTTCCAAACTATCGTGCCATATCAAGCTTGTTTTAAAATTAATATAAATTTATAAACTCAAACTTCATTTTAAATTAGTTTTAAATCGTTTATTACCAGAATAAATCATTAAAAATATTTAATTTTCATGAAAATCAATTAAGAATAAATTTTAATTTGGTTTCAATTGTTAGACGTCCGTTGATCCGCCAATAATTACTTTTTCAACGTTTCCTTTCGTCGTATATAAAAATATGCAGTCTCAGCAAAGCAGGGTAAGAGAAAGAAACGAAACCTGAACCCGGTTCATAAAATTGTTACTGTTTACCGGACCAGTTACGTCGTGACACGAGGTCCATATTAAATATCACTAGGATCCTCTATTCTTCAATTTTTGCAGCTTCTCTTTCAAAACCCTAATTTTACCTTTTCCTAGCCATGGCAGCTTCCGTTCCCCCATTGAGAAACCGCCAATCTAGACATGATGAAGATTCGCTTGCGTTCGAAACAAGCGCGGGAGTGGAGCCGATATCAAGCTTCGACCAGATGGGGATTGACGAGGATTTGCTGCGAGGAATCTACGCCCATGGGTTCGAAAAACCATCCGCTATACAGCAGAGAGCAGTTTTGCCAATTATTAATGGACGGGATGTGATTGCTCAAGCGCAGTCTGGAACCGGAAAAAGTTCCATGATTGCTGTTACTGTTTGTCAAATGGTTGATACAAAAGTTAACGAGTAAGCGTTTTCCATCCCTTGTTCTAGACATAAAAAGTACGTATTTAACTCTATTTGTAGAAGTAGTAAGCTTAATTCCTGGGTTTGACATTTGTACTTACCCAATGTTGGATCAATCATCAGTCAAAAAATATGTCTCTATATGCCTGATTTTCTGTTAGCACATGAATTGGTATGAGAATTCACTGAACTCGATTTTGTCGATATATTTGATTGATCTGTGTGAAAGTCATTGGATTTCATGTTAGTTTAAATATATTTCTGGATAAATTTTGGCTGCAT
Organism: Allium sativum; assembly: GCA_030737875.1. NCBI lineage: Eukaryota > Viridiplantae > Streptophyta > Magnoliopsida > Asparagales > Amaryllidaceae > Allium > Allium sativum. The sequence goes on along the minus strand of CM060921.1, from coordinate 791,582,654 downwards.
CCATTTCCTGCGTATCTGAGATATTGAATTTCATTTGAACACTTCTTTATTACTGTACTCCCATGACATTCATTTATCATTATTAAATTCATATCAACATTCTTCTAAATAATATCATTGGTATTATTTAAATCAAAAATTTAACCAAAAGTGACTCAAGATAGAAAACTATTAGAAAAGAGAATTGATGTTATATTAAACCATCTAGGGAAAAAGGTAAGGGTGATGGTGACGTTTGCTACTTACAATTTCAACAATGATCATATGAGTGTGCACAGAGATTTACACAATTTAAAGATCTTCGGGATAATTGAAATATTATAAACTGTATCTTGTCGAAGGCTCTATTTAGGTTTTATCGAAGATTTTTTTTCAAACTTTGTGCTCTATTTTTATGCCCAAGCACCTAGTAGTGTCGCTTGGTTGCTATCATGATTTTGATACCGTTGCTTATTAGAACCCTATAATCTAAAGAACTTTGCTGTTTAGCGTTCAATTTCACCAATAAATATATGATTGCAAAATAAAATGCTGTTTTTACATTTGAAATTTTGAGATATTGGGTTACTGTGTAATTAATCAATGTGAAAAAGTGTAAGGCTTACGCTTTGTTTTTTTATTTGTGCTTTACACATTTATGTGCACTTGATTACCATTTCCTATGTTTCCAGAAATATTTCTGTAATTGAAATTATTATTAAAGTTGAATTTTGGACAATACTGCAAATTTATGTAATGTGAATAAAAATCACAAATTTAACGCAAACCAAAATAAGCATTTGCAAAGTCCAAAAAGCAAGTCAATTTGGGATTTTACGTTCAATTATGGGTTGAAAGCCCAATCATTTTTAATCTTCCTTGAATAAGTGGAATATTTTTTACAGGGTGTGCACCTTGTGCTTTTTTTTGTGCCTCGTGCATCCACCGCACTTAAGTTGCACCTTGTGTTTTTTGCGAGTTTCTTTCCCTAGGCGTGCTCCTTCACTACAGTGGTTATTATGTTAATTTATGTGATATTCATGCATTCAGTTTTCATGAATGTTGAAACATGTTTGGTGGATTGATTGTGTATGTTTCAACTGGCTAGCGTATTGTTCAAAGTGGGTGTCTTGCATGTGATTGTTGTATGTGTACTTGTAAATGTATATGATTGTCAATAATTTTGAATATTGCAAGTGCATGGTGATTAAGCCATCTTAGGAATAAGTTCTTGCTTTGTCTGGTTAATTTTATATGCTACTTTTCCTGTAGACATTTTCTTAGCTAAGTTTTTGCAATGAATTTGGCACATGTAATCTGGAACATCGTAGAGCTGGTGTTCCTTTGACAAGAATCATGGTTCAGCATTATTGGTATTTAATCCATCTTTGGGATAGATCTTTCCTGATTTTCAGATTAATTTTCTTTGCTAATTTTTCAATGATTTTTTTAGCTATGTTTTCAGTTTTAACAATGAATTTGGCACTCGTAATCGGGAACATCGTAGAAGATTGGTGTTCATTTTTACAAGAATTACGGTAAAACAATTTTTTATTTGAGGATTGGACATCACGTTTCAATTTTGATGGTGACATGTTTCAATTTAGACGCCTGAAAATCAATATAGCATTATGAATATTTCAAATGAAAGAATAATTTTAAGAAATATAAATTATTATTATCACAAATTTCTCATTGTCACAAATTACTCTTTAAATTGATGACCGTTTTAAAATATGTAATTTTTTGTTTATCTTTAAACTGGTAATATTTGTCAAATTTGATCCGTTTTTCATATGTGTATGTATGTATGATAATTAATATTTTTCTGATGCATTCGTTGTTTGATTTTTCTTCTTCATATCTTGTTATCAAAAATTTTATTTATCGTTGAAAAAATGCTATAGTTTATTGAAAACGTAAGATTGAGAAAAAATAACATTATATGAACTAAGATATTTACACATAATAAAATACATTGTAATATTAGTAAATTTATTTTTGTATATATATATGTATGTATGTATGTATGTATATGTATATAAAGCTACATGTTATGCGCGAGTCTTGCTTTTACACCTTTGTGTTGTGGGACAAATAGCTATGACCACATTAATCATATCATTATTGCACAGAAAGCATGTTTATTGTTTTGCAACTCTTTTCGATTAAAGAAAACTTAGCTGTCTAATTCATATGGTATTATTCAATAGTCAGTCATAATTAGTATCGTTACATTTCAAGCATTCACCAGCAGTGTTATCAAAGCGCGCACTATAGCAACAAATAACGTAGGGGTTCCCTATAGCGCAAAAATAGCATGCTATTTTATAATAGCGTAAAATAACGCATAGCTCTAAATAACACATTATTTTGTTTTTTGCATCTTTTTTAAATGTTTGAACAATGAAGAAAGCCTAAAACATCACACTAGTGTGCTTTATAATGACTCAGAGGAAAACGTTGCAGAATATGACTCGAAATGAGGAGAAACTGATGATAGTTCATAAAATGACGATGATTTTCATTTGGATGAAATCAGTGATCAGACTTTAAAAGTTTAGAAGTATAATATAAATATGTATATATATATATATTGTTATTTTATACTCGTATCGCATTTGACTTTGTTTATTTGAATTTTGTCATTGTATATGTTATTTCTGTTTGATCTTATTTTCACTTCTGTAGTTTTCCTGTTTATATTTGTTTTGTAGTGTGCTTTATAATGACTCAGAGGAAAACGTTGCAGAATATGACTCGAAATGAGGAGAAACTGATGATAGTTCATAAAATGACGATGATTTTCATTTGGATGAAATCAGTGATCAGACTTTAAAAGTTTAGAAGTATAATATATATATTGTTATTTTATACTCGTATCGCATTTGACTTTGTTTATTTGAATTTTGTCATTGTATATGTTATTTCTGTTTGATCTTATTTTCACTTCTGTAGTTTTCCTGTTTATATTTGTTTTGGTTAGTTTTTCTCGTTAGAATTTTTTTGCGTTCTGTGCAGAAGTATATTTTTCATGCAATTTTGTGTAGAGTTCTATTTCGCCATAACTCATAAATATGAATAAATTCCATCATAACCCACAAATATAAGAACTTTTTTTTTTGGCATCTGTAAGATACAAGTATATTATGTCCATCGATTGTTTTGGATGTTGCTGACATGTTGATACAAGTATATTATTTTCACTTTTGTAAGATACAAGTGTATCCTGGACTGACATTTATAACCGAAAAACTCAATTTTCAGATACTACCTATTATTTTTACCCATTGAAGTTGCTGACATGTTGATTTTCCTCTGAATTATTATTGTTTTGTTGCACATAAATGTTGTGTTATAGGCTACATTAATCATTCATTATGTCAGACTTTGTTGTTCTTCCATATACGAATTCCCACTTTTTTGTTGTTGTAGATTTTGATTTTTTGTGACCATGTTTTTTATTATGTATGTTTATTAAGCATCCACACACATTTGTCTATGATATCTTTGTTCTGGGATTCTTCTAGCTACTCAAAATCTCTTTATTTGTCTATATAAGTTGCATTTAGCGATCGAGTACGTATACTAGAATCTTTCAATGCACACAACATGAGCAAAAATATTGGGACTCATACTGCCAAATCAGTAAACAAGTTGTATGAAGCATCTTTATTATGCTAGGGTAGTGCTACTCTAGCATTTATTTTTCTGTTCCAGGCTTGTATCCATAAACTTTTAGAAACACAGTGATTCAACATCATGAACTTATATTGAATTTAATGCAATATTTTATTCAGAGTACAGGCTTTAATTCTTTCCCCCACAAGAGAGCTTGCTGCACAAACAGAAAAAGTAATATTGGCAGTTGGGGAGTTTAAGAATGTACATGCCTATGCATGTATTGGTGGAAAGAGCATTGGGGAAGACATCAGAAAACTTGATCATGGGGTTCATGTTGTTTCAGGAACTCCTGGTAGAGTGTGTGACATGATTAAAAGAAAAACCTTGCGTACAAGAGCGATTAAAGTTTTGATACTTGTATGCGTAACATGCAATTTTTTTTTTTTTTTTTTTTTTTTTTTTTTTTTTATAACTCTTTCTTGTTAGATGCTGCGGTTAGTAATACTTTTTTGTAACAGGATGAATCTGATGAAATGTTGAGCCGAGGTTTTAAAGATCAGATATACGATGTTTATAGGTATCTTCCCCCAGAGCTTCAGGTAAGCTTTCAAATCAGTGATTATATTTTTCTTAAGTCTAGTATGATTTTGAAGCTTTATAAGCAAGGCATAGTGTTTCAGACTTTAATTCTACATTATTTTTGTTGTATATAAACAATCCTCATGTTTTATTGAAAGCGTACGATTTTATCTCATTTTAGTTAACTTTCTTCAATTCTGTGCTGTATATTCCTCAAAACTCAATTCAAATCACAACTGAAAAGGTTTTATGCGCAGAACTGGAAATGTAAGTAACAAGCAAATTATTAGAATTTGCAGTTCATTTCCTTTTGTTCTTGAGACAAATAAAAGATTGAAACAAGGTGATAAAACATTCCTTACGCTGTCAGAAGTGCTGAAACCTTCAGAAAAGCTCGGAATATAGAATCGGTGGCTTCCCATGAACATTTTACTACCACATCAAATTTTGTTGAGAGATTGAACAAGCGGTAACACATACCATCTTTAGGTCCTTTTGGTTTGTCCTTTTTTTCTAATACTTTTTATTAGTCCTGAATATCTGGTACCTTTTAAAAATTGGATCTGTGAGCAGCTATTTTTTCGGTCAAGGGGCAAAATTACTTGTCATGGACAGTTATTATTTTGGAGGGCATTATAAGATATATTTAATAATTATTAATAGGATAATTATTTTGTGAATGTGTTTTGCATAGGGCTGTCAATGGATATCCGAAAAATCCGAAATTCGTCCGCATCCATATCCAAAAAGCGGATAAATATCCGATATCCGGAAAAGCGGATGCAGATATAAGCATATCCGCATCCGAAAATTATCCGTCCGCTTTTCTTCACAATTATGCTTAAATTATATGTATTTTAACATAATTAAATATACTAATTTATTATTTTGCAAAATTGAAAGTCTACTAAAAGCACGCTTATTGCTCAAAATTATATATTATCATCATATTTATTCATTTTTAGCACTTTTGTAATCAATTGGGTTGAAAAAGCTTAATGTTAAGCTTTAAAAAACCATTTAGTTTCATTTATTTATCGACCGTTAGTGGAGCGGATAATTATCCGATATCCGAAAATGGTTTCGGATGCGGATACGGATATGGCACTATCCGTATCCGAAAGTATCCGTTGACAGCCCTAGTTTTGCACATGTATCTCACCCTAGGGCATAATTGTTAAGTTTGTTGTTGTGGGTACTCCTTGTCCTGTTTAGTGGCATCAATAGCTGTGCTGGTACCATGGTTAGCACAAGATAATTCGTATAAGAGCACAATGACTTATGTATAAATATTCTCTGAAGCTTTGTGCAAGAAGTTACAATGATGCATATATATATATATATATATATATATATATATATTTGGTTATTCTGGTAGGTTGTTTTGATATCTGCAACCCTTCCGCATGAAATACTGGAAATGACAAGCAAGTTCATGACTGATCCTGTAAGAATACTTGTTAAACGTGATGAGTTGACACTGGAGGTAAATAAGTTTACTAGTTATATCTTGGTGATTATAGGAGCAATGTTAAGTGATTTTGTTAGTTTCTAGCATGCTTCTTACAATTTACCTTGTTCGTATGCAGGGTATCAAACAATTTTTTGTTGCTGTGGAAAAAGAAGAGTGGAAATTTGATACACTATGTGATCTTTACGATACATTAACCATAACGCAAGCTGTTATTTTCTGCAACACCAAAAGAAAGGTGACAGTTAATATTGTTCAGATTTTCTATTTATATATAGGTAACAGATAATAATATCAACTAAAAAATGGAACTATTTGTGTTCTGTAGTCCTGCTAACTTGCACACTGATTATCCCGTCTTAATAGCATTTGATCATCAAAGTGCATTGCAGGAATGAGGATGCTAAATACTATTAATCGTAGATTGCAGTTGTATCAAAGTTAATATTGGGCTAGTTTGGCAGCCTGTCTGGCCTTTTTACAACTAATATATAACAATGTCTTGAACATTGAAAACAATGGGATCAAAATATACATAGTAGTTTTTTTTTTTTTTTTTTTTTTTTTTTTTGGGTCAGTTGCACATGTTCTCCATGTTCCCCTTTGAGAACTTCTCTTTAGTCAGATGTGCAAATCAGTCAGCATGATTTCAATATTTTGCGCTGAATTACAGATGAAAATAGATGCCTTTTTACTCTGGGTTTGTTTTAATAACATTTCGAAAGAGACCTTACCAGTCCGGTATAATATTTAGTTCATTGAAGGAAACCTCGGCATTTTTTTCTGAGACAAATTACAATTTTTTAGGTCGACTGGTTAACAGAAAAAATGCGTAGTAACAACTTCACAGTCTCGTCTATGCATGGTGACATGCCTCAAAAGGAGCGTGATGCTATAATGGCCGAGTTCAGGTCAGGAGCTACTCGTGTTTTGATAACTACAGATGTTTGGGCTAGAGGGATTGATGTTCAGCAGGTTCTTTATTTTATTTCTCCTTTTGAATTTCAATTCTCCTGAACCTGTTTAGGATGGTGTTTTGCAACTCTCTCATTTGAGTGTACTCCTTTTTAAATTGCTGAAATTAGGAGGTTAAGGTAACAATTACATGATATTTAAAGATTGTTACCTTACGATAGAACATGGAAGCTAAAAATGAATATTGTTACTTTACTAATTCCCTTTGTAAAATGATCATTGCTATAATAATAGATTGTTAAAGCCATGATTATAATGCTGAATTTACCACTAGCTAAAGGCATTGGATGTTTATTGTATCAAGTCTTTGATAATTATAAAAAGTAGATTTGCTTAGCACTAAAACAAAGTCCTTTAATGCGCTTATCAATGAAAACAATTTCTTTTTCTTGATACAGAGTTTTCTGGATTTACCGAAAATTATTTACAGGTGTATATAAATGAGTAGCTTGGTTTATGTGAAAAAATTAAAATAGATTTTCTTAGCACTGATACAAAGTCCTTTAATGCACTTATCAATAAAAACGATACTCTTTGGTGATACAGAGTTTTCTCGATCTACCGAAAATATTTACAAGTGTACTTTTAGACCGAAATTTGGGCCTAACACCCAAATGCTATGTGAAAACCTCACAATCACAGATTAATACAGAAAAAGCAGTAAAATAAGAGGAGACACACGAGATTTTTATAGTGGTTCGGCTCAATCCAAGCCTACGTCCACTTTATAGTTTCTTAAATCCTAAGAAGCTATTACAATGTTGTTTGTTTGCAGTTTATACACGAAATCCTCGTGTTTACAATGAAGAAGAGGAGATTAAAGGGGAGATTATACACGAAATCCTCGTGTTGTAATGTGGAATTCGACTTCTAGGTTATGCAATAGCCTTGCGAAGAACCATAGTTGAAGCCATGGAGAGTTAGAGTTCAAAAAGTCCCTTGAAATAGCCATGTTGTGGTGTATTTATAGGCGTAGAGGAACCTCTGGGAGTCCTGAATCGAATCGGATCGGATCGGAGGGGCATGTGGCAGACCCTGAGGTGATCTTGGAAGCAGTGGAGAAATGGTCTTCAGATCGTGCTAGGATAGGTGTAAGCCGATCCGGATAAATAGGAGGTGGTTACGCCTGAAGAACAAGTCAAAGCTGCTGCGTCTGAGCGGGTGCAGGGGGGTCGGTTCGGACGTCCGATCCGAACCGAGTTGGTGTCTTCAATCCGAAGACTTCATGTGCCAGTGTGCTCGAAGGTGAAGCGGATCGGGTTTGCTCCTTCCGATCCGGTCTGGACTGATGAGAATGGGAGCTGTGACAAGCTAGTGTGCCAGAGACGTTCGGATCGGGTCCTCCGTCCATCCGAGCCGATCCGGAGCATTCCAACCGAAGGCGAGACGTGTTGCTACATATCTGGTGCAAGGCGGGTCGGGTCGGACTGCCTCTCTCCGATCCGAACCGAGGTGAGCTGGAATCCAAGTATGAGCATCTTCGAAGTGTGGAGTCGGAGCGGGTCCGATCCGATCCGGAAGGTCAAGCCAATTTCCAAGTTTCCGGTTCTGCATGCGTTCACGGAAACGGGCATAACTTTCAAACCGTAAGTCCGATTGAGCCAAACCAAAGCTCAGACTGATGCTAATTCAGAGATCTACAAGAGTTACAGAGCTTAGCTCCGTAATCGCTGTTTTCGGGCCCAAAAAAGGTCATCTGGTAGGAGTTTCGGGCCATTCTTTGTTTGTGATGCGATTTCAACCAAATCACTTCATGTCTTCTGACGATATTCCCAACGCTTGAGTGTATTGTTGAGAATAGATTCCATGTGTGACTGCTTTGACTAAAAAGCGGGTCAACATGTACATAATTAGTAGCTTGGTTTATGTGAAAAATTAAAGTTAGAAAACAACTAAATGGGAAGCGCCATTATAAATAAATCTGCTTATGGTACATATGTTCGAAAATCGAAATTTTTGCACGAAATGTCCATGATTAGGGCTAATGAAATTAATAAATGAAATTAAAATCTTTGGTAAATTTACCGGCACTAAAGAGTTTGATAACTTTACACCTACATTTTTTATTACCTTACTATATCAGTAGTACAATTATGTCGACATCTCAGTATTGGTTAGTAATGATACATTAACTTTAAGTTTACAATTGTATAACAACCTTGGCCAAAATTTTGGGATAAGCCCTAGCATTCAAGGAGTGATTTAATTTCATCAGTCAAGTTGGTATATTAGATCTAAATAGCCCGTCAAATCAAATAAAATGAACTGAAAGTTTCAGAGTTTTTAACTGGAAAATCTATGATCATATGAGATCCAGGATAATTCTGTAAAGCACAAAAAACATGGGTTTTTCACATTCGTGTGAATATTTTATGTTTCTTTTCAGACATTGTGAAAGCCTCATGCTATTTTGCCTTGTATCATAACTTGTTATTTCAATATCCAGGTTTCCCTTGTGATAAACTACGACCTTCCAAATAACCGTGAACTTTACATTCATCGTATTGGTCGATCAGGACGTTTCGGGCGTAAGGTATTACTTTACAAATTTTATCCAACATTTAGCGCCGATTCCTTCACTCTTCTATTAATTAATATAAATATGAACTGGAAACAAAATTGCAGGGTGTAGCCATCAACTTTGTGAGGAAGGATGACATCAGAATATTGAGGGACATAGAGCAGTATTACAGTACTCAGATCGATGAAATGCCAATGAATGTGGCCGATCTTATTTGATTAGGAAGCTTTTTTATAAGTTAAGCTGACTATTTCTGAGTGCATGCTTTGGCTTTATCATGTTGGTCCGCTTTGGATTTTTTTCCTCCTGTGATAGAGGGATATAAGCAGTTACATTCAAATTCAATTTGGTGCATTTTCTGTTATTTTGAGTGTGATGGTGTATTTAACGATGATGAAAACAACTAGCTCTACTTTGTACAGTGTGCTTGTTTTTGTTGCCAACTGATAAATTTGTTCTTTTACCTATGATTTTGTCCGTCTGTTGTAAGTTGTAAGAGAATCAAAAGGTTTTTTGTAAAGCGCCCCGCGCATTCTGTTTTGAGAAATTACCAATATGTAAAGCATGAATGAGTCCGAAAGATCCTTTAACCCTACGATGTGCTCCATCTACGTTGCCGGCTGACTGAAATTTGAGAATCATTTTATCGAAGAAGTTTGACACCGAAATGCGATTGGGATGCTGTGGTTGGGAAAATTTTGCCCTACTGCAGGGGTTTGCTTCATGTCACCAAATGATATCTACATGCCGATGAAGGCAATCTTGTTTGTGGGATTTCTACTTTTGTCATGTGTCGTTATAGTAAACTGAAACAGCTGCATATACCAGAATGTATTAGCTCCAACTTTGTATTGCCATCTTGCACCAAGCATTTTTTTTGAACACCCTATTAACCTATTATTATATAGGTACACGGTAGGAAATGCAGAAGTGGCCTAATCCGTGTGTGAGAAAATATCACTGTATACGATGCCAACATGACAATAAAGCAACGTTCATGTTGGTTTACTTATAAATGTTATAAATAACTACATGTTTAATTCTTAATATATAAATGTCTCCAAACTCATAAAGAGTCAAGACGACGTAGCATTAAGCAAACGTTCTAAAAGCATTTGTTAGTTAGCTAATCGTTTCATAAGACCTGCATGGTGGTAACTATGAACTCTAAGAGAATACTAGCGCTACTTATAAGCATCTGATGGTTCTATTAGACACCATTCAAACATGTTTTAGACTCAAGGCTGATGTATCAAATTTCACAAATAACATATTCATATTGATTATTAAATTACATAAAACATTAAAGAAGAGTAAGTGCACGCAACATGCATTTAATAATTATGTTTTTGAATTGTCTGCTCCAAAAATGAACACAAATGCTACTTGTAAGTATATATATTTTCTTCAAAATACAGCACGAGCATTTGCTATCCGGGTACTTTATACTAAAGCTCTTTACTCTAACTTGAGTTTCTTATAATGGAAATTAGTAAATCAGTATTACTTTTAAGGCAAATTCTATTTGTATACCTTAAATTGCTTTGGATACACAAGTTTTTTTAAAAAAAAAAAAAAAAAAAATTCATATACACCACTTTTTGCTTAGTATACACCATACATTTTACTAAACTATCCTCAAGTCTGAATAAAACAAAATATGTTTCTCATTTAATATCTTTCTCATGTGCATTGATCGAACTAAGGAATATTGATTTCTAAAGTCAATGAATTCACTTTTGTAACTCAAATTCAAATCTTTAATTGGATTTACATTTACTTAATTATTCATATATTAGAATATAACTTTAAAATTTGAATAATAAAATGTTAATCTACTTAAATTTTTATTTTAATTAAAAACCGATTTTAAATATAGTAAAAAATTGAGAACTTAGTACACAATGAACCATATTAATTTTAGTACTATTTATAAATTTATTTTTGTGACTAATTTGGAATGCGTAATATTATAACTGATTATACATGAATATACCAAGAAAGAATGTGAATAAAATTTAACGCCTCAATAGAAGTTAAATTAAATTCACTTAATAACACATAGAAATTTCAATTATTTTATAAATGAATTTTAATGATTATGTACGATGTGAACATATGAAATTTGTATTATTTAATATTATTTTAATTATTTTTTAATAGAGGTATTTTTGTCGTTAATTAAGTATTTTTGTCGTTAATTAAATTAATATTTTTAAACGGTGTACGTAAAGTAATTTACGGTGTATAAATAGAATTTGCCTACTTCTGATGGATCATACAAAATAACTAAAGATTCTATTATGCCAAACTAATAAGTATTAACAAATAAATAATGCCCTACAAAATAAATTGGGGAAGGTAGAATAATAACCATACTAATTGAATATACAAAAATAGATAAAAGTTGAATTAGATTAAAAAAACTATGAATGTAAAAATGCATGTAATGGATTCTAAAAAATAACTAATGTTATAATAGCAAATCAAGCAAATCGAATATGCTCTTATAGAGTACATGAAGGAACAACGGTCTTGGAACAAATATTAAAAATAAAAAAACAAAAAAAATGTAATATTGATCTCAAAACTTAAGGCAAAAAATTTGAATTTGAAATTAGAATAAAATCCACAATTCAATGTTGGATTAAATGGAAAGGCCTATTATATTTATGTATCAAACCTTTAAATCAAAATCGACCGATCAAGTTAGGAAGAATCTTTCAAGGATTTAAGACGATTTTCCTATAGAAACCCACCCAAAAAAGCAAAAGGCTATAACTCGGTTACTATAAAATATGAATAATATCATAAATGTTATGGTGAGTATAAAAGTGAAAAACCATTGATGAGTTGTTGGCATATTCGAAGCATAGAGATATTGAGTAAAAATCGTCTGAAAATAATCTTTAATTTTGTATGGAATGAAAATAGATTTTTTTTTTAAATTGTAATATACATATGCAAATGCTAAATAAGTGACAAAATTATGAGAAAACGAATGGAGGTGAGAAGTAAGTGTAAATCCAAAGCAACAGAGAAAATAATGGAAGTTGTACTAATAACATGGATGAAGGAATTGCAATTAAATTGTAAAAGAATAATAAATGCATAGAGTGTGATAAATGAAAATAGGAATCTTGTAATAAGGAAAATTTTGTAATGAAGAGCTAATATCCTAGAAACAAAGAAGTTATTCTCAAAGTTAAGAGAAAAATATGAATGACTACAAAATGTTAAGTGATATATATAAAACAACTTATAGCGGATAAAAATGTATTTAATTAGGGAATGCGAGATTCCTTCTCCCCTTATGGGCACCGACACGGGTGTGACAATATCTGAATGGAAAAGGAAAGTGGCTACCTATTACCAATCTTAACTTGGTGAATTAAAGGCTACTTTATAAAAGGAGTTCGAAAAACTGATAAGAAGCTATAATTGCAGCGGGTAGGGCTTCGCATCGTAACATCAAATCTTATGCTATAATTGTTCCAAATCACTTGTGCAACAAAGGCTTCTCGCTTCATCTTATATGTGAAGCAATCCCTTTTATTTTAAAGCAAAACAAAGTTGCCTCGATAATAGTGTTTCAAAGTCAACACTTTTAAAGCAAGTTCTTCGAAGCAAAAATGTTCCCAAGTAAGGCATAGCCTCTTCCAGGATAATGCTATAATATTAGAGCCTTTAGAGCCAAAACATTCAAAGATAATGCCTTCGAAGCCAGGACCTTCGAAGCAAAGATGAATCAAAACAAGAGGGCCTTAAAGTAGTTCAAAGCATCAAAGAAACACCGGCTTATTCAAAGAAAAGTCTGCCTATTTGAAGCAACATCAAACCTCCACTTACAAATAGGGATGATGTTGCACTAAAAAAGAGGTCAGGATATTCATTCTCTCACTCTTTATATTATTTTTATCACAAACCCTAGATTGAATCAGAGGCACTATATCGAAATTAATTTAGAACTTGTACATGGATTTATATTCGGATGTTGGACTGGATAGCATATTGAATTTGATCGTAACAATTTGTACCGACCTTGCGCAATAATGAATGTGAACTTTCATTAATTTTGAATTGTTCTCACCTATTACACATCTAGTCAATATCGTTGAGACGACCCCAAACCCCGTACTGACGGCGGCAAGGGTTATCTTTGGAATATAACACAGAAACAGATAATAGCAGAACAGAATTAAATAAATACACCCGATAATGAACAATAGAATATACTGGATAAAAGTAATCATCAGAGTTACACAGTACAGGTCCATACTTAGTAAAAATACAGTTCAGCTATACATAAATGTCTACAGCGGAAAACAAACATAATATGTACAATAGGAGCTGAACAGCATAAAAAGAGATAAATGATAGAATCCATCTTCAGCTCCAGCTTTCCAGAAAGAACCAGCTAAACCTGAATACAAGGCTGCCCGTGTAGAAAAAGGGGCACCCGAGTTTGAAAGTGAAACAAACTACGAGTCAGTCATGGGACTGGTATGAGAAATCTGCTCAACACATATATAATTTGGCTAATCACAAGACCACACCACTTTCGTGGAACGGGTTTACTCCATTGGATTGCCAGTGTTTTATAACAAATCATTCTTTTAAACAACACAATGCTTTTTTATAAAAATGAAGCCATTATAAGACTTAGTTCCCATCACACAATGCAACGCAAACCGGAGGATAGAGTTTTTACCTTATAACGGCAAAGATATGCTTGATACGAATAAAAAAAAGCATTTGATATTATTGTTAGTGTTGATATGTTTTGAAAACAATTTCAAATCATAACTATCAATCATAGACGACATTAATGCCCCATACCACTATGTCGCCATATATAGGTATGCAATCAAAACCGCACAATGTCGTATTTGGAAATTGGATTTCCGTCATGAACCAAGGCAAAAGATAGTCCTTACCGAATTCGAGACTGCCTAGCCCGAGTCTCAGGATCAGAGCTCGAGTGACACTTGGATCGTCAGGGCCGGTCCACCGATGTGGATTATTATGCCTGAACAATACGTTTCCCCGTCCTTTGGGGGCGTAAACGAGCCAACGAATGACTCCATCGGACCCGGATCGTCCGATCAAACCGAGGCGCCTCGCAACAGCAACAACCACATAGGTGAAAAGTATATAAATGTCAGGGCTGGTAGGTCACTGACACCACCCTAGCTAGGAAGAAACGCATGCCCTCCCTGAGGTCCTTCTCCCGTTTCTGGTTCATACCGGGGTGTGAGGCTCGCGATTTCACGTTATACACAAAGCTACGCCACACAGGCGGTGCTTTGATCATCACCACAAGACTTTGTTTTTCAACAGAAGTCCTGATCACTGAATCTTAGCATGCCACACAGGCAATTCATGCCATGCGACTGATGTCCATCGATATACAACCTCTGAGCTCGTACGTTTCAGAGAAGGGCGTTAAGCAAAAGAATAAATTCTCCGTCGCAAAACAGATGTATATTTAACAGAGATCAATCGTCACAAAATAAAATCCAATGTCAAACACACAGTCCATTTACAAGTCCGTTCTGGGTCTGAACGAAACCGGAGGCACTAAATACCTCGCAAACCCATCGATCACCACGTACGTCTGGACGATCACCACTCATTATCCATATTTCGGGATGCCTCCCAATCAGGACCTCGGTTACCATCCAAACGAGGTGAAGATCTCCGATCTTCGACCACCGTCTTCATCTCCGACTTTCAATCGTCGGGCAATTATTTAAAATGAGAATTAACTCGGCCTTTTCAAATAATTCACGTTTATTTAGAATTTCAAATCAATTTACTTCAATGGTTAAATCATTCGACAACACCAATTTTGTTCTTTAATGTAATTTTCACACCAAACACGTTCAACCATCAAGTACCACATAAATCGAGCAAATTCAGTTTATTTCCTTTCCATATCGTTTATGGTATTTTATAACGATTTATCGCTATTTTTATTTATTTTAAAATAGCCCATTTATTCAAAACGACGCTTCGGGCCATAGCGCGGCCGTGGCGCTGTTTTTCTTCAGATTTGATTTACACATATCTGAAAATCTAACCGTTGGATCTTCACAAAATTTACATCATTAGAAAGGTCTTTTCAAAACGAATCCAACGGTTCCAGTTTCGGGAAAATCCGACGGTCGGATCTCCCGGTACAATCGTTTGAAGTTTCGATTTCGAAATATGAACTGCAGCGTCGTTATTCGATTAAATATACATATATATAATCGTTTCTGGCGCTGTTTTTCTTCAGATTTGAATTAAACATTCCAGACAATCCAACCGTTGGATTTTTACAAAGTTGGTGCCGTTGGAAAGATACTTCCAAGGCAAACCCAACGATTGCGGTTTCGGGAAAATCCAATGGTCGGATTTCCCGCACTAGTTGTTTGAAATCACGGTTTCAAAACACGAACTACACGGCCACGTTTCGTTTTAATTTTATTTATATTTATATAAATATAGTTCACTCAACAATTTCAATATCGTTTTCACTTCAAATATTTCACTAACGCCTTTAAATTTTGGAAAATTTCGCCATAACCTCCTTTGTACGGGCGGGGCTGGGAAAATTCCCAAATAGCCACACGGGCGTCTCATGTCGAAAAGAAAAAGAAAAAGCCAAGCGGCTCACAAAATCATCACCCAAACAAAACAGTAAATGTGTACCTATTTGTCGGGCACAAAATTTTATCCCTCTTCTCTAGCCTCTTTGCTTTAACCTGTTCAATAGATATGCATGTACATATATACAATTTCTTATCGTTTATCATTTTCCATTCAACTTCATATTTGGTTCCATTTGGTTTAAAAACACCATTCATTCTAATGTTGCATGTATAGGCAAAAATCATATCATTAGCTAATTAATGAATATTTCAACTTGTATATATTTATTTGAACGAGTTGCTATTTTTAACACTTCACATTTCAACGATTCATGTATATAATAAAAAATGGGATTTTTATTGTAAAACAATTCATTTCAAAACAATATTATTTTATATAGTTTATATAGGTGATAAAAAAAGGGATTTTTCTTATAAAAAAATTTCTTTCAAAACGAGATTATTTTACACAGTTCATATAGTCGATAAAAGGTGATTTTTATTATCAAACAATTTATTTCAAAATATGAATACCATTCAACACATGAATTTCTAATCAACGAATGAATATCGATTCAACACATGAAGGTTTTCTATAGTTTCTATATATAGATAAAAATGTGATTTTTTTATATTCAAAACGCGAATACCATTCAACACATGAATTTCTAATCAATGAATGAATATCAATTCAACACATGAAGGTTTTCTATTTCAATGAATAAATATAGTTTCAGCAAATGAAAATAATTCAAACACATGAATATTATTCAAAATTTCGGCAGCATAACGGCAGGGTAGTTGAAACCGGGACCGTCCCTAGTACGGCTCCTCGCTCTACCTTAAAACCTCGCGGTTTTTGACAATGGGGATCATGCATCTAGTTCGCACGTAGGCGGCATGTATATATTTATTTCATTTCCACAAACTAATCCTATGTGGTTTCAACCAAATATTTCTCAACCACAAACGGGTATTTTTCAACCACAATCAATCAATATCAACCACAAACAATCCCAAACAACCATTCGCTATCAATCAATTTTCACACCAATCACAATCAATAAATATCGTCCATGGTTTGTGGATGAGGGGCGTATATATATATATTTATATATAGCAGTACACTTTTATTTCAACACATATATAATTTTTACAACGCATATACAACTTATACATCGAACGTACAACTTATACAACGCTTATACATGAGGTGTACAACGCTTACATAACTCATACATCGACTATATAATTTATACATCGTCGTTTTCCATATTGTTTTTAAATCAGAAATCTCACATTGGGTTCCACTCCACCAAAAATAGCAGAAGGCTCAGAAAAATATGCGATCTCTTCTAAAATGCAGAAGACGTCCACACGATCACGATGTTTCCTGTTTCATCGAATTTCGTTAACACAGCAAAAAGATATGATTTTTCAAAGTTTGCAACGGTTTTAAACTGTTAAAATCAGTTTTAAAATTACACAGCCGATACCTTTCAAAAATCTTCAAAACTAGGTTTGAATTTTTCGATCAATCCGTGCAATGGTTCCACGATCGGGTTGGGCAGGGTCGAAGAGCTACGTGAGGCGCACGTGCGCCAGGAAGGGGGCCCACTTCGATGGCTTCTGGTGACGGCGGCGACGAAGTGAAGGCGGCGACTTCTCGGCGTCCGTTCTCCCAAAATACACAATGAAAAAATCGAAACTAGGTATGGATTTGAAGATCTCGAGGAGCTCTACAAAATCTTCAACTGGAGGAGGGTCTAATTTTGCCTGGTTTGGTCGGAAATTGGATGGGAACGACGAGAAGGGTTTTCGCCGTCGATCGGCTGTAACGGGGAGAGAGAAAAGGATTTTTCTATTTTTTTTTATTTGAATTCTGATTGGTCGGTAGATTTTATAAGGTTTTTTCTGACGCGACCACCAATCCAAACCCAACGACTGTCGTCCCTAGCGTTTTACCCCCATTCCGAATACAATGGGATATGTTTCGAAGGCCCATTCGATTGTTTCAGTCAGTTTTCCTTCAAATTAAAATATAAAACATTCAATATTTGATTTGAACGTGCATTTCAATTTTCCAGGGCCACAAACTGATTCGAAAAATTCCAGAAAAATAAATCTAGCTATGTTTTGACGATACGGTCCCAACAAAACTAGTTTCGTCGAATTCTGAGACCATTTGCAAAAAGGCCCATTTTTGGTCGATCCAATTTAACTATAATTGACCAAAACACATTTTCTTTTCCCACGCTCACACATTAGCTTCAAAATTTATGAAATTTGAAACCTAGCAATAACTTCTCATCCCGGATCCAACAAAAGTGGTTTCGTCGAATTCCGAGATCGTATGCAAAATGGCCATTTTCACGGGCTATATAAATTCCATATCGACCCTTCCGAAAATTCATTCAGCTATAACTTTTGCTTTCCGCTATGAAAATTCGATTTTTCAGATTCGTTAGAAAGGTATTCACTAACAGATTTAAATATTTTTGGTTTCACTAAAATCCGGATTGTTTTACACACGGTACAGTCTGACAAAGTTTGAATTCAATTTTTGAAACTGCAGCGCCATTTCAGGCCTTGTTTATAATTAAAATTAATTATATTCGTTTTCAATTGTCGATTCAACTCACTTTTCATTGCCATTATTTGAAATATTTAAAATCCATTATTTTAGCCAATTTAAAAATTTTAAATTGGTTCAGATTTTCTGGGTCCTTACAATCTCCCCCACTTAAAACTTTTCGTCCCCGAAAAGGAACAAAGTCGAAAGTGGTTTGATAAATCTACAATCACGCAACACAACAACCAATCTAATTGTTTTCTACTTTTCAAAAATATACTAATCACTTTCTGTACTCTTTTTAATATCAATCAGACCATAGAATTTAAAAGTTCACATCCATGGAAAGAAAATAACAGCAGAGTAGAGAATTAAATGGTAATGCAAAGTATGGTAAATGTACCTTGCACCGGAGTCAATCAGAGATATCTATTCGGAATCTGGGATAGGTTTTCTGAATGCTCTCCTCAGTTTCCCAAGTACAATCTCGCGGATCTCCACTCCATTGCACTTTGACTAAGTGAACCTTCTTGTTCCTCATCTCTTTGGTTTCTTTGCCGATAATCTTTAGCGGCTCTCTTCTCACAGCTAATTCTGGAGTAATTTCAATATCCTGTTGAGCTGCTTCTTCCACGATCAAGTCTGGATCATGAACGTGCTTTCGAAGTTGAGATATATGAAATACATCATGAACTCCAGGCAACCAATCAGGCAATTTAACCATATAAGCGAGAGTTCCGATTCGTTCCAGAATAGGAAACGGACCAATGAATTTGGGCGCCAACTTTCCAGTTTTACCGAATCGGATTACTCCTCTCATCGGCGATACTTTCAAATATACATAGTCGCCAACTTCAAAGGATATATCTCTTCTTCTCCTATCGGCATAGCTCTTTTGTCGGCTTTGAGCGGCGAGTAATCGCTTTTTGATAAAATCGACTTTGTCGGCAGCTTCTCGAATCATATCAGGACCCAACACAAGTCTATTACCTGGTTCGACCCAAAAAGCAGGGGATCGGCATGGTCTACCATACAATGCTTCGAATGGCGACATTGTCAGACTCGCCTGGTAGCTGTTGTTATATGAGAATTCAGCCAAATGCAGATGGTCTTCCCATGATCCACCGAAATCTATAACACAAGCCCGCAATAGATCTTCTAAAATACGATTTACCCTCTCAGTCTGACCGTCCGTCTGAGGATGATAAGCGGTGCTCAAGTTCAACTTTGTCCCCAGCTCGACTTGAAATGCCTCCCAGAATTTGCTAGTAAATATTGTATCTCTATCACTGACTATACTAAGCGGCACTCCATGTAGTCTAACTATTTCCCTGAAGTAAATCTGCGCCAGACTCTGAGCGGTTCTGTTTGATCTGACAGGTATGAAATGGGCGGTCTTCGTGAAGCGATCTACGATCACCCAAATACTGTCATTCCCTTTTCTGGTTCTGGGCAGACCATCAATGAAGTCCATTGAAATATGTTCCCACTTCCAACCAGGAACTTCTAGCGGTTGTAACAATCCAGCCAGTTTCTGTTGGTCGCTTTTGACTAGCTGGCAAGTAGGGCATCGGCTAACGTATATTGAAACGTCTCTTTTCATAGCCTTCCACCAGAATGTTCGTTTGAGATCATTGTACATTTTGGCCACACCAGGATGGATACTCAGCTTGGACTTGTGACACTCGTCTAACACTTCCCTTTTTAACTCTGGGATATCAGGAACACAAATCCTTCCTTTTAACCTCAAGGTCTCGTCGTTATCGATTTGAAAACATGAGAGTTCGCCTTTCTGAATCCTTTTAATCATATCCTTAATAAAGTTATCCTCCTTCTGAAGAATAAATATTTTGTCAATCAAGGAAGTCGTGATAATAAAGCTGGCGATCATTACATTCTTTCGGCTCAGCGCATCGGCCACGACATTGGCTTTCCCGGGAGTATATATAATTTCAAAGTCATATGCTGCAAGAAACTCCAACCAACGTTGCTGCCTCAGATTCAAGTCCTTCTGGGTGAACAAATACTTCAGCGACTGATGATCTGTAAACAGTTCAAATCTCTCACCCAGAAGATAGTGTCTCCAGATTTTCAAAGCAAACATGATGGCCAATAACTCAAGATCATGAGTTACATAGTTTTTCTCGTGCGGCTTCAGTTGACGGCTAGCATAAGCAATCACTTAGCCCCTTTGCATTAACACTGCGCCAAGGCCTTCTCTAGAAGCATCAGTCCAGACTTTCAAATCCTGGTTGCCATCGATGATGGTTAACACTGGAGCAGTCGTTAGTCTTAACTTTAACTCTTCAAAAGCCTCCTCACTTTCTGGAGTCCATTTGAATTTAGAGTGCTTCTTTATAAGCTTCGTTAAATGACCAGATATCTTCGAAAAGTTTTTAACGAACTTCCGGTAATAGCTAGCCAATCCGAGAAAACTGCGGACTTCAGTGGGGGGTGCTGGGCTGTTTCCAATTTTGAATAGCTGTGATTTTGCTTGGATCCACACCGATTCCTTCTTTCGATACTACGTGGCCCAGAAATTTGACTTCATCTTACCAGAATATACATTTGGAAAACTTTGCTTTCAATACATTCCTTCTGAGGATTTCTAACACTTGTTCCAAATGTTTTTCATGTTCGGCCTTTGACTTAGAGAAGATTAGGATATCATCAATAAAAACCAGAACAAATTTATTCAAAACTCCTCTGAACACCCTATTCATCAGATTGACGAAGTAAGCTGGAGCGTTACATAAGCCGAACGACATTACTAACCACTCGTAGAATAAGTCGGGGCCTCTTAACGCTGTCATTGGAACACACTCTTCGGCAATTCGAAGTTGATGGAAGCCTGTAGCTAGGTCCATTCGTGAAAATACTTGTGCTCCATTTAATCGATCCAACAAATCATCAATCCACGGCAATGGATATTTGTTCTTTATTGTCTGTTTATTTAGATCACGATAATCCACACATAGACGTAGAGTACCGTCAGATTTTGGGACAAACACTACAGCTGCACCCCAATCAGAGAAACTAGGCCTAATCAGACCCTTCCATACTAGCTGTCATGTTTGATTGTCTAATTCCTCTTTCTCTTTCAAGGACATTCTTCGAATAGCATGAACTACCGGCCTTGCATTCAGAATTAAAGCAATTTTGAAATCTATTTCTCTCTGCGGAGGTAAGCGAACAACTTCCTCGAACACATCCACATAATTTTCGACGATAGGGATGTCTTTCACTAGATCGGGAATATTCTCTGTGACTTCAGAAATATTTTCTATTTGGGCTGGAGAAACATTCAAAGCTGCCCAGAAGTCTTTTCTATTAGCATTCTGACCCTCACAGGGAATGGTTATATAATCACCTGATTTGATCTTCGCCTTTACGACTCTGTCGGCGCATTTAACTTCAGCTTCATATTTAGTCAACCAGTCTAACCCCAAGATAAGATCAAACTCTTTAAAATTCATGACGACTGTGATGGTGGGAAACCGATAACGAGAGAAAGAAACCGGCACTCCACAAATCCAACTGAGGTCAATGGAACCCCCAACAGGATTTTGGACAGTCATTGGTTCCTTGAGCTCCCTCAAATTCAAATCTAGCTTCTTAGCGGCATCCTTCGAAATGAAGCTTCGTGACGCGCCTGTGTCAAATGGCACTTTAACTGGAATATCTTTGACAGTAAGCGTGCCTTCTAAAACATCTGGCCTTTCCTGAGCAGACGAAGATGCAGGTACTTCTACCACTTCATTTACATGTACTGCTTTAGGTTTCTGAGATAGCAGGCAGGCCTTTGAAAGATGACCGGTCTGATGGCATTGACTGCACTTTCTATTCTCTTGGAACTTCTTACCGGATTTAGTTTCATCTTTCCTTAGCTTTTTCGAGGGTTTGCAATTCCCCTGGAAATGCCCTGGCTTATGGCAGTTGTTGCATATGGCAGTCGTTACTGGTTTCTTCTCAGTTTTGGCCCTTTTCCTCTTGGCACTGGGCTTCTTACTGACCTCAGACATTGTACTGGCCTCAAGACGATCAGTTTCAGAATCTTCTTTGTCACTACAACAGACTTCTTCCTCATCGCGCAACATACCTTTCCTATCTAGATCTTCATATTGATAAGCCATATAGATCATTTCAAAAAAGGGGAGCTTCACGTTCCTCATTACACTGTTCTGATATTTTCTTTGAAGCCCGTGAATGAATCTAAGATTCTTCCTCTTTGGGTCTTTAATCAGATGAGGAGAAAAATAAGAAAGTTCATTGAATTTCTTATGATATTCTAGGATGGTCATGTCACCTTGTATCAGATAAGAAAATTCGTCGCATAATCGCTCCGTCGCTTCGGGAGGAGTAAATCTTTCTAAGAAAATCACTTTGAATCTGTCCCAGGTGATATCACCTTCTGGATTATCTTTAATAACTGAATCCCACCAGAACAAAGCTTCTTCTTTGAGTGCCCAAGACGCCAGTAATTTTTTCTGATCGTGTCTCAGCTTTAAACCCTCAAAGATCTTCTCTGCAGAACGAATCCAAGCTTGTGTTTCCATAATGGACTCCTTGCCTAAGAATGGCGATCCACCCAGATTTCGAAATCTCTTGAATAGAACTTCTATATCGGATTCTGGCTGTGGGAGCACAACTGGCTCATTAGCTGGTCGAGCCATACGATTATTTCTTCTGTTCCTGTCACTCATTTTCTAGTACGTCTGCAATTAGCAGACAAAGTGTCAGGTCAACAGAAAAGATATTTTCAAACATAGAAACATATACTTAAAGTGTAAATGTGTCTATTGAGGTGTAATTTCATTCTGCTTTACTCATACTAGGATATTACTGATCCTATCTGTATGGAGTTACCCGTCTTAGAACACTACTGGTTCCATTTCTGACGAGTTCGTTCTAATGTTATATTCCAGAACTAAGCTTAACCAAAGCTCTGATACCACGTTGAGACGACCCCAAACCCCGTACTGACGGCGGCAAGGGTTATCTTTGGAATATAACACAGAAACAGATAATAGCAGAACAGAATTAAATAAATACACCCGATAATGAACAATAGAATATACTGGATAAAAGTAATCATCAGAGTTACACAGTACAGGATCATACTTAGTAAAAATACAGTTCAGCTATACATAAATGTCTACACCGGAAAACAAACATAATATGTACAATAGGAGCTGAACAGCATAAAAAGAGATAAATGATAGAATCCATCTTCAGCTCCAGCTATCCAGAAAGAACCAGCTAAACCTGAATACAAGGCTGCCCGTGTAGAAAAAGGGGCACCCGAGTTTGAAAGTGAAACAAACTACGAGTCAGTCATGGGACTGGTATGAGAAATCTGCTCAACACATATATAATTTGGCTAATCACGGGACCATGCCACTTTCGTGGAACGGGTTTACTCCATTGGATTGCCAGTGTTTTATAACAAATCATTATTTTAAACAACGCAATGCTTTTTTATAAAAATGAAGCCATTATAAGACTCAGTTCCCATCACACAATGCAACGCAAACCGGAGGATAGAGTTTTTACCTTATAACGGCCAAGATATGCTTGATACGAATAAAAAAAAGCATTTGATATTATTGTTAGTGTTGATATGTTTTGAAAACAATTTCAAATCATAACTATCAATCATAGACGGCATTAATGCCCCATACCACTATGTCGCCATATATAGGTATACAATCAAAACCGCACAATGTCGTATTTGGAAATTGGATTTCCGTCATGAACCAAGGCAAAAGATAGTCCTTACCGAATTCGAGACTGCCTAGCCCGAGTCTCAAGATCAGAGCTCGAGTGACCCTTGGATCGTCAGGCCGGTCCACCGTTGTGGATTATTATGCCTGAACAATACGTTTCCCCGCCCTTTGGGGCGTAAACGAGCCAACAAATGACTCCATCGGACCCGGATCGTCCGATCAAACCGAGGCGCCTCGCAACAGCAACAACCACATAGGTGAAAAGTATATAAATGTCAGGGCTGGTAGGTCACTGACACCACCCTAGCTAGGAAGAAACGCATGCCCTCCCTGAGGTCCTTCTCCCGTTTCTGGTTCATACCGGGGTGTGAGGCTCACGATTTCACGTTATACACAATGCTACGCCACACAGGCGGTGCTTTGATCATCACCACAAGACTTTGCTTTTCAATAGAAGTCCTGATCACTGCATCTTAGCATGCCACACAGGCAATTCATGCCATGCGACTGATGTCCATCGATATACAACCTCTGAGCTCGTACGTTTCAGAGAAGGGCGTTAAGCAAAAGAATAAATTCCCCGCCGCCAAACAGATGTATATTTAACAGAGATCAATCGTCACAGAATAAAATCCAATGTCAGACACACAGTCCATTTACAAGTCCGTTCTGGGTCTGAACGAAACCGGAGGCACTAAATACCTCGCAAACCCATCGATCACCACGTACGTCTGGACGATCACCACTCATTATCCATATTTCGGGATGCCTCCCAATCAGGACCTCGGTTACCATCCAAACGAGGTGAAGATCTCCGGTCTTCGACCATCGTCTTCATCTCCGACTTTCAATCATCGGGCAATTATTTGAAATGAGAATTAACCCGGCCTTTTCAAATAATTCACGTATATTTAGAATTTCAAATCAATTTATTTCAATGGTTAAATCATTCGACAACACCAATTTTGCTCTTTAATGTAGTTTTCACACCAAACACATTCAACCATCAAGTACCACATAAATCGAGCAAATTCAGTTTATTTCCTTTCCATATCGTTTATGGTATTTTATAACGATTTATCGCTATTTTTATTTATTTTAAAATAGCCCATTTATTCAAAACGACGCTTCGGGCCATAGCGCGGCCGTGGCGCTATTTTTCTTCAGATTTGATTTACACATATCTGTAAATCTAACCGTTGGATCTTCACAAAATTTACATCATTAGAAAGGTCTTTTCAAAACGAATCCAACGGTTCCAGTTTCGGGAAAATCCGACGGTCGGATCTCCCGGTACAATCGTTTGAAATTTCGATTTCAAAATATGAACTGCCGCGTCGTTATTCGATTAAATATAATTATATATATATATATATATATAATCGTTTCTGGCGCTGTTTTTCTTCAGATTTGAGTTAAACATTCCAGACAATCCAACCGTTGGATTTTTACAAAGTTGGTGCCGTTGGAAAGATATTTCCAAGGCGAACCCAACGGTTGCGGTTTCGGGAAAATCCAATGGTCGGATTTCCCGCACTAGTTGTTTGAAATCACGGTTTCAAAACACGAACTGCACGACCACGTTTCGTTTTAATTTTATTTATATTTATATATTTATATAAATATAGTTCACCCAACAATTTCAATATCGTTTTCACTTCAAATATTTCACTAACGCCTTTAAATTTTGGAAAATTTCGCCATAACCTCCTTTGTACGGGAGGGGCTGGGAAAATTCCCAAATAGCCACACGGGCGTATCATGTCAAAAAGAAAAAGCCAAGCGGCTAGCCAACAGGCTCATAAAATCATCACCCAAACAAAACAGTAAATGTGTACCTATTTGTCCAGCACAAAATTTTATTCCTCTTCTCTAGCCCCTTTGCTTTAACCTGTTCAATAGATATGCATGTACATATATACAATTTCTTATCGTTTATCATTTTCCATTCAACTTCATATTTGGTTCCATTTGGTTTAAAAACACCATTCATTCTAATGTTGCATGTATAGGCAAAAATCATATCATTAGCTAATTAATGAATATTTCAACTTGTATATATTTATTTGAACGAGTTGCTATTTTTAACACTTCACATTTCAACGATTCATGTATATAATAAAAAATGGGATTTTTATTGTAAAACAATTCATTTCAAAACAATATTATTTTATATAGTTTATATAGGTGATAAAAAAAGGGAATTTTCTTATAAAACAATTTCTTTCAAAATGAGATTATTTTACACAGTTCATATAGTCGATAAAAGGTGATTTTTATTATCAAACAATTTATTTCAAAATATGAATACCATTCAACACATGAATTTCTAATCAACGAATGAATATCGATTCAACACATGAAGGTTTTCTATAGTTTCTATATATAGATAAAAATGTGATTTTTTTATATTTAAAACGCGAATACCATTCAACACATGAATTTCTAATCAGCGAATGAATATCAATTCAACACAAGAAGGTTTTCTATTTCAATGAATAAATATAGTTTCAACAAATGAAAATAATTCAAACACATGAATATTATTCAAAATTTCGGCAGCATAACGGCAGGGTAGTTAAAACCGGGACCGTCCCTAGTACGGCTCCTCGCTCTACCTTAAAACCTCGCGGTTTTTGACAATGGGGATCATGCATCTAGTTCGCACGCAGGCGGCATGTATATATTTATTTCATTTCCACAAACTAATCCTATGTGGTTTCAACCAAATATTTCTCAACCACAAACGGGTATTTTTCAACCACAATCAATCAATATCAACCACAAACAATCCCAAACAACCATTCGCTATCAATCAATTTTCACATCAATCACAATCAATAAATATCGTCCATGGTTTGTGGACGAGGGGCGTATATATATATATATATATATATATATATATATATATAGCAGTACACTTTTATTTCAACACATATATAATTTTTACAACGCATATACAACTTATACATCGAACGTACAACTTATACAACGCTTATACATGAGGTGTACAACGCTTATATAACTCATACATCGACTATATAATTTATACATCGTCGTTTTCCATATTGTTTTTAAATCAGAAATCTCACATTGGGTTCCACTCCACCAAAAATAGCAGAAGGCTCAGAAAAATATGCGGTCTCTTCTAAAATGTAGAAGACGTCCACACGATCACGATGTTTCCTGTTTCATCGAATTTCGTTAACACAGCAAAAAGATATGATTTTTCAAAGTTTGCAACGGTTTTAAACTGTTAAAATCAGTTTTAAAATTACACAGCCGATACCTTTCAAAAATCTTCAAAACTAGGTTTGAATTTTTCGATCAATCCGTGCAATGGTTCCACGATCGGGTTGCGCAGGGTCGAAGAGCTACGTGAGGCGCACGTGCGCCAGGAAGGAGGCCCACTTCGGTGGCTTCTGGTGACGGCGGCGGCGAAGTGAAGGCGGCGACTTCTCGGCGTCCGTTCTCCCAAAATACACAATGAAAAAAATCGAAACTAGGTATGGATTTGAAGATCTCGAGGAGCTCTACAAAATCTTCAACTGGAGGAGGGGCTAATTTTGCCTGGTTTGGTCGGAAATTGGATGGGAGCAGCAAGAAGGGTTTTCGCCGTCGATCGGCGGTTACGGGGAGAGAGAAAAGGATTTTTCTATTTTTTTTATTTGAATTCTGATTGGTCGGTAGATTTTATAAGGGTTTTTCTGACGCGACCACCAATCCAAACCCAACGACTGTCGTCCCTAGTGTTTTACCCCCATTCCGAACACAATGGGATATGTTTCGAAGGCCCATTCGATTATTTCAGTCAGTTTTCCTTCAAATTAAAATATAAAACATTCAATATTTGATTTGAACGTGCATTTCAATTTTCCATGGCCACAAACTGATTCGAAAAATTCCAGAAAAATAAATCTAGCTATGTTTTGACGATACGGTCCCAACAAAACTAGTTTCGTCGAATTCTGAGACCGTTTGCAAAAAGGCCGATTTTTGGTCGATCCAATTTAACCGTAATTGACCAAAACACATTTTCCTTTCCCACGCTCACACATTAGCTTCAAAAATTATGAAATTTGAAACCTAGCAATAACTTCTCATCCTGGATCCAACAAAAGTGGTTTCGTCGAATTCCGAGGTCGTATGCAAAATGGCTATTTTCACGGGCTATATAAATTCCATATCGACCCTTCCGAAAATTCATTCAGCCATAACTTTTGCTTTTCGCTATGAAAATTCGATTTTTCAGATTCGTTAGAAAGGTATTCACTAACATATTTAAATATTTTTGGTTTTACTAAAATCCGGATTGTTTTGCACCCGGTACAGTCTGACAAAGTTTGAATTCAATTTTTGAAACTGCAGCGCCATTTCAGGCCTTGTTTATAATTAAAATTAATTATATTCGTTTTCAGTTGTCGATTCAACTCACTTTTCATTGCCATTATTTAAAATATTTATTTTAAATATTTTAAATCCATTATTTTAGCCAATTTAAAAATTTTAAATTGGTTCAGATTTTCTGGGTCGTTACAATGGTTCATGGATTGACCTGCCTAATTGCACACTATACTACCTTGAAGTCTTTCGAACAAGACCAATTTTTTTTGCACTAACTTGACAGTGCTTCAAGCATATTCATATCTTTGGCTTTTAGCTTTAGTTCGAGGTAATCTTGAAAAGGCTTACTTGAACTATTGGACTGATCTAATCATCTGGAAGAAAACTTGTGGATTTTAGCTTGCATATTGCTTTTAGACTAACATTTAAACTTCGTAGCATACCTTTGGCTTTGAACCTACTTCGCGCTTCTTCAAAGTAGATCTTTTGGCTTCAAACCAGCTTCATATCTCCTTGAAGCGAGGCTTTGGCTTGGAACGCACATTATGAACTTTGAACAACTTTCTAGTTTCAAGCTTAGTCATTTGGCTTTTAGGAACACATAAGATCTCACTCACTTGGCTTTGTTGTGATCCTTTAGCATGTTAGACCATTTCTGGACTAACGTTTTTAGCACTATAAACTCTGAACTTGTTGAACACCCTTACTTGCCTAACCTATATCCGCACTTGAGCACCATTGCTGTATTTCTCTAGTTTGGACCGACTCTTCTTGTTACAAATTCAAGATGAGTCGAGTCTCCAGAAACGTAGCTAGGAACAGTTCCACGTTAGGGGTGGTTAGTGAAGGTGGATCGGGCATGGGAACTTCCGAGTACCAAGCTATGTTCGATGCCATGATCGCGTCGGTCACGGGAAGAGCCCGAGCTTCCCCTGCAGTAGCCGTATGTGGGGGTGGTGCTCTTGTGCCTGAAACACCCCACCTCTGTTAAGGTCACTCACAAAGGGAATGCCTTAACTTTGGTGAAGCGCTTTAGGTAAAAGATGCAGATAAATTACAAGACAGACAAATAAAACAGCGAAAAATAAAGTCATTTTATTAACAATTTGATTCAGTCAAGCTTTTACAACAATTTTCTCAAATCATACTTAAAAGTAATACATAAACTTCTGTCTTGATTTAATAACTTCCAAGTGTAAAAGAAGCACAAAAATAACAACGATATTCCCCAATAAAGCATGAGCCAGCCATAGCAGTGGAAGAGAGAGTCCAAAGAAAAACATCGACCACCTTCGAGCTTGAAAAGAAAACTGAGCTAAGTGGTAACATTTCCTCCCTGAGAACCTAAGGGGGGGGGGGGGGGGGAAGAGGCGAAACAAAACTAGGTCAGACATGAGTTTGGTAAGTCCAGTGATTATTCAGCATATAAAATGGTAAGAGAGCCATGACATGAATAAACTGGATGCAGGACAACAACAAAGAAATAAGGTAACATAGGATAAGCATAAGGTATGATAAGGCAAGATAAACTGAATGCGCTCTTACTCTTTCTTTGCTTCGCTACTACCTTGTTTATCCGATTTTTATATCTATCTCTGCACCACCTAACTAGTGTCCCAACTAGTAATCTGTATAAAATGATAATATTACAATGTGATCCCAATCCCCGCAATTGTGGTAGCCTTCAGGTGTACATCTAGTATGAGGATCTTACCTCAATCAGCCTAATTGCCATGAAGATGTTAGATGTACTCTTACTACCCTATCGATCGGCTCCCTACTTGTATTAAAGTTCCACGTGTCTGTCTCAATCGGCTCTCTCTTGCGTGTAGATACCCTGTGTTGGTCCCACCATAAGGTGTATCAATCCTTATGATAGCGACCCGACACGATTCAAGATGCACAGTGTATAACTACTGGTACCCAGTGCCTGCTTTTTCCCACTCTGGAGTACGTGCACGCCCATAAACCGTCGGAACCTACACTGACGTACCCCTTGCCGCTGTTTTGACCGCTCATAATCAACCCAGTGATTGTGCTCCACCCTGCCTAGTTCAGGGTACCATGATACATCTATGTGGGTTACTGCTGAAATGGGTCCCCGTTACTAGGGTTTCCTACTGGTTAAGTTTTGTTGGCCTATATTTACCAATATTACCCACCAACCCTATGCGTACTTAACCCTCCCACTGATTCAAGCATGTTTACTTAACGGTTAAGTTTGTGGGCCTGTATGTACTGATATTACCCACCTACACGAGATGTACTTAACCCTCCCATCGATTCAAGCATGTTCATTTAACATTTAAGTTTGTGGGCCTATATGTACTGATATTACCCACCTATATGAGATGTACTTAACCCTCAGCCTGATTCAAGCATGTTTATTTAATGGTTAAGTTTGTGGGCCTATATTTACCAATATTACCCACCAACCCGATATGTACTTGACCCTCCCACTGATTCAAGCATGTTTATTTAATGGTTAAGTTTTGTGGGCCTATATTTACTAATATTACCCACCAACCCGATATGTACTTAACCCTTCCACTGATTCAAGCATGTTTATTTAATGGTTAAGTTTTGTGGGCCTATATTTACTAATATTACCCACCAACCCAATATGTACTTAACCCTCCCACTGATTCAAGCATGTTTATTTAATGGTTAAGTTTTGTGGGCCTATATTTACTAATATTACCCACCAACCCGATATGTACTTAACCCTTCCACTGATTCAAGCATGTTTATTTAATGGTTAAGTGTTGTCCATTCATGTTAACTTAACCCACTCATTCATCATGTCATGTTGGTTAAGCGTTTCTTATTAACTTGACCCTCCTTACTTATCATGTTGGATCGGTTAAGTGTTTCCTATTAACTTAACCCCGTTCGTTCATCAAGTTATATTGGTCAAGTGTTTCTTGTTAACTTAACCCCACGTATTCATCTTGTTGTATTGGTTAAGTGTCATCAATCAATTCAAGTTAACTTAACCCACCTACGTGTCATGTTACTTTAGTTAAGTTTTGCCTTCTTGTGTTAACTTAACCCTACCACAAATCAAGTTATATTGGTTAAGTGTTTCCCTCTTATTTTAACTTAACCTTACCACAAATCAAGTTATATTGGTTAAGTGTTTCCCTCTTGTTTTAACATAACCTTACTACAAATCAAGTTATATTGGTTAAGTGTTTCTAAATTTACTTAACCTCACCCACTTGTCTAATTAACATGGTGTATTGGTTAAGTGTTACCTTAATTAACTTAACCCTACCATTCCTATCTTAGCTTTAATTCTTTTATTAAAGCACCAACCACTCACATTAGGCAGGTATTGTTACGGTCACTGGATGTGCCGGTCAGTTCCGGGCAGTTTTACACTATAACTCAGTCTAACCTCGGGTTCTTTTGGGCTCAATGCGCTAACCTCTCACATTAGATCTATATTGTTACGGTTGCTGGATTTGCCGGGCGGTTCCGGGCAGTCTTACACCGTAACTCAATCTAACCTAGGGTTAGGCATATTCGTCTTTTACTAAATTTACATATTTATCCTTTTATGTAAATTGTCAACAATTTATTGTCATGGCCCACTTTCCCTCTAAATCAAGCTCATAATTTTAGTTATAAAAATTTATACCACTTTTATGCCATAAACCATTTACATGTTTATAAGCCAAATATTTCAATTATATGTAATTTCATGTTTTTCCCCAACGTTACCCCCGTTAAACGTTCGCATAAATCACATAAAATGTTAGGCTCGATACATAGCCTTATCTTATACACAAAAGGGGAAAAAGAGGAACATGTAATAATTCCAACATCATAAAAATATGGATCTAACTACACATGTATCATATGAATTTGGCATAGAACAATATACATTTGATTACAAACTTGCAAATTTAGATCTATTCAACATGAATCATGAAATAGGGATTTTTCATAAAACTACATAAACTTAAAATTAGACATGTAGTTGTGAACTTGCAAATCAGTTGGATCAAATCTAACATGAACCTAATCATACTAACATGTAGTTTTGGATCATATATGTGAACATGGTTGAACATAGCAAAATCCCCAAATTGTCATACAACATATAAGTGTCATTACCAAATCATACAACTTGAAATGTCATCACCAAATTATACAATATGGTATGTCATCGCCAAATTACGCAATATGATATTCCAACGCCAAATTATAATATGTCATCGCCAATTTATGTCATCGCCAAAATACACAACATAATATGTCATTGCCAAATTACACCACATATGGATTCATTGCCAAGCGTTTAACATTTATCATCAAATTACATACAACATGATCACCACTTAGCATGATAAGAATCATAATCTCAATCAATTCAGTTTTAACAAAAAGGATAGGCATAGATTTACATTAGACGATGTTCTACATCCATTTATTTAGTCACGATTCTAATATCATTTAAGTCCAAATGATAACTGGACTTACAAAAAGGAGACTAGTCTTGTGTTCAGGGATCTATATTATGAATTTGGATAGCTCTCCTTTGTTGTAGACATTGAATTCTCTTAGTTGAATTAGATTTGATTTAATTTGATTCTTGCTTCTATCTTGCTTTCTAGTTGAATGGGAATGGCGGCTACTCTAGGTTGAGTGTTGACAACATGACGGTCTTAGGAGTATTTTTGTGTGGCTTAGGGTTTTAGATTTAGGTTGGTTATATAGAATTTTAATTAAATAAGAGACGTCAGATCAACCTAGAAGCAATCAAGACCATCCAGCTAAAGCAACGTGTCACTCAGCCAATCATAGCATGACACATAAGCCCTAACACCTCAGAATTTATCACAAAGCCAATCAGAGAAGGCCACGTAAAAAGACAATTATTAACCAACAAAAAATGCGCCACGTGCACCACATGATGCGTACACGTCATATATATATGTATATATATTATATATATATATACATTTATTTATCTATCTTCCCAATTAACAATTTTCTCACTAAACCACTTTTTGAACCGCGTTCACACTAAGCCACTTTTTAGCCATTCCCCTAAAACAAAAATATGGCGCTGGCGGGGATCAAACTCTGTACCTCTTGTATGCAAGTCACATGTTCTAACCAAATGAGCTACTATAACACCCCGTAATTTTAAATATTAAAGTTAACAAATTAAAGAATACTTAATTTCAATTGTGGGAATTAAGGAAAACGAGTTGCACCATTGCGTTCGTCTCGGAATTCTGCTTGAGATAG
Source organism: Allium sativum (assembly GCA_030737875.1). Lineage (NCBI taxonomy): Eukaryota > Viridiplantae > Streptophyta > Magnoliopsida > Asparagales > Amaryllidaceae > Allium > Allium sativum. The sequence goes on along the minus strand of CM060921.1, from coordinate 791,548,966 downwards.
AGTCTGAGTTTGTGTGAATTTGACTTCCTATGAAGAAGTTATGGCCTTCTGAAGTTTCGGAAATTAGTTAAATTAAAAATAGCTTTAGGTTTAGGAAAAAAAAAACAGGGACCAGGTCGACAAGGGGGTCGACCTACCCCTATATAGGTCGACCTGCCCCCCCCCCCCCCCCCCGGGCAGATCTGAAAGAAGACGATTTTGTGACTCAGTGCTGAGTCATTAGGGCTGAGGTGTCATTCTATCTTGACTGGATGGTCTTGATTGATTCTAGGTTAATCTGACGGCTCTTAATTAACTAATCTTCTATAAAAACACCATAGAACCCTAACCCTAATCACACAAAATTCATAACAAGAGCCGCCATGCCATCAATGGAGAACCTAGAGTAGCCGCCATACACTTTCAACCCTAAAGCAAGATAGAGGCTTGAATCAAAATCAAATCAAATCTAAATAACAACTAAGTCTACATCAAAGGCGAGCAATCCAATTTCAGAATACAGTTCCTAGAAAGACAAGACTATTCTTTCACTACAACAAATATACCATATTACAACGGTGCAAAAACGTTGTAAAAGGTTTTTACAACAGTGGAGCCACCGTCGTGTATTAAGAAGTTGTAATATACTTATATCTTTTACAACGTTTCTGCACCGTTGCGACACCGTTGTGAAATGTGTATTTTACAACTGTTTTCCACCGTTGTAGTAATACATATTACAACTTTTTTGCACTGTTGTAGTAATACATATTACAACTTTTTTCACCGTTGTAGTAATTTTTACTACAATTAATTATAACAATATGATTTTTGTTTCGTTATACATTACATTTCATATAAAAATAAATATTTATATTGAATAAAATGATACTACACTGAACTGAAATAATCAATTAAATATTTTATTTCAATATTTGAATTACTACAACTTTCTGATCCACTATCGTACAACTCACTTTTACATAATACAGTCATAACAATACATACATTCCTCACTACAAACCGATCACTCAATACACTCAATTACATACACACTTTCGTATAAATATACATACATACTGACATATTCCGAGTCTTTATGCTCCAGCATCCAATGATCATCGATTTCAACATCATGCTCATCGTCAAATATCCTTATTACTCTGTGCATTCATTCATGAGTACAGATGATGCCCAAATGCATATATATTTTACATTTCATTTTTTTTGTGTCGAATTTTTTTTTATATATAAAATGAATATTATAATTTGCGTATAATAGCTGTTGTATTTGTTTTGAAAGAATCTGACATGTCTTTCGTTCCAGAGTAAAAGACCCAATGTAAAATATATTGTTACTCAATTTTTTTTTATCGCAAGGCTCTGCCTTCATGGAAACTGTATGAGTATTTGTTTATACTGCAATAAGAAGTATGTATATATTCCATATCTTATGTGAAAACATATACATATATGACCAAACCCAACACATCAAATCAATTGTCATAATGTGCAATCCTAATATTTCAACAAAAAAAACCAAAAATAGGAAAAACAAACAATTAAGGTCAACTTTTATACCTTTTCCTTACACACAGCATGGCGATAACTCCTAAATTGCCAAGAACCACATCCAAACTCTACACATTCCAAAAAGAAGAAAAAATCTTCTACCTCACACTGGAAGAACAGATGTACTCCTACCCCTTCCATATCTTGGAAAGAACAATCGGCCGCTCCTACTAGACGTAGACATATGCATTTCTCTGACTCCATCTGTATTATTAACAGTTTCCAACATGGCGCTTAAGGAGGATAAGGAGTTCGGCTAGATGAAGATAAGGCCGACCCAAATGAAATCGCAGAGAGAACTGAATCAACAGCATAAAAGATTGAAATGAGGAGGAAATTAGATCTGAAGAAAATAGAGTTCGGTTCGAAAGTGGAAGCAGCAGTATAAAACGCAATAGCCAAGAAAGCCAGGAGGAAGGAGCAAAGTACGATGAGGAAGAGGGAGAGAGCAGAGGACGTAGAAAATTGAAGAAGGCATGGCAGCACTGATAGAACCCTAGTCTCCTAATACGTATTTGCTGGGTTGCGTCAGTTTTAATTTTGGCAGCGGAAGACCACATCAACTCACAAATTTTGGAGCCAAAATTTCGCAATCCCGCCTAAACCTAAGTCTTTTCCGCAACTTCTCGTTATTGGTGGGTTTAGGCTAAATACCTGTGTCGTTGCCAAACGTTCACTTAAATTTTCGAAAGACTAGAATTAGAAATAGATTTAACAACTGAAATTAAATTAACTATATTATGAATTCCGTTAATTTTTTCAAATATTAAATATTACTATGGAATTATTAAATATAAATGTAACCTATTTATTAATTAGTAGTCCTTTTTTAAACATAATTAGTACTCCTTAATTATTAATCCTTACTATTTAATTCTTAACTCTAATCGAGTGTTAATTACTGATGTTTTATTATTACATATATACTACCAATTATTAAATATTTATTAATAAAAACTAATTACTGCAAGGCGACGACGGCTACCCTGGACAAGGGGATAGAAGTTATAGGCGAATAAGCGATGACGAGTAACCAGCGCAAGGCGATACCTGCAGCCCTAGATTTAAAAAAAGGAGGATTATAAAAGTCGTAAGAGAGTTAGGAAGAATAAAAAAGAAAGTAACTTTTTCGCCCACTATTCTTTGGTTTATTTGCAAAATCATAAAGGCTATCACGGAATTAACCGTTATAAGAGATTATATTTGTTATTAAATGTTGTCTTGAACATGTATCATAAGTTAATTAAATGTTGTTTTAAAAATATATATATTGTATATATATGGAAAATGTTTAATACGGAGGGAAAAGTGGACCACTAATCTCATCCACTAATTATTATTTGGAAAGTTATTTAATATGGTAAGTTAAACAATATATAATAGCTATTTATTAATCTTATGATTTTTCTTTTTTTTTATTTTATGAAAAAATGTAATAGAAAATTATATAAATTGCTTGAAATTTTTATTAAAATATTTAAAAGTAATTATTTAATTATTACTTCTTAATTAGTGATTCTTACTTCTTATTTATTGATTACTAAAATTAATTATTCATTACTAAAAACTAATTTTTATTTATTTATTTTTAATTTCTAATAATAATACATAATTATTATTTATTAATTATTATATAGCAAAAAGAAATTATTAATATTAGTTATTACATATTTTCAAATAAACTATTTATTATTATTATTATTAAACAATAGTTATTGAGTATTAATATTTTTATTAATTATCGAAATTTTATTAATTATTAATATGGTATTTTTGTTGTAGTGTAGTCATATATATATTACAACAGTCAAAAACTAAAAGTTGTGATAGGCTTTTATTACAACTGTCAAAATAACACAGTTGTTAAAAATAAGTTTATTACAACATTTCTTGAAAAAAGTTGTAAAAAACATTTATTACAACGGTGCTTTTACCACCGTTGTAAAATTAAAGTTGTAATATGATGTTTTTATTGTAGTGTTACAACGGTGCTTTTTCCGCCGTTGTAAAAAATCGTTTATTACAACGGTGTTTTTACCACCGTTGTAAAAAACCATTTATTACAACGGTGCTTTTACCACCGTTGTAAAAAACAATTTATTACAACGGTGCTTTTACCACCATTGTAAAATTAAAGTTGTAATATGGTGTTTTTGTTGTAGTGTTTTAATTGTGAGTATGATAGCTTTCACAAGATAATTCGTTAATTTAATTATGATAAGATATAAGTGGGATCATAAGAATATGATTTTGAATCATGTGATATAAATTATATGTATGTTTGTGGTATTGAATCATATGTTAGTTCTTATGTGAGTTTTATGCAAGTTGGATCATATGTTAGTTCTTATGTGAATTTTATGCAAGTTGGATCATATGTTAGTTCTTATGTGAATCCTATGCAAGTTGAATCATATAACTTATGCAAGTTTGTGGTGATTGGATCATATATTCTCATATGAATCTTATGCAAGTTAGGTTGTTAAAATATATGTGAAACATGTATATGCATATGCTAGTTTATGTGACATTTATCTATATGTTTAGATACATATGCAAGTTCCTACCTTTATGTTTAGATCCTTAAGCAAGATTATATCTTTATGTTTAGATCTATATGCAAGATTACATCTTTATGTTTAGATCCATATGCAAGTTCACACCTTTATATTTGGATCTATAACAGTACATAAGTTATGCAAGTTTATGTCCATCACCTATGCTAGTTTGAATGAAATTCATATGCAAGTTATTGGCTATGTAATTTTATGTCATGATCCTTAGATCTGTCTTATGTGTTAAGTGATGTTGTTTTTCTTTTTATGAGTTAGATTGTTTGCGAGTCTAACATATGTCATATGAAAGTGTACGAATAGCGTGGGGATGATGGGATAATATTGAATATACATAAAATTGTGAATTGGCATAAATGGCCTTAAAAAGGCATATAATTAATTTAAGACATTAATTGGCATAATTGGTATTTATGGACATGATTTTGAGATATAATTATGGACATAAATAAATTGGGAATTTATTGACAAATTTGAATAGGGATATTAATCTAATTTGGGGTTAAATAAAGATGTGTAATAATAAACTGCCAAAGACACGAGCTTAGACTCTTTTGTGGTGTAAGACTGCCCGGACCCGCCCGGCAAATCCAGCAGCCACAAATGCCAGTCTAATGTGAGAGGTCAAAGGCACGAATTAAATGCGTAACAGTTGCAAAGACACGAGGTTAGGCTCGTTTGCGGTATAAGACTGCCCGGACCCGCCCGGCAAATCCAGCAACTGCAAATGCTAGTCTAATGTGGGAGGTCTTACAAGGTTACGGTTCTAATGAATTAACACTTAACCAGATAAACATGTGGTGGGACATGGGGGGTTAAGTGGGTGCCTTGGGTGGCATGTGAAATTAAGTGGGTGCCTTGGGTGACATGTGAAATACGATTAGGTGCCTTAATAATTAATTAATGCTGATTAAAGACAAATATGAATGACAAACCGAAGTTTGGTTGAGTGAGTGATTCTCTGAGTAACAATCTGATGTTGATTTCGGTCTTCGTGGTTGGTACTTAGGGAGTTATTCTCTTAACCAATGTATCTGTGAACAAAGATGTACTTAATCATAAACTAAGTAACACATGATAAATGGATAGGGCTAAGACCAACTTAACCAATAATATATAAGTGGGTAGGGTTAAGACAAGCTTAACCAATAACACATGTTGATTTGTTAAGTGGATGACATGGGGGACATGTGGGATATAATTATAAACACTTAACCAAGTTGAAAACATGTAAGAAGACATGAATATGAAGGGGTTAAATGGGGAATCTTAGTGGGGACCAAGCATAGGTAGAAAGCTTGTGTGGGGACCCTTTTCAAACTAGTAACCCATTTAGTATCTTTGTGAGCTCGACCCAAGTCGAGGGCGGGACACGCTTACTGGGTTTGATTGTAAGAGGTCAAAACGGGTTAGCGGTGGCAACGCGAGTCCAACAGGGTCATATGCGTGCGTGGGCCCGGGCTGGTTGGTAAGACGTTGTTGCATCGTGTAGGTATAAGCTGTGCATTTTTAGTGGTATCGGGTTGCCACTTTGGGGAGTGATACACCCCACTGTGGGACCAACACGGGTATCTACGAGTTAGGGAGCCGATCGAATGGGGAAGGTAGTGGGTACGACTAGCGGAGATAGGAGCAGACGGCACATATGAAGACAACTAGGAGTATAACTACCATATTATGAATAAACATTATAATTAGAATGGGGATGGTAGGGGGTACGACTAGCGGAGATAGGGGCAGACGGCACCTACGAAGACAGTTAGGAGTACACAAAACTACCATTAATATTATTTTGTTCGGTGGGCGGGATCAACTTTTAGGGTAACTATTAATGGTGCGGTGTAATTAGCATTGGTACAGTATAATAATTATCCTATAGTGATTAGGAACGAGATTAACGCCAGAATATTCCTCTTATTTGCTTTGTCATGCCCACTTGTTTCATGGTCATATCTTATCTTACCAGTTTATGCCTTATCCTAGTTACTTTAATAATTATATTGTTAAAGTTATTATACTCACCAGATTTTATGTCTAACCCCCTTTGTTTTTGCCTCTTTTCTTCCTCCTCCCCAGGTTCTCAGGGTGGGACTAGTACTAGTGGAGCTTGATCTTGGATCTCTTTCTCTCTCTTTTGAAAGTGCTTGGATTGCTGAAAGTAAAGTTCAGCTCATCTCTTTTATGGCTACTTGTGTTGGGGTCTATGCTTTTTATTTTATGTACTCTGAAACAATTTATCAAGATGGATATTAAGTGTACTTGGTTTATGAAGTTGTTGTAATCAAACTATTTCTCCACTGCAATAAAAGTTGTTTAAAAATTTTCAAGTACCATTATTTATATCTATCTTGTTATATTCTGTTCTATACACTAAATACGCTCCATGGAAGTTAATGCATTCCCTTTGTGAGTGACATTAATGGACGTGGGGTGTTACACGTGGTATCAGAGCTGAAGGTTACTAGACCATATATGAATTTTGAAAAACTATATTTCAAAAAGCATTTTTTTAAAAGAAATACTTTCAAAAGTATGTTTTAAGGAAAGTATTTTCAAGAGGAAAGTTTATTTTGAAAAACATAACCCCCAAGAGCCATATATCTTTCCTTCGATTCTCCGTTTTGAATCTCTTCCTCTTTCCTTTTTTTGAATTTCTTCCTCCATGTATAGACGCTTTTTCTAAGATGTGTAAGAACTTCCGTACGATGGGCGGAAAACCACTTCATGGGACTGGGACGTCTGTCAAATCTAGAAGGAAGTGGAGGACCGTCAGTACCTTTAAGGTAGACGGTGGGAGGAAGGTTCAATTAGCCGCTTGGTTAATGAAGAACGAAGCCTCATTTGGTACGAGGTCATGAATAGAGAATGTGTAGGAGAGACATGGAAAGGACACACGATAAAGTAGATCCAAAGAAAGGCGATAAGGATAACAAGGGGCCAAGAGAAAAGTGAGGGCCACACTTGTGAAATACCCGACTACTTAAATAAAGATGTTAGAAAGAAAGAGAAGACTAGTTGTTGTCGTTACGGAGAAACATGAAATCTTATTAGGATCGTCCAAAGAAGCAAAGGGCAAAAGGACAAAGTACGGGATCTTCTTGAGGGCAGACGCGTTCCCTCATGGATGGCATACCTGATAGAGGTAGAAATATCTTGGTTGGAAGTTTGGTTTTTTTTTTATCATCCTGTTCGAAATTTGTTAGAATTCTGGCGCTTCACACTCGTTTATATCTGTTTCGTTAGTTGAAACACTGCACCTAATACTAGTCTAGTTACGGATCCCATAGTAGTCTCAAATCCTATTGGTGGTTCGGCTCATCTTTCTATGATTTGTCGGGATTTGAGAGTGTCTATCTTGGGCGTTGGGTTTGAATGCAAAGCCTTCGCTCTTGGCTTCATGGGCTACGGCTTGATTCTAGGTATGGATTGGCTAACTATATACGGGACCATCCTAGATTGTGAAAGAAGGGTAGTTAGATTGTTGACTCGTTGTGGAAAGACCCTGGATATTTCTTGTGACCCTAGAGGTCCAGTAACGCTTAGCTACCTAGAATCCCTTGACGCATCCAATGATGATTTGAAATCTGTTCGTGTGGTCCGTGAATATAGTGACGTCTTCGATGAAGTTCGAGGTTTACCCCGAGGCATGAGATAGACTTTCGAATATATCTAGTAGATAATGCAAAGCCAGTTGCATTACCAGTGCGCCACATGGCTCCAAGGGAGAGAAGAGAACTCAGTAAGCAAGCGAAGAAGTTGCTTGAGAAGGGGTTCATAAGAAGGAGCATTTTAGAACAGGGTGCTCTAGTTGTTTTTGCTACGAAGGCTGATGGTTCACTTAGATTGTATGTGGGCTATAGAGAGCTGAATAAGCTCACGAAGATGGACAGACCATAAGTCGCTAAAGTACTTATTTTCTCTGAAGGACCTAAATTTTAGGCAACAGAGATGGATGGAGTTTTTGGCATCCTACAATTTTGAGATTGTATATACCCTTGGCAAGGGTAACGTTGTAGCCGACGCCTTAAGTAGAAAGAAGTTAACCTTAAGTCCTTTGTTCGTAGAACGACAGAGTTTGGAGTATATATCTTCCTTTGACTTCAGACCCTCTATCGATTATGTACCCGGATTATTGGCATCGTTAGAGGAGCAACCTACACTTTTGGGTCGAGTTGGAGAGGCACAGCGAAATGACCTACAGTTGGTTGAGATACTAGGCAAGCTTATAGGAGGGGAGTCCTCGAGTCATCTTGATAGATATGCTATAGATGAGAGAGGTTGGCTATGTAGAGATGGAAGACATTGTGTACCACAAGACGAGAGTTTGAAGAAGGCAATTCTTGAAGACTCACATCGCTCTAAGATGACCATACATCCCGGTGGTGATAAGATGTATAGGGATAATAAGCAAGTTTTCTTTTGGGCCAGAATGAAGAAGGATGAAGTCGAGTTCATTGCATATGCTTAGTGTGCCAACAAGTCGAGGCGGAGCAAAAGAAGCCCGGAGGTTTGCTCCATCCCTTAGAGATTTCGCTTTGGAAATGGGAAAGAGTTTCCATGAATTTTGTAGATAGGTTACCAAGATCAAGGAAGGGTAATACTGGGATTTGGGTAATTGTACACCGACTTATGAAAAGTGCCCATTTTATTCCCGTTAAAAGTAGAAGGACCGCCGCATGGTTAGCATCTGTTTACCTTCGAGAGGTGGTTCGTTTGCACGACATACCCTCCATCATTTTGGCGATAGAGATCCTATTTTCACAAGCGAATTTTGGAAAAGCTTACAAGAGGCGGTTGGGACGCAGTTATGCTTAAGCACCGCTTATCATCCTCAGACGGACGACCAGACCGAGAGGGTGAATCGGATTCTAGAAGACCTTCTGAGGCTATGCATCCTAGACTTTGGAGGAACATGGGAAGAGCACCTTCCACTAGTAGAGTTTGCCTATAATAATAGTTTATAGGCTAGCATTGGCATGACACCTTTTGAGGCTCTTTATGGACGACCGTGCCGATCACCTACATGTTAGTGGGAATCCACGGATAAGGTTTTGCTTGGACCCGACATGATTAGGGAGACTTCGGAGAAGATAGACCTGATTCGACAGCGAATGAAGACAGCACAGGATCGACAAAAGTCATATGCTGATAGAAGACGAACCGATCTTGAGTTCAATGTTGGGGACATGGTTTATATTAAGGTGTCACCATTAAGAAACGTAGTCCGTTTTGGATCAGTAGGGAAGTTGGCACCAAGGTTCGTAGGACCCTTTCCAATTACAGAGAGGATTGGGCGGATGGCGTATAGAGTAAAGTTACCGGAAAAGCTCAGCGGAATTCATGACGTGTTTCACGTTTCGCATTTGCGTAAGTGTTTACACGATACAGCAGAAGTGGTAGAGCCGAGCACGCTCGAAGAAGTGGAAGTAGAGCGGAATGCTCGATCAGACGAGCTCCTACACGCATTCTCGGATCGGAGGTCAAAAAGCTTCGCAACAAAGAGGTCAAGTTGGTCAAAGTGCAATAGGAAGATGATCAAAGAGACGCGACTTGGGAGATGGAAGATAAGATGCGTACGTTGTACCCTTTCCTTTTTGTGGGTATGTTTTATTTTATCGTTTTTCTACCGCTTTGTTGATACTTGTCCTATCTTTTAGTATTATCTTTGCGATGACATCTTCGATCTTTAGTTAGGATGAACCCGATGGTTGAAACATGTGTTTGAGACATGTTATGTTTGATGGATGCAAATGGATGCAAGTGGTTGCTAGTGGTTGCTCGTGGATGCATGTACACACACCTTAGGCACTAGATCGGCTCAATCACCTTCATGTTGCATATAAATGTGTGTGCATATTTAAATTAATGGATGTATAATGGTTGTGTTATCATATGGATGTTGCATTTTGATGAATGGTTGTGCACACATGTAGAAATAATATGTATCGATAAGATTCTTTCGCATACATAATGGACGCATGGCACTATCATGATTCACATTAAGGAGGTCAACTGAATCAGTAGACCGCGTGATTTTGCATTAGATAAGGAACATATACACACGCTTCTTGCATATGTTCATACAGCATTAGAAATTTTGTAAGGACAATGGATGCCTGTGTTTGATGGTTGAGTAGATGGATGTTTCGATGTTAGGATATGCATTCTCCTTAATTTGGAGATTTCGGGGGCAAAATCCTTTAAGGAGGGGAGAATGTAACACCCCGTAATTCTAAATATTAAAGTTAACAAATTAAAGAATACTTAATTTCAAATGTGGGAATTAAGGGGAACGGGTTGCACCATTGCGTTCATCTTGGAATTCTGATTGATATAGAGTCCGAGTTTGTGTGAATTGGACTTCGTATGAAGAAGTTATGGTCTTCCGAAGTTTCAGAAATTAGTTAAATTAAAAACAACTTCAGGTTCAGAAAATAAAAAATAAAACAGGGACCAAGTCGACCAGGGGGTCAACCCTAGTGTCGACCTCCCCCTATACAGGTCGACCTTAGTGTCGACCTGCCCCCCCCAGAAGATCTGAAAGATGACGATTATGTGACTCAGTGCTGAGTCATTAGGGCTGAGGTGTCATTCTATCTTGACTGGATGGTCTTGATTGATTCTAGGTTAATCTGACGGCTCTTAATTAACCAATCTTCTATAAAAACACCCTATAACCCATAACCCTAATTACACAAATTCATAACAAGAGCCGCCATGCCGTCAATGGAGAACCTAGAGTAGACGCCATACACTTTCAACCCTAAAGCAAGATAGAGGCTTGAATCAAAATCAAATCAAATCAAATCTAAATAACAACTAAGTCTACATCAAAGGCGAGCAATCCAATTTCAGAATACAAATCCCAGAAAGACAAGACTATTCTTTTAATTGTGAGTATGATAGCTTTCACAAGATATTTCGTTAATTTAATTATGATAAGATATAAGTGGGGTCATAAGAATATGATTTTGAATCATGTGATATAAATTATATGTATGTTTGTGGTGTTGAATCATATGTTAGTTCTTATGTGATTTTTATGCAAGTTGGATCATATGTTAGTTCTTATGTGAATTTTATGCAAGTTGGATCATATGTTAGTTCTTATGTGAATCCTATGCAAGTAGAATCATATATCTTATGCAAGTTTGTGGTGATTGGATCATATATTCTCATATGAATCTTATGCAAGTTAGGTTGTTAAAATATATGTGAAACATGTATATGCATATGCTAGTTTATGTGACATTTATCTATATGTTTAGATCCATATGCAAGTTCCTACCTTTATGTTTAGATCCTTAAGCAAGATTATATTTTTATGTTTAGATCTATATGCAAGATTACATCTTTATGTTTAGATCCATATGCAAGTTCACACCTTTATGTTTGGATCTGTAGCAGTACATAAGTTATGCAATTTTATATCCATCACCTATGCTAGTTTTGTATCATATGCTAGTTTGAATGAAATTTATATGCAAGTTATTGGCTATGAAATCTTATGTCATGATCCATAAATCTATCTTATGTGTTAAATGATGCTGTTTTTCTTTTTATGAGTTAGACTATTTGCGAGTCTAACATATGTCATATGAAAGCGTACGAATAGCGTGGGGATGATGGGATAATATTGAATATACATAAAATTGTGAACTGGCATAAATGGCCTTAAAAAGACATATAATTAATTTAAGACATTAATTGGCATAATTGGTATTTATGGACATAATTTTAAGAGATAATTATGGACATAAATAAATTGAGAATTTATTGACAAATTTGAATAGGGATATTAATCGAATTTGGGGTTAAATAAAGATGTGTAATAATAAACCGCCTAAAACATGAGGTTAGACTCTTTTGTGGTGTAAGACTGCCCGGACCCGCCCGGCAAATCCAGCAGCCACAAATTCCAGTCTAATGTGAGAGGTTAAAGGCACGAATTAAATGCATAATAGTTGTAAAGACACGAGGTTTGGCTCGTTTGCAGTATAAGACTGCCCAAGACCCGCCCGGCAAATCCAGCAACCGCAAATGCCAGTCTAATGTGGGAGGTCTTTACAAGGTTACGGTTCTAATGAATTAAGTAACACTTAACCAGATAAACATGTGGTGGGACATGGGGGGATTAAGTGGGTGCCTTGGGTGGCATGTGAAATTAAGTGGGTGCCTTGGGTGACATGTGAAATATGATTAGGTGCCTTAATAATTAATTAATGCCGATTAAAGAAAAATATGAATGACAAACAGAAGTTTGGTTGAGTGAGTGATTCTCTGAGTAACAATCTGATGTTGATTTCGGTCTTCGGGGTTGGTACTTAGGGAGTTATTCTCTTAACCAATGTATCTGTGAACTAAGATGTACTTAATCATAAACTAAGTAACACGTGGTAAGTGGATAGGGCAAAGACCAGCTTAACCAATAATATATAAGTGGGTAGGGTTAAGACAAGCTTAACCAATAACACATGTTGATTTGTTAAGTGGATGACATGGGGGACATGTGGGATATAATTATAAACACTTAACCAAGTTAAAAACATGTAAGAAGACATGAATATGAAGGGGTTAAGTGTGGAATCTTAGTGGGGACCAAGCATAGGTGGAAAGCTTGTGTGGGGACCCTTTTCAAACCAGTAACCCATTTAGTATCTTTGTGAGCTCGACCCAAGTCGAGGGCGGGACACGCTTACTGGGTTTGATCGTAAGAGGTCAAAATGGGTTAGTGGTGGCAACGCGAGCCCAACATGGTCATGTGCGTGCGTGGGCCCGGGATGGTAGGTAAGACGTTGTTGCAACGTGTAGATATAAGCCGTGCATCTTTAGTGGTATCGGGTTGCCATTTTGGGGAGTGATGCACCCCACTTTGGGACCAGCACGGGTATCTACGAGTTAGGGAGCCGATCGAATGGGGAAGGTAGTGGGTACGACTAGCGGAGATAGGAGCAGACGACACCTATGAAGACAGCTAGGAGTATAACTACCATATTATGAATAAACATTGTAATTAGAATGGGGATGGTAGGGGGTACGACTAGCGGAGATAGGGGCAGACGGCACCTATGAAGACAGCTAGGAGTACACGAAACTACCATTAATATTAGTTTGTTCGGTCGGCGGGATCAACTTTTAGGGTAACTAGTAATGGTTCGGTGTAATTAGCATTGGTACAGTATAGTAATTATCCTATAGTGATTAGGAACGAGATTAAAGCCAGAATATTCCTCTTATTTTCTTTGTCATGCCCACTTGTTTCATGGTCATATCTTATCTTACCAGTTTATGCCTTATCCTAGTTACTTTAATAATTATACTGTTAAAGTTATTATACTCGCCAGACTTTATGTCTGACCCCCCTTGTTTTCGCCTCTTTTCTTCCTTTCCCCCCAAGTTTCTCAGGGTGGGACTAGTAATAGTGGAGCTTGATCTTGGATCTCTTTCTCTCTCTTTTGAAAGTGCTTGGATTGCTGAAAGTAAAGTTCAGCTCATCTCTTTTATGGCTACTTGTGTTGGGGTTTATGCTTTTTATTTTATGTACTCTGAAACAATTTATCAAGATGGATATTAAGTGTACTTGGTTTATGAAGTTGTTGTAATCAAACTATTTCTCCGCTGCAATAAAAGTTGTTTTAAAAATTTTCAAGTATCTGTCTTGTTATATTCTGTTCTATACACAAAATACGCTCCATGGAAGTTAATGCATTCCCTTTGTGAGTGACATTAATGGACGTTGAGTATTACAGCTACTAAGTCTTTTTCTTACAAACCTAAGAACAATGCTAAACATTCTTCTTTTTCATGTTTTGCTGCAATATTTAATTTAAAGATATCTTCTTCATATGGAGTCCGATTTATGCAAACTCGTACTCTATCTGAAGCAGAATTCCGAGATGAACGCAATGGCGCAACCTGTTTCACCTATTTCTTCTTTTTCAAATTAATTATTATTTAATTTGTTATTTTAATATTCTCAGAAAATACGAGGTGTTACATTCTCCCCTCCTTAAAGGATTTCGTCCCCGAAATCTTCAAGTTAAGAAGAATGTATATCCTACCATCTAATCATCCATCTACTCAGCCATCAAACACAGGCATCCATTGTCCTTAAAAAGATTTCTAATGCCTTCATGATCATATGCATAGTGTGTCTACGTGTCCTTATCTAATGCAAAATCAGGTGGTCTACTGATTCAATTGACCTCCTCAATGCGAATTATGTCAGTGCCATGAGTCCATCATGTATGCAATTATTCCTAATCGTACTTTATAATTTCTACATGTGCACAATCATTCATACAAATGCAACATCCATATGATAACACATCAAGTTTCAGTTCATATGTATAAAAATTCACTCATGCATATGCAATATAAAAGTGACTGAGCCGATCTAGTGCCTAATGTGTGTATATGCATCCACGAGCAACCACTAGCAACCACTTGCAACCACCAATCATAACATGTTTCAAACACATGTTTACATCCATTGGCTTCTACCTAAGGATTGAAGATATGACCTAGAGGATATTCTTAAAAAGATAGAAAAAAACATGCATAGAATTCCTAGAAAAAGAGATCAAGGGTATACCCTCAAGAAAAAGGGTATGATGCGCGTGTCTTATCTTCAGTCTTCCACGTCGCGTTTTCTTGAGCTTCAATCCACTGTCCCTTAACTAATTTAACTTCACAGTTGCGAAGCTTCTTGACCTCCATTTCTAAAACTCACTAGTAAAGATAGGACCTCGATCACTTACTATGCTAGAGGGTATCCAATGTAGTCGAACTATCTTTCCAAGATAAACAGGTGTGAGCCAAGATACCAAGTGTATATACTAAGATGATTAGAGGTCTCTCCTCTACTTAGTTTATCCATAATGTCACAAATCTGAGGGTCTAAAGCTAAAGGTTGCTATGTACTTTTTACCTCTCTTAAGGTCAGTCTTACTTTAGGGCGCCTGCCACAACCATTTATTTCTCACACAAACCATCCTAGTGGAACTCGACGTCCCTCAAGTACAAGCCCTAAAGGCCTAAACCAATATCAGACAAGCACCCAAGGAATACCTCCTCCGAATTTGGATGATTTACGTGAGATGATACTAGCAAAACAACCAAACAATTGAGCACTTAACCGACTCTGGCTATCCTCCGAATTAAAAAACATGATGTGGAATCAGCATCAGCCTAGAAACTTTTAGGCATATTCATATGAAATAACAGTGCCTGTGTTGTTTCAAGAAAATGTTTGTTCTTTCTTTCAGCAACTCCATTTTGTGGTGATGTATCAACACAAGATGTTTTATGTTGCATTCCATTTTGACTCATGTATGTTTTAAATAAACTCGAAGTATACTCATTTGCATTATCACTCCTTAGAAAATTAATAGAAGTATTAAATTGAGTTTTGATTTCAGCACAGAATGAACAAAATATTTAATATAACTTAGATCGATTTTTCATAAGAAATAACCAAGTCATACATGAATAATCATCTACAAAGTAATAAAGTATCTAAACCCTAGTTTAGAAGATGATGGACCCTAAATATAAAAATGAACAAGTTCAAAAGGACAATTAGCTCTTTTGTTCATTCTAGAACTCAAACTTACAGGATGATGTTTAACATACTGACATGATTCATAGTTCAAAGACTGTAATGATTTAAATTGTAGGCACAATTTCTTTAAAAGGGGTAAAGATGGATGTCCTAATTAACAGCGTATTCTTAAGGCTTGAGAAATACTTGAACAAACAAATGATCGTTGATTTATGGAAGGAACATCGAGTATATATAGTCCCTTTGACTCATGCACTATACTAATGATTTCCTGAGTCATA
This sequence comes from Allium sativum, assembly GCA_030737875.1. Lineage (NCBI taxonomy): Eukaryota > Viridiplantae > Streptophyta > Magnoliopsida > Asparagales > Amaryllidaceae > Allium > Allium sativum. The sequence goes on along the minus strand of CM060921.1, from coordinate 791,532,998 downwards.
AGATCCTGAAATATACAATAAGATGGAAAGAATGAGATAGAACAATTCAATTGTTGTGTTATTTGACTGAACACAAGTTTAGGTATATATAAGGCAAATGTTGATAGAGAAGGTGAATAGGTTGGACTTATTGTTCCAAACCCCGAAATGTTTGAAGAGGAACCATCGTCTAAGGTGACATTATGAGTAGGAGTTTATGATTGAAAACTCGAAAAAACAGTACGATTACCTATCATATTATCTGTAGCACTAGAATCAATGACCCATTGCTTTCTCCCTGGTTTGGCAAAATTGCTATTATCTGCAATGGTTGAAATAGGTTGAACTGATTTGTTGAGACTATTCTGATATTTAGTAATTAAATTTACCAAAATTTTCAACTAAAACCATAACATTCTAGCTAGCTTGATCTTGAGTATTCACAACATTAGCTGCTTGTTGATTTCCAGCCAGTTTTTGCTTATTCAGTAGCTTCCAACATTCAAATTTAGTGTGCCCTTACTTTTTGCAATATGCACATGACTTCACTATCTGATTCTCATATCCAGGCTTACTAACCTCCCTTTTGTATGATTTCTGATTAGGTTTCCATGATTGATGTTTATTAGTCGTGCCAATCAAATAACTATTGTATTGAACTGATGGAGTTGAATTTGAACTTGAGACTTTAGTTCTAATAATCCTCTTAAACACATCATGCAATGATGTCACATCTGATCTAGATAAAACTTGAGATTTAGCAGATTCATACTTAGACAGGAGACTTTCCAAAAAAACTCATAATAGCCATTTGTTCCTTCTGCTTTTGTTGTACTTTAACTTCAGCACTGATAGGAAGTAACAATTTGAACTCTTCACAAGTATTCTTGAATGTCATAAAATAATTCATCAGCGATTGATCTTGTTTCTCCACTCGATAAAAGGACTTGCAAATCTCATACATTCGGTTTTTATTTTCTTTTCTAGAAAATAAAAACTCTAGATAATCCATAAGTTCTTTCACGAACTAACAATGATTCACCAAGCTGATGATATCACTCTCAATTGTATTTCAGATTTGAAGAAACAAACGAGCAGCATCCCGGAGCCACATCGTCATGTCATTGTCAAATGGATCGGCTTTAGGTGGATCTTCAACTAGATGATTATCTCAATTAATACTCCATAAATACAATCAAATTGTTTTACTCCAATCGAAGTAATTTGATTCATTGTGCTCAGTTATCTTAGAAATCATCGGCATGACCTCCATTATGTATTTGGTCTCTCCCATGGTTCACGAATAAGATTGAGAAATAGATTTGAGAACTTGAACTTAATTCAAGGGTCGTTACTCTAATACCATGTTATGAACTAAGAAGAAATAAAATGGAAGAGGAGATAAACTTTCTCATTACTAGAAATGTCAGCTATACACCTCTATTTATAGACAAAATTATATGGATTACAATATTACAACTATGTCATTTACAATTTTTCCTTGATATTGCCTTCTCGGTACCGCCTTTTGGTATCTCCTTCACTAATTCTTGTATTGGCTTTTGTATCGACTCCTTGTATTATCTTCCCGGCATTGGTATTGGTTTCGTCTTCGACTTCGGTATCACTTTCTTGGCTTTAATGTTTCCTTCTTGGCATTGGCTTCGGTATCGTCTTTGGACTCGGTGTTGCCTTCTTGGTTTCAGTATTGCCTTCTTGGCATTAGCTTCGGCTTCAGTGTTGCCTTCTTGGCTTCGGTGTCGGCACCAAGTTGTTTGTTCCAACAGCTTGATGTCGATAGCATGTTTACATCAACTAACACACTATATACATATTTACATATATACACTCACAACATGTCAAAAGCACATGATTTTGTATTTTATATTTTCAACAACAATATATAAATGTTATTAAATTTCAAGAGTAATGACAGCACTGGCTGATGGCCATCTTTTGTTATTTTGATTTATATAACATTAATAGTCTACCGTACTGTAACAATATTTATGAATATACATATCATCTGCATTTAAATATATTTCATGAAACAAGTAGCAATAACATGTTCAGATAAAAAACTATATAATCACACAATTATTAATCATTTACATAAACTATTTAACACAATATAATACATCATTTATAACTAAAGTTTACATATCTATGTTTTGCATTCTCCTCATCACCGCCAACATAAACCAACGTTTCTTTCCTCCCTTAATTCCTAAACACAGCCAAGTGAACTCCTACATCCTCTACATGGCTGCACCACTAGAACACCATCCACAATCTTCAAACGAGAACTTGCCTACAATACCAATACAGCGCCACTTCAACCTCTTTCACCAAACAGTCAATTGATAAAGCACAATTCCTTAACTTCTACATAAAATTGCAATTGCACTGCTACATCAACACACAACCAGCTCAAACTGTCACAACCACCACTGATCAAACATTCATCGCAACAGAACTTCACCTCATCAATCAATCATCCATCCTTCTCCTCCCTCACTTGTCATCCATACAATAGTAAATTGACTGTGCAGCTTACAATACGCACCTACCTTCTACACCCAATCACAAGCATGCAACATATCACCAGAATTCCATCTCCCTTGAAAATTCCAAACCTGCCGTTTAAACAAAAACACACAAATATATATACACACACACATATATATATACATATACATATACATATATATATATACATACATATGTGTGTGTGCATATGTATGTGTGTTCACGTGCATGCACATGTGTATGTATATGTTTGTGTATCATTTTCACAATTTCATAACTACCATCATGAAAATTTTTGAGTTTGCAACAAACAAACCAACCTAAAAGGAAATATCATTCTTTGTTGTTTTATGTACTTTTTTTTACATGACTACACGCTGCACAAAGCAAACAGAACACCACCCATGGTATAATCAAACAATATATAACTCTAAAATACAATCTGAAAACAATATTACTAATCTAAAATCCAAATTGTAATGCACAAACATCACATAATTGCAAGGTTTGAGCAAATCAAAAGCAAGCCCCAAAATCTGACAGCAACTAGTAAAATTTCCAAGGACTAAAACTTCCCAATCAACAAAGCCGCAGGAGTTTGCTAGCACCACAAATTCCGTACCTGACAAGTAATGTGAAATGGTGGGAAGAAGCAAAGGCCAACAATGGGAGCATCGATAGGAAAACAGATAACCTAGAAATAAACTAGTAAAACCTCATCCCAACAAAAACAACTGCTCATTCAAAGGAACACCTACAACAAAGAAAGCACTAAACCACCAGAAAAATAGGCATTCAAAAATAAACCGACACATTACTCTTCCACTTACAAGAAGATGCCTTATATTTTCAAATCAAAAAAATCAGCACCGAGTTCAGAGACGTACCAACAACCCTTCAAGCTAGTCAAACAAAAATTAGGTCTGAAATACCAAAACTGGTCTCAAACGATAGACTAACAGCGAAGTGATTGTTTAGATAGAGGGGATGATTAGCTGAAGAAAAGGAGCAAGCACAAAATGAAACAATGTGGGAGATCTGGAAATTTAGAGGGAAATGAAAACTCAACGCGAGGGAAAAACTGAGCAGTGGACTTGCATGATATCATAAACCGACCAACCTACAACAAAGATACATGAAGAGAAAACCAATAATATATAGTCATGTAAAACGTGGTCGTGTAACATTTTACTAGTAATGAGCACATAGTCAAGATATAATAAACTAATATAACCAAATACTTCAAAGCAAAAGGCAGAAGGAAAAATAAACACATACGAAGAGTTGTAAAAATCATAGTAATAGAGGATTAACTATAAATTAATATTTAAACTGAAAAATATTATTCTAGCTTATACGTCCAATGTAATTGCACTCATCAGTTTTAGGTGAAAATAAACACTGGAAAATGTAATTTACATAGTGAACAAATTGAGAAATACATAGGCCTAAAAGTACTATCATTTAGAAAACAAACGTACACACACTTACGCACATTGAAACAAAGTAGTGAGCTTGAAAAAACCAGAAAAGTCCAGGTTGAAAATATAGTATAAAAATGTAGTTGTATCAAAAGAAAGTAAGAAAACCTCAAAAAATAGTGGGAGTACAACTTTCTAGACATAAATTATTATATTGTACTTGCTCACTTCAATCCACTTTACAATTTAAGGTGTCGTTCGTAGTGGAAAAATGGAACGTTAGCAGTGCATTCGCGTCAGACGCGTCAGACGCATAACCCCTTTTTGAATGTTAAACAACGGTCAAAAGAAACGTTGGAAAATGAACCGTCGGCATCCGACGCGTCGAACGTGAGCTTGAGACGCAAGCCAATGGTCCATTTTCTAGACGTTCACTGCTTTCCCCCTATATAATCCCCCTTCATTCCCTATTTCAGCGCAGCCAGCCACCACCTCCTTCCTTCTCCTATTTTCCTTTTTTTTTGTGAAGAACGAAGCTACAAAATAGGGTTTTTTGTATACCGCTATGTTTAATTTTCTTAATTCTCTAATGTATATTTTTCTTGGAATTTTTCTATTTTTTTTTTGAAATTTCTGTTTTCCAGTATGTCTTCCGATTCTGGTTTTGCTACTTCCTAGCCTTTTTTCGATTGGATAGAGGAATGGAAGACAACTTTCATCGATACGTGTATTGAATTTTTAGAAGAGCGAACAGGTGGCGCTAGCAGCTTTTATGAGACGGTCGCAGCGGTTTTGCTTGACCGTTTAAACCCAGATTAAAAACAAGTGGGGTAATTTAAAAAGCTCGTTTTGTGATTGGGACAGACTATTGTATATGATGTAGTTGTATACACATTATATGATTTTTTTTTATGATAACAACCAAATAAATATTATTTTAATGTGTTTGTTATTGTACTGTTTTATATATATACATCACAGACAGAAATATAATATTTATATTTAAATAGAATACGACTGCACAAACATTCATATATTCATACAGTATTTTATTTAAATTGAATATTATATTTCAAAATATTCAAACAATACAACTATTTATAACTCAACTATTTAAACACTTCACAGGAATTTGTACTTGTAAATAAACTGAATACGATAGACAAATTTGTTTGAACATAATAAAATAATATTTTATTCCAACCAAATCTGTTTATTACAAATATCAGTACAACTTTCTATTTTCTGTACATCAGCTCCTCACTACAGTTCACTCACCACTCATTTACATTTCTATACGGTTGACTCATATATACTGACACATATAAACATCATTATCTTCAATCTTCTGTCTTCACTGCTCTCCAGTCCAGTCCAGTCATCTCCATATATGTCACAAAAACACACACGCAGTAAACTAGAACAAAATTAAAATTAAATACAAGCAAATAAAAGCTTATTTTTAAATTTTATTTTCCTTAGAATTACGGTGTGTTTCTCATCATTTTTCTGATTCAGTTTGATATACAAAGATCGGAAGGTCATTCTGATGGCTGCATATACACATGTGTATAAATATACACGTGTGCACTGCCTTGCCAATCAAAATACAACAGTGTTCAACTGAGGAGTAGCCACGTGGACCTTTTCGACTCAGTGCAAATCAGTGCGGAAATGGTCGAGCCAAAAGTGCAAATAAAAATAAAAAGCCAAAATGGTCGAAAAAATTCAAAGATGATGCAAGTATATAAAAAAAAAAGCCAAGCACCATGTCAGGTTCAAATTAGAGCAACAATAATGGAGCATATATATAATCATGGACATGCAAATCAGGTTCAAAGGCAAGAATAGAATTCCTAAAGACAACTACATGGTCGAGGCAGCAATATACATACATGTGGTATATCAGTTGCAAAGGCAAGCTCGAGCAGCCCAATGAAAAGCCAAATACCAAAATTAAGTACTGAAATGGTGCAGCTATACATGAGGCAGTACAAGCAAAAGAAATAACATCATTTAAAGTATGGTGAGCCAGTTCAAAAGAAAGAGCAGAAATACACATGTACATGGTGCAAATAACACAAAACTGGACATTAGCAAGCAACTCAAGTATGGATGAGCTCACATACAAAGTATTGGCAGCATGATCAAAACCAAGGAACACAACAACCTCAATGTACAAGTAGTTCGGCTCAAATATAGGTAACATGGTACAACATGGTCAAGTCAAGACTAACTCATTCAACATCACTATATGGGCAGATCAAACAACAACATGGTGCCTGAGTTATGGACACAGGCAACACAAGTATGAATTTATGGTGCACAGGAGATATCAAGTTACCAATAGTGTTCACGGGTAGTATCTATTCTTATCAAGTTAAATCTGCTCAAATATTCACGACAAGGGAAAGTGTACATCGGCAACTCATCACAAAGATGGGAAAATCAGGCAGTTCAAATATTTTTGAATATGTACAAGGCTACACAGTACAAGCATAGTATCTGTTAAGTTTTTAATCAGCATTCAAACAAAAAATGGAGCAGCTAATAAAATGTGGACTAAAAATAAGTGCTCGAGTTACATATCAAACATGCCCAAATGACAAGTGAAGTATTATGTTCAAGCAAAAACAAAGGCACAGTCGAGTATAAACAGCAATATACAGGTGCAAGTAAAACAGTTTTAGTTTTGGTTAAGAAAAAAGTGCAGCGGCTCGAATACAAGTATTACCAGTGTTCGAGCAAGCAGAAGTATTAAAGATTCAATGGCATTACAAAAGTGGTACAAAATCCATACAGGAAATAACAACATCACCAGTTAAAATATATGGGAAATCAGGGTAGTAACTGTTTTTTATCAGAACATAGAGTATCGAAAATATCTAGCAAGTTCAAGTGTTGTTCTGTTCAAAGGAAGATCAAGACAGTAATTATTTATATCAGTTTTTTTTAAGAGGAATATTGAAGAAGTGAAGCCAATAAGGAATCAATTCCAGAATTAAAAATCAATTCAAAGTCGAAAACGTATCACGCAAGTTTTTTCAGAAACCACGCTATATCAAAGGACAAAATTCAAAAGCCAAGGATTTCAGCAACAAAGCCTCAAGCAAGTTCTAGAACAGGTTGATGTTTTCAAACCCCAAAATACAAGGCCGAGAATTTTATAAACCCAAAATTTACCCAAATATCAGACCAAATCAAATACGAAATCAGAGCAAGTTTTTAGGATTTTTAATCATATAAATACACCCACATCATCATTGGCTCTCGATTATCCAAACAAATCAAAGAAAAATTCGATTTGAAATAACATACCAGAGATCGACGGTAACTTGGATCGAATCATCTCAACTCGATCAAACAATTAGAGAAAACGCGAGCATACAGAGAATGAGATTCACTTTCCAATTTCAATTTCCAATTTCAAAACATCAGAGGTCGAGATTTGAGACAAGAGGAAGAAACCCTAGCTAAATCTCCTCCGCAATTTTAAGAAAGAAAGAGATATCGGGCCACAAACAAAAGTGGATAAAGAAAGACAAAGGGGCCGCCTTAGTTAATTAAGAAGCTTAGGGCATTTTTAAAACTAGAGTTTAGTTTAGGGTTTAATTTTAATTTTAAATTATTTTTATTTAAATTTGTAATCAAATCGAGTATAGTTTTCTAGTTTGTCTCTAAAACTAGGGAGACAAATTACGAGATAGGTAATTCGAGGAAATCTGATTTCGGGGATAGAAACCAGTGCAGGGTTTTGAGCGTAGGGTTAAGAACAGTTGGGAGCGAGTTTCGCGAGTTTACAAGGGATTGTAAGCGTAGAGATTGTTTTATCTCCTAGTAGAAACCTTGGGGAACGGAGCAGTAGGCAGGGTTTTGCCGAAGCTGGGTATATCTGTGTGTTATTTATTTCCCGCATTTATTTTGATTATTATCCGTGTTGTTATTATTTAATTACTCAGCAAAAATCTGTGATAAACCCTATTCACTCCCCCTGTAGGGTTAATTTAGATCCTATACAGACTGCTGCGGATACGTGGAGGAGAATGGGATCCAATGAATGATAGGTTAGACGGTACAGACGAGTGGTGGACTAGCCGCCCAGTCAGAGCATATAGGCGATTCAGAAGAAGCGCATATGAAGTTTCGAGAGCAAAACATACTTTTTGATGGTTTATTGGGTATGCCTACTTGCCTATATCTGATCCCTTTTACTGCCCTGCACCAACTGCTTCTTTCACCATTGTCGACGTCGGTTATGGACACAGGCAACACAAGTATGAATTTATGGTGCACAGGAGATATCAAGTTACCAACAGTGTTCAAGGGTAGTATCTATTCTTATCAAGTTAAATCTGCTCAAATATTCACGACAAGGGCAAGTGTACATCGGCAACTCAACACAAAGACGGGAAAATCATGCAGTTCGAATATTTTTGAATATGTAGAAGGCTATACAGTACAAGCATAGTATCTGTTAAGTTTTTAATCAGCATTCATACCAAAAATGGAGCAGCTAATAAAATGTGGACTAAAATTAAGTGCTCGAGTTACATATCAAACATGCCCAAACGACAAGTGAAGTATTATGTTCGAGCAAAAACAAAGGCACAGTCGAGTATAAATAGCAATATATAGGCGCAAGTAGAAGAGTTTTAGTTTTGGTCAAGACAAAAGTGTAGCAGCTCGAATACAAGTATTACCAGTGTTCGAACAAGCAAAAGTATTAAAGATTCAATGACATTACAAAAGTGGTACAAAATCCATACAGGAAATGGCAACATCATCAGTTAAAATATATGGGAAATCAGGGTAGTAACTGTTTTTTATCAGAACATAGAGTATCGAAAATATTTGTCAAGTTCAAGTATTGTTCTGTTTAAAGGAAGATCAAGACAGTAATTATTTGTATCAGTTTTTTTTAAAAGGAATATTTAAGAAGTCAAGCCAATAAGGAATCAATTCCAGAATTAAAAATCAATTCAAAGTCGAAAATGTATCACATAAGTTTTTTTTTCCAGAAACCACGCTATATCAAATTCAAAAGCCAAGGATTTCAGCAACAAAGCCTCACGCAAGTTCCAGAACAGGTTGAAGTTTTCAAACCCCAAAATACAAGGTCGAGAATTTTATAAACCCAAAATTTACCCAAATATCACACCAAATCTAATACGAAATCAGAGCTAGTTTTCAGGATTTTTAATCCTATAAATACACCCACATCATAATTGGCTCTCGATTATCAAGTTCAAAACAAATCAAAGAAAATTTTGATTTGAAATAACATACCAGAGATCGACGGTAACTTGGATCGAATCATCGCAACTCAATCAAACAATTAGAGCAAACGCGAGCATACAGAGAACGAGATTCACTTTCCAATTTCAATTTCCAATTTCAAAACATCAGAGGTCGAGATTTGAGACAAGAGGAAGAAACCCTAGCTAAATCGCCTCCGTAATTTTCAGAAAGAAAGAGATATTGGGCTACAAACAAAAGTGGATAAAGAAAGACAAAGGGGTCGCCTTAGTTAATAAAGAAGCTTAGGGCATTTTTAAAACTAGGGTTTAGTTTAGGGTTTAATTTTAATTTTAAATTGTTTTTATTTAAATTTGTAATCAAATCGAGTATAGTTTTCTAGTTTGTCTCTAAAACGAGGGAGACGAATTACGGGATTTGTAATTTGGGGAAATCTAGTTTCGGTGATAGAAACCAGTGCAGGGTTTTGAGCGTAGGGTTAAGAACAGTTGGGAGCGAGTGTCGCGAGTTTACAGGGGATTGTAAGCATAGAGACTGTTTTAACTCCTAGTAGAAACCTTGGGGAATGCAACAGTGGGCAAGGTTTTGCCGAAGCTAGGTATATCTGTGTGTTGTTTATTTTCCGCATTTATTCTGATTATTATCTGTGTTGTTATTATTTAATTACTCAACAAAAATCTGCGATAAACCCTATTCGCCCCCCTCTAGGTTTAATTTAGATCTTACAAGTGGTATCAGAAAAGGTATTTTTTATTTTGTTTTAACTCAAGAGTCATGAATCTGTCTAATAATGCTTTTTCTAAGGGTCAGTCCATAGCTAGGCCACCCATGTTTAATGGAACTGATTATGCCTATTGGAAAGCTAGTATGAAAATTTATTTGAGTTCAGTCGATTATGATGTGTGGGATATTATTGAAATAGGTTATAGATCTCCTACTGTTACTGTTAATGGTGTTGAAATTCCCAAATCAAAAGATAGGTGGGATGCTAATGATAAAAATTATTTTCAACTAATGCCAAAGCGATGAATGCATTAATCCGTGCTCTTGATAAAACTGAATTTAATCAAATTTCTCATTGCGAAACTGTGCAGGAAATATGGCATACGTTGGAGGTCACACACGAAGGAACATCTCAAGTGAAGGAATCTCGTCTCGCTCTACTCAGCAACGAATATGAAAATTTCTCTATGTAAAGAGACAAAGATAGAAAAGAGATGTATGGACGCTTCTCATCACTAGTCTACAATGCAAAAGCTCTTGGAAAAACTTATACTGAAGTGGAATTGATCAGAAAAATATTGAGAGTGCTACCGATGAATTTTGAAGCTAAGTTGACGGCGATACAAGAATCAAAAGATCTAAATAAAATAAGCATGGAAAAGTTGATTGGTAATCTGATTACTTACGAGATGGAGTTAAAAGCAAGAGAAGAATGAAAGAATTTTGAATCTAAGAAAAAGACGATCGCTCTAAATAATACTATTGAAAATGACGATGAAGATCCCATTGAAGAGCTAGCCACGGTTTTGAGAAAGTTGGCCAAAGGAAATTACAAACCACAAAAGAAGAAATCAAAAACAGACAAGTCCAAAAGTTCAGACAATGAAGTGTTTTGCTACAATTGCAAGAAACCCGGACATATCAAACCAAATTGCCCACAGCTTAAAAATGAAAAGAAGAAGAGGTTCAGAAGGAAAAAGAAGGCCTTTGCTGCTACATGGGACGACGAGAAGGAGAAGAAGTTTCTGAAAGTGATAAAGAGGAAGCCAGTTTGTGTCTTATGGCTCAATCTGTTTCGGAAAGTAGTGAAGAGGATTCAAGTGAGGTACCAAATTTTACTTATAAAGAATTAATTTTAATGTGTCACGATCTCACAAAAACCATTGATTCTCTTGAACTAAAAGTTAAGAAGTTGAAATCTGATAGGTCAAAACTAGTTCAAGAAAATAACAGTTTAGAAAGAAAACTTGAAAAAGTTAAGAATTCATCGTTTTCAGAATGCGAAAAATGTCAATTTTTGAGTAATGATCCTTTGAAATTCAAAACTAATTTTGAATTACTTAAAAGTGAAAACATAAATTTGATAAATGAAAATCGTGATTTTGAGAAGGAGATTGAAAAGCTTAGAGAATCTGAAAAACTTGATTTTGAAAAGCGAAAACAATTTGAAACTGAAATTTCTAAGTCCAATGCTAAAATCAAAACACTTGAAAACGAAAATTTGGTTTTAAAACAAACTGATGCTGAAAATAGGAGAATCACTATTAATCGTTGTTCAAATTTAATGAAAGAAAATAGCGAGCTTAAATTTAAAATTCAACGACTAAAGTCAGCTTTGACTAAATTTTCTAAAGGAGAGAAATCGTTGAATATGTTGTTAAAAAGCCAATTTTTCGTGCAAAATATAAAGGGACTTGGTTATGAATTTGATCAAGTTGAAAAACAAAATTCTAATGATTTTAAAAATCCTTTAAATGGCTTTGAAAACGATCAAATTGGAATTTTAAAATCTAATAATTTCAAAGGGTTTTTAAATCATAAACGAAATAATAACTCGTTTAAAAACAATTCATTTAAACATGTTTGGATTCCAAAAAATAACAAAATTATTTTGAATAAGTTTAAATGAATTTAGGTTCCAAAGAGTACGCTAGTGGATAGTAATGGATTGTTATATAAATGGGTTTGGGTATCAAAACGTGTAAACGAAGATAAGAGTGGTAAAACAATTTTTGTTAGACCACTCGATTCTATGAACATTTAGTTACCGAGGATAGACTAAGGAACAACTGTGTTTAAGAGATAAAAATTCAAATTGTTCCATTTTATTGAATTGTTTCAAGTTCCTTAGCCATAGATTTCAGAGTTGGAGATTCATTGGATCACATCGATTATGGTAAGTCTGGTATGATCTCTAAACTCGTATTTTTATTTTATTTCCTTTTTAGTTTAGTTTCCTTTTTCAACTTTTATTCTTCTTTTTTTTAATAAGGCCACATACTTTTTTGAGCATATGTTGAATACAGTAAATTGGAATTTTAAAATTTATGATGTTCTTGTATGCAAATGAAATTTCACACATTTTTTCTGTTTTGAGTTACTTTTTTGTAAAATATTGAAAAATCGAACTCAATACAATAGACTACTTGAAGGCCATGATTGACTAGTTGTGAAATTTCATTTTTTTCTTGGCTAATTTTGAAATCATTCATTATTGATTGCTGAATTTTTTGAATTATAAAAAATTTGATTTTTTTTAAGTGATTTCAAATAATTATCTTCAGATTTGATCGCTAACAATTTCTTGTGCTTGTTTAAAAATTTTCTGAAAAATTCACTTGTGATTCTTGCATTGAAAATGATCTTGTGCTGCTCTGATAAGGAAATTGATTTGATTCATTTGAATACCTTGGTGATTGGACGATGATTTGAAAAATCAATAATCCATAGACAATTTGAATTAAATATATAAGTGGTTTAAAAATTGTCTAGGAGCAATTAGCTTTAGAAATATCAGATAATTTCACATTCTACTGATTGATTTAAAAAAAAAAACGATTTTCAACTTGCATTGATATTTTCAAAATCCCTCATGAAATTGATATTTTCAATTTTTAAAATTATTTTTGATTATTTCTTCAAAAATTGAAATTATTGATCGATTTGAACCGTTTTTTTGTGACTCATCATTTTTTTTATAGATTTATGAAATTGTGATGAGTTGTGACTATAGTATAATTCATAACTAGAGGAGATGTTATTTTAAGTCTCATGATGATTGGACAGATTTTATAATATCTTTGAATTAGAGCTTATTTCATGACCATCTTCTATATCTACCATATTTCTGCCGTCCATCATGGTTTTATTTAATTTGGAAAGTTCAAATTATTTTAAAGAAAAATATCTTGGAAATAAAAATAAAGAAAAAGAAAATTAAATAAATAAATAATTTATCCTTGGTATTCACTCCCATTTAAAAGCCCTCATGGTTATGCGTGGGTGAATTACCTTAATCCCTATGTGCTTCCATTCTCACTTAAATGACCTTTGGGCTGTGCATGGATGGAACTCATTAGAGAGGATAAAGTTAAGTTACTACTAACCCCATTTAAAAGACCTTTGGGCTATGCGTGGTTAGCAAGTGCTTAACACATTTCGAGCATATTTAAAATCTTCAAAATTCATATTCAAATATTCAATTTTTTTGGAACTCTCCTCATTCTATAAAATCCATCGTAATCCATTCATTCTAAAAGTGAAATTTGCTTCTGATTTAAAGATTATTATGATTTTTGTTTGATTAAACGGGATTTGCGATATATATTCTCTCTCTGAATTTGAATTTATATAACAAAAGGGGGAGAATGATCTAAATTTTGATTGGTGAGTATTTAATTCAAGAATATTTTAAAATTGGAAATTAAATATATAGAGGGAGAATGGTCAGTTAAATTTCATTATTTATATTTTCCACATATACGGGTGAGTATAGTTGTAGGGGGAGTATACAAATAGGGGGAGTTCAATATTCACTGTCAAACACATTTAATGTGCTCAAATTTTTTTATTTGTTTGTCATCATCAAAAGGGGGAGATTGTTGTATATGATGTAGTTGTATACACAATTATATGATTTTTATTTGATGATAACAACCAGATAAATATTATTTTAATGTGGTTGTTATCGTACTGTTTTATATATGTACATCACAGACAGAAATATAATATTTATATTTAAATAGAATACGACTATACAGACATTCATATATTCATACAGTATTTTATTTAAATTGAATATTATATTTCAAACATTCAAATAGTACAACTATTTATAACTCCATTATTTAAACACTTCACAGGAATTTGTACTTGTAAATAAACTGAATACGATAGACAAATTTGTTTAAACACAATAAAATAATATTTTATTTCAACCAAATCTGTTTATTATAAATATTAGTACAACTTTCTATTTTCTATACATCAGCTCCTTACTACAGTTCACTCAACCCTCATTTACATTTCTATACGGTTCACTCATATATACTGACACATATGAACATCATCATCTTTAGTCTTCTGTCTTCACTGCTCTCCAATCCAGTCTAGTCATCTCCATATCTATCACAAAAACACACATGCAGTAAACTGGAACAGAAATAAAATTAAATACAAGCAAATAAAAAATTATTTTCCTTAGAATTACGGTGTGTTTCTCATCATTTTTCTGATTCAGTTTGATATACAAAGATCGGAAGGTCATTCTGATGGCTGCATATACACATGTGTATAAATATACACGTGTGCACTGCCTTGCCAATCAAAATACAGCAGTGTTCAACTGAGGAGTAGCCACGTGGACCTTTTCGACTCAGTGCAAATCAGTGCGGAAATGGTCGAGCCAAAAGTGCAAATAAAAATAAAAAGCCAAAATGGTCGAAAAAATTCAAAGATGATGCAAGTATATAAAAAAAAAAGCCGAGCACCAAGTCAGGTTCAAATTAGAGCAACAATAATGGAGCATATATATAATCATGGACATGCAAATCAGGTTCAAAGGCAAGAATAGAATTCCTAAAGACAACTACATGGTCGAGGCAGCAATATACATACATGTGGTATATCAGTTGCAAAGGCAAGCTCGAGCAGCCCAATGAAAAGCCAAATACCCAAATTAAGTACTGAAATGGTGCAGCTATACATGAGGCAGTACAAGCAAAAGAAATAACATCATTTAAAGTATGGTGAGCCAGTTCAAAAGAAAGAGCAGAAATACACATGTACATGGTGCAAATAACACAAAACTGGACATTAGCAAGCAACTCAAGTATGGATGAGCTCACATACAAAGTATTGGCAGCATGATCAAAACCAAGGAACACAACAACCTCAATATACAAGTAGTTCGGCTCAAATATAGGTAACATGGTACAACATGGTCAAGTCAAGACTAACTCATTCAACATCACTATATGGGCAGATCAAACAACAACATGGTGCCTGAGTTATGGACACAGGCAACACAAGTATGAATTTATGGTGCACAGGAGATATCAAGTTACCAATAGTGTTCACGGGTAGTATCTATTCTTATCAAGTTAAATCTGCTCAAATATTCACGACAAGGGCAAGTGTACATCGGCAACTCATCACAAAGATGGGAAAATCAGGCAGTTCGAATATTTTTGAATATGTACAAGGCTACACAGTACAAGCATAGTATCTGTTAAGTTTTTAATCAGCATTCAAACAAAAAATGGAGCAGCTAATAAAATGTGGACTAAAAATAAGTGCTCGAGTTACATATCAAACATGCCCAAATGACAAGTGAAGTATTATGTTCAAGCAAAAACAAAGGCACAGTCGAGTATAAACAGCAATATACAGGTGCAAGTAAAACAATTTTAGTTTTGGTTAAGAAAAAAGTGCAGCGGCTCGAATACAAGTATTACCAGTGTTCGAGCAAGCAGAAGTATTAAAGATTCAATGGCATTACAAAAGTGGTACAAAATCCATACAGGAAATAACAACATCACCAGTTAAAATATATGGGAAATCAGGGTAGTAACTGTTTTTTATCAGAACATAGAGTATCGAAAATATCTGGCAAGTTCAAGTGTTGTTCTGTTCAAAGGAAGATCAAGACAGTAATTATTTATATCAGTTTTTTTTAAGAGGAATATTGAAGAAGTGAAGCCAATAAGGAATCAATTCCAGAATTAAAAATCAATTCAAAGTCGAAAACGTATCACGCAAGTTTTTTCAGAAACCACGCTATATCAAAGGACAAAATTCAAAAGCCAAGGATTTCAGCAACAAAGCCTCAAGCAAGTTCTAGAACAGGTTGATGTTTTCAAACCCCAAAATACAAGGCCGAGAATTTTATAAACCCAAAATTTACCCAAATATCAGACCAAATCAAATACGAAATCAGAGCAAGTTTTTAGGATTTTTGATCATATAAATACACCCACATCATCATTGGCTCTCGATTATCCAAACAAATCAAAGAAAAATTCAATTTGAAATAACATACCAGAGATCGACGGTAACTTGGATCGAATCATCTCAACTCGATCAAACAATTAGAGAAAACGCGAGCATACAGAGAACGAGATTCACTTTCCAATTTCAATTTTCAATTTCAAAACATCAGAGGTCGAGATTTGAGACAAGAGGAAGAAACCCTAGCTAAATCTCCTCCGTAATTTTAAGAAAGAAAGAGATATCGGGCCACAAACAAAAGTGGATAAAGAAAGACAAAGGGGCCGCCTTAGTTAATTAAGAAGCTTAGGGCATTTTTAAAACTAGAGTTTAGTTTAGGGTTTAATTTTAATTTTAAATTATTTTTATTTAAATTTGTAATCAAATCGAGTATAGTTTTCTAGTTTGTCTCTAAAACTAGGGAGACAAATTACGAGATATGTAATTCGAGGAAATCTGATTTCGGGGATAGAAACCAGTGCAGGGTTTTGAGCGTAGGGTTAAGAACAGTTGGGAGCGAGTTTCGCGAGTTTACAAGGGATTGTAAGCGTAGAGATTGTTTTATCTCCTTGTAGAAACCTTGGGGAACGGAGCAGTAGGCAGGGTTTTGCCGAAGCTGGGTATATCTGTGTGTTATTTATTTCCCGCATTTATTTTGATTATTATCCGTGTTGTTATTATTTAATTACTCGGCAAAAATCTGTGATAAACCCTATTCACTCCCCCTGTAGGGTTAATTTAGATCCTATACAGACTGCTGCAGATACGTGGAGGAGAATGTGATCCAATGAATGATAGGTTAGACGGTACAGACGAGTGGTGGACTAGCCGCCCAGTCAGAGCATATAGGCGATTCAGAAGAAGCGCATATGAAGTTTCGAGAGCAAAACATACTTTTTGATGGTTTATTGGGTATGCCTACTTGCCTATATCTGATCCCTTTTACTGCCCTGCACCAACTGCTTCTTTCACCATTGTCGACGTCGGTTATTATTTCGATTGGATGACTACTGACAACCCGCCTTCTGCTCATCCCTTAAGGGTCAGACACACCGCGCGTGGCAGTACGCGATGCTCTTTCCTGACCCCCCACCTTCAGGGCATTGTTTCCCGTTGCTACACTATTGTTCGAGCTGTGTCAAATGTCGAGCGATGAGAAATTATGAGGATTTTTCGTAATGACCCACATAATCTGGATATTTTCGACCAACTTGAGGGTAATGATATACTTATTTCAGCGGAGTTGAGGAGATTGGATCATTGTTGTAATTAGTAGTTTATTATGTACTTGTTTAATTTTCAGTGTACTAGTTGTATTTCTGTTTGTATTTCTGTTTTGTTTAATGAAATATAGTCATTTTTCATATGCAATTAGTATTTAATTAGTTCAAAACAAATAAATTAAAATCATGTTATATATAAATATAAATACCCCGTTTAAATACCATGCTCAAATACCCCGTTTGTAGTAAAAAAACTCATTCCTAATTCACTAATGTGTCACGCTCACATGTCACACTCAAATACCCCGTTACCATTCGCAAAAAATGCACCCTTAGTCCATAAGTTCATGCTAGGGAAATATTCATTCCTAGTTGACCTCCTTTGTGACACCCTATAATAATATACCTAAACAAGCTTAAAATAATCTAATTTAAAAATGAACAATAATAAGTAATAAAAATCAGCAATAAAATAATAATATATTAATGGGTTGAAAATTGAAATTTCGAGAAATTAGCCATGAAAATATCATAGTTGTATTCATGGCGAAATTATGATCCATTTTCATATATAATATGTCAAAAAGAAACTTCGTATGAAGAATTCACATTTAAAAATGTTATACGTAAATATATATACATAAACGTTTGAAATTCAAATTGAAGATACAAATATATGGAATAAAATTAATAGTTGATTACAGTATTCCATTTTGTGTATATACATATAAGAGGGGACAAGATATTGATTAAATGGAAAGAATCCAATAAAATAAGTAAGGTATAACAATAAAATATTTCTAGCCATCATTTGGGTTCATTGGCCGTTTTAGAGACCAAGAGGTCGACTGCTTGCTTAGAAGGGGTGTCACCACCAGTCTATCGCCCTCCTAGGGAGGGTGTTGACCGCTTGGGGTGACCAGTACCCAATTTGGCCTAGTTTGGGTTTTTGGCGTTTGTTTATAGATTAACAACCGAGATTTAATCTAAATAATCCTACGTCTACTATTCACTCACACACCTATAAATAACACCCTAAACCTCAAACCAAAACCTAGTCTTCTCCTTCCTCCTTGCCTCCACACTGCCATTGATTCAAGAGAAAATATATTTTAGGTTTTCTTCTTCCTCTCTTAAATATATTTTCTTTTCTAATTCCTTTTCTTATAGAATTTGAATAGGATATGAATCTAGAATCATAAGATTTTTGTTCTTGAAGGTTTTCAGATCTAATAGGCAAACATCGTCGAATTTGTGACATTTCCATACAGACAAATCTCTATGAGCGGAAATAATACTTGTTTAGGCTAAATTCTACATTTTGTAGTTTCTTATATTGATTTGTATGCCTAGGGAGATTTGGTTTCACGATAACATCATATTATAAAACACCAAAATCTCCTATTTTTATATATATCTCGCAAAATTGTCAACGAATGTTTGAGTTTGTGAATCACTTAGGTTATGTATGAAGAATAGTTTGGTGATTCACTTTTCTTTAGTATGATTTACGTATTCTATTTAAAATTATTTGTGATGTAAAAAGATTAGCATTTGATTTGGTTTTACTATTTGAATAGGTTTAGATTTCCATTCTAAAATGGATAATTTGAACGCATTCATATTTAAAACAAATCAAATGTTAATGTTTTTATGTACGACATAGAAAGGTGTAAATTAGATTAAATAAAGGTTTATGCATATATATATATATGTATATTCATATATATAGGTATATATATATGTATATATGTTAAATATGTATGAATATATCTGATTGACGCCTTGTTCCTAATTCATGTCCTGAATTGTTTTAACAAGCTTAGGAATACAAGTTTTTATAGTTATGTTGTTATTTTTCTCATTACTGCTATCATTAATTATGCCATATATGTAGTAGTTTGATGTGATAAATAGCTTGTATACCAATATGGATCGGATAAACAATTTACACCGTTAAAAAGTTTCTTCATTTGAACAAAAATTAGCGTTTATAGTACGTATTTAATATTATAATTATATAGCATAATCAAGGTATTCAAACGTAATAATGATTTAATAAATACATTGAATAAGGATAGAAATTTGAAATGTCCCCGTAAGAATTGTTGCTTGTGTGTGTAACAGCCCACAAATCCATACTATCTGAGTTGACTAATATAACTAATAACACCACACGTCCAAGCCAAATTGCACAAAAATACGAATCATTATTAGAAAGAAGTTAGAGGATGAGAAATAGAAAGAAAGAAATATTAGAATAGAAGAAAATGAAGATCACAAACTCACAGTGGAACGAATAAAATATATTAGGTAACATAAACTTTGAAATACAATTCAGTAACTTTATGTACATACCATCATCAGAGCACAACAGCTATTTCTGGAACAGTTATAAACACCTGTTTCCAGATACAAACATAGTACATAGCGGAATATATGATAGTCTATAGCTAACTGGTGAAGCCTCCTGCTTCAGACTCCTCCAAGTGAATCTGTAAAATCCCGACTACTTGATTGCCCATACAAATTTGGGCACCCAAGAGTTTAGGGAAAACAAACAAAATAAACTCTGGGTCCGTCATGGGACTGGTGTGAGTAAACTCCAACCATTTGTTTAACTTTCAAAATCCTTTCAAAAGAAATGATAATCGTAAGACCGATCCAAAAATAAACACGGATGGTTTTTACCTTACGATAACCCAAAATATCTTTGATATAAAATCCAGTGATATTATAATAATGTCTACATCAAATAAATAGAATCTAGTGGAATGCTTGCATCTCACGCTCCATATATAATATAAAATCAAAAACCACAGGGCGCTTATTGGAGATTTGATTTCGACAATGACAAGGTATGGAACCACCTTCCGATAGTGTATCTCTAGAGAGGAATACACTGGATTCAACAAGAACGTCTTGCAACCCGGCTCACACATGACTGACCACTCATTTCGCTTGAGTGTATCGAATGTATATCACCAACAGTTGGGATCAGCAACCGTTTCACGAAAAGGGACAACATCGATAGATTAAAGAAGTAAAAGGAATTTCTCTAGATAGGTGATTATACATCCTAATGGGAGCGACCCACATAGCCATGCTGCCTGCCCGATTTTTGTCATTTCCCGGTTGTTGAGGCCTAAGGCTACGATTACTTATCATTCATTGATAGCACAATCAGTTTAAATGCCACATTGTCATTTCCGTTAATCATTAATTGATTTGCACAAATATATTCTGGATATTATGCTAAGAGAATAAATTCTCCGCTTCCATATATATCTATACAGACCAACATATGCGATCATTGGAAATACTCTGTCAGACATTCGTCCATTTACGTTCGTTCTGGGATTGAACGAAACCGAAGGCACAATTTCCATAAATAGAAAAAGCCCTTGCACTCTACTCCGTCTTCGATTATCTTCATATAATCTGATTTACAACGCTACTGCCAATACGGAGTGGTTCTCGGATAATAATCCAACCGGTCTCTCCATATTGACAACGATTATTGGCAAATACTTCGGTAGTTGGTTATTTAACTATCAAAGAAAAATAAACAAACATTCCAACCATCAAAAAAATCATTGGGCCTCTTAATTATTATTTCATTAATTAAATCACCCTTTCCATTTCCCTATTAATATTTGTTAAACAAATATTTTCAATAATCATCTTGGCATCTTACGCTATTTGGAAAACATTTCCATATTTCGCCATCTTTTATCTTCTATACTTAGAAAATATCTTCTATTTATAATTGGAAAATATTCCAATTACTTGTCTCTTTTTCGAACTCATTTATTTCTATACCTAGGAAATATTTATTATCCTATTTCCAAACTTACTCTTATTTGGGTTAAAATGAATGTTGTGTAAAAACATCGTTACAACAACCCAAATTACTGCATTCAACTAAATCTTATTCAGACATTTCTCTTCGAGACTGGATCTTGCTATTTATCAGTTAAAAATGAAATCGAACAAGTCGGGGTATAACTACCTCTCAGACCTTGACTGAAAACCTCCTTAACTTCAAAACAGACAAAACCACTTACCTCAAATTATCAACACCATAAAATACACTTATTCGTTTTTAAAAACGTATATATATTTCTCTTTCTATTACCAGATTTTCGATTTCCCCTTTTGTTTATAATATTCTATTTTCAAGTTTGTTTCCTTATCGAATTCTATATATATCGATATATAGATTTCCAATTATCAAATTATCTTAAAAATATTCTAACTCCTTAAATTTCCAGAAAAATTCGCCATAACCTCCTTTGTACCAGTCGATAGTTCAAACCTCAACTCGCCTCTCTAGGCCCTTTCCATTCAAAAAGAAAATCAAAAAGCAAGTGGCTTGCCGATTTGGCGCATAAAACCTCATACGGAATTTAAATATGTACCTTTTTGTCGGGCACACAAATTATAATCTTCATATACTTCATTCCATACCTGTTAACAGATATACATCCATTTACATTTTATTCCAACTCAATCTGGCCATTTTAACTCGATTAGCTAATTTATTCTTTAATCAGCTCATTTTCTCATTTCATTTTTTTCGATTTGAACATATCACATTCAAATATATTTTAACTTGCTTATTACCATTCGAATCCTATTTTCAATTCAAATTCCATATTCAATTTCGAATATGAATTTACAATCCCCTTTTCTGATCCAAATTTAAATTTTGATTTCAAATTTCATTAACTAATTTTTTCTTCAAATTAGTTAATTCAATTCAACAATTAAAAATTTGATTTTTTTTGTTTCAAAAATCAGTTCGCTTACTCCACTTGAGTTCATACTTATTTTACAACTCAAATCTGGAATTTTCTTATGGAAATACGGATTTTATTTGTTTAAAATCCTTTTATTTATTTAAATAAACCGTTATGGTTTTATAATGGTTCTGGCGCTGTTTTTCTGACAATTTGATTTTGACATAACTCAAAATCTATTCGATGAAATCCAGATTTATCTTCCATTAGAAAACTATTATTCAACCGGTCCTAACGATTCTTGTTCCAAAGAATTCCGATTTAAATTGAATTCCATATACTCAATTGAAGTTCGTAACGCCCATTTACGAACTGCCGCGCTGCAGCGAGTTCGTTTTAATTATATATATATATATAAACTTTTAAACTTCGTTTAAAATAAATTCAACTCCCTTCTGATATATTTTTAAT
The DNA here is from genome assembly GCA_030737875.1 of Allium sativum. Classification (NCBI taxonomy): domain Eukaryota; kingdom Viridiplantae; phylum Streptophyta; class Magnoliopsida; order Asparagales; family Amaryllidaceae; genus Allium; species Allium sativum. The sequence goes on along the minus strand of CM060921.1, from coordinate 791,510,387 downwards.
ATATGTCAAATCAGTTTCCCAATTCAACATAATATTTTCGATTATCTATAATTGTCGATTTTTCCTTACTCGGAAATATATTTATTTATACTTCAATCTTCTATATTTAATTCCAATTCCTTTTATAAATAAATTATTTATAAAATTCGATATAATCGAATTTCAATTATAAACCCATTGAGTTTTTCTCAATTCAGCTTATATTCCGAATTCCGAAATATAATCAATCGTTTTTGTTTCAAAACACTTCCCAATTCACTTTTAAATTCCTATTTGAATTTAAATGGTTTAAATTATCCAAATATTAATTTATTTCACCAAATTTATAACACTATTTATAAATTCAACTTCCTTGTTTCATATATTTAAACAAGTTCCCTTTTCAAATTTCTATTTGAAACTCCATCCCTTTGATATTCCGAATTGCGGAATAAAAACAGTTGTTCCCTTTCGAATGATTTCAAATTCTATTTTTAAATTCATATTTGAATTTAAATACTCAAATTATCTTTTGACAATTAATTCATTATATTTATAAACACCATTTTATAAATTTCCTTGTTTCATATATTTAAACAAGTCTATTTCAACATCTATATAAAACCAAAATCTTATTTTGGAAATTTCAATTTATAATAATTTATATATATAACACCCAATTTATTTTCTTAATTAATTTAACTTCTATTTAAATAAATTCAAATTAATCGAATTCAAATCATAAATACTTACAGATTTATTTTAGTTCAATTTATATTCTGAACATCAGAATAAATTCCATCATTTATTTCTTTAAAATGATTATCCCATTTCTATTTTTATATTCACATTTGAATTTAAATATTCAAATTATCAAATGATAATTTTTTCACTTCATTTATAAACAACGTTTATAATTTTACTTCAAATCTCGTATTATTAATTTATAAACAACGTTTATAAATTCACTACTTGTTTTATTTATTCAAAAACAAGTTAATATCTTTAGCCCCTTCGAAATTCGAATTCTATTTTTAGAAAAATAGATTTTCCATTAAAAATCTGAAATATCCTTTACATGATACTTTCATATATCAACTTTTTGGCCCCAGTGATATTTAAACAATTAAACCACTCAATGATCAATCAACACATCACATACCATAACATATGTGAAACAAACAAATAATAATATTTTTGAGGAATCCAGTTGGATCCCTCCAACCTGTTTTTCCTGCATCCACAGACGCTACCCAACATAAATAATACCCATCCTGCTTCGAGGTAGGATATCGTGGTTTAGAAGATCATCCACTATCATAGCGTGGGGCGTATAGGGTCATCCGCTAGTGATACTGCGGGCATCCGCTAATGGTATTGCGGGAACTATCTAATCACCAATATATATATATATATATATAGCCACAAACATCAATCCAATATAACTAATATATATGTATAATTGCCACAGATATATTTAAAGCATCCAAGCAGCCAACAATTTATTTTAACGATAAAAATAAATTTTACTGTAAAAATCCAAGTGAGATTTACTCACCGTGATCTTTATTTCTGAACATCCGATTAGATGTCGAATCTTCAAAGTTACAAATCAACTCGAATTATCTCGAATAAATTTATTTACCTATGATAATTTATTTTTAATTAACGATTAAATATTTATTTAAATTAACTAATGTAAATAAATAAATCTATGAAATTTAAATTTTCTAAAAACAATACCTTACTGCCTTACATTTGTTCGACTAATCCGTGGAACCAACTTATCGTCTGTCAGTTCACTCTCACCCGAACCACTACAAAAATCTATAACACAAGGCTTCGCCACTGTCAAGCTACGGAGATCCGGCCGAATCCCAGTTTCACCATTCCACCCTCACCAATTCAACAGCTGAACCCCAGATCCTCCTCATTCATCATTTCCGTACTCGAACCTTCACTGTATACCCCAACAGCAACTGCACTATCTTAGAACTACAAATCGCACCCCCTCAAACATAAACTGTCGCATCCCTCATCTTTATTTCCAGATCGCGACTCCGTGATTTTTCCACCCATCTCGCCAGTATCATGTAAATCATACCTTCTTGAAATTTCCCAGACTTCAACACATCGCGCACCATTTATCCTCCGCATAAGCTATTGTCGAACGAACCCATGACGGCTCTACAGACTTCCGCTCGCAACCCTAAGCTTCGTTTGAGCAATCGAGTCCCAGCAGTACAGTTGAACCCTAGCTCTCGTCGTTCAAAGTCGGGACCCTTCAAGCTACTTCAAGTTGAACTTGCGAATCCCTAAATTGGAATCCCGATCTTCCCTGTTGCGGTGAGCACCAGAAATCGATGGAAGTCCCTCAAGTTGGAAATGACTAGTAACAGAATTGTGTTCGATATTTTGATTTTGAATTTACAACGAAAAGGTTGCCATTTCATTTTGAAGACTGTGGTTCTCTGAAGAATGAAGAAAGCAGAATAGAATTTGGGGATATCGCGATTTACAAATAGATGGAGAAGGGAACAGAACGTACACAATATTAAATGGTTGTCTAGTGAAGTACAAGCAAATTTTATACCAATTTGATTTAAAAGGATTTTTACTCTTTTTAAATAGATTCTGATTTGATTTTGTTTTGACTTGGACTTGATCTCATATTTAATACGATTCGGTATAAAGCGATTTTTATTCTTTATAGATGGATATCGATTTGATTTCGAACCTATCCACAATCAAATATCTCGGGGTCCATTAATTTAAATCACGAACCGCTATTCTAGCGTACCGACCGACAATTCAATGTAATAACCCTATTCTGAACTCAACATTAAATATTCTGAAATTTAATTTCAACATATATACCATATTAAATTAATATAATATAATTTAAATTCGAAAACCACAAATTCTTTGATAATAAATTATTATTTATTATCATATATATCAAATAAAATTCGTACTTACCATCTGAATCATTTTGATTCAGTTTTTAACTTCGATTTCAATTATATTTCGAATTACAATAATTCGATATATTCTAAATTAAATTATATTCGATTATTATATCGATAACTCAATAAAAAAATTAATTTATATTATCAACTAAATATTTAAAACAAAAACTAAATATTTAAAATTAACCGATCAAAAACTGGGTTGTTACATTCTTCCCCCTTTAAAAGAATTTCGTCCCCGAAATTACTAAGGTAAAAAAATGCTGAAAGCCCGTTAACTTTTTAAAATTCATTTATGTTGAAACTCAGCTTTTCATATTTCTATGTTCTACCAAAACTTTTGGTTTTCATTCATTTGGATGATTTACAATCAACATTTCAATTCAAACTCATTCAAATTGAATTAAATCAATTTATTCACTTCGATCTATTTAACTTGATTAAGTTAATTAAATTCCAGAATTTAAATTTTCGGGTTTTTATTTCAAATCCTTTAGAAATCATATAAATATATCCATAAATTTATAACCATTTCAAATTCATAACATTTCAATTTTCCAACCAACTTGTTTTCTTTCAAACAAATTCCGATCAAAACTTTTCTGCTGTAGCAATCCGTCACTTAGAAACTTGAAAATGAACGCTGATGATGTTGCAGTCATCATTAGAATTATTTTCCAGCCACTGAAGTGAGTTCAGTGCTTAAACAATTTCAAAACCAATTCAAAAATGATTTTTATTCAAAAACCCTTCCAAAACAAAGCTATATCATTTTAATATACTTCGAAAATAATTTCCAACCTCCCAGGATTTAAAATTCCAAATTCTGGTTTGAATTTAATTTTAATTCCTCTCATTTGTATATTTGATTCTTATACAAATTATAACTGGTTATACATAGCCATTTCAAATTTTATAATTTTATTTGATTAATATTTTAACATCAACACATCCATATATTATAATAATTTAAAAAATATTCCTTTTCTATCAAAATAGAATTTTGAGTAAAATTATTTCATTTACCCACTTATAAACAATATTGTGTCAAATTGCTCTGTTCAAGTATTTACAAATCCTTATCGACGTCGTGGCATCCCACGATTCGACCAAAATTCATAAACCACCCAACAGACTAGCCAACACAATATAAAACAAATTTTTTATATCAATTAGCAAATATGCTCTCTCGTATATATACACTCAACTCATTCTAGGGTACTACTGACCCTATCTCTAATGACCACAACACCACAGCCTAGGTATTTGCTCAACCTCGCTCTGATACCTACTGTAACGGCCCGCAAATCCGTACTATTTGAGTTGACTAATAACACCACATGTCCAACCCAAATTGCACAGAAATACGAATCATTATTAGAAAGAAGTTAGAGGATGAGAAATAGAAAGAAAGAAATATTAGAATAGAAGAAAACGAAGATCACAAACTCACAGCGGAACGAATAAAATATATTAGGTAACATAAACTTTGAATACAATTCAGTAACTTTATGTACATACCATCATCAGAGCATAATAGCTATTTCTGGAACAGTTATAAACACCTGTTTCCAGATACAAATATGGTACACAGCGGAATATATGATAGTCTATAGCTAACTGGTGAAGCCTCCTGCTTCAAACTCCTCCAAGTGAATCTGTAAAATCCCGACTACTTGACTGCCCGTACAAATTTGGGTACCCAAGAGTTTAGGGAAATCAAACAAAATAAACTCTGGGTCAGTCATAGGACTAGTGTGAGTAAATTCCAACCATTTGTTTAACTTTCAAAATCCTTTCGAAAGAAATGATAATCGTAAGACCTATCCACACATAAACACAGATGGTTTTTACCTTACGATAACCCAAAATATCTTTGATATAAAATCCAGTGATATTATAATAATGTCTACATCAAATAAATAGAATCGAGTGGAACTCTTTCATCTCACGCTCCATATATAATATAAAATCAAAAACCGCAGGGCGCTTATTGGAGATTAGATTCCGACTATGACAAGGTATGGAACTACCTTCCGATAGTGTATCTCTAGAGAGGAATACACCGAGTCCAACAAGAACGTCTTGCAACCCGGTCCACACATGACCAACCACTCATTTCTCTTGAGGGTATCGAATGTATATCACCAACGGTTGGGATTAGCAACCGTTTCCCGAAAAAGGGACAGCATCAATAGATTAAAGAAGTAAAAGGAATTTCTCTAGATAGGTGATTATACATCCTAATAGGAGCGACCCACATTGCCATGCTGCCTGCCCGATTTTTGTCATTTCCCGGTTGTCGAGGCCTGAGGCTACGATTACTTATCATTCATTGATAGCACAATCATTTTAAATGCCACATTGTCAGATCCATTAATCATTAATTGATTTGCACAAATATATTCTGGATATTATGCTAAGAGAATAAATTCTCCGCCACCATATATATATCTATACAGACCAATATATGCGATCATTAGAAATACTCTGTCAGACATTCGTCCATTTACGTTCGTTTTGGGATTGAACGAAACCGAAGGAACAATTTCCATAAATAGAAAAAGCCCTTGCACTCTACTCCGTCTTCGATTATCTTCATGTAATCTGATTCGCAACGCTACTACCAATACGGAGTGGTTCTCGGATAATAATCCAACCGGTCTCTCCATATTGACAACGATTATTGGCAAATACTTCGATAATCGGTTATTTAACTATCGAAGAAAAATAAACAAACATTCCAACCATTAAACAAATCACTGGGCCTCTTAATTAATATTTCATTAATTAAATCACCCATTCCGTTTCCATATCAATATTTGTTAAACAGATATTTTCAGTAATCATCTTGGGCTCTTACGTTATTTGGAAAACATTTCCATATTTCGCCATCTTTTATTTTCTATACTTAGAAAATATCTTCTAATTATAACTGGAAAATATTCCAATTACTTATCTCTTTTCCAAACTCGTTTATTTCTATACCTAGGAAATATTTATTATTCTATCTCCAAACTTACCCTTATTTTGGTTAAAACGAATGTTGTGTAAAAACATCATTACAACAACCCAAATTACTGGATTCAACTTACTGTTATTCAAACATTTCTCTTCGAGACTGGATCTTGCTATTTATCAGTTAAAAATGAAATC